>OX457016.1:5369706-6712133 GCA_949752705.1 Callimorpha dominula
ACGCGATATTTGCCAATTATCCCTCATTTTTAATTTCATGCTTTATGCGAAGAAAATACTTACCTTTGTCCTAAACTACGAGTAGTTCGTAGCTAACGGAATGTTCTCGAAGCTTGTACAGCGTCAGCAAGTACGGAGAGTCAACACGATTTTACAAGCAGTTTTGATAGAGATACTACGAAATGTACCTGTTTTGAATAACATGAAGCTACTGTGGAATAAATTGTAGTGAGACAAGGATCTTATATCTCCTATGAAACGATGTCATATTAAGAACCTTCAGTTTAGCGGTGCTTGACCGTTATTCTGGTTTCGAGTCAAGACATTTGTAAGGCTGTTTTAACTTTATTTTACAAAAATATATTTAGGAGCATCTATTAACTACGTGAGCTCAAAACCAATACTTCAAGTCTTGAGAAGGGTTTAAGGATGATCTCTGATGAACCTTATCATCCCTTGAAGCTGTTCATCAGCATCATGTCTTGATGCTAGCGGAAGCAAATTGCACGTATTCAAATTATTAGGAAAAGGGCAAAAAGATGGTCACTTGAGTAGTCCACTAGCATCTGCTCTATATTGCAAGTGCTCTATATTGTTCTACCAATTAATTAAGAAAACCAATTAAAATTGTTATAGCTAAAACTAAGCTACGAAAACGTATTTTATCGTGTTGGATAGTTAAATAAAGTTATTTTGCATTATTTTAGGATAAAAAATAAAATCGTGGTTTATTAGTTAACGTTTATTTAGAAAAATAAAATTAAACATAGCGAGTTTTGCAAAAGGATTAATTACATAGCCAGGTTTGCAATTGTATCGAATTAACATAAGCACTTTTGAAACAGTTAAGTCATAAATTAAAATATTCTTATCCTTTAATTAAAATCACTTTTTAGTTTATACTCATATACTCATTATACTCTTATATCTATTTCTTCTGCCATTAAAGTTTCTTCAGAATCTGTTTCTTCTAAATTACTTTCATTTCTGTCTTCTTGAAGAAACTTGTAATACTTAAGACTGTCATAAGAAGCCCAGTCTTCTCCAAAATGTTTGAGTAATAAGTTTCGCACATCTTTTAATAGTTAAATGTCTTTTACAAATTCTTTGTATTCTATCTTGCGATATTCCCAGTGATCATTGCTTTTTGGCATACTTTCTTTAATTTGAAGGAGCGTTTACCACCAGTAGTTGTTTCGTGCTTCGGTATAAAATAACATATTGTTTGAGTCTTTTTCTTACGATTTCTTTTTGGAGTTTGTGCTGTACAATATTTTAATAAAAATGTATCCTGAGCAATTTTGTTTGATGACACATAAAAGTGTCTATGAAATTTACTGTAGTCCTGAACCGATAACTCGTTACATTTATAGCCCTGCTTCGAGTTTCCATGCACGCATTGTGGTATATTTGGTGGTCCCTTAGCCATATGTCTGCAACAAAATAGTTAAAACCAAATTTAATTGGTTACTTATTTACAGAAAAAAATCTCAAAAAGGGCTTGTTTAACAAACAAATTAGATATCTATAGGTGACCTACCTATAGATATCTAATTTGCGAAATATTGCGATTATCATCCCTACTAACGTATATATTTTTACAAGGTTTTATTTAACTTATGTATATACAATATAATCAGCTATAACTCAAGCAAAATCGTTCTATAAATTTCTCATGTGTCTATATAAATAAAAGAGTAAAAATTATAACCTACTTACTTACCATTTTGATTTTTCAACTTCTCGCTTCCATTTAGATTTATCTGATATTTTCTTTCGTCCTCTTCTACTAGGTGCTAAAACAACGTTGTTTTCTTGTAATTCCATTTTCACAACACACGTTCACGTAGGTAACACGTTTGTCCGCGCCAACAACATCCACCGAACTGACAGACAAGATGGCGGCATTTGCAAGCGTCGCTTCGCAACATAGCCACCTTTGCTAGTGAATAACAGATAAGATGGCGGCATTTGGAAGTGAATACTAACTTAGAGAGTTTTGAAAGTTAACTGTCAAATAACATAGCGACATTTGCAAGAGTATGCCGTGTTTGACCTCAATTTATTCGTAACTTAGCGCAGTTTTGAAACAGTATTGTATGTTTAGACTAAAGCATTTTAAAATACAAAAACAACGGCCCACATTTCAAAAAAAAACTAAAAAATGTAACTTAGCGTGGTTTGCAAGTGGACTACTCACTTGCTAGTCCTATCAAAGTCATCCAAACGTCAAAAAAACAAATAATATTTAATTTGGAACCGAGTGTTATCAAAAAATACTTCTTAATGGATGCGTTCTTTATTTAAAGTTTAGGTTGGCACTCTTGTTTAGTCACTTTTCTTTTAATTAGTCGATGTTGGGATACATATTTGACAATCGTATCAACTATCAACTCATTATAAAATATAATTATGCAGTGTGTGAGCGATGAACTATGATTTTAATTTTCTTTTCTTTGTTCCCAGGTAATTGCGTGCATGTTGCTGATAAACTAACGATGAGGTGAAAATAGGCAGAGACACTTGAGAAAATTGTTCACTAGTCTGAATTTTCATAATGTTATATACTTAATCGTAATCAACTGTCGAACTCAGTTGAGAAAAAATGTAAACCAAACTTTCTTAACGTTCTTTTGCAAGAATTAAGAAATCATTTTTTTAAAACAAGCATGTTGCATGTGATTTGATATCCCTAGGGGAAGTAAGTGAGCATCCGATAAGATGTCTTGTCTGATGACACTGTGTCAGATCCTTATGTTTAGAAGTAAACGTCCTGTTGTCCATGGTTAACATGATGACGTCAGGAAATGGTAGCGTCTCAGAGCAATAATTACAGCGTAGTTGTCAAAATAGTTAGAACACGAATTTCTTGAACAAAAGTCAGTCGAATTATTTTATTCATATGCGGGAACTTTCAGGATATCGATGCGTACATTTGCTGATTCTGTAAATACTTCAAGAAGGCTAAGATAAAACGATTAAGTTTTTATCAAGTCACCCGGTTCTTAATAAGAGGTTTTAATTAATCGCTTGTATTTATATAACAGACCGGTAAACCATGTTACTAAGGAGGGAACGTAGCTACTTTTTAATGATATACAATTAAAGCTTACATGTTTCGATAAAATTAAAAGTTTTTTCAAAAGTATTCGACCATTGAGGAAGTGCCTTTTATGATATAAGAGCGACTTTACTAGTGTTCATTTAGTGTTTGAGAACTGAAGTGAAAACTAAAAATATACAAAACTAGCTGTTGTTCGCGACTTTGTTCGCGTGAAATATCAAATATATGCCGCGGGTACCGTTTTTCTGGGATAAAAAGTAGTATATAGATATTATCACGGGATGGAGACTTACGCGGGTGAAACCGCGGGGCGCAGCTAGTGGATTAAAAAGCGAATAACTTACTTTCAACTCTTATAACATGTAAAGAAATAAATCGTCCACTATTGAAGTTACGATTCTACATATATTTTATGATAAGACTTAGTGGGTACTGAAATTCGGAAAATTCACAAAAAAAGAAGTCATAAGAAAACGTAAATGTAGAAAAAAATATAAGATTATGAAACACAAACACATTTTTGTAGAATTTTGACACAGTTTTGTTGAAAATTATGAATTTTGTAGATAAAAGAAAGTTCCAAGATATTCCCGCTAAAGATGAACAAATTTTAATGATTCTGTTTTTTTTTTTCACTTTAACAATTGTAATAATATTGTATTTATTTTCCTCTCACAAAGATACATACAATACATGATTAGTTATAGTAGATAGTTTTTATTGGTAGGGTTCAAATTAACATTTTTAATAAAGACACCGAATGAAAGTTTGATGTTTTTTTTTCATTTAGTTCCAGTTCAATAATTCTTGTTTGTTTGTTTGTTTGTTTGTTTAAAAAAAAGGCAACTCCCGCATTAGGAACTACTCCTGTGTCACGGGGGACTTTACAAACATACAAACAACGGTCACAAAGAACACCCAGACTCAGATGGGAATCGAACCCACGACCTCTGGCTCAGCAGTCAGGGTCACTAACCACTAGACCAACAGGCCAGTCGTTTAGTATAATTCATTTAGTAATTTCTAAACTACTTAGGTATTTTCTGTGTGTGATAGACATAACTTTCGTCATGTATTTCATTGTGTTATAAATTCTACGTACACATACAGAAGTGACGTGAACCAACTCGTAATATAAAAGCATATTTAAGTAACTAACTAACGTAACATTGAAGGGGTTAACGACACTTAGTTTACTAACATCCGATAAAAAATATTGTGAATCACACAATCAGTTGTTCTGTGTGCGGATCGATACTGATAATACACGATTCTGGACGCGATAACAGCTGGAAAGGCATGAAAAAACAATAAGATATGCCCATATCTTATGTATAATGATAAAGACTGGCCTGTTGGTTTAGTCGTTAGTGATCCTGACTGCTGAGCCAGAGGTTGTCGGTTCGATTCCCACCCGGGACAAATAATTGTGTGATGAGTTGATGACCATGATCATTTGTTCTGTGTCTGGGTGTAATTTATCTATAATATGTATGTATTTAGAAATATATAACTATGTTTATGCAGTATGGTTACCATACAGGCTCTGCCTAGTTTTTTTTTTCATTTGTTATAAATAACTGTTTTACGTACCGCTTATGGCCTGGGGGTGACCCATGAGTTTCTGCCGATCTTCAATATAAGTTACAACTAGATGGTTCCAACTTTACGTTTTCAGATGAATTAACTTTACGTATCGTCTTTGCCAGTCCTTATGAGCATATTAAAGTTTTTGAAGTGAAAACTTCTCTATATAAACAGATGTGTGTATATGTATATGAAAATTATGTTTTCACTTTTGACGTGCAGTCCTACGACTGATTTTTTTACACGTTACATTACACAGTGGCGTCATCGACAGCTTGTACGTTCGTTTGTTTAGCATTTGTATTCCTAATTGGAGAACATTCATGCGTTTCAAGTGATAATTGGTGCGTTGTATTTTGGCGCCAAAAAACATACTGATAATGGTTTGTATGTAACATATGTCTGGGTTAGGTTAGGCCCAAATAGAGGTAAATATGTATTTTTGTAAGTAACTAGGTAGGTGTGCTAACCGTGTACCAGGCCATTCGGAATGTTTTGCAAAAAAGAGTTTTTATGTAACACTGGCAGATTACAATACATTAAATTAAGCTTTTTACTTTAAAAATAAGATCGTTTACGGTAAAAAATACAAAGAACATTTTATTACGAACTAAATGTAATTATCTCGCTAAAAATGGATCTAATTTGAGATCATGATTCAATGATTCTATAAAGATTTCAAATGTGGTCTAAAAACCGCAAGAAGGTGAGGTCGGTCAACTTTGGCAGATGAAGAAAGATATGGTGGCCCTTTGACCGCTGTTACGGAAGATAACGTGTCGGAAATTAAAAATGTCAAGTAAAGAATTGCGATGGGTACCCCACAATATCACCATGGTGCCATGATACGATAGATAATTTTAGTGCAGGCTTGTCTCCTATTTACGACATTATGACAGGTGACGAATATTGGATTTATCAATATGATCCAGAAACTAAGCGCCAGTCAATAGTTTGAATGTTTCAAAATGAGACAAAGCCTACCAGAGTGAATCGGTATAGAATTAGCATTAATATCTAACGATTGGTATACTACCAAATGCTTGTCAGAAGGGTGCACTTATTCCTGCTGACAGCAGCAGGGACTCCGCGGGCTGGTGCTTCACCACGATACAGCCCTGAATTGGCAGATTGTGACTTCAGCTTAATGCGAATAATCAACTCAATGCGATACAGTTTTCATCATCGGAAGATGCTCTAGCTGCATTCTAGCAGGCTGTGGAGGAAAAATCTGAGGTATGGAATTTTTTTATTGAAAATTGGTTTAGATGCATAAAACTTTGCATAAAGAGTGGAGGAAAGTTATTTTAAAAAGATTTAATAAAAGAATTGGGTGGGCAAAATTTTCTGAGGGACCCACGTATACTTACGTACGTACGTACATTTATTTCAGTTATTTAGCGTCACAGATACAGGAAACTGATGCGGAACAGTGCTGATGGACGTTACGGAACATGATAACATAGACATATATTATGCTTATAAATTATAACGTATAATAAACCGGGAAGATATAGAGTCGATTATATTTAAAAATTACCTTACTGGTACATATTTTCCTATCACTTTTCTTGTCACTCATCGTGTATTTAATTAGGCCCTCTCGCTCCGACGCTTTGTAGATTTTTGTTAAAACAAACGTTGAACAATTCTGAATCTATGACTATAACAAAGACAACGTGTCTATTTTCTAATTAAAATTTAACGCCACCTAAACCAAATTTATAGCTCAAGGATAAATTTGTGACGCAATAAAAACTTCGGCAATTAACAGCAGTGTAACATAACAGTCGAAAGACAATAATAAGTAATGGTTATTACCAAAAATACACACCGAGACGACCAACGGATCCTGCCGACTGTGTAATTCGGGACGTCCGCGCCCTGCTGGCGGTCATAATCTAAGTTTGAACTTCATCGGAATTCTTATTTGAATTTTATTTAGAATCGAACATGATGTAGTAACAGAAGACGTATTTACAAAATTTATGGTACGAACCATAAATTCTGTAAATCATAATACAATGTAATTAGCCGTAATAACCTATTATATGACATTTATTTTTAAATTAGACATTTAGAAAACGAAATATATAATTTATGTACTTATTAATTTTTGTTTTAAATGAAATCATACAATATACCAAACCTCTTTCTCTTTTTATTAGAAAATAATATAATTAGTTCATCTAATGATCACGATTTCTTCGTTAAGGGTAACTTCTTAGTAATCTGTGGTTAAGGTTTATAAAACGAAGAACACAATTAAAAAATACAAGTGTGTATTTTTCTGATAGGTACATGCATCTTTCTCTTTTCCTAGGTACTCACCATACATTTTGTTTTTTTTTTTTGTATTCATCAGTTTAAAGTACCTGGGCGCTTGAGCGTCGGTCGGTGTTTATTTTTTTTAACCGCGTATTTTTTTTGTAAACACAATCAAATAAAAAGTTTATGTTGACATTATATACGTATACGTTCATACGTTGCCATACCATACGTACCAAATTATTTTTTTTATGGGATAGCGCGCAAACTAGCACAATTAAACCTGATGGTAAGTGACTACCGCCGCCTATGGACACCTGCAACTCAAGTGCGTTGCCGGCCTTTAAAGTAGGAGTAGGGTAAGCGGGGAAGAGAGGGAGTGGGGGAGAGGGAAGGTTAGGGCCTCCGGTAACCGCATTCACTCGGCGAAATACAATGAAAACATTGGTTCACTGCCGGTTTTTTGAGAGGCTGTGGTATCACTCCGGTCGAGCCGGCCCATACGTGCTTAAGTATGGCTCTCCCACTGTAAAATCAGGCTCTTTAACATCACAATTCTAACATTGCTGTTTAAAGTTCAACATTGTCATCGTGGTCGTGTCGTGACGTGGTCAACACATGAAACATACGCCTTTTAAAGAAACGTAATACTGGCTGTGACTACTGTGAAACGAAATGCTATTGTTTATTTTAACACTACGCATTTGGTCTCTACTACAATTTTTGGATTATGAATAGTGATGTGATGTTAGCATCTCGATAAGTTTAGCAGTGTTTATTGAAGTGAAAACTTCTTTAGGCACGTTTGTGTGCTTTTGCTAAAAAATATAATTAGTTTAATAAAAGTGAAAACAATATACTAATTTGTCTGTGGAAGTGTTATCTTTACTTTAATAAACTTGTGATCTAAATACGTTGTGACAAAATTAACGACACGAAATATCCAGGGATACCGGAATCTGTATGTACGAGTACTTATGATGATGTCATTAGTTGATGGCATCACTTTTTGAAGTAAAAACTTCTTTAGGCACGTTGGGCACTTTTGGTATGGGGCACTGCACTCAACTCACTCAAAAAGCACTGAACTTACGTGACCGTCACGCTCAGATGACATATAGATGTGTCTGTGTATATGTGTATGTGTTTTCACTTCTGACGTGCAGTCCTACGATTGACAGTTTTATTATTTCTTTTTGGAAACCATCTTTATATAAAACAATAATATCACACCTTAATTTAATATATTCACTTACAGATACTCTCGCCATCGTATATTTATTGAATTATTATCTTGCATTTCCACCAACCCAAGTATTTTTTTTTCTATCCATCTTTTTTAAATATATTTTTATATCTGTAACTTATTTTTTATTTAATATGATTTTTTGTCAATTAGCACTTTTTTATGTACGTCGTAACATAACTTCGGAAACGAATTGTTACATTGAATTAAACAAATTGTTTTCAGTTTCAATATATTGTACGATGCCACACACAAAGAATTTTTTCATATTACCTTAATTCAAGTATAAATATTGCCTAACTACAAATTACCGTTGTGAGAAATAGACAAACTAGCAAGATAATAATATAGAAGGTTATATTTGGAAGTTATTATAAAAATTATTGATGCGATCAAAACATTACATACAGTAGCAGATCAAGCTCAAATGGTGGGCATTCCTTAATGGTTAGTCTTGATTCAGCTTAGCCTTATCTTGATGGCCCAGTTGTGAGCGTGTTTTCAATATTAATTCTTACACTGCAAGTCAGTCATGTTCAAGAGAACCCTCGTAATAAAAACAAGTGGGTCATAAGATGTAACGTCAGAGCCATATTTCACAGATTTTTATAACTTTTAACACAATACCAGCGATTGTTTCTGAAATAAAAGTCAAGACAAGGCAATATTTAACTGAATTTTTTTTTAGACCTTATGGGAACCTAAAACAAATTTAATGAACTTATTATCAACTATATAATTATATAACTAATATATATATAAGATTTATAACACATTTTTCTCGACTCGAAGTTTAAAACGAGTATAGATACTTTAGAAATTTGAGACTAAATGATATCCGACTTTAGAGTCTTTTTTTTACTTAACATAATTTGAACTCCAATTTTTACTAGAATGATTGATTTACCTATCAATCAATATATCGACATATTAAATCTCATCTTTATTATACAATATATACCTTGTAGTCATGCAAATTTAAACCGCAATGAACATTAGCAATAAACCCTTTCTAAATTTCGATACTGACCGTATTTATTTATTATAAACAGGCCTATCATACCTATTTATATTTCGTGATGTGATTGTTAGTTTTTGTCATCCTACTAATATTATAAACGTGAAAGTTTGTGAGGATGTATGTATGTTTGTTCCTCTTTCACGCAAAAACCACTGAACCGATTGCGATGAAACTTGATAGGTATGGAGATAGCTTAAGATCTGGATTAACGCATAGGCTATTGGTATTGGTATTGGGCTCTGTTTCCGCATTTAGACTCATAGGCGGTCCATTATGCGTTCGAATAAGCTGACTAGTTGAGCCAGCTTAGCTCCTTCCAGAAGCACAAAAGCCTCCTGGGGCTTTCACAGGCTTCTAGGAGCGACCTCGCACCCGCGAGGACGCATAGGCTATTTTTTATCCCAAAATTTCCACGGGATCGAGACTTACTCGGGTGAAACCGCGTGGCGCTGCTGTAAATTATATCGTGGTTTCATTTAATTAGGGCAAATGTAACAGCACCATATAAATATTTATATGTATTCTTTTAATGCTTCGAATTATTCCATTACTACGGATTTTATTATAATCATTTCCATTAAGCATCAAAACTGAACCACTCAAAGGTATCAGTAACACCAAATATAGAATTAGTGATAATGCAAGTGGTTTTGAACGAAATGTACCTACTCATTAAATGGTGAACTATTCTAAATGTAGATCAGTCATTGTAGTGAGAGGCAGTGCGACGATTATCGTGAAACACGTGTGCAAGTGAACGCCAGCGGCGCGGGCGCAGGATATTATGACTTCGCTTTTATTTTATGTACTCCTTGTACTATAGGGAAGGAAGAGTGTCGATAAAGGTAAAAGACGATAAATAATATGTGTGTGAACCGTTTAAGATGAAGAGAATTAAAAAAAAATCTTCATTAGGAAAATGTAGCAGATGAAAAATATGTATAAAATATCCCCCTTTGGAAACCTTTGCTAGTCGCTGCCGCGTTGTATAAATTATAAATGTGTTTGGGTTCAAATATTTTTTTCTGAATATATAACTAAAACAAAACAAATGACTCACTCATTGAAGTAATTTTAATTATCCATTTTCACCGGTTTCCCTTTAACTACTGTGTAACATTAATAAGTCTGTTCGACACACTGACATTAAAGTCATAATCCCATGAAACAAAACTCGAGGCTTGGGTATTACAGTTATCGACCTACTACACAAGTATCGATAAATCGCACGGATTTATCGACCAGCTCTCAGCTCGCAGTGCGATATGACAAGGGGTCAACGCACTCTCACCGCGTTTAGTCAATGCGTTTCTGTGCATTCGTTTTTAATAAAAAAGGGCTTAGGCGTTCGAATTTTTGAGACCGTGTTCATTTAACGGTATTTTGTAGCGGTTTTTTTTAATATTTTAACGCCATTTTACTTGAAATTTGGGTGCTTTCAATTTGGCATAAAAAAGATTAAATTAAAATTTGTACTTTTTTACATGGATTAGGTTGAATTACGACCTGTTATAATTACCATGTATTTTGAGGCTACTTTGAATTGCTTGACGTTTCGAGCAGCTTGCTCTGGCCGTGATCATAGGCTGACTGAGTTGTCCGTCCGACCCATAGACTAGTCCGACCTATTGATCGCGCTAAAATGTAGAAAAGGAGAGGTGCGAAACCAAGTAATAAAACAAAAAGTATTTTTTTAACCAAGATAAGAGTAAAAGGCTAGGATATGGCTGCGGTCTGTTTTACGTAGGATAGTATTACGTACGTGTACATATTATATAGTATTTTGTAGTAGTAGGATTAGCAACCTTCTGTGTATGGTGTCCGTCGGCCTGGTATTATTGAACAAATGTGATATTTAAATTACGTAAATCCTTGTATATGTAGTGTACCTATCTCTTGTGTAGAAAACACTGTAATAAAGAAAGAAAGAAAACATATTTTTATTTCCGAAACATCCTATAACTATTACAAGCAAATTTTTATAACCAAAAAAAAACACTTTAATGTATATTCATAATCATAATCATTATTATATTAATAAGGACAATGATTATGATATTTATACAAAGATTACAGTGCCATGAAGTTCATTAACATTTGTTGCTATTGGTGTTATCATTATGTAACCTGTGTTGATCATAAAGACTAATAGATACAGACATTAATATTATTATAACGTTAGGTAATTAATATACATTTATGTTTAAAAAAAATATTCTTTCACGCGTTGTCCTTCGTTTATCACCCTAGTCTTACAGGAAAAAAACTTACAAGTATTATTTTTTGCTATCACGATGTAGGTCACACATTTGTAACAGTAGTTTTATATGCACAATCATACGCTTTCTTCAAAATTCTGCCAAACTGGTTTTAATTCCAGTGACCGGACCGCTGTTTGGGTTTCAGAGGTCGAGCATTAAGTTCTGTTATTTGTACTATTTTTTTTCTGTGGATATATGTAAATACTTAAACGAATGCTATCGTGGTTTACTAGAAGGTGTGTTGATAATCTTTTGCATTTAAATGAGAACTTACAACTCAATTATCACCTAATTTCAAACGCCAAATATTTTTTTTATTTTACACATTTATAAAATGGAAAATAATTGTTACTTTTGCAATTAGTGGAATTATTTTTTGTTTTGTTGCTTACTCGTTCCTATCAAGCAATGCATCTAAACTATTACGAGTTCTAGTAGATGCAAAATGTGTAATTTTAAGATTAGAAAATAAAAACTGTTCTTAAAATAAATAAGGGGAACGATATTTATTACACCTCAAGCGTATTTGGTTAATTAAATGCAATATTGGATTTAACCAACTAACTATTTTTCCGTTAGATTAACAGCAACACCAACTGGAAGTTTCATATTGCAATGATTATGTAAACAGGTATTTTTGATTGAAAATAAAATAGTGAATACTCATTCCATTAGCGTTCATTTTGATTAGACAGGGAAAGTTTTTAGTTATTAATATAATATTATTTTCAAAGTATGTACGTTACAAAATGCCTGTCTACGTATAGAAATGAAAGCCCGATATGGTTCGATAGATTGAATGTAGAATTTTAAGTATGAGTAACTTACGCCCATAACTCATAGAAAAAGTCGGCACTTAGCCGTATTTCATTCATAAAACTAGTTAACACGTCACCATAAAACACAGTAACTATTATAAGAACTTACTAATTTTATTGATAAACGTGTCAACTTTATACGTATTTCTATGCATTAAGGTCGAAACTTGTCTGCGAATTTGATATTATTACGTAAATATAATACTGTAGTGGCGTTTAATTGGTATTATTTTGCTTCGTTTGTGATTCATCGTGTCAGTCGCGCGCCTAACTTAGGAGCGAACGAGTAGTGCACGTCGCCATTTGTGTTTTTATTTTTTTAAACTCCGCGTGTGTTGACATGTGCACATATTATTTCAGTCTAATTTTGACTAGTGCCTGGATTGTTGCTTCATTGTTATTTTAATTGACATAAGTGGTGATTTTTGGATATATGCATACCTTATAATTCTCCGCCTTAGTTTATAATAAAATAATGCTGTAAGTACATTTTTATACCTTTATTCATTTTGACTTTTTAAGGAATTTAAATGTAAATTCGTGTAGGTGCAATAGTGTCTAATGTTTAACCATGATTAAAAGGGCTTCAAGAGCCTTCTGGTATTAAAAAAATTTCATTATGCCAAGGGCATAAAGTAGTAAATGTAGTAAATAATCCTCATGCTTATGACTCATGGCTCTTTGAAATTTATGTATTTTAAATAATAATATTTTACCCTGATGGTTGAAAATTGTCATAGATATATTAAACGTGTAAATTTAGGTACTTTTAATTTGCTGAATCAGTTCTATTTAGTAAGATTTGTAAGCAGTACTTATTTATATTCTGAAGTTAGTGTATCAAGTTCTATTAAGGTAGATACTTACACTAGAAAATGTAAAGCCGCAAGGGTTCTAGCCTAAATTATTTTTAACCTACTCGCGATCGCGTCGTTTTGATTTTGGAGAAAGCTCGCGATCTATTTTATTTAATTGGAATATCTATATTATTTGACGTCAGTTAAATCCTTAAAAATAGATTAAATTAACCTATCGGTGGATATAGGTCTCTTAGAATCTAGCAGCCAGTCAAAAAGCTATAATATTGGAATGTCAAAAACGTTGAAATAATTATAAATATGTGAGATAGAAACGTAATTGACTAAATATAAGAGTATTTGTCCCTTTTCGGACTTATTTCATGTTTGTAAGAAACTAAAGTTTTCTTAGTATATTTCTTATGATTACTATAAACGCCACACATTTGTAATAAAAAATAGTTATGTTTTATGAATATGAACAGCATAGAGAAAGTAGGTACCTATTATGTTTTGGAAGACTATGAATTAAACTTTCTTGGGAATAAGTTGAATGTTTCAACAAAAAATTTACAGGAAGGTATCCGTACTCGTAAGTTAAATAAAAAAACCATAACGCTCAAAGAGGGGTAAACTCGCTTAAGCTTTCCTTAAGGTGGTATCTACTCACAGATAATTAAATTCCAGGGAATTGAATGCGTTAAGGTTGAATCTTGGATCACTGGCTTCTAATGAATAATACTAATGAAGTCAAGTGGTATACAGTTAAATGCCATCGTAATCTACATATCAAACCGTATGATTCACAAGTTAATTTGTTGTTTACATAATCGTATTTACATTTGAGTTTCGCAGCTGTTGATTTGTAGTCTTAACACGTGAGAATAGGGTAGCTAGTACGTATTATGTATCTCTACAAATAAACACAAATTATTAGTTTAGCGTTGTCCACATTAACTCTATGGTTCTATCTCATTTATTCGTATACATGGATTCAAAAATAGTTAAGCACAATTATGAAACACACTTTATAGTTATCTTATTGCGAATATGTTTTTATTCTATCACTAATCTTTTTAGAGGTAGATTCTTATCTAAACTAATATTATAAAGAGAAAACATTTGTGTGTATGTTTGCAATGTTTGCACACAAAAACTACTGGACCGATTGCAATGAAACTTGGTATGCAGATAGCTGGAGATCTGGATTAACGCATAGGCTACTTTTTATCCCTACATTCATACGGGATCGGGACTTACGCGGGTGAAACAGCGAGGCGCTGCTGGTTAGAAATAATGAGACTAGCTACTGAATTATAAACAAAGAGTCAAACAAGATCAGGAAGGATTGTGTCTTGTTTGTTGGCCGAGTAATGACATCATTGCCTGCTTAGGTAAAAAAGTAAATACCTTACATATTATTAAAGCTCAGGGTTCATACATGAGATCATCAAAGACACGATACCAATACATAGGCCAAGAGTATTGTTAGTTCTTCTCTATGTTATTTTGATCGTGTACGTTTAATTTGTCTTTGACCTTATGTAATGTCTTAAAAAAGGCAATTTGTATTGTTTGTTGTGTGCTATTTTTTTTAAATATGGCTATCACCGAGGGCACCACCGAGACCTAAGCGGTTGGCAGGTATAAAAAGGGGTTTTCTGCATTATAAACAGAAGGAAAAAGACAAAGATTGCACAGTGCAAATGCCTCATTATGTAGTCCTGGAGAAAAGCAGAGTTTTGGTGCTGAACTTTTACTGGTAACAAGGTATAAGTCCCAGGAAAAGGCCAGGAGCTTCACAATTTTCTCATTTGTTAATAATATTACGTGAGATAAGAAGTAGGTATATATATAATCAAAAGAAGTAGATTATAATGAAAATGTTGTCAAAACAAATATTCTTCTAAGTTAGGAATGTTATTTGAATTCGAATTTTAAATTTATTTTGGTGAAAGTACATTGAAGTCTAAGCAATAAGTAGTTGGGGAGCTAGAAAACCTGTTCGCAGGCCTTTTGGTTTAAAAAATTGTGGGCTACGTATTTGGCAATGCTTCTTACCTTTGTAGGAGACGTTCCTACTACCGGCGATAGTTTTGCAGAGGCTGAAGTTTCTCACATTTTAAGCAGCTTTTTTTCACCGCCTGTCCCTCTCTTTTATCGGTCACCGCCTCTTGATTCTTGACGTAGACATGTCATAAACCTAAGTTGGTGCCAAATAGTAATCTTAACTCACCAGCAAAGGATTGAAACGGTGTCCTTAGGAAAGAAACTGTTTAAAAAAAATTACCTTTCGTTGTCTGAGGATTCGTTCTGATATTTTTAAACAGAATGAGCATGACATGGTTATTGGTCATCAAGATCGTAGGTGGTCGTGCGGTGGGAAAGGTCGCCAGAGATCCATAGGTCAGGCGCGCATTAGTATTGTTTACAAACTTGTCGACGCTGTGCTTGACCTGTGCGCGCAGTACCACTAAAACCCACGAAAACTATGTTACAACGCTGCGGTGGGACATTATACTGCAGCCGTTTTTGCCATCCGGCGAAAAATTCGTAGTGCGCGTCTAGCCATAGCAGTGGTCGCGTTTTGGTGTTTTACATAAGAGTAAAGGGAGGAGCTACGCATTGAATCCTCGTGTGCTTCTACGTAGATTTCGGCGATGCCGAAGGAGTAGGAGCAACACCACTGGTTTTCAAGACTAATATTTATTAACAAACTGCATTACTGCATGGAGACCACGAACACGGACGCAGGCCGTCAGTGGATGCAGGTCGCTTTCAACTGGTCTTCTTGGAAGTCATTAAGGGAGGCCTATGTCCAACAGTGGAAGTCCTATGGCTGAAATGATGATGTTGATTACTGCGGTGCCGTACTGCACCGTGTGCACCGCCTTTAAGGCTGGCAAACGCACAGTAACACTTCTGCTACTACAAGCATTGTGAATGTTTATAGGTTAGTAACCAGGTCCTATTAAATGAGCCGTTTGTTTGTTTGCAAATTGTAATGTTAATAAAAGCAAAAAAAAATATTTACCTTTACAAACAGTTACATCTTAGTTCTTCCGTAAAATCACTGTGTAATTAATTGATATACATAAATAGACATACATAGATAAACATAAAACAGATATTGATGCCCAAAAACAGAATACTTCATACCAAAATTACAATGCTGACTGGTATAATTATTGTATCAGACATTTCAAAAACATTTTCTTCAGACGGTTTGGTATCTTTTGAAAATTTGTTTACATCATGTTTATTGTTATAATTAGAAGAATAGTGTTTCATCATACTTTAGAATTAATAACACCTACTAATTACTTCATCCTTTAATCATTAGTCATTAGTAAAACCTTGGCATAGACTGTCAAGTAGTGTATTTTTTTAATTGTATTCTAATTTCATCCAAAGGAATGCAATTTTAAAAGTGTTGCTTTTTACAACGTGTGGATGAAGTGTTCGTTGTGGTATTTATTACATTTTAATCTGGCAATAATGTACGTACATAATTACAAGATGTCTATCGACTTCCCTGTTTTTGGCATGTATGGGAAATATATCCAAATAGGTACGTACTCTGTTGTTTTTTTCAAAATTTCTTGGACTTAGGTAAAGTTCGTCAGACGTCGCCTTCATTCCTGGAAAGTCGTACTTTTTTAACTATATATTTTCTTAAATTGTCAACTGTACGTTTATGTAACTTTATGTACCATTATCTCTTTAAATACAGGTTTAACTTTATGTACCTATTAAATTTGAGCCATTTTTAAATTAAAAATTTCAGACGAAATTAAATACCATTTAACAGCATTCAATTGTAAGCCTTTTGTCGAACTTCAATGCAAGATATTAAATTTTATTTTGGTAACATTTTTACTTCCCTTGTTATACTTCTGGAAACAGGCAATTTGATTTCTAGATTAAAATAGCTAAAAAAATACACAAACAAGTTAACTATTATAATGATATTACCTTTAAGCATAGTTTACATAAGCGTGGAGAACTTCCTTATTGGCATTACGGCGGCGCGTCCATTGTCTATTATTGCTTTTGCAAAAACCCTGAGGGGACTGATATTAACTACCTGGGCGGGCCAAGAAATGTTGTGTGCAAATGGAGACACGTTTACTTACTCGTTTTATAATACAGTATATTTTAAGTATTATTTTTTTGTAATTTTACCTAGAATAGCAAAGGTCTCGTATTCAAAATACTGCAGTACGACACGTTTGTATCATCGTACATATCTATGGTTAGGAAAATAAAGTTTATTAAGTCGGTGTAGGTAATAAATTCTTTGAAAAGAGACACACATATTCATAAATAGGATTTAACCTGCGAGAGAATGAGATAGAATACAATGATAGGTACAGTGTTTCCTGTAATCTTCGTATGGTAGCACGTGTCTTTGTCCCTGCGTACCACGAATTCTTTGGTTAATTAATTTAGAAGTATCACATCTGTCGTGTGTATATTGCACACACACTTTTTTTTCATTAGATTGTACAATTACTTTTATTGGAAGTTTTTGGAAATAATTAATTAATAAGGAAATACACATCGATTTCCGAAAAAGGGTTGTGCCGCTTACCCTTTCCCTATTCCGAAATCGATGCGAATTTTCTTTGGATAGTACGTACGACCCTAATGTTTTGTTTGTTGTCTGATAGAAATTGTTAATTTTAGGTTAACAATGTTTATATAAACGCGAGTTATTGTACATTCTATGCTATATTATGCATCCCTGCTACACATGAAAGTCTAGATCATCATGGACTCGAGATTGAAACCACAAACGGATTTTCTTACATAAGTTTTAGTGAATCTAAATAAATGTAAATAATGATAAATATCTGTATTTGGACCTTGGCATTTGACTTTGCCTTGACTGCATTTGGAATCAAATCAAACCTTCGAATTGATTTTAAAAGTTTGATATATTATGTATTTTTATCATCAATCAATTTTGTAATCGTGCAATTACAGCACACATATTTTCATTTAAAAAAGATAGATCATCAATATATTTTGATATAAATCGCTAGTCCCATTCATATATATTTATTTACTATACTTACTTAGATTCCGCGAAAAAGTTGTTTGTCCTACTAATCCGTTAGGAGTTTATTAAAAAAAAAATTTAATTTTATTTTGTTTTTAAACTTTCGCGACTTTGATACATATTAGATGTGTAATTCGGGACTTAATCGCGATAATATTTAAAAGGTACAACACCTCTTGGTTACCCACGATTAAGTCCCCAGTTACACATCTAGTAGAAATGTAATTTTATGTATGTACCAGAACATATATTTGAAAAACAAAAAACAAAATTACCTTTATTAATACATGTAATACTCGCTGCGCCGCGCGGTTTCACCGGCGTAAGTCATGATGCCGTGGGAATATCGGGATAAAAAGCCTATGTGTTAATTCAGGTGTCCAGCTGTCTACATACTTAGTTTCATGGCAATCGGTTCAGTAGTTTTTGGGTGAAATAGCCACAAACATCCAAACATCCTCACAAACTTTCACGTTTATAATATTAATAGGATAGTAGGATTTTAAAATACGTCAAAACGCGTCATAATATAACATTTTTTACGCAAGCTTTAGATGAGTTAATATTATATTTATTATCTAATAACTACATATTATAAAACAAAGTTCGCAATAAACTGAAAAACTACTGAACAGATTTTCATGCGGTTTTCACTAATAGACAGAGTGATTCTTGAGAAAGGTTTAGGTGTATAACTTGTTAAGATGTTGTGAAAATTTATTGAAATATGTTGATGATTGTTGAAGATGTCTCTGCTACCCGTGCGAAGCCGGGGCGGGTTGCTGGTTTATCATAATTTTATTATAATGTTAGCGTGCATTGATTACTTTACATTGAAGAGCTACTAATCAATGCTGTGTAAGTGTAGTCACTCATAAGGATGTCATGTCTGTATATAAGTCTGTCATACAGCATTAGCTTTTGGCGCGAAACTACAGATTATTCTTAAATTTTTTCAGTTGGTAAGCATGGTTGTTAGATTTTTGTAGGCAGTTTTAAATTGAATCTATTTATAAATAAGTGAAGACGAAACAGTTCAGTACCATTTTCTCCTATTGATTGTATGTGTCAACCGCTTATTTAATAGCTATTGATGCGTTGTAGACTTAACAATAAAATTTAAGGATTATTCCGTACCTTAGTATTAACCTGAGTATCTATTACGTCATAAAAGTGACAGACGTTTATTGTTTGTCGGTTAATGCTCGAATGACACATTTTTGTGATTGTTACGGTTACTCATACATGCCACAAGTAAACACCAACGTTGTTCATACAAGATGGATTTCTTAGAAATGATTAACTATGCATTTCCGATATTGATGAATTTGAAAAATGTATGGAAGAACGTGAACAAGCCTGAGAGGCTCCTTTAAAGTATGGTCTTTAGAGAAAAGTATCACCATCTTGTATTGGCGGCAAACGGAAAAAGTGTCCAGTTGAAAGGCGTAACTTTCTCTTACTCCATACTTAGAAAGTTTTAAAAACTGCAATGTAATCAATCAAACAACATTTAAACATTTTATGCAATCAGCTGGTCTTGACGGCACCGAATGTTTAAGGTCATTCACCGTACCGCACATAAAGAATACCTACAGATGTCGCGTGTACATTGCGTAGCGCCAAATGAAACTAATGACTATAAATCCTTAATCTCGCATTTTTATGATGAACTGACTTTTGTCTTGTGATAAGGATAAACAGAACGAGGTTATTGTAAGTTTTTCGCGTAACTCAAACTTACACGCTGTATATCTTTTATAATATAGTTACCACTCAGGGAAGTTTTTAGTCCAATAATCCTGATTCGTCAGTTCTTATACGGTTCTATTATTTTTTAGACATTGATTTAACTAAAATGTAAAAATACTAAAATTCATACTCTATAATGATAATCTATTTATGTATTTTTAAGATAGATTAGGAGGAGGGTTTCTTGGGGAATTAAATAAAATCAGTATCGCGCGAATGACACCGTTTATACCGTGTTGTTATTTTTCCCTAGTAGTATAAAAAAACTGCAAAATTAAATAGCTATGTTTAGAGATGCTGGATTAAATTGATTTATTACGTATTGATGTTTAGTGAGCACACTTTATTTCAAAACAACCGTCGTTCAAATAAGTATGTACATATATTATGTATGACCGGTATCGCAAGCTATTGCAAAATCCATAAATCAATCCGTTTGTACATCGTCGTAAAACATAGTATGCCTGTAATATCATAAACGAACAATTATTATTATCGTACGATGACATTAAACCTCGGAACAGTGTATCATGCATGACAGACATCCTGCTCAATTATCATTGGATATTCGACCTTATGTCTTATCAGCCTAAGGTTTAGAAGAAATACACAGATGTATTTCTTCTAAACCTTTGGCTTATATGTCACACCGTGACAAACTTATTATACCAAGACAGAAGGGCGCAACACGGTCTCACAATTTAACCCAGCTGATATTCTCGTTTTAGGCTATTTCGTTTATAGACGACTGTACGGGTAACTTTGTCTTACTAAAGTGACTCATTTCTGTTGGCAAACAATTTTGTTTAGTAGACATAGAGGCGTACGTCTAGTTACTGCTTTACATTGTCCTTCTACTTGTCGACTGCCATATTGCCTAATAAATACAAATTTGATAAGCAAAGATCATGGTTGCATTTAATTGAAGATTGTTGAGGTATTAATCGTATAGTAATTAAATTCAATGTATTTATTTTTGGAACGCAAGTGCCAATGGCATTAGATGACTGCCTTCTATTAGAAATACGGGCCGTGTGATTACATAGATACTGCGTCGGCTTGTTAGCACATTTTTCATTTAAATTTAAGTAGGGCGAATCTATCTCTATCTATCTCTCTCGCTTTCGATTCTATAAATATTTATTTATTGTTGTCCAAATTATCTTACTGTGGCTTCGACAGTAATGCAGTAAAATGGTTTAATAGTTATTTAACTAATCGCTGTCAGCGTGTGGAACTACGCCAAGGGGATGGAGAATCCGTTTTTTCGGACTTTAGTCTACTAGACTTTAGATATTGTATTGTGCTCTCTATAACAATGCTTAACGTAGACCTGCAACGAATAGTTAATTGGGCAAATTGCAACTCCTTAGTTCTTAACCCTACTAAAACAAAATTTATGATATTTGGCACTAAACACCACTTAAGGTCGTTACAGAATTTTACCATAAAACTCATGGGTACATCAATAGAAAGAGTAGAAGAGGCCCGAAACCTTGGATTATATATAGACTCAAGTCTACGATATGAAAAACACATAGTTGATATAGTTAGAAATTGCTTTTACAGATTGAGTATATTATACAAAATGCGCCCATACTTATCTGAAGACCTGCGTATGCGATTGGTCGAATCATTAATCCTCTCAAAATTAAACTACGCTGATACTGTTTACGGTCCGCGATTACTATCACGCACGGAACGTCTCATACAGAGAGTCCAAAACGCCTGTGCCCGGTTTTGCTTTGCGATTCCACGTAGAAGTCACGTAACACCTTTTTTGAATGAACGATACATTTTAAAAATGAAAAATAGACGCAAGCTACATCTGGCATATTCTCCCGTCAGGTTTGTCATCATAATACTTACACAGTAACTTATGGCATAAAACAATAGAACCTACATGTTAATTGTACATTCAGTTTCCTTCATTTACAAAAACGGTATTTTTCATTTGAATATACTTTGTCACATATTTAAATAACTGTTATTTGAAGGCAATTTTATGACTACAACTAATAAAAGACGAGACTCCGAGAAATTGAGAACAAATTAACGAACAAGTGCTAAACAAAATTCATACATTTTGTTTTAATTAAAACCTCCAACAGTACTTGACTGTTGGAGGTTTTAATTGATTTAATTGATGAGTCCATGAAATATTTTATTTCATTGCTATTGAGGGAAGTCATAGAATTTATAATGTCCAGGAAGGAGCAGCCATTTTGACTTTCATGAAATGAAGCTGTTTAACTGAATGCACTGTGGTTATCATTAATGATTCATTTCATATCTGTGTCATGCATGTGAATTTGTGCTAAATACATATATGTGTAAACCTAGGCTAAACAGTCAGACATGATGATAACAAACACAAGAGATAAAATGCTTATGTAATTTATACATACTAGGAGAACTCTGACGTTCCATTGGCCTTCTCTCAGTGTGGGATGGTTTAGGGCACTTTAGGGGATAGTTCTGCTGGTCTAGTGCAGATGCAGGCTTAAAAAATAATTACCCTCATTTTTGTGAAATTCGGACTTCATGTATGAATATGTAATATTGTCGCCTGCGGTATTTCCGGACCGATACGACCTTCAAACCTTCAAGAAAAGGGCGTACTCCTATCTCAAAGGCCGGTAACGCACTTGTGACTCTTGAGTTTCAGGTGTCCATGGGCGACGGTAGTCACTTACCATCAGGTGACCTGTCGTTTGCCCCCTATAATATAAAAAAAAATGAACATGAATTCCGAATTTCAAAATCCTATTCAAACAAAATAACTGCATAAGTCAACTAACAAGTTACCCTAGTGCTCTTTAGTTACCGACTTTGCTTGTTAGTTACTTTGAGGTGACTGACTCGCTGGGTAACACAAAGCGATTTTTTGTATCTCACTGGTGCTAGTCATCCCTTGTAAAAATAGAGTATATGTCGCACTAGTAATAATGCAAGCAGAACTAATAAAAATGGCATTTCCGGAACATCGTTTAGGTGAACTAACTATGAACTATGTATATGTGTTACAAAAACGTTTTATCGGGAATGCTACAAAATGGCGTGCTGAAAAATTTATATAACTCATATTTTATAGGACCGTTGTTAAGCGAAGAACAACCTTAAGGACCAAATAAAACATACGAGTGAGCAAATGTTTGCACCAAGTTTTTATGAAGAAGGGTTTGAGGCCTCCAGTGTTGCAAGGATACTTGCGAGAAGGCCTTAAATCGGTATCATAGTGATATTATAAAAAAATCGCATGGTCGTTTAGTTATTCCAACAGCTCTTGTCTTGGCACGTGACGTCACTTAATAAGAATGTGAGGTATTTAGTTCCTTAGTAACACTGTCACTTAGTGCAATATGTTGAATATTCAGGAGCGCAGTTTCTACCTACATGCTTACTTTACTGTTAGGTCACACAGACTGGATGAAGTGACGACTACATTCTTTATAGTAAATCGAAAGCGATATTTATTATTATCAATAACTTTAAACATTAGGTATATTGCTGCGCAGAGTATAATAGATGCCGCTCCTGCCATATTTTAACAAAATACCATTTAGTCAGTTCATCACCATCAATAAGGATTTAATATGTCATCAAATTGTTCGAGGGAGTTGTTGTGTTTTAAGATATAGAACTTCACAAGCAGCGTTGCTTGCTCCATTTGCATGTCTTACTTTTTTATAACATCTCGTCATATACGACATCTGCAAAGGAATATTAGATAATTAATATTTTATAGATTTCAAACTCAATCGGTCAAAAGATATAACATCAATTGCCTAATTAAAAAAAAGCTCATTTGCTTTTGCGATGCTGCTCGTTTGCGATCAACGGTAGGTACCTCATGTATTAATGCCTTTAATTTCGTTTATGGTTTTTATCCTACTAATATTATAAACGTGAAAGTTTGTGAGGATGTATGGATGTTTGTTACTCTTTCACCCAAAAACTAATAATCCGATTGCGGTGAAACTTGGTATGTAGATAGTTGGAGACCAAGATTAACACATAGGCTACTTTTTATTTCGATATTCCCACGGTACCGGGACTTACGCGGGTGAAACCGCGGGGCGCTGCTAGTTAACAAATAATACACTTTGGAGAACATAACCGTGAATTAACCTACATGGGATACTATTAAGCAGCGTTTATGCGTTTTGAAATAATATATTATAATTTTATAGACTACTTCAGATTGCCACTACCTTCGATAAACTAATCAAAACGGTTTCAATTTAAATTACATTCGTTTAACAAATCATTTCGTAAAAACAAGTCGGTACAATGAATCTGAGTTTCAAAAGAAACACTTTGAAAAGAAATAATAATTATTATAACAAATTCAATTAGTATCAAGGAACACGGAAGCAAATGCCTGATAAGGTTGTCGTTAACTAATAATAGATTTTCTCGGAGAACTCAATTTGCCGCCTTTTCTTGACAATTAAGTTTTTTTAGCCGCCATCTTGGTGTAGGGCCGCAATCTTCCACGTAGGTTTTGCGAAAGCAGTCCCATGTTTATCTAATAGGAAATCGATTAGATAACCTGTTTTTAATTATGTAAGGCGAATAAAAAGTGTGTTGTTAGTGGCCGTTAGTATGTCATTTTGAGTATATTAAAAACTTAACACAAAAAGTAAAATCCTCACCGAAATGCAAAAAAAAAACCTTGTAAAAAGGAAACTGTCAGTCGTACATCTGTCATCTGAGCGCGACGGTCACACGAGTTCAGTGCTTTTTCCCCACACCAAAAGTTCCCAACGTGCCTAAAGAAGTTTTCACTTCAACAATCCTTACTACGTACTTGATATAATAGTACCAATTTAAGCAAGTAGAAGAGGATAGGCAGAAGCAGTATAGGTATGTAGTTCTATAATTGTATGGTTGATAGTATGATTTATTTATAATAAGAAATCATTAAAAATACGTTGTATTGGACACAATTGAACCGACTTCATTTACGCTTCGGATTGAGTGTCTTATACATAGCTCCTTTTTCCTCAGTCATAAGTTCAGGATCATTGTATATGGTTATGGTATGGTAAAGCCATAAGTCGATGAGTAGAACTCATACAATAGGTCTTGTCCGATCAATTTAGTTTGTATGCACTGTGGTATGTTCTAATAAGGCGACCGTGGCGCCAGCCACAGCGCAGGCGCCGTCGCGACGCGGGAAAATCAACAGCTGTTCGCTCCCGCGCCATCTATAAACTCATTACACTTAGAAAAGTGAGATTCACTTTCATATTTTTTATTGAAAACACATTCCATTGATATATTTGGAAAAGAAATCGATCTTCATTGCTTTTGTGCAAAATGGGAAGAAAAATTCAAAAGTCCTATGTAAATGTCGCTAGTATGAATCTCTTTTTGTGGTGTTTATGTTGACAATCCAAAGAATATAAAATTTATAATAAAATGAAAGAAATGTTATTTTTATGAAACTGAAAAGTTTTTGATTATTTGAAATTATGTAAGTATATAGGTATGTAGTAATACAAGCCCAGCCGGCCATAAATAACAGGTAAGTTACCAAACTGCCAATTTCCGACTCTCCCTCCATTTTTCCTGACCATAGACAGTTTACGATCTGTCGTTATACCATAAACTAAATGCCATAGAGCACACCCATCTTATTGTCTGTGGCTCGTAAGTTGTCTCTGTGAACGCATGCTTTCACTTTCATGATATGCTATTATGACATGTACTTACTTTTAATCGCTGCATATTGTACTTAAGTGCCATGTTCAGTATAAGAGGTCATAGGTTCAGTGCTCGGGTCGGGTAAACATGGGTGAATACTGCTTGGCACTGATTTATGACGGGCTGCGATTACGTAGAAATTATCTACTGATGGTTAGAGGAAGCAACCTTTGATTATAAGGTCACAATGCATAATGAAGCGGGTGCCGGTCTGTCTACTATATTCTTGATGATTATGCGCATGTCTTTGTTTTATCTACTTATTGTGTATCGATATTACAAACATATTTGTGTATCGACATATCGTATAAGTCAACGGTGTGTTTTCAATATTAGTACGATACCTACTAATATTATAAACGTGAAAGTTTGTGAGGATGTATGGATGTGTGGATGTATGGATGTATGGATGTTTGTTACTCTTTCACTCAAAAACTACTGATCCGATTGCGAGAAAACTGGTATGTAGATAGTTGGAGACCTAGATTAACACATAGGATACTTTTTATCCCGATATTCCCACTCGATCGGGACTTACGCGGGTAAAACCGCGGGGCGCAGCTAGTACTAAATATATGTATTACATAACATATACAATTCTAAATATTAAGCTCTCACTGCATTACAAAAAAAATTAAATGTAATTTAAGGTTGTAATCAGCAACTTGTGCATGCTACCTCAAAGTGGACGACGCGGGAGTCGCTTCGCCAAAACCCTTAAACACTATTAATATTTATTTCACGAATGTAGTGTCAGTCGATTATATATATATAGAGGCAAACAAAACAAATGGTCTTTGTATGCAGAGAAATTGGCTTGAATTTCAAGTTTTCCATTTCGAGTTGTTTACTATGAAGACGTCTTAAATTTTTTGGATAATATTTAAAAGTTTGATTCTTATAGAGGAAATGTTTATTCCTATTTATTAGTTGCGATAGCTTTGATGTTCAGTTGTGTTTGTTTAGCAAGCTTCAAGTTCCAAAAACGTATTTTAAATTATTGGCATCCTGAATAATTAAAATATGATAAATTTTATCTAGAGAAGTTATCGCGTGCTAAGACCACCGTTTTTTTTTGTACATAAAGTAGGTAGTGTCTTAGAATAACGTGTACAATAAGGAGTATAAAATTAAAATAAACTTAAAAAAAATATCACTGACCTAAATTGTAATAAGCTGTATGCTTTATCCCTTAATATTCCACCTTTAGAGGTGGAATATTATCTTCAAATTTAAATGGGACCAACCTTGAGTACAACCAATTTAATTGATAATAGAAGATATCAAGTAACAGAAACAAAAAAACACTTATAAATATCTTGAGTACTAGAAAAACTTATTCCTCTCGATAGTCTCATAATGTCTCGATAGATACGATACGCAATAAAACGTGCCTTCAGCCTTCACTAGGTACCTACATTCTACTTCTTACACCCAAAAACACTTGATGGCTCCACCCGGTTTCCCCTCTTTTAAGACCTCAAACAACTCAAAGACTAACTTAATAATACTGATACAATTAAGTAATAATAGACTAGGCATGTTGTTATGAATACAGGTGTTTGTTTTAAATAATGTGAAAAGTGAACGATAATTTAATCGGCGTTTCTTTTGATTCAAAATCGGTTTCCAATAAATAACATCAACAATCAAGTATGGTATAAGTTTACGGCACGGCAGATAAAATGATAGATGTAAGTTGGCACTTGGCACCTGTTCTAATTTTTTTTTACAATTCCTATTTGCTTTCAACTCTTTCTGTTTGCTAATCTCTTTCACTGAACTCGGATGCAGTAGCTTTAAATTTTCGTAATGAACTTGAGTATCTGTAAACTTTGTCACTTCAAACTTAGCTACCACTTTGAATTCGAACAATTTCAAGTACTGCACTTCATCTTTGTATAGCGGTGAATGAAAATCGGACAAGTGTGTTTTCAAGCCTTATTCCCAATATTTGAGATTCTCTGTTTGTTAATGTACGCTTTAGAACCGTAAGGCACGGAAGAACAGTTTATGCAAAGACCGGGTTAAGTGTGGGAAATATTTTGACATCTGGTTTTACGTATTTTGACATATATCAATCAAGTCATTATTTGGTCCGTAACGCAATCGGATCATAAATCTTTGAAAAAAATTATTATTGGAGGTTTTATATAGTGTTACAGAAAGGTGTAGTCAAATTTTAGAAGCTTTGTGTAGCCGACAAACAGTTGATCTAGTTTAAAAGATTTTGATACATGTTAGATGTGTAACTCGAGACTTATTCGCGATAATAACGTTGCGAGAATATACGTCGGGTAACCAAAAAGGGTATTGTACCTTATAAATATTATCGCGATTAAGTCCCGAGTTACACATTCTAAATTTGATTTAATTGTTTCCTTTTTTAATTAAAAAAATAATAATCCTGGTGTAAGTGCGCACTTCTTCTCACACAAAATTTTATGAATTTTCATATAAATTAGATTTTGTTTTTTATGCAAAAATTTGGACTTTCCGTTTGTTAACGGAAAGTCCTTGGTATTAAATACCTATAATTTCATTCATGTCAGCGCTCTCTCATACGAAATTAGCTTTATCTGTTAATTTTTCAAGTTTAATTTCTCACTTTTAAAGTAAAATTTCTGTATTAAAAATCTAAATTTTCCTAAATTGTTAGATCTTTACATTATTTACGGGGGCTACTAAACGACCCTAAAATATGACTACACCCGTCTGTAACATTCTGTATAAATTCTGTGGAAATACTTGTAGAGATACTGCTATATCTATAGCAAGCACTCAATGCACAGGGGTACCTGTCTAGGTACCCCTGTGCATTGAGTGCTTGTCAATAAATTTCGCAATTATTTTACAGTAAATTTAGTAGTATGGGATTTGCAAAGTTTAGTCGATGAAGCTGGCAGAAGAAACTTCCTGCACTTTTAGCATTCATACACACGTTTTGTATTTATTTTATATGTGTAAGGCCATCGTTATATTGAGGATAAATAAGATTGGTGGTGTTCCCTCGACATCTATGTATAAGAAAAAATCTACACAATATAAAACAAATATCACGGTATTTCTCAAGTTGTGCATTAAGGACTTTGTAATTATGCTATCGGCCACTCGACTAATCGAGCTGTACATATTTAGTCGAGACTGAAGACAAAACAATACAGAATCCGTGCATCGGTATTTTTATTTTAATACATTGAATGCTTTATACGGGAATAGTTCGAGTGGATCTTACGCCGCCGTCTCGAGTGGTCTAAAGCTTTGAACTGTGCACTTACGTTGTTTAATTTATTGAAGCGATAAACATAAGTATTCGATTGTTTCGTCGATTTTTGGTTAAATAATAATCTGAATTGCTTAAAGTTTTATTTGTCACCCAAACTACAGAAATGATAACCATTTTCGACTCATAAATTCGAGTAAAATCATTCTGTTTCTAAAATAACGCTGAAATATATTTGTTTGATGTAAGATATTTTTCTAAACTGTGAAGTAGTTTTTACAGCGTGAAAATTTGGTATTCTTATAGGAAGATCTCTTAACGCAGGTCAGGTTTCATCAATTCATTTCAACTTAGGATTGGATGAATGAAATATTTCTACGTCCATGATTTCAACAGTCACAAACGGGTAAATTGTAAATTGAACCAGCGTTTCTGTTGTTATAAACGCACACGTAAATATATAGGAGGACTCAATGTTTTATATGTAAAGAAGAAGAAACCACATCAATCACTATTGATTCAAGCTACTTTCATGCTAAACCACCCTCTTTACCGCAGCCATTTGCGTCAATTTTACACCAGTTACTCTAACGCCCCTGACCAAACTGACGACGGCGGTTCCTTCCGCGTTCTATACATGACTCGGTTTAAATCCGTCTCTAGATATATTTGTGGCAACGTCGCCTCATTAGCAGCTTAGTGCGATGTCAGCTCGTAAAAGATGACGAAACGTGGTGACAAATAGACCACCCGTGTTTGGTTTTATTGAGAGATTTTATGTCACTTTTGGGCTTAGTTTGAGTTAAGGCTGATAATATAATATGATATGGATATTGTAAGGAAAAGTTAAGAAAGACAAATGCGCACTGCGCAGAGGCCAATTTGACCGGAAATCAAATAATCGAATGGTGGACTGGGATGGGGTCTCATCCTCGCAGAGGATTGTAGCCAAAATAATTTGTTCTGTTTCTGTGGTTCCTTCTGACCCCAATCAACATACCGTAAAATGTCGATGTTATGTATCATAAAAATCATTGTTTAAGTTTATCCATTACCTACACGCCTCATTATAGGCGAAAGAAGACACACAGAACCTGGATAATATTACAATACAACAAAAAATCTTCCTTTGTTCGTTTACTTTTTGCTTTTCGCTTACTTGTAATGCGGCCTTCTTATGTCCTTGCATCAAGTACATGGCTGTGTAAAAATGCAGTGGGCTGAATACTATAACACCATAGACAATTGAGATTGACAACCTGTCAGCTGTATCAGTGTGACAAGAATGCCAACATAACAAGCGTAAAATTGTTGTATTATCTTTGTTACAATGCAATGGGACTTTTGAAACGATTGTCAGCTATTCAGCAATTCGATTCGGACCTAGAAGAGTATTTTATTACAGCACGTCACGACATTGGCGCCAATAAATTAAAAGCCCATTCTTTTTAAAGTTGTGGTAGCTATTATGTATTCTGTGGTTGTGGTATGCTTGCGTCAGATATTTGTTAACCGTCGCGCTAATAATACATACATAGATGCGCTAGCGGGCGCTAATCTAAACATTGAGTTCTATCAGCTTCTTATTAATAAATTCCACCAAGCTGCTAATGTGACGTTTCGTTCAAGTTTTCACTTCTGTCGGCAGTCCCATGACTGCCTATTTTTTTATTTTATTGGTTGTGACTTTGCAATCAGCTCAATCAGCCTTATCTTTTGATACCGGCTTTATTCGAATAGTTTTAGGCGCCAAAAATAACATTTCCTCTGCAACATTGTTATGTCAAAGTCTGTATGTCATAAGCCAATAAGGTTGCGTCCTGTTGTCGTTATCGTGTCGTCTACAATAAAACTACATTTTGAAACATTGGTGTTAAAATGTAGGTCACCAAAGGTTATTAGTTCAAGGTGTCCACATTGTTGTGGACCGGTCGCGTAGTGACTGTCATACTGAGGAATTTATTTGATCGATAAAGCTTTAATTTTATTCAATAGCCATGGCGGCGTTACTTAAAGCAAGTTTCTCTCCACCCATAAAATATCATATCACTAATAGTTGCCCGCGGTTTCGATTGCGTGTTTATTTTTTTTTCTTTGGTTTAAATTACCGTAGTTATACGTCTTTGTAAACGACGTTAGCGGTATTCCCTTTGAGGCTAAAATGACTAAGCTACTCGTAGCGCTCAATCTGGAGCACACACAACATTTTTCCTAAACATTATATATGCAGCTTTAATATTGAATTTCATGGTTTTTCCTGCGAAAGTGATAAGAGGTTTTCTCGGGATAGAGGTCTTAGTGTATGAGGATATCAACTGAGAGAGGCTATGAATCAAAGGATTTATATGGGAGACTGAACTACCTACTTTCACTTTAGCATATTACAAAAACTTCTTGAAGAGACCTGGTGCAGCAACTTGACAGCCGTTCGCTCTGACTTAGTTCAACCTCTTAGGGGTAAAATTTTGAAAAACGCCGACATATATGTACATTTACTTCTAACTAGAAGAAGGCATATTATCTTTCGTATTTTTGAAAATGACTTACTTCCATACAACCGTTCATCAGTGTTACCCCCTTAGGGGTAAAATTTTCAAAAATCTTTTCTTATTGATCGGTACCGACAGTGCGAACGAAAATAAAAATAATGAATACCAATTGCGGGTAGTTGCTGAAACGTTGCTAAACTCTCCAGTCCACCCGTGACCACGATCGGTATAATTCGATCGAAACGTCGGGTAACCAAACAAGTTTTATGCCTTGTAATTGTTATCACGATTAAGTCCCGATTTATACATCTAATAAAGGTACTAACTGTCAACATTTCAAGTTTGTAGCACCACGGCTTATTTAGGTTCTGTTGAATAAATCAGTCAGGTCAAGTAATTATATGTTATGTACTCTAGAGCCTGGTGGTCGAATTTTGACCATAGATTATTTCATTAGCCAGTATAACTTGAACTGTCATTGTTACTTCCCATGACAGGCCAACGCACATATTGGACGCATGTAACTTGATATAACCCCTTTTACGTCATTTTTAAATTTGTAAGACATATTCTTTAAAAATCTGCGAAAGTCTCTTAAGAGGAGTACTAATAATTCTCTTCAAGTAATAATATAAAGATATTAAGTATGACGAAATTTTTTCCGCGATGTTTAATTTATTTGTTAACAAACGATATCTGAGTATAGTTTTTTTCGTCCAGTCAAGCTAATTAAGTTTTCTGACCGTTAAGTATTCAAAAAAAATTATGATAAGTACTTAAATAATGACTCATTGTTCAATGTGTTCATGGTCATTATTTTTTAAACTCTCGTCGCTTGACATATTAAAGTTACCAAATAAATGCAATACCTACATAAATATCGTAAAAAAATATTGTATGGTGTTGCTTATATTTTTTTTCTATTAGGTCGAAGCAAAAAATAAAATTGAATATCTTTCCGAAGTTGCCCATAGGCTGCTTAGCATAAACCATTCGCGTGTACATGTTTAAATATTCGTTCCGTTCGAAGCCTATAATCTATGTGTTCCTTAGAACACAAACAAAGGATTTCTTTATTTTTACATGTTTTTAGTATTCTGTACCACAATAAGCTAAATGAAATATATTATGGAACTGTATAGGTCACGTAGAAACTACTCAGTAATGTGTGGTATACGTATTGTAGTGACGAGACCTCTCGCACAGCTTGCATACTCCTTCGATTGGAAGAATAACTCTTTACTAAGCGAGAGGCATGGACTGGTGGCCCCAAACTCGAATTTAGAACACGTTCGAAATATTTTATGAAGAATAAATGTTGAAGACAAGTGAGTCGCGGGGAGGACAGAGGCCTGTCTTGACGACTTACGGGCAATGTGCACAGAATAATTCAAGAAGTATTATTTATAATTAATTTGTGTGAAGTTATAATTGTTACATGAATAATCTGATCCTGATTATATCGCATAGTGCGTTTGCCTGCTCTTTTAATTTCCCTCATCTAGCTAGAACCTATCGAACCCGGATACCATAAAGCCCCAAGCTTTACACGTGTTGGAGTACGCCGCAGTTGTTTTAGAAGAAGTACTCCACGCGTTACAGTATATACCAACACCGATACTGATAGTCCATTTGTAATGTGCTGTTTTTTTTCAAATCGTTTGGTATGGGTTGCCGAAAGTTGCAATAATTGTATTAGATGTATAAATAAGGACTTCATTACGGTAAATCCATAAAGTACTATGGTGGTCACGATTAGTTGGACCGGTGCAATTCCATCGAAACGTCGAGTAAAGAAAAAGCTATTGTCTTTTAAATATAGGTATCTACTACCTACATATTTAAAAGATACAGTAGCTTTTTCGTTAATTTTTCTTTCGTAAATTTAATTAACGTAATCATAGTGAAGAATTGGTACAATTTACGATATTGAAATAATCTTTAAAAATAAGGGACTTGACACAGATAGTATATTTATTTACTAAAACCTTTTTTTAGGAAATTAAAAAATAATGTACATCAATTCTGTTTTTGAAACTGAATAAAATTAAAAAAAAACATGTCTTACGGAAGCAAAAGGAATCGTTTCTATATTAAAGGAACCGAGCATAAGTCGATATTACCATGCACAGATTTATTTCTAAATTCAAAAAAATATATTACGAGTATTAACAGTGTTAAAACTTAACATCAATTTATACTGATTATTTTTGGGGTGACCCTGTACAAAAAACGGGACGATAGTACGGAATGCTAATTGCATATGTCCTGATTCGCACTTGGCAAAATTTTTTGTTGCTCAGGGTATCGGCATGTCCTGGAGTATGAGTCAGGGTGAACAGAATGTTCTATAGAATTTTAATAATACTCTGTGGTGGGCGAACGATGAGTCAGTCCGGTGAATAAGTTTCAACTAAAGGATGCCTATTAGTTAATAATTGATTGAACAATGGTTCGTATTGCCGAGCAGGTGGTACCACGCAGGTGCATAATTTAGGCTTGCTATGAATCTATTGCTAAATAAGTAAATTTAGGATTGTTTACCATTAGGTAAATGTTCATCGGCATACGAGGAGCTAGTCAATGATGAGGAATCAGTCATTGCTTTATTGAATATTTTTATATGTATAAATATATCGACGGGAGTTTGATTTCCGTTCTAAGAGTTAAAGGTTTGTAATAAAACGAACAACACACTGACTTAGTAAGCCACGTCACCCCTTTTTAGCTTTATTATAAATACAAATTGAACATACACATAGATATAAAGATTCAAAAAAATATGAAAAAAAGTTAAATTTATAAACATACTTTAATATTGTAATAAATGAAAATGATTAATGCAGGAATCGGTCATCTTTGCTCTCAAAAGCAGAGTGACCAAAATGAATACTTAATGATATTTTTTTAACGGGTCACACTGAGTAACAGTATTTTAAAAACACTACTTACCTACATACATATAATTAGTGTTGCACATGTAAGCACAAGTGTAGTGAGCGGTGGTCTGTTACGTGCCATCAAAACACCCTGACTCATCTTGTACCGGAGTGGATGTTTAAAGAGTTGATAGTACCATTAATAATACACGACAGTGAATCTACCTACGGCTACAAGATGTATTTAATACTAGCCGTCCCCGCAGTTCCACCTACGTTTATGGTCACTGCTCTGCTCCTATCGTTCGTAGCGTGATGTTATATAGTGTTCCTCGATGAATGGGCTATTTAACACTAAAATAATTTTTCAATTCGAATCAGTAGTTCTTTAGATTTGCGCGTTCAACCAAACACATAAACTCTTCAGCTTTATAATATTACTATAGAAAATATGCAAATTTGAATACGCCGGAAATTAAGTTATCTCTTTCTGAATAGAAGTACTGTCACCTTTGTTCTGACAGATTGGGTAAATGTTAAGTTTTGTTGACGGCCCGTGACAAAATATATGTCTATTAATATTTATACAAATATACGGTTGAATTCGCGTGTGTATTTTAGGGTAGCCCCACCTAGTTTAAGGTTCGACGAGGGCCCCTAAGTTAAGGGGTGAGGTCACCTGCAGATAACTAAATAATTCCATAATAAAAAAAATATGTATGATTTATAATATTTAACTTTACACGTTCCACTTGCTTTTATGAGAAACTTAGGTAAAAATACCTGGAAATTCAAACGGTCATAACTTGTAAACGGATAGTTTTTTTTTTCAAAAATTCTTATTGTAACTGCATGCTAGTCATGCCCTTTCAATGATTTAAATAAGTGTTCCTTTTTCAAATACAGCCTGTATATCTTGACGTTTTAGTCAAGGCGTGAATCTTAAATTATAATAAGCATGGAACTATACCATACAAGTTACGAGCAACTTTGCTTAAAAAAGGCAATGATAAAATCATTCATTCTTTAAAATTACTTCGACTGTAAATAAGTGGTGGTATTATCATTTCTGTAAACATGTTTTCGTGTGTGCCAGTGAACTTCGGCCTCTCAATAGTTCATTTCCGTTCACTATTGCAACTAAGTCTGTGGTCGATACAAGCTGTAAGTGATTCTCTTCCTCGAGACGGACGCATCCTGTATCGGAACAAACCAATAAATTATTAAGATCAGCTGTCAGACTAGATTTCCTTTAGTCCTTAGTAGGACAAACTTTGTGTACAGAGTTTAAACAGGTAGCACGGCAGACGTTTAAGAATTTTAGAAGTATATTTAATAGTTACGTATTCAAAAATATTATTAGAAAGTATTGTTAATTTTTAAGGTACATAGGTATTAACATATCAATTTTTTTGTAGGATTAAATGAAGTACCTGCAAGTCATATCCATTATTCGTCACGGAATTCAAGGAGTGAGAGATGTACATAATGTAGAATGTCGCAAGCAAGTCTCACTTAGTTTGTGACATTTTTTTTTTTCATTTTGCGAGTGGGTTGGCGGTTTTTGTTTCAGACAGGGATGGGTTGGTTAACTTTATCCTTGAGTTTAGACTAATCCTATTTTTAATTGAGAGAGAGTGCTTTTGCACATTAACTTATGTGTACAACAATAGAGATGTAACATTTGAGTATTTTATTATTTAAGGATTGTAGGGAATGATAAATATTTTATGATCATATGTGAATAATCACTACATATTATATAACAAAGTCCCTCGCCGCGTCTGTCTGTTCCCGATAAACTGAACAACTACAGAACGGATTTTCATGCGGTTTTCACTAATAGATAGAGTGATTCATGAGGAAGGTTTAGGTGTATAATTTGTACCCGTGCGAATCCGGGGCGGGTTGCTAGTAACAACATATTAAACAATAATCTGTTCTTCACTGGACAGATTTCCTCCCATTATAAAAATGAGAATTAGGTTGTAGGTATACCTTATAATATAAATAATAGACCAATGTAATATCCAAAAATATGTTACCTACTTAAAAAATCACACGGTAGGCTTTTTAAAATGTTCTTTATGCAAAGAATACTTGAATAAAGTAAGCAAATTTTCTAGTATCTTCTATTATATTAATTTGCTGCCAACAGTTGTTTTCAAATTTGGAACGGACGAAAAGAAACCCTTCTTTATTTAAATACTAATATAGCAACGATCTATATCTTATAAATAAAGTGGTAACAAGAATGGGATCGTGCGTTTCGGGGAGCCATAAAAACCATTTACATAATAATAAATAGGACTCCAATGGTTACAAATATGGTGGCCATCTATCTTGGTTAACCCGGAAAACCTGGTTAATGTAAAGTTATAAGTCAATTTAATTTAATAATATTATCTATTATATTATAATATATTATTCTTTATCTAGCCACATTCATGTATGGCTTTAAATAGTTGTGGTTATTTCATTACGTGGATAACAGATCTACAGTTATTCATGGTCCAGTAGCCGTTACGAAAGTTTGGCCGTTAAACTAAAACATCATTTAATTTTACAAAATATTTGTAAAATAAAGTAACATTTTGTCATAAATTTGTTGATATTCTGTCATAAGCCTATGACTGCAGGCGCGGTAACTTTAGTATAGATTATAATTAAATAAAATGACGTTGGTCACTATAATTCTGCAGTATTTAGAGCGGCTATTACCATGAGAGTCATGTGAAGTCCATACATACATATACAGGGTGTAAGTATCACCAACGCGAAGAACTTACAAAAACGGCTTTCTTTGGATACTTATCACACTGCAAAAGTCAGTACATCATAAAAATGCGAAATTAAGGATTTATAGTAATTAGTTTCATTTGGCGTTACGCAATGTACGCGGTATTCTCTTTGTGCGGTGCGGTCAATGACCTCAAACGTTCGGCGTTGTCGAAGCAGTTGATTGCATAAATGTTGTTTAATTGATTACATTGCAGTTTTTGGCCGTATAGGGTTTTATTATTATTTTTCTTCAAATGTTCTGACTACTCATTGTAATATCACTATTAACCAAAAAAAAATAATGTAAAAAAATAAGAATTTTCCGGCAGAAAATTCCAATGATTTTCGACTCAAATTGATGGTCTGAATACGCCATTTCAGTATTCGGTACGGTGTTCTTTACACCTTGTATATTATGATGATCGGTTCAGGCGTGAAAGCTGACACACAAACTCACATTTGCATTTATATTGTTACTACTTCGCGGGAAAACGACATAATATGTAATGTGTAATATGTATCGTTATTATAATATTATTATCACTACAGTAATCGGAGGTGATCTCTCGCTACCGGCCGTTATACTCTCCATGGTGAACTTCCTAGACAGACTTAAAAATTTTAAAATTCCGGTCACCCTACATACAAACTTTAAGTACGAGCTATTCCGTGTTATCGGAACGTAGTGCAGTATAATATCTATTAGTTCAATTTGATGTTCTTTTATGTGTCGATAAGAAGGTATACAGTTGTAGTGTTACGGTTTTATTGGTTTTTAAATAAGAAACATGGCGCCGGTAACCCGGAGTGGCCGGAGTGACACAAAGTCACCCCGATTTAATCTTTCTTAGGAACACCCAGGTAGGTAAGTATGTGTGTACTGAGTAGGGTATAAAAATGTCTATTGCTAATAACTGTAAGTGGTTTTGTAATTGCTACTAGAGTTGAAATAAACATCCGGTAACTATCCGGTTTCCGGCTTATGCGGTCTAACTGTACTATCCGGCAGGACACCGGATATAAGGACGTATTGGATAACGGTACTTTATTTAAGTCACAATCACAAAATCGTCATATTATTTTCATTTACAGCAAAATTAATAGTACCTTTACTACACTACGGGCAAATTATGCTGAATGTATACCAATTTATCTGCGTTATGAACAAACAAACGGTTTTACTTATTTTCATAGACCAGGCCAGCTTCAGAAGAAAGTCTTCCGCGTTATACACTTCTGCAAGGTGCATCTTTCATATAAATACTGACAATTTAGGTTAAGTCTGGAATAGGTCACGGATCGTGATCAATTCGCACAGACTTCAAGTACAAATCAATTTCAAATGAAATTGCGTTTTTTTATGGCGAGACTGTTGTTGTTATTACATGTTGTACTGATATTTTACAATGCCACCTCATTAAAGCAATCGCAGGACGTTTTCTAACCGTCGCGAGATACATCCTATTCTGTTTCCACACTTCTTAATTCAAACTTATTTATATGCAACAATTTGGTAGGTAAATAAATATAGATACAAGATATAACAAAAGATAATAATAAATACTCTTTATTGTACACCAAAAAAAGGAAACAAAATAAAATGCACAATGAGCGGTCTTATAGCAAGAACCTCTTAGATGCTTAACATTTTAGAGGGTTTAAAGAAGACAGGAACAGAGAGAAGAACAGTTTAAAGGGTTTTAAGAAAGAAAGGCAATGGGAGGAAATAGGGAGGATGATTGCTTATATAGATGGATTGGGATGGAAGTAACCTTTAACTGGCACCGGCTCTTCCCAGGAAGTCTGGGCCCTAAATACGATATGGTATTGCTTAAAATCCTCTGCATGGGTATTTTAATGCCCATGATAGATGAGTGCGATCATGAATATGAGAAGATTATTTATCTCCGTAGTGTGGAATGTCCATTTAAATAATATAAATAAGAAGATAATATATTATAACTGTGTATCAAGCTTTGTATTTTGAACACTACCAGATTGTCATATGAATGGTACTTAATTTATTTTTATTCAATATTAATGCAATTTAACGTTTATCAAAATATTAAACGGTAGTTCTTAAGCTGTTTCTCAAAAACCGGTAGCAGTTTTCAATATCAACACATTCCCACAAACATTTTCTTTCATGTCATTGAAAAATCTATGGAATATTTTGCGAGAGTCTATTACAAAATATTTATAAGCCTATTTGTCGTTCATTGAGCAATAAAATAAATTATCCAACAGTATAATTCTATTATATGAGTATTGGAGTATTCAATTTATTTTATGATTATTATGTAGTTATCTTTGAGATTTCCATTCATTAATTAACAGAAGCAACTTCTTGGCATTTGGTTAGTTTGAACTGTATTTCGAAGTTATTAGATTCAAATTGCTATGAACATTTAAAAGACGGTCTAGTCATGGGGTTAGCCCATGCCCTTTATAGTCGTACATTCGGTAGCCTTAGCACCTTCATAGGTTACAAAGTATTAAATGTGGAAATTTGAAACGAAAGCTTATTTTAGAAATCTGGTAATAATTGTTATTAGCCACTGTGATATTTGTGCCAAAAATATCGTATGCCACTAACAAAAAATTTATAAAAAAGGTCGAGTGCGAGTCACTAACAATTTTTGATTGTAAAATTCTTTGAAATCAGAAGAATTTTCAAGGGTCTATAACTAACAAGTAACATTTTAACTTGCCCTTAGGATAAAATAAACTTTTTCTGACATATAAAACAAGAAAAACTATTTTTCTTCTGGCACAGTCGCCAACAAAAATCAAGTTATCAATACACTGCGATTTTAAAATCGCTTAAACATCAAAATAATATTTGATAGTATCGAAAAAATAAAAAATTATAATCAATTTTATAACGAGTTTTAAAGCAAGAACGTCTTTTAATTAAAAGAGAGTACGCATAAGCACAGAATACATAATTGTACCAGTAGCATAAGTGACATTTTCGTGCCGCGTTTGGCGTCTCTAACATCTCCAGACAAGAGTGATAAAAGGGTCACGGTAATAATAAGCATAAGACAGATACAATGAGCGTTTAAAGCGTTTTCTATATATATTTTTCTTTTTTTGCAGGTAGCACAACTGACCTGACACCAACGCTCATAGGAATATATGACTCACTCCTCGAACCTGAAAAAAGTCTTACACCAGAAACATGTCGTTTGGAAACCGCAAAAGATGCCAGAAATGATCCCCCAGTGAAGCCTATAAAGGAACCAAAAGAAGTAAACATATCCAAGATTGAAGAAGTCCCAACTATGATGACTGGTGGTGTAAAACTACCCATTGCTAATTATAACAAAAGTACTTTATATGCCATTCGAACCAAAAGTGATAAAGATAGTGTAAGTGATGACGTGGATAAGTGTAATATCAGTGATGTTTCAATTAATAAAATGCAAAGAACTTTTAAAGAGACCAAGCAGGTTGCCGAAACGACTTTCGATAATCTTTCACCAAACGTAAAGAGAATGGTTTCTTCTTCTGAAATGACTACATTAAAATTCCAGAAAAAGACACTGAATATTGGTAGAACCTCAATGAGAAGATCTAACATTCCTTTAGTGGGGGCAACATCAAAAATCTCTCAATCCGGCGTAGAAATTTTACCATCAGTTGAAATATATGATCAACCATGTGTTGGCAAAAACTTAAATAAATCTAAAGCCGAGGAAATTGAATCTCCGAAGTCCGTGCCTTTGAAGCCTGAATTTAAAGTAGATGAGACCTATGATGTACCAACGAACAATCGACCAGCTATTTACGACGTTCCAGTGAACAACAAGACAGCATTTGAGTCACTCTCTTTACCTTTCATAGACCAATCTATCGAACTCTCTATTACTTCTAACGATAGAGAATTTGATATCAAATTATCTTCGAAAGAATCCTCACCCTTGCAACAAAAGGCTTCTGTAGAGTCACCTGTGAAAATACCGACAGAAGGTACAAACAGCTTGCATCGCAAAGACTTCGTCAGTAAGACGGAGAGTCCATCGAAACTTTTGTCGAAGGCGGTTCCTTATCCAGAAACTATAAGTTCTACTGGTAATCTTAAAACTGAGAAAGAGGTTGTAAGATTAAATCCACCAGTTGTGGAAGTTTCACGGCCTCTATCAATGAGTTCCATTGCGTCGTCCAGTTCAACCTCAAGCAGCGGGGTACAAAATAAGGGAGGAGTGAATTCTGCATACTTAGCTTCGATCGAAAGTCTGGATGATCATAGTGATGTCGATATAACGTCAGCGAATGGCAGCAACAATTTTGTAAATAACGCTGGTATTATGACTGCAAGTGTTTCAGAAGAGAGAAATTCAGTGGACACGACTCGTAAGTTTAATGAGATTGTTATACTATAATAAACTATTTAGGTTGATTATAATCACCTCATTATAGTTCTACATAAATTCACGGAGATATTCCTTTAATAAATTTACTAAAATATTTACGGCTGTAGGTATTATTTTAATATCCCGTCCTAGGTTATACCTAGGCACCTAGCTCTAGACTGTGTCATCAGGCGCCACGTGATAAAACATCGTATAGTTTCAGTCGTTTTAGAAGGCTCTGGAGTCTGGAACACCCATCCCACTAAACAAGCACAGGGAAACACCGCATAGTTTAGACACAACTACTTCACTGTGCCCTAATTAAGGTGATTGCTACTGATATGTAGACCTACACTACCAGGCTTTCAGTTTGTATAATTGGATACAAAATTTGTATAATTTGGTTATCTCATGTATCCTGTTTGTATAGTAGATTGCATTGCATTGTATAATTTGATACAAATACGATTGGATTATTTCCGAACCCCCTCCGTCCCCCTTTCGAGACTCGCGTGATTAATGAACAATCCCTAAGTTCTGAGACTCAGCGGTATAAAATAATTCGTCCTTACTGGCAGCCCTGTACCAGTACCCTTCCTCGGAGTAATTTCAGTTTTCATAAAGTATGATGCCACAAAAAGCAGATTTAGATAGTTCTAAAATTTAGAGTTTAGTACCTAAACATGAATATAAGCTTTAAATGTATGTTCCCACAGCTCAGCTGATGGACGAAATGCCTGGGCTATCTCAATTAGAACGGGTTTGTGCAGAGATAATCCAGACTGAAAACGTCTACGTCGAAGACCTGAGGCAGGTGGTTGAGGTAAGGATATGCTTTTTTATTATTACCCTTCCCTCACGAAAAATCTTTTAAATGTGTAATGACATTTGTGCTCAAAATTTGTCACAAACGATACAAATGCAATAGAAACACTGAGAGATTTTTAATGTTAAACATAATTATTAAATCTATACACAACGAGCAATGTATGTTCTACTTTGTTCATCTTCTCAGCCACCAGATTAACAAAGGTTCATAGGTATTACTTAATTTATTTTTTTCGATTGTGGGAGAGCCATGCTTCGGCACGTATGGGCCGACTCAACCGAAATAATACCACGGCCTCACAGAAAATCGGCTGTGAAGCAATGTTTGCATTACTTTTCGCCGAGTGAGTGAGGTTACTGGAGACCCTAACGGGAAGGGTTAGGGTCTCCGGTAACCTCCCCGGTCCCCCCCTTCTCCCCCTCTTCCACATTTCCCCTGCTTCTACTTTAAAGGCCGGCAACGCACTTGTGACTCTTGAGTTGCAGGTGCCATTGGGCGGCGGTAGTCATTTACTATCAAGTGACCCGTCTGCTCGTTTGCCCCCTAAAACAAAAAAAAAAAAGTGTAATTTAGCAATCTGAGAGTGTGTTAAATGTATAAAGCAGGTGAGATATGCTATATATTATGCGATCTAAATGCGCCAGTAAACTGGCAAGTCAAATAAGTTCTTCTTTATTTAACGCCAAAACAATACGTTCTGTAGAAACTTGACCTCAACTTTATTATTCAGGGGTGTTTCGAGGACTATTACAATTTTTTTCATAGTGCACCTACTCTAAATTCTTCACCATATCTCGGATTATAATGACTTACGAGCTTTTTCGAAATCTTATACATATAACACTTAATAACTAATTTTACCTATTGCCCTATTACTCTAGCTCAGCCTGGTTGACGATGTTGTGACGACGTCAGGGATTGCACAGTAGCAAGTTTCTAATGTCTTTGCCTTTAAAGTTTGTAACTTTAGATCTAGGGTTAGTCTCTAACACAACTGATACGATTTTAAAATCATTCATTCTGTAATAGTAAGCTACAATACCGCCAAATTTTGTTGGCAATTTTTTATAACATCATTGCACAAATTTATTTATTATTAGCTGTGAATACTCAATACCTTTCTACTCTTTCAATGCTGGTTAAACAGAACTAAATTTGGCATTTCAACGATGCTATTTGAGCGTCGTGTTGTCTGTTTCCGATCTCTTTGAAATATCAGATGCGTGCCCATTACCACCTCCGGTGCTGCCGGCCAAATTAGTAAAACCCTCATTTAGTGTATTGTGCAATCCTGCTAAATGAAAACATCACGTTCTCTTTGAATCTGGGTTTTGTTAAGTTACACTTACGTTTGAAAGCTCAGACGTATTGCAAAACAAATTTCACATTCATTTATTCGATAAAAAATCTAAAAGTTTAATTCAAATTTGGAATTACGGAACTAAAAGTCAGTACGATAAATTTAATTGTTGAAAATTGTTGAAGTGGCGAGGACTTTGTCCAGTAGAACCACTCAAAAATAGCTAACAAAAACTTTGATCAAATAAAAAATTCTACAATATCATTTACTCTAAAATTATTTCTTCCCAAATTCTTTGATTATGATCATTATAAAAATCGTTCGTTCGCTAATCTTCCATCCCTGTCTATTGTCTCTGGTTACCAGTATGCCATGTTTGTTTAATAAATAGGACAACTAAGGAAAAACAAATACTACGTAGTTTAGCACAACTTGCTTGCAACACCTGGACCACCAATTACTTTCGCTTCGTTTACCCACTTAAATTAAGAGAGCTCTTGGGTATTTTTAACCGACGAAAAGGAAAGACAATTACATAAACTATCTAATTTTATATAAACTTATTTTGAGTCAGTGCCAAACAACAAACTGATTAATTATCAAAATTTTATTTGACGCCGACGCAAAATAAGTTTATATAAAATTAGATAGTTTATGTAAATAAGCTCAATACTTAAGACTTAAGGTTTATTTATTTTTTGCTTTTTAGTTCTTTTCGGCGGTTTAATTTTTTGTTAAAAAGATTTTATATACTACATATTTGACATACCTGTAACATTTTTTTATTTCAGTAAAGAAAGCCTTAAAAACTTTATACTTGAATTAGAAACAAGTAAAATAAAGAAATCAATTATAGTAAACATTGGCTTCTTACTATAATTGACCTGAAATTCACTCGTTTATAAATAACTCAGTTGTAAAATCGTTTACCAGCGCTTTATCAAGCGCTAATCAGTGTTGAAGGGTCCGCACGGCAACAAGCCCGTCTACTAGGTCACCTACTTTATTACTAATAGTTCTATAGAACTGAAGTAATAATATAAGTACTTTATTGTGTAAGTTAAATTATGGAACGACACGGTAGAGGAATAAGTTTTGTTGTTATGAAAACCGCTGAGTATATCTGTCAATCACACAAACTATGTTTTTTTTTTCTATAAAAAAAGAATCTCTTTTTAACCGACGAAAAAAAGGAGGTTTTCAATTCGACCTTGTAATATATTTTTTTTCTTTTTTATTTTTTTTTATGTCTGTTCAGCCCTCACTACGTTATTTATGAACCGATTTTGATTATTCTTTTTTTGTTAGATAGGGTATACCTCAAGGGTGGTCCCATGTCAAGGAAGTCAGGATCTGATGATGGGTCCTGAAAAAATTTTGAGAAACCCTCGAAAATTGTAGGAACGAATAGTGTTTCTGTTTACTTTTCATTACTTTATCAGGTATTGCGTTTAGAAATCATCATTATTTTTCATCATCATCATCATGATGATGAAAAAAAACATAAAATAAAATCTTTTTAACAAAAAATAAAACCGACGAAAAGAACTAAAAAGCAAAAAATAAATAAACCTTAAGTCTTAAGTATTGAGCTTATTTACATAAACTATCCAATTTTATATAAACTTATTTTGAGTCGGCGCCAAATAAAATTTTGATAGTTAATCAGTTTGTTGTTGTAGTACTTGGATTATGGTCTTAGGTCTGATGGCAGTAGCTTCACGTAAAATATCGAAGACCGGCCGTATCGTAGTTAGTAGTTAGACTAAAAGCCGACCCTAACTTATGTGGGAAAAGGCGCGGGGGATGATGGAATAAAGAATATTCTATTTATCTATAAAGTATAACAATTTTATTAAAAAAATGAAAATTAATATTGTTTTTGAACAAGTCGATATTTTTAATTTTTTTATTTATATAAGTGTCGCTACCGCCTTTTTATTTATGATTTTTTTCGCGTTTTAGCATTTAAGCAGTAATTGAAGCGTGGTCTTGTCATTGCGTCTCTCGTAACCTTTTATTTTGAAAGCTTAGAGACTGTGATTAAGCACCAATATGCATGCACATGGAGTACGTTTCCCGGTTTAATTTTGTGTCAAGTGTCTTTCTCGGAGGGGAAGAATGGACGAAAGGGACAAATCCATTTCCTCAGAATAGTTGGGGTGTCTGCAAAATCAGTATTCAAATTGAAAATGCAATTGGATTAATTTTGTTAGCTGTAAACTGTTGTGTCGTGATCTGACAAATGGAGTTTAAAACATTTTACCGGAAATATTTTATGTATTATGTTACTTTGTAGGAAATAATAACATAAATATATTGCAACATTTAGAACCAGACGTGCTCTTAGCCCCGTAGTCTATACAAACGAAAGACATATTTGTTGGCAATAAGCAAAAAACATCTAACGCTTACCATTTAGGGGAAAGTGTCCTTGCTTGGAAAACTGTAAAACGCGTACTTATTTTATTTTTATTTAAAGTAAAATGCGTCCTGTACAATAAAATATAAGAACACAAACTTGTCACATTATTTTTAGACGTGCGAGCATTAAACCGAGGTTTTCTTTTTTACTTTATTTGCTATAGGAGACGCGGATAAAAGGTATTTGGCAGACAAATCTTACCAAAACTCCTTAAACTCTTACGAGTCTTAAGATCATGTAAGTCTACAACTAAATTCCAAGAGATAGAAACATATAAGGCGATTTTCTTCGCTCGGATATATATTTTAGTTTATGGCTCGGACCGTCGCCGTCGTTGCTTTTATTAAGTGATTGTCGTGATTGTCATAGACAATGGAAAATTTTCCGCTCATTAAGTACCATTGTAATTACAACTAAATGTTGAACATGAAGGTTCTCTTGAACACCAAGAAAAAATATTGTAAATTAATTTTCCTTAAGAAGTTGTAATATTGTCCAATTTATAAATTAATTAAAATGTAAAACAGTATTATTTCTTATGTTGCTACTTGCTACTATTAATTGATTATTCATGGAAAGTTCGCGTGCGGCTTGTGACCGAGTTCTTAGTAGCCGGTGCGCGGTGTTGCAAGCTCATTTTAATAAATATTGATTAATTATTACATTATAATTGTCAAAATACATTAAGTCTGTTATCGTGGTGGTAACAACGCAATTAGTTAATACGTTAATAGAGTTTTATTTACGTTATATACGTTAATAGAGTATTAACAGTTTCGTGTTAACTTGAACAATGAGACTATTGAATAACTTCTATGTCGAAACTAATTCATTGTAAACTGCTTGTAACAACCCCTCGGAGGTTTATGGGAACATAGAAATTTGTGGTGAACAAGCCGCTATAATTTACTAGCAGAGCCGGCCCGGGCTTCGCTTTCAATATTTATCTAAATAAATACATCTTGGATAGGTACTGTACTTCATTTAACTAATGAACGAGTGGTGAAAGAATTTTTACACACGACAGTCTTTCTCGCTCCCGCACATATCAGATCATCGATTTTTAATCTGTTAACTCTTGAATAAATTATCTTAATGTCTGTATACCTGAATACCATTTCTCTTGGCAAATATGTGACCTGGGGCAACTGTCACTGTGACAGGTGTCAAACCATTACTCTCAGCATTCTCAGATCGCGGTTTGACGGCTAATTAACTATGTATCCATGTGGACATCCCGTTTTAAAAATAGAACTTAATATTATCTGCATGTTTTTTACGTTTTTTGTTTATGACTGTGTAGTAACTTTATTAAGGAGTAAGTAAAATATTGTAGGTATGTAGGTACGCGAAGCATCAGAAAAAAAAATAGAATAAGGAAGTGCGAGTACTTCATAATATTGAAAACCGACTTCAAAAAGGAGATTTATTTTCATATTAGATCTTAACCGCTTGTATACTAATTTTGATATGTTTTTTTAATAGATAGGCGAAGTACATTTTTTACCTTGGATGTGTTCCAAGGTGAAAAATTTTCTCTTAAACGGAATATTATTGACTAGTGTTTAATTTATCACACATTGTAAATGTACTCGTAAACTGTGGTGGCTTGTCACTGACCGGCATATACATAATTATATGTATAGATAATATAGATGTAAATATGGAAATAAATGTCAAACTCTGCATGCGGCTAACTTTAGCCCGCTGTGACAGACCATGCTCTGTCGGGTAAATCGTTGAGGCCTTTTGACTGTATGGAACTTAAAGGTGCACATCCCGCCTCATAAATAAAATATCTTTCAAACCTAATTACCTATAAAAAACTAAAGACGTCTGGCTGTCAAATTGACATTAATGAAACGTCAAACCGACGTGACTAAATGTCAAAAGTGACGATTCTATTTGGTAATTAATTCTGATGTTAATTTGTCATCACCTAACTTAGAGTTGAAGGAAAAAATTAATTTTGCCATACCAAGATAGACGTTTGACAGGCCGATCGATCTAGGTAAACGTGACCTACCAATTAAACTCGATCCTTTCATTTATATATCATGCTAGTTTTTATTAAGATGACTGTATTTCTGCAGCTCAAATAATACTGGTAGTTAATTGGTTAAGGTTCATTAAACAAGGAATATCGACTTTCTGATATGTAGGTAAGGATTAAAATTGCTTAGATTTAATTATAGTAGGCCTGAAGCGGTTTATGGGATGTCTGTTAACGGGACGCCTTAATATGGGGGTTGATGATAGGCTGCTATTAATACGGTCGATTTATTTTTTGCACTATATACGAATTATAAGAAATCGTTTGTACATCCTTGTTTGGATGGTTTGTAATTATGTAATTATGTAAAGATGTGTGATGTGTGATGATTTTTTAAATCTAGGTTCTCTTTGACTAATAATCTAAAATAATCTAGAATTGTAACGAATATTTAGTACTCAACAAAAAGAGATAATTAAAAATCCATTGTAAACTTATTATAAATAGTTTTTAGCGTAAGTGAACCGTTATTCAATAAATATTAATAATAATAATAAAGTTCCGTCATAAAGGGCAAAAAAATTTTTTTTATTGATAACACGAATCCTTGTCAGTAGATACTTAAGAAAAAAGCATTTGAAAAACAGAGGAGAGTTGCAGTACTGTTTTGCGTTTATCTAGACAAGCACTATACTAGACCGATAGTGTTGCTTGTCTGTTTAGATAATAAAATATATGAAAAAGAAAAACTCTTTTACAGGCAAAGCTTACTCGGTCGGTCATGAAAGCCCCAAAACTAAAAAAAAAAAACTCAGATACAGATTAGTAATTATAGTACACCTTACAAGACATAGTAAGACAACATTATTGTTATCAATAAACAAACCAGCATGAATGAAAACGTACATGTTGTTATTCTATTTTTATTTCGAAGCATGGGCGCGTATTTATAATGCCAATGCGTGGGCCGCCAGCTATAAAGATGCTTGTTTGACAGCGTAATAAGGCCGGGTTCAGATTTAAAGACGTTTTCGTCGTATTTGTTATTTAAGTTGTGAGAATTATGCAATCTATATGATTGGACAAGTTTCGAAACTTTTAACTTTTTTTAAATTTCGTTATTAAAATTTTTCTGAAGTGTTTTTTTTATAACTCTGTTTTTTTTTTTGGTATTTAACTACTGGTATTTTTGCATTGGTCGATTTGACATCTATTATGTTATTAATGGCCTTTTTTTAATTTGATATTCCTATATCACAAAATAAGATTACGTAAATAGTTAATTAGGAAGACCATAGAATTGCAAATTTTATTAGTTAACATAAATTGCAATCAAAAGTCTGTATTGAAATACAGTATTTCATGATTAAAATAGATTTATGAAAGACTTGTTATTATATTTTCTTGAATTAAACAGATCTTTATCAATGCGATACATATTAATATGTAGCTAGCACCAGAAGTCGCTAGCAGTTTGGTTATCTGAATACCACTCCTAAAATGAAAGTTCTATTAAATACTGCATAAATATTCTCTTTATTTTCTTGTTTTGCGTAACAACATTTGCGTACCTACGTGACTAAAAATTTATTTCTCAGTTTCGATACAAAATGTATGGTACCCATATGTTACGTTATCTACGCCATTCGATTTTGAAATCGGTTTTAGTGAAACGAGCCTCATAAAATATACCACACCATTTTGTTTTATTTCACTTTGACTAATTGAAGTATGGTTTTTCTTTGAAGTCTCATATTGTGTATGATAACCATAATTAAGCTAAATCAAATCTGTTAGATCTAATTAAAGAAAAATTTCTAATTTGCGAAATGTGAAATGTGAAGCTCAAGCAGTGCATGCAAGCAAGTGATAGTTCATGGCGAGAGAGAAGTAAGAAAAAAATGTTGCCACAAAAACACAAATTACATTACCATAATTCAATAAAATGTTTTTACAAACTTTGTGACCCTAAAGCACCGTAAGTAGATAATTCCTTTTATTTCTAAAGACCTACTGTAGAGAACGTATTCTCGGAGTGATACCACAGCCTCACAGAAAACCGGCAGTGAAGCAATGTTTGCATTGTGTTTCGCCCATTGAGTGAGGTTACTGGAAGCCTTCTCTGTCCCCCCTTTTCCTCTTCTTCCCTCTCTTCCCCTATTCCCATCTTAAAGACAGAACGCACATGTGACTTGCGAGTTGCAGGTGCTCATGGGCGACAGTCACGTACTATCAGGTGACCCGTCTGCTCGTTTGCCCCCTATCCCATAAAAAAACACAGTAGGGTAAATAAAAACCATGTTTAACAATTTGTTGTACAAGTAATAAACAATAAGGGGAGCTTTTCTATTTAAATTAATTGTGGACGAGTAAGCCCGGATGTTTGAAACTAGACACTAACAAAAGCTTAATGTATTTGTATTAAACCACTGAGTTATTACTACTAGCGTAAATGATAACTCAGTGTATTAAAAAAGTAAAAAAATCTTTTTAACATAAAATTAAACCGACGAAAAGAACTAAAAAGCAAAAAATAAATGAACCTTAAGTCTTAAGTATTGAGCTTATTTACATAACCTATCAAATTTGTTATAAACTTATTTTGAGTCGGCGCCAAATAATAAAATACATAAATACCCTGGAGGTATACCCTATCTAACAAAAAAAGAATAATCAAAATCGGTTCATAAATAACGGAGTTGAGGGCTGAACAGACATAAAAAAAAAAATAAAAAAAAATATAATACGGTCGAATTGAGAACCTCCTTTTTTTTCGTCGGTGAAAAATAGGAAACACGACACGTTTTTGTTTTAGAGAACACAATACTGGTGCTACTTCTTTGGGAATAGTCGTTCATCTACATAATTACATTATTTTAGTATACTCAATGATAAAACTCTCTCAATATTTTTTTAACCCCCGCCCCGACGCAAAAATAGGGATGTTATAAGTTTGGCGTGTCTGTGTATCTGTCTATGTCATCGTAGCTCCCAAACGAATTAACCAATTTATTTTAAATGCAGTTTTCTTTGTTTGAAAGGTGACTTAATCGAGAGTGTTCTTAGGCACGTATGGGCCGGCTCGCCGGTCGAGCCGGCCCATACGTGCCTAAGAACACTCTCGATTAAGTCACCTTTCAAACAAAGAAAACTAGTGCTACCACGGCATCACGGAAAACCGCCAGTGAAGATTACTTCACTGCTGGTTTTTCTGTGAGGCCGTGGTGGCTTGCGAAGGCCGTTCTGTGAGCTAAAAGCAATGCAATCATTAGCAATAGCATTGCTTTTCGCTGAGTGAGTGAGGTTACCGGAGGCCTTAACCTTTCCATCTCCCCCTTAAAGGCCGGCAACGCACTTGTGACTCTTGAGTTGCAGTACCCATGGGCGGTGGTAGTCATTTACCATTAAGTGACCCGTCTGCTCGTTTGCCTCCTATACCATAAAAAATAGAAGGATAGTGGAGTGTAGCCAATAGCTCTAGCAGTCAGTCCTTACCTTCCAGTACCTCTAACTGTCTGTTACCGGAGAAGCCGAGCCCTCTAATATCTTAGAGAAGTCTAGACTGTTCTCAGATTAACAAACTTTCGTTCGTGTCACATTAATTAGGATATACGGTTTTACTCACGTGTATATATCAGGGATGCCCGACTAGTTTTGGACACGACGGGGGCCCTTTATCAAGGGGTGAGCAGGCCTGCCGCGTCGGTTGGATTGGCGTCTGTCCCACCGATTAATTTGTCGTAACGAACGTCTGGGGTATATTCTAACTGAATTGAAGATGCGGAGACGGACTTGATGTGACGAGGGTAGATCGGACATAATGTAACCAATTTCGGGTGCGGAAAATCGAACTTCTGACGTACAGTCGAATGCGTTACCACCGTACCAACTCAAAAAAGTTCGATATTCACGTAGTCATCTTAAAGAGCTATACCTGAAGTACGGTTTCGTGTGGGTTCATAAACTACCACAGTATATAATTATTTATTAATATACGTCGCAGTAATATTTCGTGATCATATAGATTAAAGAGATATTCATTGATAAGCGCGCTGGCGTACCTTTCTATGATAGCGGGTTGAGCAATAAGAGGTAGCGATTATATTTGTAGCGTTATAATGAAGAGTAACTGTATCAAAATTTATACGTTGTTGAAATGGATAGGGCTCTTAACCATACGTAACTTATCATAAATCTTTAAGCCTATGCCTGGTGCTACAAAATTTTAAAAGCCAATAAGTATAGTTCCAGTTCTACCAATCGCGTTATGATCAGTTACGGGCCACTGAATACACTTCTGCACTACATCGGTCAGAGTAAGTAGGTAAGATTTCAGGCGAAGATTTGGGGACTTTACTAATTCAGAAGGATTTCGTGAAAAGTAGGACCTTTCCGCGAAATAATTGAACACCTGTCATCGTTGCATTACACGAATTAATGGATTCCACAGAAAACGCATTATGTTTGGCTGTTCAATGAACAATATTATTACTGTCATTTACCTTGAAAGGAATTTAACTAACTTATGTTTTAACTTACAAGCATTCAACAAAGAACAATCAAAATACTTTTAATTTTTTATAACCAATCTGCATGCCATTTACAAGTAGAGTGAACAGCGGATGCTTCACTCGCACATCTTTTGAAACCGCTATTTCTTGTATCGTGGACCATCACACAAATCAAGTTATAAACGTTGGGCGTGTGTGACACGTGGGCTTGACGTGCTGCAGTTTTAACTGTAAATGCGTGAGTGCAGCGGAAGTTTACCTTGTTTATGAAGTTATAAATTTAATGGTAGTTGTTAAACACCTACCTCGGTGAAGTACAGTGAAACAGTATTCTTATAACTATCTCTTTTCACTCTTTACATCGACCTTGACATCTATTTTCCCGGTTGAAAACCTCAAGCAAATATTCCCCGAGGCATGACGAAGCGATTAATTCGATGTTAAACCGAATAAATCCTCACGGTGTCTGACACTCCAGAATTATTGCCGGGAGAAGGTATCCACGAGGCAGTTAACCAACCAACATCCGATAGATCCCTTTTATCATTTATGCGGCTCGGATCTCTTGTTTTAATATTGAAAATATGCTAAGTACTGTTGTAGTTACTATATTAGTAATTATAACAAACTAAAACTACAATGGTGAAGACTTATAAGAGCTAACCACTAGAAAAGAGACTTCTGTATCTATATATCAATACAAATAAATACAATTGAAGTGTCTGTTTGTAATGTCAAAATAGTAGTTTTTTTAAGCTCATACAGTTATTTGCACGATACCTAAGCCTAAAAATCAGTTATTTAAATTGTTATCTGTCTGTCTGTTTTTTTGTTCCGGCTAATTTTGGAACGGTGGTCACGGTCGGGTAGACCGATTTCCACGGGACTTTCACTAGCAGTTACCTGTTATTATAAGGAGTAACTTAGGCTACTTTTATTTTGGAAAAAGAATTAAAGTTCGCGTAAAATATATAAATATGTACATGCGAGCGAAGCTGCGCGGGGACTGCTAGTATTATATAAAAGCGAAAGGATACTCACGCATTTCCTGGCTAATCACGAAATCTGGCAAACTGCTTGACCTATGAAGTTGAAATTTGGCAGTGAGGTAGTTTATGAGTAGGAGACGTCAGCTAAGAACGGATTGAGTAGGTCTAAGAGCTTCGAAAGTTTAGAAGGAAGTCCTTAGTTGTTATACTAGAGACCTGATATTTGCCAGGAATATAGTTTAGAGATAGGACACGTTAGTTAAGGTAGGACAGGATTGAAGAGAGCTAAGGGCTCTCGCAAGTTTATATGAAAGTCCTTGGTTTTTGTTTTTTTTTTTATGGTATAGGGGGTAAACGAGCAGACGGGTCACCTGATGGTAAATGACTATCGCCGCCCATGGGCACCTGTAACACAAGAGTCACAAGTGCGTTGTCACCCTTTAAGGTGGGAGTAGGGAGAGGGGGATTAGAGGGGGGAGAGGGGAAGGACAGGAATAGGGGAAGGGATAGGGCCTCCGGTAACCTCACTCACGCGGCGAAAAGCAATGGAAGTATTGTTTCACTGCCGGTTTTCTGTGAGGTCGTGGTATCGAGCGGAGTCGAGCCGGCCCATACGTGCCGAAGCATGGCTCTCCCACGTAAGTACTAGAAGACTTAAAGTTGAGTTATTTTGGTTTACAATGTAAAATTAATAAATTGAGTAATAAGAATGTTCTTCATCTTCATCTTCAGGGACGACTTAAGATGGTCAAAGGATTTTTGTTTCTTTCGGGTATTGTTTTAATTTTTTTTATTACAAAATGTAATAGAAACATATTCATAAATGAAGAGGTTTTTATGTTTGTAAGAAATTTAAACGTATGAAGTCGAGGGTAGCAAATAGCACGACCATACAGACACGCTACAACCTAAGGAGAGTAATAGTAATCTAACAAACCCACGGGACAGAACGAGTATATATATCTACTCCATTAAACCTACAATGTTGTGGTACCAGTGGGTGGAACTATCAAAATATTTTTATTTCCGAACACGGTATCATAAAAATGCAATACTATTAACCACGCGAGTGGGCGAACACCGTTATCTGATGGTTTCGAGAGCAATATACACTGCTGAATCGATACGATTCGGTCTTTATAATCGAGTTAAATAAGATATTCTTGAATTGTAGCCACCGGCCTATGAAAATACCTTACAGACCGTCATTAAGGGACATTTGCTTACGACACGGGTAATTTAACCCTCGTGAGGAGTCGTACTTCTGGGGATGGTTGTCAATTGATTTTTTTTTGATAAAAAACTGATATTATAAAAAAGGTTAAAAAATAATTTTATTTTAGATAATAGTTTATGTTTAGGCGACAATAACATTGATTATAGTAGATCAGAGAAAAAATCCTCCGATATTTTTTCAAATATCTTGGCATTTCTATTCTGTTAAGTCAATGAATTAGTAATATACTGTTTTAAATTATTTTATTATTACTGCATGTATAATCCTATAAATACCCCTATTTTGTAGTCCAATACACAACCATAGACAAAACTGTTTGTGGGTACGTGTGTAAAAGTAAAATAAGCCGACATTTTATTACACTTTTTTTTTAATAAAAACCTAGGAAAAGCCGTGACATGTGTGCAGTTTGGTCAAACATGAGAGATAGGATAGTATTTTATCTCAATTTATAGTCACAATATTTTATAATTGCAAATTACTAAACCACAGCAACGCGTCAACGGCTCGTAGTTCCTATATGCATATATTCCTAACAAACTTTCTTATATTTAAATCATGTACAATTTACAATTAGAATATATTATATGGTGTACTCTCTACTCAATCAATATGTAAAGACAGTAAAATTTAATGGCGTGTATAATTATGAAAGTCGTTATAACTATACTCTTGCGAATATTTTATTGTACGTTTAAACATATTCATAAGCAACTTTCATATTGGGCTAATTAGGTAAATATAGGATTAACTTCAGTAGAGAAAATTTTATGGGTACCAAGAGACAATCGGCCACGATAGACTATTACAGATGGTTGCAAAGGAATAGGTAGTCATTTGTGGCGGCCATTATTAGTGACTTACTCTGTGGTCGTCTAGATCAAAGACTGTTTCGGAGATGCCCGATTGACCACACACCTGATAACGGCGGGACAGGTCGCTTCACCCCTTGAAACAAGGTCCCTGTCGGGTCCCAATCTAGCCGTGATACTCCAAAATACTTACATAAGTATAACAGCATATGTTTTATTAATATCACTAAATTTGGCTCGCTCACTTGACGTCCCAATAGCATGGGATAAAATTTTTGAAAGTATTAATTCCATAAGATTATATTTAACAACTATATAAGTGATAGGAGTGGAAGTGAATTGGTATAACCATTGGCATTATCTGTGTAAAAGAACACCTCGTGAGAAAGTTTGCATAATGTGAGAACTTTCCATAACTTTCTGGAGGGTTTGTGAAGTCTGTTAACCCACATTAGGCCAGAGTTTTAACAAACACCTTATTTAATGGGAGCCTATGCTCAGTAGCAATTGTAGACCGTTTTTGCTCATATTATTATTATTATTAGCCTACACAAGATGCCTATTTAATCACGTGAATACTTCGTTATGTTATCCTAATTAACATTATAATTGACAGGCCTGTTGGTCAAGTGGTTAGTGATCCTGACTGCTGAGCCAGAGGTCGTGCGGACAATCCCCACCCAGAACAAATCACTGTGTGGTGAGCACGATCATTTGTTCTGTGTCTGGGTTTAATTTATGTATAATAAGTATGTATTAGTAATATATAAGTATGTTTATCAGCAGCCTGGGTATCGTAGTACAGGGTCTACCTAGTTTGGGATCAGACGACCGTATGTGAGATGTGTCCAGATATCTATACTAGTCTATACTAATATTAAAAGGGGGTAAGTTTGTGAGTTTGGATGTTCGGGGTAATCTCCGGTACTAGTGATCAGATTTTGTAAATTCTTTTAGTGTTGGATAGCCCATTTATCGAGAAAGGCTACAGGCTATATAACATCACGCTAAGACCAATAGGAGCGGAGCATCAATGAAAAATGTTGCAAAAACGGGGAAAATTGTCAAACGTAGACGAAGTTGCGCGGGTCAGCTAATTATTATAATTACGAAAGTGAATTAGTTTGTTTGTTTCGCTCGGCTACCTAAAGTGATTGAAAAATATACATTAAACACGAAACACCCGGGCGTAAGCTAGTATGGCAATAGCGTATCCTAATATTATTATATAAATGCGAAAGTGTCTGTTAAGCGGTCCCTAGACGATCATGCGGCATAACTGCTGCATGAAGGACCTATTGACAGTCTATCATGTAATTCGCTTAGTATATTCATTTTATACAGTCGATATAGATAGTACAGTGAAGAGGTCTTCTGCGCTGGTATGGAAATGTCTTTGTCAAAGGCAGATTTATAAATAAATAAATTTATAAATATAAAAATAAAAGGAATTGTCAATCAACTGCCAGCACGTAGTTTGCATGTCATTCGCATCAATCAACACAATTAAACGGTCTTGCATGTATGACAGCACGTAACTAGTGGTCTAGGGATCATGAAATTTAGCATACACGTTACAGAAAAGGACAAAGAGTACCTTTCATCTAGAAAATAAGTGCTTACACTCCTCGAACGCGAGCGAAGTTCTCAATACTTTAAAATGGATGATCTCCAACTGATGACAAGTCATGCATGGCAGACCCTGACATTTTGCAAGAGAACACTTCTTAAACACTTCACAGGGAATAGGGAGTCAAACCTACAATTTTACATACCAATTTTTCCATATGCCCCCACCAGTGGGATGTCGTCAGTTATTTAACAATGGCGCGTAGGCGAATGGTCCGGGCACGCATATCGCTTCTCGTGTCATTAACTTTACATTGTCACTGTCAATGGCAACAGCCGCCATCTTGGTTTAAGATAAGTCAACTGTGAAGAAAATATACTAATATTTACATAAAGTACGATCAGTTGTGATACTGTTTCTTGAGTTTTAGGTTCGGCTGTTGACTTTATCATATCACCACTCGCACACGGTTTTGACGGCCCACTCGTTTTATTATTTACTAGGTGCGCCCCGCGGTTTTACCCGCGTAAGTCCCGATGCCTTGGGAATATCGGGATAAAAGCCTATAGGCTATGTGTTAACCTAGATGTCCAGCTATCTACATACCAAGTTTTTCTTCTCTCGCAAACTTTCACGTTTATAATATTAGTAAGACTAGCAGTTCCATAGCGGCTTCGCTCGCGTGTATATTAATATATTTTGCGCGGAACCCTAATTATTTTTCCAAAATAGAAGTAGCCTAAGTTACTCCTTATAACACCCGCTATCTGCCAGTGAAAGTCCCGTGGAAATCGGTCCACCCGTTCCGGAGATAGAAACAACAGACAGACAACAATTTTAAAAACTAATTTTTTAGACATAGGTATCGTGCAAATAACTGTATGAGCTTAAAAAAATATTATTTTGACATTACAAACAGACACTTCAATTTTATTTATTTGTATTGATTAAAACACACGCAAACAGGCGCATTTGGCCCTCAATGGTAAGCATTATTCACAACTTTTTTTGTGTTTGGAGCACCAGGACTTTATTAACCAGTATGGTTTCTCGAGTTTAGAGTAATGACATATGGGTGTTATGAAGCTCACGGCCTACTTTTTGTTGTATGTACTGTATGTTCTTCTTGTTCCTTAAAAAATGACAACTCCCGCATTAGGAATTACTCCTGTGTCGCGGGGGACTTTACAAACATATAAACAACGGACACAAAGAACACCCAGACTCGGGTGGGGATCGAACCCACGGCCTATGGCATAGCAGTCAGGGTCACTAACCACTAGACCAACAGGCCAGTTAGTCCGTATCACTGATTCATAAATGCTTTTCCTCGTGGCAAGTACTATGATATTTATTTTACATAGGTATAGAAACACTTCAGATGAATACATACACAAAAATCTTGAAACAGCATACAATATTCAAGTCTGTAGTAGCTAAAACAAGCGAGGATTATAATGTTATTTGGTCGTATTTACAGCTATTGTGCATGTTATTCGTATAAATAGGGCGAAGCCGAACGGATTATTGAGAAAGTGAGCCATTGAAAGATTCATTTATACCCGGCGTTGATAGATAATGAAGTGATAAAAAGATTTAGATCAAATTTCTCCTTTATGAAGTGAACCGCAGTTAGCGCAGAAAACAAAGCACGATCTGGGTGGGCCGTCGACGTCAAACTCATTTTAGATGCAGTGTAGGACTGTGTGGATGGCGCAATCATAATCGAATGTAATGACTTCTATCTCCACATCTTACAAACTATTCGTTTCCTGTCTCACACACGTTTATGATCACTACTCCGCTCCTTGGGGTTGTAGCGTCATGTTAACTAGCCTTTAACTTTCATCAAGAACCGACTGATATGATGTTCCCAGAGACTAGCGCGAACGAAAAGGGTCCAATCGACACAGAGTTACTTTTGAGATAATTAATTTTAAAGTTTGTTAGCAACAGTCTCACCACCACTGCTATAAACTATCAAAATCACTATATAACAGTAACTGCTATGTTGTTTGTACCTCGATCAATCAGCACTCAAGTGATTGTTATCAACTTATAATACATTAATACCCTTTTATAACCCCACTATTCATCAAAATTTATCAACCCACCAATAGTATATTAGTATTGCTTGGCATAACCAATAATAATAATGTCTATTAACTTTTTTTAATAACAGTAAAATGTTTTATCATCTATTATAGTTATAAAAACTCTTATGTATTTTATTAAAAATAGGGACACCTATTTTTATAAAATACATAAGAGTTTTTCATGTGGCGACATTATAAATGGATAACAATCACTTGAGTGCAGAGGGAGATACAAACAACATGGCAGTTACTGTTAGTTAGTGATTTTCATATAACAGTGGTTGTGAGACGGTTTGTAACAGTACCAGAAATGGTTCTGAAGCCTAGATGGTAGCTATTTACTTACTATAGAAAGACGAAGGAAACACCACATTGTTGGTAGAAGATTGGAGGCACTCCACTGGGAAACCGTCACGGAGTGTAGTGCTTTCATGCAGATTTTAAATATGGTTGTCTAACCTCCATGGCGATAGAAGTGGCAATACTCAGGTAGTATCAAGCGGGCCTTATGTTTATTCACAAACTTGTGGTGTAAAAAACTATCTGCGGTAAAAGTTAGACATGTAATCAGACAATAGTTACGAAAATACTCGTATTGTACGTAATATCTCTGCTTAGACCAAACTACTGTGGGTACACCTAATATGGTAAGGTTCGTGATACACTTATCAGGTTATCAAACTTTCTAAGACTCTTGAGTTGCGCACGCGCTGGTCTGGCTGCATCTAAAGGTTGTGGTATACCGGAGTGGTTGTTAATTGTTATCTTTTTAGTTTTTTTTTTATAAATACGATGTCGGTGACCCCTCTAACCAACCAACCAAGATTTAGTTAGAGCTTTGGGACTTCCCAGACAGATTTTCCCTGTTTTTCCCTTGCCTCTCCCCCCTCTCCCCTCTACCCCTACTCCCACCTTAAAGGCCGACTACGCACTTTTGACTCTTGAGTTGCAGGTGCCCATGGGCGGCGGTAGTCACTTACCATCAGGTGAACCGTCTGCTCGTTTTCCCACTAACCCAAAAAAAAATCCAGTCTGAAATTCCTAAAGTGCCCGGTTTAGGCTTGCCCACTATTACGGGAATGAGACCAAAGTATAGTTGGCAAAATATGGGTGTTTAATACATCTCTGTCTACCCCTTCGAAGATACAAGCGTGAGTGTATGTATGTATGATTTTCGTGTAAGATAGATAAATCTTTGCAATACTTTATTAGTCGAGAGGTGTCTCATCTTGGCCAATATAACCTCACCTGAGGTAGAGAGTAGTGAGAAAAGAGATCGCGAGTGGAATTCAGGTTGTCAAGGTTCCCTTACATATTGGAGGGACATTTGAACGGTGATAATATCGAATCTCCCAAATAGAAAAAAAATATTGGTAGATTCTACTGCGAACTTTTAGGCATTTCACTTTGCCCCACCTGTGGGGCGGCTTGGTGGGGTAAAGTGGAATATACCTAATCGTTCAGACTATAAATGTTGGATTGGTCATGGGGTGAATAATCCTACTAATATTATAAACGTGAAAGTTTGTGAGGATGTATGGCTGTTTGTTACTCTTTCACGCTAAAACTACAAAACCGATTGCGATGAAACTTGGTATGTAGATAGCTGGAGACCTGGATTAACATATAGGCTACTTTTTATCCCGATATTCCCACGGGATCGGGACTTACGCGGGTGAAACCGCGGAGCGCTGCTAGTATTTTATATTTCTGTGTAGTTAAATGCAATTAATATGTAATAAATGCAGGAGAAGGCGAGTTATATCGGACCCCATTAATGATAATAATAAAAACTGAAGATTTTAACATTGCCTTATGTATTGTACTTTCACACAGTTAACAGCCATATCGATATTTTTCTAAGAAAAGAGTCAACATCTTCATGTTTGAAAATTGACGAACATGCTGTAAAATGTCAACATTAATAGATAAAATACTATTTAAGTTAATCCGCTTCTCATCAGTCATCAGACAGACAGTCCGCCCGCTCCACAGCAGGAATCATTCTCCTTTTTCCGATGTTACTAGTGTGTTGCAACCTTTAATCTGTTATCCTACTAATTTGTTTTAGAAATTTGCTCTAAATTTTGTTCTAAATGATGAACGGAAGAACACACACGTCCACGATTTGTGTAATATTTAGAAACTATCTATATGAATGTTGTACTGCAAAAAACATAAGATCACGCATGTTTTAAGGGTTCCACAAAAGGATCCTATATTTTTCCAATGCTCGATTTTCATCAAAAACAAATCGGGAAAGTTGCTTCAAATACAGTTAACGATATTGGCCCGTGATTTAGCTTATTATATCGTATCTTGTACTATTAGTTGAAGGTATATTACCGGTCAGAAGATTTCTTTTTGTTACAAACCTACATGCGCTGATGAACAATACTCAATTTACTTGAAGTGTTGTGGTCCGTCGTGAACCGCATCTGCGGTTAACACTGCTGTGTTACAAAGTCTATTCAACGCATAGTTTGACATACATGAGAATACTTACATGTCAATGGCTTCTATTGTAGTTGCTAGGTCAAAGTAAAATGCATGTTAAACTTGGACGTAAGAACATATCACTTTGCGGGAGAAACAGCGGGGCCTTTCATATACGAGTAAGGTGATTCTGTCATCACCATCCAAATTCACACCGTAGAATCTTTGATGAAAGTATGAGAAACATGTTTTTTTTGTTTTGGTATTACTTAGTACAAACATGTTGAGTAATTTGAATCACAAAGTTGTCTCAGCCACTCACAGTTTGTAGACACAATGCACTCCGTGTGCGCTAAGTGTCAATAACCGCTCTATCGGAACTACTTCCTTCTTCACATAATTTATTTGAAAATTTAACAAACTGCTTTTACGTTTGACTAAGTGACCCCCCGCAGCGGAAAATAATTAAAAAAGTGAAAATTTTATCTAGCTATTATTTTATATGGTGTGGGTCCTTGAATGATACCTAGTGCCTAGAAAAATATAGGCAGTCATGGGACTGCCGACAGAAGTGAAAACTTAAACGAAACGAAGAACTTAAAACGTCACATTAGCAGGTTGGTGACATTAATTAATAAGGAGCTGACAGAACTCATTGTTTAGATTAGCGCCCTCTAGTGGATTTATATATGTATTATTAGCGTGTCATGAGTTCAGTGCTTTTTCCCCATAGCAAAAGAGCACAAACGTGCCTAAAGAAGTTTTCTCTTCAAAAATTAGATGGTTACGACCAATTCACCCTGTATATTCGAATAGAAAATTAACCTGTCTCAAAGGTCACCTTGTTCATTCACATCGTGGATTAGTTAACATCATCAGCGCAAAAACTATATGACAATAAAGTAAACAAAGAAGATACTGGCTGTTGACTGGCCTGTTGGTCTAGTGGTTAGTGATCCTGACTGCTAAACCAGAGGTCACGGGTTCGATTCCCACACAGGACAAACAATTGTGTGATGAACATATCATTTCTGTGTCTGGGTGTAATTTACCTATAATATGTATGTATTTAGAAATATATAATAAGTGTGTTTTTCAGCAGTCTGGTTACTATAGTACAGGCTATGCTTAGTTTGGTATCAGACGGCCGTGTGTGACATGTATTAAGTTATTATTATTCATTACTAAGTAGCTTTTGCCTGCGCGGGTGGAAGTTAGCTTTGTATCCCTCCTAACAGTATTTTCTGAATAAATGAAAACCGGCAGTGAAGCAATGTTTGCATTGCTTTTCGCCGAGTGAGTGAGGTTACCGGAGGCCCTATCCCTTCCCCCCGTCTTCAACCCTTCCCTCCCCCTCTTCCACCCTTCCCTCCACCCATCCCCCCTTCCACCCTTCCCCTACTCCCACCTTAAAGGCGGGCAACGCACTTGTGACTCTTGAGTTGCAGGTACCCATGGGCGGTGGTAGTCAATTACCACCAGGTGACCAGTCTGCGCGTTTGCCCCCTATACCATAAAAAAAGTTCCCTATGTCGGTTTCTGTACTCATGACAACAACGTTTATTCAAAATTTCATGATGATCCGTTGAGCAGTTAAGGCGTGAAGCATAACAAAGAAATTCCGCATTTATAATGTTTATAATTCAAAATTCAAAATCATTTATTCAATTAAGACACTAAGTGACATTTATGAACGTTAAATTAAAGCTAGAGCTAAAATCATAGATCGGCACAAACAGACGCCACAGCATGTACTGGATTGTCAAGGTAAATTAGGTGAAAACACCAAAATTTACTGCCTGCTTGTGTCGATCTATAACTTCCAGTTTCCAAAATGCGTAGAGCCTTATGAGAAGAATACTGGCAAAGAAACTCATGGCCACTCTTTTTAAAAGTCAGATCTTCAGGTACAACAGTGTTAGTGTTACACGAAAGGTAAACAGGATGCAAGCTGATGCCACCTGAATTTCATTTTATTGAAATACTCCAAAAGCTAACGTACTAAAAAATAAAAATCACTCAGTGATACCGTTGAAGGTTTGAACCTATTAAACATAGAAATCATTCAAGGTGCACATCTACCTTCATTCAGTTACAAAATCTAATGTTAAAAATAATTCGTGACTGGATTAAGAGGCGAGAGTTGCAGTTGATCGAACCAAAATAATAGTATAGGCTAAAGCATCGCTGACTAGGCCGACCAGTCACCCCAAGCAGCACCCGTTCACGAGTATGACGCATGGACCTGCCATCATCTCCTAATAAATAAAGAAAGGAAGTAATGATTATATTACAAAGAGACTAAGATTCGGTAATCATATAAGGAGCCCATTATGCACACAAGGTGTAGGCATAATGGGCTCCCTGTCAGCAATTCTCGCCCAAGTGGTTGGCGACCAGCAAAGTTACTTTGGTTGCTAACCTGGTCTCTCTGGTAGACAATGCGTGTTGGACATCTCCTGGTTGCTGATCCTGCTTTCAGGATCAGGACACACGGTTGCTATTTCTAAACTTCTAAGTGGGAGAGTGGGAGTCGTTCGTTACCTCGTCCCAAAACAAAGTCGGCCCATTGAGACGAGTTGACGAATTTCAAAATTAATAAGATTTTCACAGTAAGAAAAGTGCTAAATAAAGTAAAATTTAAAGAATTTCAAGAATGTACAGGTACAGAATACCGAATCTCACTTATGACTCTGTATTTTTCTGTATGTCTGTGTTACATGTTCGTATTAAAATTTTAGGCGTGCACTGTCGTGTCAGATAAATTGTACTTTATTACTTGGCTACGAGAATCGGTATTTATTTAACCTAATGGAATTAATACCCCTGTTTTAATTCATTTAAATTTGTATGGTCCGCTCTTATCAGCTTTAGTTAATAATAATAAAACGCTTTCTAATCAAATTAAAAAACTATTCAATTGAAATAAACGTGGCTGCATTAAGTAGAGATTAAATTACCTAAGTCGCACATGTCAGCATTGAACATAAGTCCTTCTTGCAACTGGTCAAGGTACCTCTTCGAATAGCTTTGTATTCATAAGTTCCTATGTTTTGTTTTAGGGTTACCTCCAAGTGTGGCGTCGAGAGATGACGTTTTCTGACGAGCAGCTGTCAGAGCTCTTCAACAATATAGAGGATATCTATACGTTTAACAGGTGAAATTTGTTTTTTTTATTTCCCGGAGATTTCTATCTCTAAAAGGCTATCTATTATCTAGATTTTACTACGGATTGATAGGTTATGGAAAACGGCTGTTATTAGAAGCAAAACGCCACTGCCGTGGATTCCCTTTTAAAATGTATGTAATGTAATTAAAAATAATATTCCACTTAAGAATATTCAAGAAGGATGATATTATTTCAGATACAAGCATGTTTAAACTCCTTTCTTTTACGTAATTAATGGCAGACGGTGCAATTCCCTATCTTTAGAAGCCCAATCGCACCTGTTTTTTAAATAAAACAAAAATTACCTACCTAAACAATGAAACAAATGACAAACAACACAACTGCCATAGAAAATAATAACTTCCTTCCCCATTATATATAAAAAAAACATAGCATTGTACCTACTAGTAATTCTCTACCTGTCATGACAAAATGTTGGCGCGTTTTATTTAAGTTACTACAAATTATATGATTCCCATGGTTAAGAAACGACGATGGTGGGTGATAAAATGAATACTTGAAGGCATAGATAATCGAGGGAGATGGGGCTCTGGCAGATTTCTGATCAAGGTATTTTCGAGATGACTACGGTAGTATCTGCACCCTATCCTCCTAATAGAAGACCGCGTGGTGATTTCCAAAGCTTCGAAAGTTGTGGATGGTTGACAAGGCACAACTTTTGCTCCTTTTTGGTGTGTCTATAGACACCGGTAATCCCTTAACATCAGGACGGTCGTGTCGTTTTTTGCCTACTTAGCTGTGCATTAAAAACATAAGTGTTTATCGCATGGGGCGACTATTTACCGCAAGTTCACTTTCGCTTGTTAGCCCTTTTTTTTATTTGGTACGTCTTGATTTAAACGCGATAAAAATATTAGTATAGATTTTATATAGGCATGAAGGAGAAACCCCTTATTGTCTCTTTTTAATGCATGAGTATATATCGGACCTCTCACTTCCTCAACTTATATTTAAGAACTGCGCGAGCAAGACTTAACGTCCGGACGTCCTCTGGTTGTGGAGTCGTATTACTTTTTTTGTGTATAATGAATGCTCCCCTAAACCGAGACCTCCCATATGGAGGGTGTTAAAATAATAGCGAGGGTAGATTCCGAAAGAGGGTAAGTTTTTGTAAAAGGTTGTCTGTATGTGTGAGTGAGGGAAAGAGTTTTGGCAGTACGTTGTAGTAAGTATTATTTATACGAGTTTTGTATCATTCATCTTCATGGTTTATACGATAATGTGTAAATTTGTTTGCAGATTTAGTTTAAATATATTGCTTTTAGACACCCGGCCAGGCGTTGCTGTGGCTAAGTAATTTGCAATAAAAAAAAATTGTAAATTGAGACAAAAACTCTCCTATCTCTCAAGTTTGACCAAATTGCACACATTGTGCAAAATTGCATTTAAAATCTGTTCATTAGTTTAGGAGTTCATCGCGAACAAACAACGTGATACGAAATTCTTATATAAGTACTAGCAACCTGCTCCGGCTTCGCACGGGTACAAATTATACACCTGAACCTTCTTCATGAATCACTCTGTCTATTAGTGAAAACCGCATGAAAATCCGTTCAGTAGTATTTCAGTTTATCGTGAACAGACAGTCAGACAGACGCGGCGGGGGACTTTGTTTTATAATATGTAGTGATATAGATTTTATTGCTATGAAAACTATCTAAATGCTTTATGTCTAAAATCAAGTAACATTTAATTTTACTGTCATAAAATAGTTTATGTATAAGAATATCTAATAATAATATAAGAATGTTCATACGTACGTACATCATAATGCCTCTAATGCTGATATCGCAGTTCATATACATTAGGTAAGGTTATACACTAAAAAAACTTGGAAACAAAAGTTTTCCAATACGTCAATATGATATGTATAACTATAATCAACAGAGGTCTCAAAACTAGCACAAATAAATTAAATACATGTTATTTTATCATAACTACAAGGGCAATGCCCGTATAAAAATCAGTTCCTTTTAAAACCACATACCTACTCGTACCTACATACCTACGTACGTACGTACGCTACTACACTGATTTTTTTTATCAAATAGGAACTCTTTGGACTTGGCGATCGTTTCGTGTAGATTGGTTTTGCGTTTTACGAACAAATTTTCAATTCCAAAAGTGGTGCTATTTCACAAATTGGATAGGGTTTACTTGGCGATACGTGGGTATCAGTGCCGTTGGGGTATCAATCCTATTTAGCTAAAGATTTGACTTTTGATGTAATACTCTGTTGGTTTTAAATCGATTACATAGTAATCCACTTTAAGGCCGAGCATTGTGCATATGTACCTTGTCACAAGATTTATTTCTATAAGACTGCATTTAAATTTTAAAGATTTTGATGTGGAAGCCAGCTGCAGATAGTCCACAATTAATTTAACAATCTAAATTAGACCTAGAAGTCACTGGAATACGTTGCGACATACTGTAATTATTTTGTACTTATACCATTATGTTTGATCAAAAACTTAGCTTCTACTAATTTGGTAGGACAGAAGCTACCAAGTATTTAATAACATCAATTTAACGCATCATTGATGGCAAACAATAAGGAGTATTTAGGTACTGTTAGGCTGTCTGCACACGAGTAGAGTACAGATAATCAGTACTTACTATGCATAATACTCGATTCGCATATTGCGCGAAAATGATCACATTCTGATTTTGTCCTAGTCGCATTTCGTCCTATTTGCAAGTTCTTTGCTTGTCGCATGATTTTGTAGGATGCTAGTAATTATGACCTTGGTGATCACACTTCACATACATATTTCAGCGACCACTGGTTACGTGGCATCAATATATCCTACTGCGTGTTAAGATTAGAATTGTTGTTAGAATTTTGCTGCCATGTTTAATAAGAATATTTTCACTAGCTAAAGGGAGCCACTTGTAGACTTTATTAGGACTGCCAAGCGAAACGGTGATTTCTTTCGCGTTATTTTTATACCTTTTATTTGTTTGTGTTGTTTTGGCGCGTTTGTGGACAGCCTAATATAAGCATGTCCTTCAGATTCATCGTGATAGCCGTTTTTAGAAACATGGCGTACGTACTAGTCTTTAGAAGTACCTCGGTTTCGCAGCTTGTAATATTTAGGACTGTTGTGCAGAGATCCTGCTCTCGCTGCCTGAGTAGGGCAATATTGAGTTTTTCTAAACATTTTTTTTTAATATGTTCCCGATTTTAATATTTCTTACCAGAATATAAACATGATTTACATCTAGGTTACACATAACTTAATAACTTAGATATTGTGGGGAGACTGGTACCTAATCTAGACTCGAGGCCTGTATTTCAGTATACCAGGTCTCCTCCCCTTATACATTACATTATATTATGTACTTTATAGCGGAAGGCTGCAATAAGAATAACATTGATAATTGTATTTAAATAGTTATTGAATAGAATCTACAATTTGAAATGTGTTTATGTAAAGTGTGTATGTTTGTGTGTTTGCAATGTTTGCAATGTAACCCTAAGTTTATGTATCTAGAATCGATGATATCCTTTACGAAAATTGCTTTGAAGATGTTAAATTTCAGACACCGGAAAAATTCATATTGAGTCGGACTAAAATCAGGAACAAAAGCGCTAATAGTCAGCCATTGTTTTGCAAATTGTGTGAATGTTGTTCTAACTTTCAAGTAAATTAACTACAAAAATATTTGAAGGCTATGGGAGTTTCAATGGTACTAAAGAATAAATGTTTTACTTAAAATTACAAGCAAAGTTGTGTTTTTTTGGTGTCTAGAGAATTGCCGCTCAGTTACATGGTTTGAATTCAATTGAATGCTCAAATTGTCACTAATCTTCTAGTTTTTCTTTGTTTATGGACGTTTACAAGACAGGTTTTGGCAGGAGGAGAGGCACCGCTGATGGGATATTTATGGTCGTAGCATGGGATATACACACACCGTGCGGTTATAGTCTGTCTGATTGCGATATACCACCACACTGGAAACTTCGGTAGTGCTGAAGACCTCGTGAGTGTTTCTGTTCTGTACAAGAAAAAATCTAACTGTCAAAGCTGCGGTTTGAGTTCGTTGCGTATACAAAACACTTACCTAACAGACTCGATCGATACTTGTCCATGGTTGGTCACGACTTCACGAGGAATGGAAGCTCAGCACAGACCATCCTACTAATCCCACTAATATTATAAATGTTTGTAACTTTATCAAGCAAAAACCACTGAATAGATAGCTGGAGACCTGGATTACCGCATAGGCTACTTTTTATCCCGAAATTCCCACGGCATCGAGGCTTACGCGGGTGAAACCGCGGGGCGCAGCTAGTAAATAATAAGGATTAGATCTATTTCGGCAGCGGCCAAGCGTGATAAAATTTGACTACATTAGTGTATGTAGTGTATGTATGTATTAAAACGTGAAGAGAGTTCTTTGAACGCACAGACAAGAATGTGAAACTTGTAATAGGTACTTATAGTTTCTATGTAGAAGAAGTCCAGAAAGCTAAAATTTCTAAACAAAATGTGCTATAAAGTTAAAAAATATGTAAAAACAGCTACATAAAGCTATATTTCAGCCGTGGGAGAGCCACGGAGTGATACCACGGCCTCAAATAAAACGGGTAGTGAAGCAATACTTGCATTGTTTTTCGCCGAGTGAGTGAGGTTACCTGAGCCCCTAACCTATCCCTCTACCCCTCTTCCAACCTTCCCTCTCCTATCCCCGTCTTCCCCTACTCCCACCTTAAAGGCCGGCAACGCACTTGTGGCTCTTCAGTTGCAGGTGTCCATGGGCGGTGGTATCACTCCGGTCGAGCCGGCCCATACGTGACGAAGCATGGCTTTCCCACGAACATTTAGCGTAAATTTTAACTTCTTAAACTTCTTCTTCGTATTTCGTACACAGGGAACTGTAGATTTATTTATATAAAATCTCTCCTAATAAAAACCCTTAAGCTATTATTTAAGTAAAACTTGTAATTATTTTAACTAAAGTGTCCATTAAAAGGCGTGAAACATAAGCTAAAACCATGTCCAATCAGAATACAAGTAATTTAATAATTATTAACTCAATAATGTCTACTATTACTTTGATATACGTACTAAAAATAAATATAGGTGTACAGCATTCTAGTTACAAGGCATTATGAAACTCGCGACTCATATCTAAACGATGCACATCTAATAACGATGTAAACATTCGGGGTAAAAGTTTGAACGTTTAAAAGTTTTTCAGTGATTAATTCAACTGTTCTTTATGTGTGTAGGCTACGATTTGTTTCGCTATCTACGCCTTGTGTGAAACAATTTTATTTATTATTTTACTAGCTGTTGCCCGCGACTTCGTTTGCGTGAAATTTTTTGTGAAATTTATCCCACTTGAACCGTAAATTTTAGCCTATGTGCTATTCCGGACTATTATCTATCTCTGTGAGAAATTTTATCCAGATCCGTTCAACCGTTTTTGCGTGAAGGAGTAACAAACATTCATCCATCCTCAGAAACTTTCGCCTTTATAATAATAGTAAGATTTATTTATTTTATTAGTTTTAAAGAAAGCTTACATACTAATTACAACACCATAGATATAGGTAAAACAATTGCCGATTACAAGCTTCTACATTTAAATAAAATAAACGAAGATGTAATTAAAAAAAAAGAAAACAAAATAAAACTACTAATTAAACAGTACCCGTATCATTTCATCATCAACCTCTAAAATCTTGTAAGAAACAAAGATTAACATTTTTATGTGTTTATATTAAGTCGCACCCGCTCCTAAAATATTCCCGCATGTTTCCACTCAGGTGTCGAACAGCCAATTAGCCGCTACAAACTCGTCTCGCATTCCTTGTGATGCAACCGTACATTATAACTTAAGGCGCTGATGTGTTAACAGAAAGTTACCACTATCATCAAAACCAATAAATGTTTGAGATGTAGACTCCGGCCTCCTCATTACTTCCTTAAAACTTTACCTAAAACACTACATTTAGTTCGTGTACCGATGATTTAATGACGACCATGAATTAGGAAATATAATTACGAACTCATGCGCACAGCAGTCCATTGCTAGACATATGCCACTCACTTATAAGGTACCCTTAAGTCTTCTGTCTTCAACAATATGACAGGGGCAGCACATGAGTTAAGGAAAACTTATTATTGAATGGTGTTTGAGTATGTGGTGGTTGACACTTTTTCCTATTGAATGTGGCTAAGATACATATTCTAATAGAGGGGCTCGTGGGTAAGTGGTAACCGAGTACGTTAGCACATTACAAGGTTAAGTAATATTAGCCAGGTCAGTCTTAGGATGGGTGGCCATTCTTAACACATTGAGACTCCTTCGTGCCTCGGAGAGCACGTTAAGCCGTCGGTCCCGTCCGGTTGCCATACGAATATCTGTGGCATTTGTAACGGGTAGTTGGAGCCCTATAAAGTTCGACAATCTGGTCTAACTACAGAACTTCGAAATCGCCTAGTACACGAGTTGTGGAGATCTGATGGCAGTCGCTTCACGTAAAATATTTAAGTTCAGCCGTATCATAGTTAGACTGAAAGCCGACCCCAATTCGTTAAAAGGCGCGGAGGGTGATTCTAATAGATACATATCGTAATGTTTAAGAAATAATTTGCTCTGTTACTTATGATTTTAAATAAATTTGGAGATTATGACGTTGATTGGAGCACAATAGCTCTTAGCTTCCTCTTAACATTAATTAAAGGTATATTAATACTAACCAAAGAGAAATATAGTGTTTAATGATCCGTGTAAAACGTTTCCAATGTGTTAAAGGTGTTGTAATTAATTGACTTGAGCAGCTACAATGTACTCTACTCTGACAACCTCGCTGTTAAGACATTATAAAGACACAAGTGATTTTAAAAACTTTAAAATTCGACTGCATAGCAGTATTCAAAAAGAAACAATTTGAAATTTATCTAAAAGTTAAAACTAAAATTTTCAATTTTCCCAAAAGGATTGGAAGCCAAATGTTTTAAAGATTTCATGATACCCAATTTGACATTTAAAAGCTGACATTTTATTATGTTATAAATAGTTATAACTTAAAAGCTCTTCGTATAAACTTTTAATTTTAAAATGCCATAGGTCACTCTAATTCATAAACTTAATACACTAACGTAACTAATTATTGTTTTAGCTACATATTGGTTTGCAAGGCAATATAATAAGATAAAGATAAAAGAGATGTCCATAAAGATTATTCTATTCTATTCTATTTTATAATAAGGCAACATAAGTTACATAAAGGTAAACTTGTTACCTTTTAGGTACCACATAACTTTTCATTAGGGCGTTGTCGCAATCGGGTAAAAACGCTGGATGTTTTTGTGAAAGCAGACCATTATAATCGAGCGATATAAATAATATAATATATTATTTGGTGACAGATTAATTATGTAGCATTAGAAAGTGAAGGAGCGCATAGGTGGGCGATAAACAACGTTCGGAATTTTTCATCGTTTGTGTTCATGTTCAAATGTGTCATGTCAACTCAATACTCCCACATAATAAAATTATTGTAGGAACGTGACGGAAAGGTTGACTTTAAAACTTTCTTGGTAAGTTAGATATGAATTAAATATATGATTAATGTCTAAACGAATTTATAAGGCTCCTGTGAGGGCGAGCGGGTGCGGGTTGGAACGGAAAATCGTATAGGTATCACTAATCGATATGTAAGATAGGCAGTATACTGCAAAAGGGCCAAGTTAAGAAGTACCCGAATGTGCCAATCGTGTGAAGGGTCCGTTGAGAGATTCTGTAAGAATAACATTGACATGTGTAAGAAAAAAAAAAGAAAAATATAAATTGTAATAGCATGTTGGCTCACATTCAATATTGAACTTTATTTATATTTAAAGAGAGTCGCTAATTAAATGTCTCGTTAAAGTAAACTATCTGTTGTGGTATTAATTAATCTGTGGTATAACTATGAGTTATTGTTCCTTACAAATACTTGTACAAATGTATTAAATATAATGTCTACTTACTAAAAATAACTCGGTTTATTATACTGTTCTTAATTCGGTTCGATGTCGACTTAGATTTGTTAATGAAGCATCAACCGTAAAGATTTATACGCACACTAAAAGCAGAGGTAGCTCATAAAAATAGAACTTAAAATTTCAATCATTTACCACACAAAGTCTCCATGAAGAAACCCATTAAATTAAACGTCTGGCCCAGGTAACCTGTCTGAACCCTAGACCCATTGTTTTTGTACCAGAAAACATCGGGACGTGACCCAACAAAGGGCACGACGGCAATTATATACTGTTTTATTTTTATTATTTTTTTTAGAGGTTCACAGGCCGTGAACTGCGCGAGAGTCAGCCTACGTTGTGGGTAGGTGTAAATTGTATGCTAAGAGTGTTCTCTGCGAATGCAATTGTTTTTATTGTTACCATAAAGTATAAAATGACGGTCGCTCGTGTGTCACAATTATGCGGAGATCCACAACATTTACTCTATCGGGATTGGTTACCTTCTGTATCATGACATCACGAGTGCATTGATGCCCGGTTCCTATAATCAAGAAACGATTCGTTTTACTTACGGAGGGTAACATTTTCGTTGAAAATGTAACGATTCATTCACCACTCGAGGTCATGATTGATTGTTGCGCGATGAATATCTAACTTATGGGCAATCAAGATCATGCAATCATCAATCACTGCATTAGACTTTAGGTATTTCGTCAACCACAGTCTTGATTGTGGTAAAATTGACAGCAAAAACTACCGTGTAATGGACGTCTCTAATATGCGTGATCCGACACGCACTTGGCCGGCGTTTACTTGATCTTCAAACTGTTGTTTACTTTTTAAGTCAGTCTTATTTAATTTTAAAAAGAAATCTGCTTTTATGCGTTACAAAACATTGAAGTAGAATACAATTATTAGGTATATAAGTACATACATATACTGAAGATACTATAGCGTACTGTTCTACAAAGGTATTATAAACAGAAATAAGATAGTATTTTGCGGTTGATAATCGATCAGCCTTGTTGAATACATAGGTGTGGATTCTGTTATTGTTTCATTAGTAGCATATCCAAATCTATGAATATTGCGTACTGTGTATAGGTATTTTATTACATTTGTAGTAGATATTTTTAATCCTCCGTAATAGGGGGCAGGAAAAATAAATGCCGACCATTACGCAAGAATTTCTTAATAAAAATACAGTAAGTCTAACCCCAAGACCTGACGACCCACAAACAGGACAATGGGGCTGTATTCTTGTAACGTTTTTAATCAACTATCAACTGTTGTTTCAGATCGCTTTGCGCCGAACTAAACACCTGCCGATTGGATGCCATTAGCATCGCGCGATGTTTCGTAAACAACACTTCCGGGTTTTCCGGCTACACTTCCTATTGTACCGGATACCCTCGCACGATGGAGAGGCTCGCCGCCCTCGCTTCGGAACCTCACAGCGCAAGAGAGTTTAGAGAGAGACAGATAGCCCTTGGACATCTTCTACCACTAGCTTCGTACTTGCTTAAGCCAGTGCAAAGGATATTGAAGTATCATTTGTTATTGCAGGTAATTTTGTAGTTTTTACTTTACTCTACTTTAGACTCTTAAGAGATATACTACCAAAACAGGAGAAATTTTATATATAATAAAATTAAATTTATTTCGGAAATATTATACACAGTTTAAAAGATAAAATTTATTAGAATTTACATATTTCGAATTAATATAGTATGAATTTAGATAAGTGAGTTACAATATTAATAAATTTTAGTCAAAAATAAACAAATCAAATATGTTTCGAAAGTTTCAATGACTTTCACATGGCTTTCTTTAATATCGTTCTTGTTTTTGTAATATGTAATTGGAGTTAACACATATTTTTAAAATTCCAGAACGTGGTAAAGCAATGTGCTTCTCGTGAGACAGAATATGCGCTACTTAAGATGACAGGCATCGCACAACATATCGACGACATGAAGCGAAGACACGAGCATGCCGTCCGAGTACAGGTACTAAGAACCCTTAATCACAATGATTTATCATCTTTCTTTTACCCTAATTTATTTAGGATACCCTATTTTATTTAGGATCAGCGCAATATGTTTTTTTCTTCAATTCTACTATATCATGAGTCATTTCCCTGCTCACTTCTTGTCTAGCCATGTCCTCTTTACGCAGTCCACCCACCTTTTCTTTGGTGGTCTACTACTCTTATCCCCGTGATCTTCAGTAGTAGTGAGCACAAATAACGTTAAATATCATTTAACATAATCTGTTAAATAAAAATTGAACATTTATTCATTAAATTTATTTGTCCAGACATTTGGGTAAGCTTGACGAGTACGAGGACGTACCATATTAGATATTGATGAGTCCGCGACTCGCTATGATCATTAGAAACGAAGATAGAGTGGTGTTGTTTTGATCCAATGACATTCACGAAAAAGTTATACTGGGATATGGGGGTGCGTGATGTGCTCCAAAACAAAAGGAGGATCCTCCGAACAGGACACTTAGCAGACCGCGGACAACGCTTGATATTGAGAAGTTTTTCATTGTGCGATGCAGGATCAATAGTTACTACGTAGTTCGGATTTTCTTCGCTAGATAACGCTGAAGTACAATATTAATATGGAAGAGCCGATGACTAAGACAGTAAAGAAGAAAACTAAGGGCATTAATTTTGTTTTTTGTTGAAATATTTTACTACTTACTATATAAATTTTTTCTTATGTTTTTGTATCTTTACAGGAAATCCAGTCACTCCTCTACGGTTGGAATGGTCCGGACTTGACTACTTACGGAGAGTTGTGTGCCGAAGGGACATTTAGGTATAATAATAATAATAACCTCACACATCTCCTACACGGCCGTCTGATCCCAAACTAGGCAGAGCCTGTACTATGGTAACCAGATTGCTGATAAACATACTTATATATTTCTAAATACATACATATTATAGATAAATGACACCCATACAAAGAGCAAATGATCATGCTCATCACACAATTATTTCTCCTGGGTGGGAAACCCACGACCTCTGGCTCAGCAGTCCGGATTACTAACCACCAGATCAACAGGCCAGTATGTTTGTAAGCAAGCATATTAAGTACCACTTATAAGTAATACAGGCACATCGCTCCTTTTTGAAAACCTTCACGAACTGAAACCACCACCGGGGTCAGTTGGGCAGTGTGACTGAATCAAACCGACTAAAAACCACACGGTTTGCGATACTGCGCTTAAAATAGGAGGGGTCCGGGACCGGGTTACAGGGCTCCTGCTCCTAAGCAAGATTCTACCGTTTGTCTTACGTTGCAGGCCTGTTGGCTGTAACACAAACAAGTATGAACCTTATGACTCAAGCAAAAAGGTGTCAGGCAAATAGGACATGCTAAAATAATGGCTGTAAAAAAATATTAAACTAACTGAAATAATATTACATAAGTTCGTTCAGTATGACGTATTTGATCAGTCACCACATTACATGACAATTTATTTATAACTAGCAGTTCCCGCGTGGCTTCGCTCGCGTGTACATATTTATATATTTTGCGAGGAATCCTAATTCGTTTTCCAAAATAAAAGAAGCATAAGTTACTCCTTACAACACCATCACCACAATCAGTCCACCCGAGTTTAGCCGGAACAAACAGACAGACAGACGTACAAACATTTTAAAAACTGATTTTTAGGCATAGGTATCGTGCAAATGACTGTATGAACTTAAACAAAACTATTATTTTGACATTACAAACAGACACTTAAATTTTATTTATTTGTGTTGATTTTATACTACCTAATACTATAAAATTTAAGAGATTCTTATGTTTGACAGAAATGTTATTAGTCTCTGTTCACCGCCCATATCAAGGTCTTTATCAGTTCAATTGCTAAGTGCTAATGTTTTATTAGAGACAAGTATTACAGTCAGGGCTGGTCGAGTTTCATAGGAAAGTGAAAGGAAAGGATCTGTTCTAAGGAAACGAAGTACCAACACGTCGAAAACTATGTTTGAACACGTTAATCTCAATTATACCGAAGTGATATTTGAATAAACTGGTCTGGGTGTTTCGATGTATACATAATATGCATGAATTTACAACAAAAATATATAACAAAAAGGCGTTCAAAGCGTGAGGTGTCTTTAGGGCGCAATGTTGAAAGGTTGAGCCAACATCAAATAACATTAGTATCGAGCAGAATTCACATTATGGCGTAAAGTAATAATATCCCAGGATATTACTTCTTTTGTTATATTCTCTTCATTCATCTTAATAACATATTTATTACATTTCTAAATACATAAAGTAGGGTAGGTCCACCACAAAAATAGGGTACAGGGACCAATACACCAGTATTTAGTGCTCCAAACTTCTTCACTACACGGGCCGTGTCGAGGAGAACTGCCTTCTGCCTTCTTCTATTATTATTATAATATGCATCAAATACTGCCTCGCTTTCGAAGAAGCGGCAGGAATAACCACGGCGAGGTGAGCAACAGTCGGCCGGGGCGTCAGGGAGAGGAACCGGCGGACTATTCGGGCATTCTCGAGCAAGACTGCTATTATTATTATTATTATTATTTATAAATTAACATATGTGCTACTTGTGATAACTGGCCCCCCTTCATGTAGTTTTTGAAAAATAACCAAGGATATACAGACTGGAGTTTTTGGTATGACCGTGACTCCAAAAAGCTAACACCATCTAGCGCCTCAGCATTTTAATCTTGTGTGTGGTTTTTTACAGAGTATTCGGCGCAAAGGCGATGCGTCACGCCTTTCTCTTCGACAAGATGTTGCTCGTCACCAAGAATAGGGAGGACGGGATACTTGCCTACAAGTCCCATATTTTGGTAAGTTTACATTAAATTCACACAAAACACGTACTTCGGTGTACTCAGGTAGAGAACGAATTTCCCAGCCAGCCAATAATAATATTATTCTTGCTTGTAATTTCAAGTAGTGTAGTAGTTGGTAGTAGCAATTTGGTATTTTGGTACGGTTAACAAAACAGTTTGATATAGACTTATCGTTTTATATTTCTTAGTAACGCACCACAGACAATATAAAACATTGGATAACAGAATTGTGTATTCAACAATATACAATTCAGTTATCCAATGATTTTATAGAACCATACATAGTTATAATTTTAAACTGTTTCAAAAAGTAGGTACATATACCTACATAGGTACATTTAAGCACATATACTCACGCTTGTATCCCCGAAAAGTTAAGCAGAGGCGTTTTGACAACTATTATTTGATCACTCACGTAATAGGAGAGGAGGCATGTCTTTTGCCCTTAACAACTTTGGTATTTGAAGATGGGAAAATTAGAAGTGTATTAGAAAAGGAATCTGTTTGTCCAGAAGTCCAAACCCTCTTACATAAGTTAATAAAGTAGTAACAACCAAAACTGTTTATAGTACCTAAACCTATTTTACGGTTAAAGAATAAAAGCACGTTTTTCTAAATCACGTTTGTATGTGTTTGACAGTGTAACAATATGATGTTAGTGGAGTCGATAGCGGGCGCCCCGCTGTCTTTCCACGTGATCCCGTGGGACGCGCCGCGAGCTCAGCTCACGTTGCAGGCGCGCTCGCCGCGACACAAACGAGAGTGGACCTTATTGCTCAAGCGAGTAAGTATCTATGTCTGATGACGTGTTTTTTACAGCTCACATTACAGGTTAAATTGCTATTAGCGCAGAAAAACAAAATAAGGGTCATCATTTATTTTATATTCATAACAATTTGTAAATAAAACGTTATCGGTTCTTTCGAGTATCAGTAATGTTGCCAGTGACAAATGGTATTGTGGAGGAACGGGTATCATGTTCCTCCAACACAAAGGGAGGATCCTCCGACCAGGCGAGGTGATCATGCCTGGCGGGCCGAGGCCCAACGGTTGATGTTGGGAAGTTGTATATATACTAATCGGCGCGAGAACTCTCATAGCGCGATTCAGGATTAGTAGGTTGTAGATGTTTCTGTATGTGGAAGTCGCCACATCACTCCCCTCCAAGACTGGAGGTCGATATCTTGATGAGTCAGCTGTCTATGCTCTATTAAGGAGCGTGCCAGGGCCAGTAGTGAGTAGTTCCGGTGAGTCGGAACTGAGTGCCGCAAGTTCCAGTGAGTCGGAACTGTATTCCGCTAGTTCCAGTGAGTCGGAACTGAATGCCGCTAGTCCCAGTGAGTCGGGGCTGAAGTCCGCTGGTCCCAGTGAGTCGGGGCCGCGTGCGGTGCTGCGTGCGGTGCTGCGGTGAAGTCCCCAGTGAGTCGGGGCGGTTGCTGCGTAGTGGCTGGCTGCTGCGTAGACGGGTAGACGGGAGAGAGATGCTCTTCTTACGTGGACCGTAGGTGCAGTGTGCTGTGCCTAGACGCTGATGAGGCCGTAGGGGTAACCAGGCTGGAGCGGTCGCTGCAGGCGTGTGGTATCCCTGTTGAGGCCGAGGATGCTGGCTGGCTGAGACTTGATTACCGCTCATTGCTGTAGGAGTGCATACGATGGTGGCGATGATGATGCTGCTGATTTGCTCCATGAAGGCTGCTTCCAATCACGTCGGGGTCACCACTGTGGAGGAACGGGTATCATGTTCCTCCAACACAAAGGGAGGATCCTCCGACCAGGCGAGGTGATCATGCCTGGCGGGCCGAGGCCCAACGGTTGATGTTGGGAAGTTGTATATATACTAATCGGCGCGAGAACTCTCATAGCGCGATTCAGGATTAGTAGGTTGTAGATGTTTCTGTATGTGGAAGTCGCCACAGTATCAACCGGGTAGTTAAAGGTCTTTTTTATTGGCGTATGTGAGCACTTGAAGTTATGGTGTTGTTTAATTTTTCTAACTTTGAACCAGTGTTGCTTCGACATATAGTGCAAACAATTTATAACGCTATTTATATGGCATAAGGTCACATGTTCGGAGACATAAGGACGCTAAGATTGTCGTCTTGATTTCTTGTTTAATGGTAAGATATTCGCGAGGAGTTGTTTAAAATGTTTGGAACCAATACCAGCCATAACCACCCAGCAATAACCATCCTTAACTTTACCCCTCTGACTTATATTCTCACCAGGAAAACTACGATAGTTCGCCAATAGTGCCTTTTAACACCTCTAGAATATACAAGAAAATGGGGTCTTCCTTGTTGTAGAGGCTTGTTGTTGTTGTGGTTGCATCTAATGCCGCCCAACAGAACTTTGCTTGAATTACGCCTTAATTTCTGCTATGCCCTGCATAATATCGACTGGCCTGTTGCTCTAGTGGTTAGTGACCTTGACTGCTAAACCAGAGGTCGTTGGTTCGATTCCCACCTAGGACAAATAATTGTGTGATGAGCACGATAATTTGTTCTGTCTGGGTGTAATTTATCTATAATATGTATGTATTTAGAAATATATAAGTATGTTTATCAGCAGTCTGGTTACCATAGTACAGGCTCTGCCTAGTTTGGGATCAGATGGCTGTGTGTGAGATGTGTGAAGTTATTATTATTATTGTCTGGTTTCTATGGCTCCTTTGTACAGTGAATAAAGAAAAACCAATGACACAAGCAAAAAATAAAATGCTAATTGCATCAGCAAGTAAGATGCTGATGAAATTTTGCACCCGTGAATGATTTCTATAAAGTATTAATTCAATATATAATATTTCAGGTGATTCTGGAGAACTACAACGCTGTGATACCGTCTCATGCAAGACAGCTGGTGATGGAGCTTGGCCAGAATAAAACAGACGGTGAGCAAAACGATCCTTGCCTATACTTCAATATTTACAGTAACTTAAATATCATTAAAGAGAATTTATTTTGTGCCCTAAAAATATGAACGTATCTTTGTAGTATTTGATTAGAATCAACTTAAAAAAATAATTTAAAGGCTTAGCTAAGATTCCAAAGTCAAATAATATAAGCTACTCTGAAAATACTACTAGTAAGAGTAACCGTGCTACGCAAGAGATAGTGTGAAGAACTTTAGTTCATTATTTAGCCGTATTAAGTAACAAAGTAATTTTTTTTTAATTTCAGATGACATTCTAGCAGAGAAATCCCACAACCTCATAACTCAAGCGTCGATGCGGAAGCAGTTATCAGCGCCAGAGTATCTCGAAAAAAGAAAACTAGATAGAGACAGGCGAAAATCTTTTGAAAGTGGCATTAGGGGAAGATTGAAGAAAGCTAATAGGAAATACACAGTCCCAAGTTCTAGGGCTGAAAGTCAGGAGTGCGATTGTTCTCAAGTATCAGCTGAGAAAGGCACAGATTATACATGTGAGAATTGTTACGTAGATCTCTGTTCTGATTGTGAAACAGAGGTAGGTAAAGTTAAGAGAGAAGTTAAAAATGGTTGTAGACATGATGAGAGTGAACTTGGGGATAAATGTCCCGAATGTGATAGATCGTTACATTATATTGACTCGGGTAGCGCTGAACATTTAGAACGAAAGCAATCAGGTTGTAAATGCTCAGATTTTAAATCTTCACAAGAGAGTTTTAGTAAAGAATTCGGATGTCCATTAAATAAAATAAGAGGATATCACTCCTCTGATAATATAATCGGTTACGCAGATACCATTAAGAGTAAAGAGGATCTCAGCGATAACAATTCACTGACTAGCGTAAGACATATCAATAAAACGTGTCTTAAATGTGCGAAAATTAAAGAAAATATTGTTGTAACGGACATTACTAGCACATTACATACTAGAAGATCTAGATGTAATGATGGCGAGAAACAAAGAGCGGATAATTTTAGGTCAAAATCAAAAGATGATCCGCAAAGATCTAGGTTATCTAAAATAGGAACATGGAGACGAAAATCTGAACCTGGACTACAACAAAATATGATCGGTATTATAACAAAGAAGTCTCAGGATAGTGACAGTGAAAAACCTGAAATTAGGGGTAATGAAAAAATTGAATTTGAATGTAAAAATTGTGGTTCAAACAAATTTAGTAAAAAGACAAGAGCAAGTGATGGAACAATAATATCAGATCCAGAACTAGATAGCAAAAGGAATGTTGGTGCAATTAAACCAGCCGTAGAAATTAGAATGTATAATACAAAAAATATACCAAAGAAGATATCTAAGATAAAGAAAAATAGGGCTAAAGGATTACGCTTTGGCTCTGACACTACGGCTAAATTCTACGCAGATTTTTCCACGGATGTTTCTACTGAGAATATTTTGCATATATCAGAATCTAATGACAGTCTTAACATTGAGAAACCTAAAGACATACAAAACCCTGTACCTGATACGATAAGCAAAGATGAAGATATTGACGAGGAAACATATAAAAAGTTAATAGAAAAAACGGATTCCTTTAAAAAGAATGAATTAGAAAAAGTTAAGTACTTAAATAAACAGAAAGTGATTAATGAAACCTCTGAAGTTGAAGATAAAATTAGTGAAACAGAAATAAAACCCGGTGAGGTAATAGAAAGTTGTGAAGAAACGGAACAACCTTTGGAACAAATAATTTCTCAGTTACTAATGCAAAACCGAGAATTCCAAAAACTGGTTAAGAAGCAACAGCAAAGAAATAGTGCACAGAGACGACATCAAAGACTAATGAAATCCCATTCAAGCCCCGAGCAAACTATCCTGGCTAAAAGTCTAGAATCCAGTAAATTGAATGCAAAATACGGACGACAAACGTCGGAAGATTTAGATATTGATAAAAATGAATACGAAGACAACACTAGTTCTAGAACAGATGTGAATCATGAAATCATTGAAGACCATATATATGAAACGTTAAGAATAGACAACAGAGAAGATGAAAGCTTGCATAGCCTAGATAGTAAGAGTAAAGTGATACAGCACGTTGGTAGACCAAAAAGATTGCCATCTCCCCCAAATATCGCTGGTAATGAAAATGAAATTAATAAATGTATTGGTCCAGATTCAGACTATGTTTATCTTTCATTTAACAAACTAAATAATCTACAAGACACTGAAGGTATTTATGATGTTCCTGTAAGATCACCAGAAAAGGTTCCTAATAGGGTATCAGTAGACTACTACGTTACTATGGAACACAAAGGACCACCGATCAATGAAATTATCAATGAAAACGTATATGACACTTTAGTGGAAGTATGTAGAAGAAAAAAAGAAGTACCAAATGAATTGCCCGGTGATTATTTGCCGATGAGTCCAGATCAACAAAGCCCAAATACACCAGAAATATGGCTAAGTCGGCAGAAAGAACATTTCAATGTGTCCCGAGATCGAAAATCTGGTTCCTTACCAAGAAGTTTTCAAGTCATCACAAGTAATCCTGAAGAAAATTTGTCTACTTTCAAGTGTAAGCCTAATAGCAATAGTAAGACGTACTTAAATAGAGATGGGAAAGTAATGAGCACGGATAGACCATTCACAATAGCTTCAGATCAAAGTGAAATAAACTACGATGATATGAGTGATGGAGAAATGCTTCAATTCAATAAATCCAAGACGAACGAGGCTGATTTCGTAGAAAATATAAGCCAATCAACGTTAGAACTAGAGGAAGAAATTGACAGGTGCTATAAAAATAATTTTGAAAAAATGGACTTGGATAATAATAAAAATGAAAACTTAACTGTATCTCAACCAAATTTAAACATTTCAACTACATCGTCATGTGAAGTGTTGCCTCTGGAAAGAAACGATGACAAGAAATCTAATGACATCGAAATTATCCATCCAGAACATAAAATATATAAACCGACATCAAACATACTTTCACTTAAAAATGTTCTCAGTCGCTTTAAATACAGGAGTCCGAGCAAAACTAGCGATGAATCAGAAATAAATGCCAATGACCAAAGTAGTCCCGATAGTATTAAATCTGACCTAAAAAGTCCTGAAAAACGATCAGCTTTAAATCCTAGAAGTTATTCTAAAAATCTATTACAAAGATTCAGGAGCATTATAGGCGACGAGCATCCGGATGATAACCAAAATAAACCAGAAAGTACTAACAAAGTTTTAAACGGTGAAGATATACAAAATAATTCAATCAAAAGTGATATAAAGGTAGTTATAACATCGACGGATGCGAGTCCAACGACTTCAACTATAGTTTTTTCGACGAGTAATGATTTACTTAGTAAAAGTGTTTGCGAACATACCACCATGACTGAAAGTCAAACTGAAAAGAATAATTTAGAAGCAATGTCGCTGAGCTGCGATAATATCAATCAAAAGTCTGAAATTCATCACCCTAGTTATGACAAAAATATAAGCATGGTGAACAATATACCAAGCTTAGTAGGTTCACCTGCGAAATCTAGCAATAATTCCTATCAAAGCTTGAATAAGCTGCCTATTTACATGCAGGGAAGCAAACATTTAGGGGCGAGAATAGCTCAATCAGATTACGTCGATCCAACTACTTTGGCCTACGAGAAATCAGCCACACTTAAAAAAGTTAATATCCTTATAAACAAAAATTCAGTGAGACCTGATAGCTTATTTTCTAATTCATCTTTCGTTACGTCTTCGAGTGAAGGAGCCTATCAAGAGCCTATAAATAAAATAAATACTAATGACAATGTAACCGAACAAAAAGTTGTTGGCTCTAATCTACAAAATAATTCAGATGAGAGTTACTACGAAAAGTCATTTGAAAAGATTGAGCAAATGACTGATGAGGATGTTTTCAGAGATTCTGCTGTTTATTCTGATCAGGAGGATAGTGAAGATACTAAAGAAACTGTCACAAAAGATCAAGTGATGAATAAAAATATAACTAGAGTTGAAAGTATAAATAGTAAGACTATAGTCCACTCACAGCATAGTATCAATGAAAAAATAACTACACAGACACGCGTAATTGTCACATCCAACAAAACTGCTAATGTAGAGCGTGTGAATAGTACTAAAAAAACAGGCAATGTTAGACCAAAAGTAGCTCCTCCAGTACCTGTTAAACCTAAAATTACCCGTATACCTTCAGTAACAAACCCTCAAAGTAAAGCTGTTATTCGCACTTTATCTAAAAGTTCCGAACAATCATCATCTTCTGAATCAGTCAACATGAAAACAATTAAAAGAAACGTCAATTACAAACAATCCTTAGTTAGATCTGAATCTTCTAATCTCAATGAAAAACCTAAAACGCACGACAACAGTATCAATAGTGAAGTTACAATGTCACCTGAAACCAAAACGATTAAAGAAGACAAGTCTAACGATAAATCAAAGACTCCAGGCAACATACAAATGAAAAGGCTAAGTTTCGAAAGAGCTAGCTTAGATTCAGTTACAAGAAAACTGAAACCGGCGGCCGGGGAACAGAAGCCAATATTAGAGAAACCGCAATCTTCGAAATCAGTGTTAGAGAGACGAATGGAGATCGAACAGATGTCAAAAATCCAATCCAAACTAAATCCGGCTGTAAAAAAACCTATACAGTCAACAAAACCTAAGTCTATTACAACAAAAGTAGCGACTTTCGAAAGGAGCGTAAGCGACATTGGTGTAAAAGAAAAGGCTCTATGTTCCAGTACTGATAAAGACATTCCTAATAGAAATAGCATTGAACAAAAATCTGACAATGAAGGTGAAAAGAGCAGTTGGGTAAAACAGGTTGTCAATAAATTTCAATGAGCTTATATAAAGTGATATTATTGCATTTATACTTCGACATTACCGCCAATATTTTTAAATGTCGGCTAGTAACTATTTCCATTATTCTGTAACATATTTGTAATGCAATACCAATTATTTGAAATCTTTTGTATGTTAACTTGCTATTGAAATGTAATAAGTAAACTTTAATTGTATGGGTATTCATTGTAAGCCTAATAGGTACACTGTAGGTCATTTTAAAGAAATAAAAAATATTAGCGTAACAATAATATATTTGGAATACAAGACTTGAATGATGCCGTCTGTTTTGTACTCGCATTTTAAAAGTCCGTCAACTTTATAGCAACGCAGTTTTAGGTTAGATAGGTATATTACGACGCTATTTTTGTCACATTTCTCTGATATCTATGAAATAATATCTAGTGGGTATGAAGTTCAAAATTAACATCGTAATATTTCAAAATTATATTAGGATAATTATTGTTAATTATTTTGTAAATATTCAATCTTCTTTAAGCTTTGATATTATCGTGCCATAGACAAGAATTATATTTTGGCAAATACATCATCACACAGTCCTATGTGTATGTATATAATCTGTGGAATGTTTATTTTGCTATTGTATTCAAAAAGTGCCATTGGGACATTAAACGAGTATTTTTAATGGAAATTATTAATTTTCATGCAATGAATTTTTGTCTACTTAAAAGTATTTATTTTTTGTTTAGTATTACTTTAAGTTTTTGTTGTGTAGCTACTAACACCAAAAAGTAGAGATGATTGTTTAGTATTATTTTTTACTAATAAAATTATTCGATAATTGTCTGTTCATTATTCCATAAACATAAATTCCCAACTCTACACTCTACCACTTAGATTAAGTTATTTATATGTTCCTCTCGATTTAAAATCATTTGAGTAGCATAACTTGAAGGTTGACGCAAAGTTAATTAATTACAACAATTGCATAAGCAAATTTAACCATTTAGGAAATCAACCAGATATTAATCATGATGTTCAATATGGACGGCATACAGTCCGACGTCAGAACGCAGTCATGTAACTACAAGAATAAGACAAGTGTACCTACTGAACACGTCCAAACAGTAAAGTAATATTTAAAGGTAATCAATTTAATAAGAAATAACTGTACGCACGCTTCAGAGGATGTATATGACATAAAATTAAAGAGGTCAGATTGCAGTTATCTTGAATTATTTATTATCCTTATCTCAAGGGATCGCCATATAGTCCCGACAATATTTTGTCCTGAATATTATCATTACCATCTCGCCTCAAGACACTGATCTTAGGTCTGAAAACTATTTAAACACCGCCGTATATCTATATCTATCTTCGATATCCTACTTTTGTTTCCTCCGAGCCTTTTTTCCAACTAAGTTGGGGTCGGCTTTCAGTCTAACTACGATACGGCTGAACTTCGATATTTTATGTGAAGCGACTGCCATCAGTACCAATCAAACCCAAGTACTAGGCGATATTGAAGTTTTGTAGTTAGACCAGGTTGTCGGACTTTTTTTAGGGTTCCAATTACCCGTAACGAATGCCACGGATGTTTGAACAGCAACTGGTACCGACGGCTCAACGTGCTCCCCGAGGCACGGAGGGGTCTCAATGTCGATCAGTCGCTTAGCTAGTTCCTTATAAACGGAACGAACACCGATTAAATTATTACATTTACGCAAAATAAATAAAAATAGGCAGGTTTATTCCGGAAGGAATAGGCAGAAGTGAGTACCTACTGCGCCCACATTTTATCACAACTTTCATGTTGAATAATCTTCCACATCATTAACCTACATCTTCCAAGCAACTCTGATAGGCACTGGGGAGTTTCTTGCTGATTAAAAAGTACAGAGAATAAAGGCATCAAACCTGCACATGGTCCGCCCTAGATACACAATAATAGGTGATTATTGTCTCTCGAAACCCGATAGTTGAAAAACCGTTCTTTTATCGATTATAATATAATCGATAATATTATTACCGGCCTGTTGATATCTACAGTAGTAACTCATCCTAGTCAATTTTGACTGCACGGATGGCGCAATGGTTTAAGTTAAGGTGGTCACCTCCCCGCGACAGGAATATTGCTAATGCGGGAGTTCTCTTTTTTAAATATAAAAAAATGTTGTTCATCATTGAATGGATCATATAACCTACATAAACCACCTAATACATTCGGAGACCGATAATAGCTCACAATATGTCAGACCAGATCCTTTATATGTTAAGGTGGTAAATTAAATGTGTGTTATAAGTCTCCAGGAGGCGAAGAAAACATAACCTGGTTGTAATTGTGAGCAACGTTGGCTGCAACTGTATTGCACCCATGCATTGTAGTAAACATATTGCCCTTTTAGTTTTAGGTAGGTAGGGTAGTAGGAGGATTTACGTTTATTCCTACTTCATATTGCTGCGGACTTTATCATACTATGTTTATGTATTATTTCATAGTTATTAGACAACCATAATATGTGACATTTCTTATATCATTTCCCCTGCAGATAGAGGTATGTATAGTGCGATATTATCTTTATACCGTACCGATACCGGAATTTACTGGATCCACATCGCGTGACTACCATCGTCAAGTTTATTTCGGAGTCCCAACCACCACCTTCGTTCTTGCATGTCTGTGGCAACGAATAGCAATATTTTTATTTAAACAAAGTTCTTAGGAATGTCGGCCTTGTACAGAAACTGTTGTGCAAAAAAAGTTTTCAGAATTCTACAAGAATTGGAGACACCCGACAAGCGCCTGTGTCTTATGAAATACTGTAGTTAAAATTGACGCCATTACTGGAAGTGTCGCGTCGGTCGTTGTAATTTGTGTAGAATTTCTTAGTGTCTTTTGATAACTGTTTAAAAAATTTAATATTGCATTTGCTTAAACTAAGTGACTGTCATCATATTAGATGATATATAATCAAATATAGACCGGTATATAATCAAAGCCTGTCATCATAGCATACCTTTTTGTAGCGCCACTCTTATCTGTGGTAGCGCTTCATTGACTAAGGTGATAGTTAATAGGTACGATTCGGGCAATACATAACTGTCAATAACTGAGTAAAATACTACTATTTAATTAAAGAGTGTATCTAAATGACCATAACAGAATTGCCAAGGGTTATTAAATAAGGATAACGTAATTTTAGAAAACCCTGAAATTTCCTCTTTAATTAACGACGTGTCATTTTCACATCGTCTTTGTACAAAAACTTTACATGAAAGAAAAATGATATTTTACTTTTTACCATAATTTCCGTAAACATGAGGTAACTTCGTCTATCTAATTATGCGATGATTCAGAACGTTAAACGTTATGATTTGTGGTCCCGCCATTTTGTCGCGTGATCGTAAACGTATATTCCCTCCAAAACGTTATTACTTCGTCTTCGACGCACGCAAGACACTACCTGTCACCGAGTCGAAGAGGCTGAGGTCAAAAGTTGATAGGGTTTTATCTATGGTCTAATTTTACTAATCACTTTTTATTTTGATTATTGACAGAACGGAAGGCTTACGATGCGTGGTGCGTCGGTTATAGGTCAAAAGAAATTCATAGTTCTCAAAGATCTATTAATGGGCAAGTGGTAATTAGGTAGTTACCTTTAATTTCACCACGTCAATGGATCGACCATTGACGTATTGAAATTAAAGTTACCTAATTATTTAAAGTAGTATGGCTCGTCCTCTACAATCTATGATAAATGTGGACAAAATTTAAATTGGATGAAATAAAACAGCTTCGGGTAAGTATTCATTTGTTTTAACGATTTTTGTTTTGTCTCCCTTTCATTTAACTTTTTAATTAAAGAGGCCACAGTGAAATTACTGGCAACTGTTTATCTTGTATTTTTTATAATTCTTCAGAAGTGAAATGATATAAGTTTGCTTAATCAAGTTATAAGGTGCTAAGTAAGGTACAATGAATTTGTCATATTATTACGAAATCATTTTATCTTACTTACCACCTCCTTGCCTAACCATCCTGAAAAACTTTTCCATCGCGACGAAACAGGCATACGATCATTACATTGCGTGCAACAGAGACAAAACACAGGAAGAAGCAAAAAGTTCTTTAAACGAAAACTCATTCATTTTTAGTCAAGCTTGTCTATTGGCGGTAGCGCGCGAGATGCCTTTGATATTCGAAAATTCAAATTTATAGATTCTACGCGGTACTATTGCAAAATAGTCATTAAATAGATTCCGGGAGACATAAACTTGGCATTGTTTTGGTATATAAATCGTTGCTAAGTTAGTTGGCGTGTAAAGTGATAGGTATGGGCTCGACAAGTTACATAACAAAACCGAAGACAACGGGGTATAGAATGAAGAGCGGCTCCAGTGCCGGCTCCGACAAAGAAATGAACGGGAAGCTGAAGCGGACAAAAATTCGGCAAGTAAACTCGACCTAATAAAAAAATATTTCAGTTTTAATATTCTTATTAAGGTTTTGAAGCGAAGTGATAAATATTTACAATGTTTTACAAATAGTTTTATGGGTATGTAACAAGTATAAGTACTTACATTTTATTATTTATTTAAATTTTTTGTGATAACTTGCTTCGAGTTTAAAATGGTGACTTTTATACTTGGATCCCGTTAAGTAAATTTTATAATTATAAACTAAATGTTTTATAAAGATTTTAAAAACTATTTTCAAAACCGTGTACCCCTTTTTTGAGACTAGGATTTAAAAATTTAATAACGAAATTTTAACTGACGAAAAAAGATGAAAAACAAAATTTTCATCTTTGTGTCACAGATAAGATAATAGTTACTTCAATGCAGATAACTGCCTAAATAATTATGAGTCGGCGCCAAACATTAAATTAATACGTAAAATTAAGTTTGTATGTTTATTTTTCGTTTTTCAGTTCTTTTCTTCTTTCGTCGGTTTAAATTTTTCTTAAAACGGTTTTTATTTTTAAATAGTTTTTTGTGACCCACATATAATTATAATTGTTAGTTAGGTACTTATTTAACGTAGTCTCCTAGCCGGAACGCCGCCATGGGACTTGGAGGCAAAAATCCTTGCGTCTCTGTATCAGTGGCGCAGGGAGGCGCAAGAGCAGGAGCTGAGACCTGTCAATTATGACATCGGGGCACGACGGTCCCAGCTTCGCCAGGTGCTCATGGCTGAGTGGAAAGAACGACTTGAGCGACCGAGCGCAGGGCACGCCACGATCGTGGCGTGCCCTGCGCTTGGTCGACCCGTCATGGAGGATTGGCTAGAGAGGCGTCATGGCAGCCTCTCCTACCGGATGACGCAGGTACTTACTAGACATGGCTGTTTCGGGAAGTATCTGTGTCGGATAGGCCGGGAGCCAACGACTGTGTGCCACCACTGCGGGGGCTGCCGCGAGGATACCGCACTCCACACTCTAGGGGAGTGCCCTGCATGGACGCAGCAGCGTGCTGACTTCGCGACAGCCGTAGGTATGGGTAGCCTCTCGCTGGAGACCATGATTATATCCATGGTCCAGAGCGAGAGCGCGTGGGATTCCGCCGCCTCGTTTTGCGAGGAGGTAATGTATGCCAAGTGACGGCCCGAGACGGTGGCGCCGTGTTCCGCGCGTGCCTCTCTTACCGACAGGGGATAAAATCAAGGGGAAAAAAAGTTTAACAGGCGGTCAAGTCTGCCAGGGTTCACAGGGATTTCCTTGTAAGGGTACACCTGAGGCCCTGGTAATATGGACTGTGAGACATCTGTGAACATCGTGTGGTTTTAGTCGGTTCGAGTCCGACATACCACCCCACCGCTTAGCCCAGGTGAGGTGACGACCCATGGGGGTTTCCACACATTCACAAAAAAAAAACAAAAAAAAAAGGTACTTATTTATACTTGATAATTCTTGGTAATTCTTACTTGACCAACTTATTTAATCAACTTAGGTATAATAATAATTACCTACTATTTAACTTTTTATTGTTATTATTATATTATAATACTTGAAGAGAATTCTTTGTACCCCTTTTTAAAAAAAAATTGCAAACGTAGTAACATGAATTTTGGAATATGTACAGTTAAATATAGAAGAAGTGCAGAAAGCTAAAATTTTTGAACAATATGTCTTACAACTTTAAAAATTACGTGAAAACGACTTAACGAAATTACACGCGTCCAGTATATATGATTACCTGTCATGGTAAGTCTATACAATGACAGCTCAAGTTATACTGGCCAATGAAAAAACCATGGTCGAAATTCGACCACCACGCGATCTTCAGTTTGTTATAAATATTTAAACAACAGATAGTCAACAATCTTTCATTAGGTTTAAAGTTCTGATTAAGATGAATTAATAAGAACAAAGATGAGATAGCTGCTGTATACCAATGAGGAGATCCCTCGACTTGCTTCCGCATCCATCATCAAATCAACTACAGGTTTCCGTCATGTGGTAGTGTCATTAGAACTACATAATTATGTGCGCTAAGTTTGCAAAATGGGTTGTGCACACGTGTAAAAACATTGGGTGATTTTTTTCTTTTAATGATTTTTTTTTTAATGTGTGACCCACTTTGCTAGCGTGGGTCACACATTACTAGTATTCTTGTTAACCCCTCCAGCTAAGCTAAATTCTCGTGTTAGGAGTGGGTTCACGTCGGTAGTGCACTGTGTGAGGTTCGAACCCGCAACCTCTTGATCGCAAGTCCGACGCCTTAGCCATTACACTTCCGCGGCATAATTATCATTCGTCCCCTATTTTTCTAATCTTAGGGTTGAAATTTTTATTTGGAATTTAAATAGGATCAATTTTGAAGTAAATCTCATTAAATATAAAAGAATTATAGAAATCGGACTGTAAAAAGTTATGTGTATACAAAAAAAAAAATAGGTATTTTAAATATACGGGTTGAGTTGCAAAACTTAAGAATCTCCTCCGTTTTTTCGTCGGTTAAAAAATAGAGACCACGCGAATCCTTCGATCTATATGCCAATCGAAATGCGAGTCCAATCAATGATTTTTTTACAATTGATTTTTCACCGAAAAATTAGCTAAAATCATAATTCCTCTGTACTATATGTGAGTGGTGTTACAAAAAACTTAAAATGCCTTTGTTCCTGCAGTTTTACTTTAGAAAGCCTAAGCTATTTTCAGGTGAAGCGTGACAGCCCTGGTGCTGCAAACCAAAAGCTATTGTAACTTTTCTACATTCCTTACTTTGTATTCGTTCGTTATTACCGTAGTGATATAAAATTACATAAAAAATTAATATAAATCTTATTCTTTTGTTTTCTATTAAAATATATTAATATAAAGTTTAGTGAACAATTTTTTTCATGGCATACGGAAGCTTACGTAGGCAATGGAGCCTTCAAATTTTTAATTTTTATTCCCACATTCTCTCTTATCTCTACTCGGTTCTCCATAATGTAATCTCGCCCCTTTTATACGCAAGAACGTTTTAAGTACTGATATCCCTAATAGTAGCATTTGTCCAACTACATCTATTCTTCTTCCTCCAATCCATGTTGATCTTAGATGGTTATGATAGCTCATTTAATGTTCGTAGAGTTCGATTCTACATTTTGTACTCTGTCGAGTAGGTACAACTACACGTACATACATCATACATACACTCTACTCTACTATTAAACACCCAAATTTGGCCAATTTGGTCCCACTTAAGTAATAGGGGCCAAACAAGGGGGCAATACAAACATCTGTGGCATTCGTTACAGGTAGTTGGAGCCCTAAAAAGTCCGACAACCTGGTCTAACTACAGAACTTCGATATCGCCTAGTCCTGGGGTTGTGGAGGCCTGATAGCAGTCGCTTCACGTAAAATATCAAAGTTCGGCCGTATCGTAGTTAGACTGAAAGCCGACCCCAAATTAGTTGGAAAAGGCGCGGAGGATGATGACTAAGTAATAGGGGCAAGACTATTGCCGTCAACCGGGCACATTGGGAAAGATGGGAAATTCCTTTGCATATTGAAAGTGAAAGGTAGGTAAAAAGGGAATGCAATGGAAGAAAACTAATATTGCTAATGCAGGTGGATTGGGGAGTGAAAGTTACAGCTCGAGCAATTCAGGGGTTGTATATCTGTAACTCGAGCGCGCGGTTGCCGGGAATCCCAAGCCCTGTAGCTGGTAACAGTACTAACATTTTCTACTCTGTTGAGTACAAAACGTGGAATTGGGTATTTTCAAAACTTTTACTACTTTACTTTAACCTAATTTTTTTCAGTTTAAAAGTAAAAATAACTGTTTCTGTCTCAACAGCAAGACTTAAGCCAGTTAGTATTTTACCCTCTTCTTACTTACTCCTCCTTTTTTTTTAATACATAATTTTGTTAGTATAAAAATGAGTCTAACTCGTAAGTCTATCTTATCTGCATTAACGCATACCTAAACATTCCTAAATCAATTGTGATGCAGTTCCTACCGTCACTAGGGGTATATTTACCACAACAACGGTTACCGTGACAACGGCTTTGTGTAATCGATACCGTTCTCATATCACCGCACTCGATACGAAAGCGCAATGCGCAACACTAGTTCCACACACGAAATTTGATTTTTATTTCTTATTTTCTTTTTTATTTCGAATTTTAAAAATGTTCTTTGTTGACCGTTAAGTACTGTTAAGTTATATAATTATGTATTATACGAATTATTTAAATAGGCGTCCGAGCAAGATGAATGAGTATGGATTGAAGAGGGTACCGGATTATACAGAATTGGCTTATAAAGAGGCTGTGTCAAAACTAAGATACTTCTTGTCGGGAAACTATGCACCAAGTGTAAGTATTTTTATTGTTAATAGTTTACTAATAATTAAATTATTGCTATTTAGTACCAAACCGATAACTTAAAATAACGAATAAAGCAAATTGAGATTTCAAAATTATCTCATAAAAATAATATATTTATTTACAACGACGATGAGATGCGGCGGCGTTTACGTTTACTATGGAACTAAGGTACAATCATCGCTAACAATCTAGTCATAAAATAAACATAACTTTTCTTGACTTTTTATTTACCTAATTCTAAACAACATAAAACTTAGCGTTTTCTATTGAAAGTTTGATGTTGTTAATGGTCTGATTATATTTATGTGAAGAGTGATTTAGTATTTTGTTGGAAAAGCGAAGACTGATCAAATTATTTTTATCAATGGCGTCTGATCGAATATTGGAGTGCTTTTCACTTGTGGACAGTGTTGGACAAAATTTAATTGTTACCGCGTGTTGTTGTGACTACCGCGACAGTTCATTAATTGTTAATTGTGACTAGCACGATTAACAATTAATTAATCGTTAATTGTAACTACTACACTTAATTAATTATATTAAAAAGTTGATTGTGATTAATTTAATTATAAAAATATTTAATAAAACTTGATCTAAATAAATGAATTGTAAAGTGCAATTGACTGGCCTGCTGGCCAGTGGTTAGTGACACTGACTGCTATGCCATAGGTCGTAGGTTCGATTCCCACCCGAGTCTGGGTGTTCTTTGTTTCCGTTGTTTGTATGTTTGTAAAGTCCCCCGGGATACAGGAGTAGTCCCTAATGCGGAAGTAGTCTGAAAAAAAAATTGTTCAATTTAAGTAATTTAATTGGAAAGTGCAGTTAACGTTTATTTGTCATGAATGTCAATCGCAAAATAAATTAATTGCTATTATTTTTTTCATAAATTAAAGAATTCATTGAATTTTTAATTGATTAATGCCCAACTCTGCTTGTGGGCAATGCTCGATGTTTGGACAACAGATATATGGACAGGGCACATTTTTAAAGTTAGCGTGCATGGCCAAATCCGAAACTATGAGCATTATCGAAAAGTACTCAAATGAGTCCGATTTTGATAAAACTATAACTGAATCATTGGATTCTTCAAAATCTATATTCGTAGCCATTGAATAAAAAACATACACTGTATTATTACACCATTCCACCATGTTGCTAGTAAGCAACGAATTCTAGGAAGTAGGGTCAGGTGGCCAACAGTGAGCAAAAAAAAAAACAAAAAAACACGCTTTGCAGACACTCGTCTCCAAGTGTAATGTATTCGACTCGTTAAAACCAACCAAATGAGCCCAAACTTAAGGGGTTTAGTAACCATTAAAGAGTTCCATTATCCATCTCTATATGAGCACGATAATTTGTTCTGTGCCTGGGTGTAATTTATCTATAATATGTATGTATTTAGAAATATATAAGTATGTTTATCAGCAGTCTGGTTACCATAGTACAGGCTCTGCCTAGTTTGGGATCAGACGGCTGTGCGTGAGATGTGTGGAGTTATTATTGTTATTATTATTATTATCTCTTGATGCAATCATCAGATCAGCTCGATGGATTCTAATTTTTGTATTGTCAGCGGTATAACATATGTTTTTAGTTAAATTCGTCTTCCAAGATCTCTTTACATGTTAGTTAATTAGTTACGTAAAGGCGTCTTAAAAAACATTTTTCCCGTAGGTCCGAAGCTACGGCGGTTCGGCCTCTATCAAGAACCTGGATGAATCAGACGGCGATGTGGATAAGAAGTACACCAGTTCATACACACTGGCGGAATACAAGCCCAGGCCGAGGCTCACGGCTAAGTATACGACGTTGTACGCAGATAGCTTGAATACACCGCATTATACACCACATCACACCACTACAGCTGGTAAGTAACAGAAGCTTCATGAAGTACCATATTACAGTGAATTTCGGTGATTGGTCTTTTCACGGTGAAAGTTGGAGTTCAGATGGTATCACGGCCATCAGAAAATTTATGAAGAAAAAATATTTCATTCAGCACTAATCCCTGTTTCATTGTAAGGATTTATAATAAGTACGCAGGTAAAAAAAAAATATTTATTTGGTTAACCCCAAACTACTTACACTAATACATTTAGAAACATCTTATTTTAACGATAAAAACATTAACAAGAGAAGTGTAACAGTTATTTATTAATGTAATAAGGTTAAAGGATAATAGGGACTTTTAAAATGTAAAATAATAGAAAATACCAAGAAACAATATTTAAATACATTGAAATTTACGAAATATAGGCATGTCTGTTTTATTTATCAAAATGTTTTTTTAACTCTATAGAAATTAGCAACCCGTCCCGGCTTCGCACAGGTCGTAGAGACAGCTTCAACAATCATCATCATATTTTAACCAATTTACACAAAACGTTAACAAATTATATACCTTAACCTTACTCATGAATCACTCTGCCTATTGGTGAAAATCCGTCAGTAGTTTTTCAGTTTATCGCGAACAGACAGACGGACAGACGCGGCGGGGGACTTTGTTTTAAAATATGTAGTGACGAGCTTTTCCCCAGCTTCACTCGCATAACTCTAGTTATTTTTCAATGCCACGGGAACTGTTATTTTTTCTGTATGAAAAGATCCTGTCCTTTTTGAACTCCCTGCAATGTGTACCTAAGCAAAATTTCATAATGAACGGTTGAGTTGTTAAGGTTTGAAAGAATAACAAAGAAATAAACTCACCTTCCCATCTATATAATATACATACTGTTTAAGAATTTCTTTATAGCTAGTAAACATTCAAAAGTTCATATTATTACAAGACACTTAAAAAATTGTTAGCAGCTCCACCTCCTCCAACCGCCGCCAGTACAGCTGGTGCAGATCTAAACGGTGGCACAAACCCTGACGTCATCAACTTTATTCAGAAACAAGAAGAGTACATCGAACAGTTGGAAAGAGAGAGTCAATATTGCAGGGTATGTAACCTTGATAGAAAGGTAGGGTCATATTTTAGGATCTTCATTATAATAAATAATATAACCTATATCATTAATTTCTAGTATATTAAGTTTATGTTAATTTCAGAGAAAACCGCAGTCATTGTACTTCTTAAGTAGAGTCTGTGCGGAAAGAGAACCGTCGTAGGATTTGAGGTCGCAGCAGTGCTAAATTACCTTTTTACACTGTTACGTCATTATTGTTTACTGTATTGTACAGTATTGTTTACTGTCGAACTATAATGACGTAACAGTGTTGTCAACATAACAATAAAGGTAATTTAGCACTGCTGCGACCTCAAATCCTACAACGTTTCTTTTTCCGCACAGACTCTATAGTTTTCGCATTTTTTTACTACACTTGAAACTTCACTTTGATAGCGTGGACGCGGAACGTCTGTTAGCAAAGCTGTGCGTGTACAAATGATATTAGCACACTTTAGTGGGTACCATTGATCAGCACTGATGAACAGTTACCTCCTGAGATACAGTCTCAACTAGTTCAGAAGGTACGGTACTACATTGCAGAGAATAGCCTAAAATGAACATAAATTTAGTGGAGACACCATATTTTTAATCTACATTTGTGCAACCACTTTCATAAATTTATTTATAAGGCCTATTCGATTTGATTTGATTTTTTAACGCCGATCAAACATCTATGGTATATCTAGGCAGCGATAAGAATATTACGTTTTAATTGTTAGTTTCAGAATATGATTTTTTTTTTTCAAATTTAAAAAAGTTCTGTTAGTCACGGAGTCTACGAACTATAAAACTTTAACTACAAACTTGTAACAGCAGCAATCTATTTCGCAGGATGAACTAAACAACCTCCTCGGCAAAGTAAAAGAGGTGATATCAGAGAACGAACACCTTCACGAAGCGCAGAAGAACAAGTTGATATCTCGCATGTTCCACTCCTATGCTGGTTCTGAAAGTGATGAGCTGGATGAATTAGGAGACAGTACTGGATTGGATAGTGATAATAAGGTAGGTGCGGGAGCCCGGTGATCCTTGTCAATGGGTTTCTAACGTTCAAATCAAATTTCATTTTCATCAAGGTTTGTAATGATAGAAAAGAGATCGGGTTCTAGCTTCTTCGTTTCTTGTATGGCTGGCGTAGCTTTTTTTTTTTTATGGTATAAGGGGCAAACGAGCAGGCGGGTCACCTGATGGTAAATGACTACCGCCGCCCATAGGTACCTGTAACTCAAGAGTCACAAGTGCGTTGCCGCCCTTTAAGGTAGTAGGGGAGGGAGTAGGGGAAGAGGGGGAGAGGCGGAAGAGTGGGAAGGGGGATTAGAGGGAAGGAGAGGGGGAGAGAGGAAGGATGGGAATAGGGGAGAGGGAAGGGTTAGGGCCTCTGGTAACCTCACTCTCGCGGCGAAAAGCAATGCAAGTATTGCTTCACTACCGGTTTTCTGTGAGGCCGTGGTATCGAGCGGAATCGATTCCCATACGTGTCGAAGCATGGCTCTACCACGTTACTACGCTAGCTACCAGCCTTACTCCAAATTCGAAGCTTTTAAAATAATACACGTCAGGATCGTCAATTAAGACACTGAAGGCTCCAGATAGTTTGGTTATGTTTTAAACAAATCGTAAGAATTTCGGCCGCTCACGCACACCATAAAGCTTGACTACTAATATTTTTTTGTTTAGATAACTCCAACAAAAGGTCGTAAGTCCGCCAAGTCGCGTTCCACCAAACTGGAAGGTCCTAACATCGTGTTCGAATCTCGTATAGCGGAGCTAGAAGCACAACTCACACAAGCGAAGATTGACCTAAGGAAAGTTCAGGTAATATTGTAGAAAAATTATCTTTTAGATGAATTTTAATAATTTGCCTAGTTGATTCATTGGGCAGTTGGGTATTTGATACTAAGTTTATCAGGTTAAGACTGCGGTGGTAATAACAAAATTGCTGTAATAAACCTTAGGTGAGGCACTCGTTCCAGAGAAAAGAGACCGCGGTCCTAACAGCGTATTCAGAAAAGATTTTCGGCAATTGACACCTACAAGACACAAAGCCACGTCCCATCTCTAAAGAGCAGTGGTTCTGTGGCACATTGTTAATTGTAGATGTCACACACAACCAATAGTTACCGCTTTTGAGTAAAAAGGTGTCACTTACTTTAAAATGTGCGATAAGAAAGTTTTGATTTGAGTCCGAATTGTTAAATGGTCTAAAAAGGTATTGTGCGGTTCTACAGGAGGAAAACAATGAGAACAAGCGTAAGTTGGCTTCCGGGATCGTTGACTCAACTTGCCTTGATGGCTTCAAACGGCAGATCGAGAATTTGCAGAGGTAAGCCGTATTAAATTCTCTACACTATTATTATAATGTTCACGTTCGTGATTTCCAAACAGCGTTGCTTATACGCAACATTATAAATTTATCAATTCGGGTATAGTAGTGTTTTAATTATAAATTTGACAGTGGTTTCCAAATTAATCGGGGGAAACGTTTATTATCATTTTCACACCGCTTACTGCATTGATTTCGATAAGCTAATGATAATAATATCCAAAACGGGATGGGACAAATATCTAAAAAAATTAGATCAGGTTATTATTTCGTACGTTCGATTCCTAAATAACTAAATGATGATGTCAACACTGAAGTAACTCATGTAAAATTAAAGTAAATAATGATAATGAAAGTATTGATAATTCATTATTCTTTTCCCATAATTACTATTTTGGTGTTCAGAGACAAATCGTCCTTGGAAACCCAAATCTCAAAGCTAAAGCTTAGCTTGGAACAGAGAGACGATGATGGCAGATACAAGCGTGGCTCCGATGTAGTGGAACAGCAGCTTAGAGATGAACGAAACAATTTGGAAGCTGAACTTAGGAGGCTCAAGGTATTACTTAATGTGTAAAGAGACCAATAAAAAATCACAATGCTCTTTTGCTCGGTGGAGGTAACTATTGATTTCTTCGTTTTAAGGATGAGTTAGCCAAAGAGCGCAGCAAAGTTCGCGAACTAGCCGGTGAAGGAGCCCGCCGTGCTATTCAAGAACGAAGTGCAGCTGAACAACGTTACAATGCTCACTTCGACGAGCTGCAACATGATCTGGCGGCTCAGTACGACAACGTTTCAAAATTACAGGTACATTTCCATTCTGTTGGCAATCAAATGGTAAGAATGTCACCTTATACATGTTTTTGAAGAACTAAACAATTTGCATGCTTTAATCTAGTCACGTTTAAGTTCACATATAATATCAATAAAGTAGAAGTCCTAAAAAATGGAATCGAGTTATATTTACGTTACATTCAACAGTTGGACTTGGAACGTCAACGTCGCGAGGAAAATGAGCTGAAGCGAGAGATCTCCATGAAGAGTGCAGCTATTGACGAGCTGAAGATGGAACTCAAGAATAAAATGTGTATGTATATTATTAATAGACCCTATTCCATTAGGTTTTAATCATTTGAGTTAGATTTGATTTGATTAGGTTTGAATCATCCGTTTTGTAATCTATTGTATTACACGGACTAGCCTGAGGGATATTATACATGTTCTTTATAGTAAAAGTATAGCGGTTTGTTTAGGAGCTATATCAATCATAGAATTTTTTCTATTTAAGAAGAGTGCCTAGTTGGATTGCTGTAGGGAAGCGGAGAATGTCGGTAAACATTCACTACATACAATTAAAACTTCTTTTTTAGCATCTTTGCAAGCGGACCTGGCTCAAGCTCACGCAGAAAAGGCTTCTCTTGAAGAAGAGTTAGCTAGCGCCCGTCTCGCTATAGAACGGAACCAAAGACAAGCCAAGCATGAGGCTAACCGACTCAACTCTGAGGTAAATTATTAGCTACATTTGTCGCTACTTGTTACAAGAACTCAATGCATATTTCATTTTATATATTTTGGTCAGTCAGGTCAGTTCTATTTAATATATAAAAATATATTTGTATAGAGATATTTTTTAATAAAAGTACTGAATACTATTGAAATTAGATTATTGGTCAAATATAGTTTGTATTTTAATATATATAACAATTGTGAAACCAATTATGAGGTTTTTTTTTCAATAATTTTAGATTCAATCTCTTCGTCAACGCTTGGATCGGGCCGACGCAGACTTAGTTCATTCACGTCGCGAGAATCTACGCCTGTCTGAACAGATCGCCAATCTTGAGAAAGAGGTATATAATTAAACTTGTCTTGAAACTATTGAATATAAAATTTTCAATATCTGGAAAAATTTAATAAGAGAAACCGAAAGAAACAAAGTGTTGTATTAATAAGTAAAGATAATTTCACAGCAAACAATGAAGAATTTAACCCCCATATCACCGGAGAAGAACAAAAAAGAAAAAGAACTATCTACCGTGCTGGAATCGATGGAGAATAAACACGGTACGTACTAATTTTGTTTCTCTAACATCTAACTTTTTGTCTATTTCAATTTTTTTTTTTTTTAATATAGCATCACTTAATGGTGTTGATGTTTTGAGATATTCCGCAGATCATATTGGATCTTTAACTTCAAAACATTCATACTTTACCGTTTCATCTTTTGTTCTTGCATGTACATCTATAGTGCTATAAAAGGGCTTTATTTTTTATTAACTTTCAATAGTTTATTCATCAGATTGTTTGAAACTTGCCCTTGAAGTAGTGTCCACAGATAAGAGTTAAAGCTAGAACATTTGGTTCCACAGCTAAAACGGTGGCTGGGTTGGAGTCCATGATACATTCACAAAACAGTCTGATGGAGAAACTCACCGGCGAATGTCGTTTGCTCACAGACAAGCTCGACGACGCAAATCGTAGGCACAAGTACGAACAATTTCAAATCTTCTAGCATGATTTATAGCACGTTCTTTATTAGAATCACCCATTTAATGTTCATTGCTGCATATCGCTACCCATTTAAAGTATCCTAACGTCGTGCTGTGTTTTTATTGGTAACAGGCAGAGCGCAGAGTCGCGGCCGTTCAGACGAACCAATCAGAACACAGCGCGACCGTTCAACATCTCGCGATCGAGTTCGCCGTTCCAAGCGCCGCTCCGAAAAAGAGTCCGATTCGTCGAATAAATGCCCGCCGATCATAATCGGCCCGTTGACGACCAATCAGGATCTCGCTGATACCAAAGGAGAAAAAATATATAACCTACCACTTATGATACAACAACCCTTTTTACGCGAGAAAAAGGAGCCAATTAAAGTTGACATAAGTGTGAAATTGATACCTAAATCAAGGAAGAAGGAGAAGAAAAGACGTGGGGCCCAGGTTGAAGAAATTGTAGTGCAGGCCGATGAGTTCAAGGGAGTTAATAATAGTATTAGTATGGAAGTATCAGATAGAGATGTTCACGTTCTAAATGAGACTGTAGAAATTATAGAAGAAACGAATAGTGATGCTAATGTAGTTCAGATGGATCATAAATTCAACAAAGAGGCTCAGAAAAGTGAAAACAATAATGAACAACAGCTGAACACCGCTTCTACAACAGTAGAATCCAAAAATGATCTTAATGACGTATTCCGCATAGAAACTGATGACAACATACCTCAAGATACAAATGAGAATAATGACGAACAGGAAGAATCTATATTAAAATCTGAAAATATGGAAAATGTAACAACTCTAAACACTAACGATAATAATGTAGAGAAAACTACGGATCAGACGGAAATAATGGAAGAGACTGTCCAAGAGAATGATGGGGTAGAAGAATGAAATGCTTTTACAGGGCATTTTAAATTGACTGAGCAAAGGAATTGACAACGTGAATGTAGTATACAAGTAGCCCGTGTAGTTAAGGCTAGAGTAGATTTAAGGAACACTGATAGTCCTATTCAACAATAGTTTATTGTATTAACATTACCAGTCATATATATATTGACTGATAATTTTGTTATTACTGAAGTCTCTAATAAGCAATCATTAAACATGATATCTGACCTACAATACCGTAATGATTTTTATAGGTAATATCGTACAGTAATGTATTTAATGATGGACAACTTTCACCATTTTTGATAATAACTGAAAATTAATGAAAAACGCGAAAATCACGACATTCAAAGTAGTGCCGCGGTTGACTATCAGTGTTATACGTTTTAAGAAAACGTTTAAATGTTTGTGCAATGTAGATGTGATATTTAGCGCTTTTAATGGTATCTATTTAATTTTGTTTAATTTTATTAATGTTTATATCTCAGTGTTGTGAGAAAGTACAAATTTATAACTTTAAATGGGTAATGAATATGTAATGTGCAATAAATTAGTTTATAAAAATTATGTCGACTTTTATAAATTTATGTAAGCTTGGCTGGAAATCTTACAATTTATAATGGTCACGTCAGTATTTTATTCATTCAAAAATACTACAGATTTAAGGTTTTTTTTTTAACGTTATACCTCATCTATAGAAAGGGCACAATTCTACAAATCACATTTTTTATGATTTCCCAGTATTTTTAAGTTTAAAGACTAAAAAAAAATTATAAATGAAATGAAAACTAAATGTAATGCTCTTAATATTTTCTTAATTTATCTTGGGAATGTTGTAACACAATCAATTAGCATCACAAAAATATTTTTTTTTCTATAGTTAGTGTTCACGAAATTCACACAGGAATTTCCATTTCAGAGCAGAAAAAACACAATTGCTTTGCAGGAACGCTGAACTTATGAGAAAGCTTAGAAGCTTATGGTGCTCCCATAAGAAGTATTGCACCACCATTACACCTTTGCGAAGCTACACCCCGCTGAGCGGTTATCCGAACAGTCGGGCCTCTTACGACTTAGACCGCACATACTACACGTCCACCCCTAACACTTATAGATATAGGTTTAGAAGGACAGATAGCCTAAACGACTTGAGAGATGATATTGGTGGTTTGACCAGAAATTTAAGCGATCTATCGATTGATAGAATTGGTGAATCTGACGACGATCCTGTAAAGGTGAGTGAGATGATCTTGTGGCAGTAGTTGCAGAATCGGCGTGTGCAGCGATCGCATGATAATTTAGTAGTTTGTGACTTGTATTAGTGAAAATGTCGTAGTTAAAGTATGCTTAGAATAATATGTAAGTAAAAAGGTAACCATCGTTTTGATTTTATTAGAAAGAAAAGAAATAAACGATAACGTAGTTTCACATCGATCATTCAATCACACTTTACAATTCAAAGACCTGAAATTTTTAATCATAGATATTATCTCTCATCTCTGATTGATTAAAGATAATTTTAAAATAAGTTTGCTATTAAGTTTGATTTCAACTATTAATTCATCAACAATTAATTTCATAAATATCATATATATCATAACCTAACCTTAGCCTAATCTTAACTTAACGAAGACTGTTATATCAATAATGCTTTAAAATAAGATATCAATAATTGCGAGTTGATTTCTCGCCAGAAGTCATGTTCGGAGTAGATTTTTCAAGTTTATTAAAGGTAGAGGTAAAAAATATGCTTTATGTTAAGCCTCGTCACGTTGTGTTTTTGTGTGTTTACACGTGTGTGTGTGCGCAGGCAAGAACTGGCCACTTTGCAGCGTCAAGTAAACGGCCTGACGCTCTCCTTGCAGACACCACATACACCTAGCACTTATCAAGGTATGTATCACATGAGTTTTAGGTATTAGTCTCAAATCTAAATCTCAATCACTTCTGCTAACCGATATGTGGAGTGCATCGAGTAATGGCTGTCTAGGGTGACTTGCAATTTGCATTGAATTCAAGGTAAAAATAAATAATATTTAATCATTCAAGGGGATCGTGTAAGGGAAAGCGGGTTTAAGACTCATTCTTGTAGTTTGGTCGAAAACAAAAAACAGGTACAAACGGTTGTGACCTATGAAACACAAGACTTGTACATGGGTACATCTCTGAAATATAATCTTTTGGTGTAACAAACCCTCATATAACTTCTTATTAACCTTGATTGTTGTGAAGGCTACATTAATTATTAATAAGAACTTAATAACATGACACATCTCACATACTATGGTAACCAGATTGCTGATAACATACTTATATATTTCTAAATACATAAATATTATAGATAAATTACACCCAGTCACAGAAAAAATTATTATGCTCATCACACAATAATTTATTCTGGGTGGGAATCAAACCCACGACCTCTGGTTCAGCAGTCAGGATTACTAACCAGTAGACCAACAGACCAGTCAATAAGTTACCATTGAATTTCTGCATGCATGTATTTTTTATGGATTAAGGATTGTAACTCCTGTGGGGGACAACGTAACTTAAACGGTAGCAATGGTACCTCGTCCGTGTTAGGTGGTTTTAGAATTTCCAAATTACTGCCATACTTTACCTGACTGTATATTTCTTCTAGCACATCCCACGCACACGACCACTTCAGACAGAAATATTGCACGTTCCCCGTCCAACAGTGGACGTGACTATCCCAGAACTGAGCCCCCCGGACACCCCACAGACGAACCGGTCGGACCAATCGCAGCACTCTCGACAATCCAACGAGATGACCCCTACGAAACTTCAGCACTAACTGAAGGCAATGCAGAACCCGAAAAAGAAACAGACAATTTTATTGATAATGAAGAGACCATCTCAAAAGAAAGCCGTAGTGTAAAAGATTATGAAGATTTAGAATATCCTCAAAAAGAAGGATCGAAACACGAAACTGGAAATGAAATAGTACAGGATGCTGATAAACCAATGGAAGTTGACCCAACGACAGAGTATGAAACTCAAAATAATCCATACGAACAGAATTATGAGCATACACAAGAAACTGTAGATCCACAATATCAAAATCAGTATGATCAGAATTACGAACAGCCTTATACTGAACAACAACAATATGAAAATTTCGAGCAGTATCCAGAACAGTATACTGATCCAAATACGCAGTATGACCAAAACTACGAAAATTATCAAACAGATGTCAACTATCAAGGTGACCAGGCTTATGATGCATCGCAATATGGACAAGAATATCAAAGTGATCAGAATCCAGCACAAGATCAGAAAGAAAATGACAGTAAATCACAAGAAGAAAGTTATGCTCTAAAAAATCAAGATGAACTAAATACCACACAGTCACAAAAAGAAAAAATTGTTGAACAAAATGGTAGCAGCAGAACACAAATTGATAATAAACCTAGTCAGAGTTAGCAATTTTATTAAATTTATGTTATTTTTGTTTGTGCAATAATTTGTTATTAAAGGCTATTGTTTTACGTATATGTGCTAGTTTGTATTATTATATTGTAGATAAGCTTTTAATGTTAATTGAAAAAGAAAATATATTGAAAATGGGCTATTTAATTTATTAACATTCTTGAGGATTTAGAAATACATAATTATATGATCAGAGTCATCAGAGCAGGCAGAATAGAAGGACTTTTAAGATAAATGAGAAATTGTTATTGAGGCTAAATATTGGATTTGAATTAAAGTAATTGACATTTTAATCAAATTCCATTAAACATATTAACACTTAAATATAGGACGCTGCAATTACAAAATCAAGCATGACAACAAAGGAAGTGATATCAAACGCTGAGTTTTCTTAAGTTAGACAAAATAAAAAAATGCATTGACAATACAAGCTATAGCAGTAGGAGGTATCCAAAGAACATTCATTACTTCCGTAACCGAACAAAAGATGGCGGTGGACGTCTTTTAAGACGTCTTTATTTAAGTAACAGGACGATAATGTAGGTAGAGTATGTGCGAAAATAACACGCGTGGCTAATAATATGATTTTGACATTTTTTTTTATATTTGGACTCTATATGATTTTGACATAATAACTCCACTCAGACAACTGTCAAAAGTGTCAAATGTCGAACTTGTTTTCGTGTTGATACTGTCGTGTTGTTTTCTTCTGACTTTATTAATAAATCATGTCGAAAAAAGGTAAAACGAAACACAGTTCCAGAAGGGCCATAATACTCAATATTATTACATTTTGCCGACGAGAAAAAGCGGCAAAACACCCTATTATTGACTTGCAATAATCACTGAACGTGTGGCTGCTTTTAAAGGTATGTTTCACAGTTTTATCGTTGCCTAGAAAATTATTTAGACTTTGTGTGCGAGGTAGAACCTGACATCTCCAAATATGTATGATTTATATAAACATCTATTATTCTTATGAACTTATGAAAACCAAATTATTTTTGTACTAGGCTTAAGGAGGTTTGAAACTTTGTATTTCCATTAAACTAAGATTTATATTTTTTCAGGTCTCAGTAGGGGGGCAAGGCCCTCCGCATGCAAGGGCGTGGCTGCCTTTTGTTGAAGAGGCGGCCAAGGTCTGCCGGGGTTCTCGGGGACTTCCTTCCTAGGGTATACCCGAGTCCCTGGCAATAGACTTATTTATTTATTTATGACGGAACACCGGTTTTAGTTTTTAGTTTAAGTCGGTTCGATTCCGACATACCATTTCACTGACAGCCCCGGTGAAGTGATGACCCGAGGGGATTTCCACACGATAAAAAAAAAAGAGATCTGTGTCTAAATAAAAAAGGAGGCTTCATAAATACCGGCGTGAAAAACACAAAGGCAGACCAAAAACTATTGTCCTTGATGATTTTGTGCCACCAAGTGTACCATCCGAACTAAAATTCATCAACTTTTTACTGTACGGAAAGAGATACTAACTCTGAGGAAGCTGCATCGTGTTTTAAGGCAAGATATCAACTTATGCGGTGGAATTACTATTTCTTCGTGAGATATTGAAAAAACTGGGATATAAATATAAAAAAATGTAAGACAAAATTAAAAATTATCATTGAGAGACATACTTGAGAGATGAAACTTATATTCACAATGCAAATGAAGTTAGTAAAGTTGGCAAGGTCCCAATGAACCTGGTGTATCTAAAGCGATTTCTCTCGGTGAAAGATATATTATAGTCCATGCTAGTACCAAGGAAGGATTAGTTGAAGATTGTTTACTTGCTTTTAAAACTAAAATGCAACGGATTATCACGATGATATGAAACGTGACAATTTTACCAAATAAAATAAAGACTCTTGCCAAACCTGCATCAACCATCTGTTATTGTGCTAGATAATACATCCTATCAGAGTGTACGCATAAACTAGCTTCCGAATAGCAATGATAAGAAAGACACTTTGAAGAAATGGCTGGAATATAATGAAATATCATATCCAGATAATCCACTAAAGCCTGAACTCCTAAAAAGTTACAAAAAAGAACCAATATATATGAAATTGCTTAAGGCACATGAACACACTGTCGTCAGATTGCCGTCATGCCATTGCGATCTTAATGCGATTGAACTAATATGGAGTTTAATAAAAAGACAAGTGGCAGCAAAAAATGTGAATATATCAGCTAAAGAGTTATTGCCAATTATAAATGGCATGACTATATATGAATGCTTCAATAATATTACTACAGAATACTGGAAAAAAAAATGTGATCATGTTATACATGTCGAACAAAAATATTGGGAAGAACAGACAGAAGATTTAAGCACATCAGATACATTTTTTTAGTACTACGTATTTTGAATAAAAATGTATTCTCTATCTTAAATGTTAATGTTGTCTTTTAATTTTTTGCATACCTAACACACATTAGTAATTAAGTTCCTAATTATTACGGATCAACATAGCGTCTTGGCAGTATAATTATTATTTGCTACGCTTATTTATTCACAAAAAAAATATATATTTTCAATTTCTTTATATTAAGTATCAAGATGTTTACTATCGAACTATAATGATGTAACAGTGTTGTCAACAAAACAATAAAGGTAATTTAGCACTGCTGCGACCTCAAATCCTTTGACGGTTCTCTTTCCGAACAGACTCTATATCAACGAAATTACAGGCTGGTTTTAGGCAGACTTATAAAACGAAGAATTACGTAACTGCTTTTATGTACACGACTAATATGAAATAGAATTGGTCCGGCCAATTCAACAAAGCAAATTAAATGAAACAATTTGAAAACATTTAAATTGGTGTTAACTAATTTTGTTCTCGCAATAATAATATGGTGGACATATCTTGGATTTGAAAATGTAGGTTACTGTTAGATTGTGTTTTTACTATTAATAAAATTCATAGGTACTGAACGTTTCTAGCTACCAACCCATTTGTCCTTCTCCCACCAGGTGACGTTTTTGCCTGCAAGTTGAACGTAAGATTTATGCACTAGCGACCAAACCGTTGGGTACTACCGCGATTATATCCTAAGTTTTACACGTCTAACACATTAACATACAAGTCGCAAAAGATTCATAACGATAACGAAGTAAAAGGAAATTGAAACAGTGAAACAAATGAACACTACTTGATTGAAGGTAAGCGGGGTTTCGAAAATTTCGACTGTCTCAGTGTTTCGGAACACGAGACAACCATGGATAAAAGTCCCTAGACATCTCGGGACTTCGAGAGACTTCTTAGAATATAATTAGGATCAAGTTCAGTTTTGGCTGGATGTATCAAGGAAAAAAATGTATTTGGTAAAAATCGGCATTTTCATTTTTAATAGAAGCATTTTGCAAAATCAACACTAGCTTTCAAATTTTAGTTATTTTTTCTACCTTTCAGGATGAAAGGTACCCTAACCGCCGATTCCCATAATCAATATACGATTCGTTTCAAGCGGTAAAATTTCGTTAAATTTTCAACGAAAATTTTACCGGCCGTAAGCAAAACGAATCGTTTCTTGATTATAGGAACCGGGCATATATCCTTTGGCATATGTTCTGGACCCCTGACAACGTGTATGCAAAATTTTCATGACGATCGGTTGATTAGTGAAAGCGTAAAGGCGTAACAAATAAACAAACTTATATTCGCTTTTAAAATATTAGTTAGGATAAAATCAAAAACTAACATTTATAATAAAAAAGAAAGAAAGAAAAGAAAGTAACATCTTATAAATAGGTATAATACAAACTTAGTTATAACCATGTCTCCAGTCTCGAGTCAAAAGTCTCGGGGTCCGAGACAACTAAATTTACAAAAAGTCCCGTGAATTTAAGACTCGCACGAAACGTCGCGGTACCTAAATCCTACTATGAACACTTTTAACACCATGATGGGTGTGATCAGCTCGTTGCCAACTGTATTCCACTCACCGTGTTCCAGGGTGATTCTTTGAAACCGAGGAAATTTGGCTAATTCATATGGCTTAATTTTATTTTTACATTCAAACCTAAATTTATATATTAGGTCGTTCGGGTCACTACCAGGTTACAACATATTATTATGTTGACCTTTACTACAGGCAAGGCACTAATTTGCATCCTGTAGTAAAGGATTTAAACTGAGCTGATTAATTAGTGAACCAGATTAATGATGATCACTGCAGAAGAATGAAATTTTGCACCATATTGAGAAAACAGTAATATGTTCAATCAACTTTGCTGGGAAATAACCGACAATAATGGAAATAATTACTTTCAATCGTATTTTTTAGTTCAAATAATGTAGTCTTATATTAAATTGATTAATGACTTAAAACGTTGGCACACGTTGGTGATTAGTAATTAAAGTAACATTCTTTTTTAATTGATTGGTGTTTTAAAATATGTTAAACAACATTTTCTAAATTGATACTAAATTTAACATTTCCATCTCATAAAAAAGTTTTTTCTGACATGTTATCGACCTTCTCTTTTGCATCTCCCTTCCTTTTGTCTTTTTCATAACTTTTTGTTTATTTTTGGGAAAATTGAATACAAGTTAGTCCTTATCATATTAAATTATTACTCTATAACTCCCTAGCCGAATCTCATATTCAGTATAGACTCACCAGCTATGGACAGACCTACAAGACTCTCCTAAATAATATATATAGATTGCAACTAAAAATATTAAAGACAATAACTTCTCCACAGATTAAATTACAATACAGTAACGATGATCTGAGTCTTTTTAAACACTGTAAAGTTTTACCCGTTTACTTAAAAATAAAATATAGTTTATTGAAAGAAAACTACTTTAAATATAATTTGGGTGATAAAGTGGAACATTCTGTATGTACACGAGCAGTCTCGCAGCACCGTTTGCAAACGGCACGCGCTGTTAACGTGTTCGGTGAGAGAACAACACGATACATAGTACCGCGTTTAATTAATGAACTACCCCCCAATATCAAGGAACGCTTAAACGGAAAAAATATCAAACATAATTTGAAGGGATTCTTTTTGGAAAACATGTCGCAGTCAAGTTTGTAAGTAATCCCTCCTCCTTTCCTTGCTTGACTCGGAGTTCATTTTCACTTCACTGTTCTGCGTCCGTACGCTTAGATAATTATAATTATTTTAAGAGTACCTACCTACATAATGGTGAATGTGTTTTGTACTGTAGACTATAATGTGTTTTTCGACGTCATCGCTTCAAATAGCATCTGTTGCATTTTTTACAAACCTCAGTGGTTTACAAATGCACTATAAGACGTAATGGTAAATGGTTTTGTAAATAGGTAAATAAATAAAAAAAAAAAAATATTAATAACGAATTAAGTAGCTAGCTATTTCATATAATAGTAAAGATTACTTTAATTTTACTTTATTTTTGCCCTCCGATCCTTTAAGATCCGCGTCCGCATCCACATCCGCGGATGTCAAATATTCTGCATCCGCAACATCCCTATTCTGAACTTACCCTGCCACACAAAATCACAAACCACGCCACGGCTACAATCCATTTTCGGTTTCAGTACAAATTCATTGTAAAATCCTATTTGCTAAAACCCCCACATTGTTTAAATTAATTAAATTGTTTAAAAAAATAAAAAAGATAAAATTGTTTAAATCCCCAAAAGAGATTGTTCATTAATGACGTGAGAATTGAGAGATTTTTTCTGTCTGTATTTAAAGGTAATATTCTGATTTGAATTTTTAATATATTTGAACTAAAAAATACACGTGATTTTGATTTGGGGGGGTGGGGTTAGTCTAAAACCTCACCACGTATCACCAGGGGGGAGGGAGGGAGGGTTGAAGAGTTGCAGTTACTCTCAAAATTATGACACGTTGAAGAAAACGCTCTTTTTTAACTTTCACCTTCATGTTCTGTTAAACAAAAGCACTTGGCGACTTTGAACTTATTCAAAAATAAAAATGCGTGGTAATCGAAACGTCCATTTTTGATCATAAAACAGTTAGGTTGACTGGGCTGTAAAGATATTACTGAACAAAGAAATAAAGGATAGTTAGAAATTAATTTAATCTTCTATCCAGTCCATTTCTCACACGAATGCTGAAAATTAGCAGTTGCACACACCGTTACCACACATGATAATTTAATGCAGCATGTATTTGGCCATGTATATGGTAGTTACTTTTCTTCGCAAACAGTGGTATTAATTTAGCTTTAATTGCTTTTTTTAAAAGGCAATTATTAGGAAAATAAATCTTAAGTAGTTGCCAGTAAAACGATTTCATGCACACATTTTCGAGAGTATATCGATTTGAAATCTATCAAAGAACAGTAATTAGGATGGTGTTAGAATTACGTACGGTCTCAACGGAAATGTAGTTTCTGGCTGTTCGGCAATAAATGTACACAATGAAAATTGTTTTGTTTGATATTTTATTGATTTGTGCTATTGTGAAAATCTCTGCGGTAAGTAGCTTTGAATGAATATTAAAAACACGGAATTCAAGAGATCCTTCGTGTCATTAAATAAAATAAAACGTAAAGACATTCAAATTGCTGTCATATTTGATTCAATCGCGAATAGGTTGTGTTATGATAAAAAGTTTTGCGCTTGGATTAACTTTAAGTCGTGCTATTAAGCATAGAGTCTTAAATAAGGATACTGGAACTCGTAATAGTTACCTTCGCTGGCTACATATAAATTCTTTTAGCTTACAAAAATCACAATACTACAAGTGTAGTGCAGTTAAAAGAGAGTCTGAAGTAAATATCAGTAGTAGTAAGGAAAAGGACGTATATGGCTTACTAGCAGCGCCCCGCGGTTTCACCCGCGTAAGTCCCGATCCCGTAGGAATATCTGGATAAAAAGTAGCCTATGCGTTAATCCAGGTCTTCAGTTATCTACATACCAAGTTTTATCGCAATCGGTTCAGTAGTTTTGGCGTGAATAGTGAGATAGTAAAAAAAAAGGTTTAAAATATACTGCCACAAATTAAAAACAATCAAACGTTTTTCTTTATCATGTTGATGTCGGAAAAACTAGTTGCTATTAACATGTATTAAAGGAAATGCATTTCATAACCTTGTGGTAACATCCTCTTATAGCAAAACATACTTCAGCACCATCTCGCGAAGACAAGCCGAACCACGTAGTAGTAATTACAAACCCTGCATCGCTTAATGAAATTTTCACGCTGATTACTATATACATATACATACAACTTCACAACACAACAACAACCGTTGGGCCGAGAAACAACAGGCATGATCACCCACCATAGTCCAAGTCCTTTTCGCGATAAACTGAAAAACTACTGAACGGATTTTCAAACGGTTTTCACTAATAGACAGAGTGCATAATTTGTACCCGTGCAAAGCCGGGGTGGGTTGTTAGTTTATTTATAAAGTGTGTTATAAGTTGGGTTGTATGTATAGTACTAAAATGACATATATTTTATGCACCATACTGTGCTTACTTAACTGACCGAAGACCGACCTACCACCGGACAAGACTTGAATAACGAAACCACTAAATTCGACATACGAGGCGACCACGGACCAGCATCCGTCGCAAAGATCGCAACATCTTTGTGCCAGCCCGTCCCAGTCCCGTCAGGGAACGGCGTATCTGATTCGAAAATTCTAGCCAAAGGTAGGAAAAGTGGTGTGCAACATATCATTCATCCTTCATATTTCCATCCCAAAGTCTTTGATAATAAAGTGCATTCTCAGTGCCTATATACTTCGAACTTTTTTTTGGTCCGCCATTTTTGTTTACATACGAGCGCCACCTGCTGTCATTTGTGGAAACCCTCTCGGCAAAGTAATCACTTTCAAAACTTCGTAAAGTTTGTTTGTTAACAATCTATTTCAGATGGTGAAAAATAACCCAAAAAACATTTACACTTGTGAACGTTCAACCGGTTAAGTGTAGTTTTAAGCCCATAAACCTAAGTTATTTGTAAATTTAATTTTAAATATCACAACTTGTTATTAGTAATTTAAACACAAAAGTTTATACCATTGCACACTGTTGTCCTATAATTTCTACTTGCTTATTTTTTTTTATATACTCAACAAGGAATGTTAATTAGGTAAGAAAGTTTTGCCCAACAGTTTATAATTTGCATTTTGTTTTGCCACTGGTTTGATGTGGCTATGATAATACTTAAAGTGGATAAAGAAGTAATTTAATCTTAATTGTCATAAATTCACATCTATCTCTCTTTTTTTCTTTTTTTTTTTTGATTCGTTGTTTTGATTGCACATTTTTATTGTTTTGTCTTTTTATTTTATTTGTTTTATCTTATTTGATTTTATGTATACTTGCATTGCCTGCTTAGATTTTAAGTTATTTAAAAATATTATTGTATTTGATAGAATTCGAGGGTGTCAGAAAGAACTACTATTTCCTACTATTTTTTTTACATAAACCATGGCTGAATCAGAATTACTTGCACAGCTGAGAGAGCTTCAGGCACAGGCAGCAAATTTATCTTCCCCACCAACACAAGTCAGCGACGTGAAGGTCAAACTTCCATCGTTCTGGGCAGATAAACCAAGGCTGTGGTTTGCCCAAGCTGAGGCACAATTCGAAATAAATCGCATTAAACAAGATTCCACCAAGTTCTATCAATATTGGACACCAGATCTGCAGCTGTAGAGGATGCAATTACTAATTCTCCGGCCGATTCAAAATATGAACATTTAAAAAAATTGTTAATCAGCAAGTTATCACTTTCCAGGACACAGCAAATTAGACTGCTACTTGGTGAGGAAGAGCTGGGGGACAGAAAATCGTCAGCATTCCTCCGTCACCTCCACTCCTTAGCTGGCACAGAGATGGGAGATGACAGGATACTCCGGGAGTTGTGGATGCGTCGTCTGCCACCTGAGGTACAGCGAATTCTCATTGCTCAGAAGGATTTAAAACTGGAGAAGGTAGCTGAAATAGCTGATGCTATTGCGGAGACAACTTCTCCGGCACCAGCAGCAGTCCACGCAGCTAGCTCTCCAGTTGACTTGAACCGCATTATGGACCGCTTGGAAGAACTCTCCAGGAAGGTTGAAGCTCTAAGCGCTGACCGCGCCCGCTCCCGTCCCACCACTCGAACCTCTCCCTAATCACTTGATGATCATCAAGTAAATCTGGTGACCGATGGTGTTGGTACCACAGGCGTTTTAGAAAGAATGCCACGAAGTGCGGCACACCCTACTCTTGGAAACCCAAGCAGGGAAATGGGAGCAGCAATTAGTGGAGGCGGCATCTGATTCCTCCAACCCCGGCCGCCGCTTATTTGTGACAGATTCCGAGACAGGTCATAAATATCTCTTTGACACTGACATCAGCTGTTTTCCTCGTCACTTGTTAAAAGGGCGATACCAAGCAACAAGTTTCGTCGTCCGGGCCGCAAATGGGAGTGCTATCAAAACCTATTTATATAAGGCCCCATTCTTCTACGATTGAACTAAGTTTTACGCCGGGTATTTAGGTGGAATTTTATTATTGCACATGTTGGCACACCCATCATCGGGTCAGATTTTTTAACCAAATATCATCTTATGCCAAACTGCCGTAACCAGCGACTGCTCGATGGCCACACCAAGCTCTTGGTAGGCGCCGGACAATCTTTTCAGCGGTTCATTGATGAGGTCGTGAGGGGACTCGATTTTTGCTACCCGTACGTTGATGACATCCTCGGATAAACACGTCGAACACCTGCGTGTCCTGCTCCAGAGGCTTCAAAAGTATGGTGTCCTTGTCAACACATCCAACCCATCAAAGTGCGTGCTTGCAGCTCAAGAGGTGCTATTTCTTGGCTACCGCATCAACAAGGATGGTTCCAGCACACCTCCAGAGAGGATTGAATCCCTACGGAATTTCCCTCTGCCTGAAACGGTTGAAGGCCTTCGCAGGTTCTTAGTTATTGGTATAAGGCTCTGTTTCCGCATTTAGACTCATAGGTCCATTATGTGTTGTATTTTTTTATGATTATTGCAAAATTATATCAATAAGCAAATTGTAAACAAAAAAAGATGTATTTTAATTAGAGTATGCATTTGTGTGTTTTTTTGTAAATGCATATTTGTATAACATAAGGTAGGTACGGAAGAGCGGAGGCTCCTGCCATTCCATATGCTTTAATGACGACGAAAAAACGAATTTTCAACGAAATATTTACCGTCCGTAAGCAAAACGAATCGTTTTTTGTTTATTGGAACGCGGCATAAATGAGTCTCCAACAATAACTGTTGTAATGTATACATTAATGAAATAAAAGTTATATTATTATTAATATATTATTGTGTAATATAATAGTGTACTAATTATGGTTTGCAGTTGGTTTTACGCATATTGTAACTTGGGCCCAATAATGCCGCGTTCCAATAAACAAAAACGATTCGTTTTGCTTACGGACGGTAAAATTTTCTTGGAAATTTCAACGAAATTTTACCGTCCGTAAGCAACACGAATCGTTTCTTGTTTATTGGAACGCGGCATTAATGTACACTGACAGTAATTCAGGCAGCCAAATTGTTACCTATATTTTTTATGTGATGCCAAAATAAATATTAATCTTTCTTTTATTAATTGTGTATAATAAATGTTAACACATGTTAAACATAAAATAAGCTAATTGTAGATGTCATGAAACAAAATAATGTCGAACCCCAGAGTCGCTTCAGAGGCTGACTAGTTGAAGACATTCAGTTGAATTATACAGGTAGTTTGTTTTAATATGTAAGAATAATTCTAGATACTTATGACTATGAATTCAATGAAAATAAAACGTAATAAATACAATAGTACTGTTTTTGAACATCTAGTAGTTACAAAACCGGTGATTACAATTCTCAACACTGAGTGAGGTTTACTGTTTAGTCTACTCGAAGGGCCCTTAGGTTAAAAGAAACAAACCCGTTAGGTCCTATAATGTTTTTATATTAAGAAATGTTTACGTTTTATTATGGATATTTATTTCCTTTAACAGACACAACCTGCTTACACGCATCGCTTTAAAAGAAACACACAAGCCGGATACACCCAAGATTCTGACACCTGCAAGAAATACAATGAAAACCTTAAAAAGATGTGGGCCACCTTATCAAAGTATATTAATTCTACGGATTCTATGAACGAACAGGCCTTGCATAACATAGCTGTAATGGTAGAAGCTTATTTAGATCATCAAAATAGACACAAAACAGAAGAAGTAGTATTCAGGCCAGAACGAAAAAATAATAAGATTAGTGGAGTTTTGACTAATATTAGAAAGTTACTTGGTTCAGACGACGCAATCAAAAAAATAAAAGAAATGGTTCTGGAGAACTTCAAGCCAGATTATGAAGATCAAGATACAGACTGCAAGCAGACAAATGAAGACAACCTGTTCTCGTCTATTGCCTTGTCGTATAATAATTATTTAGATAACGCTAAATGTCGCGGTGATTACGACACCGGATTATTAAGAGGTAAGACTTTATTAAGAGAAGGTCCAGCGCCAACTACAACACTAACATTAAATGATCGTTTGCACGATTCATATGTTGTTGATAAAAGCATAATCGAGGAATCGGAATTGTCTAAAGAATTCCTTAAAGGTAAAATACCGATAGACAAGCATTCTAGAATACGTAGCAGGTTTAACCCAAAGAGAAATAGAAGAAGAAGAAGTAACCTTGCCCTACGACTAAAAAGAGACGTCGTCGACGTTCGTCGCTTAAAAGGACGATCATCACACTCAACATTAGATGGTAAATCAAAAAAAGCTGTAAAGACAAATAATCGGCCGCGAAATAAGATAAATGTACGTACTGATGAATCCTGTGTAAAATATGCAAATCGTAAATTTTTGATAACACTACGATCCAGCATTGAACGGTTCAATGATTTACGCGATTGTCTACATGATGATACTTTGAGAACGTCTGACAAGAAAATAAAATCATTTAAAGGCAACCGAAATAGCCGGCCGCCAATATTACGTGTAGCTGACAAATGCTGTGACAAAGATATTCAGTTCGTAGCTGGTCAACAAGAACCAAGTCAAATAAACAACTACGTCAATAAATTTAAGGAATTTAAGGGTCAGGAGACACCAAAGACAAGAAGAACAATATTTGTTTTCCATAGACCTTCATATAATAGTCCGGTTTTGTTAAAAATTAGAAATAAACCTGAAAATATGAACCCGTCACTGTTATATTACTCCTCTCGAAATGGTAAGCAACAAATAAAACAACCCTATAACTATAATGTACCCTCGAGGTACAGTTTTGACAATGTCTATAAATCATTTTTGGACAGTTCAAATACAAAATTGCAAAATACATTAATTCTTGCAACGACTCCACAAACGTCAGATGAAACCCTGAAAACGCAGTATGCATCAAATGGAATCAACAATGAAAACAACATTAAAAATGATGAAATTGGGCAAGAAAATAAAATACATTCCTTTGTTACGCTGGGGCGAAATAGTAGAGATAATGATAATTTCGAAACTAAATCAGACAGAATTGAGTCGCCAGATATTAATAATGTAATAAGTAATGATCAGACACGAGACGCAGTAAGTGTCAATTTCGATACAGTTAGTGAAATTCTGAAAGAGGTCCAAAACTCCTCCCTACAGAATACACAGATTGATGTAAATAGCATTGCTTTAAACGATAAGAAGGGATACGTAGAACTTTCATATCTTGTTAGGTATCCTAAATCAATCGTATATCGACCACAATACTTGGTGAAAAATATTTTACCGTACGATGATTTTATTAAAGTAGCCAGTCAGCTGTACGTTACTGATGACGACAAGCAATTATTGAAAATAGTACGATTTTTACCCGATAACAGTACACAACTTTTGTTTGAAACTCAAGAGATTAAATCTCCATTAGCACTGTATGATGTCAAACGCACGATCGATGATATTAAAAACGAAAGTCAAGTACACTCCATGATTATTTCCCTGCCAGAACGGCAAGCCAGCTCTGAACCTAATCTCGAAGATTTTCAGCGCGAAAGTAACACACATAATATCTATGAAAGCAATCATACTAAAAAAAATAATAATGACGTTGATCATGTAGATTTTCTGGCAGAAGCTAAAATTAGTACTGAGAATAATCATGCAGATTTTTTAAGAGAAGATGAAACGAGTACCAATATCAACCAAGTGGGTTTATTAAAAGAAGATAAAATTAAGACTTCTGTCAACAAAGCAGATTCCCTGCGAGAGGACAAAATTGATACTACTACTAATAACGCAGTTTACTTAAAAAATTATGAATCGAGAATCGATGTTAACTATGCAAATATTTTACAAGCAAAAAAACTTGATAAATATGTTACTGAAGCTGATTATCTGCGCAAAGAAAAAAATCATACTGATACAGATTCTTTAAGAAAAGATAAAATCATGACTAATGTTGAACCAGCAAATTCGTTGCAAAAAGACAAAGTCGAAACTGATGTTAAGCAATCAGGTTCTACTCAAAAAAACAAAATTGAAACTCATATAGGTCATGCAGGTTCTCTAAGAGAAAATAAAATGATTATTAATGTAAATCCACCAGAGTCCTTCCAGGAAGAAAATGTTGGAGCTAATGTTAAGCAAACCGATTCTATTCTAAAAGACAAAATTATTACTGATAAAGATAATGAAGGTTTTCTAAGACAAAACAAAATAAATACCAATGTTAGTTCAGTGGAGACATTGCAAAAAGACAAACATGAAACTGCTGTTGAGCAAGCAGATATACCTCTAAAAGACAAAACTGGTACGGATATAGATCAAGCAGATTCTCTGAGAGAAGATAAAACTATTACTAATGTTAAACCAGTAGATTCATTGCAAGAAGACAAAGCCAAAACTGATATTGAGCAACCAGATTCTACACAAAAAGATAAAATTGATACTGATATAGGTTATGCAGATTCTTTAAGAGAAGATGTAAAGATTATTAATGTAAATCCAGCAGAGTTTTTGCAGGAAGACAAAGTCGAAACTGATGATAAGCAAACCGATTCTATTCAAAAAGACAAAATTGATACTGATAAAGATAATGAAGATTCTTTAAGACAACACAAAATAAATACCAATGTTAGTTCAGTGGAGACACTGCAAAAAGACAAACATGAAACTGCTGTTGAGCAAGCAGATATACCTCTAAAAGTCAAAACTGGTACGGATATAGATCAAGCAGATTCTCTGAGAGAAGATAAAACTATTACTAATGTTAAACCAGTAGATTCTTTGCAAGAAGACAAAACCAAAACTGATATTGAGCAACCAGATTCTACACAAAAAGATAAAATTTATACTGATATAGGTTATGCAGATTCTTTAAGAGAAGATGTGAAGATTATCAATGTAAATCCACCAGAGTCCTTGCAGGAAGACAAAGTCGAAACTGATGATAAGCAAACCGATTCTATTCTAAAAGACAAAATCAATACTGATAAAGATAATGAAGATTCTCTAAGACAACACAAAATAAATACCAATATTAGTCCAGTGGAGACATTTCAAGAAGACAAAAATGAAACTGCTGATCAACTGGCACATATACCTCTTAAAGAAAAAACTGGTACGGACAAAGATCAAGCAGATTCTCTGAGAGAAGATAAAACTATTACTAATGTTAAACCAGCAGATTCATTGCAAGAAGACAAAGTCAAAACTGATATTGAACAACCAGATTCTACACAAAAAGATAAAATTTATACAGATATAGGTTACGCAGATTCTTTAAGAGAAGATGTGAAGATTATTAATGTAAATCCACCAGAGTCCTTGCAGGAAGACAAAGTCGAAACTGGTTATAAGCAAACCGATTCTATTCTAAAAGACAAAATTAATACTGATAAAGATAATGAGGAATCTCTAAGACAACACAAAATAAATACCAATATTAGTCCAGTGGAGACATTGCAAGAAGTCAAGAATGAAACTGCTGATCAACTAGCAGATATACCTCTAAAAGAAAAAACAGGTACGGACATAGATCAAGCAGATTCTCTGAGAGAAGATAAAACTATTACTAATGTTAAACCAGCAGATTCATTGCAAAAAGACAAAGCCAAAACTGATATTGAGCAACCAGATTCTACACAAAAAGATAAAATTGATACTGATATAGGTTATGCAGATTCTCTAAGAGATGATGTAAAGATCATTCATGTAAGTCCACCAGAGTCCTTGCAGGTAGACAAAGTCGAAACTGGTTATAAGCAAACCGATTCTATTCTAAAAAACAAAATTAATACTGATAAAGATAATGAGGATTCTCTAAGACAACACAAAATAAATACCAATATTAGTCCAGTGGAGACATTACAAGAAGACAAAAATGAAACTGCTGATGAACTAGCAGATATACCTCTTAAAGAAAAAACTGGTACGGACAAAGATCAAGCAGATTCTCTGAGAGAAGATAAAACTATTACTAATGTTAAACCAGCAGATTCATTGCAAGAAGACAAAGCCAAAACTGATATTGAGCAACCAGATTCTACACAAAAAGATAAAATTGATACTGATATAGGTCACGCAGATTTTTTAAGAGAAAATGTAATGATGAATAATGTGAATCCACTAGAGTCCTTGCAGGAAGACAAAGTCGAAACTGATGATAAGCGAGCCGATTCTATTCTAAAAGACAAAATCAATACTGATAAAGATAATGAAGATTCTCTAAGACAACCCAAAATAAATACCAATATTAGTCCAGTGGAGACATTGCAAGAAGACAAAAATGAAACTGCTGATGAACAAGCAGATATACCTTTTAAAGACAAAACTGGTACGAACATAGATCAAGCTGATTCTCTGAGAGAAGATAAAACTATAACTAATGTTAATCCAGCAGATTCATTGCAAAAAGACAAAGTCAAAACTGATATTAAGCAACCAGATTCTACACAAAAAGATAAAATTGATACTGATATAGGTTATGTAGATTCTCTAAGAGAAGATGTAAAGATTATTCATGTAAATCCACCAGAGTCCTTGCAGGAAGACAAAGTTGAAACTGGTTATAAGCAAACCGATTCTATTCTAAAAGACAAAATTAATGCTGATAAAGATAATGAGGATTCTCTAAGACAACACAAAATAAATACCAATATTAGTCCAGTGGAGACATTGCAAGAAGTCAAGAATGAAACTGCTGATCAACTAGCAGATATACCTCTAAAAGAAAAAACAGGTACGGACATAGATCAAGCAGATTCTCTGAGAGAAGATAAAACTATTACTAATGTTAAACCAGCAGATTCATTGCAAAAAGACAAAGCCAAAACTGATATTGAGCAACCAGATTCTACACAAAAAGATAAAATTGATACTGATATAGGTTATGCAGATTCTCTAAGAGATGATGTAAAGATCATTCATGTAAATCCACCAGAGTCCTTGCAGGTAGACAAAGTCGAAACTGGTTATAAGCAAACCGATTCTATTCTAAAAAACAAAATTAATACTGATAAAGATAATGAGGATTCTCTAAGACAACACAAAATAAATACCAATATTAGTCCAGTGGAGACATTACAAGAAGACAAAAATGAAACTGCTGATGAACTAGCAGATATACCTCTTAAAGAAAAAACTGGTACGGACAAAGATCAAGCAGATTCTCTGAGAGAAGATAAATTTATTACTAATGTTAAACCAGCAGATTCATTGCAAGAAGACAAAGTCAAAACTGATATTGAGCAACCAGATTCTACACAAAAAGATAAAATTGATACTGATATAGGTTACGCAGATTTTTTAAGAGAAAATGTAATGATGAATAATGTGAATCCACCAGAGTCCTTGCAGGAAGACAAAGTCGAAACTGATGATAAGCGAACCGATTCTATTCTAAAAGACAAAATCAATACTGATAAATATAATGAAGATTCTCTAAGACAACACAAAATAAATACCAATATTAGTCCAGTGGAGACATTGCAAGAAGACAAAAATGTAACTGCTGATGAACAAGCAGATATACCTTTTAAAGACAAAACTGGTACGAACATAGATCAAGCAGATTCTCTGAGAGAAGATAAAACTATAACTAATGTTAAACCAGCAGATTCATTGCAAAAAGACAAAGTCAAAACTGATATTGAGCAACCAGATTCTACACAAAAAGATAAAATTGATACTGATATAGGTTATGCAGATTCTCTAAGAGAAGATGTAAAGATTATTAATGTAAATCCACCAGAGTCCTTGCAGGAAGACAAAGTCGAAACTGGTTATAAGCAAACCGATTCTATTCTAAAAGACAAAATTAATACTGATAAAGATAATGAGGATTCTCTAAGACAACACAAAATAAATACCAATATTAGTCCAGTGGAGACATTGCAAGAAGTCAAGAATGAAACTGCTGATCAACTAGCAGATATACCTCTAAAAGAAAAAACAGGTACGGACATAGATCAAGCAGATTCTCTGAGAGAAGATAAAACTATTACTAATGTTAAACCAGCAGATTCATTGCAAAAAGACAAAGCCAAAACTGATATTGAGCAACCAGATTCTACACAAAAAGATAAAATTGATACTGATATAGGTTATGCAGATTCTCTAAGAGATGATGTAAAGATCATTCATGTAAATCCACCAGAGTCCTTGCAGGTAGACAAAGTCGAAACTGGTTATAAGCAAACCGATTCTATTCTAAAAAACAAAATTAATACTGATAAAGATAATGAGGATTCTCTAAGACAACACAAAATAAATACCAATATTAGTCCAGTGGAGACATTACAAGAAGACAAAAATGAAACTGCTGATGAACTAGCAGATATACCTCTTAAAGAAAAAACTGGTACGGACAAAGATCAAGCAGATTCTCTGAGAGAAGATAAATTTATTACTAATGTTAAACCAGCAGATTCATTGCAAGAAGACAAAGTCAAAACTGATATTGAGCAACCAGATTCTACACAAAAAGATAAAATTGATACTGATATAGGTCACGCAGATTCTCTAAGAGAAGATGTAAAGATCATTCATGTAAATCCACCAGAGTCCTTGCAGGTAGACAAAGTCGAAACTGGTTATAAGCAAACCGATTCTATTCTAAAAGACAAAATCAATACTGATAAAGATAATGAAGATTCTCTAAGACAACACGAAATAAATACCAATATTACTCCAGTGGAGACATTGCAAGAAGACAAAAATGAAACTGCTGATGAACTAGCAGATATACCTTTAAAAGAAAAATCTGGTACGGACATAGATCAAGCAGATTCTCTGAGAGAAGATAAAACGATTACTAATGTTAAACCAGCAGATTCATTGCAAAAAGACAAAGTCAAAACTGATATTGAGCAACCAGATTCTACACAAAAAGATAAAATTGATACTGATATAGGTTATGCAGATTCTCTAAGAGAAGATGTAAAGATTATTCATGTAAATCCACCAGAGTCCTTGCAGGAAGACAAAGTCGAAACTGGTTATAAGCAAACCGATTCTATTCTAAAAGACAAAATTAATACTGATAAAGATAATGAGGATTCTCTAAGACAACACAAAATAAATACCAATATTAGTCCAGTGGAGACATTGCAAGAAGTCAAAAATGAAACTGCTGATCAACTAGCAGATATACCTCTAAAAGAAAAAACAGGTACGGACATAGATCAAGCAGATTCTCTGAGAGAAGATAAAACTATTACTAATGTTAATCCAGCAGATTTCTTGTATGAAGACAAAGTCGACACTCATGTTGAGCAAGCAGACTTTATTCCGATAGACAAAAGTGATACTGACAAAAGTGATACTGACAAAAGTGATACTGACAAAGGTCAAGCGGATTCTCTAAGACAAGATAAAATTACTGATAATATTAATCCAACAGACTCCTTGCAGGAAGACAAAGGAGAAACTGGTGTTCAGCAAGCAGACTCTATTCCTAAATACAAAATTGGAACTGATATAGATCAAGCAGATTCTCTAAGACAAGATAAAATTACTAATAGTTTTAATCCAGCACATTCCTTGCAAGAACACACAAATCAAAATAATGTGGGGCAAGCAGATTCTAACCGTAAAGATATCATTAAAACTCATATTGATCATGCAGATCCTCTAAGAGAAGATAAAATTATTGCTAATATTAATCCAGCAGATTTCAAGCAAAAACACAATATCCAAACTGATGTTGAGCAAGTTGGTTTAACTCGAAATGACAAAATATATACTTATATAGATCATGCAGATTCTTTAAGAGAAGATAAAGTGACTACGAATGTCAATCTACCAGATACTTTGCAAGAAGACAAAGTTAAAACAGATGCTGAGCAAACAGAGTCTAGTCCGGTAGTCAAAATTGATACTGATATACATCAAGCAGATTCTCTAAGACAAGATAAAATTACTAATTATTTTTATCCAGAATTTTCCTTGCAAGAATACACAAATCAAAATGATGTGGGGCAAACAGATTCTAACCGTAAAGACATAATTAAAACTCATTTTGATCATGCAGATCCTCTAAGAGAAGATAAAATTATTGCTAATATTAATCCAGTACCTTTCCCGCAAAAACACAATATCCAAACTGATGTTCAGCAAGTCGATTTAACTCAAAATGATAAAATTTATACTAATCTAGATCATGCAGATTCTTTAAGAGAAGATAAAGTGACTACGAATGTCAATCTACCAGATACCTTGCAAGAAGACAAAATTGAAACTAAAAAATATAAATCAGAACGTGAAGATCCAATGTATCAGGATGGGTCTATCGCTGAAGGTCTAAAAACAAGTTTACAGGAGTTTCTGCGCACGAACAACACTTCAGGTGTACAGGAAACTTCGATTGTAAAGAAATTTATATACATTTCTGAGGCTAGTGATGTTCGGAATGTAACGTTTGACGTATTTAATGGAAGTATTCATTCAGACGAGTCGATCAACTTTAAAGATGGTTTAGATTTAAGAGAACAATACAGTACTAGTAGTACCTCATTGCCAGAAACAAATAAGAATGATGATCAGGGTGACATGAAGGCAGAATCACCAGACGATTATCAGCGTTACAATTTAAATAACGCAAAAACAAGCATAAACACAGCATCTCAATCATACCTCAAACAACTAGAGACTAATAAAACAGCGAGTGCTCGTTGGTTGGATAAATGGAAAGACAAACTTAGTTCCAACTTTCAGGTAAAAAGAAATCATGAACTAGTACAAACATTAGAAATATGTTTTTATAAATAAATAATACTTTAGAAAATAGGTAAGTAGACAGTAATTATAATATTTGATATTGTAAGTTGATAACTATGACTGACAGACTATGGTGATATGTGCTGCTATGACCTGAATGCAAATCTTGTCGATAAATTAGACCGTCTTCTTAATAACTGCATTCGATTTATTTTTAATCTTCGTAAATATTACCATATTTCCACCTTTCGTTCTCAGCTCAGATGGTTGCCTATTCGTCAACACCGAAAAATGCGCGCACTCACTACCCTATTCACTATCCTCAATTCTCCATCACCCCCTACTTATTTAACACCACACTTCCAACTACTGTGTAATAACCATGACAGAAACCTTCGGTCGTCAAGTAACCTACTTCTACTTTGTCCCTGTCATACCACTGGGTTTATCGGTTCTTCTTTCTCGGTTCAGTCTATTCTACTATGGAATGCGCTTCCTCTCGAGGTCAGGATGGCTACTAATCGTTATTCTTTTAAAGTGAAAGTAAAGGAGCTCTTACTCAAAGCGTTAGCAGATTCAGCTCTTCAATAGTTAACCATTGAATATTGATAAAACATATACTTATTCGTGGATATATATACTTAGGAATGTGATAGGAATTTTATGATGATCATGTCTACATTTATGCATGTATGTATGTTTATGATATGTATTTATATAATATATATATACACACAAGTTACGTTTTATTTACTGTACAATTATTTAACATAATTTTTATTTGCACCTACTTCTTCTTTTCTCTGCATCACCCAATGGTTGACTGGTAGAGAATGCCTTAGGCATTAAGTCCCCCAATGTACCAAATTGAGTGGCTGATATATGATTGGGTTTGCTGCCTTGTCTTATCGTTGATTTTGCTAACATAGTTAATCACTATTCAATAATATTTCAAAGTTATTAATTCGATATAACTTGCACTTAAATATCATAGTGGGTTGTAGATTAGACTTGGATTAGTTGGGTAACATTTTTGAAGTGAAAACTTCTTTAGCGGCGTTGTGCACTTTTTGGGATGGGTAAAAAAGTTAATCTCGCGTCAGGACACGTGACCCTGATCAATAATTCGTAAGACGGAGCCGAGTTTCTTATATTTAAAAAATATAACATTCGAAATTCAAACATTTATGAGCGGCCAGGGGCGCAGAACTTCCAGTATACCCTATGTATACATTTAGATCTGTTATTACCTACTTTTTATCTTTAACCAAATTATATATATACAGATAAGTGTGTGTGTATGTATATGCAAATACATTTTAAAGTTATGTTTTCACTTCTGACGTGCAGTCCTACGACTGACTGTTTTTTTTTTTTTCATTTTCAGTCGATTGCTGCGATGGTGTCAAACTTATTTAAGAAACTCAATAATTCAACTTCCTCAATTGGTATTAAATTAGAAGTAATAAAAACAGTCAGTGACATTAAAAACTAATATGTTACGGTGATTCTACTATTTATCTCTATATCGGATAGAATAAACATGTTCATCTTAGTTTAGTGTATATTTAGTGTATTATCCAAGTCGTAGTCTCCATGTAGGCCTATGCGATATAGACGTACTCCTCGAAGTATTCGTGTCCTGAAAACACCAGCGTCAGCCGGTAGTAGAGGTAGCAATGTCACCTGTCCAGCCAATCCTCTATGACAGGCATGATCGCCACTATTGTTTCATGCCCTGCGCGTCGAACAACTCGTTCCTTTCATTCCGCCATGAATGCCTGGCAGAGCTCTGAACGTGGCGCGTCGGTTGCAGAGGCACAGATCTCAGGTACCACACCACATCTAGCGTCCATGGCAAAGTCCCGGCTAGGAGACTCGCTGCTTCCAAAGAAACAGTGCGGCATTCTCGTATGAATGGCAGCTATCGCGCCTTAAGGACCTTACAGGATGGCAACGCCAATAAGTCGTGTACCTACTTATACGAAGCTCAAAGGAAATACTTCCTTTAAAGTGTCATTGTTGCACAAACCTTGTTTAAATTAAGAAAAAAACGTAATTATATATAGGTACTAGCGGACCCAAAACACGTTGTCCTGCCTGAACTTAAAAAATATTATTCCTTGCACCCTATCGCAGCGCCATCTACCGGGTCCAATTGTAAATGTAAACCATTCTCGAATCCACCTGAAGACACAAAAATTCATTAAAGTCGGTCATTATTCCTGGAACCCTATCGCAGCACCATCTACCGTATCCAATTGTAAATCTAAGCCAATCTCGAATCCACTTGAAGACACACAAAAAATTTCATTAAAATCCGTCCAGCTGTTAAGGAGGAGTTCAGGGACATACACACGCACAGAAGAAATATTATACGTACATAGGAACTTATATTGTATTTTAGTAAACGTAATACATTATGGTAAATAAATCTTCACTAAGAAGGTGTTGACAGGGCTAGCAATGGACTCTGTTCTATATCATAGTCTGTTAATATATTTAATAAAAAATATTACTATCTACTTGAACCTCGTTTGTCCCTAATTCTGTGCTTAAATTTGGCTCCTGAGTAAACTTTTTTTTTTAAGGTATACGGGGCAAACGAGCAGATAGGTCACCTGAGGGTAAATGACTACCGCCGCCAATGGGCACCTACAACTCAAGAGTCACAAGTCTTTTGCCGGCCTTTAAGGGGAGAAGAGGAGGAGAGGAGGGAGGGGAGGGAAGAACGGGAACAGGGGGAGAAGGGGGGAAGAGGGGAGAGGGAAGGGTTAGGGCTTCAGTAACCTCACTCACGCTGCGAAAAGCAATTCACGCATTGCTTCTCTGCCAGTTTTCTGTGAGGCCGTGGTATCACTCCGGTCGAGCCGGCCCATACGTGCCGAAGCATGGCTTCCCACGAAAGACTGCCACTTGTGGTCTGTAAATAAAATTACTTTTAATAGGCGATTAATTCAATTGACTTATTGACTTGAATATTACATTTTTAAATATAACTACATTCAAACAATATTTTTTTTTGTTGAACAAATAACTTGTATTAAAATTATTTTTTACGTCAAAACAGCGCCAAAAAACATAGACATAGCGTTCCGTTTTAAACACTAACCAGTATACAGCGGCTTCGCAGTATACTAAATTGACGTCACACCTTACAATGCTCGCAATGTATATCGGAACGTACACTAAGGCTAAGATAGCCTATTTAAACCTCGGTGGGGTGACGGCCCGAGGAGGTTTCCACACGCACAAAAAAAAAAAAACCCATTTAATGTTATGTCAATGCGTTGTTGTCACTTGTGTTTGAAGTTATTTTTGTTCATAATATTGTGATAAAAAGATTTCGAGGTTATAATATCAAATTTGTTTTGAACTCCTTTAAAAATGGTTTGCGAAAAATGTGAGAAGAAGTTGGGTCGTGTGATAACTCCAGACCCTTGGAAGACTGGAGCCAGAAACACTGTAGAATCAGGAGGGAGAAAAGTTGGAGAAAATAAAGCTCTTACCGCGAAAAAAGGACGTTTTAATCCATACACATCGAAGTTTCAAGAGTGCAGGTATTGTTATATCAAGTTTTATGTATTTAAAATTATAGGTTAGTAAAACTAAAAAAAACACGCTTTAATGGCAAACCGTATTGAAACGTAAAAAAGAGTTCTACTATCCAACCCCTGGCTTCATCGTCAGACCATAGTTACAATGCCAAGTCTGTTCCATTCGTCAAAACGAATCATTTGAGCCCAACTCGAAGGGTTTTTTTAGCAGGCACTGAAGAGTTTCACTATCCCCCTCTGGCTCCATCATCAGGATCAGCTCGAAGATCCCAAATTATAGTATTTTCATCTATACTACATAGACATACAAGAGCAAAGAAAAGAGATCTTTCTTTATAATTTATTAAGCTTTTGAAATGTAAACAAACAGTGTGAAATCACCCATTTACATTAAGTGCACTTGATCAAATGATCTCAGGTACAACTAAGTTGACTGGTAGAGAATGCCCCGGGCATACGGGCTGTCTTTGTAAAAATTGTGCATCATCATCATCACCCACTGCTGGACATAGGCCCTAACCTAACATACGCTACTGAGCTTGATCGTCAGCTCTCTTCATCCAGTTTTTTCTTGCTGTTTTGCACAGATCGTCATTCCACCTGGCCGCAGGGTGTCCTACACTATGTTTCCCTTGATGTGGTCTCTAAGTTTCAAATAAATAAATAATGAAACAACACTCTATTCTGTTCTTTATGTTGAAATATAAATGTTCAATCTAAATATTAAAAACAAAAAATATTATATGCTTTACAATGACAAGATTTCATTTAAGAATGAATGAGAATTAATTTCTTTAACCCACGCATTATTTAATACCGGTGTTTGCTTCTCAGTCCTTAACCTTATGAATGCCATACGAAGTTCCTTTACACAAAATAAACACTTTTTTTATGAACAAAAAACATATGACATTCAATGACAATTACATCCTAACACCTGTTATTATATGACTCTTGAGATAATAATATGGATAGATTTTCAACATTTGAAATTGTTTATTTTCAGAATATGCCGTACAAAAGTTCACCAAGTAGGCTCACACTACTGTCAAGCATGTGCATATAAAAAGGGCATCTGCGCAATGTGCGGCAAAAAGATACTGGACACTAAGAACTATAGACAAAGCTCTACCTAGCACATTATCTATCTCTAATTATCTTTAAGGGCTTCAGCACACCGGTGTGATATGATAGTTAGTTACTGCAATGCCTGGTTTTAGTACACATTGTATGTTTTTATATGACTGCCCAAAAAAGGAGTAATTTTTGCATTGTTCATGTATGTATTCAATTTTCTTTATTCAACCATAACTTCTAAATGCCAGAACAGATTTCGATGTATCATTAGAAACCTTACATCATCCTGAGAGACGCTAGCTATGAATTTTTTCAGAAAATTGATAGCTATTGAAAAGTAGTTATAAGTACATCATAATTTTGATTGAGTTAGCAGGTGGTTTATTTTGCAAATTTTTTAAAGACTACTGTAGAATGGGTCACAACTGAACTAAAACTAAAATGCTTGTGTTAGAAGTGTTGATTTAGGAAAGATACATGCTATGTAACATTACGCTACAACAGTTAGGAGTGGTGCAGTGACCATAAATGCTGATGGGGAATGGCAAGCTATGAGCCATTTACTGCCATATAATTCGTAATTTTACTGATTCACCTGACTATATACTTACATTCAAAATATTGTTTCTATTCAACTTTCATAAAGCATTTAATGCAAATGTTTTCTAATATTTTATTTAATGGATAGGTGGCAAATGAGCAGACGGGGCCCATAGGCACCTGCAACTCAAGAGTCACAAGTGCGTTGCCCACCTTTAAGGTGAGAGTAGGGGAAGGGAGGCAAGAGTAGGGAAGATCTGCCTCTCCCCTACTCTCCCCCTCTTCCCTCCTTCTTCCTTCTCCCAAAGGGGAGAGAGGGCAGGGTTAAAAGCTCTGGTAACCTTACTCACTTGGCGAAACAACGCAAGCATTGCTATAAGGCCGTGGTATCACTCCAGTCGAGCCGGCTGATACGTGCCGAAGCATGGCTCTTCCACTTATAAAATACTATTTTCATAGATAAAGAATGAAAAATATCTGATATCTTATTATTTTTTACAAATCGGTTTGTATTATTCGTACAATGTTGTTTTAATGAATTTGCAATGTAATAACTTCTCTGGCAACAAAAAAAAAAGAAACTGTCTATAGGTAATAATTTATTTTATTTATATACTATTTTAGTGGGTATAAATAATTTTGTATTCATTGTTGCCGATTCTGTTGTTCACGTCACTAAACTAAAATTATCTTATTTTATTTAAGAGATTTCGAATATGCCATTCTGTTGTGTGATTCGATATACGAAATAAATTTAGTTAACATTATGACAACAGCACTAAAAGTTTAGTGCTAGAGTGTTGCCGCTACTTATAAATTAAGAATTTATTCTTGTCACTTTCTGACAAAAAGTGAATTAACGAAATCTCCTGAAACAAGAGTCCAATTATGACAAAACAAGTGTTCGTTCTCTCATCAGTCATCAGTTCATCACACACACTTCAGCGCACTACTGACATCGGCAGAATTGTCGACATCGGCATCAGTTGCCATACAGAGAAATATAATAGAAAGTTTTTGACGTTTGTCAAATTTTAATGCCTATAAAATGTTTGTTTACGCATATTATAGAATGTATAGAAAATTTTGGTTTTGTCAAACTAAAATAAATGTAGTCCTACATTTTCAGAATATGAAAAAACACAATAATTTTAGTTATTTCAGTCTAGATTAGTTTTTGGACAACAGAATTGTCATTTAATAGCTTGGAGTGCCTTTGCCCTCAGCTGACACATATTTTTTTTTCCACCCCTTGTTTGAACGTGACCTAAATAAACTAGATCTTGATGGTTCTTATAAGTATAAATAGAATTTACTTAAACATAGTTGCACGACAAGACTGATAATTAACAAATTTATTTATTTAATGGTGGCTACATGCCCAGGAGTAGTAATAGGTCATATTAAACCATTCAAGTGCCTCTCTTCCCCAACAGTCCTCCTGGTTATAATTATGCTACACTAGATATATCAGATTATGTTTATTCCAAATGTATATAAATTTAAAAAATCCTGCCTAAAAGTGCTTTCAATTTTTTTAGAAATTTCTAGAACGGTTTGTATCTAAATAGCATTGTGTATCTACGTAATGTGTTCTGCAATATTATATTACTACCTATTGTTAAGCAAACTATTGTTAATAATTATGAAAATAAAACGACTAAGAAAACCGAACTAAGTATCCTTTTTAACCGACTTCAAAAAAGGAGGAGGTTCTCAATTCGTCGGAATCTTTTTTTTTATGTATGTTCACCGAATACTCAAAGACGCCTGAACCAATTTGGAAAGTTCTTTTTTTGTTTCAAAGGGTATAAACTTCCTAGGTGGTCCCATTAAAATTTTATCGAAATCAGTCGAGCGGTTTTTTGAAAATCAACAAATATCTAAAAATTGTATACATCGATGATGTTTTCGTTTGCTCCTTTCGGAGTCATCGCTGTCTCATCGGAGCAGTGCGTTTAGTTGGCCTACCCATATTATATTTAAACAAAATACATACTGTACTTTTTAATAAAAAGCACATTGAAGTCGGTGATCCTTTTTTTTTAAAAGATATATTATCACTAGAAGAACTCACCCCATGGAGAATAAACGCATCTTATATTCAGAGAAATCAGATGGTTTACCATCTAATATATTAATGAACACAAGAAGGCTAGCAAGCAAAACTAGAAGATGGCAAAGTTGAATAATTTATTAATAATAATAACAACGCTGTAGGTACAATCAGTGCTGCGGCGGGTGTAGTTAGTCCGTAGTCTGCCTTCCTCAAGTGTTAGTTGACAGTACGACTGTCCTCCGAAGGTCTGCCCAAGATATTTCCTCGCTTTTGTTCCTCTTAGTTGTAAATGGCACTCCTTGCCTTGGTCGGTCGTTCGGTCGCAGTCCATTTTTTTTTTTAATAAAGACTACTGGTAACGTGGGTCACACATTACTAGTATTCTTGTTAACCCCTCCAGCTAAGCTAAATGCTTGTGTTAGGAGTGGGTTCACGTCGGTAGTTCACTGGGTGGGGTTCGAACCCGCAACCACTCGATCACAAGTCCGACGCCTTATCCATTACGCTACCGCCGCTTATGATCCCTATTGATGATATATATTATAACGACACAGTCTGATATAAATGTTGCAATTATTTTTCATTATTTGGCATTCATCATTTGTAAATGTGATAAATTATTTTTATATAGGTTTACGTAAGAGAGTAGTCTCTTTTTACACTACTAGATATTTAACTAATTTCATTTATAACTAAGTTTGTGAAGCACCATTAGAAGGTGTATTATGTCGCACTATTACAAATCTCAAAGGAAGTCGTGGACATTAAAACTAAATTTCGATTTTAATCGAACATGTTTTTAACACTTATGCGCTTGTAATATTAATATTCAATCAAGATTGTTGATAACGAATTTTCTAGCAACTTATTGGCGGGTACGTATTTAGTTTCAAAATACATTAAATGTGCGTCTTGTGGATCGTATAATTGTTCTTGTAGCTTGAAATGATTGTTGATCATTTAGTTTTTTATATCATAATCCTCAATTATGCTAAGGTAAGTAGGTATTTAATTAATATATACTATGTAACTTTTGGTACCTACTCTATAGCGCTATATTAAAACAATGTTGGAGAACTCTGTTTTGTAAAAAAACAATACCTATAAGAGGCGGTACCTACCCAAAGCGTCACGAGTTTAAGTGCCCCTATGAGAATTGACTACCAATTACTTACCATGGCCTTAAGACTATTCCCAATCTTACATCTATTAAAAAAAAAGGCTTACACCCATCACCTTTTAAAACATTCATTTATATCAACCTAACTTCAAAATACCGTGACACACATGAGAATTGGTGATAATTTTTAACCAATACCATTTACAAGGCTGCTTACGAAGCATGATTGCTTAAACATAATAATGTACGTAACTACATAGTCGTTATGTAATATATTAATAGTTAGTTCGGTAATTGACTTAATCACATTTTAATTGTTAATCACCGATTGGATGCAGTCCTTGATATTATACAGCAATTTAAAATGAGTTTAAAATTAGTTTTGTTGAATTTTGACTGCACGGATGCAGGATGGCACAAAGTGCCACTATGCCGGTCCGAGTGCTGTGACTAGGGTTGCCACCCGTACTATAATATATAGTATCGTACTATATTTTGATCAATTGTACTATATATATTATAGAACAATTTATTGCCAACTCAACTGTCGCCATTTTAACTGAAACTGGAACACACTTTAACTGTTTGTAACGCTTTCACGCCTTAACTACTCAACCGATAATCGTTAAGTTTTGGTTACACGTTGTCAATGGTACAGAAAAGGACATAGGGTACCTACCACCCAGAAAAAATTGTTCCAGAGGAATGGAAAAATAATTTTTAGACAACATTCCGGTTTGACAAAATCCACAATAACGCGAAGGCTCTGGTGTAAGATAGGAACGATAAATGTGTAGGTACTATTTTTTTTCCAAAATTTTATAAAAGTACTATATTTTTTGCAAGTTTACAAAAAATACTATATTTGTCCCAAAAGAAGGTGGCAATCGGCCTAGCTGTGACACTCGCACGAAAACAAAAATTTGTGTCATCCATAGATATTTTCCCCGAGTCCGAGTGTTCTTTGTGTCCGTTGTTTAAATAATAATAATAATAACTTATTCTTCTTTAATTCTTTAAATGTTTCTGAAGCCCCCCGCGACACAGGAATATTCACAATGCGGGAGAGGTTTTTTAAGAACAAATTGTAGTCTTGAATCTGCTACTGTTTTTAATCCCATCCAATCCAATAGCTCCTTATAGTAGGGTAGCCGAGTAAGGGATTTTGGAATTTACTCCAGCGTGGCAGATTAATATAAGGGGGGATACCTTGCACCCTAGTAAGTACCTCCACCATATACAGCGTGTAAGTATGAAAAACTTACAGAAACATCTTTCTGTTTATCCTGATCACAATACAAAAGCCAGTTTATCATAAAAATGCGTGATTAAGGATTTATAGAGTCATTAGTTTCATTTGGCGCTACGCAATGTACGCCTTACATACGTAGGTATTCTTTTTGTGCGGTACGGTGAATGACCTTAAACGTTAGGCGCCGTCCAGACCAGCTGTTGTTGTGGTTTGATTGATTACATTGCAGTTTTTGACCGTATGCGGTAGTTAATATTTTCTTTTTTTGTAAAATGTTCTGTTTTTTAATTCTGATATCACTTTTAACCAAAAAATATTAAAAATATAAAAAAGATAGAAAATTCCAATGATTTTCTACTTAGTATGATGGTTTGAATACACTATTTCAGTATTTGGTACTGTTTCTTATACCCTTTATAAGCCCTCTCGAGCCGGGCGTTTAAGGCAGCCAATCAGAATAGTAAAAAAAAATAGCACGTCAGATTAAGATAAGGTATTTACATGCTGAAAGATGTGCATTTTAATAATCTGACGATTTGGGCGTGACGCAAGAGAGTGGGTGGATAGACTTGCGAAAAAAAAACGTCACCTTGACATTCTTACAGTTAAAAAAATCGTAAAGAAAGTTTAGTTAGCCCTTCCATACGACCACCCCCACCATGTAAATCGGCAGATCAACCTACCTCCGTTTTCAGAGACATATGGGGTATTTACACTTTTACTAGCTGATGCGCTAGAGTATCTCAGTTTTTCCACTTTTACTAGCTGATCCGTTATACAATTTTTTTACATCTTTAAAAACCTGTAGACGCCGACCCGGTAAAAAAAGATACATCGTTTAAACTTTTTTTCTTTCTACCATCTAATCTTCAAAATCGAATAGGTCCCAACGACGCTCGAGTAAATCCCCATTTATCATCGTGGGCTCCTCTACTACTAGCCGAGTGAGAACAAAAATAGGAAAACAATAGACAGTCATAATATGAGGTTTCAAATAACTTTATTTCTTAAAAAAATACAATATATAATTTACACATAAAGAATAACAGTTTCAATATTTACATGCACAAATGTCAATTTGAAATTGTCTGGATGTTTCTGGAATCAATAATACAAGGTAGTGCTTAGTTTGTGTATAGATTGCGACATGTAATATGTCCCGAATGACTTATAGTATCTAGTATTTATGTGATTTTAATATCCGTATTATGTAAAGTGACTTATAGTTGTCAAAATTCATATTTTTGCACACATTGCCAGATTACTTTAAGTGACCAGAAACCGAAAAGATTAATCTCCGATGGCGAAACTATTACAAATTTTGCCAACCTTCTGAAGACTATCGTCAGGGTGAACGAAGAACGAGTCCAGGCTATCCGGAAAATTTCCACCTTGCAAGACTACCTGCTGACCAAGAATGGAGAGAACTTTGATGAATATTACGATTCTGCAGAAAGAAAAGATAGCCGCATATCACCAATTGATGTAAATGAGGTGAGTAATTTGTTATTAAAGCGATATTACTCTAAGTACCTACAGTAGGAAAAGATCAAACACGTGGTGACGAACAATAATACCTCACGAAGTAGCTTCGCAAGGTATCACATCCAGAAGACTGACAATAGTACCATGTTCAATTCATGACTAATTCTAATGCTAAAAAAGTCGTTGTCTAAATACTTATATTTTATTTTAAGTATGTTCACAAAATACAAAATTAACATTTTTATATATTGGTGGTACTATAATGTATTCTGTGATATTGGTCCAAATAAGCATTCGGTAACCAGCCCGAGAACTTTCATTGCACGATATAGAATCTGGTTACTACGTAGTTTGGCTTGTCTTCGCTAGATGGCCCTGAACTACATTTCTGTATAGGGATAACCCCAAAGTAATCCTTTTTTTAAATACAGTTACAGAGTCCTGCTTCCCCTCTCATGCCTTACTCGTACACTCACTAACATTCATCAGTCGTTCAGCAACGTTCCATTCCACTCAACTTCCATTCCCACATTTATGTATGCATATGTTTGTGTATTCTTATGATATGTAGTATAATACATTGTATTTGTATAACTTTCTTTAAGAAATTTCGTTCTTATACCTACACCTACCATGTGACACTGAAGGAACGGAATCACCGAAAGATTGACTGGTACTGGTAGATAATGCTATTTGGCATTAAGTTCGCCTCATTCAATGTAAACCTCATCAAGTGTTACATAAAAATAACAAAATATATACATATACATGTATATAAAGTATTGTTGTGGTGATTAAAATATTGTTTGCTTGGTGAGATCTTAGGGTTTATTATGCATTAGGCTTGTGTAGTTCACGAACTATGTACTATTAGGAAGAAGAACAAGCTTATTATGCATAATATTATTTTAGACAGAGGTACCTGTGCACGCCAAGTCAGCTGAGAGAACAGGGCGTTGACCCTTCTTACAGATGTCATGTCTTACACTTGACATTTAATATTATTTTTTTAAATGCGTTCCATTACACCATCTACTCTACTTTGTATAAAATATTTCAATTTTTTAGGCAAAACGTATCAGTGAGGGGAACAGGAGGTCCAAACATAACTATCCCATAAGCAAGGAGACTTCTGGAGTTGATAAAACGGACGATTCTTATGTAGATGAACACGCGAACATGTTATCAAATCCACAAGATAGTTTGGGTGATAACAAAGCGAGTAAAAGGCAACTTAGTACTTGTTGTAATTGTAAGGAAGCAAGGGACGATTGCATAAGTGCCTGTAAGGACACATACAAGTCAGTTTGTAAAAAACGTACGTGCAGTAAAAGAGCGAAGGTATGGTTCGAGTATGAATGTAGAAGGAGCTGCGAGATTTTCTTCTAATTTCTTCTTCGAAAGTAAATAATAATTTGGTTGGATACTGATGATATCAATTATTTAACAGTTCTTTTACAATGAGACTTCGAAAAATTAGATTCGTTATTAGTCAAGTAGATGATTGTAAAAATAAACATTAAACCAATACCAATATCCATTGTAATTTATTTATTTTCAAACTTTATGCATGTTTGTATAGAGGCGGACTGAATGCCCAAGGTATTCTCTACCAGTCGACTTTGGTGTAATGTGGAAATGGTGCGAAGATACCATTTAAATAATTTATAATAATTTGCTAAATCAAGACACTTGATATATATATATATACATAACTTTCATGTGCAGATTTCTAAAAGTCGTTACTACATAATATACACACAGTTTCATATAATATACACAAACATAACATACACTATATATTTCTCATTATATATTTCTTTTTTTTTTACGGGGGCAAACGAGCAGACGAGTCTCCTGATGGGAAATTATCACCGCCGCCCATCGGCATCTGCAACTCGAGAGTCACAAGTGTATTGGCGGCCTTTAAGATGGGAGTAGGGAAAGGGAGGGATGAGGGAAGAGGATCAAGGCCTTTGGTAAACTGACTCGCTAGGCGAAAAGCAATGCAACATTGCTTCACTGGCGGTTTTCTGTGAGGCCGTGGTATCACTCCGGTTGAGCCGGCCCATACGTGCCGAAGCATGACTCTCCCACGAACAAACATACACAATTATAAACATACATACATATAAATATATATATATATATAGGGTTCTAGTGATGCAACGACCGTTGATTTTTCACATTCGCGACCGCGAATATGATGATTTATTTCTAATATTCGCGAAAGCGAATGTTAACTTTTTAAATAAAGAGCGATCCAAATGTACGAATGTACAACAAATGTAGGTACACAAACCCGTTATACAAGAGGCAGAACACGCACGGAGACGCAAAGCCTCTTCTTAGGTTTAGGGGCTCAATATCGCTTATGAGTTAAGGATTGTTGACGATGCCCACAGCACGTCTTTGAAGAGCTTGGACGATTCACAAGGCCCAATGATGACAGTTGTCAACAAGTCCGTCCCCGTATGAACTACTCATATGGGGACGGCCTTGTGATTTATAAAATAAAAGTCTTTCTAGGAGACATCGAAACTGGAAATGTTGACACCGAGGATCTCAATACTCTCTGAGATGGTAAGGGCTTTTGCATTTGATAGTTCAAGTATTGAGAAAAGTTATAGATTCTTTAATATCACCACACGTCCCTTTGGAGTGAATGGTAACAGCTGTACACTACTAAGTTCCTGTGATCACTGTCGACACTAGAGGTGTAATACTGGCATTGCCATTTCATAAAATTACTTATCAGCAAACATGCAGATGTTTCTCCATTTCATAGGCTGCTGTGCTATCATAAATTGAAGCGAAAGCAATCATATAATGTCCAATTCATGTGTCTAGAAACTTCCTAGTAAAGTAAGCTTCCAAATACTCTACTTTTATAAAATATTTCACAATTTTCTAGGCAAAATGTATCAGTGAAGTGAACAGAACATCCAAGCAAAACTATATCATCAGCAAGGAATTTTCTGGACTGAAAATGGACAATAGTTTGGGTGACAATAAAGCAGTTTTGAACCCAGTTTCCAGTAGAAGGCAACATCATACCAGGAGCTATAATTATTGTTGCGTCTGTCAGGAAGCCAGGGAGAATTGCCTAAAAGCCTGTAAAAAAGCATACAAGAAAGTTTGTAAAAATGTAAGATGCACTAAAAGAGCGTTGAGATTGTTAAAAAAGAAATGTAAAGAGAACTGCGAGGCTTACTTTAGAAAATATAGATAGATAGATAAATAAAATAGCGTTGAGATTGTTAAAAAAGAAATGTAAAGAGAACTGCGAGGCTTACTTTAGAAAATATAGATAGATAGATAAATAAAAAAGCGTTGAGATTGTTAAAAAAGAAATGTAAAGAGAACTGCGAGGCTTACTTTAGAAAATATGGATAGATAGATAAATAAAAGAGCGTTGAGATTGTTAAAAAAGAAATGTAAAGAGAACTGCGAGGCTTACTTTAGAAAATATGGATAGATAGATAAATAAAAGTATTTATTCATGAGTTTCATAAGTTTACATATTGTTCCACAAAACCGAATAATCGGTTTGTCTGTGGAAGTACATTGCACTCGGACAGTTTTACATAATAGGTAGGTACATCATTGCATCTTAATTGTAGTGTGGCTAGTATTACCACAGATAAGATAATAGTTACTTCGTAAGTATTACACTTATTATAATACTAGCTGCGCCTCGCGGTTTCACCAGCGTCAGTCCCGATCCCGATTATCGGGATAAAAAGTAGCGTAGTGTGTTAATCCAGGTCTCCAGGTATCTACATACCAAGTTTCATCGCAATCGGTTCAGTAGTTTTGGCGTGAAAGAGTAACAAACATCCATACTCACAAACTTTCACGTTTATAATATGTATTAGTAGGATTTGCTAACTATTCTTAGGTCAGAAATAAAAATCATGAAATTAACTGTATATCTATTCATAATAGTATTTTTTTAATGCAAGTTAAACAAATAATGAGTTACAAAATGTTATCAAGTAAGTATAGGACTGGCCTGTTGGTCTAGTGGTTAGAGACCCTGACTGCTAAGCCAGAGGTCGTGGGTTCCATTCCCACCCAGGACTAATAATTGTGTGATGAGTACGATAATTTGTTCTGTGTCTGGGTGTAATTTGTCTAAAATATGTATGTATTTAGAAATATATAAGTATGTTTATCAGCAGTCTGGTTATCATAGTACAGGCTTTGCCTAGTTTGGGATCAGACGGCCTTGTGTGAGATGTGTGGGGTTAGTATTAAGTTCTGTGTATTTATATGCAGTAACTGAGTGTCTAACACTGTATACATTAAAATATCAATAAATATATTTAGTAACAAAAATGAAAGCCAGATTATAAATATAGACAATAAGTTTACAGAGTATGTTATAGGTTAGGTATATATTTAGAAAATGTTTATAAAAATTATAGGTATGTATTATTTTACGTATTGTTTTTTTTAGATTCCATTAGGCATTTCATTACACAACAAAAGGAAGTCGGCGTGTAAGCGTTCTACCTCCAAAGTAATTATTTGTACTTGTGGTTCGAAATTTACCATAAGTTACGCTTCTGATACATATGTTATGTTGAACAGTGGATATTTGTTCCATGTTATTATGGTTATTAACTGCTAATAAGTATTTATGTTGTAGTTGTACAGGTAATATTTTCCAAATTTTAAATAATTCTTTGATGTTATTTTTATATCCATATTAGGAAATTTAGCACTAGATACCGATAAGTTAATAAGTTTAGCAATCACTGGACTTATTTTATTGTTGACTAGCAGCGCCTCGCGGTTTCACCCGCGTAAGTCCCGATCTCGTGGGAATGTCGGGATAAAAAGTAGCCTATGCGTTAATCTAAGTCTCCAGCTATCTACATACCATTTGATCGCAATCGGTCTAGTAGTTTTTGTGTGAAAACATTACAAACATACACACAAATGTTTCCTCTTTATAATATTAGTTTAGGAAAATGACAGGTCACGCATGCGTACAAGATCAGAACCTGCCGATTTTCTCATACCCGACTCTCATATTCTTAATTATTTTTGGTATCTCATCAGCAGTAGCAGGTTTCCATCTTATAGACATGCTTGCAGGGTTCACATAGTCATATCTATTCAGCCATTTTTCGTCCTAGTTGTGTTTAATTTTAATTATATCATTGAACAGTTCAGAAGCAAACTCAATAGCTATGTCCGGAGTAGTTTTACTGTTCATATACTTTAAAATTACTTCGCCTAGTGAGCGCTTTTTATTACTCAATAAAACATGAATTCTTTCCCATAATTTTCTTATATTTCCCTTACATTCGTTTATATTTTTTTCAAAATCAAAACACATTTTGTTAAATTAAAAGTTCACGTCAGAAGTCACTGAAACCGATTTCTTCGTCCCTGAAGACGAAGTGTGGGGTGTAAGGACAGAAGTAAATAACGGATTTTTGTCTATGCTTACCCGCGAGAGTACTTAATCAACTTAAAACCTGGCAATTAACGGTGGAAAATATTGAAAAAAAAAAACACATGCATGAAAATTCTTTAAATTATTTTCTTCACTTCCAATCCATAGTGATATTATTATGGCAGATTTTTTGATATCGATATTGCGGTGACGTCAATATCCCTACATCAAAACTCAATCACACGTCTGTAAAACTCGCACACACAAACATTACAGTTTCTGTGACGCAAAAATGAGGAGACTGTTGCTCTATTACGCTAGTATACCTACTAAGTTCATGTCTCTGACCGGCAAGTGACGGAACGCAATTTGCGCGCTGATTGGTTGAATGAACGTGGAGTGTCCCTAGAGGAAGGTATTATAGCTACGGCCGGGAAGGTTTGGATTCCCTGTATGTGGGTTGGCAACGTCGGTAGAAAAAGAAAGATGACAGCAATTTACTTGTATATCTCTAGAGTTTAAAAAAAAAGATTAATTTAGGAACTTAAGCCACATAAATGACAAAATTTTGTCAAAATTAATGTTAATGCTCCAATAACAGTCAACCGTTCTTAGCTTACAGGATTTGCATTAATCTAAGCGTTTTCAAAACCAATAGTCTTGTAAGATTATAAACACACTTTAATAGAGCCGCGCTAGTCTTAGTTATCGATATACGATTCGGTGACCATTGTACCGACTGTCATTATACTCATATATCATCCCATGATGATAGCCAAGAGCCTCGATCAACACCTTAAGAGGCTCGCGTTAGACGGCTGGATCAAGGGACTGATGTAGAAGGCAGTTCCTCTCTTTGGAGCCCTAACCACCGGTCCCTGTACCCGATGTCGGTGGTCTACTTTTTTTTTTTTGGTAAAGGGGGTAAACGAGCAGACAGGTCACCTGATGGTATATGACTGCCGCCGCCCATGGACACCTGCAACACAAGAGTCACAAGTGCGTTACCGGCATTTAAGTTGGGAAGAGGGGGAGAGAAGGGTTAGGGCCTCCGGTAACCACGCTCATTCCGCGAAAGCAATGCCAGTATTGCTTCACTGCCGGTTTTCTGTGAGACCGTGGGGTCGGTCGAGTCGGCCCATACGTGCCGAAGCATGGCTCTCCCACGATTAAACGATTTTACATTTTTAAATATATGTTTTGTTTTATACATATTTAAAAATGTAATTTATAATTTTAAGATTTAATAAAGAGAAATAATAATTAATACCACACCTTTATGTAACATTCTGTAGATGATAAATAAATAGAGTTTCGTAAGCTAACTAAAACACTTTTCCAAAATAAATGAAAATCATACATACCTAGTAGAACCTCGCCTACAGATTCAATTATTTTCTTTATTTCCGCTCTGAACCATTTTATGTGCACGTAGTGTACAATTCAATCAATTCCAGCAGTTATTTTGTAACGTATAAAAGTTAAAAGAAAAATGTTAACCACATATATTTAAAAACTCACAATTAAAATGAAACGAAGAATTATTATTTATTTATATCTTGCTGTATTGGTATGTGAAGTATGTACCTATCTCTTTTTGTTGTTGTTGTTGTTTTATTTAGTGAAAACCTGTAATTGGCTTTCTAACACTATTCTATTATTTCTATTATTTAGCTGTAAGTCTTCCATAGAAGAAATAAATAAATAAAATAATGACCATAGTCTAGAAGACAAACGTGCTAGGTGCAACATATTTTACTGCCAAATCTCAAGGACAATGACATTTATCAACTTCTTCTACTCACATAAATCATAGATTTTCAATTGTTTGTAGATACAAAAAACAAAGTCTGCAATTAGTTCGTTTGTTTTCACCATGAATATATTAATGTAAGGAAGTGTTAAGACCACTTTTCCCATCCGAACAGGCATTCGCAGAAGAGAAAAAACTAATAAAAATTCTCAAAAACGATGTTTCAAGGAATGACTTTGTGCGTTTACTAAGTTCTTTGATAAAAGTTAACGAGCAAAGATTGAATGATATATCAAAAACAAATAAATTGCAAGATTATGGAGCAATTACAGAGGCTTTAAAGAGACCTCAAAATGCTAATCGAAAAAATTTTATGATATTTGTTTTATGAGTTAAAATTATGTTTTGTTATAAAACTTTTATGTGACTTTTTATTTAACCCGACTTATTGACTCTTACAATCCATGGCCTTTGTCATGGTCAATGTATCCAGGAAATATCAATAGCTTTATAAACCATATTCTCACATTGTTACCTCACACAGGAAAATTACATAACAAAACCTTTACCTAAAGCAACGCATCATTCACACCCACACTCACTTCAGACACAAACTCTTTTCAGGACAAATCAGATGCATTGAGCAGCAGTGTATCATTGGAAGACTCATTGAATACCTACGACATTACTGTGCCACAAAATCCTGAAAGACAGGAAGTGGAAAAAAATGATCTATATGAAGTGTTTGACGATTTTCGCACTACCAACCATAAGATCGACCCAGAAATAATAAGGGATGATTTAAATTTATACGTTGAAAAAATCAATCAAAAGAAAAGTAAAATTAATTTTGAAAGAGATGGGTTTTATAATACACCGAAATCACACAAAAATACAGTAAGACCGAAAATTGCAAAAAAACATCCAAACGCGGGTAAAATAGCGAATTCTGGGATTAATAATGATTTCATAGTAGATATCAACCTTTTTGAACGCAAATCACGTTCACTTGCATCTCAAAATGTACCCAGATTCACCAAAATTTTAAACGACTTTAAAACACGCATAACATATAAACATAAACATATTGAACCCTTTCCAGATGTATCTGAGGAGTTGGATACATCCTATACAATGCTGCCTTCGAACCTGAAAAAACCAAAGAAATCGGAAGAAGATAAAAGATCCGATATGTTTAACAAAGTTGTAAAAAAGCGTAATAATAAATATTCTAGATTGAATAAGCAACAGCAGTCGAGAAATCACAGTGACTCACAGAATAAGCATGTGAAAAGCAAAAATTCAGGAATCCGTTTAGAAAATAAAGAATACATTAAAGACCGTCACATACAACCTGAGTTAGACATTTCTTTTGAACAAGCAGAAGTACTATCGGAAGAACAACAATATGAAACCCAAAATAAAAAATCCGACATATTTAACAAAGTTGTAAAAAAGCGTAATAATAAATATTCTAGGTTGAATAAGCAACAGCAGTCGACAAATCACAGTGACTCACAGAATAAGCATTTGAAAAGCAAAAATTCAGGAATCCGTTTAGAAAATAAAAAATACACTAAAGACCATCACATACAACCTGAGTTAGATAGTTCTTTGGAACAAGCAGACGTACTATCAAAAGAACAACAATATGGAACACAAAATAAAAAATCCGACATATTTAACAAAGTTGTAAAAAAGAGTAATAATAAATATTCTAAATTGAATAAGCAACAGCAGTCGACAAATCACAGTGACTCACAGAATAAGCATGTGAAAAGCAAAAATTCAGGAATCCGTTTAGAAAATAAAGAATATATTAAATACCATCACATACAACCTGAGTTAGATAGTTCTTTAGAACAAGCAGAAGTACTAACGAAAGAACAACAATATGAAACACAAAATAAAAAATCCGACATATTTAACAAAGTTGTAAAAAAGCGTAATAATAAATATTCTAAATTGAGTAAGCAACAGCAGTCGACAAATCACAGTGACTCACAGAATAAGCATGTGAAAAGCAAAAATACAGGAATCCGTTTAGAAAATAAAGAATACATTAAAGACTATCACATACAACCTGAGTTAGATATTGCTTTGGAACAAGCAGAAGTACTATCGAAAGAACAACAATATGAAATACAAAAAAAAAAAGGTTCGCATAATATTATACGTCAATCACCAACAGATTTTGTGACATCAAAAGCTGAATTGACTAAAAAAATTCCGATTGTCAAAAATGTTAATGAGAACCCTAGATCACAAAACGATACCTTTACTTTAACAATATCAGATATTAATGATGAAAATGAAGAACAATTTAAGGCTAACAATTTACCTTCTCATCAAGGCTCCACTTTATTGGATATTGATGATAGAGTATATCAACACATGCTCAGTCAAGTACCTCATGAACCTAATAAGGTGTCATTAATATCTAAAGTCCTTCTAAATAATAAGGCTGATAGTCCAAAAAGCACACTCAAACAATCTCTGATTGCAAAGCAACAACCTGTCGAAATAGGAATGATTGATAAAAATGAAGGAGAACATTATGAACAGCTTGATGAGGTATTCAAAATTGACAACAGAGACCCCCATGTTTCCCTTGGAGATAAATCTAACGCAAAAACTGAAGGCATTGTTGGTGATAAACCTAATCTGGATAATATCAAATCTGAAAATACAGCCTCGCATCCTGAGAAAAAAATCAATGTCAAGCTTGATAAGAATTACAAACCTAATACAGTTAAACAAACGCAACCTAAAATAGAAAAGAAGAAATTTGATAGTCCATTAAACATGAATGATAAGAAAGATAAATTAACAATTAAAGAGAAAATAGTTAAAATGAATGATGACTTTTCAAAAGCAGAAATTATATTAACAGACAGTAACGAAAGTGTTGAAAAATCAGCAGATGGATCTATTAACGGACATGACCAATCTGATTACGGGAACTCAGAATCAATTAAACATATACAGAGAGACAAACATATTGGTAATATTTTAAGAAATTATAAAAAAAGTTGCACGTGCAAAAAATCGATAAACAAATGCCGGAAAGCGTGCACAGGAGCATACTCAAGTGTTTGTCGACGTTTAAAATGTTCTTCAAAAGCTAGAAGAGCTCTTTCGCATCAATGCAAAAAATATTGTGTTAAGACATTTCGGCCAAAGAAATATAGTTCAGAAGATTCTAGTTAAGCTCTAAGCTCCTCTTATGCTTTTGAATTAAATTTAAATCAACTAGAGATGTTACCATACTCGTAGATATAGAAACAAATATTGGTGTGGAGATATTGGTTAATTAAACTATTTAATTTTAACTAAAAAATGGGTTTGTCAAATGATAAAAAATAAATTGTACCTACATTATTGGAGGATTGCATTCAGAAAATTTTACTGATAGACAAGCTTGTATATTAACGAAACGTAATTAGTTTCAAAGCCTATGTATATTATGTAGTTATATCCGAACTCATCTGTTTAGGAATCCGGGACTTACAAAAAAAAAAACAACTGTGTGGATTAAGTTGCTTAGGCGAGCTTTTATAATGAAGTGAACGATGACACGCAAAATACATAGGTTGAGACAGTTAACTTAAACAACTAGTTTTAATTACAAAGGACGTAACTTATTGCTAGCTTTAAATGCGTAGGCGCTCCAACATGCCCCCGGGCGTTGAAAGTATCACTTTCAACCAGACTCCGAAGATACCGGTAGAGGGCAAATCCTGTTAAACGCCCTTCGAATTATGCCAGTTGAGGTCTTAACATCAGCGACACGGACGACTCCGTCAGATCCAGGGTGAATAGCCACAACTCTTCCCAATCTCCATTTCAGAGGCGGGAGATTGTCCTCCTTGATTACGACTAACGCATCCAGTTTCAAGCCATCCTTACAGGAGCGCCACTTGACGCGTTGCTGCAACTCCGCAACAAATTCCTTGCTCCATCTCGTCCAGAAATGCTGCCGGAGCTGCTCAATACGCTGGTACCGACTGAGATGGTTGGTGGAATGCTCTTCAAGATTTGGTTGAGGCAAGGACGTGAGCGGGCGGCCGACGAGAAAATGAGCTGGGGTCAGAGGAGTGCAATCGGCAGGGTCTGAAGACAGTGGCGTTAGTGGGCGTGAATTTAATATTCCTTCGATTTGGACTAATGTGGTGTTAAGTTCTTCGAAGGTCATGTTAGAATTACCCAACACTCTTTGCAAATGATATTTGACAGATTTGACACCCGCTTCCCAGAGACCGCCGAAATGAGGAGTATACGCAGGTATGAAATGGAACTTGATTCCCTCATTGGCCATACTCTCACCCAAAGAATCACTACTATTTTTTAAAAATTTAGAAAGTTCGCCATACGCCCCAACAAATGAGGTACCGTTATCTGAATAGATATTTACTGGTTTTCCTCTTCTTGCAATAAATCTATGTAAAGATAATAAATAACTGCTGCTAGTCAAGTCACCCACAAGTTCTAAATGAATTGCTTTTGTGGTGAAACAAATTAAAATTGCGATGTACACCTTTACGAGCCTACAACCGCGACCTTGACGAATAGCACTCATAATAGGACCGGCATAATCGACGCCTGTGCTTTCAAAGGGAAAACCACCTGGAAGAAGGCGCTGCCGTGGCAAATTACCCATCAATGGAGTAACAACCTTACCCTTCAGTCGATGACAGAGCACACACCTATGGTAACAGGCCTTAGCTAAATTTCGGCCTCCTATGGGCCAATAGGATTCCCTTATTGACGCTAATAACAGTTGTGGGCCTGCGTGCATCAATCTTTTATGCTCGAAATTAAATAACAATTTTGTGAAAACGTGAGTGGACTGTAACAATATAGGATGCCGTTTATTATAATTAAAATCCGCATTATCGAGACGTCCTCCGACACGCATTATCTTATTTTCGTCTAAATAAACATTAAACTTTAACAGGACGCTCTTTTTAGGTAAATTTTGTTTAGATAAAAGTAATTTATATTCGGGAAATGATTTACGTTGACTTTGTATAACTAAAATGTATGAAGCCATTTTTAATTCGTCGCTTGATAAAAAACCAGAGGTTAACGATTGTTTTCTACACAATTTGATGAACCGCAACACGTAAGCCATGGAACGTACTATAAAACGAGTAAAACTGTAACTGTAAAGTCTATCAACCGCTCGTTATGATTGTTCTCAACACTAACAGTTAATGACACATCAGGCCGAGTTTCAGGAAGTATGTCTGACTCTGAACTTTTAACTATAGAAGGCCAATCACGTGAGTCTTGTAGGAGAAAGTCGGGACCGGACCACCACAAGTCTAAACCCTGCAGACTACCAATATCCACACCGCGAGATATTAGATCTGCTGGATTTTTACCAGTTGGGACATGTCGCCAGGTACAGTGACCTGCCTGCTCTAAAACTTGAGCAACGCGGTTGCGTACAAATGGCTGAAGTTTCGAAGGCAACATCTGTAGCCATCCCAACACTATAGTAGAATCAGTCCAACAATATACGCGACTAAACTGAACTCTAAGTGAGTTCGATACCTTCTCGTACAGACGAGCTCCCACTACAGCGCCACACAACTCCAATCTGGGAATTGTGGTTGGTTTGATTGGTGCGACTCTACTTTTGGCCATCAGTAATCTGACCACACACTTACCCTCATCATTCATGCTACGAGCATAGGCACAAGCTCCGTATGCTCGTTCTGACGCATCTGTGAAGATATGGAGTTCCAAGTTTGTGTACAATTTACAAACGACGATACGTGGAATCCGAAAATCGTTTGTACAAGATAAATTTTTCACAATAGCTTGCCATTGTGAATTAATTTCAGAAGTTAGTGGCTCATCCCACGATAATTTATCAAGCCACATTCTCTGTGATAACATTTTCATGACGATTACAAAGGGGGACAAGAGACCTAAAGGGTCAAAGATTCTTGCAATCACAGACAATAAATCACGTTTGGTATTATTAGTGGAAGACACTGTTGAACTAATTGAAAAGACGAGTTCATCTGAACTTGCATACCAACCTAAACCTAGCAACTTGTCAGGCTCAGTAGACCCAAAATTTAAGTCAAGCGATGATTGGGCAATCTCAGACAACAACTGAGGTTCGTTTGACTTCCACTTGCGAAGTGGCATGCAAGCCGATGCAAGTTCCTTCGTGATTTCTTGACGGATAAATTGGACGTCATTTAAGTCATCCCCTCCAGTCAGGAGATCATCCACGTAGAAATCGTGTCTGATGACGTCAGCAACCTTCTTATTCTTGCAGTCAAGACTTAATTGATAAAGGCATCGGGTAGCTAAAAACGGCGCACTAGCTGTACCATAAGTGACAGTGTTTAATTTATAAACTTTTACAGGATCCGATTCCTTACCTCGCCATAGAATTTGCTGCAAGTGTCTATCAGACGGGTGGACGTCCACGCATCTGTACATCATTTGGACATCTCCGGATAAGACATACCTATGCTGTCGAAACCGAAGAAGAATGGACAGAAGGTCATCCTGAATAGTAGGACCGACCATTTGTATATCATTTGACGATATACCAGACGATGTGGGACAACTCGCATTGAAGACCACGCGAAGTTTCGTGGTACTTCTTTGTTCCCGTAATATCCCGTGATGTGGTATAAAGTAACCAGAAGGGCTCAAGTCCGATGGTTTACATTCAGTCATATGCCCTAGCAATTCGTACTCGGACATAAATGTGTGATACATTCTACTAAAGTCAGGTTTCGATTTTAATCTACGTTCCAAGGAATGAAGACAATGAGTAGCCCTACGAACTGAATCTCCCAGAACAGAAGGGTTTTGCTTGAGTGGTATACGGACACAAAAGCGGCTGTTCGCCAACCGTGTCGTATTTTTAATAAAATGCTCCTCACACCTCTTCTCTTCTGGAGAGTAATGAGAAGTCGTCACATTCACCTCTTCTAACTGCCAAAACTTACTTAAATCAGTTCGAATTTTGTCGAAATCCATAGTATCAGTAGAACCTAATTTAGCAAAATGACACCTCACATTATTAGAAAGCAAGGTAACGTAATTACGACTGATGGGACCGGACACAATCCAGCCTAGCCTCGTTTCAAATAGAATTGGTTTCCCGTTACCTAACTTAATCCGTTGTGACAACAACAAGTCCCAGAAAACATCAGCACCAATTAACATGTCCACATCAGCAGGTTTGTAAAAAGTAGGGTCAGCTAAACAGAGATGAGAAGGAATATTTAGGTCAGAAATGTTTATTTCACGACATGGCACCTCATTAGTAATTGACGGTAAAACAAAACAAAATAAGTCAGTACTAAAAGAATTATTTAATGATGTCATATTAATACGACATGTTTTACCTACGTGTGACGTCACGTTATTAATGCCAAAAATGGACCTATCTATCTGATTAGTAACTAAACCTAACTGTGTACATAATTTTTGCGTTACAAAACACGACGTACTACCACTGTCAAGCACTGCGCGAACGACATGTTCACGACCATGACGATCATGTAACTTGACTAAAGCGGTCGACAGCAACACTTCGTGGTGATTAATATCACAAGAGGATGTGACGTTAGCCGATAACGCAACATTACTTGTCTCAGTGCTCGAAGACTGCAGCGACAATTGTGGAGACAAGTTATCAGACGAGTTGTTCGTATTATCCTGACGAGTATTCGCTATATTTTTATATTCAGGTACGTGGATTAGAGTGTTGTGCCTGCGCTTACAAAGCTTGCAACCTGGTTTCTTACAGTGATTAGCAAAATGACCCGGGCGAAAACAATTATAGCAAACTTTGAAAGTTGGCAATAACTTGATACGAGCTTCATTGCTTAGCGCGAGAAATTGTGCACAATTATTTAAGTGATGGTCTCCTTTACACTTAGGACAGACCTTTGTAGTTATATCTATACTAGGACTATTGTTGCTTTGCACTGTTACCATAGATTTTACCTTAGGGACAGACTTAATACTCCCCGAGGAAGAGTTATTCCGCGACATCTCTAAAGTTTCTATCAAATCAGCGCGCGCACGCATGAATTGGATAAAATAGTCAAAGGTAATCTTGCTATCTTTGTCTATTCGACCCTTACACTCCTCCCACTCACGGAACGTTTTGCTGTCTAGCTTGCGAGTGATAATAAAAATTAAAAGAGTATCCCAGTGCTTAACGGGTTCACCTAAGGTTTCTAACGCACGTAAATTCTTATTTAATTGGTCTATTAATCCCTTTAAAATGACTGATGATTCTTTAGTGATAGTATCAATATTAAATATAGCCGAAACGTGATTATGGATTAACAACCTCTTGTTGTCAAATCGCTCGCACAATACCTTCCATGCCACAGCATAATTACTAGCCGAAAACTCAATTGATTGTATAACCACAGCAGCGGATCCCTCCAGTGAAGTACGTAAATAATGAAATTTATTTGTTTCTTCGATGTCATCGTTAAAGTGTATGAGACTCGTAAAGGTGTCATGAAACTCCAACCAGTTATTATAAGACCCGCTGAACCTAGGCAGCTGAATTGTAGGTAACTTGACCGGCTTATAACCACTGGCACGGGTACTTTTACCACTACGAACAGATTCACTATCTTTATTTAAATCACTTAACAGAGTCTGAGCCCTAGAAAGTGATCTATAGTACAAGGATTCAAAATCTGAACGCTCAGCCAATTGTAATTTAATATCATCGACGATACATTCTAATTTTAACTGTACCTCATCATATTGTTCGTATAACGACTCAATCTTGCCAATACGCAGCTGTAGTTCCGTGACGTCGCAACTACTCATAGATTTAGGATCATTTAAGGCATCTAGATAATTGATAAATGTAGTTAAACGGCCTTTGAAGCTACCTCGCTTCTTTACTAGCTCCTTTTCCTCGGTCATACTGGGAATCGGGTGACTTAAACCTGTAATTTATAATAATAAAGGCTTAAACAAACAATAGGTATAACTAGGTACCTTTCTCTTTTATACTAAACGCTAATGACAACACAAATCCTAACAATGTATTGAGAAATAAACGAATACAATAAACAAACTCGTTTAATTTTATATTTAAAAAAAAACTCACTAAACATCAACAAACAGAAAACAAAGAATACAATTTAATTGCCTAAGCTTCAAATATGCGGTTATTAATTGTTAACAATGACTAATTATTACATACCACACAATCTAACACTCAATACATTATATCATAATACCTACACACAAGTACCTACGTAATGTGAATCATATGAGTTTTACATGAAAAGAGGCCGTATACGAAATTTTGCCAATTTCGCTGATTTACGTGGTTTTACAGACGTGATTTTACAGTTAAAATACTATATTTCTATAAGTTTTTATGAACAACATAAAAGATCACTTTAATTTAGATCTAATGAGTGAACCACTTTTTTACTTTTATTAAAAAGAATAATGCGAGATTTAGGTTGTTTTAAAACATTTTTTATTACCATATTTTTTAATTTTTTTGCAATTTTTTTTCAGAAAATGGGTTAACTTTGAACTGAAGTTTATTTCTGTTGTTGTAATTTTATGAATGCAAGTTCCACGCAGCCGAAATCAAAAGCAAAACTTTGTCCATTTTCTGTAAAATTTGACTAAGTTAAACATTTTTTTACTCAATTTTTTTATATTAAAATGGTAAAAAGTGTTTCATACATTGTATAGACGACTTTTACAGCAATACATTGTAATTTTTTCATACCGTTGGTACTTCAAAACAGTTCGTAAATATGTGATATTCTAAACCTCTTACGGCAAAATTTACAAAACAGTCACCGGTTTGAGGTCGATTAATCAAAATTGAATAATAAAAGTAAAAAAGTGGCTCATACATTAGATCTAAATTGAAATGATCTTTTATGTTGTTTATAAAAACTTATAGAAATATAGTATTTTAACTGTAAAATCACGTCTGTAAAACCACGTAAATCAGCGAAATTTGCAAAATTTCGTATACGGCCTCTTAACTTTTACAATAACAATTAAATTGAAATAACGTAATTTCAATTATTACTATACCTATTATAATAATTAAGTATGATTTCAAATCTAATTGCTACAAACAACGACAATAAAACACTATTCAAATCACAATAAAAACTGTACGGTACCTATGCGAATAAACGACACTAAATGCCACAATATATATGTAATTGGTAATAATACACTAACCTGATAAAATCCTCAACAGTTTACTTTATATATTACCTTAATTGAGTGTTGGGTAACGATGTATATGATACATAAGTTAACACCACATAGTTTTTTGTACTCCTTTCACCTACCACACAGCCGGTAGTTAACATCAATGAAATAAATTTTCGTCCAATTCAATCTTCTCTGTTATATTCCTTTATATAATTTATTATCTTCAATAATGTTAGCCGATCCTTGATTATTCGGCTCGTCAGGACCATGTTTAGGAATCCGGGACTTACAAAAAAAAAAACAACTGTGTGGATTAAGTTGCTTAGGCGAGCTTTTATAATGAAGTGAACGATGACACGCAAAATACATAGGTTGAGACAGTTAACTTAAACAACTAGTTTTAATTACAAAGGACGTAACTTATTGCTAGCTTTAAATGCGTAGGCGCTCCAACACATCACTCACACAGTAGGTACACACGAGATATACACGATTAACTAGCTTTACGTTACAGGCTCGGACTTTCCGGCAACAGGCAGTTCCAGTTATAGGTACGGTATGCGACCCTGACCACCATAAAAAATTTTTTTGGAGTTTACTCCTTGAGAATCGATTTGCATATAAGGCGCCCGGTATGAAAAAAATATGAAGAGTAAAATTTTGTGATCGGAGCGTGACGCTTTAACGCTTTGTTGTGCTTTATTGGAGTTTACTCTTTATCCTCGACATGTAAATTGATAGGTATGTGTTTGTACTATTATATATATATATATATATATATATACTGTACAGCATCTACAAATGATGAGAGATAGAGAGAGAGAGCCCCCAGTAAATTGTAAACTCCAGTCGTACGTCGGAGCTGACATTCCTACACCTTTTTTTTATTGAAAAATGCAACTCCATCGCCTTCCCTTCCAGCCTTACCTTTCTCAATTTTCCCATGTTGACGACAATACGCTTGCCTCCAAAATGTGAGTGTGTAATCCGTATTTTCTTATTCGTTCGGAAATATAGGCATGACTGTATGTATGATGTATAAAATTTTACATTTTGAAAAGTAATCGGCGCCTGAGAAAGACTTGATCGGTGGCCTAATTAATAAACGATACATTCCGAAAAAACTGCATGGTAGATCAGTCGAACCACAGATTACTAAGTAGTGTCGAACCAACTAAAACACACAACTAAAATACATTTTGTTGTTTATAATAAAATATATGTTTCTGAACATATATCAATAGGGTTGCCGTAAAAAAAATTCATGGCTATAATTAATTGAATTTTTTTTTTTATTTCAATGACTTGCTTGCCAAACCAACTAAATTCCAATTAAAGCATACAACCTTTTTCTGGTCCCAATTACCTGGTTGCCGTGTACAAAGTACAAACACGTAAAATTGATAATTAGCAATTGCACTCATCTGCTTACCACTAGAAAAAATATGTTCACTGTATGTCATAAGTCTAATTTAGGTGTCTAATTTAGACTCCACCCTTATCCGAAATTTTCGATACCCGATAGAAGGTTACGGTTACAAATCTCCAAAACATCCGTACTTGAGAGCAGCAGGTACAATTGTTTCTAATTGTTTTTAGAAAAAAAGAATTTCTTTTTTTTTTATTAATACATATAAGAATACGCAGTTACATACACTCACTGGTAGCAGTAACTATTTTCATCAACATTACTCAATACGTGTGTTTTGGTTTTATGGGATAGGGGCAAAAGAGCAAAAGGGTCACCAGATGGTAAGTTAATACCGCCACCCATGGGCACCTGCAGCTCAAGAGTCACAAGTGCGTTGCCTGCCTTTAAGGTTTGAGTAGGGGAAGTGTGGAAGAAGAATAGAAAAGGGGGAGAGGGAAGAGTTAGGGAATCCATTAAACTCACTCACTCGGCGAAATACAACAAAGCATTGCTTCACTGCCGGTTTTCTATGAAGCCGTTGTATGACTCCGGTCGAGCCAGCCCACATTACGTGCCGAAATTTAACTTCTGTACCTACTTTGAGAAATAAGACGGATACATTTTGAAACTCAAGTACTTATATAATTATAATATCTTTAAAAAAATAAGCTGGCTCACAGAACCATTCGAGTATTTAGTCACCAAGAAAATTATCCTTGCAAGTTCTTTTGCATTCTTTCTTTAAAGCGCTTTTTAACTTTTTTCTACAATCGTGATAAGCACAAGCGTCTTTAGCGGCAGTTTTGCAAGATTTATTACATATTTTCGAAGCTTTTTTCAGACAACCTTTCCATGGTTTTTTTCTTAAAAGCTCATCAGGCCTATCGATTATTCCTCCATTTGCAGTAATAACCTTGTCATTTTTATTGTCATGTGGTAACATAGTTTCTATATTCTTCACTTCGCTTGAATCTAAGATAATTTCTTCTGTCTCTTTATTATTCTGAAAGGTAACGTTTGTATTAATAGAAATCAACTTTGTAAAAGTATTATTACCTACGTAAGTCTTATATGGCGAAATCCTCAAACTTAATTAAACAGAAGACTAGCGGACCCGACAGTTCTCCTGCCTGAACTTAAAAAAAATCATTCCTGGAACCCTATCGCAGCGCCATCTACCGAGTCTAATTGTAAATCTAAACCATTCTCGAATATACCTGAAGACAGACAAAAAAATTCATTAAAATCCGTCCTTATTAAATTATTAAAATTAAAAGCCATTTCGGAGGAGTTCAGGAACATACACACGCACAGAGGAAATATATACCTATATAAAGATAAAAACCCCAATTAACATTGTAACTAGTTGTTAAATATGTATTACGAGAATCATTAAGCAAATTCAATTACCAAAACCTATAAGCGAAAAAAATATACTTAAAGTAAAATAGTGATAAGTTCCAATCCCTCATCAAACATTAATCATTTAATCCTAGCTAATATTAAAAATGCCTAACTGGCCGGCCCCTTCGTTGAGCGGGCACTCAGCGCGGGCGTCCGCGCGACGTGCTGTTTCATGCAAATTCATAAAGCAACGCTGCGTTAGGCGGGTCGCCGCGTGGCGTGGCCGCGTGGGTGACGGGGCATGCCCACATGTGCACGCGACGGAACACTCTAGCGGAGCTGTTTTTTGAAAATTAATAAGCGCCACTGCGTCATCCGTGTTACACGCGCGACGGGTTACATCGTGCCTACAGTCATAACCAGTGTTGATACGGAACATGTTATTATTGAAGTTCAGTCTCACCCTGTTATATAGGATATGTCTAATGATTTATATAAAGACATTTATATGATGACTTCAGTGCCGCAGAAAAGTCAACAATCACCATTATTGCCAACCTTTCCATCGGTGATATAACTGATGTACTTTTTACTTTTAAAGTATTGGAACTACGTTTTAAATATATTTCCTGTTTCAAAAATAATTCGTCAAATGTAGTGGTTGACATTTTAAAGTCCGTGAAAAATCTCTTCTCATCTTCTCTTAATTTTATAAACTTAAATACAAAATTCTCCACGCAACAATCTACACGTGACATATGAGCAGATTGGCTATCTATATTTCTCTTATCTACGTCGTCTTTTGGCTAGGTAGTAAATCAACAAGTAATCCATTATGATACGACTGTAAGTGTACACCCGGGCGATCAAAATTGTATTAGTAGCGCTGTATGAGGCGGGAGTCCGGCGCGATAGCCCACGACAGATTTTAATTGTCCGCGACGTCGCCGTCGCCCACCGCGGATGCCCGCGACGGACGCCCCGGCCGGGTGCCCGCTCAACACAGCGGACGGCCTAAGTATTCATCCAATCAACATGAAATTGATTGAATAAATCGGATATGCGCTATCAAGGGAACAAAGAAGGACATGGGCCAGATTTTAGCCTAGAGGAGGGAGATTTTTTTTTGTTAGTCCAGGAAGGGGCAAATAAAAAAGTGAACTTAAAAGTTACCTAATACTACGTAAGCATAAAAAAGTCAGGGGGGCAGCTGCCTTCCCCAGTATTCGGTACGCCCATAGAAAAGGACATACGGTACCTTTCATACATTGATTGAACGAAGCAAAAGTCGCAGGGAATTTACAAATAAGATGAAGAATAATTAGCGACTCATATTTTCTCACTCGATATGACCGTGTTTCACAACAGTCGCTTTTCAATAATTAGCGATTGATGGGAGACATGTAGTGGTGCGTTGGCTCTTCAAGATTGAACTTAAACCATATGTTGCACTATTCATCAATCTGTAGTATTACCTAATATCATGTAACAATTCTAAAGATAAAGAATAATCATTCAGTAAAAAGTTACTTTTAAATATAAAACACAGTTTCTTACTTTCATTATGACGAATGCTGAAAAGAAGGATTCATTCCCATCTAAAATCATATCATCGATAATGCTATCCTCTGAGCTGTCGATGTTCAGCACGTTCGCTGCAATAGCCACCTAGATATAAAACAGAAAAAAAGTACCTATTTTTCAATCATTACTAGTACGTGGGGTACACTGAAAGTTTTGCGTAAGTCATTAATAAAACAATTTAAATGTAGAGTAATATATTACTGCTTTGCGAAGAGTTCTCCATTACATTTTCAACACTTTTTCATTGGGTCAAACCATTTTTGAAAACATGAGGACCATTGGTCTAACGGCAAGTTTTTCACGTACTGGTTGGAAGCTATCACGGCCTCTTCCGGCACCGCAAATATCATACCTCTAATCAAATCATTAATTTCTGGGAAAATAAAGAAATCGCATGGTGCCAAGTCTGAACTATGTGCGGGATCGGTCTCTAGCTCTACCTTTTCAGAAGCCAAAAATGACTTTGTCTTGTTCGCGATGTGCGCCGAAGCATTGTCATGGTGCAATAGGATGGTCATTTTCCCCTAACTTTTTCAAAGGCACTAGGCAAACAAATGGTGGTGTACTACTCAACATTAACTGCCTTTTGTTCGTCAAATTTTTATGGTAATGCAGAGACCAGAAAAGTAGGTACATATGAAATGATGTTGATAAACAATAAAATAAAAGGAAAAGTTTAACAGTATTGAGGCTATGTATGTTCATTCGGAATAATTCGATCCGGATTTAGGGATCTTTTATGAGCATAAGAAACGTCTTACCAACATATTGTAAATGATATATATATAATGCAAAGGCCCAGATTCATGATCAGATCACGTAAGATACTGCCAGATTTTGGAAAGGTATTACTGCTGACTTGATAATTTTATTGGGTAACAGAGTTCTGATATATGCCGATTGTTTCTGCAATGAGATAGTTCACGCCAAAAAGCAGAAATAGAATAGAAGATGACTTGCATTCTTCCGTTCTGAAGAAGACTCAAATACTTTATGAATCGTGTAGTAACCACTCGGTTGCAAACCCGATACCAGAAGCGTTTGTTTTAACTGGATTGAGTCCATAGTGCCTATCTATTCAGCTGAAGATGTCGGCGTGGTGCCTTGGCATTCTTTCTTGTTTATATCTGGGCCTTTGGACTTCCTGATGGTTCTAGTTCCTTACATATCCATATAACCGACGTGGTTATATGGATATGTAAGGAACCCGGGGATTGCAACCCGGGACGGTGGTAAGATTGTGATAGCCGATTAAGGCTAGATAGTTTATGTTAGCATCAAAAACTAAGTAGTAATCAGCATTTTGCTAAAGAATATGTGACAAAGCAAAATATGTAACACTTACAACAAACAAAAATGATGATAAAAGAGCTTCCAAAGCACTCATTTTTCTATCTTTTTCCTCGTCTTCCGTTTAGACTTGAATACCCATTTGAATGTTGGAGCTAGGATGAAATCACCGTAAAATTATGACATGATTATCTGTAGTACATTTTAATTGCCTTTATGGTAGCTGATTCAAATTAATTTCATAGTTATATAATCGAATATCTCCTAGTAACGATAAGGATCATTACTAGGAAATATTCAGACACTACTAAAAATGTTTACTTAGAGAGAAATGAGACCCCGGTAACCGAAAAGTTTATTGCGTTTTTCATGCAGTGTTCAGAAATTCACGCAGGGAGCCACCGGCGAATGAGTCTAATATCTACCAATAGTAATATGTTTTCACTACATTCTAAACTTGCCCAAAGAACAACCACAAACCCCTAGAATAAATTGATGTCTTTCATGTAATTAAAATGTATCATGTAGGAACCTATATCAGAATAAAATGTCACTTTACCTTTGAGCTAGATTTCGAGCATCCGGTGGCGCATGTGCATGCACTAACTGATTGGCACCAACGGACTATTGCAATAGATCTTCTACGTGCAAATCATAGAGTCTACTGCACGGTGTTGAAAGAATCCCATATTTGTTGCATGTAGACACTTTTTATTTAAAAAATCGAAAGATTTCATTTTTTCACATGCAGGTTTCGCTTTGTTATTCTATTCTGTTCTATGTTAAAACTCTCGCTTTGTTATAGTACTAGTTGTTTTTCTAATCTGAAAATTTCACTTTGAGCGCCTGAGAAAACACACGCTACAACTTCTCAACCGGTATTGAAGCGGATAATTTTCACAATCTTTGAATAATCGACGAAATACGGATAAATATATACTTTTTGATCCTCCAGTTGGAGTCTGCTTCCGATCTAACTACGATACGGCCGAACTTCGAAGTTTTACGTGAAGCGACTGCCATCAGACCTCCACAACCCAAGTAGGGTTCGAAGTTCTGTAGTTAGACCCCGTTGTCGGACTTTTGGGGCTCCACCTACCCGTACCGAATGCCACAGATGTTCGTATGGTACGGTATAGGTAGCCGAGGCACGGTAAATATACTTTTCTTCATTGTTCGTTTCTTTAGGCATAAAAGCGTATTAGGTATTATCACGGAACGATTCCTTATACCATCCTCCAAAAGCACCATTAATATATTTACCTACTTCCGTTAGTTCTTACAGTTTCAGTTCAATACACCTTTGATCGAGAGTTTGCATTTTCCTCAAAGGACGTCCAGATTTTGAAATTACCTTAAATAATAATGATAGAGTTAAAACAGAATCGTTTGGGTAGTTGAGTATGAGTCATAACAGGTCATAACTGACTAGTTAATTCGGCCCCTGAATGTTAACAGGTTGAAGTATTCCTTCATCAACTATCAACAATTATTTATGAATGTGATTGTGTAGACCTATCATAGGGTCTTGTATTAAAAACACTCCACAACTTCAGTTACCATTGACATATAGTAAGAATTGAACTATAGTAATGTAAAAGTAGACGTAGACCAAACTGAAAAATCACTCAACAAAGTAAATAATAATAATAATAATAATAACTCCACACATCTCACACACGGCCGACTGATCCCAAACTAGGCAGAGCCTGTACTATGGTAACCAGACTGCTGATAAACATACTTATATATTTCTAAATACATACATATTATAGTTAAATTACACCCAGAAACAGAACAAATGATCGTGCTCATCACACAATTATTTGTCCTGGGTGGGAATCGAACCCACGACCTCTGGCTTAGCAGTCAAGGTCACTAACCACTAAACCAACAGGCCAGTCAATTATAGGCCAGTCAGTCAACAATCAGTATTATCGTCTGTAATTATTAGTTTACAACAAAAGAATACTTAATTTTTCACTACAAGTCGTCAAAAACATCACTGTTAAATAAGAAGACATTTTGAATTTAAGATTTTTATTTACCCCCATCACAATATAAATGTTCTCGCTTCAATTGCAGTAAATTACAACATACCAAAATTTACTTTTCACAAGACAATCTAGCATACTCTTTTATTTAACAGGTATTGTATTATTTAAGGCAAGTATTAGGCTAAAGAATACCTAATCAAAACGAGCAGACGGGTCACTTGATGGTAAATTACTACCGCCGCAAATGGGCACCAACTCAACTCAAGAGTCACAAGTGCGTTGCCAGCCTTTAAGGATGGAGTAGGGGAAGAGGGGTAGGGGAGAGGCGAGGGAAGGGTTAGGGCCTCCGGTAACCTCACTCACTCGGCGAAAAGCAATGAAATTATTGCTTCACTGCCGGTTTTCTGTGAGGCCGTGGTTATCTTATATTTTAATATCGCTGGTGTGCGTTTCTCTATTATATATTCTATACGTTTTAGTCTTCTAAGTTTTTATTATCAAAATGACATAGTGTGCGTTCCGATATACACTGAGAGAACTGTAAGGTATGACGTCAATTCAGTATACTGCGAATCCGTTACTTTATAGTGAGCTATACTGGTTACTGTTTAAAACGGAACGCAGTCCAGTATACTGTCAGTTGTCAATTCAAGTCAATTGTCAAATCGTATAATAAAAGTGACAGTGTGACACACAGATCACCTTACCTCGAAAACTACAGTGCCCACAGTACAAAAATGGCGACGTTTATGACGTCATAGATTGCCCTACGATACTGCGGCAGTATACTGTCAGTCTATAACGGAACGAATTTCTCCCCAGTATGAGCACTGAACAGAGCTCTCAGTGTATATCAGAACATACCCATAATCTCATGTGTTTGTTTTTCTCACACTTCCTCATTGTTGAAATGGTCGAAGTACTATAGACTCTCAAACAATAATAATATACCTAATGATAAAAGAGTTTTAAACACCCTAAGCTATAGAATTGCTTGTCTCGAATAATCTGCGTTGATTATACTTCGCATCGTATCTTTCTAAATAGCAATACCAATGAGCTCTACATTTATCTTCGCAAAGGTATATTTCAGAAGCACTGGGGGGTTTCTTTGCTGTAGGTTTCTTTTTTGAACATTCTTTTATACACACTTGCTGCCAATATAAACAGCTCATTTTATTGTGTACAGTGGTTGACGTCCACAGCATCTGGAAATTATTTCAAGTATGAGTCAAAATCAAATCAAAATCATTTATTTCAATTAAACCATTATGGGTATTTTTGAATTGTCAGGAGTAGTAGTCACTCAGACTAAGTCAGTCGTGAAGCTATTAGCCTGTTCCAATTCTGTTCCATATGTATTTGTGATGAAGCGTTTACTGTAATAATATTAAATTTTGCATGCCACACCTTGCGGCTAAACATGTTGTGCCTTGAACCTTACTTATATTGTTACCATGTTTAAGAGCAAATGAATTTGAATTTGAAAAACGTAACATTCAAACAGTAGTGCACCGTTCAGTCGCTGCACGGCATGTCAACAGCAACAGCGATGCTTTTTTTTTTTATGGTATAGGGGGCAAACGAGCAGCAAACTACCGCCGCCCATAGGCACCTGTAACTCAAGAGTCACAAGTACGTTGCCACCCTTTAAGATGGGAGTAGGAGAAGAGGGGGGGGGGAAGGACGGGAATAGGGGAGAGGGAAGGGTTAGGGCCTCCGGTAACCTCACTCACGCGTCGAAATGCAATGCAAGCATTGCTTCACAGCCGGTTTTCTGTGAGGCAGTGGTATCGAGCGGAGTCGAGCCGGCAGAAGCATGGCTCTCCCACGTTAAAGTTCGAATTTAAAGCTAGTCGTTGTTAATTCCGATAATGCTACACCGGTCATGAGTGGTTCTCATTTTGGATTGTTCGCATCTGTTTCTCCTTGTCTGTCCCTAAGTCAAAGAGAGTACATTGGATAACAGTAAGGGGTAGGTAGATTTTCTGAGTCTGGATAGTCCACGGTCTGATGTAGCACCTCCGTTTGGACACGACGTAACTTAGTCTGACGGTGGCTGCGAAATGTGAATCTGTTTAAAAATACCCTGCATAGACGAACCGATTTGCGGTTTCTGGATTCGTTCGGAGCACGTGGTCAAATAAATTACTCAAAATGTTGTGCTAAAATGGTAAAAGCTTGTAATTCATGGTTCTTTTATTTCTTCTATATTCAACCTCCAAGATCCATGACTTCAATTTCTAGAGAAACTGAGGAAAAAATGGCCCACTCAAGAGATTTTGACGACCAAGGCTGCCAAGTTTTTGTGTCATATTTGCTCTATTGTAATAAAGTTCTTGGTGTGCATGAATTAATGTTGCCATTTTTAGCATTGAGCTATTTGATGACAAATACATAATTCTTTAAACACAGATTTTAAAGTACACAAAAGAGTTTGGTCTTTTTAGTAAAGTCTTAAACATTCCTATGTACAGAATTAGATCAGCTTAAAGCAGACATAATTTTTAACGTCTGACGCAAAAAGAAGGGGTATTATAGATTTTACGTGACACGTTAAATTGTGTCTGTGTGTCTGTTTGTGTCATCATAGATTCACCGATTTGGATTTAAGTTTTTTTTGTTTGAAAGATGTCTTGATCGAGAGTGTTCTTAGCTTCGAAGATCATCAGCTGTTTTGTCGAGAGTTTGAGTCGAGGGTGTTTTTTTTTTTATTTAGGCATGTTACATTTTTCATTTATATTTAGAGATAGTAATAAAAAAATTAATTAAAGAGAATATGTAAAATTTCACCTTTGTGTCTTGAATGGTAGTAGACTTTACTTCATAGCAAGAGCTACAGTTTTGGTTAAACAGCCGTGGTTTATCGCATTCTATCGGACAAGGGACGACGAAAGAAGTGGACGCTTTTGCTGGCATAACATTGTCTACCAGTGCCTCTGAAAGAATAAATATAGTAAGTTCTTGTTCTCTTAAGTGTCTCTTCTTATACCCACAAATATAGCTGTGCTATACGGTTAAGGGAGAGAGAGCGAGAGAGTTGTGCCCTGAATCTCACGAAGAATTGCAACATTTGCGTGCAAATATATCAGTGCTTTTAATTATCACTAAAAAGGTGGCCGATACAGGAGATTTTTTTAAGACTGATTTGCCTTGATAAGAAACATTCTGTTGTTTAATTTTGCAGTCCATTAGTTTTGTTATTTATTTTAAAAGGTATTAATTTTGTGACGTTAAGTATTTATATTTTATTTTAATCCCGCTGCCATGGTAATATCGGGATAAAAAGTAGCCTATGCGTTAATCCAGATGTCCAGCTATCTACATACCAAGTTTTATCGCAATCTGTTCAGTAGTTCTTGCGTGAAAGAGTAACACACATCCATCCATCCATACATCCTCACAAACTTTCGAGTTTATAATAATATTATATGTAGTAGGATTAGTAGGATAACCCTTAGGGAGACGGTACTGCAGGACTCTCCCCTATATTCATACACTCACGATCACGCCTGTATTAAGCACCCACATTTTTAAAGCTATAACTTGTTCCAACGTAATAAGGGCCAAGCTTATTGCGCGTCAACTGGGAATTAAAGATATGAAAATTGGTGGTATATTGAAAGAGTATATTGGAAGGTAGGTAAGGGAACCTACCCATACTACGTGACCCATTCTCTCTTCCAAATACCAGGCTTGGTTACAGAGGCGGAGGGGGGGGCTTAGGTTTTCGTCACGTAGTCGATATCCTGTAGGGAAATCTCGTGCTTTTTCGAGCTATATTCAAATATGGCCCGCAGCGTTTAGCGCTTTTTAAACTCACAGGTAGCAACAAGCAAGCGTTTAGCGCTATTTAACTTTCTGTCGGCAAAAAAATATTTAAAACCATAATTATAAATGACTACGTGAAAATTAGAGGGGGAGGCATATACTAGGGGTGGTCACCGAGGGGGGAGGGGGGGGAGAGGTATAAAAATTTAAAAAAAATGGGTCACGTAGTATGGGTATGTTCCCTAACATGTAAAGGCAATTGCACGAGAGGGATATTGCTATACGGATGGATTATGGCTCAACCATTTGGAAACGGGCGGTTATAGATCGAAACAGACAGATTATATGTGATATTATGTTATCCATTTTTTTTCTTTAATAATTTTACATTTGACGAAGCAAACTATTGTTGCGGTGACTCTGTGTGTGTTGGTCTATAATTTTTAATTTTAATTATTATTTATTAAATCAATTTTATGAAATAAAGATATTGAATTTGAATTTGAATAAAAGTGTATACCGCATACTTGTAATTCTAATTGGCTGGCTGTTGCCGGGAAGTTCGTTTTATCACTACATAATATATTATAAAAAAAGTCCCCGCTGACTGGCCGTCTGTCTGTTCGCGATAAACTTAAAAACTACTGAACGGATTTTCATGCGGTTTTCAATAATAGACACAGTGATTCATGAGGAATGTTTAGGTGTATAGTTTGTTAAAGTTTTGTGTAAATTGGTTGAAATATGATGATGATTGTTGAAGATGTCACTGCTACCCGTGCGAAGTCGGGGCGGGTTGCTAGTATAATATAAATTAAGAAATTTAGATACCCCCGACTCAAAAATTCCAGTAACAAATAGAAAAGAGCTGATAATTTTCTTGAATTATAGCTAAGAACACTCTCGATACACCTTTCAAACAAAAAATTACTAAATCAATATCTGTGCATGCGTTTAGGAGCACAGACAAACATGTACACATATTAATCTTACAACATCCCATTATTACGTTGCAGGTTAAAAACTAAGCATATACCCAACCAAAGTAACCATTGCACGGATTGGACACGTTATTTGATCGTTTCAAGGGTTTTAAAATAGCAGATACACACAGAAAATTGTGACAGAAAGTAGGGTTATTGGTAGCCAGGAAAAAGTACTTACCAACTGTATTCAATATAAAAATTAAAGCAAGAACTTTCATTTTTGTTTATAATACAGTAGTTTTATTATTTTATTTCTTTCGAATACCAAATCAACATCACTGTTTTAACTGTTTACAGGTAATTGACATTTCAAATTAATTTCATGGTCGACAAGACTAGCAGTATTATAGATATATGCCTAGGTTTATGCGGTATATACGGCTAAGGCCATCTAGCGGAAATATCCGGTATCAATTTAATATCTTCGATTCGTTAGCTGTCAGTTCTGCATAGCACTATATAATATCGCCGGGTCCAATACATTGATATATCAATGGTTCAATAACAAGATTAAGAACACATACAAAATCGTTTGAACATAATACGCTAGTTTGCGCATATAAGTTCTGTGTTTTTCACATTATCTCTTTTCTCTACGTGTTAGATAAGAGTTTCTTAATTATTTAACTATTTTAAATTTACGTTTAATATCATTGTCACTTGACCTTCCTTCTATTGTTTCTTAATGTGAAAATACATTGAAATGCAGATTTTGAGTGCAGCGATAATGTTATGTGTAGTAAGTATACATCTATGTTCAATAATTTTTTTTAATAATGTTTCCCATAATACCAAATGTGCTATATAGGGTTTTTAAGCCGTAACAATGATAACATCATAAACTTAGTATACCTACTAAGTTTATGGTTGACATAGACAGCAATTTTCATGTTCCGGATGTCTTAATAGAAGCTGTTCCCTACTTAAGGCGCAGTACGGTACACCGTGTGGTTTTAGTCGATTCGATGCCGACACACCGCCCCATCGAAAACCTCACACGCACAAAAAAGAAATTCAGCAATTTTCATGTCTGACTGTCTCTAAAATCCGGATATTCTATCAGAATTGTATGCGTTATTATTTATTATACTTTCTCCCATACAAAAGTATTAGTTTTCTAAATAAATTCTCAAGTAAAGTTTTGGGATTTGGTACTTTTCTGTCCATAGTCTCAATCAATGCATGCGTTTTAAGTTTGCGATTCTTTGTATTACTGTTTGTTAGTTTACTTTAATGAGTAGAAAAATAAAATGGTATCAGTATTTAAGCACCTCGCAAGTAGTGCTGTTTAACTGAGGTTTTTTGTAAGTGCTATTCAAAATCCACCGATCCACTGGTCTACAACAAAACGTTACCTACTATATTGCTATCGCTTTTAATTTTGGGAAATTATTTTTTAGGCATGTTTTGGAGTAACTTCGAGCACACGCAGAACTCGGATCGCTCGATGTCAAAGTGGGTTCCCTCCGAAAGACGATAGGATTTTAATACAAAACAAGCAGCCGTGTAAAAATTCTATGGCAACTTACCCCCCTAACTTTAAGATACTCAAAATTAAGAGGTTCAAACCCACGTTGACGCGAATCACCGAGGAAAATTATTCAGACGACATAAATGTTAGTGTCAGAACTAACGGTAAACATTTAAGCTCCGAGTTAAAATATGAGACAAGAAATTTAAAAAAAGTTTACAAGAGAAAGAGAAGAAATGTTCTGTATTTATAAAACCATGTCTGAAGTTACTAAGAAAAATAGAGAAGCAGAGAAAATTGCTTGCGGCCGTACTTTGTACCAACAAGAACGTCTTCTATCGAAAATATGATTAACCTATGCATAATAGTTTATATGTATTTTCCGGAATCGACTTCAGTTTTCGCCGCGAATTCTTTTTTATATCTTCTATCGACTGAAAACGGATACCTCGAAGTGGTAATTTGAGTTTTGGAAAGAGAAAAAAGTCGGCCCGAGCCATATCCATTATCCGGTGAATACAGTGGTTGTTCGATGGTATTTATTGAATTTTTGGTCAAAAATTTGTTCACAATGATGGCCTTGTGCGATGGCGCGTTGTCGTGATGTAATATCCATGGATTTTCTATCCCCAAATTTGGCCTATTTCAACGAATTTGCTCTCTCAAACGCCACATAACGCTCAAATAATATAATTTCTGGCAAGAATTCCGAGTGCACAACACCTCGATAGTCAAAGAAAACAGTCAACATGACCTTGACTTTTGATCAACTTTGTAGTGTTTTTTTCGGTTTCGGTTCAGTTGGAAGTTGCCATTCCGAAGCTTGTTGACTAGTTTGCATATCAAACTCGTAAACCCATATCTCATCACCAGTAACAATGCTTTTTATGAATGGGTCGGAATTGACTTGTTCTAACATGTCTTCAGTCTCCGCGATTGAGTTTTGAAGAAAATTTTGATCTTTTGGGACTAGTCGAGCGGCAACGTGTTTTATGCAAAAGCGATCATTTAAAATGGTTCGAATCGATTCGTGAGACACAGAAAGTTCAGCGGCTATCTCTCACAAACTGGAATGAGGATTTTCAGTCACAATTTTCTTCATTTTTGCGATGTTGAAAAAATCACAACACGGTGTAGTGTATCACAGAGATACACTACACCGTGTCGTGATTTTTTTCACACCCCCTCCTCTCACAATCGAGGCTCGCGTGGTTAATGGACGATCCCTAAGAGATTTGTAAAACCTAACCATGCCCTCTAGGCTCTTGTTAATAAAAAAATACTCTCAAAGAATTCGCAAAGTACACTCTTCCATGGTTCATCATTTAATGTCATTACACATGTAGGCATATGAATGTATACTTATTTAAGTATTGGTATTGGTATAGGGCTCTGTTGCCGAATTTAGGCGTATAGGCGGTCCATTATGCGTTCACACTGACTAGTTGAGCCAGCCTATCTCCTTCCAGAAACACAGAAGCCTCCTGGGGCTTTCACAGGTTTCTATTTGCCGTTTTCTGCGCGTTGAGACATCCTCTGCATGCCATGAATAGGTGCCGGTTTAGGGCCAGGCGGACTATTATGTTGTATAACAGTACACGTAAATACGTAAAACAGTATATACGTAAAACTTATTTAAGTAAGTTTATGTGAAGTCATACATGTAGGAGCTCAATACAATACAAATATGTTTTTTGAGTAGTGTTTTGTCAAAAATTTGTATTCCGTTTGTTTTATTGCATCTACTTCTTCTTTTCTTTGCATCACCCAAAGGTTGATTGGTACGGAACTCCTTAGGCATTCTCCGCCTACGTACCAGATGGTCTAGATGTGCATAAAGTTTAAATAAATTAATATTTTTTAAGTACAATTATGAGTAATCTAAAAGTACGTAAAACATTCATATTGAATAAGACCGTGGTTAATTTTTAACATGCCATGTAATTAATTTGTATTTATAACAAATACAAATTAAAAATCAAATTATCAATTAATATGCAATTTATGTGGTTAGCAATTTAATTACGTAAGTAGGTAATCAACTGTATCTTTTAATTTGTTTAATGGAAAATTCTATTTCAAACTATTTATACCTACAGATGATTAAAGTATTACTATATGATATCGGCGTAATTTGAGCCAGCATTTGCTCAAACACGATGAGCTACGTATAAAAGGAGCGTCGCGTCGACAGAAAATTAAATACAGAACGCACCCTACGATGCGATGTCCCTACATTTCCTTAGCCAATAATTTTTCTTGCATATTAGAGCGTAATTTTTTAACAGTTAAGTATACCTACATTTTGATCAATTGAAACTATTGTTTTAATTTTTTTCTTCTGCAAATTATGTAAAACACATTTTTAAATATAGTAGCAATAAAACTTATTAAATCCAGGCACTTTTTCATTTGTATTTTGAATGTTCTTTTTGGAATAGTAATCTCTTGTGAAATTGTCAATGTTACTATAGCAACAGCTTTAAAAAAATGTTTGGTAGAAATTACGTCGGATAGTCTAGTTCTCCGATCCATCTTTAGGTTTTCCATTATTTCAAAGTCTATTTAAAAATACAACGTTCTTAAATGACTTTATAATTTTGGTTGGTTACTTGGATAATTGCGACGCTTTTCTATTCTTAAACTTATTTATTTTACCAACATTTGGAGGTCGTTCTTAATTTTTGCAACTGTACTCAAACACAGTGTTGTAAGGATAATTTGGCTAAAACCGAAATTACGGCGGAAATATTGTTAGACGTCACTAGCGTGCCCACCTACCATGGATCCTCAATGCACTTCCGATATCACGGTTGTTGTTTTCTTTTTGTTGAAATGACAACTCCCGCATTAGGAATGACTCCTGTGTCGCGGGGGACTTTAAAAATATACAAACATCGAACACAAAGAACATGCAGATTCGGGTGGGAATCGAACCCACGACCTATGGCTTAGCAGTCAGGGTCACTAACCACTAGGCCAAATTAAATAATAAAACTAAAAAAGTGGCTCACTCATTAGATCTAAATTTAAATGATCTTTTATGTTGTTCATAAAAACTTATAGAAATATAGTATTTTAACTGTAAAATCACGTCTGTTCAATCACGTAAATTAGCGAAATTGGTAAAATTTCGTATACGACCTCTTAACACTCACGGAAACACTAATTCAGGACACCTCAATGAAAGGGGTGAGCTATTGCGACTACCGTTCATTCTTCGTGGTTATTTAGTGTAATTTGGTGTTATTAGAGTAATTTGTCGAAATAACAGTAATTATTTAGAACTATTAAACTACTCAGATTTGCATGATTGTATTCACGCATCATATAATTCTATACGCCAATATAATTATCATAAAACTATTTTTAAAAATAAAACAAGCGGGAAACATTTTATTCTTATTTATTTTATAATACATCAGATAAAAAATACAATATTTATAACTGTGATAATAACATGTTTATTAGTTCCAGTAAACCTTTATTTTATCATCGACTTTCTATCAACTTTAACAAAAATAATGTTAATAAATATAATTAATAATAACCTAATAAACAAATGGCCCAGAAATGTTCTGCATTTTAACGCTGCAAACTTATAAATTAAGTACTTACCTTTAACTTATTATTTAATCATGGTAATACTTTCGGACGGAATGTCAAATGGTAATAATAATAATATATGTCATTATTTAATTATACAATATCAAGTGGATTATTTCATTGGTTATAAATAATAAATTGTGACAATATTAAATACCTATTCCGGTATATTTTCACAACCTAAAAACTGACAAAACGCGGTTAGTTATTGAGTTATAATTATAATAACGCACAGCATATATCAAGGCACATTTGGAATGCAATCTGAAAATACAAGTATTTTATTTATACATATAAATCTTAATATTTCTGGCACTTAATAAGACACTTTCGAAGATTTATCCTAATTTTAAGTACTTCATATACTTAATTATAAAGAAGAATATATTTCAGAATTCAATATCAATTACTTGCAGTTGCTACACATACTTTGAATTCATATAAAGTATAATATTCGATATCACCCTTTTGTGATAATTATTTCGTCCAGATTAACCTACAATGTGATCATTATATACAAAATAAGACCGACGACAGCCGGTGTGTGCATGAATAAAGTTGTATGCATTCGTCAAACATCGTGTTTTTAAATCTATTTTTCGTTTTAAAAAAATAAAGACATTACAATGATAACGAACGTTTTGTCAAGGCGAACGGTCAAAGTTTGTTTACGTAGATCAAGCATATTGAATATAAATTTGTATTGAAGCAAATTGTACATAATGCTTGATTTCGGTATATCCGAGGATCTTCATCGATCGACATTATACCACATAACAATCTATATAATTAATCAATAACACTTAAAATTAGTATTCATACTCTAACAGACGCGGGAAAAAAACACAAGTATTTTTTTTACATTTTCCCACCACTAGGACTTCTAGAGCTGCTTTTTATCGATGTGACCGAAATATTGCCAGAGCTACTGAATGTCGGTGGTGGCGACCGAGGTAATGTAAATTTAGTTTCACTTAAATTCTCTTGGCTCATAGATTTTTGAGTAGTAAAAACCGGTATTTTCGACGAAACACCAGCAACTTGTTTCACCTTCTCCGCTTTTAATGGTATATTGCTTGGTTTTGCGGAAATACTCGGTTTTGAACTCGACACTAACGGTTCTGGTGACCGCAGTTGCATTTGATCCAACTGCGATAGTCTACGGTTTTCTAGATCGGTGCTCGTTACTATTGTTCCCTTTGGAGATTCGTATGTAGCTGTACGGAATTTAATATGACTGTTTCTTGGTAGATCGAAATCTGAATGGCGTTTCTTTGGTTCGTTCGATAAATTTTTCGTTCGTTTAGCGTCCGCTTGCTGTTTGGCGGAAAAGTGTCTTTCATTGTGAATGAAATCATTAAGCAACTCAATGTCTAGTTCGTAAGTTAGAGGTGGTTCTGCGTACAGTGGCACCCTCTGTCTAGTGGAGGTCTTATCTTTACTTTCTTTCAGTTTCTGAATTTTCTCTGTTCGTGGAGTTACGACTTGTATTTCAGTGATGTGATCTCTTTTATTATCAAATTCTTTGTATTCTTTTTCTACATCAGTAATTCCTGAAGTATTAATTGTATATCTTGTTTTAGTAAGCTCGACTGCGTCTCGACTAGTCGTTTGTACGTCTTCTAAATCCTGAACTATTCTTATTCCCATTTTCGATAATTCTTCTGGACTTTTCTGAGACATAAAATTCGGATCATTTTTAAGTTTCTCCATTAACGCTTTAGCTTGCTCCTCATCCATTTCTGTTGTGTTTAATATTATAGTTTCTGTTCTAGTAAAAGCGGGTTCGTCAGTTGTGAAATGCATGTGGGGGTGGTTCCTTTTGATTTTATCTAAAACTCTCGCATCAATGTCTTTGACGTCACCTTCTTCTAGTTTCATCTCATCTACCTGCCCACCTCTCATAATACCGAAACTTATTTGCTCTACTTGTAAAGGTACTTCAGTTTTTGTTGTGATGTATTTAGTTGAAATTTTTTCAACGTTTTGAGTGATTACTTTGTTCCCAAATTCATCTTCAGCGACATTAACTGTAACAGACTTCTGTACCGGTTCCTGCGTCATAGTAATTGCCATATTCGCCGGTTCCATATAAAGTGTCCTGTTTTCCTTTTCATCATGTCTCCTTCTGATTCCTTCAAGAACATCGGGTGGCATCATTCTTTTAGTAGGTTCACCGATTTCGATTGACTTTGTATAAGATTTTCGCTTTTCTTCAACTGGTTGAATCTTTTCAGTAGTTATCGTTACTATATTGGTTTTGTCTTTGGACTCCGTCCATTCTGAACTTGGGAAACTGTCAACCTTCTTGTTGTATTTCAAACTGTTGTTATTAGACCCTACACGGATGTTGCTAACATAATCATCATAATCTCGCACTTTTTCAGTTGGTGTGCTAGTTTTCAGATCAAAGTTTACGATATCAGGTTGATGCATAGCTGTTTTTAAGGCGTCTGTCATCGGAGGAGTGTCTTTACTAGTACTGGCCACGTGTTTTTGTGTTTCTTTATCTCCACTTTGATCAATATTTACATTTAAAATTGAATTTTTTGCAAGCAACTTCTTCATCATATCAGATTTTGGTCTCTCTAAACTATTTGCGTACGTGTTACGAGACATTTTAAGATCATCTGGAATGTTTGTGTCGTAAGACATACTTATTTTTTCTTCGTATTTTGTTGATGTAGTAGAGGATTTTTCAGTCTCTGGTGGTGGCAGTTCATGAGTGCTGTCCAAAGAACTCATGTTACTGCCATCTGAAGTAGATTTTGCAAATTCAGACACAAGTTTCAGATGCACCTTCATATTTTCATCCATTATTCTTCTAGCTAAATGATCAGATGTTTCGTGTTCTGTCTCTTTGTATAATTCAAACTCTTTTGGTTTTGTGTGACTATGCTCTTCATTTTTGTCAGATTCTACAGAGCTGCTTGATCCTTTTACAATAGCGTCCTCTAAGTTGCCAAACTCAGAACCTTTTTTGAGACGATTCCTTTGGAAAGTATTAAGTCCTTCCATTGCTGATGTTTTTGCAATATTTAAACTCAGACGAGGCTCCTTGTGCTTTATTACAACACCTTTATCAGCATCTAACATTTCTGGTAGAACGTCTTGAGAGGACGCATCAAAGAAAGAAGTTTCGACTACAGACATCGCTTTCCTTTTTTTAGGTGATAAAGTAGTCTCTTCTATTTCAGCATCTTCAGCAGATATGTCCAGACTTTGTGCTCTTTCTAAAGTCCCTGTATTCTGTATGTTTGATTTAGTTCTTAATTCAAATCTGGATAGATCACCGAGTGAAGCTGCTTTTCGTTCATTTTCATCTAGAGTTGACGCATTGTCCGACACTGAGCGTGCTGTCTCGTTCATTGGAGAACTATGTATAGTGATGTCACTATTATTGAGTTCAATTGTAGTCGATCCTTTATCGCTTTTATCGCTGTGGTTTAATGATCTCACGGAATGCACATCTTGGTTTGAAGACATGTTAGATTTTGAATCTTCAAAGAAATTGTTAAGAGAATCACTTTCTCTCTTGAACGGTTTTGTCACAATATCATCAATATCATCTTGACTGAAGTTGATAGAGTCATCGAGGCGTGAAGTGCTCTTAGTCTTGTTGGCTTTAGGCGTCGATGTATTGATCTGTGTTACAACTGAACCACCCGATCTGCTGGATACAGTAGAATCATCATGTAACAAACTTGAGTATTGTTTCTCATTGCTCAGAAAGTCTGTTACCCTCTTTAGCTGTTCGAGTATACTGTCATCTGTTTTGTTCCTATCGACATCAGGCGGAGAAGGGGCCTTACCTTTGGATTTCTTAGGTTTAGAAGCTTCCTCCTTTTTGTGTTCTGATTTCTCCTTATCGAAACTAAACTCAGAAGAACTCTTTCTATTAGATCGCGCTGCTTTTGCCGCGTCCAGCATATGCTGTGGCAGTTCTTGAGGAATGCCATTTTCATCTCTCTTAATTCCACTTGAATTCAAATCGGTTCTAGCAAATGTCGTCATAGAGGTTTCAGAAGTTCTTGATGTTTCCGAAACTCTAGATGTTTCTGAAACTCTTGATGTCTCTAGACTGAATCCAGTTTCTGGATCAGTGGTCTTCACGCGTGCATTAGGTATAGGTGGAGCTATCTTTTCTCTCCTTTTCGCAACTACAGGTTTTTTCTGTTCTGTTTCGTTTTCGTGTTTGATTTGGGCAGTAGGTGCCGGCCTTTGAGGTTCAGGTTTATCAATTTCGTCAACAGACTTTTTTTCTACGACAACATTGCTTATACTAGTTGTGACCGAACCATTTTCAACACTTTTATGTTTTAACACTCCATCATCAGGTACGTTTGGAGGAAGAACTCTTATGCCAAATTTCATTCCCCTTTTCGGGTCAAATTCACGTTTCTGTACTTCTGATTGCTCGATATGTTGTGACGCTATTCCATTCTCTGGTTGAATTATCTGTATGTCACTGCCAGTTGAATGTCTGTTTTTGTTTCTTTCTGGTTTGTTAACAGTTGTTGGGACATCAGAATGTCTAGACTTGTAAGCGAGCTTGCTATTCTTTTCATTCTCTCTTTCTAACGTTGTAATGCCTTCTTTCTTCTCTTTCTTTGTCCTTTCAAGTGTAGTAGATGTGATAATTTTGTCCGATATCATTTTTTTAATGCCGGTTTTACACTGTTTTGTCTCTAGGGTAGAGTTATTGGAATGTGACGTGTTCGGTGACTTTGGCGGGTGTAGCAGTTTTGCCTCTTTCTCGAGCTGAAAAAAAAGCAATGGGTTTATTAGAACCTAGACAAAAGGCTTGACTCAAAACAAAATTTGCAATCTGATATGACTGTCAATGAGTCGTAACAGTTCTAGTTTTATGCCTACGCTATCGTCAGATTTTGTAATTTATATAAACATGACAAATTTGATTGTTTTGTATTATATTCAGAAACGTCTTTAGTAAATATTTAACACTACACCCGTATTCACAAAAAATACTTTGGATAGCGTGGAAGCAACGCTAAGCTAATTGATTTGATAAGGCAACATGTTTGTTTTATCGATTTACCGTCAATACAGTATAAAATCGATAGGTTTGGTTATTCTGATTCCAAAAATACCTGATTTCAGATTTTTTTACGAAACGTCTGACCTGGCCGCATTTTCAAATACGTTTAAAAAAATTACCGAACTGTTTTATTGCATCTGTCTGATGGACATGGTTTTGGTCGTGGCCTCTCGTGTGGTGATTTTTGTGTGCTAAAGAAAAGTCGGTGTAGTTTGAACTTTCTATTAGGATGCAGAAGGAGAAAATATTCAAAATCTCGAACTACTTACTATTCTCGTAATTATTGTCCTCTGTTCAATCAAAAGTATGAAATGTCACTCCCACCGACGCTAACCTTTGCGTAAAAAAGCTGTCAAGCTACTTATTATGAGGGTTCCTTTTAATGAACGCATAGTGTTGCCCATCGCTCAAGTATTGGTTAAGAATTGAAATTACCGATGCTATGTGTCCGGGCTCACTGTGAGTCCTCATATATTATCACTGTTTGTGAATAGTCAATAGTCTTAACACCCCTTAAGACTATTGACTTGTGTTACAAGTCAATATATTCGTAAGAGTTAAAACAATTTTACTACAACTGCAATCTAGACGTAAGCAAACCAAGAGGGATTAGATATTCTTCAAAATATTTGAATTTATATTGAAGAATATCTACTACAAGTACAAACAATAAATATTTAATACTTATGAGTCTCGGCCAGGGTCATTATTAAAGTAGACGATCTACTTTAGAAATGGAACAGCATATTCCTACTTAGAACAGTGCAGTGTTTCTACCTGCGCATAGGATCGCTATTGCTCCTTCTGTAAGGCAAGCATTGCGGTAAGCATGTATCGGCATCTTTTGTAGCATCATTAGTCCTAATGCGTCCTATAGCCTATTTTAAATATACAATAGAAGTGTTTAGAAGACGAGCATAAATAAAACTAGGAATCAGAACTAAAACACCGATTTGTTAAAATCTATAGGCGTAAACACAAGTTACTAATATCTTGGACATGAAGCCGCATTGTTTAGTGGTGGAAACAATAGACTGCGAGACATTCCAGCACATACTCAATGTATTCTAAACATGCATTGTTAATTTTGATAACATAAGAATAGAACGTTGTTTATATATCATAAACTTCCTTTAGGCATGGATTTTAGCAGTCAATGTAATTGCTTACTTATTAAGAGAGTTAAAATAATCTTGACAAAACACATTTATAGGTTGGCTGGGTGAAGGTATGACCATCGCTTCCGAGCGATCCTGCTATGATTTTTTATTGAGGTTTTTTTCTAATATTCTTGAAGATTTTCTGTTCTGATTAGTTGCCGAAAGGAGGTCAGCTAAACCGCTAAATCACTCTAAACAAGTGCCTAAGGGTACAAAGTTACATGTTCACTTTGTTTTCTACTACGACTACTGCAAACAGGGGGATTCAATTCAGAAAGCATCAGACAATTCCTCTCTTTCGAAGACCATCCCAACTACAATATTATAAATGCGAATATGAGTTTCTTTGTTTGTTTTTTAAGCTTTCAGTCCTAAACTACTCAACCGATTATCATGATATTTTGCATACACGTACAGAAGAAGTATTCTATAATATTGTGATAATACAAAGAAGTATTCTTAAAACAAGATTTTTTATTTACCGTGTTAACATCGCTGGTAGAGCCCGCCCGCTTCAACAGGGGATGCTGCACTCCCCTCCCCGCTCCGCTGGCTCGGCCACCCTCGATCAGCTCCAGCTCCACTGGGTACGGCGACGCGAGAGACAGAATACCCACAGCATCTTCTAATGGAGTACCCAAGAATTCTATTTTGATGCTTTTTATCTTGTCACCTGAAATTATGATTAAAATTGTTTGAAGAATTAACTCCGAAGTTACGGATGATATGTTAAAAAACAGAAAAGTTATTCGACGAAGATGCTTTGTAACTGCTTGCCATTAGGTCATATACTCGTTTGTACTTTGATATCTTATAATTAACTTACTACCAATTCAATTAAAAAAAGAGTTTTTGACATTAGTACACAAATGGTGAAGATATCGCCATTTGTGAATCGAATACACAGAAAAATTAATTCAGTCGAATTGAGAACTTCCTCCTATTTGAAGTCGGTTAAAAGTAGATAAAAAATAAGTAACACAAAAGCCAAGAAATTCTTCTTTTTAAAGCGTTTATCTCTTTCTCGAGTGCGCTTTTATGAATTGTACATAATCATTGTTTCACTAATTATAGTTTCCATGAAGACCGATAATCTTTGTGCTCTGGTACGAGTAATACTCTATCAGGAAATGTACTAGAATAAGTAAAGGTCCCGGAATTTTTCACACGAATCCGTAAAATTAATACGTTTAGGAAAAGAAAAAAAAATTATAAAAATAAAAAAATCCATAAACATCACAATAAAAAAATATCTAATCGAATGTCAAATGTCAAATAAGCAACATTATAAAAATGTCGTTGTTTTTGGTAGAAAGTTCCCTTTACTAAATGTCAAATGCTTAATGCCTTTGACATTTTGTTTGCTGAGATTGGTTAGACTTCGTGATAATAGTATTTTTATTACTGCGCATTACGCCTGCAATCGACGCGGTAGGACGTCTCACCCCTTGAAAATCCCGACTCGTCGAGTCCGATACTAGTCGGGCATCCCCGAAATATACACATGAGTAAAGCCATATATCCTTAGTAAGCATACTATGGTATGGTCCTTAGACAAAGGTGCGTTACACATAAATTTGGCTAAATAAATACGTTATATTTATAGGGCTATTGATATACAAGAGCTGAAGAGTTTGTTGAACGTTTGAACGCACTAATCCTAATTTCTGGACCCTGAGTCCAGAGAAGGATATACGATACCATTCATCCGGAAGAAGCACTATTCCCCGGAAATACCTGATTTGGTAATGCTAGTGAAACCGCGGGCAAAAGCTAGTTATATCATTATAATAACTTCACGAAACTCATCTAGCAAATTTTCCAGAAAGTATAAAAGTTATTGGTATCTTTGAAAAGTCGTCAACACAAATATTTAATTACAAAATATACATTTTTAATTCGCTGTGCGTCAATGCAGATAATTTGTGTCTATGTTAAAAATAAGTAATTTGCCAAGTCTGGCAGTAAAATAACTTAAAATAGTATGAAATTTGTCGTTCAGTTTTACTGTCACGTTTTAAATTTATTTTATTATCTTCAAATTAACATTTAAGGTGAATGATTTGACAACAGTAAGATGTGACGTCATACATTTTGGCGTTTACTAAAAAAGTACTCCTTGATAGGCATCTACTCTATTTAGATTGTATCAGTAATGGATTTCAATATCCTGATCTTGCACAAGTTTGTGAATTATTAACAAAAACCAAGTGGCAATTTTAAAAGAGATGCTACATTCTATACAAAAAGCAAGTAGGATTATGTACACACTTTGAACCAGGAAAAGACCCGCCTTTTGCTGATGTGAAGCGTCGATCAAAGGTATCTACTTGTTTTTTCGTTGTTGTTTTGTTGTAAGTTAGCTTCTGCTTTTTCATCTTAGTAATTTATTATCGATTTGATTACCTGGCTGCAATTTAGCCGCGGCAGCTGGTCCACTCCTGAGCACGGAGTGGACGATCACGCCATCTCTTGCGCCGCCACCGCACTTGAAGCCTAAGCCAGTGAAGTCTCGCGCCCATAGTTTCACGCGCCGAATTCGAGCTCGCTGTGGACAAGGATTAAACAACTTTATTAATGTTATACTAAACTGAAAGTAGTTTCTTAAATATCAACCTTCCCAATACCAACTGTGTGCGCCGCAGATATTTTATAGTTTAAAGGTCAAGACTTTGATAAATATTTGCAATATTTGCGTGTATTGTAACAATTCTATTTCAACCTTTGCCTGCAGTCAATCACTTATTTTACAATGTCAAACGAAGCGGTTATACTGCTGAGCGCGACAATATTAATTCGATTATGTTATTTACGCAAAAAAGAAAAAAAATACGATATTGGTGTCACAAATTATTTCAAAATCGGTAAATCTATTCAAATGGTGCACATTGGCAAATGAGCAGACAACCGTCCTTTTTTTATGGCATAGGGGGAAAATGAGCAGCCGGGTCACCCGATGGCAAATGACTACCGCCGCCCACTGGCACCTGCAACTCAAGAGTCACAAGTACGTTGCCGCCCTTTAAGGTGGGAATATGGGAAGAGGGTGGAAGAGCGGGCAGACGGCAGAGGGGGATTAGAGGGGAGGAGAGGGGGAAAGGGGAAGGACGGGAATAGGGGAGAGGGAAGGGTTAGGGCCTCCGGTAACCTCACTCACGCGGCGAAAAGCAATGCAAGCATTGTTTCACTGCCGGTTTTCTGTGAGGCCGTGGTATCGAGCGGAGTCGAGCCAGCCCATACGTGCCGAAGCATGGCTCTCCCACGTAAAAAAGTCCGTCCGTCTGCTCGTAAGTGGTAAATGTGATGGTAAGTGACTACCGCCGCCCATGAACTCCTGCAACTCAACAGGTACAAGTGCGTTGCCGGCTTTTGAGGTGGGAGTACGCTATTTTCTTGAAAGTTTAAAGGTCGAATCAGTCCTGAAATAACCAGGCGACAATTTCTTTCACTGATTGTTTATGCGAGGGAAAAAGTTTCTGGAGAACCGCACAAGTGTGTAAGTGATGGGGATGAAAGTTTTGTCGCGATAAACGTTGGCGAAACACTGCGGCCCGTATAATACGAACAATTCCTCGGAGCACTCCCCAAAATCCAAGCAATAGAAGATGCAGAGTGAAGCAAAATCTCTACGGAACGCCAAGGGGTCAAACCCATCTGAAATATCCTTGCAATAGACGATTTGTTACAAATTGTATCATTGGTTGCGTTGCAAAGCACTTTGTTATTAAATAGCTAAGTTACCTTATAAATAACATAAACAAATTGGTTATTATTTTCGTCTTCAAAGGACAACATAAGGATACAACCTAAACGGCCTTATGTTTATGGTTAAACAAAAACATTGTAGGTATCTTTATCCATGATTAAACCAAGGTGTCTATGATGACTTGAGGTTAGAATGACATCATCGCTCAGGCTGGCAAAGCCTTGCATCCGTTTAAGTGTTGCCTGTATTAAATAATTATCTGATTTATATTCTACATGCGTCCCGTGATAGACTATTGAAAAGATATTGTGACATCTTGCATCTTAGGCGGTATAGTAATGTGGCGAGACTTTAAGCTATCTGAGAGAGAATCTGGAATTATTACTTGGACGAAATTTCTATATCTTAACAGAGTATAAAAGATTAAGATACTCTATCTCTCTAATCTAAATTGTAAATATTCTGATATATATTTATACTTATCGAAGTGTTATTATTTAAAACCTCAAGAAATGGGAATAATATTCAAATTCAAAGAAGAAAGAAGATCTTCTTCTGTATATGGGTCATTCTTTTACAAACCGGACTGATTTGGACAACAATTATCAATATTACTGAGATAACGATGTGGGGTTAGAGAATGTGCATGGCGTGCATAGGAACCCGCGCGCCGATACGACGTACCTCGCTAGATTCATTAATTTATCTTTAACAGTAAAAATAGTTTCTCCATTAATACGTTTTTGATAGAAAATTTGACGTAGAATACGACGGTATTATTTCAAACTCGCTATGAGGGTGGGGCAATTGTTAAAAATGATTTTAATATTTTAATTGTTTATAACAATATAAATTTGTTATTCTATTTACTTTTAGTAGAATAACAAATTTATATTTTTATAATATTTTTTTTCGAAAAGTACATTTTTTTTTGTTTTAAAATGGAAAAACACGAAGTTTCTAGCTCTAATAGAACCGGAGTTATGAATTTTTGAAAATGGGTCTCCAAACCAAAATTCACCAAATTCTCTAATTTTCGATCCATCTCATTTCCCAAAATATTGGGAAAAAAGAAATCCTCCAACACGGATATCTTTTTTTCGATAAAGAACCCGTAAAAAGAAATTCAGCCAAATCAAAAATGTGTCGGTCAGAAAGGTGTTCGGTTTGGTAAAGAATGACCCATATTCAGATTTTGGCATAAAAATGCCTAATCCGAACAGGTTCATCGTATCCGCAGCAAGTCGGTCCTGTAGGTCAGTCATTATGCTATCTTTCAGTGGAATGTAAACAGTCCTCCGAAAATATTCCTCGTCATTACCGGGAAGAGTCTGCCGAGGTGCAGTACGAGGCCTCGTAATAACTATACCCAGTTTTTCAGCTAGATCTTGTGCCTCGACAAATAAGTTGTGAAAATTTCCTTCAGCATTTGATTTTGGGGGGGGGTCATGTCCCCTGTGACCCCCCCCCCCCCCTTCGGACCGCGCCTGGTCTAGATAGAGTAATTCTAACAAATTTGCTCATATTATCTTTTAAAAAAGTATCACCGACTTAAATGCGCCACAAAATACACAAATCGCTTCAAGATTTCTCCAGGGTCCCATCATTAGATCCTGACCTGATGACCATGGGACCACCTGGGAATTATACCCTTTCAAACAAAAGAAGAATTTTCCAAATCGGTCCAGGCGTTTTTGAGTAATCGGTGAACATACATAAAAAAATATATACAGTGGAACATAGACCCCCTCTTTTTTTGAAGTCCGTTGAAAAAAAAAAACCCGAGTGCAGATGTCGTGATTTAGCTATTATAATAAAGGTTGAGGAATTTAGCAAAATGGTGACACAAGAGCGCGACGCACCTCTTCTTGGTTTTATACTTCTGTAGACCTGCCTACTCAACTTACTTAGCTTTTAATTTAATATACTATATACTTTGGTACTGACGAATGTCGAAATTCTTGTAATGTAGACATTCTTGCTTACATTTGACTGCCATTAATTGTATCTCATAACGAATAGAACAGGATATTGTATGAATTATAGCTATTCAACTATAATTAAGCACTTGAAATGATTACAAAAATTTGCACCTACCCAATAATTTAAAAAGCCAATAAAATGACCCCCAAAACAGGTAATAACCTCACCTATGGCAACACTACGTGATCGTCGGCCTTGCATTCGACCTTCAAGATCAAATTAAATGCTCCCATTAAACCATAGACAAAGATATTGTTATGTCAGTCTTGACAACCGTGAGAAAATTATAAGTTTTAGGAAAATAAATGATAATCAGTCTTATAGCATTTGACGGATTGTTAGTTTTTTTATTGTTAACAAAAATAAAAAGGTACTTTTAAGCCAGATAAATAACATTTCAATTCTGACGTTTGAAATGCAATGCTTCTTTTGTTTGTCAAATATTTCAATGTCATTCGAAATACAAATAAAAATGTCATCTTTAACAAACACGAATTAACATAATTATGTTGAATCTAATGATTAATGGTTTAAAATATTATTAATATTTCTCGTTAGTGTACCTACCTGTACACAGCTATCAGTCATTGTAAATCTTAGATTATCAATGAGATCAGCATCGTTATTCTGTATAAAGGGTATAAATGTAGGTAATTATAATGTGGGTAAAGCAAAATCTATTAATAATTTATTACTTTGCCGACTTTACGAGTATCTATCAATCCGGCACACTTTAAAAAAAAATATAGATATTATAATCCAAGTTTTTACTCTGTTAAAATCGGTTTCACTTTTTATAAAGACATATTTCTTTTTTTTTTTTAAAGACTACTAGTAACGTACCCACGTTACTAGTATTCTTGTTAACCTCTTCAACTAAGCCAAATGCTTGTTAGGAGTGGGTTCACGTCGGTAGTGCATTGGGTGGGGTTCGAACCCGCAATCACTCGATCGCAAATCTGACGCCTTAGCCATTACGCTACCGCCTACAATAGATAATAGATTGGTGATAACCAAACACGAATACCTCTTTTTTTATTAAATGTTTATAAAACATTTTAGTACAGTTTGACAGTTTATCAAAAGTGAAAGACAACAAATGTAATATTTAAACTGCCTATTAACTTTGTTGTAAAGGGAAAAGAATCTACCTATTTATGTATTTAAGACTTTCTCTAGTCGTTATAGGTGTATGTTATGTATTGAAATAGCAATTTAATGACCGCAGACAATCTTGATTAATGCAATAAGGGACTATAAAATGCTTGGTATTTCCTGTACCGGGTCATATTAAGGCTGTTTATATAGTTATCTGTGCTCAGAATGTTAAACTACACTTATCTAGTTAATATGACTTATAACGTAACTACGATCTCAAATCCCCTAGCGCGTGATGTTTTTATTGAGAAATTGACTGATTTCAAGATGTTTCTTGACGATGTAAGATGTAACAAGTAAAATTCATCACGAAAGTTTGTTTGTTGTCACGCTATAACTACTCATGAACATTTGCAATACACGTTGTCATAGTCGTCAGAAACGGACATAGAGTAACTTTCATCCACATAAAATACCATATCTGAGTATATATTATAACTAAATTACTGTGAACGAAGGAGTGGGCAAAGGTCAGCGGAACGAAGAAGTCAGCTATTTAAAACGTAAAAAGAAAAATGTTTTTTTATAAAAAAATCTATATGTTGAGAGTATGTAGAAGGTACAACCGACTATAACCATGATACCATTGCATTGCAATAGTTTGTATGAAATAAATTTTCCTCAAAACTTCTACAGTGAGTCTCGTAGCAGTCTCGCCTACAGCACCTGACCAAGAAGCCGACTTCACATCGAACCTGTTATCAATAAATCAAATGTCCAAGAATGTCCTTGTGAGCTTTGAGATGGCGGATTTTTTCATGATAATCTTATTCAATAAATCATGTAGAAAAACCCGGCACAATCAGTCTTCCACTTTTTGTTTGATGCCGGAACAAACAGCAATAAAGATATAAAAACTTTTGAATAATTCAAATTGTGAGAAGATTTTTTACGAACACTGCTTCGATAAACGGATATTAGGAGATTATGGTAAACCTTGGACTATTCAGATTTTAATTCGTTTAACTTACGAGAAGGACAGAGGCAAAATTTTGAACCATTCGTGGTTGCTGTAAGGAAAAATACTCTCGAAGTTCTATTCCACCTGGCCCCACAAGTTCACCTACTGCCAGAAAAGTTAGCAGAAAAATTCAACTCAGATTCGAGAGCGTTGGGGAACACAGTCATTTCAGCTATATTGCAGCAGTGTTTAAAGCATAAACTTAATATACAACGTAAGTTTATGGTTTAAAGACTAAAGTCAATCAACGTGTATCAAGAAACAATTATTAAGTTTTTGTTTTTTTTTTTCATGATTTTATTTTTATTGTTGTTGTCTATTGATCAACAAAATAAAAACTAAACCCTAAAGAATCACTCTTTTGTAACATGTCTTGTACTAGAATCTTTTGAATCTATTGTTCATGCTTTGTTTACATTAAAACGAACATTTCTATCTCGAATGTGTGAGACTGTACAACAATTGATATCTTATCATCCAATCTGATTTTGAACTTGACATTGTGTTGTAGATTAGTGCACATTACAATGCTTAAAAGAACAAGTATAAGGAGAGTTATTTGCATCAAAGTTCGTTACGAGTATATTACGTATGATGATACAATTACAGGACTTATAAGTTATGAACCTGGCAAAAGGAACAGAACATGAAAGAGGTTTCCAATGATTTTTTGACAATAAAATAAAACTTTCGACACGGCTGAAACAATTCATGAGTTCTGTTACAGGACGGTCTATTGCAGATGAACCTAAGAAGAAAGTCTCATGAACCGCAGTAGCCCTTGGCCGCTTCTTGTACAGAAGGCGAAGACACTACAGAGCGAGACCTAGTCTCCTCTCAAATAGCGATACTTAGGCCTGCTTTTAATACGTTAACGGGCAGCTCCATCCGCTCTTAGAGCTCGGATGTTGTTTTCCGCGCTCCAGCTTTCTGATTGCAGGCAGCACAATACCGCTATACGAGTATGTGGCAACCTTTAGGAGGCCTATATTCAGCCGTGGACGTCCTATCGAGATGATTATCGGTTTGTGACCAGATAAAAATATACCTAATTGACATATAGGAACGCATTAAAAGATGTTATGAATTATTATCAAAACCATGAACAATGTAACATCAAATAAACAAAGTTTACATCTTGCATATATTTTTTTTTTCGGTGCTAATAGCTGGAATATTCCAAAGACTTGGAGATAAGTTTATGATGGCCTTATCTTAATTTAAACGGTATTAAAGGTAATCTAGGCCGTATGACGTCATATTCTTGTGTATTAACAAATAGGAATTTAACTACTAACGCTAAGATGTTATGTCGTTAGAAGATTGGGTAATTAAGAGATTTAATAATTAAAATCTTATTTCCATAAAATATTTTAAGTAACTAATTTTAATCACCTACATGAACTGGTGAATTATAGTAGTACATTGCAATCAGTTTTATGCCCGGTTCTTATGATGAAGAAACGATTCGTATTGCTTACGGACGGTTAAATTTTTGTATTCGTTTTCAACGAAATTTTACCGTCCGTAAGCAAAATGTATCGTTTCTTGATTACAGGGCATTAGAGGACTCGGACTTCCATCGGCATCTCGAGTTATGCCGCGTTCCAATAAACAAAAAACGATTCGTGTTGCTTACGGACGGGAAAAATTTCGTAAAAAATTCATCGAAATTTTACCGTCCGTAAGAAAAACGAATCGTTTTTTGTTTATTGGACCGCGGCATTACAGGTATGTGACAACGACCTGCTCGAGCTGCTTCTTGCTTACATTCTCCAAACCATCCGTATGACCACTATCCCTTTCCTCTTTGCCTTCCTTCTTACCATCTGCCCCTTTTAATATACCTTAAATTTTCCCATCCTTAATTCCCAAAGTGCCCGGTTGATGGCAAATAATATTTTTTTATCAGGAGGCTATTTATTACGTGAATGGTTGGTACCATTATAACTTGAAAAATGTGGGTGTTAAATACGCCTTTGTCTACCCATTTGGTGATACAAGCTTGAGTGTATGTACATTGCAATCTGAAACGAGAAAATATTCGCCTCTGAACACCGTTAAGCTACTTCCTACATAGCACATATCTTCTCGGACAGAGTTGCCTGGCACAATTCGAGAAGAATGAGAGAGAATAATTATGAAGTACCTCTACTCCACAGATAACCACGGTTTAAAAAAAATACTGGCATATTTACATATGTATAATAATTAATGGCGGTAAAAGTTTGGCTTTGGTCTTAAGCTACAGCTTCCTTATAAAGCCTTATATTGGTAGGCATAAAGCAGTGGTAGAGAAGGCATTGTACAGTGGATTGTCGCCACTGTACAATGGACTCCTCGGGAAACTCTGTGCTACACTTTTAACTAATTTGCCGCTGGTTTCCTTTACTCCTCTACTAATCTCCCCAAGTTCTAAGTTCATTATAAAGTTGGCAAATAACCTAGGCACATCGGACTTAATGATACAGAAGTACTTAACTTTTCCGCAACAGATTCTGCAAACAGCTGTATCTAACAGTTGAAGTTTACTTTGCAAAACCCAGTAATTGTCCTACTCAATTATACGGCTCGGCTTCTGTTCATTCAAAGCACTTCAGTACTATATCTATTACTTATTCTGTTCGCAGGTTCCAGGTTGCTTACTAACGGATATCAAGACACTTGTTTACAATCCAACTAACATTGCGCACTGGCTCGGCATTCCAGAAACCAGTTCATTCGCGAGCCTGGCAAATCCGGACCACATCGATTTGTAACGACTCGCATAGGAATGCAGATCCAAATTATACTCGCAGGGATGGCACCAGTATAGATTACAGGTGATTAAAAATTTAATGTAATAAGGGGTTTTATTTAATCCGTCTAATGTCTTGCAACGTGTGAAAGATAGCTATAGTCTTGGATAAGAGCGTAGAAATATTATGGGCGTCCTTTTTTTTACTAGGTTTGCAAACAAGCAGAAAGCTTATCAGATGGAAAGCTGTTACCGGAGTCAATAAGTACTCGCGACACCAATTCTGTCAGTAGAACGATACTATCCCATCTAAGCTCTAAGCTCTAAAGATTCTAAAGGGTCTTTAGAGCCCTTATCAGAGACTTTCTTTCTTTCTTTCTTTTAAAAAAGACAACTGTTGAATGTATGCTGAAATGTTAAAAGTATAGAGAACCACTAACAATGATAAACGTTTAACACTACCTACAAATACTGGTAGTACTAGATATTTTTGCTTTGTCGAACCCATCCAAAAAAAACCCCTAACCGTAAGGCCTGGAGACTTCAATCACCAACAACGTACCAATACCGTTTCTGTGACGTTTCTCAACAATTGAACTTGGAAACCCGTTATGCATAACGTGTTTTAAAAAAACAACATTGGTTAATATAAAAACGTCGTGGTAGGAAAGCGTTACTAATGCGCTATATACTTTACAGATTCTACTTGCGAACTGAATAATTTACGTATTAACTCGGTAATTTAAGCCTTATACATACTGTAATATCACTTATTATATATAATAACTAACTTTAAATCGTGGCTATGTCCGGTTGTTGTGTTATTTAATGTTTCTTCTGATACTAAGACGCCAAACAAGCATACCCGCCTGCAATAATCATACGTATGTAGTCTAACGTATTGATGACTGTATCTTCCTCTCAATGATCTCTGGTTAAACTACTAAGAAGTTTGCATCCGAGCACAGGGCCGCTTCATGATACGCTAGTATTATTGCCACTACTGATACTGTGAGAATAGATATTACTTCACTAAACCGCAGAAGTTTGCATACTTGTTAGCAGCGGTATTATTTTCTGGAGAGGAGATACAACAAATTAAAAAACAAATTGGATAGATAATCAATAGGTCGGAACGAGTCCGACATTGATTTTCGAGGTTTTCAGAATAGTTGGTTTTTCCTATACCCATTAAAATTATGTATTAGAATCTTAATAAAAATAGATAATATAACAGTAAGTATTTAATATTTTTTTAATGTCTTGTTACAGAATGCCATTTCTTGTACTATTAATTATTTTTGATAAACAATTTATGCGATTTATAGATATTTTTCAGTCCTGTCTTACCTCTACACTACTTAGTAATCTGTGCCTCTACTTTAAGCCTTATACATTTATGAAGTCGCCGCGACACCAAAGGTAAATTCGATACACGGAAGACGACAAAAACGATACAACGTTTTATGCTCAGTATTGCTGGACAGTCAGGACAACCATCCTACTATCCTACTAATATTATAAACGTGAAAGTTTGTGAGGATGTATGGATGTATGGATGGATGTATGGATGTTTGTTACTCTTTAACGCAAAAAGTACTGAATGGATTTTAATGAAACTTTACAATAATATAGCTTATATATCAGAATAACACATAGGCTATAATTTATGAAGATATTGTGTATATTGACCAATATATAACGCTAAGTATTAAGTAAGTCGGAAAAAAATCTGTCATCTGCGAGCTATTCTAGCGTGCTGTGGGAAAACTGTAAGAGTTACACGAATATAATGTACGGTGGGATTGTTCCTCCTAAATAGTTCTACAAAAAAGTCCGCGACAGTATATATCTGTCTTTTATGTGTAAGCCATTATTACCAAAATAGTGAACCATAAATACAATAAAATTTGATTTTTTATTTCCATTTCACATTTAGCAGTAACAAATTGGTTTTTATCAAAATAAATTAATAGCTTCAAAATTATCGCTTCTGATATTCAAAGTAGATAAACTTTGCCTTTTAAAGTACGTAATTTGGTCAAATATTTTAAAAGTTACGACGATATAAAATTAATATAAAATTGTGCGGTGCGGTGGAGGGGGGGACATCGCTCATCGCCGCGTGACGTGAGCCACCCGAGTCCCGAACGCGGGCAGGCAGACGCGTGAGGGCAGACGTTGTTGACGGTTGTGTCCGTAATGGGAATTTTCAAGACACTAACGATTTCTTTAAAGGCTCTGTATACATACATTTATATAAAGTGTTATATAAATGTACCCGTGCGAAGCCGGGGCGGGTTGCTAGTGAGCAACCCGCCCCGGCTTCGCACGGCTACAAATTATACACCTAAACCTTCCTCATGAATCACTGTCTATTAGTGAAAACCGCATGAAATTCCGTTCAGTATTTTTTTAGTTTATCGCAAACAGACAGACAAAGCAGCGGGGGACTTTGTTTTATATTTTACAATATGTAGTGAATATATTGAATGTAAAAAAAAAATGAAAGTTTGTGAGGAGGTTTGGATGTTAGTTACTCTTTCACGCCAAAACTACTGAACCGATTGCGATGATACTTCGTATGTAGATAGCTGGAGACCTGGATTAACACATAGGCTACTTTTATCCCGATATTCCCATGGCATCTGAGTTACGCGGGTGAAACCGCGGGGCACAGCTAGTAAAGTTATATATGTATATGGAAGATAGAAAACACATAAGCATTGGCCGTGAAAAAAATGCGGTACTCTTATACACTTTCGTAGGTGCAATGGTTACCGTCTAGAATAAAAGCACTAGAAATTAAGAATATTTAGAATCAAGTCTGACTATTTGATGATGATGATGATGATAAAAAAGGGGTAAACAAGAGAGAGGAACTATGTTATAAGAAAATCTATAAAATGTGGACAGAGGGTGCTAGTGGCATTATGATGAAATAAAAAATGTGAAGCCCGTGTCAAAAATGTGTAATGCGCCCGCCCTTGTTGAGGTAAGCTCAAGTTCATATTTTGAAAACAGGTGGAGTAGGTAAATACTCCATATAAAAATAGCAAAAGCTGGGGTGTTCCTGTTCTAGCGGCTCTTCAGTCACAGGTAATACAGGACATTCGGGTACGCGAATGTCTCAGTCGCCATCCGAGACTTATGGTATCCCTTACTCTAGGTTCCTCTCCCTACCTATTTTCCCTTATAGAAATTTACCTTCTTCCTGCTTTCCCGTCTCAAAACGACTACATTCCCAGTAGGAGGCTTTGCGTCAGGAAGCCGGCCGGTCATAAAAGAATCCAGCTAAAACTCTTTGCAATGTTACATACACATTGCGCCGACCCTAATAAAAAGTAGGGAAAGGGCAGGAACATGACGATAATAAGAATAGGAAAGGCTATATCAGAAGGAAGGATAAGTATGATTTTTGGTGTGAACCAATGAAAAGATATACCAAGAATGCAGATCAATAACTACTGGAACTAAACGTTGCCTTCCCTTCTCGTATTTCACAATTTATGAAACATAATGCGGTATGTTTATCATTATTTTGGCTATAGGACGTCCAATGCTGGACATAGGCCTCGAATAATGCCTTCCAAGAAGACCGGTTGGAAGCGAGCTATATCCACCGACAGCCCGCGATGCATGTACACTTTTTTTTTTATGGGATAGGTCTGAAACGAGCAGGCAGGTCGCTAGATGGTAAATGAGTACCGCCCATGGACACCTGCAAATCAAGAGTCACAAGTGCGTTGCCGACCTTTAAGGTGGGAATAGGGGAAGGGAGGGGAGAGGGGGAAGAGAGGACTTACGCACTCGGCAAAACACAACGAATCGTAGCTATGAGGCCGGTTGTCTGTGAGGCCGTGGTATCACTCTTGTCAAGCCAGCCCATACGTACCGAAGCATGGCTCCCCCTCCTACTTATAAATACCACATAATATTTTATGAAAGCTATAGCGAATAAAGGTTTACGCAAAATTGACTTAATCAATTCGTCACTTATCCGTGGATTCACTGAACAACGGTTAACACAAATATTATAACGGTTGCTAATCCTACAGACTTTACTTCTAGCCATATCAACAGTTCATGCCTCGTCTTGCGGATTCCTACGCGTTAAACCTCTATTAATACATATTATTATTATTACGTGAGGAGAATTCTTTGTACGCAATTTTTAAGCAAAACGCGTCCAGACAGGAATGTGAAATTTAGAATATTTAAAGTTTACGTGTAGAAGTTACAGCCGGGTCACCTGATGGTAAGTGACTACCGCCGCCCATGGGCAATTGCAACTCGAGAGTCTCATGTGCGTTGCCCGCCTTTAAGGTGGGAGTAGGGGAAGGGAGGGAAGAGGTGGAGGGGGAGGGGGAAGTAGGGGAGAGGAAAGGGTTAGGGCCTCCGGTAACCTCACTCACTCGGCAAAACACAACGCAAGCATTTTTTTATACTATGAACGCTTCTAAAATTCGGCAGGGAGCTCATTCCACAGCCGGACGGAGTGTTCGCGGGAGGAAATTGCTTTACTACGGGTTTTCTGTAAGGCAAGGAGGCCGTGGTATCACTCCGATCGAGAGGGCCCATACGTGCCGAAGCATGGCTCTCTGACTAGAGATTAGAATTAGAAAATCAAGTAAAAACGGCTACATATATATATATATAATAATAACTCCACACATCTCACACACGGCCGTCTGATCCCAAACTAGGCAGAGCCTGTACTATGGCAACCAGACTGCTGATAAACATACTTATATATTTCTAAATACATACATATTATAGATAAATTACACCCAGACACAGAACAAGTTATCATGCTCATCACACAATTATTTGTCCTGGGTGGGAATCGAACCCACGACCTCTGGCTTAGCAGTCAGGGTCACTAACCACTAGACCAACAGGTCAGTCGTCGTCATATACGGGTCCAGTATATATTTTGACCTGTCATGGTACAAAAGTCTATACAATGACAGTTCAAGTTATACTAGTCGAAATTCTACCGCCAGGCGATCTCTAGTTCATATAAATCATTGAAATCATGAGAACTCCTGGCTATTTTAAAGGCTGATTTATACTTTATTATCCGTTTAAAAAAAAGTTTTAATCATTTTTGTTTGAGCTGTATAATCCCATGTTACATACCTACAAATACCATACATATACTCGTAATATTGATGGGAAAGGGCTTGCGTGTCAGGGGTCTATAACCTTCTTTAGTAAATTGGCTAACGGTTAACCACGTAAAGCTCGAAAGGGGGGGAGGGAGTTCGGAAAAAATCACGACATATCACAAGGGGAGAGGAGGGGTATAGTGAGATATCACGTGTATTTGATTTTCGTAGAACGCACGATTATATCTCTAAAGATTACATTTTGCAAAGATAACATTTTGAAAACTTTAAATATATTTTGAACTAAAAAAATACACGTGATTTTGGCTAGGCGAGGGGTTAGTCTAAAACCTCACCACCAGGGGGAGAGGGGATCAAAAAGTTAATGGACGACCCCAAAATATATTTAACGCATTAAGATTCTGAAAAATCTGATTCCTATCCTGAGATTACCGCGTTCAAACAAACAAACTCTTCAGTTTTATTATATTAGCTGTGGATTATTCGCACAACCCTGAGAGATCTACGTGTCTTGATAACAGAGGTATGACTGTATCCGCACGTAATATAAAAGTTTTACTCGAAAACCAGAGAGATAACTGTGGTAGTAATGAAATAGTGACGAATTACATTTATTTTGACGATAGCGACAAATCCTTTCTACGGTTAAGTTAAAAAGTAACTAACACTTATGATGCTTTTTCTCTGGAAGAATTACAATGCAATAGCTACTGGCATAAGAATTAATCGATAGTTATTATTTTTTATTTTAATTTGCGTGCATTTTACAGCTCTCGTATTTAGTTTGTTTTTTAGAATTTTTTTTAATCATTATTTAATATGTACATTTTTTTTTTGTTTTTTAAAGTATTACATTACTCGGAAAGGGTCCGGGAGGACCACCTCCACTCGGACTTAATTCGCCGCCGGCGAACCGGGCGGCGGAGGCGCGCTTACCAGCGCCTCATGCCGCCCTGAGTGTGGCCGCGGGTGGACGGGACGGGTTTTCCCCTTCACACACTATAGTGGCCCCCCGCGAGGAGGCGGCGTCCGCGTGTGCCTGGACGTCGCCTAATTGAGACGTTCTTACCCGAAGCACAGATAAGATAATAGTTACTTCGCCCGAAGGTGGTGCCCGCGCTTTGCGGGTAGGCGCTAGGAGGGTTCCGGATGTCTTAATAAAACGTAGTACGGCACACCGTGTGGTTTTAGTCGGTTCGATTCCGACACACCACCCCACCGAAAACCCCGGTGGGTTGACGGCCCGAGGGGGTTTCCACACGCACAAAAAAAGTAGGTGCCATGGCACATTTATATTTAAAACAGTTAACTGATTGTAGCTACATATTTCTAATAAGTTAAATCACATAGTCACTAAGTAATTCATCAATAGTGAAATAAACATTATGTTTGAGACGTTATTCTACATAATCATAACAGTTATATCGGCAAGTAATATGCTGCAACGGTTACACCTGGTTACACCACAAGGTTAGTTAGTAATCGATCACAGCGTTATTATACGTTGCATTTTTATGATATAATGAAAGTATCATCGTCTTTTAGCTACTGAGTGAAGGAACCAATCAATCAATTCATGTAATCCTCGGTAGCAGTACTTTTTTCGGATCAAAGGTACCCTTCTATGCAAAATTTCTTGAGTTATTAAGGATAACAAACAAACAACCTAACATTATTGATATTAGTTAGTATTACTTACGATAATATTAGTACGGATTAGAATACCTCAAAAGAAGCGTATTCATTGAAGAAAGTACCTCTCACTAATTTCAAAGTGACAGTCGATGACGTTGCGCAACGATTCAATTAAACTGATGTTTGCGTACATTCGTTTCGTTACGTTACGTATGGGTTCGTATGACACGCATGTTATCTAATACCTGTATTTGATGCGGGTAATTCTGGCATACTTTATGTGAAACTTTACAAAATAAAGATTGGCATAGTATCTAAGGATTATACCAAATTGCTATCAGTTTAGCTAAGAACTATTTTTTTCTTATGAATTCCTTTGAAAACTACAAAATAACTGTATCAACTTTCAATCAATTGTGGTGATATTCGAAAAGGGTAAAGTTTAAACTTTACCCTTTTCGTCTACCCTTTCGCCAGTAAGTAAAATTATGATGAACACACAAAAAATCTAATAATTACAAGATGTAACATTTGAATTTTTAAGTTTTCTTTAATGAAGATTTGATTGAGTTAAACATAAACAACAGATGTAAGACTAAAATAATATATTTTTAAAGTTTAACATAAATTAAATGATGGCCTTGACCATTGATTTGCCGGCTTGTTTTTCCTTGTAGCAAAAATAAAATACGCAATAACAGTATTGCTTCTATAAAACTCCTAAAATTTTTCTAACTTTAATTTTTTTTTCTCGTATACTTCAGTTTTACCTCCATTTATATTTATCCGTTTTCTCTGTTCAATATTATTTAAACACTGATAAAAATTATGAAAACCAGTGAAGACATAACCAGAATGAAATTCAGCCTATATATTGACACTAAAATAATTACGACAATGTGATTTACATTGTTACTAATAAGCAGTGACATTCATTATGAAAAAGAACTCTATTACAGTACATTTACAATATATTCTAAGATTGCTTACTGTAGACGAGCCTATCCAATTGAGCACAGAAATAGCCCCTCAATGAAGCTAAATTATCTATATCAGGATTGAGTCCATTGAGATACGTTGATCGGGTCGTAAAAGTCAGCTTATCTATATTTTATATATTTAGAGAGTTTCATACAATCGCTTATGCGAGTCTTAATGGAAATGGATATCGTTAGTTATTCGAGGTAATGTTTGTGAGTGAAATCGTAGTAGGTATGTAATCTCCAGAATCAGATACTCATGCGGATTTCAAAACTCTTGCACTCATTGGAACAGGGGTTTTTTCATCCTCAGATTTTATAACCTGAACAGCCGCGTACTACGTGTTTTTTTTTTCTCTCTTTTTCTTCTCTCGGTTTTTATGTTCGAAGATCAACCCTTTACCTATTAGTTTTAGAGAATGACTGCTAGACGAATTATTTATACGGTATTTAACGCGTTTATTAATCATGACCGCCTTAAGGTAAAAAAAGGAAACATTTTCGGTGCAAATTTGCACACAGATTTCCTCACGATACCTTTGTACAACGTTCGTTTCTAGGACCTACATAAACTTCAAAAGGTCAGAGGCGACCGGGTTCGACCAGTTTGCCTGAGACTGCTTTATTCCGACCGCTTATTCGAGCAATCTGAACTAGTGCTTAGAAATCTGATTAGTTTATTGGTTTGTTTGAACGCGCTGAATAGAGCAGTTAAATAGACGGTATATTTAATCCAGTAAAATGTTCATCGACAAATTTGTCTATTGTAAATAATCAAAACCGCGGGGAGCAACTAGTATTGCTGTATGAGAATAATAACTTCCGTGAGTGTTATTTACAGTTATAAAAGACTAACAGCGCCTCGCGGTTTCACCCAATCCCGTAGGAATGTCGGGATAAAAAGTAGCCTATATGTTCATCCAGGTCACATCAGGTCACGTCAGGCACAATCGGTTCAGTAGTTTTGGCGTGAAAGAGTAACAAACCTCCATCCATCCATTCATCCAAACTTTCACATTTATAATATTAATGGGATATGCGGTTGTACTCAACAGTATTTCATGAAACCCTGACTATTTTCAGGCCTGGCTCTTCACTGACGACACGACGAGTCGTCTCGCTCCTTGAGAATCCTCTAAAGAGACTATATATCGATGTGTACTGCTAGGATCTCTTTCAACAGGCTTTTTGTACACGCACACAAATCTTGAAAATTGATTTTAACCAACTTCTAATTAACTTTTAAACTTTCGCGTTGCATGACATAATTATGTATTTACACGGGAATTAATGCGATTACGATGTAATACCTATTTCGTGATCGCGTTAATACATAACAACTTCTAATTGCCATACCGATTTAAAACTATGCAAATACATATATGTATGCCGATGGCAATACAAAAATTAGATTCTATTGAGCTGATCTGATCATGGAGTCAAGAGATGGTTCAATGGTTACTATAAAACCCCTCAAGTTTCGGCTCATTTGGTTTGTTTTAACGAGCTGAATACATTAATTGATAACTACATTTGGTGACGAGGGCCTGTAAAGCACATTTTTTAGTTTTTTTAAACTTTTTTTTTTTTATTGTATTAAGTAAAATACCGATACTTATTTAATGACACCTCTGCTTTAAATATAAGTATCTTTCGTAACTATTGCACTGTCTAAAATATTGTGTAATATCTTAAATTAATATTTTAAATTCTCTTTAAAAAACAACAAATACATGATTTTATAATTATGAAATTCATAAAACGGAACACAAAAGTCAGATTAAAATACCAACTACACCAAGTAAGTATCTATTTATTTGGCAAATAAAGTTAATAATTAGATAATGTGGGACGTATTATTTTAAAGTTTTTTTAATGTTATAGGGGGCAAACGAGCAGACGGGTCACCTGATGGTAAATGAGTACCGCCGCCCATGGGCACCTGCATCTCAAGAGTTGCAAGTGCGTTTCCGGTCTTTAAGGAGAAAATAGGGGAAGGGGAGGGAAGGGGGGAAGAAAGCGGGAGGGAAGGGTAACCTCACTCACTCCGCCAAAAACACACGAAATCATTGCTTCACTGCCGGTTTTCTGTGAGGCCGTGGTATCACTCGGGTCAAGCCAGCCCGGCCAGAAACATGGCTCTCCCACTACTTTTAAGTGACAGTTAAAAATAACATATATAACGAACATGGAAAATACACATAATCCTATCTCCCTTATGTTTAAATATATAATCCATCATTAGAATAATACTCAAGAAATTTCGCGACTTATTTCACATATTTCAACCTTAAACAGATAAATGGTTGGTCAAGCCGCTGCACTAGCGAGAGATTCTCCTTCCATACAGCTACCACTCCACATCACACTGGACTCCGTAACCCTATCATGAAAGTTCCACTGACACGAAGTCATGCTCATATTTCAACTAACCTGTAAATGCGAGTCATCTTTGCTTTGCTCAGGCTTAGTGAACTCCACATGCAATCCCGGTTGACCTTTGCCTGTCAGAGGCAAAGTTGGGGCCTCGTGTTGCCAAGCATGACGGTCCTCGTTCCTGAATCCAGGGTTGTCAAATGCAAACTCATCTTTAACAGATTCAGGGTCGGTAGAGAAGACTAGGTGCTTTCCTGTGGACAATAAAAAAAAGATTTGGTTTGAATAGAATCATCCTCCTCCGCGCATTTTCTCAACTAAGTGGGTGTCGACTTTCAGTCTAACTAATACGGCCGAACGTCGACATTTCACGTAAAGTGACTGCCATCAGACCTCCACAACCCTAGGCGATTTCGAAGTTCTGTAGGTAGGCTTCAACTACCCGTAACGAATGCCACAAATGGTCGTATGGTACCGGGACCCACGGCTTAATGTGCTCTTCGGGGCACGGAGGGGTCTCAATGTGTTTAGAATGGTTACCCATCCTAAGACTGACCTGGCTAGTATTACTTGATCTTGTAATGTGCTAACCTACTCAGTTACCACGAGCCCGATATTAGGTTTCAGTAGAATGTTAACAGAATTTGATTGCGTTGCTCAAGACTCAAGATGCGTTTATTTGTTTTTTAAACATGTGTAATACTAATAACATTCATACATTCTTAGTAGATTTAACATCTTGGTGAAGGATACATATTTAGTTATTTGATACATTATCAAGAAATAACTTAAAATATCATATTCATCATAAAAATCTAAATAATATCGTCTTGGTAAATAATAATATCTAAATAAATAAAATGTTACCTAAGTTGTAAGATGGCGAAAGTATATGACAAATATCATAATTAACCTTCAAAATAGTCATTCATTTATCTTCATTCCATTTTCTAAAGTAGTGTTAATGCAATTGTAAAACTTGAAAACTGGTCAATCGTTTATTATAATGTTCAGAATACAAAAGATTATACATATAATATCTTATATTGGCCGTAAGACGGTGAGATAAAACCTTGGTTGGTATCTGAGGGTTCTTTTTTGTGATTGGGAACCAGGACGTCAAAAAAAATACGTTAAATTATCATTACTGTCTTTCACCTTGTCAAAAATACAACTTCAATGGCGTTTATTTATTTAAAACAGTTTAAATTATTAACCGCTAATGAATGTAATGCGAAAGAAACACTTTCAGTAGTAGTAGTAGATTTCTGGGTCAAAAACTAGAACACGTGAACAAAAAATGGGGGGAGAGATTCTCTACTGTCATTAACAATAGCGATTCGTGAGTTCTTATATACAATTTAAAATTAAATTATTGTACCGTTTACTTTGTAAGTGCCAAATACCAGATAGTGTTCGACTCCCTCAATTAGACGGGGCAGATCCCCCTTAGTGTTGTTCAACAGACAGCTAAGTCTGCCGGGGTTCATAGGATAGGATTTTCCTTCTAGGCTACACTTGAGGCCTCGGCAATAATATCCCGTAGCGGGACAATATGGTGTAAAGACTTCTATTTCGACATACGTTGCGTTTATCTCCAGTAAGGTGACGAGTTTGCACACGTAAAAAAAAAGATCTTCGCTTCAGTATTGTTTTCTCCTATTCACCAATGACCGCAGGTACTATTAATTATGCAAGCCACGGCCTACCTCATTGAGAATACCGAAAGAAATACAATACCGCGTGTATTAAGCAGCAATATTAGTCTATTAGTATCAAGCGGTACTAACCGTAACCGCGATTATCTGTATAATGGAAGTATATTCTTTCTATAGAAAAGCGTTACTTCCTCAAAATTGGAATGAAAACAAATATTTACGCTTTAATCAAAACCGAAACAATCCCTCTTTTTTTTATTTCTTGATAACAGGAATTACTTTTTAATTAGCACACAAGGTAGTAGTGAGTACACTCTCGTTGCGTACGGTAATAAAGACGAGTTTCAAAGAGAAATCATTGGGCATAGACGCATAGTGAGCAAGAGAGAACAAGCGAATGGTCATAGTATTTAATTATTCGAACGCATGCGATCTTGCATTAGGTCAGTGTGGAGTCCGGATGTTGATCATTATATTCATGTTATTGCTTCGTATAGTTGGTGGCATTCTTATTGTTATCATTCGTAGCAGCATACCAGCTATAGTAAACACTAATTACAGGTATTTATAACAATAATTCGAAGCGAAGCAACGTTGCGCGTTGCTGCGGCTGCGACTGAGTGCGTATTATTCACACTAAATTGATATTAATAAGATATAAATAAATTCATATAAACCCAAAGCTCATTATCACTACATATTATAAAACAAAGTCCCCCGCCGGGTCTGTCTGTCTGTCTGTTCGCGATAAACTGAAAATATACTGAACCGATTTTCATTCGGTTTTCCCTAATAGACAGAGTGATTCATGTGGAAGGTTTAGGTGTATAATTTGTACCCCTGCGAAGCCGGGCCGGGTTGCTAGTTATACCTTAAAATGCAAGAATATCAATTTCAAACTACAGTATTTAATTTAGTCCTGAAAACTTGGCACCAAAATAATCTCTCATCGTCAGTAATCATCACTTCAATCACTCAAATTAATAATGTATATGTGCACAGCGTCATTAAAGGCAGACAGACTTATCTACCTTGTAACTGATTTAAAAGATTCCAATATTAGCATCGAGACATGAAAAAAGCCTGGCCGGAGGACCCTTCTTTGGTGCTGTGAGGACAGCACACAGAGATCTCCACAATATTGTTGGAATGCGCTCTTAGGTCCATGTTTGGTAATATTGCATTAAAATAAACTAAGAAATTACTTTACTGTACCAACATTTGTGCATGTTGACCGTCAACATCAGTCAGTAAGAAATGTATGTATATTCGTACACGAAGTCATAAAACAATAGTCCCTCATCCGTTTATAGATAAATCTTTTAAATAAACAATTAATTAATAAATAATATATTATAATTAATAAATAAAATAAAATAAATAAATAAAAAAAAATATATTAAGTACACACAAAAAGATAGCAATTCTTAATATACTTCGGGGTATATCGAATAAAAGCAAAATTGCAACTTTTTTGTCAATTGTGATAACTCCTAAATTTTTACTTGATATGAAACTCAACTTATTTACAAATATCAATACAAATAAATAAAATTGAAGTGTCTATTTGTAATGACAAAATAGTAGTTTTTTTAAGTTCATGCAGTTATTTGCACAATACCTATGCGTCTAAAATCAGCTTTTTTAATTTTTGTGTCTGTCTGTCTGTTTTCTCCGGCTAATCTCACCGACTTTCACTGGCACACAGCTCGTGTTACAGGGAGTCACTTAGGCTACATCTATTTTGGAAAAAGAATTAGGGTTCCGCGCAAAATATATAAATACGTACACGAGAAATAAACCGCGCGGGAACTACTAGTATAATATTATGTTTACGGGTGCTCCATCAATAATTTTAACAGTGAGGCAAAATTTCAGTAATTATTTTATTATTATAAGTCTAGTCAGCAACCATTGAGCCTTTGTTGTCATATTCGCGGCCAATGCTTTAGTTTTTTTATTTCACTTTCTATAGCCGACGAAGGTACCAAGTACTGTTAAGAATTAAATGACATGCTGCATAGCTCAGTAGTGCTGTTAATTCACACGTAATTATTGACTCTTGCTTTCAATAGAGATCGGATGTGACGAACTGGGTCGACACTTTCACGAGACATACGGTTTTTTACTCTGTTTATATATGTTTGTAAGTAATTCTCTCTGTCTTTATTCTGTTTCAATGGAGAAACGCCTTCAAGTCCAATAAGTAAATATGAAAGATTTCTGGAATCAATTTTATTTTTTTATAAGTTGATCCGTTAATATTCTTATTAATATTTATTACACTACTTAGGACGTGTTATATTTTTTGTACTTAATTCAGTTTTTACTTAAGTAGAATAAAAAGGAAGTACGGCTTATGCATATTTTTTTATATTTTACTTTAATTTTGTAATTTTTTCGCTCCATTATTAAGACCACTACTACACAAACCTGTTTGTTTGTTATAAAGGAAACAAAACGGAACAGGTAAAAAATAACAAACAGTTCAACAAAAAATATGACAATACAATGAAATCCATCACGTAACTTATAAAGCGATGATGAATTTCAAAGTACGATATTTCGTAAACAATAGAACAAAAACCACGTGTCAAAATGGAGGACATTTAAAATTTTCTCTGTTAGACATGCGACGAACAACGTGGCCGCAACGTGTAAAGAGTATAGGTACAAATTTTCATATCTTGATAATTAAGGTGGATAAACAAATAGATGGTTTACAAAAATGGCGGCCCCCGTAAGAATTCGTCTGAGTTAAAAAAAATTGATGCCAAGTTTATAGAAAACCGGTATCGACTATGTAAAGTATGTGTTGAAGAGAAACCGTATACGTGTCGATCAATCTACATTTCAAGAACCGAAGCAAATTTAAATAAATAATCAGAAACTGAAACGTTATTGAGTGACGTCACTATCGCAGGAATATGAATAATTAGCAATAATTTCACAATGCAACGTGCATTCAAATCAGTAAACGTTCCAACTAATTTGCACATAAGCAACGCCCGTCGCCGCTTGACAATGGTGGCGTGAATATAATATTAAATCAGGTTTTGAGAACACGACTGTTAGAATTTATTCATAATATGATTGATTGCCTAATACTTGGAAGAGAAGTTTGCAATGCAAAGACATTGCGGTAGGAACACTAGACGCAGGGTTAAGTATTGGTTAAGGGCTCTGTTTTAGCATTTAGACTCAAAGACGGTCTATTATGCGTGCAGATAAGGCTGGCTCCTTCCAGAAGCACAGAAGCCTGGGCCTTCACGGGCTTCTACGAGCGACCTCGCATCCGCGAGGATATTTGCCCGCGAGGATAATTACTCGTTGCCTCGCACTCCAGGATAACATGGGCGACCTTTTCCTTTGCGTTGAGACAGGGTTGATTATTTTGTATACTATAAGCCGCACCCCGTGTCTAAGATGATACACAACCAGAATGAAGCACCGTAAGTAGTGTTTCCATTTATCCATCAGTTTGGGGCCTTGAGGACAGCAGCTTAGGGTTGACAGTATTGGTAAAACAGTATTTTTAATAAAGATTGACAACGATAGACTTTACCGAAAAGCTAAATGGTACTAAAAAAATATGTAGGATTAATGATCCTCACCATCATCATAATTATATCTACTAATGAGGCATACTATCGTCTCTTAAGACGCCGCGAAAGGCCTTGGGTCTCCTTTATAATGTCAGTAAATCAGTTCATCGCTTCAGCTAATAGTGTCATACGCTCCGCTTTCCAGCGTTTGGTGGCCACTAGACCTTTTTTTCCATGACAGTGACATTTTACTATTAAGAAGCTTTAATATTTTCACCAACTAAAAAAGAAACCCAGATATTCTATGGTTGGCTCTAGGCTTTAAAGCGCCATAATGAAATGTCCATTTTGAACCATGTAATGCTTGTACAAGCGTGTCAGATAGTGTGAATGTAGTTTATGTAAGCCATTAGTATTACACGGGTGTTAAACACGACATAATTATGTAATATATGTGGATATAATATTCAATGTAAAAAGCAGGTAATTGCAGAACAGGTTATTTGTTCCGCTTGGCTAGTAGACAGACACAATAGATTGAGAATAGATTGAAGGATTCCTTTTTCAAAGGAAAGAAACAAGTTAATCAATAAAGAACATCCAGATACAAAGTTTTTTATTCAAAAGGTCTTATCTCTCATGTTTAATATAAGTTACACTTAATATGGGGGCATTACGTGTTAGTCGTCTGATCTAATTAAAACAGAAACAATCCCCTGTCACAAATAAGAGCTTTCTTGTAGCTACTATTTTATTGAGCATGAAATAAGGAGGGACAGGAAGAGAATGCCTTAGGCATTAAGTCAATTTGGCTGTATTTTTTGGAGTATAGTTCAGAGACAGTTGAAGAGCATTTCTGTTTTTGAAAAATTTTCAAATATTGTACTCGCCTATTTACATCGTGGCAGTTGGCCGTGGTTACAGTGGCATTTGACATTGTTGTCACATTTTTTTACATCCTTTATTTAGTTCAACGTTATATTTTATTACCACTACTTGTTTTCATAATTATTATTTAATATTCAAACATCCTATGTTTTTTTAAGTCAATAAATATATTACACACCACCTCTAAAGTTCTTAGTTTCGTCATAGCATTGATTGTTGACACTCCTTCAAGTGTCATCAACCTCGGTACGTGGGCGGTCTTATATTAATAAACATAATAGTATGTCTACTAGACGCAAAGGTTCCTAATGCTACTGTAGTTTCTCGAAACGAAACGAAATATACCTTAACACCTAACCCGAAAATATGGCAAAATTCCAAGTTACTAAGAAATTCATGACATAAAAATTCATTTTCAATGGTTAAACAAGGGTACCAACATCAATACATGTAAATCGCCCAACTAGACTTTTAACAGCTATTATATAAGGGAGTGATTTGTTTTTTCAAAATGTATATTAATCCCATATCCCCATTGAGGTACTCTAAGACTTATTTACCCTATTGTGGTGAATTAAGAACTTTAAACTCGGTTTAATGTTGTAACCAGTTTTAACAAATAATTTTATTTCAATAATTAATTTAGTAAGCATACATTGACATGAAATGTTAAAACTGTCATTTTGTTTGACGTCAACAATTTTATGGCGCGAATGCAGAGGTGGCAAATTATACAGTCAATCACCGGTTTTAAGAAATACGTCTAACAATAAAATGTCAAACGTAATTATATATAATCAAAACAATGACGGTTAGGTAGTAAGAATGAAAATCGTTCATTCGTTTTCTATTTCAAACAATATTTTTTGTATGTACATCAATACATAATAGTTTATGATTAGCTTCTAGACTCAGTAAATATTAGGGATATATTCACCAACATTGTATTGCAAATAATAAGGTGCAACGTAATTTAGGAAAAATAAAACTTTTTTTTTGTTTATACCTTGGCCGTATGCTTCAGATCTTCGTCTTATGAGACTCATGTGTTCCATAATGTAGCATTTGGTGACTATATAAAAATCCCATGGCTATATTCGGAAAATGTTCTGCCTATTTTCACTTGGCCTTATTTATTATTAGCAAAGGATAATGTATAGAAAGGGATTGGTCATTTTTGGATTCGAAGCTGCGTACATGGTCCAACACATACCTCGGTTGTGGCTCGTATCGAAAACCTGCCAAAAAAAAAAATACTGGTGGTGGCGGTAGGGGCGGTTAACCACCTGATACGGCGTCAAGGATAACGCACTTGGGGTGTTAAGGAGAGATCGCTGCCCTATACGGCAGAAACAAAACTAAATTAAAGTATTTCGATTACATACTTATAGTAGTCTATAAAATTCAACCTTTGTTTGATACCAATAGTTTGTGCAATACGCTATTGTACTTTTTATTGAATAACCATTACTACGTATTTGGACTGAATAAAACCGCTCCGCCCAACTTCCAAAGTCAATGACCAGAAGTTTTACATTCATACACTAGTTACTTGTTGTTACATACACTCGTATTGTTATGTTAAAGATTTTACAGACATTACCTTACTACATATATAATTAAGTATTTGGCATTATCATCTCATTTTTGGGATTGTTTCTGCGATCATACGCTTCTTCTTAAGTCTTCCAAAACAAATCCTAAAACCGTCACCCAGGGGAGATATCGATACTGCTATCGATGATTGCCATAAACAAAGTGAAGTGGCAATGAGCAGGTTGTTAGGATGACCAGAAATCGATGGGGAAGAAAGGCACTCTAGGCGAGAAACTCCCTCCAATAGATGAAACGACAACCTGGTCAAAGTGTCAGGAAGCCGTTGGATAATGACAAATTGAGAACATGAATTCGGTTCCAGAATGATCTTTATTCATCAAAATAATTGGGTACCTAGTATTATACACTAGTATTAATTATAATTAAATTATTATTAGGTAAGGCAGTAGCGTAATGGCTAAGGCGTCAGACTTGCAATCAAGTGGTTGCGGGTTCGAACCCCACCCTGTGCACTACCGTCGTGAACCCACTCCTAACATAAGCATTTTAGCTTAGCTGGAGGGGTTAACAAGAATACTAGTAATGTGTGACTAGAAGTCTTTTAAAATAAAATATATGAAACTGTAAAATGAACGTCACAACCGCTGACAACCGCTGGGCGACTATTTAGTATTTTATAACACTAGCAAATTTTTTGAATATCTTCTTCGTACGTTAGCCTTTTAGCTTATCTACTATGATAGTCTAACTGTACGTGGCATTAGTAACAGCCTATTAACTTTATAATTTTAGTAGCTATTAACAGTTATGTCTATATACCCATCGGCTATGCCACTGAAGTCAGCAAGCTCTTATAACCATAGGGTCAAGAAATAAGTAAAAACCTAAAAATGAAATCTTAGAGTTATTTTCAGAGTATTTAAAGACATTTTATTTCTTGACTTTACGGACACAACCAGTCAATGAGGCAAACTTATACACTGCACGAGAAACTAACTATAATAATGGACGCAAGAAAAATGCAACGATACATCTTTGTTTAGGAGGTTCTCATCTCTAAATGTACCAATTTAAAGGAAAATTATCAAAGCTATTAAAACATTGCATTTACTATATAGCAACACAAATAAAGTATGTTTATAATTATAATGGTTTTGTTTTGACTGCTTTGCGTTTGTTAGTTATTTACACCCGAATTTCCGTTAAAATTACTATTAGTAACGACCAGAAAATATTGATTTCATGCTACATTTTGGCTATACAATGTCAAATGGTGGAGTAATAATCTGCTTAAGTGCACCTTAATTGAATAGATTCCTATGTTCAAAATAAAATATTTCGGCTGAGTCAGGCAATGTAATATCTCAAAACAATGCGAAAATTGTCCTGCGTTGTTATTATCACTACATATTATAAAACCAAAGTCTGCGTCTGTCTGTCTGTTCGCGATAAATGCGAAAACTACTGAACGGATTTTCATGCGGTTTTCCCCAATAGATATATGACGATTCATGAGAAAGATCCTAAACCTTCTTTATGTAATTTTTTAAGGTTTTGTCTAAATTGGTTGAAATATGATGACGATTGTTGAAGATGGCTCTGCTACCCGTGCGAAGCCGGGGCGATTTGCTAGTAACGTTTATAATTTGTGTGTGCGCGTGTACGTTAGAGACGATATCAGTAAAGACCAGCGCATTAAAAAAAGCAGCTCAACTTTGCCTCCAGGTCCTTCAAAAGAGACATTGCCAGGGCGAAGACGGAGCACATCGGCAGAATTGGTAAGACACTGGTGGGTCTCCCTTCTGGAACTCGAGCTTTTTGGTCTCTTGCCTAAGCTGTCCAGGGGAATTTCTGTAGACCATCCCTTCCGCCCCTGCCAATGAGAGATAAATCGTTGGCCCACGACGCTAAGGAGAAAGCCGACCTTTTGGGCAAACTCTTTGCGTCCATCTCGACTTTGGATGACGGAGGAAACGTACCACCGACCATACCGCGGTGCGACATTTGTATGCCGGAAGTCCGCTTCTTCCAAAGCTCAGTGCGTAAAGCACTTCTTTCCCTCGATATTCATAAGTCGAGTGGGCCCGACGGAATCTCTCCCATCGTGCTGAAGACGTGTGCTCCAGAGTTGGCACCGGTTTTAACGCGCCTTTATCGGCTCTCCTACTCCCTGGGCGGCGTCCCGAACTCATGGAAGACAGCTTTAGTGCACCCGATCCCTAAAAAAGGTGACCGCTCGGATCCGTTCAACTACAGACCTATAGCCATAACAACCTTGTTCTCCAAGATAATGGAATCCATTGTCAACCGCCAGCTCCTTCGGTACTTAGAAGACCACCAGCTACTCAATGACCGGTAATACGGTTTCCGTCGGGGTCGTTCAGCTGGTGATCTTCTCGTATACCTGACTTACCGTTGGGCACAAGCAATCGAGAGCAAGGGGGAGGCGTTGTCAATCAGTTTGGACATAGCGAAGGCCTTCGATCGGGTCTGGCACAAAGCGCTTCTCTCGAAGCTTCCTTCCCGAGAAATTATGCAACTGGATCACCATTTTTCACCATCACCAGTCCAATTTAACCCAACGAAGACACAGGTTTGCGCGTTCACCGCTAAAAAGATACCGTTTGTCGTGTCACCTCGCTTTGAGAGCACTTCCCTGACTGCCACAGCCAGCATCGGAATCCTTGGCGTCGATATATCGAGCGAAGTCCAGTTCCGCGGTCACTTGGAGGGTAAGGCCCAATTTTAATCGAAGAAGCTTGGTGTGCTCAACAGATCGAGACAGTATTTCACTCCGGCCCACCGCCTACAACTTTATAAGGCGCAGGTTCGGCCGCATATGGAATACTGTTCTCATATCTATGCAGGAGCACCCCAGTACCAGCTTCTCTCTCTTGACCGCATTCAACGGAGAGCGACTCGAATCATCGTTTGCCAGGATATTTCAGATCGGCTTGACCCATTGGCGTTGCGTAGAGATGTAGCCTCACTATGCATTCTCTATCGCATTTATCATGGGGAGTGCTCCAAGGAATTGTTCGGACTTACACCGGCCGCGACGTTTCGCCATCGTTCAACGCGACAAAACATTCATCCCCATCACCTGGATAATTGGCAATCCACCACTGTGCGGTTTTCCAGCATTTTCTTGCCTCGCACAACCAATCTTTGGAACAAATTGTCGGCTGCGGTATTTCCTGGTCGATACGGCCTTCAAAGCTTCAGAAAAGAGCGTACTCCTATCTCAAAGGCCGGCAACGCACTTGTGACTCTTGAGTAGCAGGTGTCCATGGGCGACGGTAGTCACTTACCATCAAGTGACCCGTCTGCTCGTTTGCCCCCTATAATATAAAAAAAAATATTATAAGCTGCACCCAGATTGCGTTGCAATGGCATTTTTTTCTTTTTTATATAGTTTTTTTGGGCCTTCAAAACACGCTACTTAAGTTTCATCACAATCTCATCAATGGTTTCGGAACGGATAGGGACAAACATACAAACATTTATTTTTATTTATATAGATTATAAGTCGACATAAAAAGTGAATGTTTCACCAACAGTAAGGCGTTTGTATGAAATACGTCATCGTCGTATTTCATACAAAAATGTACAAAACCTACCGTTTAGACGTTAAAAAAAAAAAAATTTACTTTACAGTCACCTATCCTATTACCCTATACTTCAGACTTTGACATCTCTAAAGTTTAAAACACATATTTTATTTAGTTATGTCATATTAACTCATTTTAGGTATTCACAGTGCTGACGATTTCACACCATTGTTTCGTCCCAACACATATCCTTGTGTGAATCAGACAGTGAAAAATTTAATATTATTTTTAGCGCAAGAAGTCATGGTGTGTTTGTAGGTATGGAATATTAGTATAATCCGCGGTGATTTTACTTGTTAGACATTCATTTTTTCTGACCTCACCGGAAATAGGTATTTGGATTAGATTATCTTCTGTCTCATCAACACAAGTCTGTCCGCCATTTTTTCATCAATTGACATCATCATCCTCCGCGCCTTTTCCCAGGTAAGTCCCAACACCTGGGAAAAGGCGCGGAGGATGACTGAAAGCTGACCCCAGTCAGCTTTCGGTCACTACGATACGTGTACGAATTACCTATGTAGAGCCATGTCCATTTCTACGTAGGTACATATAAAATTTTGATAATTAATCAGTTAATTGTTTGGCGCAGACTTAAAATAAGTTTATTTGAAATTTGATAGTTTATGTAAATAAGCTCAATACTTAAGACTTAAGGTTTATTTATTTTTTGCTTTTTAGTTCTTTTCGTCGGTTCAATTTTTTGTTAAAAAGTTTTTTTGTCATCAATTGACATTGTATTGTATTGATCATTCACTCTGTCCTTTAGTCTTTTACTCAAGCATTCGATACTTCATCTATCATTACCTCGGATTGAGTACCTATGTATATGCAACCTCTTTTAATATTCGTACATGTAATAATAATAATAGAGTAGAGTACTTTATAGAGATTAGTATTTCTAAGAAATAATCCTTTATGAAGATTAAAATAAAAAAGAATTGGATTTACTTTGGATAATTATAAAAACATGCTGAAGCTAATTTGTTAGTGAATCGAGGTAAAAAAGAAATAATTTTATACTAATATAATGCCGTAGCCAATATCTAATATTGAGCTGTTCAATCTCGGCATGGATGATATTTTGTTTGCGATGAATTAGAAAAAGTTGCAGTAAAATGGTAGAAATAGTAGAAACACTCTAACACTTATAGTATTTCTTTAAACTTCTAACATATGAATAAACTGGTAAAAAATATATTTTTTAGATTAACTGAAAGCGTGTTCACCATTTTTGCTACTTTGACAATAACATATGAAAAAACATTACAGCGATGTCACAGCGACAACAACATTAAGTTGGTATACATTTGTTGTTATGATCTACTGGAAGGAAACTGCTCCGAAACCCTCGTCTTCTGTTCTGTATTTTCTCTATACAGCTATTAAATCATGAAGTTCTCATCAAGTATATAAAAAAACAAAACGTATTTGGCAAGAATGCAGCCTTAAATTCAGGTACGTCAACGGAGATTGTTATCAGAATTTTAATAATGACATTCCTGACTTAAAGTTATAGCTTTGGTTAAACTTCAAATCATACACAGTCAAAACAGTCGGGTGACTCAGCTACACGTGACAATGAACTCATAAAGTGGTTCCCAAAAACTCCTCTACCTACATATTTTTCACATTACAAGCCAGCACTTAAAGAAGGCAAGAAACTCATAATTTTAAAATTGGAGACCGTCATCTTTAGGATACGAGTCTGCAACAGTATACTGCGTTATTAAATAATTTGCCAAAGAATCGGCGGAAAGGGAACGAGTGAGAACTAGCTCTCCCCTCCCAGGGCCTTCCTGGATTTGGGGGGAGGGCTGCACACGTCCGAAGTACCAAACACCACCGAGTCCGACATACTATTATATTCCCAGACAAATCTTTCAGCTTTCGGCATTCGTGTTATGTCATAATGGGTTGAACAAATCAATGGTGGAATGGTAACATATTTTATATTAAACTTTCTCCTTTTAATAAACTATTAATTACTCCGTGCAGTAAAAACTGCAGTTAGCATAATGCTTCTGCAATACTGGGTCACAACACAAGTCACAACTTTCACTGCATTGTTCGATCTTCTAATGCTTGACACCTAAGTTTTCACACGTTATTGTGATTTTCTAATATTGTCGTCCACAAACGATTAATGCCACAAGCTATAATAAGTATGTAACGTAACCGCAGACTTATTCGACAGAAAGATTTATCGGTGCCGAACTAACTGGTACAGAAACAGCACTTTAATTGCATTATATAACTTAGTGACTAATTTTATAACATTGACGTTTTTTTGAGAAGCAGCACACAATCATTACAACGCTACAATATATGTATACATTTCTTCTAAAAAGGACCTGTAATACATTGACATCTCTTCTTTGCTGCATCCACAGTTATATTATCCAAGATAAACAGTGCCATTAGTGTGTGTAATAAGATAAACCACAATCTTTTCTTAACTTAAAAATGCAAGTACAACTTTATCTTGTCCGGTGCGATGACAAAAAGAAACATCGTAATATGACCCGTCAGCTTAAAATAACAGATCCGTCACCCAGGTGTTAATTACATAAATGGAGACGTAATTATAGATAATAACTAAAATGCAAAGGAATGCAATGCTGACATGAGTCTCGGATAAACATCTTGGCTAACTGCATGAGGTCCGTAATTGCATGTTGAAAAAAAAGCTAAGTGAAATCCTAGTAGATTGTAGTTGTAGTTGTGTAGTTATCCGATTAGACTAAATTAGCCCGTTTTAAGTCAAAAAGTTTCTAACTTTGTGTATTCGGGTAACTTTAAAAATCGCTTGTCTATGACAATGCGGACATGTTATAATATTCTTCTGAAAACGACTTTTATTTGTATTTTTTATCGAGGTTAACGTACGTTCTAGTTTATTAATGGTTTGAGAACCTAGGCTAATTGTAGTTGTACGAAATGTGTATGTGTGCGAATGAAATGAAAATGTAATAAAAATCCAGATAAAAAATACCTACGATAATATAACCAGATGATTTTCTCTTAATTACATAAACAATAAAGTTACATAACGCATGTCACGTTTTTATTTGACACATGATGATATCAACTACTTGATATACATACATATTTAACAAAAACTCAAAGACAATGTGTAGTTATGTAATTCGACTCTGTAGATGTCGCTCCACAGTTCCACGGTAATATTATCTCTCCCGTATTGTGACTCGGCGCTGTCCTAGAACTAATTACCTACAGCCGCGCGGTAGGTAAACAGGCGAAAGGCCTGCCCCATGCCCACCTACAGTATTTTAATTTCATCTACCTACTTGAGTTTCTTTCTAGTTTTGTAATTGTAAATGTTATTATATATTATTATTATATAATTAAATTTGTTGTGAATGAAATAGGAAGTGTTCAATAAAAATACATGTTGTGTTTTTCATTAGTAGATTTAATAAAAAAAACACCATTATTTTATGAAAAATATTTGCGCTCGACTGCGACGTACGAAAAGCAATATGGTTAAATTTATTAGTATAAAAAATCAGTTGCCATATTAACACTGGACTGCACGCGCCTAAAAACACTCCTTGAGTGCACGCGCGGTCTACCTGTGTAGCCCACTTTCGGGTCATGTTTCTCTACTTCTATAAGACTTAAAAAAATGAACACGGTATATTATTAATCATTATCTTTATTTTAATAAAAAAAAATAAACAAAAATAACAAAACTTGACTTCTATAATCAAAATATGAAATAAACATGAAACCTTCTAAATAATCAACATTTTAACAGGCTTGAGATCTAGCAGTCTTATTTTTAATTAGGAACCTTGTAATTACAATTTTTTTAGCTTTTAATATTATATATAGTACGTTTATTAATATAAATTATGTTTTTGGATTCAATTGCAAGCATTCTGGACACACGACCTCCTGATGTTCACTACAAACACGCCTCATGCATTTGCTGCACTGCTTACGCGTGCTGAGGTCTCGAGCCCTACTATAAAAAGAGTATCGACCTACTCCTCCTCAGACGCTCGTATTTTTCTGCTAGGGTACTTCTGGTAATCCAAAGAGCAGTCTGCCTTTTAACTTAATACACAACAAATATACCTAGAGCAGGTATATTTTGTTAAGCTATTCTGCGCTCAATGAGTGGTTTCACTAGTTTCCTAGGGTATACCCGAGTCCCTTGCAATAGACTTATTTATGACGGAACACCGTGTGGTTTTAATCGGTACGATTCCAACATACCACTTCACTGGCAGCCCCAGTGGGGTGATGACACGGGGGGGTTTCCACACGATTAAAAAAAAAAGCTCGTATCCGACTTCTTGAAGGTATTTCGGGCGTGCGATTTGGATTCCAGAATTGTTCATCTGATTGATAACAAGACCGTTGATACCAGCCATAATCACAAAATATAAAAAAAAACGTAAGAGGCCATCGTCGACTTTCGTTCGAATTTGTCGCCATTTTAACCTAAAAACAAAATAAATATACTAGATAAATACATAAATCCAAGCTATAAATACAAACAAAACAATTTAAAGTATTTAAATAGTTATAATAATAAATGATATAATATATTTACCTCTATTTTCATCTTTGTTCACTTAAGACTAAAACTTCCTTAAATACTCGCGCGGGCTACGTGTGTAGCCCACGAAGTTTAGCGGCGATTTACTTATACGTGAGTAAGTCGGCGAGAGTTGGCAGGCCACTAGCGGCAGCGAGGATATTTACTCGAGGAATTCACGAGACGCGAACGCTTTAGCGCGCCAAATTTGCAAAATATTTGACAAGATTTGACAGTGGGCTACACATGTAGCCCGCGCGTGCACTTTAGTGTTAAGTAAGTACTTGTACTTATTTCAATCAAATACACAAATCGCAAGCTTACTGCTTACAAAAGCATCACACCGTTCGTTCGTCACTGCGGCACATTCGCGACTGGTTGTGTACCGACTACCGAGTGTATACCGAACTTGAAACGCGTAGATATGACTCGCTTTCCGACCGTTTGTATGAACATAGAATACTGGATAGTTAATATTACCGTGACAGTTCTAACTGCAAAATGATTCACAATAACAATTCATGACTTCCTAGACTTATACATATATGTTGCAGTAAAAACTCTTAATCAGTCAAAAGTACCTTTAACTAACAAAATCAGTCAAAATTATTTTTGACAGCGGGCTCTGGACAAAAGTACTTTTGACTAAAATTACATGAAAAATACTTTTGCCCAATGGAGCTGGTTAAAAGTATTATTAGGTTAGGTTATATATTTATATTTTAATCAGTTAAACGTTATTTTGACTGATGCTATAGTGGTTAATTAAATGCTTTTGACTAAGAGCGTCAGTCAAAACTACTTTTAAATATAATTTTTCAGTCAAAAGTACTTTAGACCAACCTGACCAGTAAAAAGTAATTTAGACCAACTTGTTCAGTTAAAAGTTCTTTCACCCAACCTGATCAGTCAAAACTACTTTTGACGATTTTTTTTTTTCAGTTCAAACAACTTTTGACTCTTGACCGACTAAAAGATTTGACTGTAACTTATATAAACTGTGTTTGGATATTAAGAAAAAAACATGTTTTTGTTAAGTCACGAAATTTTTTTTTTACATTAGTCATCATTATCTGCCTACCCTTGTCCCAAATTTATTTGGGGTCTGTGCAATATATTTTATTCTTCCATTCTACGCTATCGTTCGTCATTTCACTGCTTACTACCTTTCTAGCCATATCTTCTTTCATACAGTCCATCCAACTTTTCATTGGTCGTCTTCTTCTCTTGTATCCGTCAACATCCATACATAAAATTCTTTTCACCACATTTTCCTCATTCCTCCGCACCACATGTTCATAAACCTTATTGCTCCTCAGCTTTTCATTTCATTTGCACCAGTGGGGTGCTACTTTCAGGCTCCCTCTAATATATTCATATCTCACCTTGTCCACCCTAGTCACACCACACATCCATCTCAACACTCGCATGGTTTTGTATCGATAGTCACTATTGTTATCACTTATCGTAAAATATGTGCTATAACATTAAGTGAACTAACTGAGGCAGCCAAATAACAAAATAAAATATAAATTGTGTTTAAGTTTCGTGACATTTAATACTAGGATTGTATTGTAGGTAGTATTTTATTTTTATTCTTTTATAGTATCACAGTAATTTCAGCGACAAAATACTAAACACTTTTAAACTGATAAATTGTACCCCCTATATTTTTAGAACAAATTAACACGACAGTGATACAAATTTGTTTTAAGACATCAGACGGCCATATTGTGATGACAGAATAACTAAGTTCAAAGTGATAATTCATGCTAATAGTATTGTAAGGACATACATTCTATTATGTACTTTACGTGCTATGTGCATTTCATTTAAATTAAACAAGCATGCATTTAAATAAAACGTTCATTATATTAATTGTTTACGTGTCGAGGCAGTCACCACAAATGTGGTACCGTGACGTCGGTTCCAGGCCGATCCGACACAGGTACTTGCCGAAGCAACCGTGTCCGGCAAACACCTGCAGCATTTGGAAGGTGGGGGCTCCATATCCTCTTTTCAGCCACTCTCGTAGGACGGTCTCCGCGGCTGTGCCCACGTTCATTATTTACATGCATAAGGTAGAATAAGTTACCTAATCCAAGACTCCTGTCCGTAAGGCGCCCATTACACGATGGTTCGGTTCGGGATGGTACGGTGATTGACGAATAACCTATCGTCTAATGCAGTGATTGACGGATTGATGAGATTTTGATGTCGATATAATTTCATGAATTACCAACGAACATCCGTCAATCATGACTTTTGTTTTTTTTTGATTGACGTTTGCATGAGCGTCTAAGGGACGCCTAAATCTTATATTTTTCTTTGTATTTTATGTAATTTGTAGTATTGTTTTTAATAAACCTAAACAGGATTTCATCCTATATTCATCAAAATAATGATGTAGCGCGTGGGCTAGACATCAGTTGACTCTTAATAAACATAGCTGTATAATACCAACGTACCTAAATAATAGCTTTACCTACTAAGTACATATATGTATCTTTACGTGTTAACCTTGTTACGCCGTTTGGTTTCAACACGATTGGACAATGGGGTCCAAGAGTTGTCTTCATTTTCTAAGAACTCGTAAGTATAATCTACTCCTCGTTTGACAAGATGTTTGATATTATTTGGCGCAAAGAATCAGGTTTTCGATTTAATGAGACAATGCTGAAACTTTTATAGGTTACACAGATGGTTTTTTTGCTACAGTTCTCACCTGTCAAAAATATATGACAGTGTTTAAATAACGGTTTAGGAGTCAATCAACAACTAAGGATGTTTGGATTCTTTTTACTATAACATTCTCCATGGCTTCACAAACTGACCGACTAACTTTACTCAGCGCAAAAGCAACAATAATTTCTTAAAATTTTGTTCTTCTTTATTTTGTCTTAACGAGACCAGAAGCAAAATTTCTTAAAAGAAAATTTAGTTTTAACGCGACGAGAAGAAACCGTACGTTTACACAAAATACGCAAGCGCATTGGAAAGTAGATGCCACAGAACAGGTTCATGAACGAGCGCGAACAGGTCGACAGTCAACCACCATATTTGTTTTGGAAGACATTGTTGTGAGGAACGGTATACTTCACGAACGGAATATAATGTGCAGTAAATATTTTCATGTAATGGCCTACTACGCTCAAGGATACCCCGTTAAAAAAGCTGAGTGAACCAGTTTTGTGGTTTGTTAATGAATGAATGTTGTTCCTTGAAAAATTACTGGTTGATATTTGTGTGGTTCTTTATTTTATACTTTATAGTTATCAAGTATACACCCGGCTAATTGATTAATTGTTAGACTCGCCAGTCTACATACGCTTTTTTAAGAACTGAGACATTATTAAATAAAGTACCTATAATATGAACATAAAGGTGTTACAGACTTATAAGTGTTAAAAATAAATAAAAAAACAAAAACAATCGTGTCTGCTACCACCTCACTGCGAAAGCGTGTTTGTTGGGTTGTCCTTCACGCAGTAATACACAGATCGATAATCGAAATCGAAATTTCTTAGTTAGGAATACTTTATTGGGTAAAGAATAACTTTGGTTACTTTTATCCCAGAACAATAAATAAGTCCTGTGGGATATTACGCAAATGATGTCAAAAACCAGTAACATTATAAAAGGACTATGCTTAAAAGACGAAAATGATGCAAGTAACGTGTTAATATTTTACTTTGAATTATTAGTAGTAGTGGTAGTCTGAGGTATTGAAAGGGGCTCCTCTAATTTGTTTAATGAATGGTTTTCCCCGCCACTCTCCGTAACACAAACATAACATACAACTTCTGCTAAAGGTCGATTTCAATTCACGCCGTCATGAGGTAACACAATGTATGTATATTGTGCAAGTTACCTAACGAATTCTGACCATGTTCGTTCTTACGATCATTTTGGTACATATAGTATGTAATCTCTTTTTATCTACCTGAAAAGGTAAGTAAACATTCTAATCTATGACATACATTTGAATTCGAAGAACGCTTAATCAGAGAAAACAATGGCGTGCTAAAAGAAATATAAGTCATAGAGCTAACCTACGCACCTTTAGTACCCTAAAGAAATAATGAATTAGTGAGTGAAAATATCGTACCTAACTAATGTCAATACGTGTTGTGGTTATTTATCATAATAACTTTTTACTTTATTATAGAAAAACACAGTATACTTAAAGTATATACTACCTACTTAATAATTTCTTTAAAGTATGCGTGTAAATAAATACTCTTTACGAGTCTGCACGAAGGAAACACACTATTTATAACTTTTTCATGAACAGAAAGAATGGAGTCTTAATAAAAGATCCATTAAAAATTTAAGGTGATTCTTCGGTTTGTTTACCTACTTTCTACCTGTATAACAATAAAAAGTAAGGACTTTGCTTACATACAACAGACGATTAGACGCTAGAAATAACAGAGTTAGCCAATGAACTCAATGTAAGTTAATGGCGACACGACATCTATTGTGGCAAATATCAATCGAACCAACCGGTCGCCATATCTCACGGCCACCCGCCATCTTGCATTGACAACTGACTCGTAATGGCGGGAATGTTAAGTCAGTTAAGTAATTGTCTATGGTTGAGTAATAAATTCGATACGGAATTTGACGCTAGCCTTACTTGAATGATTTCCTTTGAATTACCTACATTGCGGTTTATGTTGTGAAAATTGGTAATAGATTGTTTTGCTTTTCTTACAATTATGTAGTCCGATTTTATTATGAAGTTTGATAGAGATTCAATTGAAATCTTTAAAATAATATCTTAAGGTTTAGATAGGCTCAGGCAGCAGCCTACTCAGCCATACTGCGTAATATCTACAGATAATTTTCATCTAGTCAATTATTTTATGCAATTATTATCTCTATTATTTTGTGCTACATTTTATCAAAAAAAAATGCAAGTCTGTGTTGCCTACATAATTTACCTATAACTGACTATATGATGACCGACACAGCGATGTACGTATTTTGTTGATTTATTTTATTTGGGAACACCACACATACATATATAATATCCCTAATATCTGGTCCTCTCTTGTTAAAAACCTTGGTCAATGTAATGGCTCCGAAGTATTCATAAACACATTGATATTTTTAGAGGTCCGTTCCTAAAAAGGAAAGAGGAAACCTTACAGGATCACTTCCCTTTTTCTCAAGAACGGCCTAGAAGGTATGTATCTATCTGTGTTAATGATTGGGGAGAGCTTGTACAATGCGTAAGCAGTACTGCTAACCTTCTTACAAATTTCTTTAATGAGTTCCCTCCAACTCAGCTTGCTATCAATGGTTTTGCAAAGAGATTTAGCCGTACTTAGCAGCTGATATTATGATGACCATTGTGACTCACTGCTTACTAGATTTTGTGAATTTGGTTGACGTTGACTAAAGTGAATTATTTCTGTCTTAGTAAAAGATATTTTTTAGGTAGTTATTTAATATTTGTATAACATATAGAGCGCATATCATAAAAAGGGATGCCGAATAAGGGGTGGAAGGAAGCGCGGTGACGTTTCCATAAGATACAAACAATGGTAGGTAGCAGTCAGGTAGCTAAATACCTATTGTCTTGTTCCTGCTTACGTTGTAAAGTGAATAATTGAGTTGGATACTCACTCACTCATCAACTGACTAATCACGAAATCCGAAAAGATGAAATTTGGCAGGGAGCTTTTGGGTAGAACACGTCAATTTAATTGGATTCGCAAAATCCGGTTTGTGACAGAGCTGGATTTAGGGGGTCTAGGGCCGTTGCAAGTTTGTTTAAAAGTCTATGGTTTTTATACCAGAGACCGAAAATTTAGTATGGAGGTATTTTATAGGTAGTACACGTCAGTTAAAAATAGATTTCGCGACAGAGCCGAATTTGGGGATCTAAGGGCCCTTGCAAGTTTGTATGTTGATGATGTTCTTGGTTTTTTCTAATAGAGACCTGAAATTTAGCAGAGAGTGCAACATGTACCGGGTCAGCTATTTTACAATAATAAAAAAATGCGGCAGACACTTTAGATTTTTTATATAAAATGTATATTTCTGGTTGCAGCTAAGGCCAGGTATTTTTATTATATTTTGTATGCTATTATAACGTAGGTATTTTGCTTTTGTATGGGAGTGATGTATCTATCTGTTACGAAGTTACTATTATCTTTTCTGTGTTCCGGTGCGCGAGTCAGACTCGCATTTGTCCGGTTTTTTATCCAAATCCTCTTCATTTACAATTAATAAATGGTATAAAAATAGGTACCATTCATTACAAGATAATTTAGAGCCGAGAATAAAGTATTATTAAAACAATTAACAAGTAATTGTTTCAATAATAAGTCAGAAGGTCGGCTAACCTTGACACCAGCTTTACGCTGATTTATCGAGGTCCAAGCAGAACTAACAAACGCTTAATCAAAACACAATCAATACTGTTATACAGGAAATCTATTTATTAATCGAAGTATCGAAACTAATTCGATTAAAACACGAAAATCATTTAAATATTTTGTAGATCAACGCCATATGTGGACAATTTTTATAAAAATAATATAATTATCTAAAACAATTAATAAGTGTATAACACATTTACTGATTTTTTTACAATAAGGAATTTGCCGATACTGAAAATGGATAATTTAACAGAGCTCAGGCAATTAATACTCAATACTCAATACTTTATTGCGTTTCACAATGTGTACTTAGGTGGTAGTGCTTAGATTAAATGAGTCATTGTGAACCCTGTCGGGCACAGCAAAGTAGGAGAGAGCATGATACCTATTATATTTTTATATTATATAATTAGAATATTTATTTTATATAGGACTTGACTTTACTGTAATTTTATGAATATATGTATATATTATAATGTATATAATATATGAATATATCTGTATCTGTGTCGTTAAGTTTAAATATTTTATTTGTCATTTAGGTATTCGTTGATAGTGTAGTAACACTTTTCTATCAAGAAACTTTTTAATTTATTTATAAAAGCCGAAGTAGTTTCTAGTTTTTTTATCGTATCTGGAAGCTTATTATATATTTTAGCTGATATTACGAAAGGACTGTTCGAGTGCATGTACAGGTTTGATACAGGCAGGTTAAGTAAGTTTCGGGGGCGTAACGCGTACCTGCGTTGGTTTTCATCTCTTTTAGAATAGAATCCCTTATACTTGCGTACAAATGTACATGTTTCCAATATGTATATACAAGGAAGAGTCAACAGTTTGTGTTCTTTAAAGTGGGGTTTGCAGCTATCCGTTATTTCAATATTAGTTATGATCCGTACTAGTTTCTTTTGCAATATAAATAATGTGGGCGCATCAGTGCTATTGCCCCATAGGATTACACCGTAACTGAGCCATGCATACGCGTACGCATAATAGGTCACGAGGGCGGTTTCAACGTTGGTGTTTTTTTTTTTTACTTTTCGAAGAGCATAGAAGAATTTAGAAAGTTTTGAATTTATTTCTTGGACGTGATTTTTCAAGTTTATATTAGTATCTATGTTTAGTATTAGCAAAGTAAAATTATTTACTGATTCAATTATTTTGTTTTTATATTCGAGTTCTCTTTTAAGAGGTTGTTTTTGGTATGGGTGAAATGTCATTATTTTAGTCTTTAATATATTAATCTCTAAATTATGTTCGTCTAGCCAATTAGTTGTTAAGTTTAAAATGCTGTTTAATTGATTGTTTATATCTATATTATTTTTACATGATACAAGTAACGAGATATCGTCTGCGAATAATATGCATGGTCCTTTTATATTTTGGGGGAAGTCGTTTATATAGATGAGAAATAGCAAACATCCGATCGCACTGCCCTGTGGAATAGAAGCATTAATTATTTTTTTATCTGAACGGATATTTTTTACTTCTTTGTGCTGCTATTAAAAAATTCTATTTCTACGTGGTGCTCTCTATTTTTTAAGTAAGATTTAAACCAGTCGTGGGCCTTTCCTCGAATTCCTATTTTATTCAGTTTGTCAAGCAATATATTATATTGTACTTTGTCGTAGGCCTTCGTCATGTCCAACAGTATGCCAACGGCATACTGTCTGTTTCTTAACATATTTATAGCCTCCTGTATAAATTTATAAACCGCTAAAGTTGTAGAACGATTCTTTTTGAACCCATTTTGGCACTCATCAAATATTTTATATTTTTCGCAGAAAGAATAGACTCGCATACTCATTGCTTTTTCGAATATTTTACAAGCTGTCGGCAAAAGAGCGATCGGACGATAATTACTCGGGTCTGTTTTTGCGTTTTTTTTATGAATAGGTTTTATTATTGCGCTCTTTAGCTTTTCCGGGAAGGTACCTTCTTCAAAAGATTGATTTATTAGGCAATAGAAGGGCAAGGTAAGCTCGTCTGCACATTGCCTAATCAAGAGAGGTGGGAGTTCGTCTATGCCATGACTTCTTTTATTTTTTAAAGATTTGATTATTTTATTCACTTCATATGGTTCTACAGGTGTAAGGAAGATAGAGTTTTCATTATAGTGGGATATTGGCATCATACCAATAGGATAATATCAAAACAGTAAATATTTATGACGTTTTTACGTGGGAGAGCCATGCTTCGGCACGTATGGGCCGGCTCGACTCGATAACACGGCCTCACAAAAAACCGGTAGTGAAGCAATGCTTGCATTGCATTTCGCCGCGTGAGTGAGGATACCGAAGGCCCTAACCCTTCCCTCTCCCCTATTCCCTTCTCCCCTCTTCCCCCTCCCCTTCTTCTCCTACTCCCACCTTAAAGGGCGGCAACACACTTGCCTCTTTGGTGACTCGTGACACTTTGAGTACAGGTGCCCATGGGCGGCAGTAGTCATTTACCATCAGGTGACCCGTCTGCTCGTTTGCCCCCTATACCATAAAAAAAAACGGCATAAATCATTATGTCATATAACTTTCTATAGATCCAACTGTTTTGACTTTTAATAAAAAGGGACTTATTTGACTTGACTGTCAACTACCGTTTAGAGAGTTCAGTTTATGTTGAACTGGTTACTGTAAAGGGTTTTTGCTAACCAAAAACAATAGACAATTTACTTAAACGGGTTTATTGAATGAGTGAATACCCACTTAACCAATGTCACGTTGATTGTAACAATTGTTAGTTTTAATTAAAAACGTTTAGTTCTTAGTAAAGAGTGTGTCACTCAAGAAAAGTATTTGAGTTTTAATCGACCATTTGGCAAAAACAATTGTATTTTTAAGCCTAAGTTGGCAAACACATGGCCCGCCTGACGTTAAGAAGTTACCGGTACCCAGTCCACTTGCTACACTATTCCTTGAATCTTCTTGCCAGGGAAAAATACGATTGCAGCGATGATAATATAAAAGTCAGCAGTCGAGAATGCCGGGCCCCAAAACGAAGACTTTTTTTGAATATGGAAGATCTTATAATAATATTATAAGGTTTTTTAATTCTACATATTATGTAGAATTAAAAAATACGATGACCCTGTTCAACAGAAAACAAAGATGTTTGAGAAAAAATTACCACAATGTATTGTGGTTTTAGTGTATCAAAAGCTCGGGCTTTTCCAAAACCACGCTAATTATTTTCTGTCTCATACATATTTTACAATCAACATTGTGTTAGACACAAAAACCGTCTACTTGAGAACTAATACTAAAAAATAATAGAGAGTTCATCGACGCAGATACAAGCGAAATATCTTTAAACCAAAATAACTATGTATGTGTAAAGCTATTATGCATGTTCAAAAGCATTGAATTTGAATGTTAGATAACACTTGTGTTGTAAAATGAAATGTCTAAAATATTCGCTATACAGATGTGCAGCAGATTACGTAAAATGTCGGAGAAGATGTATGATACTAATAAAGTAAAGAGGTGAGATGGTAAACCAGTATACACATATAAGAATATCGTCCGCTTCATATAAGCAGGCTTGCAACGAATCTGGTGTCTCAATATTATCTTTCGAAGACAAAACGTTATGACTTGTATATCATACGTTAGTTCAGCATGTCTAAAAAGAGACAGATGTTATGTCACCAACTCTGTCCCACTACTGTCAAATACTATTGTATTCAATTGCCGAATGTTTAAATGCGATAGATCCTGATGTTAAAATATCAAATTATATAAAGGTGACTGATTTCATTGATATAATGACTCGCATCAAAAGTTAATAATCAGTGTAATAGGGTAGTCTATGGTTAAAATTTAGCTTATAAAATGTAGTGTAACAATAGTCTTGGTAGTGTCGGTTCCTATACGAGTAGAAATCGCCTGTGACTTAAATTAAATTCTTTCGTTTTATTTTGTTGGCAAAAATAACAACCAGTAATATAAAGCCCTTAAAAATGATTATTGTGCAATGCAATATCTATCTATAAACGGTCAGTTTTCTATCCGTCCGCGTGTCCGTTGATAAATACATCCCGCCTTGCTGTTTAAAATCAGCCCTCGAATTATCATGCGCCAATTTGCTATATTTATGAGGAGAAATCAGAGGTTTCCGAGTTTGAGAAGGAAATGTAAATATATTCGAGTGTTTGACGGTTGGTTTCTAGCGCGTTGTAATTTGTGCAACGTGAAACTACGTCCTGATTTGCTACACGGTCACGCCGAGTTCGGCGCTTTTTCCAAATATCAAAAATGCTCAACATGCCTAAAAAAGTTTTCACAACAAAAACTGATGCCATCTACTAGTGACATTATCATAAGTACATACAGATTCCGATATCCCTGGATATTTTGTGTCGTTAATTTTGTCACTACGTATTTAGTTCAAAAGTTTATTAAATTAAAGATAACACTTCCACAGACAAATTAGTATATTGTTTTCCCTTTTATTAAACTAATTATATTTTTAAAGGATAATTAATAAGGAGCTGACAAAACTCAATGTTTGGATTAGCGCCCACTAGTGGATCTGTATTATTAGCGTGACGGTACGTGCACAAACGTGTCTAAAGAAGTTTTCACTTCAAAAATATTTAAGACGTTACTTTATAGTAAAGCAACAAAATTATATAAAATCTCAAAAGATCTGCTCAAATTGGAGCTACGAAATGGAAATGTACACCCACTTTATACAAGACTGCGTTAACTGGTTCCATTGGCGTAATGGTGTAGAGGAGAATAGCTACAGGTAGGCGCTTACCATCTGGCGGGCGTATGTTTTTTTTCGCCAACACAATTGTTTAGTAAACCTAGAAGCAATCCTAGCCAATCAGGTAACGTATGCTCGCGACAAAAGGAATCACTAACGTTTTATCAAGAATGTTAAAAAACTCAAAACTACTTACAGTAGCTAGAACTTAAATCAACCTTCTAGAATCCATTTTATCATAAAAATAACTACATACTAGGATAATTGGATAAGCTACAAAAAAAAAAATAACAATTAAACTCAAACCCACTTGCGACTTATAAGGAGTCTAGCTACACTGGTAACCACACTGCCCTCTATTAGAAGTTTTTGACAACAAATTTTCCACCTTACCAGGATAAATTGTGTACACCTCACGGTGTATGTATTACAAAGGTATTAACATATAATTGACTTACAAAACACGAACAGACAAGGTTTATTCTCAAGGTGCTCTTAACATGCTTAATATTGATAATCAACCTTAAAGAACCTGCAAATTTAAAAAATAAACAGATTTGTAATAATTGATTCACTATTGAATTAAATCAAATCTCGATATCGGGCGATAACATCAGGGCCGTAGTTTAAAAACAAACAGAAACATGTAAACAAGAATGTAGTTCTGTGCCTAATTATATCCTGCTCAAAATCAAAGATTGAAACTAATAATTATTCATTTATTTAAACTTCCTGCAAATACATATGCACAAGGCGGACTTAATGTCGTAGGCATTTTCTCCCAGTTAAACTTTGGGCGATGCAGAGATGTGTCTGGCAGATAAAAATCCTAAGAATGGGTTACGTAAATAAGCTTCTATAAAATGTACTACATAATCTACATATACATAAAGTTATACATTTATACATACATACAAAATAAAAATAAAGACTTGTGAATTATAGTTTAGTAAAGCTAAAGAAACACGCTTTGATGATCCTGTTCCTTCATCAGATCGGCTCGAAGAAGTCAAACTATAGTATTGTCATGCAAACTACATAATACATACAAAGTTTCATTGCAATACTACAATTAAAAGTAAGTTAAAATTGCAAGATTTGTTTATATAGTAAGGTTAGTTAAAAGTGGTATAAAGCGTGTTATTTAAAAATCCTACAACTATCCTCCTTATTGCAAAACGCTAACCGAACCAATACCAGGTTTAAACCATCCGAAAATCTTGTATAGTGAGATTTAAATCAGTCTGTAATAAATAAGTAAACCATTTTTTACCATAGTGTCATTTTGATTAGTTGGGTAGATCGCTACATCGTTTACCTGTAACAAATAAAGAAATCATTAGTTATGTACTTTTAACTTTTGCTCCAAATGTATGGAGCCATCTGTACACTCTATACTGGTCGTTCCGAGTTTGTTTCGGAATTTCGTAACGGTTTACGAAAATCCGGGTACAAGATTTTTACTAGCATAGAAAGAATTGTATCGTATATGTCTATATATATATACATAAACACAAACCTTTAATATCATACTACGCATTTTGCATTAATAAATGTATCGGCCTGTCATAAAGACTGGTGCCCGAAGCAGGTGATGTCATTTTAATGTCGCCAGCTTTTATAGCCACGATGATGCTTTGTTTATTGTGCCATAAAACAGGTCGTTATATATTTTATTACCAGGGACGAAGACTTAATTTTGAAGGTACGTGTTTACTGGAGCCAATGTTTGTTTTTGAATCCATCTACATGACAATCGAGTGATTGTGCATGACAGTGGATACCTGAGGAGTGGTAGGGTTATGCACTCTATTCAATAGCCACTGGATACGTGACCAACGGTGATGTTCAAAAGTATTATGGATATACATATTAAGGTTGGGATAGTGTGTTTGTTTCATCGACGTGAAAGGGTTTTATGTAACTTCCAACCTTACTACATTATACATATAGTTGCTTACCGATTTCATGTTTTTAAGTAATTCGCTAGTTACACTGAGTCCAATTTCAATTCCAAGACAGTAATTTTTTTTTAATGACATAAATAGGTAAAATTGAAGTGTCAAAAAATTTAAAAAAAAATTTAAATTGTTTTCAAAATTTGAAAAGAGAAAAAAATATATTCGTCCTTTTTTAATTTTGTTGGCAAGCTTCATTGTACCTAGTTCAGTAAGTTCATAGTGCTGTCTAGTGTTTGTATACTCTTTGGTGCTGTCCGGCGTTACTGCACGCAACGTCAAAAACATTGTTAATATTTTACAAATGTTTTGAGGAAATTAAAGATTTCCTCTATCGTTAGATACGAAACTTTTCATCCTACTTTATGGGCGTAATAAATATGAAACAAGATACCAACGTCAATACTGTTAGATTAAATGAAGCCTTCGCCACATTGCCACTGGTCTAATGGCATTTAGTTTACCGTATCAAGAATCAAGACTGTTTCTTGCTTTCAAATTCAAATTATAAGCTGTTAGCACTATTAGTTTATAGTTGGCTATTTCGTTTTATTGACGTTTCGAATAAAAACACCTTTTGACCATATGACTACTAATATATTTTTTTTATTATTTGATATGAAATCAAAATTAAATACGGTATCTGGGTGTTATTTCTTTTGTTTGCGAAAAAATGATTACCGGTTCACATAAATTTTGCACACCATAATTACTTAAAGCGCGGAATTTTAGGTCACTTTTAATTTTTTTTGGTACAGCTTAGACCGCATGATAAATCTGTTTTTCAAACAAGTTACGATCACAAATAGAAATATATTGTTTTATTTATAAATTATTGCATAATCGGATACTCTTAATTATCATGTATTACCATATCTTTATGATAATTATATCTTTTATATTACATAATTATTTCCAATTTTAATTATCACTTACAGCATGATCTGATCAGGAAACCAGACCTTGTTATATATAACAGATATTAAAACTATACCTATTAAAAGAATAACTATGTTTCTACACACGATAAATTTTAATTCTTGTAATTAGGATATGCTTACACTTATTTATTTAGCCTAAGTTTTAATCGATGGAGAGCTACGGTTCGTATTGGCCGTTCGATTGTAATCATACAACAACCTCACAGAAAACCAGCGTGAAGAAATGCATCGTTGTGTTTCGCCGAGTAAGTCAGGTAACAGGAGGCTCTAATCCAGCCTAATGTGACTCTTGAGTTGCAGGTTTCCATGGGCAGCGGCAGTCAATTACCATCGAGTGAAAAGTATACAGAGACTACAATTTCTAAACTTATTATATTTAGATGAGCTCACATGTGACCACAATCGGTGCAATTCAATTGAAACGTCGGGTGAGTCCCGATTAAGTCCCAATCAACCCATCTAATAACTTTTTTGATGATAAACAGTAGAGGTGAAAACAATTTTACGGTTGTAAAAGTGTTTCAACACTACTGTTTACATGCTTATTGCCTATTCATTTACGAAAACAAAAAGTTTGCAGACACTATTTTAGTAAAACAAAGATAAAATTATACATATAGGAAGAAAACTATATGTAACGGTGTATCTCAATTGACACATTGAGAATGGTTTAGAAACCGGTACCTCATAAATTTAGTATCTATGAGCAGAAATATTAGCATCTACTAGCAGGATTTCTTATTTCCTTGTTGGTCAACAGTATATATCATTTGAATAAATATGTGTGTAATGATGTACTTGTAACGATTTCTAGGTATTTTTAAAGATTCATAAATATCTAACGACTTCTAATGTGTAATTCTTAGTTACGCTTATTATATTTATATTACATAGCCGAATACAAAGGCGAATGCGTTACAACTTGATTTTTTTCGTAAAAACACTTGAAGACAGTAAAATGTTGGTGCGATGAACATTTGATCTAAAGTAATCGCATACCATTACGCTGACAAATGCCTCTTTGCCGTCAGTAGAATTAAAATAAGGCTATAAGATCTTAAGGTGGCGAAATAAAAAACTTTAAGATCTTACACGTTCAACATAATAAGACGATATCATAAATTAACCGCATCCAAACAACCGCAAATTAATCTTTACGACTCAATTTCATTCAAGGCCACTGAGCATTTAATCACTCATATAGTTAACAAAGTACGTAACAGATTGCGAAGTGATGGTACCCAGGTACCAGTAAACGACCTTGTGGTACGCCGCAATGATCGCGCATTCAACTCAGTGGCTGGAATTCATCCAATACACAATGATGCCTTTACGACAGGTATGTATGTCATTGCATCTGTCCTATAATGTATGTCTTTGAATTCATTTTCGTTCGAGATCTGGATAATATTGTACAGGTGTTAGATACTAAGCTGGCTTGAAACTTAAAAAAGGTTGTATTGATTGGAAGTTAAACAGCGCAGTGCAATCAAGTGAGTACATAATTACGACAAATAATTAACACGACTTATTACAGTTATCAAGGCCATTACGTTTAAGTTATGTTTGTTACAAACACAATATAGTCCACAATCGGCCACAGATGGGCGTACTAAATAAAATTCACACATCTTTCTACCTTAAAGAACAGACAGCAAATAGTTGAAACTAAAAATATATTTAAATATTTGTCATCTGGATTATCTAGCCTCAGAAAACATGCCAAAATCTTAGGAAATTTTCAGGCTGTAGTCGAGGTCCCGGCAATAAGATCATGTGAAAGAACACTGTGTCGATTTAGTCGGTTAGTGTCCATTATAACACCTTGTCGTCAGCATCTGTGAGATGATGACATAATAGTTTCCACATATGGGATGAAAAAAAGGGGCTATAGAGCCAAAGAAGATCTCCGGTCGCGATTCTCACGAATACCAGTTAGTCTATAGTGACAGTCAATACCCTCAAGTGTACCTCAAGTACCCTTATCTATACCTTGCGTTTGCTGGGACATCAGTAATACTAATAATTAAGAAAAGTTCAATCGTAATCCTTCACCTACTTACTTCATTATTAGGTACAAAATCTTAAGAACTACAACACGCCCGTTATTCTTTGAAATTAGCAGTTTTGTCCAACGATCTAGATAAACAATATAAAATACTCAACAATTAGCTCTGAGCCTTTGATTAATCCGATCGAATGCTTTGTACGGGACTTTTTGTTTGGGTCTGCTGTTTTCTTGCGTGTTAATGCAAATAGACCGTGAAAGGTTTCAGTTTTACTTAGCATAGTAGATGGATTTATTTCCTATTTTATAATTTAATACAGTTAAGATTAGGCCTTGTTGATGTTTCTAAATTTATAATCTAAATAACATTAACTTTTTAATTAAAATTTTATAACAATTTTGAGGTTCTTAATCACCAATAAAAATTAAAAAATCCGTAATTATTGGTACGGAAACAATAAAAATAATAAATTTAATCTTAATTATTCGATATTGTCTCACAAACCGTAAAATTCAATGTTTACGTAAATAACTGAATAACTTGACATTCATGGAACTAATTTTATTGTGTTAAATAAGAAAATTCTGAGCTCTTTGATTATGATCTGGTCGCAACTGATTTTAGAACGGAACTGAGGTAAGGTTTTCCGGATAAATTTACCTTCAAAATAAAGGTATTTGCAGCCCTGATGCCTTTATGTCACTGGTAAACTTTAGACAGTCCTACTTCCTGCTCTTTCCGTTAATACGAAAACTATATGGCTATTTTTTGCTTAGGAGTTATGGGGGTTCTACACCTATTGAACAGTTGTGTATTTGTAACGTACGTACACATATACATAGTACGTAGGATGCAACTTACGTACGCAACAAGGGCATACCTTGTGGCTTTTTAACTTAAAAGGTAAATACAGCAAAATGCCTGAATTTACTACGAGCTGCGCTAGTCTAAAATACCATTTTTATAATAAAATCTGTTGTATCCATACAAAGGTTGTCTGGAAGACATCGCTATTAGTGATAAGACCGCTCATTGTACTTGCCGCTTAGTATAAACTAACTAACTATGTTTAATTTCTGTTCAACTGTGGTACACCACATACCAATAAAGAATGTTCTATCTATCTATCTAAAATTATTACAGATATTACATTTAATTATTAAATCAATTAAGTTAGGACTCGGATTTCCCGGGAATAGCTAGTATACAGCAATTAATCGCTGTATATCATATTCTCAAAAGACCACATTCGTAAAACATCACATTCCCAAAACATGATATTTTCGTGTAAAGTTAAAGATTTAAAATGGTATGTATTTTTTTGAAGTGAAACTTCTAATGCGACTTCCAAAAAGGTTGCGTTAAACGTTTAACGCTACCATGGAAGGGGTATGAAAACATTACGAAGTTTCACTTCTTCCGCGCGGAGGGACTCCACGCAATATTTTTTTTTATTTTGGAATTTTTCATTCCATTACGAAAGAAAATCCATAAAAACTAACTTCGATATTTTTTTAAGATAGTTTAGTTAGTTTAGTCAAGAACAGAAGGAAAATCATCTTGTTTTAATATCTTTCCATTCAAACTGTAGGCAACTGTTTTTCCTTGAAATGGCCTTGTCATTTGTCGAAGTCAGTTGTGTCTTTGCAAATCATTGTTTAAGCATTGAGTATAAAATATGCATGTTGTTGTGGAAGGAAGACTGACTACACCAACAATACTGACAAGATAAATGACTTTGCCATGAATATGTTTATAAATGAACCTAGTTATCTATTTATATTGTATATACTAGCTATGCCCTGCCTAGCTGTGCACACGTTCCACCCGTTCCTTCGACTTTCCCCCTCTCCTCTTCTCTAATCCCCCTCTCCCGCCTTTCGCTCTTCCCCTGTTCCCACCTTAAAAGGCAACGCACTTGTGACTCTTGAGTTACAGGTGCTTATGGGCGGCGATTACCCGAAAGAAACAGACAGACAGTCAGACAAAAATTTTAATTATTGATTTTTTTGGTATAATTACCGTGTAAAAATTCGGATGACAAAAGTAAAATTTATCATCTTGAAGCTGATCTGAGATGGATCTCTTCAGTGGCTGTGAGTAAACCTCCCGAGTTTAGAATCCCATGATTCGTTTTTAGGAGTCCAACAGATTGAGCTTAGTAACAATGGTGTGATGATGGAGCCAGGAGGTGTGTAGTGGCGCTTTTTTTTACTTTTTTATCTTTTTCGTTATTAAAGCTCGTTTTTTAGTTTTTCTTATGTAAAATATATGTATATATATATATATATATATATATATAACTAAGTTAAGCGACAGCGACAAGGCCCGCCAGATAGTAAGCAGTTATTGGTGCCTATAATGCCGCAAAACCAGTTGTGTCTCTTGTAGGTTGAAGACCATATTTAGTTTTAAGAGATAACTTGCAAATTGTCAGTACTATATCACTATTCTATGTTATTTAGTTTGTGTAGACAACTAACTATTGAATAGATTGCAGATTTTTCAGTTACTTTATTTATCTTGATTAGCATTCGACGTTAAACTGAGAAACGTTGGTGACACTTCTCCTGCATCTTAAACAGATAGATGGCACCTTCTAAGAAATTATTTAAACACTGTTTTTTGATTAATAGTTGATTTTCTTTATTAGCGATAAAGGTAATCTACAAAATCAGTTCGAAATCGTTAATTTTGAAGTATATATATGTGCCTTGAACATAAATCTGTATGTCACTCACTCATTCACGTACTGACTAATTACGAAATCTGGAAAACTACTTGACCTACGAATTTGGCATTGAGTTATTTTATAAGTGCTAAGGTCTACCACTTATAAACGTACCTCCTAGGTACGGATTTTGCGACAGGAGGAGGTCTAAGAAAAGTTAAAATAAAAATCCTTGGTTTTTTGTACTAAGGGCCTGAAATTTGGCAAGGTGTTAGTTTATAGATATGACACGTCGTGTTAGAACGGATTTTACGACCGGACCGGATTAAGGTGGGCTGAGGGCTCTCGAAATTGTATATCCTTGTTTTTTTCTATTAGAGGCCCGAAATTTGGCAGAGAATTTTTTGCTGTGTCAGTATCTAATAGTTAGATTTTTCCATATCTAATAGTGGACCAATTAAAAAAACAACCAACATTCAAATCTCTTTAAGTTGGCTGTTTTAGATATTTTAAACGTACGAAGTTGCAGGTACCAGCTAGTAGGTATATGTATTAACACACTTTCTCGCTGACGTCACCTTACCGGGACCAACGGTAAAGTGGTATGTCGCCAAGTTAGAGATTTCTATCTATATTTCGCCTTTTAACAACATTTTAACATAGCCCTCTTAAGTTCCAAAATATCAAAAGGACGTATAACAATCGTATCAAGCGTTTCTAACTTCCTTTTCGAACTGTACATTGTGTAATGTAAATGTAAATAAAAAATTGGTAAACTACAACTAATTCTCTCACAATGTTACTCAACAAAGCAAGAATGTCGGCCCTAGTTAAGTTAATTACCACATTGCATAATTGTTCAAATTATCTAGTCATAAACATTGTTATTTGAAACATAATTAAGCTTTAAAATAATAAAAACTTCAATGCGGCTAATACAGAATCGTAAAAGTATTTCATGAAAACAAGTGCCTAATTGGTTATTTGAATACGTCAAGTTGGAGAAATTTAATATGGAGTATCAAGCTCACGTGAGAAGCAGACACTCAAGAAATAACATTATATTTTATATCCGTCGCGTCATAAATCATTCAATAAAAATAATAATCATTGGTATTAGATCAAAAACGGGGAAGATATACTGTGTACATACAAAAATAGGTAAACAGATGAAGTCTGGGAAAAATGTACTTATTATAGTTATTATTTACAGAAACTGCATGGTATATTTTTAAATATAACACAAGCAATACATTAACTAAAAATATACTGATGATAAAATGATATTGAGGTACCGAACACAATAACATTTTATTTTATTATTTTGCACTAAAGTTTGTGTTACCATCGCATCGCCTAAACATACGAAGACAATTTTTTAATTTCTGACAAACTCAAAACATTAGTGTTTATCTAAAACGTAGTAAATATGTAATTACCGAACTGTTTTCCTAGTTGTAAGAGTAAACCCCTTGTACGTGCAGGATTGCAATGACGTGGACATAGTCGCACAGGACGAAAACAAATAAATGTCAGGTTATAGAGGAGGTGTACGGGATATTTACTACGTTTTAGAAAACTTTATACCTTTCCAACATATCAATACCGGCTTAACCGACTTGGAAAACCAGTAAACTATCGTTACTTATTTCCTTTATTAAACTTGACCGTTGTTATGAGATCGAAATAGAGATCTCATAAATAGGTAGATTGTTTTATGTAAGTAGTGTGTGTAGGTACACTACTTCCATAAAACTTATCCATTGTCGAAGTCGATTCTCTTTCATTAAAGTTCACCTATACCTCTCTCAGATTTGAGCCAGTCGTGCACACTGTTTGGGTGGAATGTCCTGTCATATGTTTAACGGATGAAAAGAGGAGGTTCTTAATTCGATTTATTAATTCTTAAATGATGACGAATTAATTATTCTTTTTTATTGGATAGAGTATAGATTTTCCTGTAGAAACTTAGCACTTGTACGTAGTTTCAATGTAGCCACAAAAACACATACTTAATAAAATATTAAACTGACGTCATGCGACGCGACGGTGACTTATTGAGACATAGTTATTCACTTTCTAAGTTTCAAGTTTAAAGTCTTTTCACAAGATCGGTTATTTTATTACTTAAAACATAGAATGACATTAGGCTCTTTCTTTCTCTTTTTAGAGACAATAAAATACTTATCAAGCCTCTAAGCAACACATGTACGACCATTTGCAAATCCGCAAACTAGAAATCGTGTTAGAAGCTACGTACCTACATAGACTGTTGTCACGATGTTTCCCGTTAAGAATAAACACCTTCATTTTAAGTGGCAAGCCTTGTTTCTTTTGTTTGTTCTATCTATGCATTCTTTTCGTTTTTTTTTTATTTACTTTTCTACGCTTTGTGGTGATGACATCCCTTGAGCCAACGTTGCCTATTCGCTCCTGAAATGTGGCTTAGTGTTTAACTTTTGACCTATATGCATGAGATCAGACGACAAAAAAGAAATACAGGATTTGAAGCGAAATCTTTTGGATTGAGGCATGACTCGCCGCAGGTACATCGTGCTCAATTTCCAAACATATCTCAAATTATAATCGACTTTTATTATTCAGATTGTTTAATTTCCGTTCTGTCGAGTTACTAAACACTTCAATCTTCAAGCATTCAGTTTCGTGTGACCGTGAACGAGCGATTGTATGCAAAACACTCTTGGTATGTCCGGTGTAACGTCAAAATGATGAGTCTATGGAGACATTGTCAGTTTTTTTTTGTGAGAAGTTACCTTAAAAATGTTGTCTATTGGACTGACAAAGAAAAATTCCTGTCAGATATGTTTAAGTTTATAAGCATAAAATAAATAAACAACCGTTTTACATAGTGATGAAAGAGACTAAGTTGTTTAAGTCCTTTAAAATATGACTTATAAAACATGTTCAGACTAAAAAGACTATCTTTAGACTAATAAGACTAGCTTGAAGACTTAAAAGGCTTAAAAGAGTGATACAACTAAAACGACTCAGTCCTTTAAGAAAATGCTTACACCTTAGTCGGTTAATAGTACCTTATACAGCTAGACTTTTAAGTCAGTGTCCACACACAGTCAGTGACACAAATGGCATATGATGTATTTTGTGTGCCAGCATCAAGTGTTCCAAGCGAACAAGCTTTTTCCAAATCTGGTAATTTAATTACAAAAAAACGAAATCGCTTACAAACGCAAAGCATTAGAGCGTCAATGTGTCTATCATCATGGATGGAAATCCTTTAACTTTCTACGTTCAATTTAACACCTACAAATTATTGTACAAATAAATAAATGATTAGTTACAGCTTACAATATGGCTATTTTTATTTACTTCTGATTAGACTTCTAAGAATGATACAAAAGATTTTAGCTGAGAGTGTTTAGCTAGTGCACAGTTTAGTAGTTACTGCAATGGGGATTAGTCTTTTTGTGATGATTCTTAACAGATGGAGTAATTTTTTATGTCTAAGTCTTTTTTATAACTTATCTTATCACTTATACACGACTCCGTAGACGAGTCTCTTTAGCTCAAACTTAAAAGTCTTAAAAGACTTACAAGCCTTATAAGACTAACAAGCCTTATAAGCCTCAAAGCACTAGACACTATGCTTAATCTTAATCTCTAAAAAAGACTTACGAGACTAAAAACTAAGGGTTTAAAGGACTAAGTCAGTCTTTAGCTGTCAAAATGTAGTCTAGTCGCTTCTTACAAGACTAAAACGACTAAGTCTCTTTCATCGCTAGTTTTAACCGCGTTTATAGTCAATACTCCGCTCCTAAGAGTCGTAGCGTGATGTTACATAGCTTATAATCTCCCTAAAGAATGAGGCTATATCAAATGCAAGAATATTTTTTTAAAATTTACAAATTTTTAGTTCCAGAGATATGCACATTCAACCAAAATAAAACCGAACAAGTGCGAGTCTCACTCGCCCACCAAGGGTTAGGTAAGCGAACAAACTTGAAACTCGGGAATCGTTTCTCGAAGATTTTTGGCCATTTTTTCCGGAAAACAAACTTGACTTTACAGTTCTAAAAATACTCTCCCATACATCGATATACGACAAAGTCAACTATCCAACCGCAAAATATAAGTTTGTAATCACAGTAAAAATGTTTTCATGAGATTTATATTTTGTTAGACCTTGCTTTTTACCAAATTTCATGATTCTAGATCAATTCGAAGTGCCCTATATACTATAGGTTTGATTAAACGTTCTGTTACGAAATGTTAAAATACCTTTATGACATCAAGTTAAAGACTATTTGCAAAAAAAATCTTATATTGCCAATAGTAATAATACATTATAATTAATTAGTTTATTTATTGGTTCGCCCACAACAGTAACACTTTTTCTTACAACTAATACATGCTCTTTGATATATTAAAAGCGTACAGTATCAACTAGCAAGCACAGCTTTCTCAGAAAAACATACTGACTTATTTTAAGATGCTAATGCATAATGCTGTTACAATACAATGAGGAGATAATAATATAAGTCCGGGGATTGGAGAATTGAAGACAAGGACTGTTTTACGTGATGGGGGTATAGCAGCTTGATGGGCTGTCGAGGATACTTACGAGGGATAATAACTACTACTACTCATGCCACAAGTCAAAGTCATATCAACAAGTGTAAATGCGTCCTAATAAAATGTTACACAGTAGATGTCAAGTTCTCGCAAACAAGTTGTTAATTATTATAATAGTTTTGTCACATAAGTAGGTTTTTATCGAGTCGGAGGTGTGTGTAGATTATGAATAAATTACATAAATAAGAGACCATAATAATAATGAGAACTATTATTATTCCGCCATATTTAGTAACAAAAACAATAAACTGTTTAAAAATCGAATGTTCGGGAGTCTTTTTACTTGTAAACAACAAGGTTGAGAACATTGACAAATTGTTGCCAGAGTATAAAAATAATAATGTTTGTTTGTAGGAAGTTCAAAATAAATAGTACGACCTTATTCTTTTGTTTAGTTTTTAGATGAAAAATTAAATAATGGCCGCAAATCGCTACCATTATTTTTATGGTTAGAACTAAATGTTTTCAGTCTATAGGAGATCATTTGTTAAATGTAGCTGTAAATATAAAAATTTTAATGGTTTACGAACAGAATATTTTAAACACAGTAGATCACACGAGACTAGAGCACAAAGAAAAACAACACTTCATTGTAATATTTCCTGTTTTTTACTACAATATTATACTAATTTATGGCAGCTTATTTAGAAAATCAATTTGAACTACGGATCGTGTGGCGGACGAATTTCGACTGTTTTGAATGTCTTGTTTTATTTCATTGGCCAGTATAACTTGAACTGCAAATGTATAAACTTTTGTACCATGACAGGTTAAAATATATACTGGACTCCTATAGCTTTATGTAGTCGTTTTCACATGATTTTTAACTTTATAGCACATGTTGTATCAAAGTTTTTTTTTTATGGTATAGGAGGCAAATGAGCAGACGGGTCACCTGATGCTAAGTGACTGCCGCCGCCCATGAGCACCTGCAACTCGAGAGTCACAAGTGCGATGCCGGCCTTTAAGGTAGGAATAGGGTAAAGGAGGAGGGAAGAAGGAAGGAAGGGTTAGGGCCTCCGGTAACCTCACTCACATTTATAAATTATTGTAATGTATTTGCAATGCAATAACAAATTGGCGACTTCCGGATGCAATGCAATAACTATAGTAGTGTAGTGACATTTATGATTCCGACTCCTGAATTTTACCACTCACACACTTACATTCTTCATTACCATCCCGCGTTGTCAATTTTCCATACTCAGCGTTTGTTTTGTTATTGATTTTAAAAATGGAAGATGACCAATATTGAACATGACTAAGAGCTACCATTTTAGTAAATGACAAACGCCAACGGGACTTTAAATACAAGATCATTTGCAATGTTAGTGAAATAAAAAAAAAAAAGTACATCTTATATGTATGCATATCAAGTTAGTACTCTTACACTAACGTTCATTTCACGTTCTCTATTCAAAAAAAAAGAATGCATTCTAGTGTAGTCAACAAGAAAAATTAAAACTGGAATATGCGGTATTACCTACAATTTTTGCAATAAAAAGTTGCATGTCCAGTGAAAGTCTAAAACAAAATATTTTGCAATACAATTTTTTGATTTAAACTGACTTCAGTCGACTAGTGTTAATCCCTACCTAAAGTTGTTGCGTGAGAACAGAATACAAGTATGACTACGTAACGACTGGTTAAATTATCCGATTATTATTGGTCTGAGTTATTTTATTCAAATGAAAACGGTGCTGGCTTATGTTTGTTACAAAATTGTCGAATTAATTATATTGAATTGTCTTAGTGAAGTTTGCGTAGGAAAGTGCATCATTATTGTAACACCCAACACTACATACACAAATAATAGGTACGTAAAAATGTACTACTATCTTCGATTCACCCATTGACAAAAGGGTCGGGCCATAAACTAAGTCAGGCATCTTCGAAATACACACGTGAGTAAAACTGTATTTTAATTAGTATCTATTAAAAAATGTGAGAAGCACTGTTTTGGATTTACAAATCAGCATTAGAAAGAAAATTGTGACATAAAATATTGGAGCTACTGACGTTTAAATTATTGTATTATCTATCTATGATCAATTTTAATATATTTTACCTATTCAAATATCTATCAATAGGTACACAATTACGTATTTATAGTAATCTTGTGATAAATATAGCTATATATAATAAGCAAGTACTTGTCGAACAACATTTTTCATATACACAGCGAGCCAGACACACCTGCGTAAAATTATTCTCAGCTGTATCAGACAGCATCCACGCACTGAATTCCAATGAATCCAAGTTTTGTAACCTTTGGAATACGTAAAGGTGTATTTTACATTCAAGTCACAAGTGCAAGACGCCTACCTTTTATGGTATAAAGTGTTTTATTATATGTCTGGTCTGCAGGTGAGGTACAATTTTAGCGCTTCACTAATAAGCTCATAATTTTTTTGGTAGCACAAAATATAATTAAGCAACTTGACAGCCGTCAACTCTGACTGCTGGCTGCGGCGCTTCTTCCTTCTGTTCCTTTTCTAAAGAATATAATATTTACATTTCAAAAATAATATTAGAACAGATATAAATATTATATTACCAGCCAGTTTTGATCGACACACGAAAGAGGTGAAAAATGTGTAAGTTTGGATGGATGGATGTTTGTTACTCTTTCACGCCAAAACTACTGAACCGATTGCGATGAAACTTGGTATGTAGATAGCTGGAGACCTGGATTAACATAAAGGCTACTTTTTATCCCGATATTCCCACAGGATCAGGACTTACGCGGATGAAACCGCGGTTCGCTGCTAGTTATATAATAAATAGCAATACCGAACTTAAAAAATAAAAATTCTGAATTCAAAATACAAAAATACACGACTCTCAAATTGTTTATGGCATAACGTTGTCACAGTTTTTCGTTAAATCTAGATGACGGTCTTCAATTTTATACCAGTAGGTGTTCTGGTAAAGTCAACGTGATCGGCCATGCAATGGTAAATAACCAAAAATACTTCGTCTTCCCATTATTATATTCAAAAACTAAACAACAACAAATTAAAGAATTTCTTTGTGGCAATGAAGATACAAGCACATCTTATTACTCATAGAATAACAATGCCAACATTAATATCTACCGCTTAACAAGAAAACAATAGCCGATAAAACTAACACATGCTTTTCAAACATATCAGTAAAGATAGACCTACCGAAACGTGCACTATACCTAATTATTACCCGTTGAACAGGAATCATGCGTCACTTGTATACTGCGTATTTCTCGAAACAATAAAAACGCGATAATTTTGAAAATAACGTCGCGTTTATATTGATTGCTTCATTAGTATACGAAAGACACGTCTAATGTACTGGTAATAATAAGCGGTGAAAGTTTAATATTGGAAAACAGTTGGCATTAAAACTTGATCTTCATGGTTTTAGCCAAGAGACAAATTGCTAAAAAGCTTATAAATTCTTCTTGCCAATATCCGTAAATCCGTATGCGTCGGCTGGTTCGATAAAACGCGTCATTTCAGTAATGGGCGAAGAGGTACAATGTTAATTTTACGTTTCTCCGACCATATCTGCAACTAATGCAAGAATTTTAATTGAAATAAGCAGCTTAAATAGAGCGACAATAGTTAAAATGTCGTCGTTAATATGATAACAAAAGAGTCCTACAAAATTGTCATGATTTTGGTCATCATGATTAAATGAAGCTGTTCCCAGCAAAACAAAACACATTAATATTTAAATAAAAATGGTAGGTATTTATTTGTTCTTACATGAAGAAATATTATGACAATATATTTATGTGTTTAGAATTTTAACGCATAAGCGTCATTGAGTATCGCCTCTGGAATTCTCATTTATTCTTGCAAATTATCGTTAGAACTGTGGTGGTTTTCACTTTTCTACAGCTAAGGCGTTTTTTGCACATTACCAGCAGAACATTCGGTATTGTATAGAATGTATAGTCAAAGTATGAAATAAATTATAATTCATACTTTTCCTGAACGTTGTAGGCATTCTATTTACAGAATACCTAGGCATTCTATAGATTTATTTCCGGATTATATAGATTACCGGTAACAGAGCCAATGTGAACTTCAACCGAATGTAGTACCTTCTTTAGCTCAAATTCTTACTTAACCTATTGCAGTGTTTTGCTCAATGTCTCTTCGGGTCAAGGTGATGTTAGTAAACACGTCGCAGCTTCATTAGGATTCTGAACCAAATATGTGAATTTTGTCCTTGTTAATTTTAAAATAATGATGTAAATTATGGTTTTGAAATTCTTCTATTATCTAGATCTTCCCATGACTGTGGCCTCCATATATATTTTTATGATATTTCATCCTTAAACGAATTTTACCTTTCCTGACCTCAGAAATAAGTGGTTGACAGGTTGCTGAGACAGACGTTAAACTAGTAAACACTGATGACCTCATACTCTTTTAGAAAAATATATTTTTAATAGTTGTGTTCTACTCATTTTAGATTACGAGGTAATTTTAAACTTTAGGTTAAATAAGTATACAGGATGACTCAATCTGGACTTGTCTTCCTGTCATAAACTTTAGACCACGGATTTAAGATAAACATAATATTATATATGTGAAAAATTACGTACTTTTCGTCCTTGGGAAAACCTTCAGATACCACTACGCCGAGAGCACGTAGACGCGATTATTTCACAGTCAAACCGACTAACACTATACAATGTCTCATACGTCAGACTTTGGCAGTTAAATTCCTCATGGGAAATAGGTATCCGCTAAACTTAGGACCGTGCATAAACGATTGACATAGGTATGTGAAAAATTACAAACTTTTCTTCCCCAGGAAAACCTTCAGGTACCACCCCGCTCACGACACGAGGAAACGATTATTTCGAAGTGTAACCGACTAGAATCACATGGAGTCGGTGACAGAGCTATTGCCGGTAGAGGCAGTATGCACACAACGCCAAAGGCTCCATTTTGTTGTCAAGAACAGAAAATATTACCAGTAGTGTCTATCATTATTCATTATTGACAACAGAATGCAATGCGTGGAACATTATTTTAGATGCAGCCAATTCATGCTGTTTCGATCGCAAAGCGCTACACCAGCTGAAAGACTACATTTTTAACAATCGCTCATTTTTTAGTTAGGGACTATAAATTCCAATACTTGTGACGTTATTTTTCACACGGACAAATAGTTTCACAATAGTTTAAGATTGCCGCCCTATCGTGCTTGTGAATCAGTACATACTTATTAAACATACGCTCTTATCTGATAGCGGCATAATGATAAGAATATGTAAACACGCGACACTTACATATAACACGGACTTTGAATACTAATTTTGTTATCTTACTAATTTTTTCGCAATTGTGAACAAAAGGTAAATAAATCTCCAAATTAAAGCCTACATAACTTTTGAGAGAAAATAACATTCAAAAGTTGAATGAGAACCTCTCAAATAAAAGCCTGATTTATGTTTTTTTGGGCTCTAGTTCTACTACGATATTGTACCCGAAAAGGGAAATATTTATATATGCAAGTATTTAATATAGCTTTACAGAAACTACACTATAGTCTTATGAAAATATCAGCTCAAAATACTGGCTAATGAGACTAAATCCGTCCAAGCTTCTTCGACCAGTCATAGAAATACATGCCCACCTGTAAGTCTAAACCAAGTGCAATTCCCTCAAGGAGACGAAGCGAAATATCTGGGGAGCTTACATGGAGAAAGCATATTTTCATCAAAGGCTAGCTAACAAGTGCGTAACATGTACTGGGTGATCAGTAGGTAGTCATAATTGTCACTGGACAACAAATTGTTACTCTACAAGTGCATATTAAAACCTGGTGGCCTGCAACTATGGGGTACATCAGGTAATACAAACATCGAGATCCTACAAACATTTCAATAAAAAATGCTACATATGATAGCTGACGCACCGTGGTACACAACCAATGAGAGACTGCACTATGACCTGAACATGGAAACACTCAATCAAGAAATTAAAGAGCATATGGGAGCATATAAAACTACAATATCACAACATCCCAACATACTTGCAAAGCATCCCATGAGTGAGCCCGCTCAGCCTCCAAGGTTAAAAAGAAAGATACTACAGGATCTAATAGATGAGAGTACCTAAAATAAAGCGGCCATGTCAGTGGACGCGTACCGTACAAGCCTGGTTAATCTTCACATTCCTATTCCTGAATATCGATCAGACAGATTGTAGGAAATTGAAAGATAAAAAAAGGATTACCACAAATTATCATGCGCTTCTTAATTGAGCGATTGGCGGATAATCTTCTAGCGTTAGGATGGATTTTCTTTTGAAATATTTATTAGATTATGTGTGTTATATATGTGAAACTGTTGGTGTAACTCAATTCCACTCAGTAGTAGAATTAAATGGAATAATTTCGAGTATCGTGTTTCTTGTCATAAACAGTATAACTTTGGACTAGCAGATGTCTACTGACATTGGTGCCGCTCGTCTGAGCATGGCCACCATGAGTACATGCAAGAGTGTGATTACACAAGTGACTGGTATATTATTATTGCCATGAAGTGGGTCCTGTGGTTGTTGACAACTTAGTGTATACGTATACCTACAGGTATATAAAAACGAAATACATACACAAAAATGAAATTAAAATATCGACACATCTAGCCTGCAGGTAAATAAACAAGCCTGTAATCAGCAAGTGAGTTGCAAACAACATTAGTAATGGCATTTATATATTTGTTAGTATAATGTGATTGTATATGCACACAATCGCCTCACCTTGAAAATTTTCCATGGGAAATTGTTAAGCGGCAAATTTCTAACATGCATTTCAACTGCACGACGAGACGCAGGACTGCAGCTACGCTATGAGAAGTTGAAAACTTTCTTTTTTTGTTTGCACGCGCTAATCTCTGGAATTAACAGTCGGATTTGGAAAACCTCTTGGTTTTTTGTAGCTCAAATATTGAGGAAGGTTGTAAATTATTTAACACCAAGCTACGACTCTTAGGAGCGGAGATTGCTCCGCTCCTAAGAGTGACCATTGGGTTACAAAGGCGGTTGAAACTGCGAAGAACGGCTTAATTATTATCACGGTTTCACCCGCGCAAGTCCCGATCCCGTGGGAATATCGGGATAAAAAAGCTCCAGCTCTAGCTGTCTACATACTAATCGCAATCGGTTCAGTAGTTTTGGCGTGGACGAGTAACAAACATCCATCCATTCAAACTTCCACATTTTTCACCTCTTTCGTGTGTCGATCAAAACTAGCTGGTAATATAATATTTTAATCTGTTCTAATATTATTTTTGAAATGTATATATTCTTTAGAAAAGGAACAGAAGGAAGAAGCGCTGCAGTCAGAGTCATGGCTGTCAAGTTGCTGGGTCACATCTATAAACCCATAATAAAGTGATGGTGTTATAAGTAGCTCAGTTCTTAATATATCAATTTTCAGTTCCCCTATCTTCTATCAATTGCTCTCCTTATATATCACGCCCTATCCTTTTAAATTCTCTCTGCAAAGCGAAGCCTTACAGTATGTATATCTAATCTACCACGTGTTATCTATCTCGACCGCGGTTTTACGAAGTCTGTCTGGGGCTATGTTTCATGTCAGGCTCCAACCGGATAAAGCAACTTCGATAGTTCCGGCATCGGTGAATCTATTACCCAGAGGTGATGTTACAAATTAGAAAAATAGTCCTTGGAAACCCAGACAGACTAGGCGTAGAACGGTGGGGGTCACAAACGTTACGGTAAGACCTGACATGCAAACTGAACAAACATATGTTCACCCTAAAGTTGGGCGAGAACACAATATGCAGATTCTGTCAATAGGCAGAAGAAACTGTAAAGCATATTCTATGCTCTTTTGGCCCACTAATGCACCACCGAAGCATTAACCTAGGGTTATACATCATGCAACCGCAGGAAATACAAACAATCACTGCTGAAAGGATCTGGAGGTTTCTCGAAGCCATAAGTCTGAGCAGTGAACTGTAAAGCAAAAAGTGCGCTACAAAAGACCAGAAATGGTCGAAATGGCAGTAAGCACTCAACAATAATAATAAAGACCTGACATTAAAGTTGGATGAAATGGCTATCCACTTAATTTCCGAACATGATACTTTGAAAAGTTGACCCCATTAACAAAATGTTTTTACGTTAACAAATTTTACGGACTGTCTTAAAAAAATATGTTGTCACCACATCAAAAACTCTTATTTTTTTTTTTAAATAGAGACAAACTATACCTAATAGATGATAGCACAATTCACTATTTAATAAAAATAAGTTAATAGACATTATTTTGACTGATTATACCGGTAACGCAATGCTATTGGTCAATTGATAAATATGAACGAATAGTGGCATTATAAAAGGGTAGAAATAAGTGAAGAACGATTGACTAGAGTGCGAACAGAGGTACGAAAAACTTGGCAGTTACTGTTAGTTAGTGATTTTCATAGTTTATATCAGTGATTTTGAGATTGTTTTTTACAAATAAGAGACGCCACTTCGCCAATTCGTATAAAATTTGGTAATCTCTCTGACGTCTACCGCCTCATGCTGTGTTACCATATAAAATTTTCGTAAGTACTTTCGACACTGGCAATAATAAACGTCGAAGCTAGTTAATGCTAAAATATTATGTAAATAGCTTTTGTAGTGTGTCGAAGAAACATGTAGGATGTTTTATCCTTCAGTTGAAAGACTTCTCAGTATTGAGAAATATATCTGCTTGCAATACATAACATTATGTTGTTAACTTAAGCACAAAAGTGTGAAGTCTCTATGGAAAATATGTAGGAAAACATTGATTTTGCTTACTTAGATCAGTAAAGTTAATAAAAACACAAAATAATGCGCTAAAACGCTCTTTTTATTTTAGGTCGTCAAAAACAATAAAGGTTTTTTTTTATTTTAATAGAATACAATATGTTAATATATAATGTCACTCTCTTGCAACGACGAAGCAAACCTCACTTCTAAGTATTTTTCTTAATTCCAACTTGATTTTTTTTTAATGTAGACATAATATATTTTAATGTATGTTATATAATTTGGAAGTATATATAATGATAATAAATTTGTACATATACTTACACATAATGCCTTCATTTGTTAACATCAGTAGGTAATGTCAATATAACCAATTAATTGTTCGCCTTTATTCGTTTATATTTATCGGAAAATATAAACAGTAACAAAACATTAAAACGTTAACCACTGATTGCCAGATAAAAATAATAAATATTTTGAAATTAGAATAAGTACGACAGTGTTGGCAACGCTCATCTCGTACGCACCGCTCGCAGGTGGGAGCGGCCGGCCGGGTGGCATTCCACGAGTGACCCACATAGTCGCAGCTAGTGCGAAGCGAGTAAGCGACACATTGGCCACTAATCAATACAATAAATAATAAACATTTTTTGTTATACTATTTATTGAAGGTCGTAAGGTTATATTAATGTTATAATATGCAAATTGCTTACAATATTAATTGAAAATATGGTCGATGTATTACTAAATCTTTCCGGTGTTCAAATTTATTTATGGTAGTTGTCTTCTTTGTGTTATTTTTAAGCCTATTTAATACATTTTGACTACCGTTTACCGACTTATATAGAATATGTATGTAATTTGAAACATATATGTATGTTTATCAGCAGTCTGGTTACCAAAGTACAAACTCTGCCTAGTTTGGGATCAGACAGCCGTGTGTAAGGTGACTCAAGTTATAATTCTAGTTATTACTTACCTCGTTATTACAAAATGTTGGGACTTAACCAAACATTGTTTGTAAATACAAAAGATTTGAAAAAGCAAGTTCGCACGTAAGTATTAATTAGACAATTCAATGCGTATTAGTCTATCAATAAAATACGTACCGTTAACATTGCAACATAATTATTCATACTGATTAGATTGCATTTCGAAGTGATCAAAGATATAATTATCAAGTTTAGAATTTAAGAAACAGGAATTTACACATGGCGCTCTGTTATCTTTAAAACAATTAAGACTGTGACTTTTCTTTATTTTAAATCGCGATAAGACATCAATATACTTTACTTGTAATTTGATACTTGTTATAATATTCCTAGAGTGTTGTTTCAAAATGATAATATTATGAATTGTATGGAGTTGTAAATTGAAAACATGAGTAACGTTTCTCGAAGCTAACCACAAACTTGAATTCATTACTACCAGAATAAAGAGATTGTCATAGTTATAAATTTTAGAATAATTTTTACTTTCGCACTGTGAAATTAGAATAAAAATTACTCGAATGCGTGAAAACTATCATCATATTATTTCAAAGAGCTCATCAAATAAAAAAAACTTGAACTTAATATTCTGACGCTTTTGGTACTTGTTGAATAAAAATACATCTATTTAGGCATAGTTATTATGCTTATATTGTGTGTCGCACTATCAGTTTTATACAAAAATCTAGTGACTTGTTTTGGTGTTTTTTTAGAGAACTCCCATAATTAATATAATATGTTTAACAACTTGTCACGATTTCGTAACAGTTGGACAAGATTTGTTGCCAAAGGCGCTGTTTCAGCGCCGCTGAACCCAGGCTACTTAAAATGCTCTTGTTCGAAATTCATAGTAGGTGCCCTGTTTGTTAGTCTACTTCAGACAATAACTTAAAACAATAATGAAATTAAAACCATATCCGTCACATATTACCTACGTGATTCATACAACAGTTGTTTATCTTTCTACCTGCTGAAAACTAAATGTTTATGTTACCAGGTACAATAATTATTATACACACGTAATTATCTCACTGTCTTTTAAAGCCTGTCTTTGAAACTTAATTGTTCACGTTCATGATAATACTGGTTAACGTGTTTCAGATACTATGGATAATTATAATTTTAGTGGCTTAGTAACTAGTGGAACATTTTTGTAGTTATTGAAATTAGTACCTAATTGCGATTTTAGTAAAGTAAAGTAAAGAGTGCTGTTTTATTTATGGGCTATTGTTGCAAACAAAATGCAGGTAAATATTTATCTGTTTATGTTCGTATGTTTAATAATATTTTTATGCAGAGTCGCAATTACCTGCTCAGGAATCTACTTAATATGTAGTAATATTTTTCCTATTGCTCGGACCTACGCCAAGACTCGACGCCCTCGCTGTACAACTTGAAGTACCTGTATCAGTGACGTCACCGTCCTTCGAATGCCGAAGGAGTTTTTTCCCCATCGTTCCCACTCCCAAAACAATTAGGCGGCCTTTTGTTTTTGTTGGCAGCATTGTTGACGTGCTTCAATTTCAAAATTCGAACTTCGTGACAGAAAAGAAAAAAAATGGTCGGCCAAGGTTGTCGCCATCGAGTGCATGAGTTTTTGTTGCTCTGTTTTGTTATCTGTACCTATAGTGATAAAATGACGTAATTTATATCGTCCTCTAAATTGTTTACAAGTTTAAAGTGGTTCTAAAACAATGCTTTAATGTACGAAATTTTAACCAATACGGTCTTAAAAAGTTGTATGCATCTTTTGGCAGCCATATTCAGCAAAAAGGTCATTTCAACTTTTTTATATTTCTCGTGGGGAAACAAAAGCTATTGACCTTATTGCACCTTGTCCATCAGAATTATAGCTGATTATCAGTAGGTAATACCAAGATTGTTGATATGAACACGTTATCGATAACTTATCTCACTCTTGATTTACGGAATCAGACTTTCTGATGTTAGTAAACAAATTGACACATACACCTACATATTGTACTTGTACTAGTTTTATGGTCTGTTTTTAGCATATGACTAAAATAAGTAAATTTTCGCGACTAGCTAACTACTTTACTACGACCACGACGAATAAAAAACGGTTTTAACACAACGGTGATCTATTGCTCTGAAATTGGTATTTAAAAAAAAATTGTTTTATTTTTAATGTGTTCGATTTTTAAACAATGAATACATGACCAAAGAGTTTATCCGCGAAATATAAAAACGTTTCATTTTATTGGTTTAGCAAGTGGCCACATAACTGTAATACTAGCTGATCGAATAGGTCTCCCCCAATACGGCAACTCGTTTCGCCAGGCTTGGAGAACTATTTTAAACACTTTAGAATAGATATTTTATAAAGATAGCTATGTTTTTTTCGTTGCGACTGTTTAACTTAACTCTTCGGAACCCAAATCAATTGGGGTACTTCGTCGATTCACACCACAAGCTTTTACACGTATTACAAAATACAATGTTAAACCTATATGTATAAATACGAACTTTATAGCGAGTAGCACCTCTGGTCATCGAAATTATGCGCAAACAGCTAAGAGAAGCTACAAGCGTCCGGTAAAATAATATATGTATGTTGACCTGTCTTGAGAGAGAGAGAGAGAGAAACATTTATTCTGACATTCACGGGAGCGCACACAATTTTTACAATAAAAATAAAAAATAAATATATCCGTAGTAGTTGAAGTGCCTTGTGTGCCCATTGAAATGCCAGAAAAGGCACCTATCTCAGCAAATTGCTGCAGCCTGTGAGACTGCATCGCTGGTATTATGATAGGGCCTGGTGCCTTGGTGGGCAAAGTCTATACAATGACGTTCAAGTTTTACTGGTCAGTGTCAAAACAGTTAAAACTTAATGAGCTATCGTCGATATTCGACTACCAGGATATATAGGTATACGTATAATATGTTGGATAATGGCGTGGTGGTATTAAAACGCGGTTAAGTTACCAGTCCGTGTATCAATAATACATGGCTCATCCATTAATGATTAGGTTCGTGTGCAGTGAGAATTTATTCAGCCTTAAATGATTCATAAGGCACGACTTTTTTTTATTACCTTTTAAGAAGAAACGTCTTTAAACATAATTATCTGGAACTATTTTATTATTCGCATTCCAAACTGTGGATTTTGAATTATAAACAAAGGTGTGAAAGGTTCAAATTTGTTAAACTGTTGTGCCAGCACCCTAAGATATTTATAAACCAATTGAGTATTTTAGGGTTATTATTGTTTTTATTATTATTATCCTTTCAAGTGCGTTATGTTTCCTCGACCATTTCTGGTCTTTTGTAGCGCACTCTTGCTTTAAAGTTCACTGCTCAGACTTGGCTGGCTTCGAAAAACCTCCAGATCCTATCAGCAGTGATTGTTGTATTACCTGCGGTTGCATGATGTGCATTATTGTATTTAAGTAGTACTTATTCAATAATAACAATAATTTTATTTTCATCTTATTATCATTTAATAATTACAACCGAGTTCAACGTGTCTAAATTATGCTACTTGAAACTTTCTTTTGTTACTTTGCCAACCAATTTAAATATAATTTAATAAAAGAATGAAAAAACTAAAGTCCGCTAAAAAGAAATTGTTGCAAAAGTTTGAGCTAAAATGACTACACTATCACTTACACTTCATTTATGTTTTCACCTTCTTCATAATTTTTTTCATATATCTTTTGTTTAATCCAATTGACTGATATACCTACTAGTGTTTATGCAATCAGTAGTTATGATAATACTCCGTGTTCCTGACACGGTGTATTATCATTTATTACACGGATGTTTTATCCTACTAATATTATAAACGTGAAAGTTTGTATGGATGTATCGATTTTTGTTGCTCTTTCACGCAAAAACTACTGAACCGATTGCCATTTATCGTGGTATGTAGATAGCTGGAGACCTGGATTAACACATAGGCTACTTTTTATCCCGATATTCTCACGACATCGGGACTTACACGGGTGAAACCGCGGGGTGCAGTTTGGAGTTAAAAATTTGATCGTTCACCTAAAATACTATTTATTTTAGCAATATCTTGTTTCGAATTGAGCACTTATTGTTATCCTAACTAATATCATAAACTGGAAAGTGATTTTTTTACGCTTTCACGACTGGCATTACTTATCAAGTTTATCAGTCGATTGTCACGAGTACCGAAGTAGGACATGAGCGTACCTTACATCCGGAGAAAAGGTACCACGTTATCCTGTAGTCCGAGAGAGTGGCCACACAACGTGCAAGTAAATAGTTACTTGCACAGATTTCTCGGAGCGACCTTGCACCCGCGAGGATAACCTCGCGGGTGCGATGTCGCTCCTAGAAATCTGTGAACGCAACAGGAAGCTTCTTTACTTCTCGAAGGAGCTAGGTTGGCTCAGCCTATCTTAACGTATATGAATCTAAATGCGGGAACAGAGCCCTACACCAATACCAATTGTGATGCCTAAATTTATAACAAAATCTAAATTAACGCAAGCGAAGCGCGGCCAAAAGCTAGTAATATTACGAAATGACCTTTCCGTTCAAGATTTGTGCTGGCCACTGTACAGGTTGACATTCCATCAACATAAATCATAGACAATAGGCTATTTATCATTTCCTGGAGTACAAGATGTGTTTATTCTTAACAGAGAGGTTCCCAGCTCATCTTTACTTTCACCTGTACGGTTAACACGTAGGTAACCATACCATGTTTACATCATAATCATGGCGCAACCCAAGGGAAAGTACATTTGAACTTTCACGAAGGGTCAATGTTAAGTAATACATGGACTGTGTACATAATAAATATAATTGAGGCTATCAGGTATTAACAGAGGCGATAGCGGCGGTATTTATGCCGAATGCTAATGCCGATGGATGGATATGTAATATGTTAATATGTGTCCCAACACCATTGTCCTAGCAAATAGGCAACATACGCCCAATGTTGTTTATAAAGAAGCACTATAGTAAATACTGCAGAAAGCCTTAACATTTTAGTTAATTCTGTATTTTATGTAAAAAGTTTTATTTCCTTTCCAAAAAAAAATTATTTTCTGTTAGTGTTTTAGACAGGCCATGAAGTTTACATATAGATAAATAAGTAGGTAATTTTGATGCCTAACACAATTTTCAAATGTAAAGTTCGCTGCAATTTCTAGATAGAAACGGATTTCGTTCCTATCTAGAAATTGCAGTGAACGAGTGCAATGTTAAGCATTTAGTTTACATAGTTCTGTTCTCGCTTACACACTATGAATTCATTCATTCATCAATGTTAAACAGTGAAATGCGAATGATCCAAGATTTCATATGCGTCCAATTTTTGCAGACATTGCGAACGATAGTAGTAGCAGATGGAACGTGTTTCCGGAAATCCTTTATACATACTGTTAGTGGATAATCTTTCTTTTCTTTGTGCAGCGATCCTACAATACCTCTATTGTGACAAATATCTTTAGGATACGGATTGGTGTTATCTAAAAAAACAATCTGTTCAACTTTTAGGTTCGCCACCAGGCTCGTTGTTACCTACGGTCATTGCTACACAACATTCTTAAAAAAAAATACTTATCCCATAAAACTAAATGGAAACATTTAAAACCTTTTTATTTTGACACGTCAATATTTTAATACAAAATTATCCACTACTCATTTAATTTTTAAAAGATAAAGCAGAAGAAACTTATGAATTTTCCTAATCAACACAAAATAGTAAGGAAACTTTCAGTATTATGTATTTTAATTTATGAAGAAAACTCGCGTCCTAATATATTTTAGTTTATGCTCTAGTCAGCCATAGAGCTTATGTCAATGGAAGGTTTAGTTTTTGTTGCCACGCTTCAACTTCGAAATTTTAACTCCGTGTCGTGACCGAAAAAAGAGATAAACAAAAAATCTTTGACCAAGGTTGTGAATGCGTGAGGTTTTTAGTCTGTCTGTGTAGCCATAAAGAAAGGATAACCTTTTCTTGCAAATAGTTTACGAGTTTGTAAATAGGCGAACAATCAGTGCGATTTCACATATGATATGTATAAGTACTCTTTTACGTTAAAACTTCACCACAAAACAATAAAAGATAAATATTTTAGTTGCAAGCTTACTTACTGTTTAATGTAAAAGAAAGCAATTTGACAACTCGACGCAAAAATTTACGTAATTTATTGCAGAGAAAATGTGTAGGTAGAGAAATTCTTCAAAATTAAATATCACGCACTTTTTAAACAAAAAAAAATAAAATATATATATATATACATTTACAGTAAATGTATTAACTAAGAGTCAACATAGCAAAATATAATTTACTTTAATACTTAACCTACTAAAATATCCGTCTTATGGGAAGATAAGAAAAAAGCACGTGACAGTGAGTGAGTTTTATTGCCTGTCTCTTTTCTTTCAGGCTATATGTAAATTCTGTGCGTCTCTTATGAAGGGCAAGAGTAGTTTAAAACAAAGAAAATAATGTTAAACTTGGTTTAGTAAGACATAATGTAATTAGACTACAGTTTGTAATGTAATTAGATTAGAGCAAGACATAATTGTAATTTATTGCGATTCAGAGGAACTGAGCATTGACTAAGAACAAATAAGGTTTATGAAACGCCGGTGTAGTTGTAATAGAAGAATGTACTTCAGACCCTGTAGTAAACAATTCCAAAAGGAATGCCGGTTGATACTACCTACCTAAATAAGTTGGAATTCTGAAGAACAGGAAGTATCTCAGCAAATGTAGGAACAGCCTTGCAGTATAAATACGTAATTCACAAAGAAGCATAAATTATGTAAAAAAACTAGTCAAGGACCACTAAGAGATGAACTTCACGCATCTAACTTACGACGAAAAAAAGAAGGTTCTCAATTCGACCGTATATCGCACTGCTATTACAAGAGTGTATCAACTCAAAATGAAGCTTTTTTCAGAAACGACAGAAAACTGATTAATCGCTTCCTGTTAAAGATTATAAAAAGTGAACACTGTATATAGATTATTGATAAAATTAAGGGATTTCTGTATTAATGAATTATTTAAATGATTGCAGGTTATCAAGTTATTTCCAATTTTTGAGTTAATACTCTAATATCTGAACAAATAAAAAAAAAAATATTTTTAATTGTTTTGTTGAAAAATTTGGCTTATGACAAATTATTATTATTATTTTATATTTATTGATGTGTGGGGAATTGATATTTACGTATGATAAGTGAATTATCTCAAATTTACCCTATTTTGAGTTGATAGTCTCGTAATAGCAGTGCGATATATATATTTATTTATAGAAGTTCAGCCCTCACTGCGTTATTTACGAACCGATTTTAATGATTCTTTTGTTGTTAGATAAGGTATTCCTAAAGGGTTGGTCCATTGTCAAGGAAGTCAGGATCTGATGATAAGATCCTGATAAAATTGAGAGAAACCCTTGAAAATTGTGGGCACGAATAGTGCTTCTGTTTACTTTTCATTAAGTACTTAATCAGGTATTTAGGAATCATCACATCATGAAGCTGAGCTGATGATGGAAACCATACCTTTCCTACACAATGAGAAATTAGATATAGATATAAAAGCTGTGGTTTTAGTGACAGAAACCACTTAGGTAATATGCTTTGAAGAAAATTCATTTGATAGCGTTTTAAACTATTTAGTATAAAATGTACTAAAAGAGAGAGAAAATAAGAACTCAATACTCAACACTTAAAGAGGTTTATTTATTTCTTGATTTTTAGTTCTTTTTCGTGGATTTAATTTTTTGTTAAAAAGTTTTTATTTATATTTCCACATGTACTCATGTATTTATATGTTCATTGTGTACTAGTATGTATACTCTCACGTTACTTGTAAGATATTTTACGTTTAATTAAATAATGTACTAAACGTGCACTATACTGCTTAAATTTATTTCCATTTTTTTTCCTCCATCTCATGGTTGTCTGTAAGTGATTGCCATAAATCAGCGATAAGATCGCCAATTGTATAAACCGCCATTGTTATTAATTTTACTCTTCAATGTTTCTGGTATACAATAAACAGGTATTTTATATTATTACTATTACAGCTGAACTCTTCGGATCTAATACTTATATGAAGAAAAACAAGAGATGTCATTAGGGATATTGTTACATCGACGCTTCGATCCAGACGTTGCTTTCCTCATAATTAACCAGCAATGTATAACTACTTTTCACTTGCTTGCACTTATCTTGTTTTCCATCCTAGGTACATTCCTAGGTATTGGATGACAATGATGACGTAATAAGCTTGTTTAAATGTTATGTTTTAATATGAAATTAAAATACACGGTGAAAGTATCATGTTTAATAATTAAGCACTTTTCGAATGGTTTTTAAAATAAACTTTCCTTATTATTTTAATTTGGTCTGAGAGAGTTTATTATGTAATTAATAAACGATCTTAGTAATGAGACTTGATTATCTTTATGACGTAAGTATGAGTTGCTAAATCATTCATCAGATTGTGTTAAAGCTTTGTATAGTTGTTGGTGACAATTGCGAGATATCACTCCTAAGAATTTAAAGCAGTAGTGTAGTGATTCAAAAAACGACGAATTGAGTTCCGAAGAAAATTTTCTAAAGTTTCGCGACTAACTAATCCACAACGCGCAATAATTTTCCACCACTATCCTATACATTTGAATTTTATAATATATATCGTAAAATTTGGATTGGATGGATAGACGTTTGTTACGCCAATACCAATCACGCCAACAGCTGAACGGATCTGGATGAAATTTGGCACAGAGATAGATTATAGTCTGGAATAGAACATACTTTTATTTTGGAAAAATGTACGATTTCCGTGGGATAGATTTGAATTTCCACACGAACGAAATTTGAAATTCGATGTGCGATTATAGCAATCAATATTGATAATAAATCAGTTTTGTAATATTCATATTCTAATGTTTACGAGTATAACTAAATTGTGGTCATTACATTTGAAAAGTTGTATAATAGTCTAATATGGAGATATTTACAGCTCAGGAAAAATAAATATGTAAAATATACAATAGATAGTTATCGTGAATTCAAAATGGATACTTAAACTAGGTATGCCACCCGTACTATAATATATAGTATCGTACTATATTTTGATCGATTGTACTATATATTATAGAACTATAATATAGTAAGAAAATACTATATTTTTATTGCTAACTCAATGGTCGCCATTTTAGTTGAAACTTGAACACACTGGAACTGTTTTCAACGCCTTCGCGCCTTAACTACTCAACCGATCATCATTAAGGTTTCGTTACACGTTGTAGATGGTACAGAAAAGGACAAAGGGTACCATCCAGAAAAAAGATGTTCCCGAGGAATGGAAAAATAACTTTTAGACAACGATAAACGTAACGTAAAAGATAAGAACGATAAATGTGTTTGTACTATTTTTTTTTCCTGAATTTTTTAAAAGTACTATATTTTTTGCAAGTTTAAAAAAAAAACTTTATTTTTCCCAAAAAAAGGTGACAACCCTAATTTAAACATACATTTGGTATAGAAATAATGAGTATTTTTATTTAAACGTAATGTAAAACGTACGAACGTAACGAATAGAGAGCCTCTTACTTTTTTTTGAAATTGGTTATATTATCTTTAAAAAAAAGTATCACCGACTTCAATGTGCTTTTTAGTGGAAAGTAGATGTATTTTGTTTAAATATAACATGGGTACGCCAACTAAACGCACTGCTCCGATGAGACAGCGATGTTTCGGAGCAAACGAAAACATCATCGATGTAAACAATTTTTAGATATTTGTTGATTTTTAAGAAACCGCTCGACTGATTTCGATAAAATTCAAAATGGACCACCTGGAAAGTATACCCTTTGAAACAAAAAAATAATTTTCAAAATTGGTTCAGGCGTCTTCGAGTAACCGGTGAACATACATAAAAAAAAAAGATTCCGACGAATTGAGAACCTCCTCCTTTTTGGAAGTCGGTTAATAAATGAAACTGACGCCACCACGACACTTTCTACATTCTACCCTTTTAATCTCGTCTGATTTGGAACTTATAATGAATACTAGACACTTCTTAACAAGAATCCAATATACATATATCTCCACAAAATTTATGCAAAGATAATAATCACGTGCCTCTTATAAAGCCACACGTATTATAAAGACAGGTTTAGACAAATATAAATTGCAGATCTGTTTGATCAATCAGCTATAAGCAACGTGACCAAAACTGGTTGACCGTTCACCCGTTGACATACATCCTTTGATGACCTTCTACTTATAATCTACGGTTTCACAATAGGTTTAGCATGACGGAGTATTTTATAAGCTATAATTATAATAATTAATAGTACCTGTAAATGTAATGTGCAATCAGCACGATTAATAAATTTGACGCGAGATTTCAACTCAAAATTCATGTCTCCAGACTTCGGAGGCCAAAGGCCATCGCTCCGGGTATTGAAGGGGATTCAATTTCCTTAATATTTGGCAGCATTTTATGGAAGAATATATTTACCCAGATGAAAAACCTGTGCATCTACCGTTTAATATTTCTACATCACCCCAAGGTTGACTGGCAGAGAATGCCCTGGGCATTAAGTCCGCCTTTGTGCAAATTGTGCATTAAGTTTAAATAAATAAAAACTTCAAATTTAAGAAACAGAAATCAAAAAGTAATTTTTAAAAGTCATCAAGTAGCTAACAACATAATTATCATATACTAACTAGCTGTTCGGCATGTGTTCCAATGCCATTTTTTTTATATAGGTTTTTGGGCTAGGAACCCTCGGGGGCGTCCCCACAACACCCTACCAAAGTTTCATAACAATCTGATCAATCGTTTCGGAACGCATAGAGGTCAAATATAAAAACATTTTATTTATATAAAATATAAGTAATAAAAGTTTCTATTTGATTAATATGATTTTTTTATTATTTTTTGGTTCATATACTTTTTCTATTTTGTCTCCTATTTTTTAAATATTTAATTTCCAAAGTATGTTGTGCCATTCTCATACTTGCCTATAATGTATTTTAAAAACAGATAAAAACAGCAAGTTCTCGTTATAGCTAGATGTCGATATATCAGAATAATTACTAGTATTTTAAATCCTAAGGTTTGTGAGTCTATATATGAATAGGAGGTATACATACATATTTGGTATTCATAACGTTGAACTAGGGCTGCCATCATTTTAATTTGCCGACGCCGGACAAAAACTTAAAAAAAAGTCCGGACACAGGTGACTGCACGGATGGCGCAATGGTTTAAGTGGTCACCTCGCCACTACGCCGCGCCGAGTGTCGTGGGTTCGAATCCTACACGGGACAAAAATTTGTGTGATCCACAAATAGTTGTCCCGAGTCTGGGTGTTCTTTGTGTCCGTTGTTTGAATGTTTGTGAAGCCCCCCGCGACACAGGATTATTCCTAATGCGGGAGTTGTCTTTTTTAAAAAGAAAAAAATCAAGATTCTTTCCCGGACACTTTAAAAAAAACGCCAATTCCATTAAAATTTTTAGCTTGTTAACGATTCAGAGTGTCCTGAGAGTGGTTTTTACCCGGACACTTTTAGAAAACCCCGCCCGGACGCTCCCCGGACGCCCTCTAAACTAGGACAAATCTGGGAAAACCCGGACCGATGGCAGCCCTACGCTGAACGCACTAAAATAATATGACTCATTTGGAAGAAATATGGTAGGTACGCAGATAGATTAGTAGTGTACTGGATTCGCATTGCCTGTATGTTTATCCAGGACACAAAGGAAAAGAGATAATGTGGGCAAAGTCGTGAATGAAAATTAGTATCATCCTTCAACGCGAAAAATATTCCATTTACGTACGTTACGTTTCAGAGACCAAATAGGCGCCATTTAACATACTTGAGATAATAATGTTAGTATTATAAAGAAAGATTACACGGAATCAGACTATGACACAAAGCCCTTAAAAATGTAATCCTACACAATGATAATATAATTGCTATCTTGTTTTTATATCGCAATTACAATAATATTTCCCACCGTCATGAAAGAAAGAGACAAAACATTAACATTAGAAACGTAATTAATTCCAACTACTTTTGGCGATCGACATCTAATCTAAATATCTATTATAAAAAATTATTATTATACTTAAAGAGTATTATTCAGTGACTGATTAAATAACATTCTTTGAAGATTTGGTGGCGTATATGTCGGGTCGTTCGGTTCCCTTCAATATGGTTGATCTGTATACAATGGCTGGCGAGTGCGTCATGCTCGTGAACGGGTGCCGTTGGTCGGGGCTGGTCATCTCCGGACTGCTATTACTTAAATAAGTATAGTAGTAATTAACGCGTCTGTTTATATTTTAGAATAATAGGTATATTACATTGTCCTCACATTTCATTTACGCTTTTAAGCAATGTAACCAGAAATTTGTAAAAAACATTTTGAAAAAGAGTGTCCTTGGAGTTTCTTGCTTGTTCTTCTCCATAGGATATACGTATTGGAGCAGGCAACTAGCTTCACGACTGTCTTAGTCTGACTGACTCCTACTCCTGACAATTCAAAAATACTTACCTATTATTGGTATAATTGAAATAAATTGTTTTGATTTGTATAGATTTCATTAATATGATAAGTAAGTAAGGGAGTGCTTTGCAAAGCTAGAAACAGTTCACCAGTTGGTATGGCCTCTAAAATATTCCTCTCTCAATAGAGTTGTGATAAAACTATATACGTGGTCTTGCGACACTAGAAGTTGACTTTTCTTTTTCTGTGACGTAACGTTTAGTGACATTCCTGTGGATCTCACAATATTGTATCTTCTAAATCTGATTGTGGTGACGTTCACCATCAAGTTCCTACATATCCAAGTCACATTTTGACGTGACAACGTCTTATAATTCGATGGAGCCGGCTGCACGCACGAAAAAACATGACTCATGCGGCGTTACCTCGCTCGAGGCGTTCCTATGACGTTGTCACGTTCAAATATCGTCAGTAAACCGACTTTACAGACAACAGATTTCTTATGACACAGAGTGAGCCTGAAGGTGACATTGTACAAGAGTAGGTAATCTGTTTCTTTCATTTATTCTAATTCGCTTAAAAATTACTAACTGCCTCTACGTCATTATTTCTAAGACCTGAGCCTCGTTCTTTTCTGCCTTACTGATTCTATCGTCATCGTCACTTAACCAAGTATGTCAGTCCCTGGCTTATCACTCATCGAAATGTGACTAGAAGCGAGTCAACACCAAAAACCGGGTTAGTGATTTCTTAGGCAATTTACTTTCATAATGAGGTTGTGTTCTATAGTATATTGTTTACAACTTGTCATCATAATTACTTCACACAGTACCTTATCTATAGTTCATTACATACTGTGTTACTTCGCATTGTTAGCGTGCAAAGTTGTTTGTATTTTTGAAGTGAAAACTGCTTTAGACACGTTGGGCCCTTTTGGTATGGGGAAAAAGCACCGAACTCGCTTGACCGTCACGTTCAGATGACATATACATATATTGTCATGATAACATATAAATCCGTGATAAATTACTGTGTGTATGTGCTTTCACTTCTGACGTGCAGTCCTACGACTGCCGGATCTTTTTTTTTTATAGCCGGAATCTCGGGTGTAACCCAGAAGCCGCTTGTTGAATAACAGGCGACCCCAGCATGGAGCACAGGCCTTGCCCCCAAGAGCGCGGAGGATCCCTTTACTATCACATTCCACCAACCATTATTAAAATAAAAAACATTTACGTAACACGCTAGAAATAAGCGTTTTTCCCATTATTTTACGATATTCTCATAAATATCTTTATTTATTGCTAATATAATACGATAGTTATCCATGTTATTAGATAAAACCTTGCAATGCTGGTGGAATTTTAATTTGTTCCATCTATGACTAACAATTACCTATGAAGGTATATTTTGATAATTTCTTGTAATAAGCCGTTCTTGTGGTTGGGATTTCCACACGTACGAAAATGTATCTCTAACTGTCCCAATCTCAATACCTATTTGTGCCGTATTTACCTCTTTAGATGTTTTATTGATTATGATTAATTAAATGCTAGTAAATTGCCTAAAACCTAATATTTTTGTTGTTCAATCGTGGGAGAGCCATGCTTCGGCACGTATTGTTGTGTTTCGACGAGTGAGTGAGGTTACAGGAATCTCCAACCCCTCTCCCCTGCCCCTTTCTTTACTCAGACCATAAAGGCCCCTTACCATTAGGTGCCCCGTTTGCAAAGATATGATGATAATAATAATTTGTTTTGTCTGATTCTTTGTTTGCTTGTTTGTTTAAATGTGCTAATCTCTGGAATTAGCAATCGGATTCGGAAAAATGAGTTGGTAATGGATAGAGTATTCATTGAGGAGGGTTATAGGCTATGTATCATCACGCTGCGACTCTTAGGAGCGGAGTACTGACCATAAAAGCTAGTGAAACTGCAAGAAAAGACTAGTAAGAATATTAAATTCTATAAGTGTGAGGTGTACGAGTGATAGAACGAACTTGTACCATAATGGCCATATCACTCAGCTATCACTGCCTAGCATTATATTACCATGTCCGGTGTTAAGTATCACCAGGGAGACATTATGCTTTCCAAATAGGTAATTAATATAATCTTAATCAACATAATTAACTAATGACAATTAGGACTGCTTAAAACGTGTAGTATTAACATTTTTATAATTGGTCTTTTAGAATATATTTATTTTATTACTATTTACACATTTACTTACTTTGGTATAAAATTCGTGGTAACTTTCTACAGACGTTATATCATTCTATCATAACTAATCATAAGTTATTTAAAATGCTTTCGTTTTATTTTTTATTTTTGAAGTGAAAACTTCTTTAGGCACGTTTGTGCACTTTGGTATGTGGGAAAAGCACCGAACTCGTGACCGTCACGCTAATAATACATATATAGATCCACTAGAGGGCGCTAATCTAAACATGTGCCTGCTAATGTGATTTCACTTCTGTCGGCAGTCCCATGACCGCCTATTTTTTTTTTGGTAACCCATCGAGCTAAGCTAAAAACTTGTGTGGAGTGTGTTCACGTCGGTAGAGTGCACTGGGTGGGGTTCGAACCCACAACCACTTGATCGCAAGTCCGACGCTTTAGCAATTACGCTTCCGCCCGCTAATGACAGTTACTTACCATTCAGGTGAAATAAATAAGTTTATTTTAATAAGCACCTTACCACCTAATTATAGGTTGATATGATGTCAATAATTAGAAAATATATTTTTACAATGAACGATACACACAAATCTCTTATTTTTTTTTTCAAATTAAATTGTTTACAAGAATGTTTTATTTCCCAAATCATTAATAATTAGAACTAAAAACACGTATCGTTCTAGAATGTTCTCATAATCGGTCAATTATATTGGAATTGAGACCCATTAATACGACATTTATGAATGTTAAATCAGTCAAACTAATAAACACCTAATCCATGAATGTATATATATAAACATTTAATGCCGCGTCCAGACGCTTGCCAAACCTCAACAAGCAGTCACAAATTTAAACGTGTGGATAGTATGTTTGCTTAATTTGCCAAACGTTTGGCTGGGCTTGAAGCCGATCCGAACTCTGTCGGTTTTTGACGCCCAAATCAAGAGAAGCTTGTAGCAAGCGCTTGCGATGCATCCACATGTTTGTACGTTTGTAGTTTGTGGCAAGAGGCAAACGTGCGGATTCGGCTTTAGAGTTCTCAACAGTTTTAGATAATACTAGAAATCGTCTGGCGGTCGAATTTCAAACGTTTTGAATGACTTGTTTTATTTCATTGGCCAGTATAACTTGAACTGTCATTGTATAGACTTATGTACCATGACAGGTCAACATATATACTGGACGCGTGTACCTTGATGTAACCGTGTTTACGTAATTCTAAAATTTGAAACACATATTGTTTAAAAAATTTAGCATTCTGCACTTCTATATATAAATTTTAAGTATTTAAAATTTCACGAACCCGTTGGCGGAATTGAGAAAAAAAATCGGACCGAGGGTTCCGTAACAAAACAAATTTGTATGTATCGGGAATCAATTCTGGAAAGATTGTTGTCTTTTTCAAAAGACAAACTTACTTTGCAGTTCTAAAAATACTCTCCCATGCATTAATTTACGACAAAGTCAACTTGCCAACTACATAATAAAAATAAAAATATAAGTTTGTAATTACAAGAACTACTTTTTTATGTGATATACAAACAAATAAATGACTTTCGGATTTTTTCGTTTACTTGTGCTGCCAGACTTGCTTCCTACCAAATTTCATGTTTCTAGGTCAATGGGAAATACCCTATAGGTTTTGATTTACCAGCAAAATGTTTAGATTAGTTAAAGTCTAAGGCTTAATGGCCATATCTTTTGATTGCGTTGACTTAGAAGCTTGATTCCTTTAGGGCTTCAAGGGACCGCTAACATAATTATTTGATGTTAATTTCAACTTGATGCCTCCACGAGTTCCTGAGGAAAGAGTCTAAAATAATGGAAACAGCGTCTTGCAACTGAAAACTTTCTATGGCGCATGGATGGACAATTTCTCTGCCCATTAATAGTTTACTAATATTATATTTTCTCATTATTATTTCTGAATATTTAATATTAAAAATTTACAATTCAACAGTAAAAGGATACCTTACAAACAAGGACATTTATGTAATAAACAAGAAACAAGATTCACATCTTCACACATATTTTTACATGTTTTAAAATTAGGTATATTCGTAAATATCATGTTATTTTGGAGCTCCTACACAAGGCCAGCGTAACACTTAAAGTTTAATTTATTGGCACCTATATTTACGTTGTCCTTGTTTGCCTACCATCATACGTAAATATCTATGTACCTAAATCAATATTTATGAACTAAATTATTAAAAGGTAACTATGTAAAATTATATATATTAATAAATACATACATTTACATATGCTTATGTATTTATTAATAATAATAACTTGACACATCTCACTCACGGCCCGGGCGACTGATCGCAAACTAGGCAGTCTGTTCTATGATAACCAGACTGCTGATAAACATACTTTTATTTTATTTTTAAATTACACCAAGACAGAACATTATATAATTTTACATACCTTAATAATATATGTTTTTTATTCATTTAATAGAATCATTGATCGAAGTAGTTTATTGTTTTTGCACGAAATATAAAAGACTAACTCCACCTAACTCCACAGTATTGCGATATTATCTGTCATAGGCCAGTAATTTTTTTTTTAGTTTTAGTAAGAAGGCACAACTTGATATTAGAGATAAGCTTACATTGTGTTATTTAATCTATGTATTTTACTAGGTATATATTAGCTTTCATTTATTTTACTAAACAGGTTTTGTTAGATAAAAAATACTCACCTTCATTAATTTCAATATAATAAAGAGCATATAATTTATTAGCAGATACAAGTCTAAATGTTATTTTGTATTTCGAACGCGCAATTAAATATATTTTTTTTATTACAGACAAGTCAAAGTCAACTATTTCTGTGTTAAGCGCTTATTACATTTGGCTGATTCAGCCAAGTGTAGTAAGCGCTTTAGACTAGGTACAGTACAAACGAATATTAAAAAATACTCGGTTCTCATACTTCAGTCCTAACAAGTATTTTACTAAACTGTTTCTTAAACTAAAGTTATTTTAAGTTATGATCAAAGATGGAAGGATAAGGCATATTAGTTAATATAATTTTATTTGAAAACCTAATTACTAAACATTGCTGCGGACATTAATCTTTCTACACAAGATTAAACTACAGGGACACTTTGATTTTCTTATCTCGTGGAATGTTAATACGCAAGCCCACGGCAATATCGTATTGTGTACTCTAATCCGGTTTACTACTGGCTTACAAAATAATATGTAGCTACTTTCATGTAGGTCTGGGCTTAAAAGGTCGAGTAATAAGGAGCTGATACTGAGTTTGGTCACAAACTTCTTTACATTTTGAACATATTATAACATTGGATCAATTTAACCTAGAGATAAAAATAATATAAACCTATGCAAAATTAATTAGATACAAAAGTTATAAAGCTGAAGAACAAACACTGCAAACACTGCAAACACTGCAAACTGAACAAACATATGTTCAACCTAAAATTGGGTGAGAACACAATTTGCAGATTCTGTCAAGAAACAGAAGAGACTGCAATGCATATTTTATGCTCTTGTGGCCCACTAATGCAGCACCGAAGTATTCACCTAGGGTTGCACATCATGCAACCGCAAGAAATACAAACAATCACTGCTGATAGGATCTGGAGGTTTCTCGAAGCCATAAATAAGTCTGAGCAGTGAACTGTAAACAAGAAGTGCGCTACAAAAGACCAGAAATGGTCGAGGTAGCACCAGGCACTCAAAACAATGTGAAAGTTAAGCAATGTTGTCACAGGCCGGTTCACGGGCGGTGATTGATTATAAAAACTAATTTCATCCTCTGGTCGTGTGACATAAACGTATTAACATTAGTAACATTAAAAACAAATAATATGTACCATGTTTTTTCAACTACCAACAAGCTTCTTAAACCACAAACAATTAAAATAATGCAGTATTTATTCCCTTCCTACTTTCAAAGAAAAATAAACAATAGAATAATATTACCTACTGCTATAGATAGTAAGTCAGAGATATGTAGGTACAACGCTTGAATGAGCATCACTTGACTGTAAAGATTTAGTTTTGTAGGTCAGTAGAGGGCTTCTGTTGCTAGATATCCATTATCAGAAACTCATTCTACGTATACTTGGATGCATTTTCTCCCCAGATGCAAAATCCCTTCCATTTGTTATAAGTTTAACGTGTGTATTTGTGTGTGGCATAATTTTCCCTAAAAGGGTGGACCGATTTTGATTTAGGTTTTTTGTTTGAAAAGTGACTTGATTGTGTTCTTAGCTATAATTTAGGAAAATCTCTTCAGTCGTTCGAAGATCATCCGCTGTTTACTAATCGTAGAAGGAATTTTTAAGACGGAAGTATTTAATATTTTTAATTTATACTTATTCTAAGATAATATATTATGACTAAATATTAATAAGAATAATACTTGTATTCTTAAAAAACTTCTGACAATCATTTTTAAACTACTGCTAATACTGGGATTCTCTTTGATGCGGTTACCTTCAGGTCAATGTTTATAATATTGAACAGATAAATTATCCTTTTATTTTTAAGCATCGTTAAAATGGCAAACTTCCGTAGCACCTGATGATGAGGGTGAGACCGTACCACTAACTCAGTGGTAGTGGTATCAGAGGTTTAGGTTAATCCTTGCCTGGTAAGTTTATATTATGTATTATATTTTTTATTTCACTGTTCTTTTTTTATATGGCTCACGGTGTGGTGAATATTCTAACGTACCCGAAGCGCAGCGATCTTCTGACACGAAATATTTCACCAGTCGTAATCGGGTAACGGTTTCATACTTAACGGTTAAAATTTGTGTAAATACTAAACTAACTTATGCTTTTGTATACCGTATACTACCGTAAAATAACTTTTATATATCTCTTGCACATTACTCAAATAATATTACGATAGCTACATTTTTAGACTAAAAGTTAATACTCAATTGTAAAAAAGACTAATTTTTTTAGATTTAGATTAAACGACCATTGGACTTGAAAGTAATTAGATTTTTAGGGTTCCGTACCTCGAAAGGAAAAAACGGATCGGATTTTAGGATCACTTTGTTGTCCGTCCGTCCGTCTGTCAAGACCCTTTCTCTCAGGAACGCGCGTGGAGGTATCAAGCTGAAATTTATATCAAATACTCAGGGCTACTGTCCATTAGAGCTGTGAAAAAATCAAACTTCTAAGCCAACGCAATCAAAAGATACAGCCATTTATGCCGCAAATTTTCGACACTCACAACGGAATCAAAACCTACAGGGTACTTCCCGTGAACTCAGAATGTTGAAATTTAGTACGAAGCAACGTCTTATAGCACAGATAAAGGGAAAATTGCGAAAACTGTAAATTTTTAGTTACATCATATAATAAAAATATTTTACGGAACCCTCGGTGCGCGTTTTTTAATCTGTAATCCACTTTCGCAAACATAAAAACGTTATTAAGCTTCTGTTGAATCGAAAAGGGTAAAAATAGATAACCATCGACGCTCAATCTGCCGATCCTTGGTATTATCATGATTGATGTAGGTACATAAGCTACTATCGTTAGCATGTGAAAATCGTGAAAGTGATCAACATTCTATCTGTTATGTTCGTGAGACATCACAGTTGAAGTATAACATCATAGGCAGAAAGCATCACATCACTAATAAGCCTATCGCAGTAATTAGTTTTCTTAGCCTAACCATAAAGAAAGTCGTCTAGAATTGTCTAGATAAACGCGTTTGACGCGTACATTTTATTCTGTCGAAAGTATTACGTAGTCTCATAGATAATAGTAGAAACTTAGTATACCAAGTTTATTATACCTAACAAGGAACGAATAAGTACGTGTTTATGGATATTTTGTAATTGGTGATTATGTTGTTTCAATGTCTCCAAGCTGTTTTGAAATGTTAGGTGACTTACATTATGACTTAAACCACGAAATAATCTCCTGATATGAAAATTATAGCCTGGAATAATACTCTGCTAGTATGAGAATGTCAAATGTGTGATCATAGTGATGTAGGTTCGTATTAGGACTCTGCTTGAGTATAATGTGTATGTATAATAATTATCTTTTAAAAAAAGGATCATAGACTTTAATATGCTTTTTAGTGGAAAGTAGATGTATTTTGTTGAAATATTATATGGGTAGGCCAACTAAACGCACTGCTCCGATAAGACATACGATGTTTCGGAGCAAACGAAAATATCATCGATGTATACAATTTTTAGGTACCTATTTGTTTATTTTTCAAAAACCACCAGGGAAGTATTATACCATTTGAAACAAAAAAAGAATTTTCCAAATTAGTTTCAGGCGTCTTCGAGTAATCGTTGAACATACATAAAAAAAAATATTCCGACTTGAGAACCTCCTCCTTTTTTGAAGTATTTTAAAAAGACTAGCAGGCCCCACGGTTTGATAAGTCTCGATTCCGTGGGAATATCGGGATAAAAAGTAACCTATGCGTTAATCCAGGTCTCCAGCTATCTACATACCAAGTTTCACCGCAATCGGTTCAGTGGTTTTTGCGTGAAAGAGTAACAAACATCCATCCATCCATCCAAACTTTCACATTTATAATATTAGTGGGATAATAACTTATTAGTAATGTGTTCCTGCTACTGACTACTAGTGAGTGAGTTTGGCAGTGCTCAAGAGATAGGTTGTAAAAGACCGTCTTTTTCCCGCCACTGATTATATATCATTCCCGCGTTTAATCACGCTAAACAGGGACCTCAGGCAGGCTGTATGATTATTTGCCAACATAGTAGTGTTGAAAAATTAGAAATCCTTTTTTTAATAATGATATTTATTTGCTACGGTTACATAACAGGTAAGAAAATGTCCGCTCTCATAAACCTCGTAAACCATTGCTGTCCGTATAAGGTATTATTACAAACGAGTTGTATGTTAACCGGCTTCTTGTTGGTATATTTCATAATTAAGTCACGTTAAGCATTAAAGTTAGTCATACATATTCAATGAACGTTTAACAGTAACTTGAGAAGTTTATACTTGGATTTGTTACGTCGTCGCCGCGTCGTGTTACTTGGTTTAGCTACCTTCGATTATTTTTCTTAGTCTGTGTCCCGGGACTATAGTTTATGAAAAACAAAAACAATGTTAAATAAATTTTATTTTGACATATAATTTCAAGCTTAAATTACTTGGGCCGAGGCAGACGATGGACGACCTGTAATGAGGTACGCCGCAGGCGTTATGTGAAAAAGAACATAAGATCGGAGCACGTACCTTTTCGTGACTTCCAATACAGTTTCCTCAAGTAATAAGCAGCTGCCACCAAAAGGAGTGCAGCAATGAAAGCACCAATTGCCGCGCCAGCGACGCTACCAGCACCATAGCACGTCGCAGCCTCTTGGCCAAAAACACAAGGCACCAAAACGGTCACAAATAAAAACAAATTTAATAATACACCCATTTTTAATCCACACAATCTAACATCACTGTATATGGCACATAGATCGTTCAACAACAGACACCGATCACATTCCTAAAATTTGAATTTATCGAATCCGGAATGCGTTGTTAACTTTTCAAGAAGCGCAGTGACAGAGGTATGTACCGCGTCAGCCAGCGCGCACGGTCGACTGTGGCGTTCGTACTCGTTCGTAGTAGATCGGTCGTTTCGGTTAGGCTGTAGCTGTGATTGTGGGACAGAGAGCGTGTGTGGAGAACGTGTTTGGACAGCGCTTGTATACGTTCGAGCAGCGGGACCTCATATCTAGTAAATTCTTATGAAAAAGTCAAAAAATATGAGTAGTTAGTTAAATAAATCATACGATTTAAGTATGGAACGCTTGAATTACTAGTATTTCTATAAACCCTCGTAAAATATCTAAATGTTTATGTTAGGAGTGAGTTAACTTTAAATGATTCACGGAAACTAATATCACTCGTCAATCGTCGGATGGTGTTAGTCTTCGCGACACCATAAATCCCAGAGACTGGTTTCCATATACCTTAAAGATTTTTATTTATTTAAAATATCGTTTATGACGTTTAAGTGGAGTGGAGAGTGAAGAGACAATGTGTCTCACAAAGTGTACGTTTTTAAAAATTTCAAATTTAATTGCTAGGTATCTTGGTAATGTAAATTCTGTAATGTATTCTCTGATAAATCAAAAAAAGCTTCTAAATAATGCTCTCATTAATATATTTTTGGGCAGGAGAGGTAGCTCTCAAAAAAATATACACCAACACCTTTGAAATGCAGTGGGTTTTATTTCAATGTTAGAGTTAGGTGGTCTCTCCACCAAGACGGAATGCACACACCTGTGAGAAGCGTAGACGCAGCGCAGGCGCAGGTATCAACTCACACAGACGCATTTTACTGATACTTGCATACAAAAAATACTATCAGTGAACGTGTATACTGACTACAGAGGAATTTATAATAATATTATAAGCATGCATAGCTTAGTTTGTTGTGACTTGATCGTGTAGATGTAGAAATAAATAGACGTACATACATTTATTACATAGCTATAGTACCTTATCACGTTTTTATAATGTGGAAGGGAATCTTGTTTGGAAATATTAAAGTTCAATATTATTATTTAGAAGTGGTGTTTTAATATTCCAATCTTGACTTTGCTTGTACCACTAATGTGGCGAATTAGCATATAGGTATTCATAGAGTAGGATTATACGCCGGGAGACCAGGATAAAGACCAAATGATTGTATTCGTCATTTTAAGTGGAAATGCAATATAATTAATATACATTAAATATGCAATATGCAATGTGTTAAACTGTTAGTTACACAATATCAGCTTGCAATCATGAGTGTACACGTACACAGCTTAGGGGGCAAAATTCGTCTGGACAGGGACAACATCTTAGAGAAGTCTTTGAAACGCCTATGTTGAGCTGTTTACGTCTTATATGTTTGTCTTATACGATGCTCACTATCCTTACTAATATTAGTATACTGTATGTCTGTCGCCCTTTCACGCCAAAACAACTGAACCGATTCAAATGAAATTTGGTACACAGATAGTCTAGAGCTTGAGAAAGGACATAGGCTACTTTTTAATGCGAAAAAAGGGGTGTAAGGGGTTGAAAGGTGGGGATGAAAAGTTGTATGGAAGTATCGTCAATTAGCCTAAATAATTAAAAATTCTACCCAAAGACACTATTCCACGCGGACGAAGTCGCGGGCACAGCTAGTATATTATAAAACAAAGTCCTCTGTCTGTCTGTCTGTTCGCGATAAACTGAAGAGCTACTGAACGAATTTTCATGCGGTTTTCACTAATAGACAGAAGGATCACGATTCATGACCAAGGTTTAGGTGTATAATTTGATATGATTTTGTGTAAATTCATTGAAGTATGTTGATCATTGTTGAAGATGTCTCTGCTACCCGTGCGAAGCCGGTGCGGGTTGCTAGTTATATGTATAAGCTGATGATAGGAATGGCGACAAAAACATCCTTTTAAATTTCTTGTATGTGAAGATATTTTATTTGTTCGGTCGTTGATTTCCTCTAAAACGTTTATCTGTCTGTATATTACTCTGTAAGCCGGTGACTAGGACATGCAATTACCTTTCTTCGTATTTTCAGAACCATTGTTAAAGCATTTGATTTTAAACAGAGACATGAGGCATCGTTTTCGAATTATACGTGAAACATGCAAGACCTTGATTCTTGTAAGTACGTAGTTTAACTACAACCTGTCTGTTAGTTTGGTATTTCAGTTTAAGTATGCCTGCATTCTTTGCTATTTTGCATATAAGGCTCAGAACACAGCTGGACACTGTCGTGAATAGCACGAATCGAAAAAATTGTTTAGAGTCTGTGCGGAAAGAGAATTGTCGTAGGATTAGAGGTCGCAGCAGTGCTAAAAAACCTTGTTTGTTATGTTGAAAATACTGTTACATCATTATAGTTCGACAGTAAACAATACTGTACAATACAATAAACAAAAATGACGTAACAATGTAAAAAGGTAATTTAGCACTAAGGCGAGATCAAATCCTGCGACGGTTCTCTTTCCGCACGGACTCTACAGATTATTCCTTAACGCCTTTCCTTGTGATGAAACCGATCGTCATGAAATTTAGCATACACATTATCGGAGATACAGAGTAGAAGGGTAGATACATTTCATCCAGAACAAATAATAAGGTATAGCATAGAAAAATTTCTTTGCCACGAGCGAAGCCGCGAGCATAGGCTAGTAAATATATTGTTTTTCTATTAAATTTTAGGAAATTAACGGTTACTGTCCTCTTAATAGACAATGGCAGCTAAGATAAAGTCTTCTGCTGTATCACTGATGTAGTGTACATTTTTCATACAAACTGACAAACCTCGTAAAGTCCTGTATTGTGAGGATTAGTTGACCACCTACCTTTCTATTTTGTACAAGTACACATACGAAAAACCTTTCTTCACTCATTTTAGTCCAGCGTATGACGGTAAAAATAAGGTACCCCTTCAAATTTCTTCAAGACAGATGGATTTTCTTGAAAATTTAGAATTAAACTCTACTTACCTTCCACTTCAAAATCTACCGATGTGTGCTAATGACTGTTAGGGGTGAAAACTACCCCTAATTGACAAAAATTGATAAAATCATAAATTTAGGCATTTAACGAATGAAAAAATGTATATAGATTTTGACAATTGCAGAATGGTTTTTTTTCTTTTTTATGGTATAGGGGGCAAATGAGCAGACGGGTCACCTGATGGTAATTGACTACCGCCGCCCATGGGCACCTGTAACTCAAGAGTTACAAGTGCGTTGCCGCACTTTAAAGTGGGAATAGGGGAAGAGCGGGAAGACGGGGGAGGGGGATTCGAGGGGAGGGGAGAAGAGGGGGGAGAGGGAAGGGTTAGGGCCTCCGGTAACCTCACTCACGCGGCGAAAAGCAATGCAAACATTGTTTCACTGCCGGTTTTTTGTAAGGGTTTTTTATACTTTTTTGTTAAAGAACGAGTCCTTGTCGCAAGACATTTTTAGAAACTGTCATAGAATCGTCTGTCGAGCCCTTTCAGCTTCCACTATCGTTCGTTCTTAGTCATGTAATGCTGTTTATATTTGCGATGAACAGACGAGAGTAGACGTAGGTCTTAAATTATATATAGGTAGGTACACAATATATAGGTAATATATTGTGAGGTTCGATCGAACCTCGAGCCTTGGATCAAGCTGGCTGGTAATATAATATTTGAATCGTTTTCAATTATGTTTTGGTATGTATAGAATCAGTAGAAAGAAGAAAAAAGCGCCCACCGAGCAATCAGAGTGGACGGCTGTCAAGTTGCTGGACGACATCTATGAAGCCATTATAAAGTTGTAATATCTGTATGTAGATAGCTCATTTCTTAATATACATTATTATTTCCCCAGCTTCTATCAATTGCTCTCCTTCTATATCGACACCCGATCCCTTATAATTCTCTCTGCCAAGCGAGCCCTTACAATATAATCTAAGGCGTAGATATTTAAAAAAATATGTAAATACATGTTTATGTAAATAAATTTATTCAATAGGTTCAATGCCTATGTCCAGTCAATCCAGTCCAGTATGCCAGTGATTGTAGTATTTCATCAATTTATGATCAAATCATAAACTTACGTTAGTATATTAAGTTTATGGATGAAATACTACAATCACGCACAACCGTGTTTGTTTGTCAACTTACCACTAAAACGGCGTACACACGGAACGATTTCACACTTCACACACAATTTGACTAGAACTTCAATCGAATCGTTTCGTGTAGACGCAAATCGTCGAATTCAAGGTCATTAGGTGGTCAGGACCACCTTGATCGCGTCACATCAAATCAGTTCGTGTGGGCGCTAATCGGCCAATTTTATCATAATTTAGTCTGCCTCAAAGAGTAAAACAATATGGTTATCCTGCAGGCGGCATACTGAGCAGATGTGTTCTAATTTTTTTGAAAGGATATGTGTATTTACGCATTATTAATGCGTTTTTTCAGTTCGTTGGTTATATTTATGACATGATTTATATTATTAGATCAATACAGGTGGCATTACTTTAAAAACAAAAAATATTACGTATGCGGTAATCTTTCTTACAAACGTCCGTCTAGCACAGACAATTTAATCAAATGAAAATTGGCTATTTAGTTGTCACGTGTGGACGCGAAATTTGTTCGTGAGACAATTCAATCACAAATCTGATCAGGTAGTAAAATCGTATCGTGTGAATGCCGTTTAACTTAGCAAACAAATATAATCAAAAACATGCGAGCAGCTGTGGGTATCGTTTCTCGCTCTGACGCTACCTGGGGGGATTATATTATACGACCTGATTAAATACCAAGCCTAGTAAACAACAGATTGTTATTAGATATGTTATTATTATTAAGTTAGACATAATAGAGGGTAAATTAGCTAATTTTTCCTTTATGTAGATGTCGTCACAACGTCACATAATGCGTAAGTCTGTCGTTCATAGGGATTTCCTTTCTAGAATACATCTGAGGCCCCGACAATAGGACCTCGTAACGGAACGCCGCCGTGTTGTTTTAGCCAGTTCGAGTCCCACCTTGCCGTTAGCCTTGTGGGCGTTTACAAGAAAACGTTAAATTAGTATACGTATGTACTTTTTAGAACAGAAAGCGTTTCCACCTTATATTTAACGATAAAAAGTATTACAGTGTGGTACGCACCTTAGCTAAACATCCGTTTCTTAACTTCAAGGATGCAGGTTACCTAAGGCAATTCTAGAGACCGTAAATAAAATATAAACACGTATCTAAGTACCCATTAAACCAAAGCAATGTTTAGTTAGAAGTTATGTCAAATGCTTGTCATACAACTTGTACAGGTACAACAATCTGCCAAATCCTGGTTTGTGCGAAGAAAAATAAGCGAATCGAATACAATTTATAAACATAATTATGATAGCAATACATAGGTACACGATATAATGGCCTAAAATATCTATTAAAGGTCTTGTTAAAAAGGGCTGTAGGTTATGTATTCAGCGCCATCTGACTAAAATCAGCCGAACTACTAAGTAACTACTGTTTACGTAGAACTATTTATGCCGCGTTCCTATAACCAAGAAACGATTCGTTTTGTTTACGGACGGTAAAATTTTCGATGAAAATTAATGAAAATAAGTCAAACGAATCGTTTCTTGAATATAGAAACGCGGCATTAGTAATCTGTGCCAATTTCTGATTCACCGGAAGGTCTTACGTTTATTACTCTTATTAGTATACAAAGGTAATTACAACTTCTTTTTCAACGGAGCGGAGGAGACCTAGCCCGCCTATCACGACCACGTAGCCTCAGTAGCCTAGTCTTGAGACCCTTTTATGTTAGAGGGACACTATTCCCTGTTGCTCCACAAGCCACAGAGGTACTGTAGGTTAATGTCTACGGAGTTAACAAGATCCTGTGATTCCAAATTCTGTGAAGAGGGAAATAGTATTTATACTTCTATAACTTAGAAGTAAAACTTAAGAGACTTGCTTCGGCAGTACATATACTAAAATTGGAACAGAGAGAGACATCAAAGGTTGTGATTAGTTGTGAACGTGCCAAAATAAAAAAAAAGAAATGGGTGCGTGTACTTATGTACGCGCGTCAGAAGTTATACTTTTTTGACATCATTAAAAGGTATATAAACACAATTTTTTTTTAACTAATATTTATTTATGAATAGTAAATAATATTATTCAAAATATTCAATTTAAATCACTACTGAAAATAAATTATTAGCACATAAATAATTCGCACTTGTGTGAAACTAAAACACGATAGAGGTTCTTCTGACTGGCCTGTTGGTCTAGCGGTTAGTGACCCTGACTGCTAAGCCAGAGGTCGTGGGTTCGATTCCCACCCAGGGCAAATAACTGTGTGATGAGCACGATAATTTGTTCTGTGTCTGGGTGTACTTTATCTATAATATGTATGTATTTAGAAATATATAAGCAGCAGTCTGGTTACCATAGTACAGGCTCTGCCTCGTTTGGGATAAGACGGCCGTGTGTGAGATGTGTGGAGTTATATATATTTCTCCTGTACAGGTAGATTTTTTAAATAGTTTTTAGTTAAATATTAGTAGAAAAAATAATGCCAAGTTGGTTAGATTTATAATTTTATACCAGTAATGTGGTCACACCACACTATTTATGGCGACATTTCCATTTTCTCATTTTCTGTACTATGGTAGTTGTCACTTCGTTTTCCTATAACTAAATCGCCGGCTGATCAAAATTAGGGTAAACCGTGGATAAACTACTTTTTTATGGTGTAGTTATCTAAACTAAAATGGAAAACGATATAATCGACTCACTTAACGATATAGGGTAAGTTTATTATTGCAGTCTATAGGTTAGTTGTAACAAAATGCTACACCGAAATGGGCTACTATTAACATTATAAAAAAAACGGGTGATGTTATGGATTCATCTTTTAAACCCTATAAATTGTCTGCATATTAGAAAATTTCTCTTCACCTGAGAATCTTAACAAAAAATGTGAAAAACGTGTGAGAAAAGACAGCTGTATTTCGGTCGATATAGGAAGGCAGAGTAGATGCTTGTTGCGCTGGCAAAACGAGGAGTTTCTCAAGTATATTTAAACTTATGGAGACAAAGATCCAAGATAAATGGTATACCGTTATAACTCCCCTAATTAAAAATGCCTGTTGATGTTCTCTCATATTTTTTTAAATTTTAATTTATGCAATTTTTTTAATACAGCCTTTCGTGTCATATTATTTTCGTGTCGTGTTCGTGTCTTAAATGTATAAAATGTTTTCTTACAGCCTTACAGCAAGTTGCATACTTAAACTTCACTTTACAGATAAATAAGTATTGTATAAAGTTGTGCAACAATAAATGCCTGTGACATTACAAACAATTTTTTCGTTAAGTCTTATAATATTGCAGCACAACTTAATTAAATTGCAATAATTTATTTATAATCTAAAAGAAAGAAGTGAGTGAGCTCTGAAGAAGCCCTATTATGTCAAATGAATATGATCAACTTTTGGCCCCTTTTAATTTTAATGCATAATTTAAAGTAAATAGAAGACTACCATATGTTCTGCTTTTTACTTTGGAAGTCTAGGAAAATCTGCCAATATTGTCATTATAGGCTGCTTATGTTTTTATGAGAGCCTCCTTTGAGGAGTACCATAAGGCCAGAACCGTTTTACCATCCCTCTTTTCAAACTTATTTACTATGAAACAAATTGATACAGTATTCTTTTAAAGCTGGGGTCTGGACATAATCTAAGAAGGAAGAGAAAACTTTAGCTGCCTAATAAACAAAACAAATAAACATCTAAAAAAATATTAGTCAATTATTTTGAATTTGGAATTTGAAGTACAATGAAAGAGCTTCACACTAGCCAGTATTAAAAATATGCAATTTATTAAAGAACTTATTAATAAATCTATAGTTGAGTGGTGGATACTCTATCCGTTTAGGAAGAAGTTTGTTGTAAAAACAGGATGTCACCACATACAAACTTTATAAAATGTTTTGGACTATCCTAAAGATATAAAAGAAGAAAGAAACAACCAATTTGTTGTGTTCAACTACTTAAACATTCAATACAATATATCAGCTAGTTTCCGAGTTTGGCACAAACACACCCATGTTGAATTTTTATATCAACACCAGCTACCCGACCAAAATACACACAGTGTGCAAAATTTCAATAAAATTGGTTCATTATTTTACGGGTTCATCACGGACTAACAATGTGACACAATTTTTTTATATATTGTAATATATTGTACCAATTTTTGTCTCGGAAGTAACTGTGTTCAGTAGCTCATTGGGAATGCAGTATGGTTTCCATGTCACAATTGTATTTGTTAGACCCTTAAATTGAACATGGGGTATGTTTTATCAGCAGGGATATCCCTGCTGACAGACTTACTACATATATGGTGTGCTGTAGTACTTTAATTAAATTTAATAAATAAACTATATTCCTTAACCTAATGTATCTTTTTCAGATATGTTGGCCCACTCACAAATGAAGATGAATTTGTCAATGCGGTGGAACATGGTGCTAAATCCTTGAACTTTACCAAGCTTATTCATATCTTAGCTGATGAGATAAAAAAACTATGTCAATTGGAAGAAACTGTGAATATCATGAATGATCCCCATGATTCCAGCTCCTTTTTGCTGGAATTGAGTTCATTTTTAAAGGAACTAGGGTGTCCGTATAAGAATTTAGTAACAGGTTTGTATTTTTTTGCTTAAGTTACTTGTTTTCTTCTTGTTATTATCATCGTAATCTCTCCTTAAAACATTACATTTTGATTTGCCTAAACATATTTACATAGACAAGACAACAGATATGATGATAATACGATTAGTATGATTAATAATGGTTTAATATTTTTATTTCTTTTTTACTATAAGTTCAGTTATTACAAGTTTTGTTTCAATAAAATAATTATTATAATAGAAGCTACGTAAGAGGAAATAAGAGGAGGCAAAATTTAAGCTAAAATTTTTTTTTCTATCTTGGTCTGTAACATGTCCTTTATTTTAAGTTTAGGAAGAGAAGGTTCCCTCTTACCTAAGCCATCCATTTTGAAACCCCTCCAATTATCATCCGATAGACATTTATACTACAGACACAGAAGTGATAGACACTTCTTCATTCTGTTGCCAGGTCACATGTCTTCTCGTCTACAAAGCAAAGAAGACTGTCTCCTATTACTAGACTATTTGATATCTGAACTCATGGCTGCTCGAATGGTGAATATTGACAGCGAGGGCAAAGAGAAGCAAGCAATGGAGATTGTAATGGTAAGCTAAGAAAACATTAACATGATAAGGCTGGAATAATCATATATAATGTGAATTATAATGTCATTAAGAATGGTAAATGAAAATAGAGGAACAAAGAGGAAGTGGTCTAAATTGGTTATGGTCCACAACCAATTTAGACATCTACCCCTGCGTAGAAGAAGCTTATAGGTAGGCTATAAAAATTCAAAAACATATCAGGTAACTTTCCCAATAGTAACAAAAGATACAAATCTAACAATATCTGTCCTAAAACCATACTGTCTGTCAGTATATGGATGTTCTACTCCTTTATACCTTATGACATGACCGCAGTGGCGGCATAGGGTATTGCAACACACTCACATTGATTACTAAAAATGGCCCTCTTGTAATGATCAGGTACTAAAATCCGTGACAAGCGAATCCTCTTAGTACATCTAACATTTAATTTGCTTGTCGCCCTACTTCATTAAGATTTGATATTTTCTTTCGGTCATTCATCTCCGTATCGCATCATCTACAAATGGCCAAGGCAGTTATTCTGATCATAATATATTTTATATAACTATAAAATCCTAGTCATGTTTACCTTTTTGGTTGCATTGAACATGTCTTGGTAAATTGTAGACCTTAGTAGCTTGCAGAGTTTGATGGTGAAGCCAGAAGTTGACTACAGGAATTTATATTTTACCTTTTAGTACAATAGTTATCCTATATATATCTTTTAAAAGTAGTGTTATATTTATTATTTTTTGCAGCAAGAGTCTGAAACAGCAAAAGATTTGAAAGATATTCTCATACTGTTGAAGTTCAACAAACCTCCACCCAACATTACTCCTGAAATGCTGTTCTCCAAACTAGAGGCTAAACTTAAAGACACCATTGCTAAAGAAGGTACATCATAATGTTTTAAAAGCTCTAATATTATTAACATTCATACTAATAAACAGAATGATTACATGTTGTGCACTACAAGAGGTTCAAGACCAATCCCTTAGTGTTTTAAAAATGAGCTTATCTATACTAATATATAAAGCTGAAGAGTTTGTTTGTTGGCATGAACTACTGGTCGGATATGAAAAATTCTTTCATTGTTAGATAACCCATTTATCGAGGAAGACTATAGGCTATATGTCATCACGCTAAGACCAATAGGAGCGGAGCAGTGACCATAAACTCAAATGAAACTGCGGGGACGGCTAGTGTAATATAATATGAGAAATATGTTTTACTTTTTTTTTATTCAAAATAATATCGGTCTAATTTTACTAGTATGTCTTCTAATTACAGAAACTGTAATACTAACTTTTTAACATTCGCGTTCCATGATCAAATTATGTATATGTACGGGAATTAACGCGATCACATAATAGACTTTACATACCTTTGAAGTCAGCCTGTGACTGCCAGTGCAACCTGGTCGAAACGTCAGGCACTTCAAAGTTATTTAAAAAAAAATATATTCAAAGGTATTTAATACTAATTTGATCTAATACTATTGATATAATATTAGAAGTGTAGCTCAGCTAAATACTTTTTGTTTGTAGGTGATCACGTGATCATTGTCCTTATTGTCACCAACCTGCTAATGTGACGTTTTAAGTTCGTCGATTTTTCACTTCTGTCGGCAGTCCCATGACTGTCTATTTTAATACTTAATTTTTGTAGGTGATCAGCTAGTTGGTAAGCCTCTATACAATAAGGCCCTAAATGAGAAAGATTGGAAGCAACTCAAGAGTAGTTACACAGAAATGTATGAAGACTACAGCTTAAGGAAAGAAACACTTATCACCCGGTTAGAATGTACTATACAGAGTTTTCAAGTAAGTCCTCCATCAGATTTCTTATGACTTGAATCATGAGTTAGGGAACATACCCATACTACGTGGGGGGGAGGGGGTCTTCAAAATACCACGCTTGGTCACAGGGGCGGAGGGGGGAGGGCTTAGGTTTTCGTCACGTAGTTGACTACGTCGACGAAAACCTAAGCCCCCCCCCCCCCCCCCTCCGCCCCTGTGACCAAACCTGATATTGATATCTTCTAGGAAAATCTCGTGCTTTTTCGAGCTACATTCAAATATGGAGGCTTGGCATATACTACGGGTGGCCATCGAGGGAGGGGAGTTGTATAAAAAATTGTAATAAATGGGTCACGTAGTATGGGTACGTTCCCTTATAGGTATATGTATAGTATAGGGTGGATCCCCTTAACAAAATTCAGGGTAGTTAGGTGGTAGGGTAATTTTTGATTTTGTGCTTTTTTATTCCTCTGGAATATAGAGTGTAATATTTTGTACTAATGATAGAATGCATAAAAGGAAGATTGCGTTTGTTTGTAAACTAAAATCTATTTATTGGTCTTGAGATTGATTTTCGATTCGTGAATTGCTTATTATTCTAGCATATTTTAGCATTTACAATTGATACAAAAAAGAAAAAAAAATCTGATAATATTGTTTAGTGTAGGCACACAGTAATGCTAACTAAGAACTAAGCAACCACATTCCTAAGTAGCGATAAGGACCAGTTCCACCATCACAACCTTTCTGCACGCTCATTTCCTTACCTCAAGTCCTCTGTCTCTAGTTATTGTGTAACCTAATTTGTAACCTTGGAAAAGGAATATACAAGGAGTGAATTTTCGGAATAACTTTTATTTAAAACAGCCCTTTAAAACATGCAGACACCTCCCAAGTAGAATCAACTCTATGCGATAACTTACTTTACTGATCAATCATTAAAATTAGATAATTAACACCAAAAAAAGTTTTATAAGTATTTTTATTTTTGTCTTTAATTATAAAAACTTATACCTTATTTTAGTGGTCTGAACGACTGAAAAAAGACATAAATCTCATTCAGAGTGCGTATCGCACAAAACGTGAACTGTTAAAACCAAAGCCAGATGTGAAGTTGTCAGACTTTCTAGCGGCCAGAACATCTTTATTGCAAGTGGAGAAGACTTCTAGTGCGAGTGTCAGGCAGAACACACAGAGTGATGTCAACAAAGTGATCATTGGACAGGTTTGTAACAGGAATTACAATTTTATCAGCTTTCATTGAAAATGTTCCAAAGACGACATTGGCCATCCTGTATATGGCTAGATTGCTTTCTTAGATCGACCTGACCTCAGACACCGTTTAGTGCCATTGTTCAAATTAAAGGTCTCCATGGTCATATTAACCCCATTGATGTTTTGTAATATATAGATTTATAATAGATTGTAGAGCTTTCATTGACAACTATATTTTGAATAAACATTTCGCTTCAAGTGCGTTCACAAAGTCTCCAGATACAGAACCAAGAAAACCATAAAATACTAACAGACAAATAAGTATTTTTATAAGTAGGTAACTAATTTTGCTGACCTAGTAACACATTGATAAAATCAATACTTTCTAAGGCACCCTCGATTGTTTTATCTACTAAGTATATTATCAAAACCATCACTATTGTATTTTAATGTGTTAAAAGTTATTTGCATTGTGTTAGGTACCAGACCGTGGAGGTCGGCCCAATGAGCAACAGCCTCCGCCACCAGAAATGCCCTCCTGGCAACAGAGAACTCCGGTACGTACACTGCCCTTTTCTACCTAATTAATAAATATAAATGTATAATTTCGGTCGGTTTTAATGGAGTGTTTGTGGACCAATTTGACCATTTGGTCTTATTCACTTATCATTAAACTCACAGATAATATTTACTCGTATAAAGCGCCTACATTATTTACTAAAGGGTCCTTTGCGACCAGCGAATTATAAAATCTCGTGTTTTATGAAAGACAACTTTATATAGATACATTTTTAAAACCAAATTTTACCTACATACAAAATTTTATGCAAATCGATGAAATTCAATTCATATTAGACTAGCAACCCGCCCCGGCTTCCCTCGGGTAGCAGAGACATCTTCAACAATCATCAACATAATATTTCAATCAATTTACACAAAATCTTAACAAATTATATGCCTAAACCTTCCTCATGAATCACTCTGTCTATTAGTGAAAACCGCATGTAAATCCATTCAGTAGTTTTTCAGTTTATCACGAACAGACAGACAGACGCGGCGGGGGACTTTTTTTATAGGGTACTTCTCTACAGCTATCGATGTTTTGTTTCACGTTCCACCATTTAAATTACCTCGTTGAGAATACATTGTGAATTAGGAAAGGATTATTTAGTGGTGCAGAATTCCACAGTTCAAGCAGTTTGAAACTTGATTCACTAATAACTATGAAATCCAGGGTGGTGGACGCGGAGGCGGCGGCGGCGGCGGCGGTGGTCGCGGAGGCGGCGGTGGATTTGGCGGTCGCGGAGGCTACGATAGCGGTCGTGGAGGCAGCGACAGCGGTCGTGGAGGCTATAACAGTGGTCGGGCTGGCTACGACAGTGGTCGCGGTGGTTATGACAGTGGTCGCGGTGGTTATGATAGTGGTCGCGGTGGTAACGACAGTGGTCGGAGTGGTTACGATAGTGGTCGCGGTAACCATGACGGCGGTCGGGGCGGTCGCGGTGGAAGGAGAGGTCGGGTCCAAGGCGGATATAGTCAAGGAAGCGCTGATCAGGGCAGGTAAGAATAAGGTTCAATATGCTGTGATTCATAGTAGTTTAGTGTAACTGTATTTTTACCTATACTAGTAAAGGACAATGACCATGTATGTATGGAATTCCGTCTTAAGTTGTTGCACAATAAATCTTTATTATAGACTACGCTTTATATATTATCAAATAAAAGTGTTCATTTTCCCACAAATACCCGAGTTTTTAAGTAATTAGACAAAAACAGAGATACCTATCCTACAAACAAGAACCTACAAATTATGTTTAACCTACTCGGAACTTATAAAATAACCACAGATCACATATGTACAAAAAAAAAACAATGCTAGTTAAAAACAAAACAAGGCACCAGCTGCTCAAACAGAGTTCCGTAACTATTTAAGTGGAGAGATTATCGCAGTGGCTGTTGTCAATCGACACATAAACAGTAATGGCCTACGACTCGTCTGTTATCCGGCTTGATAGTTGCGTGAGACGGAACACAAATAAAAAAATTATTATAAATAGAACCATAAAATATTAATTAAATACATTGTAAAATGTAATAATATTGCTAATTGTTTAGCTAGTTTACGATATTATGAATTTGGTATAATTTTTGTGATGCTTTTGTTTAAAGGCTCATACTTACGTAGCTCGTACAAATGAAGAGAACGATACGTCAATATCATGATTTTATACGGGAATAATGCGTAGCAATTGTTAATTTACTGTTTTTATCACACTAATATTATAAAGGCGATAGTTTGTGAGTGTGTGTGTATGCTTGTTACTTCTTCACGCCAAAACTACTGAACCGATGGCAATGAAACTTGGTATGTAGATACTTTGTATCCCAATATTCCCACGGGATCGGGACTTACGCGGGTAAAACCGCGGGGCGCTGCTAGTTTAAATCATAATTCCGGATACGAAAATTAAATTCCTGAAGCGAAAAGGTTGTAAAAAATAAGAAAATATTTTTTATATTATTTTGATTTTGCAACATGAAACATTGCTAGACCACTTTTGGTCAAGATCCTTTATTCAATGTCTCAGTATAAAAAAAGCCTGTCTCTTTACGGTCTTCATTTGTACAAGTCGTTTAAGTGTCGCGCGCTTTATAATACAGGGTGAGTTTTTTAAGTGGGTGTGCATGGCCAAATTGGAAACTATGAGGAATAGCAAAAAGTACCCAAAGGAGTCTCAGGCCCGATTTTGATGAAAACTAAAACTGCATCATTACATTTTTGAATAATCAATATTCCTAACCAGGAATCGAACCTATTGATTTTGAAAAAAAAAACCACTATTATTACACCATTCGATAGTGGCACTAGTAAGGAACAAATTCTGGGAAGTAATGACATACGGCAAACTTAAAGGAAGAGCTCATTTTGAACAAAATACATGTTTATTTTTCTTACGTAGGTAAAGAAAAATATTTTTTTTTAAGGATTTCACACCTTAACTGATTAGTTGTTCAAAATGGTAGCCATTGTCAAAGAATATACAAACGCCATTGTTCACAATCATCATCATTATCATCATTTCAGCAATAAGACGTCCACTGTTGGAAATAGGCCCCCCTTAATGACTTCCAAGAAGACCAGTTGGAAGCGGCCTGCATCCACCAACGTCCTGCGATTTTTACCAGGTGGTCTGTCCACCCCGATAATGGACGTCCTACGCTGCGCTTTCCGGCCCGTGGTCCATTCCAGAACTTTTCGGGCCCAATACATAGCTGGATTCGACGTCTCAAGGATCGTACTGCATTCAGCATTACAATATTATTGATTCCGTTTATAATATTTTCCAAAGATCGTTTCAAGTGCATCATTTGCATTATACGTGTCTTTGTAGATTTCGTTTTTTACATACCCCCAGAGAAAATAATTTAAGGAGGTAAGATCTGGTGCCCTCGTCGCAATGGCACAGGACCATAAGTTGAAATAAAATTTTGCACCAAATTCTGCATCGACATCTCTTCTACTAGGCTATTATTGGCTGGGGCTCCATCTTGTTGAATGAATAATTGGTCGGCGTGGGCCAAAGGCTAATTATCCAGGTCTTCAAACAGTTAAACGTTAGTTATTTTTATATCTTCAGTACAAATTGCTGGCATATCAATATGGCGATGGCCGCAAATAACAAACGGTTTTTTTTTATGGTATAGGGGGCAAACGAACAGACGCGTCACCTGATGCTAAATGTCTACCGCCGCCCATGGGCACCTGCAACTCAAGAGTCACAAGTCGGCCTTTAAGGTGGGAGTAGGGGAGTAGGGGAAGAGTGGGAGAGGAGGGGGGAGGGAAGGGTTATGGCCTCCGGTAACCTCACTAGGCGAAAAGCATTGAAATCATTGCTTCACTGCCGGTGTTCTGTGAGGCTGTGGTATCACTCCGGTCGAGCCGGCGCATATGTGCCGAAGCATGGCTCTCCCACGTAAATATCATCAATCAGGTTATCTACAATATCGTGATTTTACAGGTGAGCGTTTTAACGCAAATTTTTAATAAGTTTTTAATAAAAAGTATCTGTAGTTATTTTTAAATACGTGCGATTACATGGTTTAAAAATGCCTTTGCAAAGTAAAGTCTTCAGTTCTGTCGGACTCTTACCGATTAAAAACTACTCTGATGTTTCGCTACTTGCCTACGACCAGGGGAGCAAAAATCGCCATTGCATTCTTCCCCAACCCCCGATAGGCATTGACCTGTCTCACTCAAAACAGGTCACCCAGTGCGACAATCATGTCGCACTGGGTGACGGAACCTGTTGGGTGACCCTGATGGGTGATCCCATCGGCTGCATTCCTTCGCAAAGCGCGTGCGGAACACTGTAGGTGTTCGGACGATGACGTCCCCAAAAGATCGCCGAAGATCAATAAATGCCCTCCGGTTTCCAGTGCACCTGCTTCGGGCAGAGAGTCGTACTCTCTCTCCCGTTGGCAAGGGACACTAGAGTGCCCCAGAGTCTGGGGCCAGCTGCCGAAAGTGTGGTCTGAAATCCCATCGGCTATCGAGGACGTGTCCCAGGTACTTCATCGTGCAGTGGCCTCCTACTACGAGGGCAATGGAATCAAACAGCCTCGGATATGTGCAACGCCACCTCGAGGCCCAACCAAAAACGAATTGCACGACTCCAGCCGTCGACAGAATTACTGGCTGCCTGCGCAATAAGTGACGCTGACATCATGGAGAAGACCAAGAACAGGCATAGAACCCAGTCGTAGCCGATGTTCTACAGGAGCGGGCACAGGACCGATCCCTGTGGAACACTGCACGACGTTTCTAGCCAACCAAAACCTATCCACATAATGGGCCCCGACAATACGTCGGAGGTAGATCGGCACCCCATGGTACCGGAGTGTCTCCTTGATACAATTCCAGGGCAAGCAGTCAACTCATGGACGTATAGGCTCTCTCTACATATGCTTAATTTGTGTCTAATGGTGCATCCCAATTTTTTTTTCATGCAAATTCCATTTTTAGGAAATATTTATTTATTCTGTAAACCCTTTGCAGACCACAAACAAGTCCTCACAATTTCAATCAAAATCGCAACCACCAAACATACGAAGTTCCCCCTGGCGGTTACACTTACAGTGAAAATCAAGCGTACTTCGAAAACCACCCTGATTACCCAAATCAGGGATTCTTGTATGGACCACCTGGAGGTGAGATTGTTTTAATTATTTTTAACAGACTTTCAAAAGAAAAATATTCTATATAGTTTTGCTCGGGTCTTCGATTATGTAGATTTTGTCAATAAATTAGGCAACTATTTTTGTCTTGGTCACCTCGCCACTACTACGCCACGCCGAGTTCAAATCCCACAAATCACTAAATAAATCCACTATTTGCTGATCACACGAATTTCTGTCCTGAGTCTGGGTGTTCTTTGTGTCCGTTGTTTGAATGTTTGTGAAGTCCCCCGCGACACAGGAATATTCCTATTGCGGAAATTGTCTTAAAAACAGAGAAAACAAAAAGCGCCGTCCAATATGTGTCAGATTTTTTTAATTCTCTGGAATAATTGTATTAAATGTTTTCAGGTCGACGCGATAATATACTGAAGGTCACTACACCTGGTAGCACCTTAAGGGCGAAGTGGTTGGAGGAAAATCCTGATTTTAAGTACCCAGCTCGCAATATTTATCGGAACGAACACGACGATAGAGACAGTAGTGGGAGTCGCGGCGGGTACAGAGGCGGGAGACGTTGATATTAGACACCGCTTTCATTAATTCGTATAACATTGTGGAGTAAAATAAATGTATTGGATTGCTAACTTCTAATAGCGACATCTATGTGTTAATACAGGTACTAATTGCCTTGTACAAAGTGAAGGCTCCATAAAATTTGTTCAAAGTATCGTAACACCTTGTAATTATGACATCTATCTGTTAATACAGGTACTTATTGCCTTATTGTATTTGTTATATATGACTACACAGATTGAGAAAATTCAGTGATATATTTACTAATTATTATTCAGGAACAAGCCATTTAATAAATAGTAATAGAAAAATTATGTATACGCCTTTCTCGTTATTTTCCAATAGATGTCAGCACTAACAAACTATCATGGCGCAAGGATAGTTAAAATCAATCGATTCTCATTATATTTTGTTATTATTAGATAATTATTTCAATGTTGATTGCCTTGTCGTTGTCGTTTTATAAATTCTGTATGCTTTAATTGTTTTCTACAAATATTCACTTGCTTTATAGTGAGAGAAATGTGCAAGTTAGCTCAGTGTTGCACGAGCAGAAAATCCATTAATGGACTGCATTTTTACATCCTCATAGATTATATTATTATCTTAACATACCACATGCTAAAAGCTATAACAGAGCTAGGTTATTACCAACGTATGGGCCGGCTCGACCGGAGTGATACCACGGCCTCACAATAAACCTGCAGTGGCTACAAACGTAGGCATTTTTTTTGTGCGGTACGGTGACTAACCTTAAACGGTTGGCGCCTTGATTGCATAAAATATTTAAATGTAGTTTGATTAATTACATTGAAGTTTTTCTTCGGTAAAATGTTTATTTTACTCAATGTGATGACACCTTTAGCCAAAGAAAAATAAATAAAAATGCATTTTCCGGCAGAAACTTCCATTGATTTTCGACTCAGAACAATTTCAGTATTTGGCACGCTGTTCTTACAACCTGTATATACATAGGGCAATGCAGTTAAACATTCGTGTCTTGCTCATAAGTCGCAAGTCAGAACGAGTGAACCAGTACTCATTATTTATCTCAAACTAGTAAATCTTATAATTGTTATTATTAGCTCAAACTGCCATTGTTAATTGCAATAATTGATTGCAACGCCTTACAATTTAGAAAAGCATTTGAATGTGTATCTTATCAGTGTTTAATATTAAAGATTAGTAAAATATATGTTACATCATCATTCAAATGTTGATATTTTAATATTTTGCTGTGTAATATTTTTATAGAGACAGAGGCAATGAAGAAGACCTAATAATTTCGGAATTCGACAAAAAGTAATGTCGGTTTGTGTCTTGTGCCAAGGATGTGACGTATAATACGTATAATAATATTGTTTATTGTTAGGGATGTCTCACACTACCGAACTATCAGTCTATTTTAAGGTGAGGCGATATCGCAGCGAGCACTCGTCGCGCCGATCCGTAAGTGCAGGTTCACTGCGAACGATAATGCGTGCACCCCTACCACTGGAAAGACCGTTAGTGTGAAATATATCCCTAAAAGTTTGCTAAGCCTCGTCCTAGGCACGGCTGTAACGTGAATCGACTTTATTGATTTGATCTGATCTCTACTAGTCACTCGAACCGGGCACTATATCGTTGCCTTCTACCGATAATATTAGAGTAATAGTATATGTTGCCATATAAATTGCTAACTGAAACAGTGTCATGAAGCTGTGAAAGAGTAAAGCTTTACCAAATCAACTTCTTCTGCTACTATCCTTCTCTGGGGGTGACTACTACTTTTGAATCAAGAGTCCAATTCCATACCTGCACCAGGCCACGACCACTCCACACTTTAGGTATGAAGCTACAAGTACGTGGCGGCCTCGATTTGTCGAGACAATTCAGAAGGCTGCCGAGCGCCGACAGGCGGGCACGTGTGCGAGCACGTTAGTTCTATACTCACTCACGGCCGTCGCGTCGTCCTATAGATATTACTTAACTATAATGGAGGCTAGAGCATATGGCATCTTATTCGGCTGCTTAAATAATAACAGGGATCCGAAACTCACGGTTTTCTCATTTCCAAAGGACATCGAAAGGTAAGGTAACTTGTACGTGAATATAAGTAATATTGTAAGTGATAGCGCTGTGCAACCTGAATTGCACTTTATTGTTTAGGAGCAAAAGTCGCTGTTTATTTAAATGATTTTGAGAGTTTTTAGAGTGGGATTTCTGTATTGGTACTTTTATGTTCTGTGTGAGTGCACTAAATGTAAAGCCCATTTAAATTGTATGTGAAATACCTAATAGATATAAAATAGAAAGTATGTAAGTTAAATATTTTGTCTAAATTATTATTATCATGATATTCGGTTTAGTTCATAAGATTAGTTTTCGAAAATTCATGGCTTCTTACTAATATTACTATAACTGTGTTACGAGAGGCCTTCCAATATCGCAATAAATGTAACTGAAATAGTATAAAAACCTGTTTTTATTTGGTTCGTATAGTTGACTAATTATCAGATTTACAACTTTTCTTACTATTAAATGGATTATGTAAACAAATTTGTAGTTATTATTTACACCACTTACGTATAGTATAATACGTTCTAATAACGACGGAATGCGGTTAAACACCTAAAAAGTATGTTCATTTCAAGTCTCACATATATTAGGGGTCAATTACTGCGACATGTTGCGGAACAACTATTGTTTCGGGAAAAATACCGCGGAATATTTTGCAGGTCACACTAGTCAGTGCTTATAGAAATGTCGCCCGAGGAGGTTGTGGCATGCTGCGTACATATCTACTTATTTCGGGAGAGAAACGTAAGCGAAAGAGAAGGTGGTGGAAGCAGACATGTTGAGAGGCACGTTGCGCACGCGACTACAGTCTGTAAAAATGGCGGGACACGTGCACTTGCTTTCGGACTGGGAGCAAGCGACATGTTCCGCGTCACGTGAATCAAAATGTCTCAAAATGTTGGGGGGCAAGTTGCGGGTCACGTAGGTTGAGCGTTTCGCTTCATGTTGGGGGACATTTTGTCCCCTAATTCATGTTCCGAAAGAAATCAAATTTTTTTCAAGCTAAATCGATGATTTGTCGCCTACACATATCGCTCCTAAAATTTGATTACACCTTTCTAATAATGAAACACTTAAATCACTGGAAGTGCGTGACTTTAGCATGCAGTTACAAAAAAAAATTGTAAAGAAAAACTATTATTTTACAAGTGATGACCGTTTGAATTTCGGTATTATTCTCTCCTTTGTTTCACATAAAAGTAAGTGGAATGTGTAAAGTTTAAGATTTTAAATCGTACATCATCCTCCGCGTCTTTTCCCAACTAAGTTTTTAGGTCGGCTTTTAGTCTAACTAGGAAACGACCGAACTTCGATATTTTACGTGAAGCGACTGCCATCCGACCTCCACAAGTACTAGGATATATCTGTATATATAAGTTCTGTAGTTAGACCAGGTTGTCGGACTTTCTAGGGCTCCCTGCGACAAGTATGACTTTCTACTACGAATTAAATAAAATTACATAAATATATTAAATTAACAAATTTTAATAGCGATAATAATATTTACAACACGATTATTTCACATTGAAATTGTTAATTATTAGACATGCAATTTTCGATCTGATTACGACTACTTAGGTATTAATTTATAAATCTTCAGTACTCCACTTATACGCCTCTTCTTCTTGTGCCCTTCTCTTGCTCTGTTGATCAAAGAATTTCTTTTCATAACCGTTTGAGCGATCAACACCATCCCACCGGTAGCCAGGGCGAATGTTGAAGCGATTCGGTGGGAAACTACCTTTATAGGATGGTTTTTCTGTAAAATAAATGAGTTTCATTAATATTACAATGGTCACGTGGGTGGCGAGGCGGGGATAGTATGACAAAGAAGTAATGAAATTAAGTTGTTTTTTATACTTTTATATTTTTTAAGTGGTTGTAGCATGACTGTTTTGATATCGTATCAGCCCTGTCTCCACAACATTCCCATTAGTGGGCATGCATCTTGGTTCACCATGCTAGCCTTATGAGGAGTGCCAGAAACCTCAACCTCTACACTTACCTCACAAAGTTTGATTTAACGGTTAAAGTAAAAACTGTACAAAACATTAGGAATTACTCCTGTGTCGCGGGGGACTTTACAAACATACAAACAACGGACACAAAGAACACCCAGACTCAAGTGGGAATCGAACCCACGACCTCTGGCTCAGCAGTCAGGGTCACTAACCACTAGACCAACAGGCCAGTCAATAAAAAGAACAAATTATCACCTGGTCCAAGCTCCCCTCTCTCCCGCTTCTTTCCTTTGATGTACTGCAACATAGGATCTCCTTGTCTTTCTATATTCTTGAGGTTGCTCTCCAGGTCTTTGTCCCCTTTATGCCTAGCTAGAGGTTTGGATGCTTCATGCATGAAGTCCTGGACACGAGCCTCTTGGTCTTGCAATTGTTTTAAACTGGAAAATATGTAAACATTACATGCCATCTTGTAAACCTGTTGGTAATTGTTGAAGATTTTTATTATACAGGTTGTAATTGATCAAAAAACTTACAAAAAGTATGAAGAAGCCTACATTAATGAATAGTACAGATGATTTAGTTTAACAGTTTAATAATAGCCAAGTACAACCTAATTTTTTCCCATTCTGCATACAATTTAGTGAGCACAACATCTAACAAGAAACGCGTGTTCCTACTTAGAGAACCATTGTCTTAAGCCTGTCTTGCATATTTATGTATTGTTGGTGGTACTACACAGATAAGTGAAATACTTACCCTTTGCTCCATTTTTTGTATTTGTCATCTATCTCTTTCTGTCTTTCAGCTTTTTCCTTTTGTTTCTGCCTTTCTTCCGAAGTTTCTCTTTTACCTGTGAATCATTATTATGTTGTTCTTTTTTTTTTTTTCTGGCAACGCATTAGTTTATCATTGGTGTTGCCATAAGCTTCATGGCCTCACATGTCAAAATCTAAAGTATTAAACACAAAATATTATCTGTAAACAAAAAGACGACATACGCTACTACACTTTTACTAAAAAATATTATTTTAAAACTGTTCTTTTCAGGAAAAGGTCTGAAATTACAAAATATGTGACGTCACACCAGTGAGGGGGGGGGGGTTCCACAAATGTGACCACCTCAAGGGGTTATAAATTCTCTTTACATATTAATATTTAAAGGGGAAAATTAAAAGGGGAATGAGATGGAGCAAAAATGTCCAAAAACATTACTTTATAAATAAATGGCTCCGAACTGATTAATCTTAGGTGAGCTGAGTTCTGATATACCAGTTTAGTTGTATAAAGAAAGGTCAGGAGCCAACCAATACTCTCAGAAGACAAGTTTTAGGTTGCTTCAGAGAATACAGGTTTGGTGGTTTGATTTAATGAGATAAATAACTTTTATAAGTTACCTTCATATACAGTGTGTAAGTAACACCGTCGCAAATAATTTACAAAAACGTCTTTCTTGGGGTACTTATCACAATGCAAAAGTCAGTCAATAGTTTGATTTTGAAATACGCTTACGTGTGTGGTACAGTGAATGACCTTCAGCACACGGTGCCATCGAAGCAGCTGATTGCATAAATGTTTTACATTGCTGTTTTTGGTATTTACTGATGTTTTTGGTAAAATGTTCTGTTTACTCATTGTGATGTCACTTTCAAGCAAAAAAAAGTAAATTTTCCACTCAGAATGATGGTCTGAATACATTATTTCAGGATTTGGTATGGTGTCTATCCTAATATAATATATACTAATATGTATATGTAATAATAGATACTATTGTATCCTCAGTCCTAAGTGAGAGTGTTTTCTGTAATTAATTATTGTAATGAGACACAGAGATGACAGATGATACTCTATGTCATCAGGGTGCCTAAAAATATATATATATATATATATATATATATATATATATATATATATATATATATATATATATATATATATAATAATTGTTTATTTACCTTTCCTAGACACAGCTTTAGCATTTCTTCCCGATACCTCATCAGACATCTTGTTGAACACTTCATCTTCTCTCCTTCTGAAGTCATTATTTTCTTGCCTCAGTTGTCTTGCATCTTGCAAACCTGCCATCTTGCCTTCAAGAGTTCTTGCCATTTTCTTATTTGTTGGTGGGGGACTGTCATTATTTTTCATACTCCTATCTCTGTCAGACATATTCTTGGCTCTTCTGGGAGGAGATTGGTCAGAATCACTATTATGTTTTCTTTTGTTTCTTTCTGGTGATTTTCTTGTCTTTCTGGGTGGTGATAGATCTGAATCAGAAGAATTTCTGCGTTGCTTTGAATGTTCTTGTCTATAATTATTATCATTATTGGTTTTACGGCTGTAATTTTGTTTATGTGGAGAATGCTTTCGTATTTTCAAAGGTGAATATGATTCCTGTCTGCCATCTTTTCTTCTATCTATTGTAGATTTTCTTATAGGTGATCTAGAAGCAAAGTCTTGCTTAGATTTTCTTGGCGGGGACTGGTCAGAATCATAATTCTTCTTATTTTTTCTTTGTGGAGATATGTCAGAATCATATTTTTTTGATTTTCTTGGAGGTGACACATCTGAACTCTGTGATCGTCTTCTGTGTGAATCTCTTTGGGACCTAGTTGGTGATTGGTTAGTAAATTCTGTTAAATCTTCTTTCTCTCCCCAACGACTAGGTTTTCTGACTCTTTCTTTTGATTTATTTGGTTGTGGAGAAGCATCTGCATCATTATTATTACGATAGTTTCCATTTTCTTTCCTAGGGGGACTAAAATCACTGTCACTGTCATGCTTTTTTGAAGGTTTAGGGCTTTTCTGGTTTTCATTTGTCTGCTTTCTAGGTGGAGAGGTATCTGAATCATTATTTTTCTCATCTTCGGAGTCACTGAACATTTTACCAAAGATTAATTCATTATCTTTTTCTGTTTCTTTTATGTCTTTTTTAATTTCTTCTACTTGTAGTTTACTGTTGAAGCCATCATCCTGAAAAGTTCATGTAATAAAATTTATTTTTATCAATTAATTTTAATAAAATAATAAATTTTTATAAAATATTAATAAAGGGTGTTGTTTTATACCTAAACACATTTGCACATTTTAATTGGGTAGATGCCTATTCTCAAAATAAATTATGCAGCCAAGTCAGGCAACAAAATAACTTATAAATATTAAAAATGGTTTTACAGTTTTACTTTAACTTTAGCTTTGACAACAGTAAGATGTGATGTCATTTGGTATATTTCAACAAAAATATACAAAACTGACCATTTAGATGTTTACTAAAAATACTGATTTGACTTGACAGTACAGACCCTATTCATAATTATTTAGGTATTATTGTCATTTGGTACCAGATGGTTTTTTTCATGAACATTAATCAATTCAATACATTTGACATTAAATAGTCATCATGGGCTATTCATATTCATTCATATATTATAGTAAAACAAGTTGAAAATAAAAATATATCCATCTGACAGTATACAGTTATTTTACATGGCCAGTTTTTCATAGCCGTAAGTGTTGTATTCTACTAAAAACATACCAATGTGGTCATTTCTTAACTTAAGAGAAAGTTTAAATATACTTCAATTGTAATTATGTATAGTTCTGTTTAACTCACACATAAGACATCTCTCGCTTGGCACAGACAAAAATAATGGCATTTGGATATTTATAAGGATTAAAAATATTATATTACAAATTAATCAGTACCTGGCTAACAACTTTCCACTTAGAGCTAGTCTTCAATGCCTCCAGTTGCTTCAGCTCCTCGGGCCTCTCATCGATGATGCCAGCCACCTGAGGAGCATCTTCACCCTCATCAAATATGTCTAACTCGTCACGATCAAGGGGCCGGAGTTTTGACAAGTCTATGTCATCATCTATAATTTTGAACCTGGAAATATGATGTAGATCTAATTTAGAGTTAAAGAAAAATGCCTCAATTATCAGGTTATGTTTCTGTTGACCATAATTTAAATGTTTAATAATAAGTCTCCTACCATAAGATTAGGTATGTTCAAAAACTAATAATCAATATGCATAATGTTTATATATGTAATAAGTTTCAAATATTTCATGCCCTTGAACATTCGCATGTTTACGTTAAAATATGTTACTCGTATGAACAATTTCATGATCTAAGAACATGCAGTACAAGAAGGTAAACAAATGTAATATATTTAGAACTTCACTTTATTTCACTACAACCAAAAATATAATAAAAACACTAATTAAAAGTAGAACATTACTTACCCCTTTCCCTTGGCAGCTTTTTTCTTTTTTTTCTTCTTGTCTCCAGATGACCCACCTAGGTATTTTTGTAAATAAGCTTTCTGGTCTACTTTATTAGACATTTTTGGATATTTTATTTGATTCCTATAATTATTTTATCTTTTCTTTTGTAGCTTTTACTTTCTTTAGAAACTAGGGATGTCCGATATTTATCAATGTTTGTGTTTAATAAACAACCATCGACAGTATCGACATTTAGCGGAAATCGACTATATATTATGTCCTTAAAAACATTAATACATCGATGCGTTGAATTTAACATCGGAAGATCGATATTTCTTTATTTAACTAAGCGATTTATGAGCATTTTGGGATACTTTGATGCCAAGCCACAGAATCTATATATAAAAACACTGAACTCGCGTGACCGTCATGCTCAGATACATACTCGTTTATACAGACGTGTGTGTTTTCACTTCTGACGTGCAGTCCTACGACTGAAAGGTTTTTTTACTTTCATGATTAATAGATATTCAATATGGTTTCTACCCCACAAAATCGATGTTCTCCATTAGATATTTTAAGTTCGATGTCATTGGTTTCAACATCGATGTTTTTGTAATATTGAGCATCCTTAAGAGATATGTTGTCACGTTTTATAGTTAGTAGTTGTTTATGGACTCTATACAGTAGACAACAATGGCTGTCGGCTGTCTTAAGTTGGCGGGGAGAAGTCGTTTTTTTTACACTTTTTTTTTTTGCTCTTTCAACTGTTCGTTAACTGTTCGTAGCTGTTCGATCAAAATTTTTATTTGTTCGATCTTAGTTTTTTTTTTATAAATAAAATAAAAAATTTGCTTTCTTAAGTTGGCGGGGAGAAGTCGTTTTTTAACACTTTTTTTTGCTACTTCAACTGTTCGTCATTGTTCGATCAAAATTTTTATTTGTTCGATCTTAGTTTTTTTTTAAATAAAATAAAAAATTACCCTCAAGTTGGCGGGGAGAAGTCGTTTTTTTTCACTTTTTTTTTTGCTACTTCAACTGTTCGTTAACTGTTCGTCATTGTTCGATCAAAAATTTTAGTTGTTCGATCTTAGTTTTTTTTTTTAAATAAAATAAATAAAAAATTACCCTCAAGTTGGCGGGGAGAAGTCGGTTTTTTACATTTTTTTTTGCTTTTTCAATTGTTCGTTAACTGTTCGTCATTGTTCGATCAAAATTTTTGTTTGTTCGATCTTAGTTTTTTTTTAAATAAAATAAAGAATTACCCTCAAGTTGGCGGGGAGAAGTCGTTTTTTTAATCTTTTTTTGCTATTTCAACTGTTCGTTAACCGTTCCTTATTGTTTAATCATTTTTTTTTTGTTCGATCTTAGTTTTTTTAATAAAATAAAAAATTACCCTCAGGTTGGCGGGGAAAAGTCATTTTAAATTTTTTTTTGCTATTTAAACTGTTCGTCATTGTTCGATTAAATGAAATTCGGTTCTGGCGTTATGGTCACAGTTCTAACCTAACCTAAACCTAGCCATTTCTTTTCAATTGACCTGTCCTTTTTTTTTTTTTTTTTAACGCGGGGAATGCTTTTCGCACCATACCCTCCGTCGGAGATACGAAGGGCGTGTGTGGGACTCCCGGCGAACCGGTCTACCCACTAAACCACCGCGGCGGCCTACCTCGGCAGTCGGGAGGAGCTCCAGGAACGCATCGGCGGCTTCTGGAGTCCCCCTTGCCATACCTCACGACTGAGGTAAATTAATCAATTGACCTATCCTACTAATGTCAAATCGTCTGTAACTTAATACTAAAGTCCCCTCTCTGATGTCGCCCGCTCTCGCGTGATGCGTATAATCCATTTTGGATATTAAAATTTTAGGCGTGCGACTGAATTACTAAGTGAGCGACAGAAATGGCTAGGTTTAGGTTAGGTTACAACTGTGACCATAACGCACGAGCCGAGGGAGCGAAGCGAGCATGCCGCGGCAGCGGCCGGCGAGAGCCACAACCGAATTTTATTTGATCGATCAATGACGAACAATTGATGTTTCAATTGTTCGTCGTTCGATTGCAAAAAAAAATTGTAAAAACCGACTTCTCCCCGCCAACTTGAGGGTAATTTTTTATTTTAATTTTTTCAAAAAAAACTAAGATTGAACAAATAAAAATTTTGATCGAACAAGGACGACCAGTTAACGAACAGTTGAAATAGCAAAAAAAAAATGTAAAAAATCGACTTCTCCCCGCCAACTTGAGGGTAATTTTTTATTTTATTTAAAAAAAAAAAACTAAGATCGAACAAATAACAATTTTGATTGAACAATGACGAACAGTTAACAAACAATTGAAATAGCAAAATTAAAATGTAAAAAACCGACTTCTCCCCTCCAACTTGAGGGTAATTTTTTATTTTATTTTTCAAAACAAAACTAAGATCAAACAAATAAAAATTTTGATCGAACAATGACGAACAGTTAACGAACAGTTGAAGTAGCAAAAACAAAAATTTAAAAAACCGACTTCTCCCCGCCAACTTGAGGGTAATTTTTTATTTTATTTAAAAAAAAAAAACTAAGATCGAACAAATAAAAATTTTGATCAAACAGTTAAGAACAGTTAACGAACAGTTGAAAGAGCAAAAAAAAAAGTGTAAAAAACGACTTCTCCCGGCTGTCTTAAGTTGGCGGGGAGAAATCGTTTTTTTACACTTTTTTTGCTATTTCAACTGTTCCTCATTGTTCGATCAAAATTTTTATTTGTTCCATCTTAGTTTTTTTAGCTATACTACTGTCAGGACCTGTAAAATCTACTTTGTCTACTACGTATAAAAATATTAGTTGTTTTCCATTATTGCAGAATGCCCTAATGATAAAGACATTAGGCATGGGTAATATTGCTTTTACATCATATCAAACCGTATCTATGTATCGGTTTAGAATATCGGATATCGTATCTATTACAATATCTCAATATCTATATATTGGCTGAATCTGTGTGGAACTACTTAGTAACTAGTTACTACTTTTACTAAGTAGTAACTAGTTACTACGTAGTTTCACTATGGTGGAATTTTGAAACAAAAGTGGTACTGTTGTAGGTATGGGTTTTGTGCGATGTATGTGCATCATTGTATTTTATTTGTGACTATATAATTGCAATCTTAGTTGTTTCGGTTCATTTACATTTTTATCTATTACCAGCTGCGCCCCGCGGTTTCACCCGCGTAAGACCCTCGTTAAGTTTTCTTAAATTTTCTAATTTTCTGCGCAACTTTCTGTTTTTTTTGAAAATGAAATTGAATTATCAAAATCGGCCTAGCCGTTCACAAGGCCGATTCACCGATGCCAAGTGACCAAGGGAAATAGCAGGAAATAGGGTTTAATTTATATATATATATAGGTTATAAAATCAGTGAATTGATATTTCCTTTGTACTTTTCTCAGGCTTAGGACTGACTGCATTACTAATAAGCGAATCATACGAAATTTATTATTAAATAAATAAATGTAGGTAAACGTAATAAATAAAAATTCATTTCAAATTCATAATATATTATTATTATTATTAATATAATATATATTCATTAAAGTCGTTTCAAATTTATATTGCTAAAAATCTAAAAAACCGAAACGACTAAGATTTCGATTTCTAGTGTAAGTGTGTATACAGTGACAAATAAAATCCAATTATTATCCAATAAATCGAACAAAATCGAAACCTAAAAGTCACAGTACCACTTTCGTTTCAGAGTTCCACACAGATTCAGAAAATATATAGATATTGAAATATATAGCTATGGTATCCGATATTCTGGGGGATATTCTACACTCCAGTCACTAACCACAGTATCACAAATAGTGCGGTCTCTGAAACAGTTTGAACCGAATATCATACATGCGATACCGGTAATAAATAGTGTGTTGTGTTGGTCTGTAACTGTACCTCAAAACAATAAAAACAAAGCCGTCGAAATGGTGAGTGGCAGCCTAATCACTGAAACTTTTGAAGCTTGAAGCTTGATAAGGCGTACCTAAGTCACTTAAAGTGCTAGTGCATCACATGGATTTCAGCTTCTTGCTTTCGATTTATAACAGTTTAGTATAGGTGGTCTGTTACAACAAACAGGTGGGTATAATTACTAAAGGGTTAATAAAATTCTTATATCTTTTGCTGCAGCTTATACTTTATTAGTACATTGATTTATAATATATAAATCGAGTCCGGTAGGCTATAATTCTTGGTCGTACTACCACCTTCTTCTATTGATGTCGACACTAACCTTGCCTTCATAATCTATGTCGGCTTCAACCTGAAAAATGCAAAATATACAATTTACCTTTATTAATATTATAAAGCTGAAGAGTTTGTAATTTGCTTGAATGAACTAATCTCTGGAACTACAAGTGGGATTTTCGAGGAAAGTTCTAGGCTATTTAACAACATGATGTGTGAACCCTTAGCAGTGGAGTCTGCGGAGCAGTGGCAATTATCGCGGATGAAACTGCGGGGAATTTCAAGTTTATTTTATTTTTGGGAAAAGGGTTCGTGACTTGGCGACCGCACAGGTCTTTATAAATGTAGTTGGGGAATGACGTCACAGGCCGTTTGAAAGTAGGTGAACGATTACAATAGTTAGAATTATCGATGATTTGTAGAAAAGTACCATTGACTATCAGTCTAATTGCAGTGGTCTTGTGTTTTAACGGTTTTCCAGTCTACTAAATAACATCAAGCCAATTTGAAGAATACATAATGTAAAATCCAGGTTTATTTTTATTGGGAGTAAATGGGATGGAATTATGTCAGATGCCGTAGTTCTTTGTTCATTTATGTATCATTCATCAGCGTATTGCCGTCCACTGCTGGACGAAGATCTCCCCCAAGGAGCGCTAACTATCCCGGTCTTGGTCAGTCCGCGTCGATCCGCTGCCAGCAGTGGCGTAACTATGCCATCTGAGGCCCGTGGCTAGTTAATCAGATGTGTGTGAGTCTGACTCGCTGACTTGGCCGTTATTTTCTTACGGATATGTTAAAATCTTGATAATTTATTAATTTAATCTGTGTATGTTATTGTTTATTAAATAAGATAACTTATATTTATTAAATACAAAATTAATAATTTTAAATACATTTTGTAATTAGTGCCTTCTGTGTTCAGGGCCTTCGATGCCTGGGGGCCCCCTCGGGCCGTGAGCCCGTGGCATTTTGCCCGCTCTGCCACCCTATTGTTATGCCACTGGCTGCCAGCCACCTTCTTCAAGTCATCGGTTCATCGTGCCGCAGGGCGCCCGACACTACGTTTGCTAATCGTGGTCTCCACTCTTCACTTCATGTTATGTAACTTTAGTTATAAATGATAAAGTTTGTGGGGATGTTTATTACCTACTTACTCTTTCACGCAAAAACGGCTGAACGGATTTGGATGAAATTTTGGCACACAAATAGTAAAGGCCCAAGCGGGTTAAGCCTTGAGCAAAAGCTACTGAAGAATTTTTATTTATTGACACGAATAGCTGTTTTTAACAATTTCGCAAGGCTTCCACTTAATTTGAAATTCGCTATTTTTCAAATGCGAATATGATATGAATAATATATGAGGTCGCGATTAATCATTAAAATAGCCTCGGATGTGTTGTCAACAGTGGCTTGATAGTAAAGTTGCAAGTCATCGGCATAAAGATGATACGCACACTGAAGATTCGGAGTGATGAAATTGATAAATATAGAGGAGAGAGGATGCCGCCTTGAGGGGAACCAGAGCCAAGATCACGCCAACTTGATAAGGATTCGTTGAGGCGGACAGACTGCTGGCGCCCTCGAAGATATGACGAGAACCATTCCAGTGCATCAGGTGGTATCATAAGATGGGAAAGAATGGATAGACGGATTTCATGATTGACGCGTGCTTGACTGTAGAGTCGCTGCAGCGTCGAAAAATCTGTAACAAGTTTAGCGGCGCAGCCAACTACTCTAACTATTTGGAAAACTACGGAAACTATTTGGGAATTTTATTAAGATCATAGACTGGTCTATGATCTTAATAAAATTCCCAAATAGTTTGAATTACCTTAAAAAATCAACCTTCTTGCACTTTGCGACACCCGAGCATTGCTGCATACATGGTTGGAATAAATTATGATAATTAACAATCTCAAAATTTATATGGATACTGAACTTGCATACATTAATAATTATTGAAGAAATCATGATCATTATTAGGTCTTTTTTAACATTATTTGGTTAAACAATGGGCATATAATTTTCTGATCATTATTTACAATTAAGTAAATAATCTTTTAAAAAGAATAGATTATCCGTTCATTAACGAATCGTATAAGAACGGCACCGGCGCCGCCAGCGCAACCGCTTCTGCTAATTTGTAACAGTATTTCAAATAAGCCGTAAAGCAAGCCTTGAATATAATTGAATAATACTTAACATATTCCGAGATTAAGTTTAAAACTAGGAGAATTAGCCCTGTATTATTTAAGTAAACTTAAGATAGAGGGATAGTGCACAGATAGCAGGGGGGCGGGACGGAACGGCGACGCGGTGTGAGGGTTTGAAAATAATGTACAAGCGTTTTTCCGCCTTGCCAAGAAACGGACCATAGCTAGGTCACTTGTGACGTTTTCTATATTAACTGGTACATTACAACCTGCTCACGCTGCATCACCGTCCCGCCGCGCCCGCTGTCTGCCCAATTATAAAACCCGTACAGTTTGAGCTAAGGCTAATTCAAAATAAATTTTAATAGTAATTAGCACTTACATCTGTAAATCTGGCGTCAGCGTCAGCTCGGCTTTTGGCCTAAAATATTTTAAAATAATTAGGATATTTTTTTACTACTATTCAAGATTCTTAATGATGAAACAGGTAAGTTTATTTTTGATATTAAATATATCAGTAATGTATAATTTTTAAACCCAGGACGCAAAGAGGTGGGGTGTTTAAAGTTTAATGTGTGTATCTTTGTGTCTGTGTATATGTGTGTCTGTCTGCACATCATAGCTCCTTAACGGATGGACTGATTTTGATGTTTTTTATTTGTTTGAAAGATGACTTGATCGAGAGTGTTCTTAGATATAATGTAAGAAAATCTGTTCAGCCGTTCGAAGAACATCAGCTTTTTTCTATCTATACTGCTTGCCTTTTCCCATCGATATTCCAACTTTTGTGACTTTTATACATCAGGATCAACAGATATGACCCACGAAAACTTTATGGGCATGCGAAAACATGACAGGAGGAGTGTCCGGAAAGCAAAACTTTCTTGGAACCCAACTTTAACCAGAAGTACATTGAAGGAGTTACAAAAATTATAAATCCACTTGCCTCTTTAGCAAAGGGGGAGACAATCCAGAATAACATTTACCAGGTGTTACAGAAAGGAGTGTTCATATTTTAGGGTCGTATAGTAGACCCCGTGAATAACGTAAATCGCTAACAATTTTAGAGAAATGCGTGATTTAGGACACAGACATCTTATTTTTAAACTGACTAATTAATAGTGAAATACTACCGATAAAGTTTCACATAGTGTAACCGGTCCATTATCACGATAATTAAAAAAATAAAAGGTATTAAATCTTTCTCTAGTACTTTTCTTTTCTTTATTATCGTTTGTAAATCCCCACGGGTCATCAACCTCACCAAAGTTAAAGGTGAAGTGGTATGTCGCAATCGAACCGAATAAACCCACACGCTGTTCCGTCACAAGTGGATCTATTGCAGGGGGACCCGGGATTCCCTGAATAGGAAGCCTCCGAGAACTCCTGCAGACTTTGGCCGCCTAATAGCACGTTGACGGAAGGACCGGATTTTTCTAAAAATGTCTGCATAAAAAAAACATAATTGTTGAAATTTACATGAAATTTTATAATCGAAAACGCGTTTTCCAAAGAAGACAGTAAATAAAGTCAAATCCATTTTTTAAGTTCAATCCACTATATTTTGTCACCTTTCTATAACATCCTGTAAATGCATCTCTTTCGCATTGCCAACCTTTATGACCAGAAGAACCAGTCATGAAATGGTTTACTAACTAACAATATAGAGTTTGTTCTGTAAAGAGTTTACGCCCACAAAATACATTGATTGAACATAAGATTATTGCCCCTCCTATACTTCACAGTATGCCGCTGTATTGTACGTCGCGATCTATTACGGAACTATAGTATCGGAATTGACAAACATTTCAAGCAATGTCCCATAAAATGTTGGGGCAGATAGCAGGGGGGCGGGACGGAACGGCGACGCGGTGTGAGGGTTTGAAAATAATGTACAAGCGTTTTTCCACCTGGCCAAGAAATGAACCATAGCTAGGCCACTTGTGACATTTTCTATATTAACTGGTACATTACAACCTGCTCACGCTGCCGTTCCGCCGCGCCCGCTGTCTGCCCCAACCATAATACCCGTACAGTTTGAGCTGATACTAATTCCTCTGTAGCGTCTTATAAAATGTGGTTAGAGAAAAAATATTGTTTATGATAAATTATATAAAACAGTAATTAGCACTTACATTTGGAAATCTGCTGTCTGCGTCAAATCGGCTTTCGGTCTAAAATATTTTAAAATAATTAGAATGTTTTTTTTACTACATTTCTAGATTGTTGATGATGGAACAGGTAAGTTTATTTTTGGTATTAAATATATCAGTAATGTATAATTTTTAAACCCAGGACGCAAAAAGGGGGGTGTTTAAAGTTTAACGTGTATCTTTGTGCCTGTCTGCACATCATAGCTTCTAAACGAATGGACCGATTTTGATGTTCTTTATTTGTTTGAAAGATGACTTGATCCAGAGGGTATTTAGATATAATTCAAGAAAATTTGTTCAGCCGTTCGAAGATCATCAGCTTTTTTCTAATCTTTAAAGGGGTTTTTTATATTATATTCTTACAATTGATACGGGTGGGTTTAGTTAAGGTATTAGCTTGTACTAGATAGAGGTCCGAGATGTGGACGCGTCTTGTTTCCGCCTCTCTAATCTGGAGGAAGGTAAGACCCCCTTAATCCACGGTGTAGTCGCCTGTTGATCAGGTGGCTAAAGTCAGCAGGGGTTCCCGAAGGCTTCCTTCTTAGGGTATCCCGGGTTCTCTGCAACCCACTTGTGACGGAACACTGTGTGGTTTTAGTCGGTTCAAGTCCGACATACAATTTCACCGTTAGCTCTAGTGAGGTGATGACCCGTGGGGATTTCCACAGGACAAACAACAAAACAACATAACAACCAATCTTTACTTTTTTAATTATCGTGATAATTGGACAGGTTACATTATGTCGAGAGATAACCAAATATTTTCGCCGAAGCTTTTCAATTATGAAAAATTATGGAGCGATCACTCGGAGAACGTATGTTTTTCTTTCTTCTTTCTTATTCAAAGTTTTGTAATTTTTTTATACAAATGTTTAGGACACGAATGGAGGCTGGGTCGAAGACGTACCTTGTCTTTGCAGAAAGACGTAATACTATAGGAAAGAAACTATTACATTAGATGCCTTTGACCAATAAACCTCTTGAATTATTAATACTTTAAAAGTTAAAACCAATTTACCGACTCATTGTTTGGAAATTTTGTTCTTTAACTTACAAAGTAACTATAAGAAATAAAAGGAATTGTGAGCTATTTATTGAGCTGAGCTTATTATAATTTATCATGATTTAGGCGCAGTGAAGTCGCTGATACTTTTTAAAAGTTAATTAAATGTTAGCTGCTATGGAACACGGTTCTTGGATTTTTATACTACTATTGTAAAACTGCTTGTCTCATCCCATCGTCGTTCCAACTTTTGTGACTTCTGTAAACCAGGATCAACAGATATGACCCATGGACATGCGAAAACATGACAGGGTGAGTGTCCGGAAAGCAAAACTTTCTTGGAACCTAAATTTAACCAGAAGTACATTGAAGGAGTTACAAAAATTATAAATCCACTTCCCTCCTTAGCAAAGCGATCCAGAATAACATTTACCGGGTGATACAGAAAGGAGTGTTCATATTATAGAGTCATGTAGCAGACCCCGTGAATAAGGTAAACCGCTAACAATTTTAGAGAAATGCGTGATTTAGAACACAGACATTATTTTTAAGCGACTAATTAATCGTGAAATACTACCGATAAAGTTTGACATAATGTAATCACGACAATTAAAAAGATAAAAGGTAGTAAATCTATCTCTAGTACCTTTTTTTTGACTACACCTTTCTATAACATCTTGTAAATGCATACATCTCTTTCGCATTGCCAACCTTTATGACCAGAAGAACCAGACATGAAACGGTTTGCTAACTAACAATGTAATGTAAATATAATATAATCTAAGTAATAAATGTAATATAACCCAAGATTATTGCCCCTTCTATACGGTACAGTATTCTGCTGTATCTTACGTCAGGATCTATTACGGAACTATAGTACCGGAATTGACAAGCATTTCAAGCAATGTCCCATAAATGTGACTGGCCTGTTGGTCTAGTGGTTAGTTACCCTGACTGCTAAGCCTGTTCTTTGTCTCCGTTGTTTGTATGTTTGTAAAGTTGTCTTGAAAAAAAAAACTAAATTTTATAAAACAGCGTCTGCGTCAAATCGGCTTTCGGTCTAAAATATTTTAAAATAATTAGAATACTTTTTTTTTACATTTTAAGATTGTTGATGATGAAACAGGTAAGTTTATTTTTGATATTAATAATATTAATAATAACACTCTTTATTGCACACTAGATATTAAATACAAATGGTTTTAGTCGGTTCGAGTCCGACATACCACTTCATCGTTAACTCTGGTGAGGTGATGACCCGTGGGGATTTCCACACTACCTTTCATTTGTTTTATTATCGTGATAATGGACCGGTTACATTATGTCAACCTTTATCGGTAGTATTTCATTATTAATTAGTCGCTTAAAAATAAGATGTCTGTGTTCTAAATCACGCATTTCTCTAAAATTGTTAGCGCTTTACGTTATTCACGGGGTCTGCTACATGACCCTATAATATGAACACTCCTTTCTGTATCACCCGGTAAATGTTATTCTGGATTGTCTCCCACTTTGATAAGGAGGGAAGTGGATTTATATTTTTTGTAATTCCTTTTGATGTACTTCTGTAATGTAATGTATCTGTATCTGCATCTGTATGAAATGTGGTTAGGGGAAAAGAAATGTTTATGATAAATTTTATAAAACAGTAATTAGCACTTACATCTGTAAATCTGCTCTCTGCGTCAGCTCGGTCGTGGCTCTAATAGAAATAAGAAAGAAAATAAGAATGTTTATGATAAAGAAAGAAAATAAGAATGTTTATGATAAATTTTATAAAACAGTAAATATTACTTACATCTTTAAATCTGCTGTCTGCGTCAAATCGGCTTTCGGTCTAAAATATTTTAAAATAATTAGAATATTTTTTTTACTAGTTTATAGATTGTTGATGATGAAACAGGTAAGTTTATTTTTGGTATTAATAATATTAATAATAACACTCTTTAATGTACACCAGATATTAAATACAAAAAAAAAACTTACAACCATAGACAGATTTGTACAATTGGCTACCTTATCGCACAAGGCAATTTCTTCCAGGCAACCATGGGATTGAGAGTTGTGGGGTAGTATCTGGTGCATAAAGATGAAATAGGATAGAAATAATATGTTCTAGGTATATATTTAAAAGATACATAAATACAACGTATGAATATTTTACACATATAGTAAACGCATACCTTATACCCAAAATACTAGTGGAGTGGACAGGGCTTTCTTGTTTAACGGAAGTAGGTAGGATTGGAAATGGCAATGATATAGCTAGTTTTCTTGCAGATAGTGTGCTTTGAAAACGGACAACGGCTGTGCACGTCTGATACAAACCGGCAAGGAATTCCAAAACCGAACAGATTGAATGGAAAATGATTTGTCCATAAAATAAGGTAGTGTGAATGTAAACAATGCGTTGAGACTGGTATTGTACGAAGAAGGAATCTTTAATTTTTGGAGGCCGCAGCACGTTGGGTCTTGAGACTAGTTTAGAAGGGCCGGCATTCACTTTCGATTGGATTTCGCCGATAGCACCTAATTCAGCAAGTGATGCAAATCGATGCCGCACGTCATCAGGACCCTGAACATAAACGCTATCTTCCCTAGTCCAGCATTTTGTGACGCCAAACCGGTCGCGAGTTGCAATGAATACTTCGTGCTGGTTTTCGTCTAGACCTCGGACATAGTGATCCCGGAACTTTTGAGAATAGTCTTGCTATACCATAACTTGTCCCGGATGGCTGAGCCTTGTAACTTACGCAGTATGGGTCGAGGCTTCTTATTAGATGTCGCTTGTCCCAACCTTTGGCAACGCTTGATGTTGCTACCAGAGAAGTCAGAGATGCCACTTAACAATATCGACCACAGTTTTAGTGGGGGTTTTCATCTTTTGCTTCTTCCACACCATGAAGCAATACCATCTTGCGCCGTCGGTGGGTCTCCATGCATCGATATTGTGTGCCAGAGCTTCCACCTGTTGCTGTAGCAAATTTAGTGGCTGTGTGACAAAGGCTCGGTATCCAGCAAATTCAGCGGCTAAACTGAAAAGGCTTGTTGCTGAACTTGAAGATTTTTGAAGTTGTGCTTCAAGTTCCTCCATTCTCTTATAGATGCTAGTGCTCATAACATCTAAAGTCGCTTGCATGTTACTCATGTTAAGCAGTTGATAATTGTTTGAAAGTGAAATTTCGGCAGTTTTTTTTTTTTTGAAAAAGAGAAGAAAGAGAAACTGTTGAAAGAAACTTATTGCAACCGGCAGGATAGATTGGCTATTATTTACTCTCATTAATTAAAGTTAAAACGTTATATATGACAATTAAAATTTAAAAGTTATAATAGAGAACATTTTGCTACCAGTCCTTGAAACTACCCATCAAAAATATAACAGTAATGTATATTTTGAAACCCAGGTTGCAAAAAGGAGGGGTGTTTAAAGTTTAACGTGTGTATCTTTGTGTCGGTGTATATGTGTGTCTGTCGCAACTTCATAGCTCATAAACGGATGGACCAATTTTATGTTTTTTATTTGTTTGAAACGTGACTTGATCGAGAGTGTTCTTAAATATAATTCGTGGATAAAAAATAAATTTATCGTACATCGATGTTTTTCTTTCGATATTTATATTTTAGATTCAATGTTAACATCGATTTCAACATGAACGTTTTTCTAATATGGATCATCCCAACTTCATTGGCTTCTTTATCAAAGACAAGTTTTGGTGGGATAGCACTAATATAGTGTAGTATAGTATATAGTAGTATAGTGTAGTAGCTAACGTAAGTGATGTTGGTAAATGTATTGTATGTTATTGTATATTATGTTGGTGAATACATCATTGATTAATTTCTTGTTCTATTTCTTTCTTCAATAAATATTATGTAGGTTATAACAAAATAAATATAGTTATAAATATGTACTATTGTTCCTAAAATTATTAGCTATTTCTAGGCTATGTATGTAGTTTTTATGGCATAGGGGGCAAAGGAGCAGACGGATCACCTGATGGTTAGTGACTACCGTTGACCATGGACACCTGCAACTCTAAGAGTCACAAGTGCGTTGCCGGCCTTTGAGGTGGGAGTACGCTCTTTTCTTGAAGGTAGTACCAGACCGGAAAGAAAAGAAGGATGTATTTAAAGCATGGCAAAATGTGTTGGGAGTGAAATAATTAAGGAAGTTAGAAAGTATGAATACAAAGAGTGGAAGAAGAACGCAAAAAAGCGGTAGCAGTAGCCAGAGTTCATGCTCAAGAACCTAGAGGGCAAAAAGAACTCTACCGCATTACAAAGAGCAAGGAAGACTATAAGACATCAAGCATATGAGATGTATGAAAGAAGAAGAATAAAATGGAAGGGTGTTGATGCAAGATGAAGATATAAAAGATAGATGGAAGACTTATTTTGAAAAGCTTATGAATGAGGAGAATCATTAAAGCGGCGTGGTAAAAGATGTGCATGTGAATAATGGATTAGTGAATGAGATTACTATGAACGAAGATAGAATTGTAGTACAAAGTATGAGAAATGGTAAAGCAGTTGGGCCCGATGGCATACCAGTTGAAGTTTGAAAGTTATTGAAAAAGGACGGATATCAGTGGCTCACTTTATTATTCAATAAGTTGTTGCATGAAGAAGTAATCCCTGATGAATGGTGTTCACTCGTGCCCATCTTTAAACATAAAGGAGAGGTACGGGAGTGCAATAACTATCGAGATATATAGCTCATGTCTCATAGTAAGAAAGTCTGGGAGAAAGTAAATAAAAGAATAGTAAGAAATGAAAGTGCTACAACATAAAACCAATTTGGCATACCAATAGGCAGACTTAGAGAAGGCATATGTGGAGGGTACCCTGGTAAGTTCTGTGGTGGGCTTTGAAAGAAGAGAGAGGGCCTGATAAGTATGTGGAGTTGGTTCGTTCTATGTACAGAGAGTCTAGACTCAGGTAAGATCGATGGTTTGAAACGCGCAACAATTCAGTGTCATTGCAGGCTTACACCATGGATCGGCTCTAAATCCATACCATTTCCCATTGGTAATGGATACTCTGACATGGAACCTACAGCAGGAGGCACCTCCTGTATTGTCGGTGAAGATGGTGGAAGGTCCAGAGCAGACTGGAAAAATGGCAACACAGGCTGGAGAATGTTGGCTTGAAAATCAGCAGAACCAAAACTAATTACATGTTCTGCGATTTCGACGATCTCTCCAGTCTTGAAACCATTGCGTTGGATGGAACAGCGATACCGGTCTGCTCCGACATCAAGTACCTCGGTTAGCTTTTTCATAGCCATGGTGAAACAAACATGGTGAAAGAACTAGACTAGATAATACTTTTATTTAAGGAGTATTTAATTATTTATTGAATACAATTAATTTCACTAAGCTACCATTATTAGTTTTCATAATTCGTTATTGAGATTTTCAGGAATCTATATGTGCCTAAATTCATTGCTCTTGAGTGCATTTTCACACTCATCTCTACTACATCTCAACTCATACTAATCTTATCTTACTATTAATTTTATGAACGTGAAAGTTTGTGAGGATGGATGGATGTTTGTTACTCTTTGACGCCAAAATTACTGAACGAATTTTAATGAAATGTGGCACACATGGTTCATGATATCTTTACCGTGGTAAAAGAGGCCCACGCAGGCGACGCCGTGGGCACAAGCTGGTATTGTAAACTGCAAAAGTAACTCTGTCTGTATGTTGCCCTTTCAGGCCTTATCAACATAGATTTTTATGAAATTTTGAATACACTTTGACCATAGGGGTACAGATAAGGATATAAGATACCTTTCACCCCGAAGTACTGTTCCCAGAGGATAGACAAATAACTATATGGAATGTGTGTGAAGTGTGGAAAGTGCGGAATGCTTTCGTTCTTAATTTCCCTCATTTAGTCATGTATCGCGTTTCTAAGCTGCAGTTTCTGGCTGATAACAAACATAAAAATAATGACATCTTAAGGTACTTACATGACGATCCCATCGGTATGAATTTGAGTTTGAGTTTAAATTGCCACGTTTATCATTATCTGACCTTGAAACGCCCCAGTGGTTCTTATCTGAACTGCGCCTATTGTTGTTGTTGAAACTTGAACTGTCTTGAACTTTTTTATTGTCATTCCTTGCATCTTTTCTATCATCATTGCCAAAATCATCTTGTCGGTTATCCGACCTGTCCTTGTTTTCGTCAGATTTGTCGTATCTGTTCCACCAATCACTTCTGAAACTTTTATTTGCAGCTCTAGCTCTTCGATTGTCATCCGATTTATTATCATTCAAGTGTTGTACTCGTTTATCGTTACGTCGATTTCTCTCATCTCTGTTGTCAAAACTATTAGGGAATAAATCGTGGAGCAGTGATCGCTTTTCCCTACTGTTCCTATTGTTATTCCATCTATCTACTCTGTTATCGTGCCTGCTTCTATTGTTTCTGTTATGTCTATTATTTCGTTCACGTCTAAACCGTTTTGCACGTCGATTTGAACTAGTTACTTTCTTATTATTTTGATGATCATGTTGATCAATTGATTTGATTTTGCTTTTGTCACTGTGGTGACGATGTGATTCTTGTAAGTTATGTGATCTTTTTTCACTTCTATTATTACTGTTTCTTTTTCTAACAGCGTCATTCCGATCTTCTATCTTTGGAAATAAAAAATGAGAACGTTGTAGCTTCTTATCTATTTTATATTTACTTTTAGACCTAAATTACTTTATATGTTTTTTTCTTGTTTGGTTATACATAGTATAAAATAAAACAAACTTTATTATCCCCCATTAAAATTTCTTACAATGAATACACAAAATTGATATGTACAAACGGCAGCCTTATCCCTAAAAGCGTTTTTTTTATAAGAAACCTTTGGATGGACTAAGCGGCAATAGAAAAAATTAACTGATTGGTAGTTTTATTGTAAGAGATAAATAAAGAGAAAACATATTTTAGTCGAGAGGAATGATTTCATGCTAAAAAAAACAAGTAGGTAAATAAAAATGGGATAATACAAAGAGATGAATGAGTGTTCTTTAACATTTTATATCACTATCACTATGTAGTGATAGTGATATAAAACAGACAGACAGACAGACGCGGTGGGGGACTTTGTTTTATAATATGTATTATAAAACAAAGTCCCCCACCGCGTCTGTCTGTCTGTCGCGATAAACTGAAAAACTACTGAACGGATTTAGGTGTAGAACTTGTTAAGATTTTGTGTAAATTGATTGAAATATGTTGATGATTGTTGAAGATGTCTCTGCTACCCGTGCGAAGCCAAGGCGGGTTGCTAGTGTGATATATTTTAATTGACCGTAGGTAAGATTATGATGATACCTTTCGCCTCGATCTGCACGGACTTGGCTCTTTACCCGGCACATCGCGTAGTGGAAGCTTAGGGGTAAAATTATGATATTCGAAAACAATATAAATATGATGATTATGTTATAGTTAACAAGCGGTTATTAATCTAAATAACCGGTTAATACGTAAGTAACCTTCTTTAAATTTTTGTTAAGACACTATGAGAACAAATATGGTTTTAAAGTAATATGGAGATTACAAAAATTATCATAAAAAGAAAGGATTTGGTAATAGTAAATAAAAAAAAGTGCTAAAATTGAGTTATTTGTACTATTTGTACTCACATGTGTATAGTAATTGTCGGGTTACGTATTAGCCGGTTAATTTATGTAATTTCAATTACTCGTATTAACTGTAACATATATAGTAATTTGGCCTTGAGGTCATTTTTCTGGTCATATTCCCAACGTGAAAAAAATTTATCTTTTCATTAAATATTTAGACGAATGAGATTTGTTTATTTCTCTGACAATAAGATAGAAAGATAATATAAGATTTTTGTATTAAAAATCACTCCCAATCTTCAAATTGTTAGCGCTTTATGATATTACAAGGGTTACCATACGACCCTAAAATTTTACCATACCTTTCTGTAATATCCTATAATAAAACATTTGCTTAAAAACCGGCCTAGTGCGAGTTGAATTTGCGTGGAGAGAGTTCCATACGATGCATTGCAAATTTAAATTCGCACGCATAATATTGAGACCATGTTATTTTAAGACCATAGATCTCTTATAGGTTTGCCTGAAATCTGTAAGTAAAGAACTAGTTTCTCAGTAGTTTCGAAGATAAGTTGAGGAATGGTAAATTTACATCTATTTTTTCACTTTAAAAATTCTTGAAAAATATACAACAACAACAAGGTCTTTCATTTAATTTTCTAGTATTCAAAATTCATTTACATATTTACGTTGCACATCAGTGTTTGGGTCACAAGAATTGATGTGTGCCAAATTTTTACATAATCGGGCCAGTAGATTCATGGCAAATGTGCAGTGACAGACGGACCAACAGAACCAAGAGTGATCGTCGTCGAAAAGGTTTCCGTATTTTCTTTTGGATGTACAGAACACTAAAGTGTCCTGCCGCGACGGTTACACGCGGTGTGACGCCTGACACCGTCGCGGCAGGACGCTTAACGATAGGGCCCCCGTCGGGTCCGAAATTAGTCGGGCATCCCCGAAATACAAACGTAAGTAAAACCGTATAGTCTTTAATAAATATGAATACCACTCACGAAAGTTTTTGTTGTAAAATAAAGTTATTATTAATTTAGGATATATAAATTCTTCACTCTTAGTTTTTGATGCTTGTAAATGAGAACCTATCACGGGCTTATGCCAAGTCGGTTGATTCAGTAACAATTATTGTTGGTGTCTGGGTTTTGGACGTGAGAAGTCGTCCGACTATAGAACGAGCGTCGATTATAACTGATCTTTGTAATTATATCTATGAATTCTTATGTGTTCCTATTTCTTTGAGCGAAGTATGTTATGATTTTGGGATAAGGCTTGTAGAAGAAATTATGTTGGTATAATTTTCACCGTGTGTTGATGCCACATCTGCAAGGGGTATATTTTTTTTTTCTGTATATTTTTTTTAGATTCTTGGTATTTGGCATTAAAATAACTATTGAATATGTATCTTGTCGGTTACTAAATCTCGGCCCCGGTTTTGCGGTTTTGTTGCTAAGGACATTATTGCGTTTTAAATTTATAGTATGGTTCAATTTTATTTATAATTAAATATTTTGCCGCTAATCATGCGTGTATTTGTTTTGCGACGTAATTGTTTCTGTATGTTATTATTATTGACTCACGAAGTTCTAAAACTTTGAGGTATTGACTAATTCACTTTACTAATACCAAAGTTTCAGAAGTTCTTAGTGAAATTATTATTTTGATTATTATTTTCACAATAGCACCTGTTTATAGTTTAGTGATAGGTTGGTGGATGAGAAAGTCTTACGAAAGCCACAAGAATGTTTCCCTGAAAATGTGTATCTTTAACGGACAGTTTTCAGTAAAGTTACCTGTTACAGTCCTTTTGTTTTGCGTCCAATTAATAAAGGAAGTAACACAAATGCAATCAGATAGCAAAGCTTCTAAATACTAACTTTTTAAGAGATTTAAGTTATTTTAGTTCTTGTACGACCCAACAAAGGCGCATCTGTAAATGACAGTTACTTCGTACAGCTAGTAACAGAATCAGTTTTAACATTATTTTAAAACCATTAGGAAAAATTATATCGAACACATTGGTCCTTCGAACCTGTAACTACCGTCATACGCTTGACAATTCTTTTCACGATGAGGTTAGAAAATATAAAAAAAAATACCCTATCGTCATCATTGTTGTTGCTCCTGTCATGCCACTTGCTACTGGATTTCCATGATCTGCTACTGTCCTGTAAAATATGCATCATCATTAATAGATTCTCTAGATGGACTATCAACGAGTTGTACTTTATGTTAAAAACCGATTCTTTTAATATTTATAATAGGGTTTCTAGATTGTTATATCGCACAAGACGTTAGATTACTTCCAAAATGTATTCCTAGAATACAAATGATGTAGCTTATGTAGCCTAAGTAGGTATTATTCAGAAGTTTTTACAAAAGCAAAAGTAATAATCAATAAACGAAGATAAAGCCCAGAAAATCTTAATAATAAAATTAGCCGACAAATTTCTTTATGAAATAACTATCCTACTTGAACAAAGAATGCACTTAGAGAGTAGATTCCGCAATGATATTTCCGATTTAGCGCGTTTGCGGAAAACAACAACTAATTTACTTGCTACTTCAAAACAGTTTGCGTTTTTTAAAGCCGTGAAGCAAAGTGAAATCTAACAAGGTATTCCAACACTCATAATATATGGTGAAGCATGACGCTTCGTTGCTATAGAATAAAGATAGTTGTGCGATTTAATAATCGCAACGGATACTGAGCGGTGTCAAAGTTTTGGTACTGATGGGACACACACTTTCACATTACTTTATAAATTTAATTTATAAAGATATTAAATAGTTTTAAGGTTGTATCGCTCCTCACTGACAATACTGGCCTTCACCAATTATTAATGGAGACGATTTCCGCTTGGTCAGGCGGAGGATGTGGTGTTGCCAGTGAGCAGTAATGCCAAACTCCCTTTTTTTCTTCAATTTTTTTTTTTATATTCCTTATCTTCTATATAAAATACTCGTGTCACAATGTTAGTTACCATACTCCTCCGAAACGGCTCATGAAATTTTGTGTGCATATTGGGTAGGTCTGAGAATCGGCTTTTATCTATTTTTCATCCCCCTAAATGTTAAGGGTAGTCCATCCCTAAATATTTATCTTTAATTATTAGATACATTATTTTTTATGATACAACATTAGAAATACATAAAATAAATAATATATATAAATATATAATAAATACATACAACCCTGAATTTTCAACTCTCTAAGATCAACCCCTGTTTTTTAATAGCGATATTAGTATTTTTACTTTCATTGCTACAATTTTTTTAAAGTGATTGTTATAATCGATGTTTTTTATGGAATAGGGGGTTAACGAGCAGACGGGTCACCTGATGGTAAGTGACTACCGCCGCCCATGGGCACCTGCAACTCGAATGTCACAAGTGCCTTGCCGGCCTTTAAGGTGGGAGTAGGAGAGGAGGGGAGATGGAGAGATGGGGGGGAAGATGGAGAGAGGGAAGGGTTAGGGCCACCGATAACCTCACTCGCTCGGCGAAATACAACGAAGCATTGCTTTATCGATATGCCGATCGAGCCGGCCCATACGTGCCGAAGCATTGCTCTCCCACTGTTAAACTTTAAATATGTCAGTTTAGTTAATGAAGTACTTTGAATTAAGAAAATGAATGGTTGGTGTTTTGTTATTTTTATAGTCATAGACCCCATCCCACAATCAGTTAGTTGTTTTTTGACTACCAAAATATTCATTAGAAATAATTAATATGGCAAAACAACGTGTGCCGGGTCAGCTAGTTAGTCTATATTATTATGTTCTTGTTTTTTTGCTACTTTTATTCTATTCTTGTAAAAATATAAGTGTTTATGTGTAATTGCGGTTAGAGCCATACTCGGTTAGAGTCGCACCGTATCGAAAGAGGCAGCCTGTGCGTTGGTCGGAACTCTCCCGTGGTGTTTGGAGGTGGAATGATCGCCGAAGTTTATCGGCGGACCGGTGAGTTCCGGGCTGGTAGCGGCGTGAGGGCGTGAGGACTTTTATTAAATTATCGTATCAGGAAGTAGCTACAGAACTCCCTAGTTCTCGACATTCAACGTGTAGTGTGAAAGTTCCTCCCGTTAAGATGCTTGCTTTTGCTATGGGGAAAAAGCACTGAACTCGTGACCGTTACGCTAATAATACGTATATAGATCCACTAGAGGACGCTAATCTAAACATTGAGTTCTATCAGCTCCTTATTAATTAATGTCACCAACCTGCTGTGGCTGCCATGCCGATGCGAATGTCAATCTCCCTATCAAGGGAAAGATTGCTCGACACGGTCGAAGCCCATGGTCGGGAATAAGATAGTAAGAAGCAAAAAATCAAAGACCCTGATAAAACCAGCAAACCTTGGTTGCCTGTCGAATAGTAAGCGGTATATAGTCCAAGGGGTTACCCGTTTTCTCAGAACCTTCTTATTTTAAAATTAATGACATTTCTAAGAAATTAGGTACCTTTTTTTCTAAAAGACTTTGACACGTTTAGAAGAAAAATAATCAATTAAAACAAAATCTAAATCTTTGGAGGTGAAAAGACTCAAAATAATATACCTCATCCTGTGAAGATGATTACACATTAACTCGTGTAGTACACTCCTATGTAGTGCAAGTACACGCTGGATTCATGTTGTACACTAATAGTCCACAATTACAGACTACATAATATACTCAAAAATAAATAGAACTCCAGGAAAGTTTTGAACGACATAAAAATCCTTCTTATTAATAAAAAAAAAAAAGAAAATGAACACACATTACATTTCAATATTCTAAAAAAGTATTTTTTAACTTACCGAAGCTGACGAGGCAGCTATCAACACGACCAGACAAAAAGAGAGGACAATAAACCACCTCATCCTTGCAAGCCTAATAAAACGCTGTGGTAAGAAACTAAATATTCAGTATTTATAAAAAAAACAATGAAAACCGTAAATAATCGTTATTAATGAATATATGCTGTCGCATAATCAACCATGAAGTCTCAACAGAAATGTTTATAGTATATTTTAATTTCATTAATTGTTGTTTTTCTCGAAATTCGATTATTATTTACAAGCTTCTAATTACTCTATGAACTGGCAATTAAATATACACTTTTTGGTTGTAATTTTCTTATTTCCCATTATCGAGAAATGATGTTGAGACTTTTGTAATCTGTGGTTATGAACGAGAGTACTGTTATTATCGTTATTATATTATTATTTCGTATTACGTTTTTCAACCTTTATTTTATTTGATTCACATTAACATAGACAGGTATTTTATTATAGATAATATAATAGATTAACATATATTATATTTTATTAAAATAATATAATGGTACTTAATGCATCAACGATGAAATGTAGATAGTTTCAATATCGTTATTACAGATTCAGTCAAGCAAAATGTAAAACATAGATAAATAATTATTAATAACTCTATAAATTATAGGTATTTTGTTGCTATGAGTCACAATGAGACTATTGTTTTGTTTTTATAATATATGAACATGTAATAAAAGACTTTTTAGTTAAATTAGTTTTTAATATTTGTGTAAGTTTTTAATTTATTATTTTTAAACCACCAAATGGCACAGTTTTAAAACAGCGTAATTTTGAACCAAACTTGGGAGCTTAGACACAATCATCAAACACATGGCACTCTTTCACAGTTAGGTTTGTTGTCTACGATCATGTAGAACCAGGTAGGTCTTGACCACGTACAGATAGTGAATTAGATTGTAACGAGACCTCGCCGTGCACAGAACATTGACTAACCCCTTTTGGCTAGGATAGCAGGCCGCCCCTATCGTTATCAGCACCGATTATGGCGCAAGAGCACGTTTACATTACCGGGTCATAACAAAACACGCCTAAAAATACCGATATTCTACAAAATATCAATTTTCCTAGACTGATAAGTCTATGAATTGGATACCAATATACAGGTATTCCTATGTCTATACTGTCACACAAAACCTATACTTTAAAATAAAAAACTGTCAGTCGCAGAACTGCACGTCAAAAGTGACAACATAACTTACATTTATATAAATATATATATACACACAACATATGTATATACGAGTATGTATCTAAGCGTGACGGTCACGCGAGTATTACTCATCTTAAGTATTTATGTCATAATTGTGCATGAGTATGATCATGGGCGTACCCAGCTTTTAGTCAATTGGGGGGGGCAAAATTTGTTTTTGTCAGCCAGGGGGTGGGGGCAAATTTTATTTTGTTGGTCCAGAGGGGGGCAAATCAAAAATTTTCCTGGGCGATTTTTTCATTAAACATTATTTCTTTGAGCGCTCGGACTTTCCGTACAGGTATGTGACCCCGAACTGCTCGGGCAATTGCGTACCCACTCACACCCCTAACCATCCGTATATGCAATATCTCTTTCTTTTCATTGCGTTTCTGTCCTTACGCATTTTTCCCCTTTAAAATACTCCCAATATCTTTAATTCTTAATGTGCCCGGTTAAAGACAATAGCCTAGCCCCTTACGTGAGGTGGGTCAAATTATAGTTGAAAGAATGCAAGTGTCTGATACGCCTATTATACAAGCAAACAAAACTGCGGTAAATAATAAGCATTTATTTTTATTAATAAACAACAATATATGTATGTCCCCACGTGCATTTCAATTGGACTTGAGTTATCCATTACTTAATTGAAAAACAAATTAAACATTTCAATGAACATGATTTAGCAACAAATATACCGTAAAAATTAATTAGTTATACATTTTAAAATATTGTGAAATAGTATGAAATTGTAGGAACACTGTAGTTTTAAATAATTAATGAAACATTTTTCTGATAAGAAATTTTTATTGAATGTACGGAAAATAAAATACTCATTGTCCACTGCTGGACATAGGCCTCTCCTAAAGTACGCCATTGAGCTCGATCTTCAGCTCTCCTCATACAGTTTTTCCCCGCCGTTTTGCGCAGACCGTCACTCCGCCTGGTCGCAGAGTGTTTTACACTACGTTTTCCTAAACGCGGTCTCGACTCCTCGTATTATGAAACAAGTACGTTCTTTCTATTTTCCTCGTGGGGTCCGTTTAGGGTTAAAAGTATCTTAGGTGTTAATCCAGGTCGGTCATAAAGTGTGCCAAATTTTGTCCAATGATTGTCAGAAATAAATTTCACATAATTGAAAAAATTTAATTCGGAAAAATACTGTCAAAGCTAAAATTGGAAAAACCATTGACAAAATGAAATTTGCAAAAACGATTGACAAACTGATATTTGATAAAATGATAAACCAATTTTTTTTTTATCGTTTACAAAAACAACCATGCCAATAAAAATCCTATATGGAACTAGCAGCGCCCCGCGGTTTCACCCGCGTAAGTCCCGATCCCGTGGGAATATTGGGATAAAAAGTAGCCTAAGCGTTAATCCAGGTCTCCAGCTATCTACATACCAAGTATCATCGCAATCGGTTCAGTGGTTTTTGCATGAAAGGGTAACAAACATCCATCCATCCATCCATCCAAACTTTCACATTTATAATATTAGTGGGATTAGTGGGTTTTCAGCATAGCGATAGATTTACATAATTATGTCATCTTCGCCACCCCCCTAACATTAACCTACCTTGGGTGTAGGCAGGGTAGGGACAGGCGTATTAAATACCAACATTTGCCAACTATAATTTAGGCGGCAAGAGTATTACCGTCACTTTGGGTGTTAAAGATAAGAATATCGGGAGTTCATTAAAAGGGAAAAATAGGTAAGAAGGGAAGTCATTAGAATTGGGGAGTGTAAGGAAGAGCACGAGCAGGTCAGGGCGGCTAACCTGTAACACGAACTAGCTGTTGCTAAGAAGTATAAGAAGTACGAGACCTCTAATTTACTATCACTCCTCTTGGGTGAGTACATGGGCGTACCCAGCAGCAGTCCAGGAGGGGGGGGGGGGGCAAAATTTGTTTTTGTCATCCCAGGGTGGCAAAATATGCCTTAGCCGGTCCAGGAGGGGGGGGGGGGGGGGGGGCACTGAAAAAAGTGACTTAAAATTACCTTAGTACTACGAAAGCTTGCTAAAGCCAGGGGGGGCAGCTGCCCTCCCCTGCCCCCCTTCGGTATGCCCACCAGTATATATTATTTACCTACACTTTTATAATAAAAACGAATATAATATAATTACCACTGCCATTTACAAATGTTAATTGAAATAGGAGGTTCGCATAACTTAACATAAACAACTTATCCCCATAAGAATAAAAAGCGAACGGGAGATGAAATTAGAGGCGCTTTGGACAAATTCATTATTCGTCATTTATTTTGTTTAGCTTGTATTTGACCAATGCTAAACAAAAGAGGGTCTTGTATTTTAAGAAGGAAAGTGTTAGTAATTTCGAAGGCTGTAGAAAAGCTTTGCTAAATTACTAAAGACAATATACATATTTTTTTTTTAATCAACCTGACCTGGTCGAAATGTCAGGCAATTCAGAGGTATGTATTACCTTTTCGTGATCGCGTTAATTCCCGTTTAAATACATAATTAAAATCACGTTTCTTTTAGGGAAAAAAATCTCAACGGGGTTAACTTACAGAGATGTGATTTATTTGAAATGCGAAATACCTATTTTAATTTTGCATTTTAAATATTTTTATTCTGAATGTATTTTCTCTTTTAATGCAAAAGGTTTTGTTACTTTTTATATTTCTCTTTTTGTTCAATTTTATCTAAAACAATGAATCAACTGTTCCAGCCATCTACCGATACCAATCTGTACACCTGGTGACACCTGTGTACACCAATGTCTCATTTGATCTTTTCACATTTTGATACCTGTCCAACGATTCTAAAATATTGTTTTTGCTTTTAAATGATTTAGTGTTTTTATTTTTTTATTAGGCGACCCATCTGCTCCTTTGCCCCTTATACCATAAAGAAAAAAAAGGAACAATGCGCCAAGTTGATGTGACTGAAAGACCCAGCTCTTGCGCACGACATTTAACGGACTGTCTGGGGTTTTTTCGCACACTGTCCCGAACGGCAACCATATTCTCCAACGATCTTGCGTTTTTTGTGCGCGAAATTAAAATAAATAAATAAAAATTTTAAAACCCTACAGAAAACCCCTTTATAACTTTTTTATAGACTAGCAGTTCCCGCGCGGCATCGCTCGCGTGTACATATTTATGTTTATTGCGCGGAACCCTAATTTGTTTTCCAAAATCAAAGTAGCCTAAGTTTCTCCTTACAACACCAGCCATCTGCCAGTGTAAGTCCCGTGGAAACCGGTGTACCCGTTCCGGAGATTAGCCGAAACAAATAGACAGACACAAAAATTGTAACAAATGTTGTTTTGATATATGTACCGTGTATACATCCAAATGCACTTTGTAAAAAGCGGTCATTTTAATATTTCAAACAGACACTCCAATTTTCTTTATGTATATAGGTGGAGATGGTAGCATCTCTACAATAATAACAACCTCTAGACATTTTGACGGCTCATTATTTCTCTAGCTTGATATACTCAGAAGAGACCTGAAGAGACAAAGGTATCATCATAATTATGGCCTATAATGCCATCCTCTCACGGAAGAGTATTAATTAAAAACATATCATCAACACGTTCCTATTAGCACGGACGTACAAAAAAATAACTTACAATACCGCCTCGATTTTCCCCAGGCTAGCTGAAGCGTGTTAGAATGAGCGACGAATTAATCAGTGGAAAGAAATTGCCAGAGGAAAAATAAAGACTTTTGAACTTTTTTCCTTGTCTATCAAAAGCTACAGAGATGCTAATAGGGGGTAGAATTATTTAAAGGAAAAGTGGAGCCGACGGCTGCTTTATTCGAAACATCGGTATTAAGGAGTTTTATTAGTTGTTTAGTAAATATTGGTCCAAATCTTCTTTATGTTAAGTACATTTTAAATGCAATTGAAATATAAATGACTAGCTGTGCCCGCGACTTCGTCCGCGTGGAATAGTGTCTTTGGGTAGAATTGTTTACGTTAATTGACAATACTTCCATAGCCATATCCCTACCTTTCAACCGCTTACACCCCTTTTTCACATTAAAAAGTAGCCTATGTCCTTTTTTAGGGTCTAGACTATCTGTGTACCACATTTCATTGAAATCGGTTCAGTAGTTTTGGCGTGAAAAGGCGATAGACAGACAGACAGACGGGCAGACAGACAGAGTTACTTTCGCATTTATAATATCAGTAAGGAGGTAAGGATTGTTATCACCACATCAAAAAATCGTATTTATTTTATTAAAAGTAGCGGCAAACTATATAATAAATGATAAAACAGTTCACTATTTAATCAAAATGAGTTAATAGATGTTATTATGACTAGTTATTCCGGTAGTGCTACGGTATTGGTTGGTTGACAATAGTGGGGAGTTAAAAGGACAGGCATGCTTTGTAAGTTGACAACAAACACTTAAGTGATGATGAAGGTATGAACAACATAGCAGTTACTGTGATTTAATGATTTGATAGTTTATAGCAATAATGGTGAGATTGTTTCTAACAAATTGTTCTGTATATTATTCTACTTTTGTGGGTGTACTTTTTTTAGCTGTCAAGACAAACACAAAAAAAAACAAAAGCAAGACATGACGTCACAACTTGTAATTCCAATCAAAGTTCTACTGAATTTACCATTTTGACGTTTGATGAAGAGAATTTAATTTGAACTATATATTGGCCCCAATTCTGTTACTTCACTCGCTAAATTAAAATTCACTAAATTTTCTTCATATAAAAACTAGGTCTTATTTCAAATTGAAACAAGTAGGTAACATATGTCGCTATCGAAATAAGCAATTTATTTGTCGACTAAGGCCTGATACGCTTAAATAAACTTTAATACCACGTAGCGAGAGCCGCTATCCGTTGAATGCCATCTCTTTTGCTCTGTGTTTTTAGTAAGCGTCTTCGTAGGTGTAGATTAAAAACACGTCATCCTTGTTCGTTTTGAACAAGTTTTTATACGGCAATTATACAGCGTTTGAATAAATGAAGACTCTCGCTGCGTAGAAATAAAGTTGAGTATACGTTGACAGGTTGTAGTGAAATTTAGCGGCGCTGAGAAATAGATGCTAGTAACAAATAGACCTTATTTCGAAGAACACTAGGTTGATTTCATATGAAAAAATTAAGTCAGGTTTTAGTTTAGTCGAGTGTACAATAGAATCGGCACCATTGACTGACTAAAAAGTTCATTAAATTTTTAAAAGTATGTATACTAACTTATTTGAAATAAATTATAACTAGGGAAATATAGAAGTGAAGCTAGAACTACAAAAGACATGTTGACATTTTTTTCTGATTACATAAAAAAATGGAGTTAATAATTATATTATCAAACTAATATTATAAATGTGAAAGTTTGGATGGATGGATGGATGTTTGTTACTCTTTCACGCCAAAACTACTGAACGGACTGCGATGAAATTGATATGTAGATAGTTGGAGACCTGGATTAATACATAGGCTACTTTTTATCCGTACATCCCACGGCATCGGGACCTTCGCGAGTGAAACCGCGGGGCGCAGCTAGTCTAATATATAAAAATCTTGTGTCACGATGTTTGTAGTCGAACTCCTCTGAAATGACACGACCGATTTTAATGATTTTTTTTTTGTATATTTGGTAGGTATGAGAACAGGTCGTACCGTATTATTCACCACACTGCCTCCACCCCATTTTTTAATCGTTAAAAAAAGAAATAAAGGTATTGCAACGCATGCCCGGTGCAGCTACTATATTAATAAGTATGCATACAAAATATGTAGACAAAGAAACAGTCTATTTCAATTACACATTTCGATTTGCAAAACATTAATTATTGTGTTCTTACTACATGAAAATCCATATTGTCCTTATCGTAAATAAATAATTAAGTGACGAAGAATGTACTAAACACCCGCACGAAAGCCAAATCGATTTTTACCTATGATTTGTTATTTTTCCAAGAATGTTTTTAGGGATTTTTTTCAAGTAATTTGGCAAGAGCAGATAATGGGTCTATAATTGATGACACAGTTTTTGGTTCCTCTTCTGTGATTGGGGTGTACAATAGCTTTCTTAAAGGAGTCTGGAAATAGGTACTCCTGTTTGAATAAAGCTTGGCGGCATCCCTTCAGAATTACAGACGATGTTCCATCCCAGACACCAGCACTGTTATTACGTACCGCCTCATCCACTTCCAGGATTGTAAGAAAATTAATAATATAATAATAGACTGCATAGGCCTATAGATAAATACCTTAATCTAAATATACATACTAAAACATTATGTATTAGTAAATATAACTTAAAACTAAGTTAGTAACACTTCACTATGTCTTTGTGCGGTCCATTGGTACTTGTCTGTTGAAGCGACGGAATACCACACTTTGCGGCCAAAGGCTTTCATCTAACACCTGGTGCAGATAACAGTTGGGTACTTGCACCACGAACGCCTTGAAGTTGACGTTGAATTGTCTGGGGAAAGTTGGAAGCAGTCTCTGGTTGTTATTGGAGGAGTGGCAGTATATGATATTGTTTTCATGGCCAACTGTTTTCCTATCTTTGTGAAGTAATTACAGACTTCGTTCACAGAAGTCTTAGGATCATCACAAACGTTTAGTAGCTCAGTGGTCATTATTTTCCAAAGAAGCTTGGGGTTATTTTTTTACGGAGAAGTTTGTTACAAAAAATCCTGTAGGTAAATGTAATTTTGATTTTGTTTTTTTTTTACAATGAGCATGCATCCTATCTCGATCGCTATTAATACATTTTAGTTCACCAGGCGTTATCCATGTTTTGTTGTTGTTTGTTGACGTGGGATTCGTTTTTGCTTTTTGTGTTACCGAATTATCAGTATTATAATATTATGTTATTTCCAGACATATTGATGAAAAAATCACGGTTGAAAGGTAATAGGCCTCTTAAAAATAGAAACACTACCTAATTCCATTTTCAAATCTGTTCTGAAATTCGAAAAATGATGGAATGACAACTCATGTCAATTTAAATTATTGGTTGCCATATTGCAAAACAAGTGAGAGCGTATATTTTAAAATTCGATTTTTGTGGCGTACGCAACCAAGTCGGAGCGTGGCTTGTGTCGAGGGAACGATCGAGGGTTGCCTAGCAACTGTCTCCGGGGCGGTTGACACAGACTAATTGACGAGACAGAGACGACGAATTTACTGTTAACATTACACCTATGTTATCATTATCTTGTTTGATAAAGAAAAATAGGCACATTTATTATCTTAAAGCTTTTCGTTAAATGAGGTATGGAACAAATTTGAGAGCCAATGGTCTAACTTACGAAGACCTTGAAACCGGGGAAAGTGGAGAAACTTAAGTTGTAAGGCTAACTCTACAAATCGGAATAATAACGACATTCTTTGGCGTCTTAGAGCTCAATTATGTATTGCGTTAAGAGCACCCCTTAATTTTCATCAGGCTCGTTGGAACAGACAGGGTAGGTATATCAGATTTCTGCTCGAATTGAAGTCGACTGGGACAGTACCTCATGGTTACAGGAACTAGTAGTATAGTACTAGGTAGTAGGTAGGTAGGTACTAGGGTCGACAGAGCTCCTTTCATAGTAGTCAGTAACCAACCGCAGCATGTAGGCGGTGCGTTTATTTTGTTAACTTCCTTGTACACAAATAAAAATACAATCTTTCACTTAATTTATCAAACGAAATTATAATGAGAACTAAGAACTTTATCCAATTAAACTTAAAAGCTCCAACAAAGAATAAACACATTAATCCCTACATTACTCTGCGTTCCAAGCAGACATCACGTCGCCAACGCGTGAATTTGTTCCCCGGCTGCCCTCTACCACGATATACGCAACAACGCACTATCATATCGTAAATATATAATTTAGACCTTTATGCTTATCTACGTATGGACTCAATGCGTGACAGATAAAGTTAAATAGTATAATAAAACAGAGTAGTAGACCATATAATCCTGAGATTAAAAGATCATCCAGTATATACATCATCATTTGGTAGGCAACGCGTTGCAGACACTCTTCTGTTCACCTGCTTACTAAAATGGGTGAGAAAATTTTAGAAAATTTAACAACCTGTATATTAGTATGTATATAAAGGCTGTCCGTTTATTTTGTGTTAAAATTACATTAATGAAAAAAAAAAACTAAAAGAAAAATGTTAACATATTATTATATAACAATGCTTATTTCTTTTGAAAAGTAGAAAGTAGAAAGCATGCTAGAAAAATAACAACTTTAATATATACAGCAGATGCTTTTACATGCATTACATATGTGTGGGTATGTGCAACGTCACTTAAGAAATAAATACTTTTTCTTTCTTTCTTTCTTTCTTTCTTTCTTTCTTTCTTTCTTTCTTTCTTTCTTTCTTACAATGTACATTAGCTCTTAGCATCTAGACACGCGGCAGCGTATCAGGCCAAGTTCAAGAAAAATGAACTGGCGACGCAGCAGCCGTGTGTTATATATTACACGAACCATTTCAAGTCATATTGACCGCTTAATAACTCATAATCTATTCAATATAAATAATAATAATAAGAGAACCTCCTAGACTAACTAGAACCCCAAATTTAATAAATACAGCTTAAAAATTCATTGATAATTATCGTTTAAAAATCGGTATTTTTATCACTGACTGACTGACATATAGATCAAAAACCTAACCCACTTCCCGATGAACTAGAAAGTTGAAATTTGGCATCCAGCTGGGTAATTAACATCGGGTAACCACTTCCCACGTTTCGTCCCAGACAATGGATTATCTGGCCTATTTGTTTAGGTTTCCAGCTATCTACATACCAAGTTACATCGCAATCGGTTCAGTAGTTTTGTCGTGAAAGTGTAACAAACATCCATCCATCCAAACTTTTACATATATAATACTAGCAGCGCCCCGCGGTTTCACCCGCGTAAGTCCCGATCCCGTGGGAATATGGGGATAAAAAGTAGCCTATGTGTTAATCCAGGTCTCCAGCTGTCTATATACCAAGTTTCATCGCAATCGGTTCAGTAGTTTTGGCATGAAAGAGTAACAAACATCCATCCATCCATCCATCCATCCATCCAAACTTTCACATTTATAATATTAGTGGGATTATTCTTGCAGTTTCATAGTACAGGCCAGGCGGTACTATCGTAATTTTATTTGGTTGGTCGTCATATATGTGAATTTACGTAATGTGTGATACCGACTTAAAAGTTGGTATGTAATCTGTAATTGTAAACTACAATTTAGCATCGTTATAATTTTATTTGCTAGGTACAGGGGCGTTAAGCTTTGTCGGATTCAGGTGTCGCGAATGAATTAAGAGTTATTTTGGTGCTTAGATAAGTCCTTGTCTGGGAGGATTGGCTAATAAAATTGTTTTAATGAGACAAATGAAGTTAGTTTCTAAATGTTATTTGATGATATATATTAATGACTAGCAGCGCCCCGCGGTTTCAACCGCGTAAGTCCCGATCCCGTGGGAATATCAAGATAAAAAGTAGCCTATGTGTTAATCCAGGTCTCCAGCTGTCTACATACCAAGTTTCATCGCAGTCGGTACAGTAGTTTTGGCGTGAAAGAGTAACAAACATCCATACATCCATACATCCAGACATCCACACATCCATACATCCATACATCCTCACAAACTTTCATATTTATAGTATTAGTAGGATCTAGGTAATAGTGTAGCTGTCGATTTTGCTTCGATCGCGTTAATGTTTGGTTTTGTTTTCAACCAATTCAGGTATTTCTGTACCCCTGATAACGTGTGTGCGAAATATAATGATGATCGGTTGAATAGTTACGGCGTGATAGCGTAACAAACAAACAAACAAATTTACTATCGTATTAATAATATTATACAAGTTAGGAAGCTAGGATTAATAATAATTATAATAACACATCTCCCACACGGCCGTCTGATCCCAAACTAGGCAGAGCCCGTGTTATGGTAACCAAACCCTTGACTTATATTATTTCTAAATACATACATATTATAGATAAATTACACCCAGCCACAGAAATTATCATGCTCATCACACAATTATTTGTCCTGGGTGAAAATCGAACCCACGACCTCTAGCTCAGCAGTCAGGATCACTAACTACTAGACCAATAGGCCAGTCAATTACTAGATTTTGCCCGCGACTTCGTCTGTATTTCTTCACGGACAATACAAACCTTTACACTTCATCTTCAAGATTTATTTTCGCAACAACTATTATGTTCTTCTTCAAGATCATCATCTTTGAACAAAATTCATCGAGTTTGATTTAGCGGTGGAAAACGTAACAGACAGACAAAATGACTTACTTTACTCACTTCTAGGACTAAGTTTCTGCTAGGGAATATATAGTCGCGAGGAGTCGCGATTTGTTGTAGACACTAGTAACCACCTATTAATAGGGAGGCCGTGTGTTTGTATACCACGTTAAACACTTATACAGTATTGAAACACCCTCCGTGTTTAGGAGTTGGTTGTACCACGTTAAACACTTCTACAGTATTGAGACACCCTCCGTGTTTAGGAGTTGGTTGTACCACGTTAAACACTTCTACAGTATTGAAACACCCCTCCGTGTTTAAGAGTTGGTTGTACCACGTTAAACACTTCTACAGTATTGAGACACCCTCCGTGTTTAAGAGTTGGTTGTACCACGTTAAACACTTCTACAGTATTGAAACACCCTCCGTGTTTAAGAGTTGGTTGTACCACGTTAAACACTTCTACAGTATTGAAACACCCTCCGTGTTTAAGAGTTGGTTGTACCACGTTAAACACTTCTACAGTATTGAAACACCCTCCGTGTTTAAGAGTTGGTTGTACCACGTTAAACACTTCTAATGTATTGAAACACCCTCCGTGTTTAAGAGTTGGTTGTACCACGTTAAACACTTCTACAGTATTGAGACACCCTCCGTGTTTAGGAGTTGGTTGTACCACGTTAAACACTTCTACAGCATTAAAACACCCTCCGTGTTTAGGAGTTGGTTGTACCACGTTAATCACTTCTACAGTATTGAGACACCCTCCGTGTTTAGGAGTTGGTTGTACCACGTTAAACACTTCTACAGCATTAAAACACCCTCCGTGTTTAGGAGTTGGTTGTACCACGTTAAACACTTCTACAGCATTGAAACACCCTCCGTGTTTAGGAGTTGGTTGTACCACGTTAAACACTTCTACAGCATTGAAACACCCTCCGTGTTTAGGAGTTGGTTGTACCACGTTAAACACTTCTACAGCATTGAAACACCCTCCGTGTTTAGGAGTTGGTTGTACCACGTTAAACACTTCTACAGCATTGAAACACCCTCCGTGTTTAGGAGTTGGTTGTACCACGTTAAACACTTCTACAGCATTGAAACACCCTCCGTGTTTAGGAGTTGGTTGTACCACGTTAAACACTTCTACAGCATTGAAACACCCTCCGTGTTTAGGAGTTGGTTGTACCACGTTAAACACTTCTACAGCATTGAAACACCCTCCGTGTTTAGGAGTTGGTTGTACCACGTTAAACACTTCTACAGCATTGAAACACCCTCCGTGTTTAGGAGTTGGTTGTACCACGTTAAACACTTCTACAGCATTGAAACACCCTCCGTGTTTAGGAGTTGGTTGTACCACGTTAAACACTTCTACAGCATTGAAAAACCCTCCATGTTTAGGAGTTGGTTGTATCACGTTATACACTTCTACAGCATTGAAACACCCTCCGTGTTTAGGAGTTGGTTGTACCACGTTATACACTTCTGTATAACGTGGTACAACCAACCAAATGATGTAGGAAAGGTACGAGTTTTCAGACTGTATAAATATCTAGTTTTTAGGGTTCCGTTACTCCGTTACAAAAGGTAAAAAGGAACCCATAAAGGATCACTTTGTTGTTCGTCTGTCTGTCTGTCTGTCTGTCAAGACCCTTTTTCTTAGGAAGCCGTGGACACATCAAGTTGAAATTAATACCAAATACATAAATACATGTCTGCATTCAATTGAAGCTGTAAAAAAATCAAGTTTCTAAGTCAACGCAATCAAAAGATAAGCCTTATATTTGACCAAATTTGAACATTTCGTAGGTAAATCAAAACCTTTAGGATACCTTCCCATTGACCTATAATCATGAAATTTAGTAAAAAGCTAGGTCTTAAAGCATAAGTAAAGGAAAAAATCCGAAAGTCGTTAATTCGTTGTTATATCTGTCTGTCTGTCTGTGTGTCTGTCAAGACCTTTTTCCTCAGAAACCCGAGAAGGCATCAAGTTGAAATTAACATCAAATACTTATGTCAGCGGTCTCTTGAAGCTGTAAAAAAATCAAGCTTCTAAGTCCACGCAATCAAAAGACGTAATGCCTATTCCTTCACAGGCACCAAATGGGCTAGATCGGCATTGAAAAAAGTAATTAAAAAAATAGGCAGTCAGTGTAAACTTAAACGGAACGACGAACTTAAAACGTCACATTAGCAGGTTGGTGACATTAATTAGTAAGGACCTGACAGAACTCAATGTTTAGATTAGCGCCCTCTGGTAGATCTATATATGCATTATTAGCGTGACGGTCACAAGTTCAGGCTTTTTCCCCATACTAAAAGTGCACAAACATGCCTAAAGAAGTCACTTCGAAAATACGGTTTATATTTGCTTGTACTTTTAAAAAGAAAAACAAAACGACCTATGTGGCTCGATTAGTTTTAGCTTCTGTATTGAAAATTGATAAATGTATTGACGATCATATTCGAATAGCGTTGAATATTTGAATATCCTAAACGGGATATACGATAAATAAAAATTTAGGACGCCACTTGTGCACTTAGATTAAAACGGTTCGTTATTTAGATGTAGAACATTTTTATTGTATGTATTTTATCATTTTAGAAAAGCAATGACATGTCTTGATATCTATAGGTATTTAATATGATATATATGTCAGTGTCATGTAACAAATCACACGTCAAAAATGTTACATGGCATTAAAATTTTAATTGTTTTTTTTTCTTTTTTTTATATTCTTTTGTACCTAAGTTATTTTTTAATTGTTGTATGCTGTGCTTTAACAAAATAAATATTTTTTTTTTCTTTTCTTTCTATATATAATGCCTTCCTTGTTGATAATTTTTTGTAGCCGACTTCACAAAGGATATATGTAGTATGTACTAGATAAGTAAGAAATGTTTTTTTTGGGTTCCGTACCTCGAAAGGAAAAAACGGAACCCTTATAGGATCACTTTGTTGTCCGTCTGTCTGTCTAGACCCTTTTTCTCAGAAACGTGTCTAGGTATCAGGCTGGAATTTACATCAAATACTTAGGTCTACTGTCCCTTAAAACTGTGAAAAAATCAAACTACTACATACATCATATAATAAAAATATTTTACGGAACCCTCGGTGCGCGAGTCCGACTCGCACTTGGCCGGTTTTTTTATTGTTTGTTCACCGATTCCTCGGTTAGAGTTTTAATTGAATTTCATCGCTTGTACTGTATTATTTTAAGTAAATCGCGAAGGCGTCTCAGCAGCTACTTACTTTCTGTGATGTGGTGTTAAAGTTTTTTTTTTTAAATTGGCACATATAATAAAAAAGAAGAATGAAAATTATTAGTAGCTACATATATTGTAAAATTTTGTACACTATTCTATTGAATTTGATGCCACTGATATCGAGAGTTGTATAAAGACACATAATTGACCTAACATTTGTGCTCATTTAAAAACATTATAAAAACTTAAATATTATTTCTTGGTGACTCCACAAAAATATTTAAGAAATAAAAACTCATTCTTCATACAAAGATAAACGATACTATGAACAATTTAAGAAACAATAAAAATTATTCATCGTCCGCAATATGCTCGACCCTGGGATAAAAAGACAATCTTAACCAAATAACTTTAGGTCGAGTTTTGAACTAAATAAGAAACATTTGTCATAAGACCTTTGATCATTTACGCGGATAAAGTATTTATCTGGTATTTTTTGATAGTTTATTAATTATTTTATTAATAATTTTTGGTATTGACTGGCCTGTTGGTCTAGTGGTTAGTGATCCTGACTGCTGAGCCGGAGGTCGTGGGTTCGATTCCCACCCAGGACAAATATTTGTGTGATGAGCATGATTATTTGTTCTGTGTCTGGGTGTAATTTATCTATGATATGTATGTATTTAGAAATATATAAGTATATTTATCAGCAGTCTGGTTACCATAGTACAGGCTCTTCCTAGTTTGGGATCAGACGGCCGTGTGTGAGATGTCTCCAGTTATTATTATTATTATTATTTACGAAGTATTAGGCGCAGCGGTTGAGTATTGGACTGCAACGTTAGATTTCCGCGTAGTGTTTAGAGGTTCCATTTGAAAATCAGCGCCAGATTCCCATCTGGCATTAAGCTGAACTGGACACCTATTTTTGGTGCAAATGTGAGACAAGTTATTGTTCCTCACCTGTTTCCTTTGATTTTTTTTTTATATTATAGGAGGCAAACGAGCAGACGGGTCACCTGATGGTAAGTGACTACCGTCGCCTATGGACACCTGCAACTCAAGAGTTTTATTTTGATATACCTTATTTTTTTTGTATGTCGATATAACTACTTACATTATTAGAATAATTAATTTTTGTCTTGTGTCTTAGCACCAAAATCAATGCATTTTTCTTTCTTTCTTTCTAGTGCAAGTATTTGTATTTATAAATATGTCTATTGCAATCTATATTTAGTTCGGGTATAGATAGTGTAGATAATCTTCTATATTATAAAGAGGTTACCGGAGGCCCTAACCTGCCCATTCTGCCCCCTTCCCCTCTCCCTCCCTTACTCCCTCTCCCCCTCTTACCCCTTCCTCTACTCCCACTTTAAAGGCCGGCAACGCACTTATGACTGTTGACTTGCAGGTACCCATGGGCGGCGGTAGTCACTTACCATCAGGTGACCCATCTGCTCGTTTGTCCCCTATACCCTAAAAAAAAAAAAATCAGACTTTGCAGGTAAAACGTGTAAAGTTAAATCGTACGTGTTTTTTTTTATTTTGGAACTATTCACTCAGTTTCTTTTAAAAAACCAAAAAAACGAACTTAAAAAAAATCTAACTGCATGCTAGAGTCATGCCCTTTTAGTGATTTAAGTAAGTGTACACCCTGTATTTGAAAATAGAACACTTAAAGTGTAAAAGAAACACACAAACAAAAACAACAACAACACAGGACATTCCCAGTAACTTCAAAAGCTTTTTCATTTGAGCTTTTGCCCACTTAAATTGGTTGACTTGGAGGGAAGCTAGGTGTCAACATTCTACTTCACTTTCAATATGCGTTTCAAATTAGAAGATAAATTATTAATTGTCAATTCTCCATCTTGCTTCGCATTTTCTTGCAACTACAGCTTTATGCTCTGTCCTCTCCTATTGTGTTTATTATATATTTTAGAGGTAAGATTGACAACGCAGTTGGCATTTTGGTTTAAGTCGAGATGCAGCGAGTACAAATGGTTTAATAACTACATTTAAGGAGCACTTATTTGCCTTTCTCCTGGCATTTTTTGGTTACAAACTCTTTATTTGCATGTCTTCTTTTTTCGAACAAACAAATTCGTATCAAATCCGCTAAGTAGAGAAATAGAATTAGAAGAATATAGAATAGAAATCATGAATCCGGACTGAGATGCCATTTACTTGGAGGTTAAAAAGAAAGGTATTGTTCAAAGCCTTAAGAAATATGTTCACCATGTGAAAAGAGAGAAAGAGTTTGGCTATGAGGAGGAGTTTTTTCTATGTATTGTGTAGTGTGTATTTTCTACGTATGATGCCACCGCTGGACCATCGCTATATTGAAACAATACAGTGTACCATACTTTAATTGCGATGACACAACCTTAATGGTCCATTCCCTCTCAAGATTCTCAAGATTTGGTTTCAATTCCCGTCTAGCCCGTCCTAAATCCGTCCGTCATTGATAAAAAGTTTTAGTTTTTAGTTTATTTAAAAGTAAATAGTTAAACTAGGTACATAAATTAGAACAATATTATAAGCAATACCTACTTGTAAAATTTGCATGCTATGTATGTAATAGCAAAACATGTTGCTCACTTCCCACTGTAAGACCTTTTATACCATGTTTTATAGCAAATAAATGTTATTATTATTATTATTAAACATTAGCGGCAGCTTTAAGGGCGGCATGCGACGACCGACCTACACTCCCCTCTCTCCTACGATTAGATTCTTATATCATAAAAACGTTCAACATCACTGTTTACGTTCACATCTTCATACGCAGTACTACATGTAAATGACTGTTAGTCTCATTTAGGCAAGTAACCATACGGTTTCTTCCAGAGTAAATCTCAAACGGAGTTAATGCTGGGCTCGTTCTCAAAGCGAGAGACTGTACAGTGCACTTGCACTGCCATAACTAAGAATCTCGTGACACTTTGCACTGTAGAAATTAAACGCATTTGTGTTTGTTGAACTGCAGTGTAGCCGACAGACAAATTATGGCTATGGCGGGCAATAAAAGGCACTGCGAATATGGTTTTAGATTTCCAAGCAACTTTATCAGGCACATATAAGTAGTTAATATTAGATGTTTGGATAAATGAAGTGTGATTTGATGGTTTAAATAATACCAGACGCAGGATATGCTTTCTTAGCAGTCCAGTCATAACCCCAAAGGATATGAAACTTGTTCATGAAAAGTGTAACGTAGACCCAAAAAAACCGGAGAAGTGCAAGTCTGACTCGCGTGTCGAGGGTTCAGTAAGAAAGTTTGTATGTAGATCGTCCATTTCGGGAATTAATTCTCGAAGATTTCACCCGTTTTTCCAAAAGAGAAACTTAATTTTCAATTCTTAAAATATTCGATAGGCACGAAAGTCAAATTTCGATAGTCGATAGTCGACAATAGATGGCGCCCGCGATATATTCGTAACAATATTCCTCTATTGCTCGAAATTTCTTCCGACCGCCAGTTCGAGTTAAATGTATGCGACCCTTCGATTCCCTTCTTAACAACATTTCCCTTTCAATAATCTTTAATTTCTAAAGTGCCCAGTTTATGGCAATACCCTTGCCCTCTATTAGTGAGTGGAACCATATTATATTTGGCTAAATGTGGGTGTAAATCACCTCTACCTAACCCTTCGCGTAAGTATGTGTATGTATACGTGCATACTGTTTACTCTTTCTATGCTTTTCGCTACCAGGAATACAAAAGTAAGCGGTGTTTCCTAACTGGGTAGAAGTGAGATAAAGATAATGTCTACGATAAATATTCTTTATCGTTCACCAGGATAAAAAAACAGAAGCAAAACACTAACTAAATTGTACGAGCGGCCTCGATTAAAGCGTTTTCAGACAGGCTTTAGATAGTGAAAATACAGTCAAAATATTTATAAGTCACTTTCAAATCATATCTTCATACTTAGTTACATAAACATGTTTATTGTACGAAAGGTATTAAGGAGCTTATGTATACAGATAAAACTGATCTTTCCCAGCCAGGCAAAACTGTTTTTGAGAGGAAAATAACGTTTTCTTTGTACTGTCAAGGTAGCAAATTATCCAATAAGCAGGTACTTCTCTGATATGACATACGTTATGTTACAGTCTCACAGTGTCATAGACAGAACCTAATTGGGCCAAATGGCATAGTTAAGCTCTGCCAATTTTCATAAATATCATCGTAATTGCCTGAAAATCCCTTTTCATTGATGTTAGACGCAAAGGAAACCGCGGGCGGTAGTATTCGAGGCAGGCTTTAATGTATCATGAACGTAATATCTAATCTTTTATTCGTTGTGCGTAAACAAATTAAAAAGTTTGCGTAACTTAAATTGCCTTTAAAATAAATATTTGATGAGTGGAGGAGAGTCTTTTGGCATATCTTTTTTTAAGCTTTGGTAGGTAGTCGTGAAATTAATTCCGTTATTTATGTTGCGCTGCTAACTTTAAAATAATTTTTATTTATATTTAATAATAATAATATAGTGAGGAGGTTTCTGTCTCTGGAACCCTAACCACCGGTAGCTTGGTCCCTGTACCCGATACCGGTGGGACACTATTTTTTATATTTTTAAATATATTTGTTTTTTTTTTATAGTGAATGTATTTAAGAATGTAATTTAAATGTATATTAGGTAAATAAAGAGAATAATAACAATAGAAAAAAAAATAAAAAAAAATACAAATATTTATATTTAATCAACTGTAATTTTAACATAACTTAAAAAAATACTTGAAAGCAAAAAATGAGTCAAACACGTTATAGACACGTATATTCAACACGCTGGTCACTTGTGGCTGGACCGATGGCAGTTGGAGCACTCGGGTCCTAGTATAGGGACCGCGAATCGGTAAATAGAAGATAGAACGCCCCCCAGTCAGATGTACTGACGATCTGAAGAAGGTAGCAGGGATAAACTCGATGCGGAAGGCGGAGGACTGGGTGAGAGACCTATGTCCAGCAGTGGACTACTATAGGCTGATTGATTCCACACGCAGAAGTTATTGATGAGTAAGATGGACATAAAATGACTCTTGTAATAGCAAACTAGAATGAGTTACTAGTGCAAGCTGCAAGTACTTCAAAATACAAAAAATACCGCCATTGCCCTGTCTATATATTATTGAAGTAGGAAAATTTGTATAATAGCAGTCTTATTTATTTAAACAGGCTAAAGTTAAATAAAAGTAAATAAAGTTAAATATTTTACCTCTGGGTAAATTACCCAGAGGTAAAATATAAGAAACCTGGATAGGGTTGTTTTCGCAATGATACCTAGAAGCACTAGATTTAAAAAAAAACTGCTCTGCAATGACCATCAACATTTATAATAGGATACCAGGCCATCTTAAACAACAGATAATGACCAAATTTGTACAATGCCTTAGTTCTTGATTCATAGAACATTGCTTCTACTCCACAAAAGAATTTTTCTCCTATTGTGAGTAGAGTAATTGTAGGAGTAGTTGTTAATTAATTTGTATTTATATCAAATACTGTGATATTTATAAATTGAAATTAATTTATTGTTATATTATTTAATTATTATTTCCTTTGTACGTTTCCATAATAATCTTTTTACTTATTAATATTATAATTTAGTGAATTCACATGTTCTTTATAAAATTTATTAGTCTATAAGAAAAAAAGGCAGTCATGGGACTGCCGACAAAAGTGAACACTTTAACGAAACGACGAACTTAGAACGTCACATTAACAGGTTGGTGACATTAATTAATAAGGAGCTGACAGAACTCAGTGTTTAGATTAGCGCCCTCTAGTGGATCTATGTACGTGTTAAAGAAGTTTTCATTTCAAAAAGAAAATTTGCATGACATCCCTTAATGGCTAAATGGGCTTGTGCTTCTGTTATTTTTTTTTTTTAGTTTAATTTTCTTTACAATGTACCCCATTTAAAGCAAATAAAGCATTATTTTGTATTTGTATTTGTACCCCGGTTGACATAAAAACAAAGTATGAAATGAGCGGCAATGATTTACATAATATATCTAAATGTGTTTTTTTTATATTATAGGGGCAAACGAGCAGACGGGTCACCTGATGGTAAGTGTCTACCGACGCCCATGGACACTTGCAACTCAAGAGTCACAAGTGCGTTGCCGGCAGCGTTGCCAGACGTCCCGATTTTCGCGGGACGTCCCGATTTTCAAATCAAAATTAAATGTCCCGCGCGACAGGACAGGCTCAGTCCCGCTTTTCGGGGATAACTCGACCGTGCGTGCAGCGTGCTGAGAAAGCGTGGGCGGTTAATCTACAGCTATCCTGTGAACAGTTCTTCATCTTTATTCAAGAGAAAAAGGAAACTTTAAAAGAAGCTAAAACTTCACAGGAACTCACTATCATGAATAAGTAATTCTTATAAATAATTATTCTCTTATTGTAAGTTGCAATTTGTAACACTCACTCCACAGACTATTGTTTGAAACACCACATTTTTCTAATTAATAAAACTTTTTTGATTTCTGTTTTTTTTTTTTTTTCAGAAGACGAATTAGACTTCTGATTACTTATATACGTTTTTTTACTATGTCCCGCTTTCGACGGAAGAATCCCGCCTTTTTTCATTCAAAAAAAGTCCGGAAAAATCGATACGACCTTCAAATTTATATAATTGTTTCTTGTTCTATTTGTTATTACCAGCTTTTATTTAGTTTCACCTGTCCCGATGTTTGTCATAAAATCTTCCAAGTAAAATTTGACACACTTCCCGGTTTCCGATTGAGTATAAATTTTGCACGCGTATGTATATCACGTGACAATGCAATATTGTGACAAGGAGCTGATCTGATGATGCAGCTAGAAGGTGGCCATAGGAACTCTGTAATGAAACGACGCAACCCCACCGAGTTTGGACCCGTTTGATTCATAGTAAATACCGAATCATAAATACTAAAATGTTAAAAATGAAAATAAAGGAAAAAAAATTTTTTAAGATCTTTTATTACTTGTTAATAAAAATTACTTAAAAGTTTAAAAATAATAATAAAAGCGTGTTACACCTTCTTTATTTCTCGCTTTCACGGTTTTATTATTATTTTAAATATTATATTCCTGACAGAGATGTGCTTGCTCCGATGGCGTAATGTTGTTGATATACCATGTATCATATACATGGACGCACCCGGGTGGAGGGCAGCTTTTGTATGCACCTGGGTTTTGTGTGCTTACGTAGTATAAAATTTATGTTGATCTCCAAATAATTTTGATGGATAACGTAGAAGGAAAGGGACGTGCTGCAGGAAATCGTGGCTGCACAACATCCGGGAGCGGACCGAAACGCACTTGAAGAAGAAGAAAGTAATTTTCAGTCAAATTTTTGATTTGCCTCTCCATCTCACAGGGCCAACAAAAAGGAACCCCCCCCCTCTCCTAACCCAAAAGCTAGGTACGTCAATGTATTGTATAGTATAAAAATCTTAGACTGAAATGTTGTATTTTGTGTACCTAACTGCTTAGTGAACAAAAATATTTCTGACTGATAAATATATTATCATTTAGAATGTTAAAGTTATTGTTGTTGTCTATACGTAAGTAACTGAAATCGCTTGTAAGTTATTGAATATAAGTAACATCTTTATCTTTATAATTGGACAGACACATACACTCCACCAGTCAATCTACTTTTATAATATTGACAATACTATTTTCTATTCCTCTAAGAAGTGGTATATAATCACGACCCCGCTTGAAAATAAGAAATATTGACCAAAAATCAAAATACTAATCATTTCGGCACCCATCTGAAGGGTGATATGAAGCTAAACTTACTCAATTATCTGATCGCGACCAGGGTAGAGATTCCCAGACAGCCAGTCTGGCTCGTACCCCTGCACGGTTCAGTCGCGTATCTGCAAATATCGTAGTCCCGCGCTTTTCAACTAATTGTATTATCTGTATCAGTGCTTAAGTTTTTTGAAATTCGAATTTCGATTTTGATGCGTGTTGTATATCTGGAACCTTGGATTTTTGTACACCTGTATTCAGCCAGTAAGTGCTTTTTGTTATTTTTTATCTTCATTTATTTATCTGTGGAATCGATTTTAAGAATTAATGTAATAATGATATAGTTTCGAAATAATGTAATACTTGAATAGTACGCCTGAATTTTCTATTTTTGAGAACCGCGAGACTATGGTTAGATGGAGTTGGTGACCTTCTTTATTTTTCTATGTAGAAAGGTTTAGCATTATGCCTATATTAGAAAATGAAATTGTGTTCTATTTTGCGAAAACACCTAACGGCTTGTACCAAGTCGGTACGCGTCTTATTAATGGGGGATGTACAATATAATAATTACTTGATGCTTTAAATGCAAGTGACTCTAAGATAAAAGCATAAATAGTAGACCTATTCTAAATAAACAGACAAAAAGGTTAGAAATTTATCAGGTATTTGCCTTTCAAAGAATTTGGGTCAGTAAAACCGTAGTTCTAGCCTTAACTAATACAATATATCCAATCTTTAGATTTCTATCCTATCATAACCTATTTGTTTTGAATAATCAGAAAGCCAGCGGTTATTTTTATAACATTCATATCTATCAAGTGACTGTCTACGTCCTTTGTGAATTCTAAATAACGAGTGTTTATCACGACATGTCCGTTTCATTTGCTAATTTCTGTAAGTGGGTGAGCCTAATTTTTGAATAAAAAATCGACTTACATAGCAGAAACAGTTAATGGCAAAAAATAAATAAAGTTTTAAGTTTAGTATTGAGCTGATTTTATGTAAACTATCAAATTTTATATAAACAATTTTTGAGTCGGCGCCAAATAATAAAATGATTAATTACCTACGTAGAGCCTTCTTCATTTCTATGTACATATAAAATTTAGATAATTAATCAGTTTATTGTTTGGCGCTAAATCAAAATTAGTTTATATAAAATTTAAAAAAGAATAGTTGATGTAAATAAGCTCAATACTCAAGACTTAAAAGGTTTATTTATTTTTGCTTTTTAGTTCTTTTCGTCGGTTTAATTTTTTGTTCAAAAGTTTTTTATTCTTTATGAGTTTGTGTGGTTTGAATTCAGAATGAATTCAAAATTCTTTGAAAGTATTATACCGAGACTGAATGTTGCCAAAGGGCATCGGATATATTACGACCAGACCAGATAAGGTCACTGAACTCTGGTAAGTAAAGATTTGTGCTGTTCATATTCTAGGATGATCATTTATCTATTGGGTAACGAGTATGTATGATAACTTAATCATGATAATATTTATAAGGTACAATACCTTTTAGATTACTAGACGTTTCGTGGGAAAGTTTAAAAACACATAAAGAAAGTACCTTATAAAGAAAAAAAAATATCATTAATCAAAGAAAATTTAATTAGTGCTACTTGCACTAATTAAATTTAATATGCATAGATTAATAATCCAAAAAAAGTGTTGTTCTCAAGGAAGTGACTCAAGTCAAATCAGTATCTTTTAATAAACATTACATTCTTGGATAAAATACTCAGACGTGACGTCACGCCTTCTAAATCATGCACTTTTTATGTTGATTTGACAATTATAAAATAATTTAAAAAACGTTAAATAAGATGAAGGACAATTTTTGCAGCATTGTAAGATGTTGAATGTTTTGCATTGCCGGACTTACACAAAATATTGAACAATTGGACCCGCACGACTCTTCCAGGTCTACCTGTTACCTTATAGAACTTGGATACGTTTAGGAAGCTCTGCTAGTGCAATGCTTTTACTTCAGAATGTAGGAGATTTCGTGAGAGAGTCATGCTTCGGCACGTATGTGCCGGCTCGACCGGAGTGATACCAAGGCTTCACGGAAACTGGCAGTGAAGCAATGATTAGCTCCCCTCCCCCCACTCTTCTACCCTTCCCTCCACCAGGCATTTACCATCAGGTGACCCGTCTGCTCGTTTGCTCCCTATAACATAAAAAAAGTAGGCCCTGTAGCTTAAAAAACTCAAGGGTAGGGTTTGTTATTATTAATACCGATGAATACCAATAACCAAAACATTAAAGCAACATTATTCAGCCCACATCAACAGTATCGTTCAATCTGTGATACGGATCTGTGAATCAGAAACTCATTTTGACAATGTCTGAAAATCAAAGTCAAAATTCCTTGAAGTAGTCTTTTTTTTAAACTAAAAATTATAATCTCAATAATTTCTTTTTTCATCTTACCGTCCGACCTTGTACTGTGGCGCGCATTGGGAGATTCCTATGTCCAGCAGTGGACTATGATAGGCTGGTTGGTTGATTGATTTGATTGATACGGTGATAAGTAATCTAACGCTCCATTACTCTTTGCGTATTCGCCATCACTCCCCAATCGCTATAGTCCAGGGGCCATTGACCAAATGACGTAAAGCGTGTAGATATCATTTTGTTCTATGTAGGCATACTCTGGTACTGCTAATTTCTTTTTGAGACCTGTCAAATATTTTTTTTAGGTGAAAATTAAAAAAAAAAATTCATTCAGATGCATGCAAATGTTTGTGTGTGCGTGCGTGCGTGAGTAAGTTATGTTTTCACTCCTGGCGTGTAGTCCTAGGACTGACAGCTTTTTTATATTTGTTCTAGTAACGTGGTTCACCAATGAATAGTATTCTTGTCAAACCGTTAAACCCTACAAGTAAGAATGCTTGTGTCTGGCACAACCACTCGATCGCAAGTATTCGCAAGTATGTATGCAGTAGGTTTAATTCTAAACATGATTAAAACCTAGTCTGTAAGTTTAACAGTCTTCCATAAAAAGCTACTTTATGACGTCAGTGAATAACTTATGTTGGACGTTTCGTTTACTAGAGGTTCAAGTTTATTGTCCTCCGCACAACGGCGCCGTCTGTTGATTCTCCAGGGAATTCTGAGTCAGTCTGCAGGCTAGATATAATTATATGGCATGTTACTAAAGTAAGATATTTATGAAAGAAAAACTCCACAACTTTTGCCAAGTAATCTGTGCGAAAATATGTTCTGATATCTATTTTGTTAGATTTGTTTTTTATATCAAAGAAAATAAACTCTTAACGGTGATAAAAGTATAATTTAGTGAAGATGAGAAGTGTAAGGCAGTCTTATTGACGTTTATTGATCTCCTATTGTGTGTAACTATATCACTACATATTATAAAACAAAGTCCCCCACCGCGACTGTCTATCTGTCTGTTCGCGAAAAATTCAAAAACTACTAAACGGATTTTGCGGTTGCGGTTTTTAGCAATAGATATAACAATCCATGAGGAAGGTTTAGGTATATAATTTGTTAAGGTTTTGTGTGAATTAGCTGAAATATGATGATGATTGTTGAAGATTTCTAGTCAATAAATGAGTCGGTTCACACACGGCCGTCTAATCCCAAACTAGGCAGAGTCTGTACCAGGTAACCAGACTGCTGATGAACACAAAATTAATTGGATAAATTTCACAAAGATACAGAATAAGCGATCGTGCTCATCAGACAAATGTTTGGATGTTTGGATTCAAACCCACGGCCTCTGGCTCAGCAGTCAGGATGACTAAACACTAGACCAACAGGCCTATCAGATAATTATAATATAATAAGAAGAATAAGCTAATTACATGGCTTTCAGGAAGTGCTGAGGCATTTAATATGATATTCTTTTTGTAAGTTGATAAAAGAAAAAAAAGTCTTATATTAAACTAGCAACCCGCCCCGGCTTCGCACGGGTAGCAGAGACATCTCCAACAATCATCAACATATTTCAATCAATTTACACAAAATCTTAACAAATTACACACCTAAACCTTCCTCATGAATCACTCTGTATATTAGTGAAAACCGCACGAAAGTCCGTTCAGAAGTTTTTCAGTTCATCGCGAACAGACAGACAGACATGGCGGGGGACTTTGTTTTATAATATGTAATGATAAAACCTTTAAGCATTGTTATGGAAGCCAAATTGATCAGATATTTCTTTTTCAAAACATTGGAAACTACAGGGTATATAATAAATGAATAAATTGGGACACTCAGAAGCGTAACAGTAAGTAACATTTTAAAGATGTTTGTGATTATAGCATACATAAGTATATGTAACAAAACTTCTGATAAGGCACTAGTAGAAGTAATAATGCACCTAACAAATAGTGATGAAATAATTACTCAAATTGGTTGAGTAGTTACCCTCCACGTAAACACATATCCTGCTATAACGGTACTTTACGAGTAAGTACCAAGTTGATACCACTTTGGTCAGTGTGCGAAAGCTCTCTTCGAATGAATTGAACCGTCACCATTTCTTCATCGGACTACTAGACGCACACAGAGGCTCCATCCTTTCGTTTTCGAAGCACCTAAAGGTCGCTAAACGCTTCAGATGCTCTTTTTTGGTTCGAGTCGCCAAGGTCTGGAGTGAGCTGCCTGCGTCTATTTTTTAAGACAGTTATAATCCTGGATCCTTCGAGAGTAGAGTATAGAGGTTTATCTTGGATAGGCGTGTAGCATCTCCGTTTTCATCATGACTTTCCATTACGTGAGTTTGAAGACAAACGCCTACTCGTTTATAACATAAAAAAAAAAATCTTCGCTGTCTTATTATTTATAGGTACCGTCGCCATGATTCAGAAGATTACAACAATAGTAAAATAGATATAAATGAGTGTAAATCGCGACTCAGTAAATGCATAGTTCGTGAGAGGGGATGCGATGACGCATCACCGAATTTCTATCGGAGGGAACGAAGGGGATCTATTGAATCCCCTGTAGGTATTTATCAAAACATACAACTATTATAGGCGTATAACATATCGAGTCGGACGTGCCCTTGGTAATAACAATTTTGCAAATCCATGTGACCATGTTTAATTTTATCGGATTAATTTGTATCGCATACAGTTTGAATGACAGTGGGATTATAATGGTGGGAGTATATGGATTGTTGATTGTAAAATTGTTTTAAAAACTCTATAATCCATAGGCTGAAAAAATATGTCAATATTGGCAGTTGTATGTGTTAAATTGGAGTTATTTTTGTTCTTTTTTAAACGACTTAAAAAAGGAGGAGGTTCTCCATTCGACTGTATTTTTTTTATGTTTGTTACCTCTTGAACTTTCGTCTGGGTGAACCGATTTGCATGAGACTTTTTTTATTTGAAAGCTGGTGCTTCCAGTGTGGTTCCATTTTAATTTGGACCAGTTCTGACAGTTAAATCCATGAGAAAACCATGTAAGTCTTTTATGGAATAGTTTTTTTTGAAGTCGGTTTTTTAGTAGAGGCTTTCCAGCAACTAAAGAAGATGGTAGCATTTTCTTAACCGACATCAAAAGAAGGTTCTCAATTCGATTAAATATGTTATGCGTTATCTTGGCCATTTATTAACCGATTTCAATAATGTTTTTTAACCTGAATTTTTTGTACTCAAAGTTGATCTCAAAGGGTGGAAAATTAAAGGTGAAGAATACAGCTAATTACAATTTATCATGATTTGGGCGCGTTAAAAAAAGGTTAATTATGAATTTAATTTTCTCATAAGCGATTCTGGATGTATGATCTAATGTATTTTGCCGTCTCATGCATTGACTTTTGTTTGTTTGTTGCTGAGTTTCATGGGTAACCAAGGATAAAGTGAAGACTAGAAGTATCTTTACCCTCATGTCAAATAATCTGATGACTATACTGAATATTTCCATAATTATGAAAAAGAAACTAATTTGCCTATCTCTTCCAAATTCCAATAGGTAGGCCTGGTAGGCACCCTTTTTTTCCTCCTCCTCATGGATGTCCTCCGCCCTTGGGGGGCAAAGTCGGTCTGTCGACTAAAAATCACCCCGGTGTTTTGCTACTTGCCTCAAGGGAGCCAGAATCGCATTCTTCCGGAACCTAGTAGGCAGCCTAGGAAGACGTGAAGAATAATTTATTTAAGTCATAAATATTGTTTTGTCATAAACGACATTCACGCGCGTATTGATGCCAGTGCCAGTGTCCAAAATGCGTATAACCTGTCATTTGGCATTAGCTCCGAGAGCATTACAGGGCATAAGTCTCGAAATGTCTGGTAGAAAAACAAGTCTACAGCCATACCCGAACAGATAAATAACAATGTTGGCGAGAGTACAGCTGCCTGGCATATAAATATTTCATACAACTCACGTTGTAGTATTTTGGCAGGCTATTTTTATGTCGTTTTGTTTCTACCATTGGGTTTAGTGAGTTCAATTCGACTTTATTAAAATGTAACCTATCTGGTTTTTACTTTGAGGAACGTGGCGGGATAACTGGGCTGCCTTTTTAAAGTTTACCGTTGACGTCAAATACCTCGGTTTGTATACAAAACACGCGTATATTAGCCGACGTCGATCTGGAATACAAATATATCGTCGATTTCACTATATTTATCTACGTTTATAACAGTTAACAAGTGAGTATTATATCTAAAACAACCAGACTATGAGAATTAAAATAAAGTGAAAATGCGAGTAATAATTTTATGGTAAAATTCGTGACTACAGATACTCGTACATAATATCTTCTCCTCGCGTGTTAACTATGTCTGTAAGCACATTATTTTCATTTGATAAGGCGTGTTCATCTACATACTAATTATTTTTTTATCATGCCTACGTTTAAAAAAAAATAAACTAGCATTACTTGAGTTGTTGAATGGTGAGACTCTTCATGCCGTACATTTGTTTGTGTGCCTTTATTTATTTATATATTTGTGTGTATATGTATATGTGTTTTTTGGTAGATAATATTTTTAGAAAACTAGATATATTTTTTATTTTCAATAGCAGAATGTTCTATAATACATAAACTAGGTTCTGTCATACATAAACTCTCTTTCCACCCACGGTTGCCTGAAAGAGATCGCAAAACGAAATTAGGTTGCGAATTTACAAGGTCTCTAGTTTGTAAAAATAGTATATAAAGTTTTTTTACAAGAGTTTATTCATCTATCTATCTTATCTTATCTTATCTACGTGTTGGTTGGTTTTGTTTTTCGCATTGATGCCTACGTTATGTGTGCTTACTTAGACGTAATGTCTACAGGATAGTTCACCTCACAAGCATTATACCGGCGTAGTGTTGTATGTCTTGTGGTGAGTATTGTTACCAATACCTCATGGAATGGAGGAGGGAGGGAGGGTTTCAACAAGCGGTGGTTGTTTTGGGGTCTATGGATCATAACTAGACCTCCTGTGAAGAAATTTTTGGAAAACTCGACAACTGGTACAAAACCAATACGTAGACTTTTCTTCGAAAATCTACCTAAAAGTTTTTTATATATATGTATATATATATGTATATACATGTATATATATATGTATACAAACTATATATATATGTATGTAACCAAAATTTGTTTTCCAATTTTTTTTATTTATTATAAATAAAAAAAAAACACGACATCTACCTCTGCGGGCCTGATGCGGGCCCGGATTTTTTATATTGATTAAGTTAGTTTTTCATAAAAAAATTAAATGAAATGCACCTCTAACTACAACTGTTTCTCCGAAACACATTGATCCATCCTAAGGTTGCCTGGAAGAGATTGCATTTTGCAATAAGGCCGCCCTTTGTACATTATCTGTATGACAAATGTATATATGATAATTCTACTGTAAGACTGGTGTACAAATAAAGTGTTATCTGCCTATCTATCTATAATTTGGCATCTTGGAGCTGATCCGATGAAGCCATAAGATTGATAGTGGAACTCTTAAGTGGCTAATAGTAAACCCTTCTCATTTGGACTCGTATGGTGCATTTTGACGAGTCGAGAGACGGTCTCATGATGAAGCCAGGAGGCGGGTGTATAACTCTTCTTAACGTTTTAATTTCATTTTTAGCTTCGCTTAGGCTTCGCACGGGTAGCAGATACATCTTCAACATTCATCAACATATTTAAATCAATTTACACAAAATCTTAACAAATTATACACCTAAATCTTCCTTATAATCACTCTGTCTATTAGTTGCGTTGTCTACTCTATACGCTAGCTAAATAAAAGACCTAAACTTTTGTATAAAATAAACTTAGAACAAACAAAAGGAATCCTACAAAACAAATAAAAATAAATGCTTACTTACAAAACATAGTTTTCCTGAAATACTGGCTATTTATAAGGTTTCAATTTGATATTGACATACACACACAGTTATGATACAGTCTTTTAATCAATTTAAAGCTTTCAAATACACTATATTTTTTGTTTTGTTTTGTGGTGCGTAAATTAACAAAGATGATGGGTTTCCGACGCGCGAACACGCGACGTATAGCTGTCCATGCGCGAAACAGGGAAGCTCCAAGTTGATTTCGCAAACTTCCAACGACTGGCCTTGCGATTTATTTATGGTCATCGCAAAGGCCAGACGTATTGGAAATTGTAATCTTTTAAAATCGAATGGTAAATCCGTTGGAATCATCGCTATACGCGGGATCAAGGCATCCTCTCCTTTGTATTTTCCCTTTATGATTGTTCCCTCAATTATGTTATTCATCACCTTTTTCACAGCCACTCTTGTTCCATTGCACAGTCGAGGTTGATTAATGTTACGCAGCATGATGACAACTGATCCTACTTTTAACTGCAAATTGTGTGGTGGTAATCCAGGATATTCCAGTGAATTTAAAACTCCGTGGGATAGTTGACTTCGTCATCCTGGTTCATAACGGTGTCGACTGATTTGAAGGAAACCAACTGTCCCGGAAGAAAATTCTGAATGGTCGCATTGAGGTCCTGGACCTATTTATTTTTCGCCGCGAATATTGCTCGTTCACCCAACCAATTATGGTTATTGAACTGATGCGCTATATCTGGGAAAACACGCTGAATAAGCTCCTCTTTTGAGTCTGTTATGTGACAGAAATCTGAGGGTAATGTGATGAATCTGGTCGAGGTGTCCACTGCGACTTTATTATTTCCAATGTCTAACAACTGCTTCGCAAACACATTTGCAGTTTTATCTTGTTGCAAAAATACTAGCATGTTAGTTGTTAATTGGAGTGTTTTTACGTACGGCTACAGATATGATGATTTTAGGCATGCGTTTAGTTCATCAGCAACAGTTGATCGGGGAATAACTCGAAGAGTCTGACGAAAATCACCTGACAACAGAATCATTGCTCCACCAAAAATATTTTGGTTATCACGAAGATCTTTCAATGTTCTGTCCAGTGCCTACAGTGACCTCTTATGGGCCATTGTGCATTCATCCCAAACAATCAATTTGCGTACTTGTAGTATCTTGGCCATTGTAGTAATTTTGGCGATTTTGCAAATTGGTGTTTCGACACATCAAAGGAAAAGCAATTTTTTTTTTTTTATTTAATTCCTATCATTTTCATATTTATTCACCTTTTAAACTTTCTCTGGGCTTCTACAAATAATTCAAGACCAAAATTAGGCAAATCGGTCCAGCCGTCCTCGAGTTTTAGCGAGACTAACGAACAGCAAATCATTTTTATATATATAGATTCGGTTCACAATAATAAAGGGTGTTTTTTAGTTTGTATAGTTATTTTAGAATGTGAAAGCAGTACTGACACCGATGGTAGTGGTTTGATAGTGAGTTCGTACAAAATTAATGAGAACTACCTCGACGCGAAATTGTAAAGGAATCAGATGGTACATTGAGATAGGAGGTTCCGAGGACTATTAAGGCTGATTAATGATAATAATATAGCCTTTTATTCAGATCTTTAGCTTATACATACGTACATTAATAAGTAATTCAAACAAAACAAATAAAAGTTAAAACTTATTCTACTATCAGCAGTTTGATAATCTTTAGCAGATCTGTTTGCCAATCGGCAAAGGCCTCCTCCAACCTTTTCCACTCTGTCCTTACTTGAGCTACTCTGTTTCACGTCACTCCTGCCACCTCTTTGATGTCATCTTCCCATCGTTTCCGCGGTCTTCCTCTTTTTTTTCTTGTAACTTTCTTGCTCCATTTATCAGGACCTCTTATCATATGCCCCGCCCATCTCCATTTGAGTCTTTTGATTTTTACTGTAACATCTGTTGTTTTTGTTTTATTCCTAATGACGTTGTTTTTTACTCTGTCTGATTTCTTGATATTCAGCATACTTCTCTCCATAGCGTGCTGGCAAGTTGCAAATTTGTTTATCAATTCTTGGGTTACAGTCCATGATTGGCAGCCATACGTAAGGACTGGTAGTATGCAAGTATTAAATAGTTTCCTTTTCATGTTAATATGAAGTGTTTTGTCCTTCATAACTTCTTTTAAGCTCCAGTATCTTTTCCATCCGTTTGTAATTCTTCTTTGTAATTCCTCGTGCATTGGTTCTTTATGAGTTATGATCTGTCCTAGGTAAATGTATACATCAGAGTAGTTAATTTCAGAGTTTCCTAACATTATTGTAGTTTTATTTCCATTCGTCATTAGTCTAGTTTTTTCTGGGTTCAGTTTTAGTCCTACCTTTTCGCTTTCGATCGCGAGATCTTCAATCATTCTATTAATATCTTCCGATGTTTTGGCAAATGGCGGAGAATAGTTTAGGAGATAAGGGGTCTCCCTGTCTGACGCCTTTCCCTATTTTGAATGAGCGGCCTTTCTTCTCTAACTGGATTCTGGCTGTGCTGTGACTGTATACGTTCCTAATTACACGAATGTATTTATGTTCGACCCCTTGTTCCACTAAAGCTTCCCAAATATTATTGTGTAGCAACATTAAGGCTGATTACTCTTAGTTTATCTATGGGAAAATTTGAAAGAAGATTTTAGCTACATCGACAATTAGTATAAATGGAAGCAATGTACCAAGTTATTCGTACAAATATATAAGCGCATATTACGAATCCCACTAATATTAATAATGTGAAAGATTTGATGGATGGATGGATGGATGTTTCTTACTTTTTTTTACGCCAAAACTACTGAACCGATTGCGATGAAACTTAGTATGTAGATAGCTGGAGACCTGGATTAACATATAGGCTACTTTTTATCCCAATATTCTTACGGGATCGGGACATACGCGGGTAAAACCGCGGGGCGCTGCTAGTAATTTCATAAAGCCAAAGTACATAGTTATTCTACTTAACAGTAATACTTGTGTAATAGCTAAAGTACTATTTAAAGTTTGTATGATAAATGGGTTTGAATTTGTATGTTTTTTTATGGTGTAGGGGCAAACGAGCGGTCATCTGATGGTAAATGACTACCACCGTCCATGGGCACCTGCAAGTCAAGAGTCACAAGTTCGTTGCCGGCCTTTAAGGTAGGAGTAGGGAAAGGGTGGAAGGGTAGATGGGTGAAGGGAAAGATGGAAGAGGGGGAGGGAGAGGGAGAGGGAGAGGGGGGGGGAGGGAAGAGTGGACTTGGGGGGGAGAGTTTAGGGCCTCCGGTAACATCCCTCACTCGGCGAAAAGCGATGTCAGCATTGCTTCACTGCCGGTTTTCTGTTAGGCCGTGGTATCACTCCGGTTGAGCCGGCTCATACTTGCCGAAGCATGGCTCTCCCCCGATAAAAAATTTTACCCGACTGCTATAAAAGGACAGTTATTGGTTTTTTCATCATCAATTCCTAGTGGAAGTATGTAACAACAACAACCACGTAACTTTACAATAAATCGAAGGTAGCCGTACCGCACCGTAGCTCACAGCACTTCAGCGATGCCACTGATGAACGAGCCAGACGAGAATCGGCGATGGTAGCAATACATTCTGAACCAATTATTAATCTAATCTCTGGATGGCCCACATCAGTCACACGGTATTCGTGGGAGAGCCATGCTTTGGCTCGAATGGGCCGGCTCGACCAGAGTGATACCACGGCCTCACAGAACACCGGCAGTGAAGTAATTCTTGCATTGCTTTTCGCCGAGTGAGTGAGTTTACCGGAATCCCTAACCCTTCTCTCTCCCCTCTTCCGCTCCTCTCCCCCTTTTCCCCCATTCCCCTACTCCCACGTTTGAAGCCAGCAACGCACTTGTGACTCTTGAGTTTCAGGTGCGAATGGGCGGCGATAGTCATTTACCATCAGATGACCCGTCTGCTCCTTTGCCCCCTATACCATAAAAAAAAACGGTATTACACTAAGGTATTATTACATGACAAATACTGAACGGAGGTGAGAGGAGCAGACAAGCAAAGGAGACTACTTCGTATAGACCGGAGACTTCTCCGCAAGCAGCTAAAACTTCCACAACCAAAGTTCTCTTAATGTCACAAAGTCTCTCAAAATCTCAAAGTAATCTTGTTACCCTGGTCACGGGTCACCCATATGGTCACGGGTCAGGGTCCTTTAAACAAACATCTGTTTATATATTAAAGGTGTCACCGACAGCACTTTTTCAGATCCTGCACGAAAGACTTAAATTATAAAATCAGATTCATGTATAAATCTTTTTTCCCATAGCCACGAAGTTTCTGTATTATTGTTGTATAAAATGTAACATCTTTAATGGGCATGTCTACAGTATGGGCCAGTTGGCCAATGGGTTTCTCTTGTCGATAAACTTTATGGTAATAAAGCTATCGTAAACAGAACTGTCGTCATGACATGCCAAAAACAAGTTGAATATGTATTTTGTCTCTATTTCTGCCATTGTACATCGCAAATACTTGGTTAATTAGAGCTTAATTAATTTAATTACGGTCTTATTCCTTGGGGCTTCAACCAACCCTTTTTCATAGGGAGTGTTCTGTATACTAAAAACAGAATTATTATGTCTTTCGAGGTGGTCTTAATCAGCATCAAGGCTGTGATAGACTCCGATTGGCATTAAGAGATGAAGTGAAGGCCTATCCTGTGTAATTTCATAAATTTAACTAGCAACCCGCCCCGGCTTCGCACGGGTAGCAGAGACATCTTCAACAATCATCATCATATTTCAACCAATTTACACAAAACCTTAACAAATTATATACCTAAACCTTCCTCATGAATCGCTCTATCTATTGGTGAAAACCACATGAAATTCATTCAGTAGTTTTTGAGTTTATCGCGAATAGACAGATAGACAGACAGACAAACAGACTTCAGTGTCTATCTGTCTTATGCCCGGTTCCTATCAAGAAACGATTCGTTTCGCTTACGGGCGGGTTAATTTCGTTGAAAATTAAACGAAAATCCTACCGTCCGTGAGCAAAACGAATCGTTTCTTGATTATAGTGAAGTGCTATTAGTGCACTATGGAGTTTAGTCCACTCCTCACAGAAGCATTCAGTTAGATGGAGAAGGTAACAAGAGGACTAGTAATATGTGAACCACGTTAGTAGAAATAAAAAAAGTGTTTTTAAACGATACTCTGACCATTCATTAATTCCATTTTTTGACAGTTCGATAAGTAGTCAATTAGAGACGACCTACCAGGGTTCCAATTCGATTAAAAATAACAATCGATTTTATTTAAGAGAAAGTTATAATCTAAATAAAAAAATTTGAAAGTTAATGTTCGTTAAAAATACTAACTCATTTAATAAATTATATTACCCACATTTATTATACAACTCTTCTAGATGTAGTTACACACACATAAATCTATTTACGGACGTTTGCATAAGTACTTATGGGTCTTTTAAAAAGACTTTGTTGTAACAAACCAGACGGCTACTACCTTCAGGGTCCGGATCCCTTTGTGAGTTAAGCCGCTAACCCATAAATTTTAGTGGTTATTATGTAAGAATCGTGTACATATTTGGCGAATATCAGAGGTACAAAAACATTTTGTTTACTAGAGAGTAAAGTTGATATTTGGGCAGATGGGAGTTATGTTTTCGGATGAAAGTCACGTTCGGTAAAATCTATAGATTGGTAAAGGATGATAATATACGTTACATCATAATGGAGCGCCATATACTATATACAAATATAGCATATTCTTGTTGTCGCCACATCAAAAAACTCTTAATTATTTTATTAAAAATAAATATTTATTTATTAAAAATAGGGTTCGTGAAAGTAAATTGTGAAGTATGAATATAATATCATGTGTGCATAAATAAGTTAGTCAGACGTAACTTCATGTAACTTGTATCACTATGATCATCCTCATCATCCTCCGCGCCATTTCCCAACTAAGTTGGGGTCGGCTTTCAATCTAACTACGATACGGCCGAACTTTGATATTTTTAACCGACGAAAAAAAAGGAGGTTCTCAATTCGACCATATAATATATATTTTTTTTTTATGTCTGTTCAGCCCTCACTCCGTTATTTATGAACCGATTTTGATTATTCTTTTTTTGTTACCTCAAGGGTGGTTCCATGTCAAGGAAGTCAGGATCTGATGATGGGATCTTGAAAAACTTGAGAGAAACCCTCGAAAATTGTAGTTTTTTTCATCATCATCATGATGATGAAAAAAACCATAAAATAAAATCTTTTTAACAAAAAATTAAACCGACGAAAAGAACTAAAAAGCAAAAAATAAATAAACTTTAAGTCTTAAGTATTGAGCTTATTTACATAAACTATCTAATTTTATATAAACTTATTTTGAGTCGGCGCCAAATAAAATTTTGATAATTAATCAGTTTGTTGTTTGGCGCCGACTCAATCATCGGACAGCGAGGTCGGCCCCGATTTGTCAGACGCTCAATTTGGGTTTCGGGCGGGGCGTTCGACTATCGGTGCTGTATTACGCCTGAGGGCCGTAACCGAAGAAGCGGTAAGCCGTGGCGACGTGCTGTTGGCGGTGTCGTTGGATATCGCCAACGCATTTAATAGTCTGCCATTCAGCTGCATCAGGGAGGCACTCCACTATCACGGGGTGCCACAGTACCTAAGGCGGCTAGTGGCAGACTATTTAGAGGAGCGTACCGTCATGTACGAGGACCGAGATCAAAATCTGAGTCGTCGGCCCATGTCATGCGGTGTTCCACAGGGATCTGTTCTTGGACCACTCCTGTGGAATATTGGATACAACTGGGCCCTTCGAGGTGACCTCGACCCCGGGCTGGGCGTAATCTGTTACGCTGATGACACTCTGGTTACAGCCCGGGGGGAGAACTTTCAAGAGGCTGCGCGCTTGGCCACCAGGGGAGTCTCTTTGGTGGCCGGGCGCATTGAGGCGCTGGGCTTACGGGTGGCCCTGGATAAGACGGAGGCCCTTTTATTCCATGGGCCCCGTCGTGGTCCACCCCCTGGCGCCTACATCGAGGTCAACTCGGTCTTCGTACCGGTTCAGGCCCACGTGAAGTATCTGGGCCTGATCCTTGACGGAAGGTGGAGCTTCGACGAGCACTTCCGGCAGCTTGGTCCAAAGCTGGTCGGCGCTGCGTCCGCCCTGGGGCGACTTTTGCCCAACTTGGGTGGACCTAGCGTCGCTACGCGACGGCTGCACACGGGGGTTGTCCGGTCAATGGCACTGTACGGTGCACCGGTGTGGGCGGAGGCTTTGACCGCCCAGAACTGACTGAGTTCCGGGCGGGAAGCGGCAGTCGGCCCCCGCCCGAAGAGGTGCGCGAGTGGCGTGAGGCCGCTCGCCAAGCCACCATGGCTCGTTGGTCGTCCCGGCTGGAGGCTCCACGTGCTGGCTTTGCCGCCGTGGAGGCGCTCCAGCCGGTCATCGTCGAGGAGGGCAGGGCGGCAGCACGGGACCCTTTCCTTCCGACTGACGCAGGTTCTTTCCGGGCACGGCTGCTTCGGGAAGTACCTGCACTCGGTCGCTAGGAGGGAATTGAGTCCCGCCTGTCACCACTGCGACTGCAGTGAGGACTCGGCTCAGCATACGCTGGCGGTTTGCTCCGCCTGGGCGACGCAGCGTCGGGAACTCACTGCAGTCATCGGAGAGGATCTCTCGCTACCGGCCGTCATACGCTCCATGGCCGGTAGCGAGAGTAGTTTTACCGCGGTCGCATCCTTTTGCGAGGATATCATCTCGCAGAAGGAGGTGGCGGAGAGGGCCCGGGAGGAGGATCTCCACTCGGACCTAATTCGCCGCCGGCGAACCGGGCGGCGAAGGCGCGCTTTCCAGCGCCTCATGCCGCCCTGAGTATGGCCGCAGGTGGACTGGACGGGTTTTTCCTTTCCACCTGCTATCGTGGCCATCCGCGAGGAGGTGACGTCCACGTGTGCCTGGACGTCACCTAATTAAGAGGTTTTAACCCGAAGGTGGTGCCCGCGTATGCGTTTTGCGGGCAGGCGCTAGGAGGGCTCCGGATGTCTTAATAAAAGCTGTTCCCGGATCCCTCCTATATTAGGCGCAGTATGGTACACCGTGTGGTTTTAGTCTGTTCGATTCCGACACACCGCCCCACCGAAAAGGTGACAGCCCGAGGGGGTTTCCACACGCAAAAAAAAAAAAAATGGTTGTCGGACTTCATAGGGCTCGGATTACCCGTAACAAATGCCACAGATGTTTGTATGGCCCCCGGGACCGATGGTTGCTCTCCGAGGCACGGTGGGGTCTCAATGTGTTAAGAGTGGTCACCCATCCTAGACTGACCTGGCTGGCATTACTTAACTTTGTAATGTGTTAACCTACTCGGTTACTACTTAGCCACGAGCCCCTCTCACTTGTAGCACTATGATATGTGTGTGTGTATGTAAATTGCATATCCCTTCAAAGCGAAGAAATTAGCATAGAGAGTAGTAATACTCGACATAATTGCAATAGTGATATGCAATACGTAATACAATTACCATATTATAGCGATTGTGTGACTTCATTAGTCAAGGACTGCAACATACTAGCCGATACCGACTGTTTCTACAGTGTTTCTTTAATTTCAAGTTAATAGTTTAAATATTTGAAACTTGTTTCTAACTACGTAAGTATCACATATCCATACTGGCTTTTGTTTATTTTTCTGACGTTTTTTGATTTTTTGTATAAAAGAAATTAAAAGAATACTAGCTACGTGGGTCACACATTACTAGTATTCTTAACCCCTCCAGCTAAGCTAAATGCTTGTATTAAGAGTGGGTTCACGCCGGTAGTGCACTGGGTGGGGTTCGAACCCGCAACCACTTGATCGCAAGTTCGACGCCTTAGCCATTACACTACCGACGATTTTGTTTTACATAGGTCGTCGGGCATTCGTAGGTATTTATGTTTTTATATGTTTTGAATAAAGTTTTAAAATGCACGCATATCATTAAAACATTCTATTGAGTTAGCAGTGCTCTTAAACATTTCTTGACCACCTGTCCACAAAGCAGGTAGTCTCGCAGTCATGAGTAGGAGCCGTGTCCCCCTTCAATTTAGAAAGGCGCGCGCGGAACACGTCACGCCATCGTCTCGGGCCTATTTGCTTCTCTTTCGGCGCCGGGTTAACCTTCCCAGCGCCTTAAGGCCAGCGCTCATGGAGGCCGTAGGTCATTAAGTGCCCTACGGCGCCTGGTGCGTCCTCTGCGTGACGGGAGAGTGCTAGTCCTCTCCCGTTCCCTTTCCGCCGCCTCTTTGGCGTACATCACTTCCTCGCAAAATAAGGCGGCAGAGACCCACGCACTCTCGCTTTGTACCATAGCTAGCACCATGGTCTCTAGCGAGAGGCTTCCCACACCTAGAGCTGTCTCAAGGTCATCGCGCTGTTGGACCCACGCTAGACACTCCACTAGGGTGTGGAGTGCAGTATCTTCGGGACAGCCCCCGCAGTGATGACACTCAGGCGTTGGCTCCCGGCCTATGCGACACAGGTACTTCCCGAAGCAGCCGTGCCCAATAAGTACGCGAGCATACCCTGGCGAGCTGGTCTAGATCGCTACTATAAACTGTAGCACCTACTTTTCAAAACGGATGAAATAATTATTTCATTATGGCTTTAGATATATCATCTATATAACTTTAAGCAGTTCTACTAGTTGTAGTAGTAGTAATCATGGTCTTGCTGAATCGCGTTAGATTTCGTAAGACAACTGATTACATTTTTCAATTACATTAACAAATAACAATCATCCCACAATCCTCTCTTAGTACTGGGTGCCATGTAATAGAGATTCTAAATAAGGTCATAATGCCTATTTACATTAAAAAGTTATAGGAATATAAAGACCCCTGAAAAAACCAGTAGCTACGTTGTCATATAAATACTCTTTGATCAATTTGAGTCCTCAAGTAATTTGAATATTGAATGAAACACAAAACAAAAATGCCGCTGGCTATTATCCTTAAAAATATCATAATATTTTTTTAAATTGCAAAAACTCGTGGAATCATCTTCTAAAGTCTCAATATCACCGTCGTGTCATGTAATTTTATCGCTACTTATTCCGGGTCATTAGAGAAATTAACAAGAAAAAATTAGTCCAAGTTAAAGCTAAAATTTTGGGTTTATAACATTTTAATTTAATCTTGAACGTATCAATAAGTAATTTGTTACAAATTGGGAAGGTTTTTATGCGTCATTGATTCGGACTTTATTGAAAAATGATCCTCTAGCGATAGATAAACGTCAAACTAAAGTAATGAAAAGGTTTTGTAATGACATTAAAAATGTAGAGATAATTCCTGACCAATATTAGTATACTAGCAGTTCCCGCGCGGCTTCCCTCGCGTGTACATATCTATATATTTTGAGAGAACCCTAATTCTTTTTGAAGTGAAACTTCTTTATCGACGTATGGAAGAAACTTTGTAGCATTCGTCACGTTTTTCGGTTACGCGCCATGTTGCTTTTTTTATCAAAGTTTAGTATAGTGACGAAACGTAAAGAATATAATGTAATATATTATAATAATAACAACAATATATTAGTTTTGAAGTTTGGTTTGAAATAAGAATAACAATATATTAATTTGAAAGTGATAAAATAAAAAGACTTATTCAAATTTAAGTGAATTTACAAGAAAAGTGAGAGTGATTATATATTTCGTTTTATAATTTCTTAAGGCTTAACCCTTATCTACCCCATTTTCGTGAAGTTGCAAATAGTAGAAAAATGATATGTCGTAAAGAAGTTTTACTTCTTACCTGTGTACTCTGGTACACACACACATTTTTCCACAACAGACACTACTATTTTATTTATTTATATTGATGTATACCTAGATATTTTACAGTAGCTGTTGCCCGCGACCTCGTTCCCACGGAAACCGTACATTTTTTTCAGTATAAAAAGTAGAATATGTGCCATTCCAGACTATAATCTATCTCCGTGCCAAATTTCATCCAGATCCGTTCAGCCGTTTTTGCGTGAAAGAGTAACATACATCCTTACAAACTTTCGCCTTAATAATATTAGTAGGATATGAATGTGAGTTTCTTTGTTTTTTCATACACGTTATAAAGGGTAAAAACATATAGTTCCTGAGATTAGCGCGATCAACCAAATAAACAAACAAACTCTTCCACTTTATAATATTAGTATAGATTAAAAAAAGGCTCCTACGTAATTCAAGGTCAAAACAAAGACAGAACTCAGACAAAAATAATTATTGAAACAGACAATAACAAATAGCTTCTAATTGGCAAAAGTAAGATTTAATTAATAGAAACAGAAATAATTGAAAGTTCACTGAAACAAACAATAAAAATGATTGTGAATGGTACACATTCACAACACCAAAGTCTTTAAAACGATTAGCAAATTTCTGGCGGCTCGTCTATTTGGGGGAGAATATTCAAGACGCAAACTTCTAATCGTGTTATTTTCATTCGTGAAGCAGTTGATATCTGCTATCGAACTCGTTGCCACCAGGCCGTAAAAGCGATTACAGACACGGCGGAATGTAGACCTATTTATCTATAGAAACAAACAAGAGCAAAGCCAGATCTAGACACGCGGCAGCGTGTCAAGCCAAGTTCAAGAAAAGGAACTGGCGACGCAGCAGCCGTGTGTTATTTTACACGAACCATTCGGAGCCACTTTTGACCTCTTATCTTTATTACGAACGCCAACTACTGGCCCCCGGGTTGCAGGGCACATTTAGGGGGCAGGCTATCCATAGCTTTGTGATATGCATTTCAGAAAACTCGAAATATGTATGTCAACATATACAAGTGTAAGTGACACCGTACCGAATCCTGAAATAGTGTATTCAGACCATCATTCTGAGAGGGAAATCATTGGACTCAGAACTTTCTACTGGGTGAACCGATTTTGATGATTCTTTTTTAATTTGAAAGCTGGTGCTTCCCGTGTAGTCCCATTTCAATTTGGTTCAGTTCTGACAATGGCATCCATGAGAAAACCATATAAGTCTTTTATGGAATAGTTTTTTTTGAAGTCGGTTTTTTTGCAATAATTATTTATTACAGCAGTTGATAGAGCAAATTTTCAAAGAAGTGATTTAATTGTGCCAAGGTAACTTGATTCTGTGGCAAATGAAATTAAAAGTTAAAGCTATAGGTAGTTAAACAAAGCAAGTTAATTAAATTAAATTATGTCGAAACAAGTTTACCTACAATCTCCAAACCAACCAATCTCTAAAGTATGAAATTTATAAATAAGTTATTTATTATAGGCGGACTTTAGGAGTTAAAACTTGAAGTAATAACAAAAACAATAAAGTGTGTTTATTATTACCTGAAGTTTCCGTGAAACTTAACGCCTGTTTTCATGCATGTGTGTGTACATTTGTTAAATATGTTAACGGGAATTAACGCGATTACGTAATATTTATTGCTGTTCATTTGTGGAATGCATTATTAGTACAAATACGGCAAGCTGAAACCCTTACAGCCTTTAAAAATATGGTCAAGCAACACTGTCTATCACTGTTATACCTTTTTTTGGCCACATGCTTTTCCTTGTGTAGGTCTATATTTCCAAACAACTCATTATAAATTTTCATGTCAATTTTAATGATTTTGTTTTTTATTGACGTGTTAACGTCTTATAAATCGATGAATGCCGGCTGCACGCAAGAAAAAGCATGACTCATTGTCACGTTCCGCCTGAGCTGAGCGTGCAAGCGAGAGCGCGGAACAAGCGATAGAGAGGGCACCATCGTCCTACTTATGACGTTATCACGTAAAGCCGATTCCAAACAAAATACGGCAAAGAAGATGGTGCATGTTAAAAATTCATAAAAACCGTACCGTTTCTTGGATGGACCAATTACTCATTTTTTAATTATTGCGTATCAGAAACAATTGGTATTCGGTACGGACGCACACATCTGATCGTCGCCAGCGCGCAAGGCACACTAACAACACACAATCATGTGGATGCATCACAAGCGCTTGCCGCAAGCTTCCTTTGATTTGGGCGTCAAAAACCGACAGAGTTCGGATCGGCGGCAAGCCCAGCCAAACGTTTGACAAATTAAGCAAACATACTATCCACACGTTTGAATTTGTGACTGCTTGTTGAGGTTTGGCAAGCGTCTGGACGCGGCATTAAATTATCGTCCGTAAACTGACTTTACAGACAACCAATATTTTTTTTTATGCTGACATTTTCAGAAATATCTTTCCATCAACATCCTTGGTATTAAATATTTATAGCTTCATTCATGTCAGCTCTCTCTCAAGCGAAGTATTAGCTTTATAGGTTAATTTTCAAGTTGAATTTTTCAGTTTCATAGTAAGATTTTTGTATTAAAAACCGGCCAAGTGCGAGTCGGACTCGCGCACCGAGGGTTCCGTAAAATATTTTTATTATATGATGTAACTAAAATTTTACGGTTTTCGATTTTTTATAAGACGTTGCTTCGTACCAAATTTCAAGATTCTGAGTTCACGGGAAGTACCCTGTAGGTTTTGATTCCCTTGCGAGTGTCGAATATTTGTACGGTTGCTTGTTATTGTAACGGCTGTATCTTTTGATTGCGTTGGCTTAGAAGTTTGATTTTTCACAGCTCTAAGGGACAGTAGATCTGAGTATTTGATAGTAATTCCAGCTTGATACCTCCACGCGTGCCAGAGAAAAAGGGTCTTGACAGACAGACTGACGGACGGACAACAAAGTGATCCTATAGGGTTCCGTTTTTTTTCTTTCGATGTACGGAACCCTAAAAATCACGATTGTTTTAAAAAAGCGCTTTACGTTATTCATGGGGTCTACTATACGACTAAAATATGATCACATCTTTTTGTAACACTTCGTATAACGTAGAACGCGAAAGTTAACAAGTTGATCAATCTAGAACTAATTTTCTCGTAAAGTTTCTTCATAAGACCACGTATTGACATAACACATTGCTATCAGTGCTCCAAAGTTTAAAAGTCTTAAAAACTGCAGATAGCGATATTACATTTTTTTTATGGTGGCAAACGAGTAGACGGGTCACCTGATTGTAAATGACTACCGCCGCCCATGAGCACCTGCAACTCACAAGGCACAAGTGCGTTGCCGGCTTTTAAGGTGGGAGTAGAGGAAGGGGGCATAGGGAGCGAGGAGGGGAGAGATCGAGAGGGAAGGGTTAGGGCCTCCGGTGACTTCACTCCCTCGGCGAAAAGCAATGTAATCATTGCTTCACTGCCGGTTTTCTCTGGTGGTATCACTCCGGTCGAGCCGGCCCATAATGCCGAAGCATGGCTCTCCCACGAACAATTTCATACGTAAATTACATTTTTCATAAGTAAAATTCAAGTAAATCTATTATGTATCGTATCACTATGTACGAGAGAGCATTTTGCTTTAACAGCTATTTTAGTTTTAACTCGAGATAAAGCTAAATAATTGGATAAATAAGACGCGCTACACACGACCTCTGGGGAAGCTAAACAAACCTGCCCTTTATTTTGCCATTGAATATTTGTCTAAGAAAAAAACCAGCTAAGTACGAGTCGGACTCGCGCATGAAGGGTTCCGCACCATCGTACAAGATTATTAATACTATGTAGAGTAGGCGAGCCCCCTTTAATTTTTATTATTTGTTATTATAGAGGCAACAGAAATAGACATTCTGTGAACATTTCAACTGTCTACCTATCATCATGAGATACAGTCCGCTGACAGGCAGATGGACGGACAGCAGAGGCTCAGCAATAGGGTCCCTTCGGGTACGGAACCCTAAAAAGTAGCATTAGCAAAGTTATTCCCATAAGCTCATTAAACAGTCGTTAGCTATGGAGCAAACCACAAAGTAAGTTATGAGTACTTGGGAATTTGCGAGCCAGGTGGTTTGTTTTCATCAAAACTTGGACTTATGATTGACAGTGAATAAAATAGCACAAAGGCTAAAAGTTTGCCAGCATATTCTTTACGACTTAGCCAAATTATATAAGTAATTCTTTATTGGAAGATTTTTGGAGTTAAAACCTTATGTACCTGTCTAGTTTCGTTTTTTTCGAGATTCTTAAAATAAGACGAAAAGACAGCAATCTGCACAGGGGAAGTCTATGTCAAGTCTACTTGCTGTTTGAACTATATTTTTGTTCTGTTTTCGTTGTCTGGGTTCATACGCAGGTTAGTAACAAGGTCTGAGACAACTACCATCCCGTAACTGTAGTGGCAACAGAAGTAAACCTATTTAAAAAATCATCTCAAGTTAGTTAGCCAAATTCATTCAAAAACTGAATTAGGATTGTCAATATTCATCGTCTGAAGAACCGGTTAATCCTGACTGTAATAGTACTGCCTCTGAACTTGACAAATACCAAAGGTTGCCCGGAAGATATTGCTTGTTGTGATAAGGCCTACCTACTTTGCATTTTATGTTTAAAAATATCTGTTTTTAATATATATATATATGGTGTGCAAAGAGTACTTACTTACTTACTACCGGCACCATCTAGCTTTAAAGAAGAAATCGACGCGTAAAAGTTTTTGAAAAAAGAAAAGAAATGAATTCATTAATCATTTATCATTACTGACTAAGTCTTTCTGCTCGTGCGAGCTCTAGTAATTTCAGGAAGATAGGAAAGTAGAAATATTGATAAATGAACAAAATTTTAAAAGTAGCTTGTTTTTTCACTGGATTCCACGCTGATAAAAAACATGTAATCTCGCTTTAATGCGCAGTCGAATAAATATCGAAAAAAGGCAACATTGCTTACAAAATAGGGACCACTGTAAATTATGGGACGGTACATGGCGAAAAAATATGTAAAATATCGAAAATGAGCGAATTTATTAAGAACCGTCTACCTCACAAACTCGACGACGGAGGATTTGCACCACTGAGCCAGTCAGCCTGTGACCACGGGCAGTGCAATCTGGTTGAAATGTCACGCAACTCCGAAAATGTAATACCTATTTCGTGCTCGCGTTAACTCCCTTAAATTTTGATAACTAGCAGCACCCCGTGGTTTCAACAGCGTAAGTCCCGATCCCGTGGGAATATCAGAATAAAAAGTAGCGTATATGTTAATCCAGGTCTCCAGCTATCTAAATACCAACTTTCATCGCAATCGGTTCAGTAGTTTTGGCGTGAAAGAGTAACAAACATCCATACATACATCCTCACAAACTTTCACGTTTATAATATTAGTACGATATACTTTTGAATTGGCTAAATCAGCCTGTGGAATCATTATAAATTAATGTGTTAAATTTAAAATTATTTCAATTTTAGTTTTTAGCCCCACAATCGCATTGGGATATAAGGATTGTGTAATAAATAAATAATTGAAGAAGAAAATTGTATAAATGTACAGGAATAAAGCGCCAATGTGAGTAAATGGCGCAGACAACCCTTTCGGCTGGATCCAAATCTGAAATCCCTACCAAGTAGAACCTGCTTACGTCACGCCTTAGTTTCTAAAGTGAGCGCTACAAACATCAATATTTATTTAAGTACTCTGTAATATAATTAATAGTCCTTTGTAAATAGAGGTTAAGATACAATATACCTTCTCAAAGTTGCACGATACATAGGACCTCTTTCAGACTGGGATTAACGATTACGAAGTGAATTGTTTGCTCGGAGGACTGCCCTCAGTCTCATAGAATCTTTATTAAAAATGTTATTTAGTTTTCTCTAAAAGAATATTTCTATCAAGTTCTTGGGCAACATTGTCATTGATATTGTGTTATGACGTAACACGGCCGCTGTTAGATGTTATGCTATTAATGCTGTCAAACTAAGTATTTAGAGCTTCTTTGTCAGACGGAGGATAGTATCAGCCACAAACATTAATAGGCAATGAGAACTGGTTAATAGCAGAAGAAAGAAAGAGAGAAGCACTTTCGTAGTCACTAAGTTACACAATAGTTGTAGCATAACAAACTTTTATGTAAAAACAATATCCAGATCCTATGGAATAGGATTTGGCTCAGCATTTGCTAGGTATGAGGTATGTGCCTAGCACTGGTTTTCAACAAGATCTTTTATACCCCATGAATATCAATGAATAAAAAATCTAAAAAAATACAAAAGAAAAGATTGAAAACAGTATAATACAACATTTCCTACTTTCATATTACCTACATACTTATTAGTATACATTTATTTTAAACTAGCTGCGTCTCGCGGTTTTACCCGCGTAAGTCCCGATGCCGTGAAAATATTTGGGATAAAAAGTAGCCTATGTGTTAATCCAGGTGTTCAACTATCTACATACCAAGTTTCATCGTAATCGGTAAAGTAAAAAAAAATTACGATTTTCTCTAAAATAGTTAGCTTGTTACTACGTAGTCTTCTGTGCGACTCTAAAATGCGGCTACACCTGTAACAACCTGTATATATATAGAAAATAAGACATATTATAATATATGTATATGTAGACAGTACCCTATCACACCGACTTACAATGTTTCTAGAAAGCCAAACGATCTATTTCCAAAAATTTTAAATCACTACAATAATAAAAAATAAGTTTAAAAAACTGTAACCTGACTACGAATACTGCTTGTTTATTAACAATTTAAACATATTTATTTACTTAGACAATATGATATTTCTAGAATTATAATTAAATAAAGTACACGTAGGAATATCGAACAGACACGTTCGCTCGGTGCGAGTTCCGATAAAAGAGTGCCCGCCCACTAGAACGGCCGCATCCAAGTGCAAACTCCTGACGTGACGTCACACTTGCGTTCGATGGTGGGAGACGATTCTCCAACTTATCCAAAATCCGAATTATCTCAATTAAACTTTTTTCAAGGTCAAATATTTACGTGTGTCCACCATAATAAATTTAGTTGAAATTGATATAGCCTATGTCACCTGGACGATTCGAAACCTTACAAATCAAAATCGTGAAACACGCGTATATAAAAACATCCATATATATTTATTAAAAACTATACGGTTTTACTCACGTTTGTATTCCGGGGATGCCCGACTACGCCACTGATACGGTTAGTATGGTGTGCACCGCGGTGAATGTTGGTAACAACAGCGCATCACACAACGCAACGGAAACGCAACCGTCTACATCCGCACGTTCTGAAAGGCAAAGGAACCGGGTGGCAGCGTTGTAAACCCAGTGTGACGCCTGAAACCATGCTATGGCAACTTGGAACATAAAAGAATTACACTTTTTTTATTGAGTACAGTGCCATCACAAGGATAGATACCGGAACTAAAATTACTGTGTTACAATATTTAAATTTATGAATTTTTTGAGGGGAAATTTATTACTGTCAAATGTATTACGATTTAAAATTCGCATTTGTAAATAACAAAATATTACATATTAAATATCTAAAACCACTTAAAATTCTATACAAACAACAATTTGTTCACCAACACACAATAATATAAATTAAAAATACAATCATAAGAATATACAATTTTTTTTAAATATTTGGAAATTATTAATATTAGCAGCACTTCACTTATATTGCAAATGGCTGTGTATGAGTACCGATTGAAAGTTTCTTGTGCTTTTCTTTTTGCAATATAAGTTTTGGTTGTTCTATGTGTAACACTATCCGTTACTTGAATATAAAAATCGGAGATTAGTCATAAACATACATTCATTAGCTAAAGTATAAAATTCTTATGTTAGAACCAATAAAAAACAAGAAACAGGGAACAACAAAACACATACATACACCGTATAGGTAGGTACCTATATATTGTTCAATTGTATATAATTATATACCTATAGATATGTTTATTATATTAGTTTTCGGTATCTGACCACTAGGCGAAGTTTTGTGTTGTCAATAAAAAGAAGCAAAGCTGCCTGTCTATATCCTATATACTATTGTAGTCTTTGCCTGACGCTTCACTCCTTGAGAAAGGGCCCCCGTCGGGTCCGAAACTAGTCGGGCATCCCCGAAATACAAACGTAAGTAATAAGTTTTTATTGTAACATCCATATATAGACTGCTAAAATCAATACCCTTCCTTTTCGCTTTGGTGTAGTCGGGTAAAAAAATTAATGTCACTTAATATATCTTTTTTTGTTTACCATCAGCTTAAAAGCCAAAGCGCTGAGTAGTTTTCCAATCATACAACTTTGTCTTTGTTCTCTTCATAATTGCATGGAGCGATAAGCAGCAACTCCATGTTTGAATATCTGTAGTTAGGGATACAATATCATGACTGTAGCGGATTATTTTAGTTCAAATATGTGAAAATAACAAGCTTAATTTTTTTTCGGAGACTGCTATCTTCCAAAGCGTAATCCTGGTTTTATTGATTTGATTTTTTGCTCTTTATTTATTATTTGATATTTTCACTGTTATAGAATAGAAATAGACACAAATCGTGTTGCCAACTAAATGTCCTTCCCTATGTAACTCAAGGGACACGACTCATCATCAGTAGATCAACACCACTCAATACTCAATATTTATTGCTATTACACAATGTGTATTTAAAGATGGTAAACTAGAACTAGGAGAGGAAGAGGGTTTAATGGGTCAACCACAAGGTGACCAGGTCACATTATGTGTAAGCCTTTATTAAGATTAATACAATTATTTTACTTTTTAGTTTTATTTCTTTATTTATATTGCACTATTTCCAGGCTAGGCCCACTCCGGTCAGTAGGTATGAAGCTACAGGTACCTAGCAGCGTCGATGAGTCGTGCTAAATTCAGTGAGCTGCCACGCGCCGGCCAGGTAGCACGTGAAGGGATGTGCGATATTAGTAAAATATCGATATTGATATCGATAGCTAGATATCGATAATTCGATATTATCGTACACAAAATATCGATATTTTATAATATCGATTAGCTATAAGTAGCATGAATTCGAATCATATAACCTAAAAAGGGTAGAAGATAGACAACATTTTTTTTTTGTTGTCAAACATCATTACAAACTTGTCATAAGGCTTGATTCTTATACATCTTATAGGTACTTTATTTAGTTTTAATTTGAAATTGCAAGTTGTGTTACATTCAATTTAAAACTATCAACGTCAGTAAAATGGTTATATGTTACACAACAATAGCTTATTATATAAGACACATAAAATTTCTTTTCACTGGATTTTTGGCTTTTTGAAAAAGCCTTTAGTTGTTGCCGATTAACAGATCATGTTTCACAACTTTCTTTAGAGGTCTGAACAAAACTTATATTAACTATCCTTAAAAAGGGACTGTGTTATCTCCTAAGGGAGCTTTGAGGGGTTGAAAATCTGTTAGCAAGGTTCACGGTGTACAAATAGTATAGACAATGTTTGATATTTAACCCCTTGGTTATCGAAGGTGAATTTTGAAGGTTTACTGAAGGGAGAGAAAGCAAGATTCGGATTTATAGCAAGCGATTTACACATTTAGAATAAAATAATGTTACTGAAAATAGGGAACTTAAATGTTTTTAAGTTTTTATTAAGAAATATGGAAATATCAGTTATTTATACAGAGTACTACAAAAATGTGTGGAATTAATAAAAAAAATAATGCTTATCCCAGTAATTGATGAAGATGTACATTTCTAAACAACATTTTACGAATTTTCATGTCGCTTTCACCAATTTTGTTCGTTTATTTCTTAGGCTGCGTTTCCACCAGAGATGTGCGAGGATGCGTAGCGAGGGATGTGTTTGTTAAGAACCAATAGAATCGCTTCATTTACCCAGCGTCGCTCAGTGCAGCTCCTGTGAAAACGGCTTAGCGCAGCGAGGTTTTTGTACGTACAAAACTAGCGAGGGATGGGTGCTAGGGATGTGTGTGAGAGACGTGTGCGAGGTATGTGTGCTGTGTGTGAAAAACATACACACTACACATCCTCGCACCGCTCATTTGCGCACCATTTCACAGCGTCGCTACGCATCTACGCACCGCTCAGCGGCCTAGTACATCTCTGGTGGAAACGCACTGTCATTCTTGGTATTAAATACAGATAGTTTCATTCCTGTCAGCTCTCTCTCTTACGCAATATTAGCTTTATCGGTCAATTTTGAAGTTCAATTTATCACTTTCAAGATTTCTGTAATAAAAATTACGAATTTTCTAGGTGTTTACTATACGATCCTAAAATATGACCACGTCTTTGTGTAACTATTAAGAATACACGTAAGTAAATAAGTTGGAGATACTTAATTGACAATTCATAGACATTTTGGCGGTATGATGCATAATTGGCTGAGACCTTTAAATTAATAATGGCATCTAAAGGAATAGATTGACAATTTGAAAAACATGTTTATAGAATAAGAACAATTGTATTACAATAACAATTTAAGTACGAATTAATACAAATTCATAAGCTTTTTAATTAGTATATCTAACGGAGCTTGTACACGTTTGTAGAGATATTATTTATGTTTGTTGTATTATGGATATATTCCTGCCGAGGGTGACTCAGTAACCTCAGTGTTTAACGCTTGCAGCGTCTTTGTTCGTTACCCACAAGTACTCATTAAAAAATAAGGTTAATTGAACTCATAGTTTTTTATTTCAAAAGGCTTTAATTTTAGTACATAGCTCTCCGCTTTTACTAAGAACTAAGCTTCGCCCCAAAACTTACAAACTTGAAAGCAGGTACTTAGTTGTAAGTCGTCATGCGAACGAAACAGCTTCTGGTATTAGTTACGGCCGGGTTCACTCATTAACGAGTCGTGTTTATGTGCTACTTAAATTAAATGTCATGTCAATGAAAAGCAGATCATATATCAAAAAGAAAGTTGAAGAGAAATGAGACAAATTTTAAAACCTCCCAACTTGGTACACACTACTGCAGCCACGAGATTCATCTACAAGTGGCTCATGAAGTAATGAAAGAAGAGAGCAAATATTTAGACCTTATCTCTAAGTAACCAGTTAAGCAAGAGGGAGTTGATTATGACATTTGAAATTATTACCAACAGCGTGTATTACGAGTAGTTTGAAACTCAGAGAACTTTAATCATATTTGCATTCGATTTTTTATCGATAAAAATCATACATTTTGTCGCCTTCATCGTCGGTCCATCTTCCTGGGGTCGTCCTTCCTTAGGTGTTCATAGTTATTATCTTAACACTGACAGGGATATATTTACAGTTTATGTATCTTATAATCGCTCATTTCTCAAGACTATTTGACAATCTTAGTTCTTAAGATATATATCTATGACGGAGGGGTGTGATCATTATCCTAAATAAGGCCCATAATTCCTCACTTTTCAACTTGATCATTACAAATAGACACACGACTATAGCTAGTTACGTATATCGCTAAGAACGCGTGAAGGTTTCAATATTCGACCGCTCCGTCCGACTGCCGCACAAGAAGTGTCGGGCGCGCCGTTCGGCCTTTAAACATTGACTCCGTCCAGCGCCGATAGGTGGCGCTGGCGTTGCGGGTATTACGTAATTGCGACATGTACATATAGAAGCTTTAAAAACTGTTATTTTCTCTAGGCATAATGAACTTTTAAACTGCTCGCAAAACCCAGTTTCTAAAATTAGAGAGGGCTCAAAGGGCCGCTATTAAAGTAAGGTTTTTGTTTTGCAAGCCCCACAGGTACCCCACAGAGGAGCTCTCGATACTCCTTAGCGTACTGAGACAACATTGTGTACCAATGGAAATTACAAATAAGCGTAGAGCTGACATCGTCTTTCCATCTACTAGACCCCACACTAGTAAACTACTAGGTACTAAATTGTACAATAAACTAAATAGATTACTAGCTCTAGAAAAACTTAACTTTCATCAATCACTACATATTATAAAACAAAGTCCCCCGCCGCGTATGTCGGTTCGCAATAAACTCAAAAACTACTCAACAGATTTGCACCTACAGATAGAGTGATTCATGAGGAAGGTTTACGTATATAATTTGTTAAGGTTTTGTGTAAATTGGTTGAATATGATGGTGATTGTTGAAGATGTCTCTACTACCCGTGCGAAGCCGGGGCGGGTTGCTAGTGCAAAAATAAAGTGAAATCGTGGTTGATGAAACACAGTTATGATAGTATAGAAACACTACTTCTTACTCCAAATTAAGCACGGGTAAGTTAGGTTTTTTATGGTATAGGGGGTAAACGAGCAGACGGGTCACCTGATGGTAAGTGACTTTCGTCGCCCATGGACACGTGCAACTGAAGACTCACAAGTGCGTTGCCGGCCTTTGATGTGGGAGTACGCTATTTTCTTGAAGGTTTAAAGGTCGTATCGGTCCGGAAATCCCATTAGTATAATAAATGTAAAAGTTTGGATGGATGGATGTTTCTTCGTCTTTCACGCCAAAACTACTGAACCGATTGCCAACAGTGCGAAACAGATGGTATGTAGACAGCTGGAGACCTGGATTAACATATAGGCTGCTTTTTATCCCGTTACTCCCACGGGATCGGGACTTATGCGGTTGAAACCGCGGGGCGCTGCTTGTAATTTCATAAAGTTAATTCATAAAATTATTAACGTTCTAAAACAAACGGAAGTCTTTAGGTACTATCTTGTTCGCAGGTAGGTGTAGGGTGCACACATCTCATAAAAAAAGGAAATTGTATGTACAAAAGTGAGCTTAAACCTTAACTAATCTTTCGTTCAGTAAACTTTAGAAAGAAGTTTAAATAAAAAAAGTCGGTTAAAAAAATTGACGTTCATTCCAAAACTTCGAAATTGCGAGTTGGAAAAAATATATTTCTAACTTAACTGGCCTACTACTCATAAACTTGTCTGTTCATAATGTAGTACATTCATTAGACTTAGGTACTAAAACACTAGGGGTTTGCACCGCCGTGTGTTAGCAGCGAACGCTCCCTAATTGTAATATAGCCTTATTGAGTTAGCGAGAAGGCGCGGCTTTGATGGAGATGGACAAATCGCGTAAAGCTTATCAATATAAAGTTAATTGAAAATTCTATTAGTTTGTCTTGACTCAAAGTTGTCTGTTAATAGATAAGCTTGCATTCAATACCGGAGATTAACTTTTAAGCTTTCGCGTCCCATGATGATATAATTATTGATTATTTTGACGGGAATTCATGCGATCACATGTTTAAAAGATTTGATGAGATGTTAAAGAACCAAACAACCTTGAACCTTATCTTGGGGTGAACTATTTCTTGTTGGTGTCATCCACGAATCGCTTCCAAAGCCTAACGGTCTTCCCTCCGAGAGTCAGCGCCTTATCTTCAAAGTGGTCTATCTAGATGTTGGCAAGTACAGGGACTATAGGACTTCCCATTGCGATACCAGCAACCTGAAGGTAATGATGACCTTGGAAAAGAAAATACTCAAGAGCATGAAGCTTTCAATCAGAAATATGGTTTTTAATTATTACAGCGATAAAACATACAACTTCGTTTTAACGCCCAGCCGGATAAACACCAGGAACACATCGGTTTGCTTACAGAATAGGGACATTGTTAGTATAGTAAGTGACGGATCTCATCTCAAAACGGATTTATCAAAAATATGAAAGAAAGAAATAAAAATGGTGGATGACGGATGACAGAATGACGTTAGTGCAGGCAAAGAGTGTACTATGAAGTTAGCAGTAATACACCGAGTGAAGTGGTCTAAGTAATTTTCTTTTGCGACTAGTTTAAAAATGTTGAGAGTAGCGCCAGTAGATAAAAACTTAAGGAGCAATAGATTATCGTGGTATGGATATGGATTGCGGAGGGATGAGCAAAATGTTTTGAAGAGAGTATTTTGATGTACCTTTTATTCATCTTGTGGAAATATCAACTTCAGGGGTCATCACCTCACCTCACCAACCGACTAAAACACACGATGTTCTGCCACTAGTGGGTATTCTGCAAGACTCGGGTATAACCAGTGGTAACCCTACCTACCACTAGAAATATACAATTCCATTAGTGTTTGGTTAAACGTTGTCTTTCGTACTTCTAATTTACCCTACCTTACCCCTTACAAAGTTAAAAGCAAGAAAATTTCCTTAAACAATGAATTCAAAGCATTGTCATTATAAAATTAAAATATTCTGAATGCTGTCTGCAAACTTTATCTGCAGACAGTTTCTTTAATATATAAAACAGAGTAAACCGTTTTAAACCGCTTTAAAATTAAATAAACTTGCAACTATTCGCTCTTTAATAACTCGCAAAGGGTCGTTTTAAAAATAAAACTGTATATTGACGGGTGTGATGTCCCATATGTATATATTATATACTAATCGGCGCGAGAACTCTCATAGCGCGATGTAGGTTGTATGTTTCTTTTTGCTGTATGTGGAAGTCACCACAAAATAAATCAACCCGAATATATTAATATTTCATAGAATTTGCAACTAAATTCTATTTAATGCGTTTTATGCTGTAACGTTATACAAAAGATAAACAAAATATGAAATTGAAGATTAACAATAACCTCATAACAGAACCCACATAGATAGCTAATTACTTTAATGATTTGTTTTGTGTCTATTGGGGAGAAGACCACACAAAAATATGATACACAACGAAGCAGCGCCCCACTACACAATGTCATAGAAAATACCATATTTCTCACCCCTGTTGGCCCGTATGAAATAAATAAAATCGATGGTATGTAGATAGCTGGAGACCTGGATTAACGCATAGGCTACTTTTTATCCCGATATTCCCACGGGATCGGTACCTACGCGGGTGAAACCGCGAGGTGCTGCTAGTATAATATACTCGATGAATGCCAAAACGGCTTTCGTAAAAATAAGTCAACAACATTGGCTACCTATCAATATATTGAAGAAGCCCTCAATATGCTATAGGTATTTTACTTGATATGCATGGTATATTATCAGCAGTCTGGTTACCATAGTACAGGCTCTGCCTAGTTTGGGCTCAGACGGCCGTTTGAGAAGTGTCTCAATTTATTACTATTCAAATATTTCAAATTTTTCATTTATGTACTCACGGTGGAAAAACAAGAATATTACTGTACAAATAATACAATTATTTACTAGTACCCTTAATGAGAGAATGCTCCATTACAATTAGTGCCGACTCTCTCGAGTACAGCTGACGTAATTATGATGTAGCGCAGACCAACGCGCTTTGTAATGAATCGCTAGCTCGACAACTTTTTAACATCTGTTGACGATTTCAAAGGCGTATAAAAGAAATATATTTTTCGCAATAATGCTGGACTATTAAAATATTTCGCTACTTATCTAAGTAAAATATTGCTTAAAGCAATTTCTTCTTTACTTATTTTCTCCTTCAACTATGCCCTAGACATATCTAGGGCATAGTTAAAGACATTTACTCATAAGTAAATGTTTGAATTCTTCAATAAATAATAGGTTAAAACAAGCTTTAATAGCAATTAACTAAAAAGTAGAAAATAATTTTTAAACATGAAGAGTTTGTTCTATAGTAAATTCTACTGGTTTATTATAATAAAAAAATACAAAAATTATTTAAAAGGAGAATTAAGTAATAACAAAATAATAAACTTGATTGTATAAGAGCGTAATTGAGCTTTTACTATATTTGTATAACAACCCTACTTTTACAAATAGCTACCAATGAACTATTTGTAACATTTTCAACATCAAATGCATTATTTCGTTAATAAGGAGGAGCTATAGATATGATAATAAGGAGCTACATTTTTTACTACTAAATTGGAAGGCTTGCAGCAATTACAAGTGCCTATAAAGTCTTAAATCGCCAATGGCATTACTTGTGCGCTGCTTACCATTAGGGTGAATCTTATCGAAAAGATTACTGACGATGGCATAGGAACGTTTGCGCACGATCGACCCTTGTCGTGCCTTCACTTCTTTATTGTTACTTTTTTGGCCTTCCTGTCTTCTAAAATACAGAAATAGTCTACTCAAAGTCAATTAAACATTAAGCAATCAGTAATATTTAAAAATGTTCAAAGAAATATCAACCGCCTTCAAAAATGTGGCTACTTGCAAGATGTAATTTTTGCAAAACGATTCATGTAATTCTGTTTAGAAATGTCGGATATACGAGTTAAAATTGATAAAGTTAGTGTACATTTATGTATTTATTTTATTTCATAATAATAAATACCTAATGTATTACTTATATAAGTCCTAAAAATGGGTAAAATATGTCATGAAAATTTATTATTATTAGTTTTAAATTACTTTAAAAAAATCTCGATCCTACAAACACACATACGTACATCCCTACATAATTACATTATCTTTATTAAAATGACATGATTATCATTTTGAATTTTATATGATATTTCCCATACTTACATTTTTCCCTGTTTTATAATTAATAATGATTTATAAATGACAACAATATAATTGACTCAACGAATGGCACAATGGTTTAATCGGTTACCTCGCCACTAAGCCGCGCCGAGTGTTGTGGATTCAAATCCCACACGGGACAAAAATATGTGTTATCCACAAATAGTTGTCCCGAGTCTGGGTGTCCTGAGTCCATTATTTAAATATTTATGAAGCCCCCTTGACACCGGAAATTCCCTAATGCAGGAGTTGTCTTTAAAAGAAAACCGGTAATGGGTGACACTACCATTTGTATTTGTACTAAACACCTATGTTCTGCAAATAAATATTCATTTCAATTTATTTCAAGTTCTTTTTTTTAAACTTGCCAAATCGCGGGTCTGCTCAAGCTTCTATAATACTGTAAGACCTCGCTTGGCTGAGAAGATTTGGAATCAGGTGTTTCAGAAAAGATGGTGGAATTAAAAGACGCAGAGAATGAAAGACAAAGAGAATTACTATTTATATTGAGAACTGCACTAGTTACAATAAAAACATTCACTTTATAATGGCTTCAACTTGACAGCCGTTCACACTGACTTTGGGCTCCGTCCGAGTTTCCTCGAATTTGTCCTAGTTTAGAGGGCTTTTGGGGAGCGTCCGGACACTCTGTGCCAGAGGCAACTTATAATTATTAGATGAACAAGCTGACCGTTTGACTATGTTTCTAAATTGTGTAATACTTTTTTGGTGTCCAATAAAGAGTACCTACCTACTTATTTATCTGTTAGAGCCATTCAATAAAAAAAGTCTGTTAAACTACTTATCCACTTATAATATCGGAATAAAATCTCTGAACATGCTAGCGGATGACATGCAAACAGAGATCGACTTCGTGAGAAGGTACACAGTAGACATACCACAGAGGGATACATGGCTGGAAGGCCTCCAATCCAACAAAAATGGTAGTAACGAGTGGTACACCGACGGGTCCAAAAAGGCCTTGATGTAGGTTGTGGAATTTAGGGAGAGAGACCAAAATTCAGGTGGATGGCCAACCTGGGAGCAGAGGCCTCCGTCTTTCAGGCTAAACCTTGAAAGGAAAGTAAAAAATCAACATCAACTCAGACAGCCAAGTGACGCTATTGGCACTAGACAATTTTGAGACTAGCTCAAAGCTAATACAAAATTGCAAGGAAAACCTGAACACACTGGGGCAATCAAACAAAATTACATTAAGATGGGTACCAGGCCACTCACGTATCGATGGCAACGAAAAAGCCGACGAACCCGCCAGAGCCGGTGCAGACAACCGACAGCATGGCCCAGAACCATTCTGCGGCATCAGCAAACAGCGAGCGTATTCTATAATAAACGCCAAATATACATCATTGGCTATTAAGAGATTGAAGACCACGACTGGTCTAAGACACTCAAAAGCCATAATAAAGGGCTATGATAATAAAGTATCCAAAGAACTTCTGGAGCTCAAAAGATACAAAACCTGTGGCAGTAACAAGAGTCCTCACCGGACACTGCAAACTGAACAAAAATATGTTCAACCTAAAATTGAGTGAGAACACAATATGCAGATGCTGTCAAGAGACAGAAGAGACTGCAATGCATATTTTATGCTCTTGTGGAACACTAATGCGGCACCGAAGTATTTACACACACTCACTGCTGACAGGATCTGGAGGTTTCTCGAAGTCATAAGTCTGAGCAGTGAACTGTAAACCAGAAGTGCGCTACAAAAGACCAGAAATGGTCGAGGTAGCACTAAGCACTTAAAACAATAATAATAATATCCACTTATCCTATTTCCTCTCTGTCCTGCCTCTCTTGCAAGCACTGAAAGAAGGCAGAAGATATTAATCAAATTTGACAAGCAAACATCAAATTTGAAAACTAGTTGCAACTCACTCTCTCGCGACTTTATAGTCGATATTATATATTCCTGAAAAAGACGTTATACATCTTTTTAATACCGCAGTAACTATTACCGTGGAATATTTGAGAAAGTTCTATTCCCTTAAAGGACTATTGTGATAAGGGGCGAACCTAGCCACCTATTTATTGGTATTACGTGTAGCGAGTGTTATATTGATGTAAGTCAAGACTTGCGCTTACGACATGCGACACTATCAGTTATTGCCGAAAATTCAAGTATCGTGCGTCGAAGCAAAGGTTAGTGCTTGCCAATACTCCTACCTCGGTAATATTATCTATCTATTAGATATCTATACATTAGATAATATTACCGTGCTCCTACCCTCTCCTCCACTATCTTTTCCAGTCTACAAAATATAAATAAGTAAACGTCCTGCAACATGTCTCCTTTAGCAGAGTTTTAGGTCAATTTTGAAAACTTTATTGTCTATTTGAAGCTTAGGAAATGAGTCCAAATTTGCACGCATGACAAACGGACATAAACACTATCGAGTGACCTATTTAAGGGTCTCTATTATACGGCACTCTATTATTCTAAGACAAGGGGTGGACTGTTACGATCTCAAGGTAGACATAGTTTGAGTCACATATTAGTATCAGTAACTTATAACATTACTACAGATAAAGCTATATTTTTTTAAAATATGTTTGTTTACACATAGGTTACACATATTCAGCCTTATTTTACCAGTGGGAGTCCAAAAACTTGTTACTTAATTTAATCAAAGACAAAAATATTAATGTAATGATTGTTCTCTATGCATTCCTAAAAAATTGATCAGTATCTGGTCAAACTTTAGTAGTGTTTTCTGAGAACACACGCGAAGGTTTCTTTCCCAATAATCTATCATCACTACAATTATAAAACAAAGTCCCTCGCCGCGTCGGTCTGTTCGTGACAAACTAAAAAACTACTGAACGGACTTTCATGTGGTTTTTACTAATGGACAGAGTGATTCATGAGGAAGGTTTAGGTGTATAATTTGTTAAGATTTTGTATCAATTATTTGAAGATGTCTCTGCTACCCGTGCGAAGCCGGGGCGGGTTGCTAGTATGAAAAAACTGTCAGTCGTAAGACTGCACTTTGGAAGTTAAACACATACACACATATGGACGCTGATAAGCAATACAGTGTCAAGCCACACATACTTTATTTAGAGAAAATGGCGTTTTAAGATGTCATACCAATTCCTAATCAATTTGTTTGAAAAATATCTAAAAATCTACCTAAAAGGTTGAATAGATATTTTTATATATATATATAAGTATATGTCATCATGACAATATATATCATCTGAGCGTGATGGTCACGCGAGTTCATCGCTTTTTCCCCATACCAAAAGTGCCCAACGTGCCTAAAAAAGTTTTCACTTCAAAAAGTGATGCCATCTACTAGTGACATCATCATAAGTACATACAGATTCCGGTATCCCTGGATATTTCGTGTCGTTAATTTTGTCACCAAGTATTTAGTTCAGAAGTTTATTAAAGTAGAGATAACACTTCCACAGACAAATTAGTATATTGTTTTCTCTTTTATTAAACTAATTATATTTTTAAAGATTAATTAATAAGGCGCTGACAAAACTCAATGTTTAGATTAGCGCCCTCTAGTGGATCTATATATGTATTATTAGCGTGACGGTAACGAGTTCAGTTCTTTTCCCCATAGCAAAACTGCACCAACGTGCCTAAAGAAGTTTTCACCTCAAAAATAATTACGTTAATATGTTTTTATAAATCCAAAAACTTTTTCCAAATTCGTTTATTTCTGCAAGATTACGATTTTTTTGTAAAAATTCATAGGTGAGGTAGTCAAGGTTTATATTTCTTTGGTATATTATTTTACAAACTTTGCCGTGAAAGTAATCCATTATAATCGAAATGTAGTTTATATTAGTGTCAAAAGAACTATTAGTATAACAATTGATTTTAGAAGCATATTCACGTAGATACTTATGCTTATATATATGCTTAGTTACTGTAAATTTTTATACAAACGTACGCGAATCCACCTTTTATACATACATCCGCATAAAATAAAATGGCGGCTCGAAACATTTTCGATCGACGTGCAAAACACTCTATTTCCTCATTTACCTCGCATCCCACACATTACATTCAAAGCTATTCTTGCATAAAACAATACCCATCATATGTGTTGGCATACCATGACAACCCCTGTCTATTGTGTACAAGGTTTACAGGCCAGCTGAAATAGTATGCCTTTGTATTTGTGTGTGAAATGTGTTAATGATTTTGTTATTTTGACGCGGGAGTTATACCGTAAATGTCTTTGACCATCAGCTCTTAATCACACCAATAATTTATATTCTCATATCCAGTATAGACACTCATAGTGTAATGCTATAATAATAATAGAAACACGATTTGGAACTCTGTCACTAATTACTAAAGGTACAAAGTTTCATGTCACGTATGTATTTATTGAAAACAACTCGTTTTGAACCCAATAGGGAATTGCCATGGCAGTAAGCGAATGTTTATATTCGTTTTAGATATGTAATTTCAAACATACACTACTAAAACAACTAGTTACTAGTGATTGTGGTAGAGGGGTAGACATTTTTATGTCTGTGTTAAATGTGTTGCCAGCCTACGAGTTTTCTCCCTAAATGTAAGAAGAAAAATTGTTGCTATACCTTTGACAAATACTGAAATCTGCTGAATCATGTAGTCGAAGCAGATCCAATTCTATCAATCCAATTTTAATTATAATCAGGGTCATCACAGTTTTATGGCGAATGCGTGAAAGCATCAAAGCGTGAGCTACACTGTAAGTATTGCGAGCGTAATGTAGTATACCAAAAAACTATATTATGTGTTATTATTAGGGTTGTAACGGAGGTCTTCCTATAAGAGCGGAGGCGGATGCGGAGGTGAAGGGCTTTGCCTCCGCAGATGCGAAGGTTAACGGCGGTAGTGTAAGTGGTAAGAAACATTAAATCATGATTTATTAAAGAAATAGGAAGCCAAAATGGCTTTATTCAAAATAAAGAAACTTTAATGGTAACCAAAATTAAGAAGACGCAAATTATATTTAAGGAACAACAGTTCTGCTGCTTATCCACTTTTCAATCGATTTTATAGGGCTCCATTAATTATTTCAGAACCACTAAATAGAGCAAATGTTTTATATTGAATGTAATATCTCTACCACAACACCTAAAAGATCTTTGTATAGTTAGGGTCGGCTTGCTTTATTATAATAATTAATTAATAAGAAAGAACGAAAGAAAATGTTTATTTTTGGCAACACAAAAATAAAAAATATATAAACAATTTTGCAGCTGTGGTTACCGTTATTGCCAAAAAACGGACCCAATTCAGCATTGTGTCAGGCGAAAGCCTGACGCTGATTTTCAATTGAAATTAAACAAAAATGAACAAGATAAATAACACATAAGCAGCATAATTAGTGATTGCCATATCATGAGGTCGCTATTGGTAACCATGATGTCGTTTTGGGTTGTTGTGGTTAAATGGAAGAACAATTCAAAAAGCAAAATATTATGGTAACGGAGAATCTAATAAAAAATATTTCTGCAACTATAGATGAAAAGTTTAAACCACTATTCGAAGAAAATCGTGAAATAAAAAACGAAATTGACTCTCTAAAAACCAGAATACAAAGATTAGAAAGAAACACAAGAAGAAACAACTTAATACTATTTGGTGTTGAAGGAAATGAAGAGAACTTCACCGATCTTCTAAACTCGGTCCTTAAAGTGTTCAATACAGTCAGTGATGGGGAACAGGTAGAGAAATTTGACAAGTGGGAGATAGAAGGCAAAACCAGACCCATTGCAGTTACTGTTACCTTACAGTGGCGTAAAATACAATTATTCAAAAACAAAAATCTTTTCCCTGAAAATATATACATAAAGGAAGATTTCCCAAAAGACGTCCTAAACAAAAGACAGGAACTGCGCAAAAAACATCAGGAGGAGCTGGATAAAGGACGCCAAGCATATATAAGATATGACAAACTTATAATTAAAGACAAACCCACAGACAAAAGAAAAAGATCTGAATCAAATTCACCTCAAATAGAGACCACAGAAAGAAAAGAAAGAAAAACTTAGAAAATCCTAAAAAACTTAACAAAACAAATAAATCGGAACACATACACCTTTCAAAAGCGAATGTACTTTCAACCAACTAATAGCAATTAAGGAGCATGGGAAAACAAGAAGCAGATGTACAAAAACAGTCACAAAAGAAAAAAATTGATAACCGGAATTCAAAGAAACACAAAATGGCTAAAAACAATAGCATAATCCTCAAGTCGGTTGGTCACCGCGGGGAGATCGACCAAAACCCTCCAATCACAAACACTAACCTTCCACATAACCACACTCCTCAAAATATGAATCGACCAAATTATGAGGAACCCAAAGTTCAGAACAAATTAATTCGGACACCAAAGTAAGAAAAAGACGAAACAATATCCAGATAGTGACGCTAAACACTCGCACTCTAAGGACAGATGAGAGACTTCTAGAATTGGATAGAGCTTTAGAACCACTACATTGGGACATACTAGGATTGAACGAAGTATGAAGAACTGGTGAGGAAATAAGGGAGTATCCGAGCTACATATTTTATTACACTGGAGAAAAACAAGGAATGTACGGAGTGGGCTTTATGGTAAAGAAGTATTTGAAAAGGAATATCAATCAATTTATAAGCATTTCAGACAGAATAGCTATTCTGGACATATTCATACCTGAATATAAAGAACCGTGGTCCATTATCCAAATATACGCTCCTACGGAACAGGCCAGTGATGAAGAAAAATCTTCCTTCTACACAAAACTACATGAAGCAATACAAAACACAAACAAATATAAAATTATAATAGGAGATTTCAATAGCCAAATAGAAGTCCAACAAAATGGAGAAGAACACATCATAGGACAGTTTAGTTTGGGCAAAAGGAATGATAACGGACAAAGACTTATAGAATTCTCATTAGATCACAACCTAAAAATAAGGAATAGCTACTACAAGAAGAAAACCTCTAAAAGATTTACTTGGATCTCTCTAGACGGCAGATATATATATATATATATATTTTTATTTCAAAACTTTATGCACAATGTGTACAGAGGCGGACTTAATGTCTAAGGCATTCTCTGCCAGTCTACCTTAGGGTGATGTAGAAATGAATGAAGTAGGTGCATTAAAAGGTGAGATAAGAATGAGTGAAAAAGGAAAAAAAGAGGCAAATAAATTAATATATACTTAGATACAAGAATATTTAAATATATATTATATAAGTATAGAAAAGAATATTTAAGTATAAATATTATAAATACAAAATTACCTTTATATTTCTACTGTTCTGATGACTCCTCGAATTTACGGAAGAGTAGAGCACGAACCTTTGCTTTAAAGGATAGGCGACTAGGTGCCATTCTGATTTCTTGCGGCAAAGCGTTCCAGAAAAGGACAGACTGAATTATGAAAGAAGAACTGACACATGTTGAAGAATGACTGGGACATAATAGGAAAAGATTATTTGAAGAGCGGAGATTTCGGCTATGATTGGAGCAGAGATACTGGAGAATGGAAGTATATAGAAACGAAATAGACTTCATCTTATCAAACAACCCACATTCCTTTAATGACATATCTGTAATAAATAACCTTAACTTTAGTACAAACCACAGAATGGTGAGAGCAACCATCAAAATACAAAACCTGATTTAAAAGCAAAAGACAAAAGAGGCAAAGAATACACCACAGCAAAAAGAACCTCAATAGGAAAAATTGCTACTGATTTCTACCGTACACTCTATGGACCAGATAGCACAGAAATGATAAATAACAGAGCCGAGAAAATAATGGAAGGAGAAGAGGACATTCCAAAAATACTACCAAGCGAAGTACAAAAAGCAATAATGTCGCAAAGGAATTGGAAAGCACCCGGAGAAGACAAAATAACCAACGAACTTTTAAAAGGGACAGTAGAAGCTATCGCCAAACATCTTACACGCCTTTTAACAACATAATCAGCACAGAAACGATACCAGAACAGTGGACAAAATCTAACATAGTCTTACTACACAAAAAGGGGGACAATAATCGAATTGACAACTATAGACCAACAAGCCTTATGTCCAATATATACAATATTTTTCCAAAGGTGCTGCTTGATAGAATGACTAAACGCCTAGACCATCAACAGCCAAGGGAGCAAGCAGGTTTTAGAAGCGACTTCTCTACAGTAGACCATATACATGTAGTGAAACAGTTGATAGAGAAGTACAATGAATATGGATAAACTTATTACATAGCATTTGTCGACTACAATAAGGCATTCGACTCAATATTCCACACATACATATACAAGGCTTTGAACATAAATACATAAAATTAATTAAAAAAATTACAACAACAGCACAGCAAAAATTCAACTAGAGGGGATAGGGAAAGAATTTAGAAAACATAGAGGAGTGAGACTCTATCGCCAAAGCTCTTTTCTGCAGTGCAAGAGAATATATTTAGAAATTTGCAGTGGGAAGAATATGGGGAATATGGAGTAAACATAAACGGATGCAAACTAACCCACCTGAGATTTACCGATGATCTGGTAATATTCTCAGAAGACCCAACATTACTACAGTCAATGCTCACACAACTAGCAACGGAGAGCGCAAAAGCGGGACTAACAATGAACACCTCAAAAACGAAAGCAATGAAAAATCAAAACAAAAAAACCATAATAATAGGAAACCAAGAAATCGAAAATGTGGATGAATATATTTATATATCTGGGACACATAATTTCACCCAACCAACAAATGACAAAGGAAATCCAAAGAAGAATAACAAGCAGCTGGTCACGATACTGATCACTTAAAGAAGTGATGAAAAACAAGTCCATACCAATCTCAGAAAAAGCAAGAGTATACAATGCTTGCATACTGCCAGTGATGACATATGGATGTCAAACCTGGGCTTTAAGCAAACACAATGCTCAGAAACTAAAGGTATGCCAGCAAGGAATGGAAAGAAGCATGCTTAACATCAGATTGAAGGACAAATGGAGACTAACTAAGATTAGAAAAGCTACAAAAGTGACAGATGTAACCCTAAAAATCAGAAAACTAAAGTGGCGCTGGACAGGACACATGATGAGGACAAACAAGAAAAAATGGACAAAAGATATAACGGAATGGTACCCCAGAGATGGAAAAAGGAAAAGAGGCAGGCCGCTTAAACGATGGGAAGACGACCTACCCAAGGGATGGAGGAAAGCCTATCAAGACAGGGAAATGTGGCATCAATTGGGGGTGGCCTTTGTCAATGGACAACCTGACGAGCAAAAGGAAGAGAGACAATAAGAAATACCAATGTGAAGCAAATAGTTAAACGAAAATGCATGCAATCTAATTTAAAATAAATTTATTTACTGTTTTATTTAATTAATTTACTATTTATTTATGTTGCAAATTTAAAATGTAAAATAAAATGTCAGTGGAATAAAGGCTATTCTAATTCTAGAAATATGATGCAGCGGTGACGTCATATCGTTATGTTTTATAATGAGAATTCAGTAGACTTTTTTTCTAAATATAAAACAGGCGTAGTAACAGGGTGGTAGTAATGGTATTGCAGCATAAGTGATTTATTATAGATACAGAACTTGACGATGGCTTACTGTCCGTGAATATCATCCTAGGTGTTAGCATGATAGCAGCGCTGCTTCTTATGAAGTAAAGCTATAGACAATTTTTGGCTCATGCAGAGGTGCTTTTTATTTATATTTGTTGTAACACTCTTCCTTGAATCTCTTGTGTCTTTGTATGAGTGCCAAATAAATATGTATCTTTCTTTCTTTACATGGTATACCGACAAGGTGGGTAAAATACAGAACTTTAACTGTTATAGAAAGTTATGGTCAAATGTTAAGATCAATAGTGTGGTTGAATCCGGCAAACAACCGGCTTATTGAAGTACCTCTATCCTATAGGAAACTTTAGCAGTAAAACAATATTAGTGGTACCCACAATATACCAACAAAAGCGCAGACAGAGATGCAGCACAATACGCTGTAAAACAACCCTGACCAAACATCAATCATACTACCTAATCAATTACCAATATATTCAAATTAATCGAACACTACATATTAACCCGCTAAACGAAGTTTGCATTAAAGAAGACTGTTACCAAGTGGCTTCTGAGTCTGGACTACTGCGCTACAGAATCACTATCAAAATAAACTCCCTAACTTTCATGCTCCTAAGAAATTCTCACACACCAACCATAACAAGCACACGCAGACGCTCTCATCACACATACGCCGCATATATTTTTTACTGATAGGAAGTAGGGTTCACAGGGAATATGAGGAAGGAAGGCACGATTTAAAATATCTGCAAAGTTGTGGCCTGATTTTGAGGTCAATGTATTTTTATTGGTAACAACAATATAAGTAATTTATTATACAGATAAATTAAAGTCAATAACTCGTAAGATAGATGAAGTAATTTTAATAATATTGTCGATATCCGTAATGGATTCTTTCCACGAATGACATGACAAAGGGTGTAACATATCGATATGTGTTACTAACATTTCAATCGAAGGGAAAATCGTGTATGTTTTGTTACGGATTAAAAAAGCTTAGAAACCTATCCTTGTTCCAATTTTATTTAGGGTCGGTGCAATTTATTTTATTCTTTCATTTTACTCTATCATTAGTCATTTCACTTCTTACTCAATTTCTAACTATATCTTCTTTCACACAGTCCATCCATCTTTTCTTTCGTCGTCCCCCTTTCTTCTACTCATCAACATACATAAAACTCTCTTCACTAGATTTTGCACATCCCTCCGCATTACGTGACAATCCAATGTATATATATAATTTTTTTTACCTATGAATCGAATAAATAACCAAAGTACAGACATGACACAGCATCACCGAGGCACCTAGATATAGTGTTCTATACAAATCCCAAGAAAAAAAACTGTCAGTCGCAGGACTGCATGTCAGAAGTGAAAACACACACAGATCTGTATACATGTATCTGAGCGTGACGATCAGGCGAGCTTTTCCTCGTACCAAAAGTGCCCAACGTGCTTATTTAATTTCTAAGAGAGTTGAATGTTCCTGACGTTTCCCGAATTTATGTTCTGACAAATATATGTTTGAACTCAATATTTTTCTCTTCTAAAACGATGTTACAGAATTAAGAAATTCTAGTATATTTATCATGCTGTCTGTTACAAATGTTGTAGATGTTTGCATGACAATTGAGGCTTGGGTCGGGACAGGCTTTTCCGAAGTGAATTCGTTGTGCAAACAGATGTAAAAAATGTTGTTGAGAGAACCAGGAATCAGAATATAAGGAGCTTTGGCATCCAGTAAAATATTTGTTTATTTTTATGTCGCATATTCGAGCTTTTTCTATTTTATATAATGGACTCTGTGCTGAGAATTATTTTAAGAGTTTTTTGCGATCTCAAAACATTAATGCCGCATTCCTATCAATTCGTTTTGCTTACGGACGGTAAAATTTTCATGTATACATTTAGATATGTAGGTAATAACATTAAATATTAACATTAAGCGGCGCAGGGCGTTTGCGCGAGTGTGCGTGTGTTTGTACTACAGCCTGCTACGCGCATCCACGGATGGTGACTGCTCATGGCTCGACCGTCGGTATACTTGTAAAATTTGTGTATATAAAGTGTTTAAAATAAAAAAAAATGCACCACGTGAATGCTCAAGTTTTCACTTCTGCCGGCACTCCCGGGGTGCAACCCGTTTTTTACCTACTATTACTGAATTATTATTACGAGAAGTAGGTGCGTTTACAACATGAAATGCTTGATGTTTCTAATATTAACACAGATAATAATAAAGTTCTTGTTACAAACGAACACCACAATAACAGACGCTAATATATTAGATGATAATAAGTGATTTCTTCACTTTTTAATAGAAAAATTGACGTGTAATCTTGAGAGCCGTTTCTTTTTAGCTAGAAATAAAATTGAATAGAAGTTTAGCGGCATATTTGTACTTTATTTTTAACTTCCTCAGTACATTTAGTATGCACAAAAGTCAGTTAACTTTGAGAATTGAGAGCAGGCATGTACTTTTAAAACCGCATCAATTATAATAGCAGTAAGCTCCGTGTGAAGTTGGTGAAAATTGAGAGAGAAATTTTTGATAACCATTAGCAAATTTAAGTTTCTATTTAGGATTTAAAAATCTATAGTACCAGTTAACAAATATAATACAAACGAAAGATAGTGTTCTGTCATTAAAGAACAATATAGTATTGGTTTTGTTTTTGGTTAATTTCGTCGCCAGAATTCGCCGCCAGATATTCCACCTAAATGTATAAGTGGTTTCCTATTTTGTCAATATCAAATGTTTTAACAGAAGCCCCATGAAACCTCCACAAATACCCAGACATTATTTATTGTTTCATACTAGTAAAAGCACTACAAAATCTTGCTACGAGTATTTCGGCATGCAGCACATCTGCGTGCCGAAATAGCAGAATTTTGCATACCTAATTGAAATTATAAACACTTATGTCAATGTTATTCTGATGTATAAACTATAATACTGTAGTTTCATTAAAATCTGTTGAGCAGCTTTTACGTACAAACATCCATATATTCTCATAAAATTTATGGATATAAAAAAAAATGGTTTTCTGTAAAGTCGGTTTACGGATGATAATTTTACCTTATAACGTCATAAGAAAACAGTGGAAGAGAGATAGATGAGCCATAAGCCGAACGCTTAGGCCGATCGTGCCTCTCTATCGATTGTTCCGCGCTCTCGCTTGCATGCTCGGCTCCTGCGGAACGTGACAATGAGTCATGCTTTTTCGTGCGTGCAGACGGCGTCATCGATTTATAAGACGCTATCACGTCAATAACTGCATTACCAACAAATTGAACTTTTTTAAGGACTAACTGTTATAAAAAGCTTATTCGTCATTCCATGAAATGACGTCATCATTTCATCTACTGCAAACTTCTTTTATGTACTCAAATGTGTACATATGTACATACATATATGTAGCAACAAGATAAATAAGGGCAAATAATTTACTTAATACATGATCCCTTTCTCGTGGTCAGCAAAAAATCTCAATCGCATTACCAACACACACATAATCGAGTTACATTTACTGTATATACAGGCTGCGCTTTTTAATAAAAGTTGTTTATGCTATTAAATTCAATAGAGCGTATTAAATATGAGGCTTGTATGAAATATGATTTCATGTGTATCATGTAATTGAATTGTATATTAAGTATTTATTTATCCTGTTTCCGGAGGCTTCCTTCATACGGTATCCCTCGTCCCTTGCAATAGACCTACTTGTGATGGAACACCGTGTTTTAGTCGATTTCGAATCCGACATACCTATTCACTGTTACCTCTGGTGAGGTGATGACCCGTGGGGGTTTCCACACGATAAAAAAAAAGTATTTTTTATCCTTTAAGTATTAATAAAACTTTTCATAGTTGTAATGGGTACATTGCCTCTGAGCGCTAAATGTCTGTATGCCTAAAAATATTTCTGCTAAGACTGTATACTTACTAGATCTAGGTACTGGTAACAAAAGAACCTTTCACTTTCTGAACTAGAATTTTCATAAAGAGAGAAGTAATAATAAAAAATTGGCAGTCATGGGACTGCCGAAAGAAGTGAAAACTTAAACGAAACCACGAACTTAAAACGTCACATTAACAGATTGGTGACATTAATTAATAAAGAGCTCTAGTGGATCTATATATGTATTATTAGCGTGGCAGTCATGAGTTCAGTTCTCTCTCTCTCTTTTTCTCTCTCTCTGTCCCTGTCCCTGTACCTCCCTCCCTCCCTCTCCATGTCTCTCTGACGCTGTACATGTAAATATAAGAATATCGGCTCCGTCGTACGAATTTTCGATGGGGACGGACATCAGGGTCACGTGTCCTGACGCGAGTTTAACATTTATTACCCATCAAAAAGTGCACAACGCCGCTAAAAAAGTTTTCACTTCAATAATAACTTAACACATTTTATACACGGCCGTCTGCTCCCAAACTAGGCAGAGCCTGTACTATGGTAACCAGGCTGCTGATAAACATACTTATATATTAGTAAATACATACATGCATATACTAGATAAATTACACCCTGACAGAACAAATGACCATGCTCATCACACAATTATTTGTCCTGTCTTTTCACATAATCACTACATATTATAAAACAAAGTCCCCCGCCTGTCTGTCTGTCTGTTCGTGATAAACTAAAAAACTACTAAACGGATTTTCATGCGGTTTTCACTAATAGACAGGGTGATTCATGAGGAAAGTTTAGGTATATAATTTGTTGAGATTTTATGTAAATTGATTGAAATATGTTGATGATTGATATATGACGAAGATGTCTCTGCTACCCGTGCGAAGCTGGGGCGGGTTGCTAGTAATACATAAATTCTGTCAAAGAGAAGAAATAAACAATTTCGCAGAGAGAGAGAGAGAGTTTTCTAAAAACCTCATGCTGTACAACATCCATATCACACACTCACTCTGTTTTACTTTTATTGAATAAAACTCCGAGTGTCTGGGTACTCGGCCTTTTAGCTCGTAGTTTTGTTCGAGCCTTTGTCTGAGAACATTTTTATTTTTTAGTTATGTACATTTATTGTAGCGAATGGGGTTTCGTTTCAAAGAAAACGAAAAATGGCGTAATGTAACAGTCGTGTTTCCTTTCTGTTTACATTTTAGGGATCGGTTGGCTTTATATAATACAAAAGATTTTTAAGCCAAATTTTATAACAAAAATAAAACAAAAGAAACTAAGCATACAATCTTTCTTTAGTTTCCATCGACATTTTGTTTCTCGTTTCTTTAGTGGTAAATTAGACATAGCAGAGAGGCTGACGGGCACCTTGCCAATGGCTATGGAGTCGAGTGTCTGAGGTAGGTCCCCAGATGGGATGACTATTCGAAATTAATAAATGTGACATTAAGGAATGCAGGGAGGGGCTCGTGGCTAAGTGGTAACCGAGTTAGCACATTACAAAGTTAAGTAGTACTAGCCAGGTCAGTCTAGGATGAGTGATCATTCTTAACACATTGAGAGCCCTCCATGCCTCGGAGAGCATGTTAAACCGTCGGTCCCAGGTGCCATACGAACATCTGTGGCATTCGTTACGGGTAGTTGGAGCCCTAAAATGTCTGACAACCTGGTCTAACTACAGAACCTCGATATCGCGTTAGTACTTGGGTTGTGGAGGTCTGATGGCAGTCGCTTCACGTAGAATATCCAAGTTCAGCCGTATCGTAGTTAGACTGAAAGCCCGTCCCAATTTAGTTGGGAAAAGGCGCGGAGGATGATGATGACTGAAACCATCAGAGTGATTTTTTTAATAAATTTTCTTTCTCCTTCATCTCTTTCAATTCGGTAGGAATTTATATATCTTTATTTATGATCATTATGTTTATGTCATCATGAAGTTCAGGGTCCAATCCCCGGGGAAATTATTATGTACAGTTTGAAAAACGGCATTACTGGACGAATAGAATTTGAAGTATGAACCTTTTGTAGAATAATACAGCAAATTTAATTAATATTTAAAGTTACTTTGCTTATGTTACGGCCATTACTAAAAGATAAATTAATCGTTTTTCGTAGCCTGTTTGGCTTTTGCCCTTTAACTTGGCCCGTCTGTAGTCTATGCTAGAACTCATCTTGAAGTAGAGCAGATGTAAAAGTAAACCTATGACAAAAAGAAAAAAAAAGCATACAGCCTAGTGGTTTGTTATAGCGTTTTTAGTTCCAAATTTAAATTAGACGAAAGAAACGACATTCATATTGTAGGAGTGTTTCTGTTTTTTTTTTGTCAGTTCAGAGTTTTGTTTGCAACCAGCCCATAAATACAATGTTTTGCCGATACTTTTTTTCGAATGTAATTTTAAATATTTCCATGCATGTTTGGGAAATATATTCGACACTCATCATGAGACTTGACTGGCCTTGACCTATGTTAACTTTTGTAGTAATTATGTTATTTGTTTATGAGTTTATTTTTGTGATGCCTATTATAGATACTGACTACTTACTAAGACAGTGGCCTGCTTTCGAGTGTATAAGTTCTGGTAATCGTTTACGGAAGATTAGGTTTGGCTACCATTGTGGGAATAAACCACTTAAAACTTACTGGTAGTAAATTCAGTAACATACATTGTAGTGTAACAAATTATGAACAGTGTGAAGCGTGTAGGTAATTATTATTCTAAGCACGCGAAATTTTCTCCCTAAAATAACACAGAAAAGGGAAAAATAAATATTTGTATCTAAAGCTCCTCACCTCTTCATTTTAACATAGGGTTGTCACTTCAAGAACAGTGTATATTATTATTATTTTTTTTATGGTATAGGGGGCAAACGAGCAGACGGGTCACCTGATGGTAAATGACTACCGCCACCCATGGGCACCTGCAACTCAAAGAGTCACAAGTGCGTTGCCGCCCTTTAAGGTGGTATTGGGAGAAGAGGGGGAGGGGGGAAGAGGGGAGAAGAGAAGAACGGGAATAGGGGAGAGGAAAGGGTTAGGGCCTCCGGTAACCTCACTCACGCGGCGAAATACAATGCAAGCATTGCTTCACTACCGGTTTTCTGTGAGGCCGTGGTATCGAGCGGAGTCGAGCCGGCCCATACGTGCCGAAGCATGGCTCTCCCATGTGAATTTTAATATATTTCACAAATATTAAGGTATCTATCTAAGCCCCTGGCTTTAAATTCTAGAACTGAACTAAGATGGGAATATTATAAATTTTTAATGTAGGTACGTACGCGTCATGATGACCGCCGTCTATTGGGCCGTATCCTTGTGAGCCACTTGTGCTATGATTTCTTACTACTTCCCTCAAATTTATTTTATGTATTTGAATTTTGAAAAGGCACAAGGACGCGTATCTGATATTTATATTATGTAGAATTCTCTACAATATTATTGATATTTGTAAGTTTAACCATATATTCAATTAACATCTATTAAACTGTAAAATATGTGTAAATGTAGTTAGGAGATGCCTAATGCCTATGTCCAACAGTGGGCTATTATAGGCTGATTGATTGTTTTTTTTTTTTAGAATTTTATTTATTTATTTTCCTTGATTGAAACTGTAACATAGTAGAATTATGTATTTACCCGAAAATTAAAAAAAGTTTGTAAAATAATATATTTTGAGAGTGTGTGGTAATGATGATAAATGGGAAAGATAGTTTAAAAATAGTTGCTTAAATATAGACACATCTGTCGTGTTATTCCTATTTTCATTCCACCTCATTGACATATTGCAATTGGGAACAGAATTATAATCGCTTTTATATTCACCATAAATCGGTTTTATAGGAACTCATTTTGTATGAATAGATTTTTAGCTTTACGACGGGTCTAAGCGTGTTATAATATAAATAAAATATTTTGTACATTCATTGGAATAGTGAAATATTAACTTTATAAAATCGTTTTGTCTGTATGTGGTTTTCAAGATAGAATGTACAAAACACGGTTTAGTTCCTTACATATACAAAGTAAGACGACACAACATTAATTTAAAAACATATAAAGTAATCAAAATTGTCTGAAGACCAAAAATGCAGTTTTACAATAAATTATGTTTACGTAGAAAATAAAAATACTAGATTTTGCCAGCGACTTCGTACATACATATTATAGATAAATTAAACCCAGATACAGAACAAATTATCATGCTCATCACACAACTATTTGTCCTGGGTGGGAATCGAACCCATGACCTCTGGCTTAGCAGTCAGGATCACTAACCACTAGATCAATAGATCAATCTAAAATCTATCACACGGGGACCGTACATTTTCCGGATTTAAGTAGCCTGTGTATCTCTTTGCCAAACTTCATCCAGATCCGTTCAGCCGTTTTTGCGTGAAGGAGTAACAATCATCCATCCATTCGCATAAACTTCCGTCTTTATATTATTCGTAAGATTAGTTAAGACTAAAGCTATTTAAAATGAAGAGCAAAATACGGAGGGATATTGGGATAGCCATGGTATTGTGTAAAATAGGTTTACCTAGTAACAGCACATAAACTGCGGTTCCAGCAACATCTGCACCTGATTGCGAGCGATACACTAACACACATCTATACTAATATTATAAACGTTTGAACGCGCTAATCTCAGGAACTACTGGTTCGAATTGAAAAATTATTTTAGTCTTAAATAGCCCATTTATCAAGGAAGGCTGTAGGCTATATAACATTATGCTACCACCAATAGAAGCGGAGCAGTGACAATAAACGCAAGTGAAACTGCGGGGACGGCTAGTATCTAAAATGTATTAATAATAATTTAGTCGAATATTATTCTACTTTTATCTTTAATGGCTATTCCCGTTTCTAGATATTTCAGTTTAGAATCTTAGAATTACCGACATTCTTAAATTATCTTTGTGAAACGATTTTTCAAGGTAAAAAAGAGATTTAAACCTAGGTCCATCCATCTTTCTATACTCATTTAGAATTAACTTATTAATATTTTTAAACCAAACCAATTCGCTACTACTAAAGCAAAAAGAGTGTGTTACAAATATTTAAAATTCGCGCCTTATATACTCTGTTCTCTTCTATATTGTAGATTCAAATAGTATATCTACTATTGAACATCACTACATAGTGGAGTATTGACAAAGTTTTGCTGTTTTCGACTGCAATTTTTGCTATTTCCATCATATTATAAGAGTAAATAAGCACTTCCATACAGTTTTCATTTAATAACAACACTAGGATTAAGAAAATAAGTCGGTCCCTGTTAAATTGATATGATTACAACAAAGTTTTTCTGTAACTTCGTCGAAGGCGTTTACAAATCAAATGCTTTCCAAGCTCTAAATATCTTATACAGTTACTTCAGATGATCAGAATTTTAGTTGTTGCATAATACGAAGATAAATCAATATATATTGCGTGCGTATGTCGGTAATCGGGATTGTTTGCAAAATTGGTGGCGTATCAATCAATGTATCGATAACAAACGGCGTTCTATTTACTAACATACAGTTGGAAAGACGGAAACCATGTATGGCTAAATGTTTCTGGTTAACTGTATAAGAATTTGTATAGTTATTTATAGTTAAGCTCTGGAACGTGGATCAAGTTGTCAGTCAGTTCAGTTAAGAAAAGTAAAGACGAACTTTATCGATATCTGAAGAACACTTTTTAACAGGGAGTTCAAGTTTGACGCCTGCTTTTTAAGTGATAAAAGAAAGCATAGATGGCACAGCACAAAAAACTTAGATTAGAATAGAAGCGGCTCAGTGTTACAAAGACGTAGAGTAGTATTGTATTTTTGCTCATGAATAAGAGCTTTGTTTAATGCGTGCGTAAGAACTTTTCCGTTTGGTAAATTTATTAGGCTATGCACCTAATATCACTAACCGTCACCTGACAATCCCTGTGGTTGTTTGCCAATTTACTTGTTAAATGGGGTAAGGAGTTGTTTCATAGCTTCATTGTGCGTCATTTACATTGCGTGACAAATTAAGTTTTGGTACGCAATGTACATACAGTATTTGAAACAGACGTTTGGATATCCTTTGCAATTCTATCTTAAAAATAATATAAAAGTAAAAATAAAACAACTTACAAGAATAGTGAAGTATTTTCTAGTCATTCGCTGCAATAAACGTCTGCTGTCTTGTCTAGACCGAACTCTTTTGTTTAAATAGAAAATTACGGGAGCTGGCAGTCCGAGTAGATCGATACCGTGCATGGGGAACGAGAAAAACGGGACGAGAGTGGTTTTAATATGGCACATACATATATTTTATTCCAATTTGTGCTCAGTATTTATGAAGAATGAACATTTGATGAACAATGAACCTTTGTTTAACGATATTACAGTATTACAGCGGTGTTGCCAGACCGTACACAAATTTCTAACCTAATCAATTCAATCCTTTAGAAGCTAAATAAATTTTTACTTCTACCTAATTATGCACATGCTGTGCTTTTTCTCAGCGCTAATGCACTGTTCCGTTCTAATAAGCACACCAAACTTTCTCTTCACCCACTTGACCTTAGCTAAAAAATAACTACGGTACTGGATGTGGTTTTAGATGTTACATAAAGAAAGAGATAGTAAGAGTCAGATTAGGAAATTGAGGAGATAGAGTGATTGTTTTTTTCTTGAAAGTGAACGCAGCACGGAACACGTATTGTACTCGGTCGCTCAGTAAGAGGTGTCTCCCAAGGTACCTATCTCAGGAGTCGTGTATTAATTACAAGTTATATCATTTCAGAGAGAATTGATGCGATTGACCTGTAATTGGATTGGTCAGACCGATGGTGAGCTCGATTTATCTCTTCAAGGGACCGAGTATATAACAAATTTCTCTCTGAATGATTTCCTTAAGGAGTGTTTATAAAAACAAATCGCTGACGGCATCACTTTAAAACTAAATTATTGGTAGGTAATCTTAAATAATTACAGTTATAAAAATACACATATAAGCCTGCTATCACGGTCAAACTTTCCCATCCTTTCCTTGAATGTTATTATAATAATATTAAATAATAATAATAATATTGCATGTAAGGATGGGGGAAATTGGACTAACACGGTATTTGGCTATTAAGATGTTTTGATATTACGTTCCGCATGACCAAATTCAAACCTGATATATGCACAATGTTGTACTTCATCATATTTTAATGAAAATGTTTCTCTCTTTTAGGTAGAATTCATTGATATTTAATCGACTTAGTGATCGCCCTGATGTAATTTGTAATTTAAATTAAGTATTCATAACAATAAAGGTCCCTCGATGGTAAGAAAAACATCCATTTTAAATATTGACATCACTAAAAATCTGTTGATAAATAGAGGTGAAAACCGAACGAAGGTACTATATTGTTTTGTCTTCGACTTAAACATATAGACGTAGAAGTTATTGCATTTTTAAATACAAGGGCACAACTAGCGAGATCTTTTTGCGGCGTCTCGATATGGAAATCGATTTCTTGTCTGCTAATGCTTGACAGGATCTAAAGAATGCAGCCGTCTCAGAGGAGATTGAAAGTGTTTGACTTGGAATTGTTATAGAAACAACATTGGCTAACTTCGTCCAGGTCTCCCAGTGTTGCTAAATACTAAAATGCGGTCTGAAGCTATGACAAGTCGTTTAGGTAACATCACGTTTAGTACAAGGGAGTACAAGGTTGTGATGGTATGTTATTCAACAAGGCCGATGGTGGCGTACGTGTCGGGCCGTTCGGCTCCCTTTGATATCAATTGAAGCCGAACGATGCCGAACATGCTCCTGAACGAGTGCCGTTGGTTGGGGCTGGTCATTTCCGAACTGCTATTACTATATATTATTATACAGTAGTAGTTTGCGCGACTGTTTATAGTTTAGAACAATACGTTACATTGTCCTCACATTTAATTTGCGCATGTAAGCAACTAACCAGAGATTAGTAAAAAACATGTTAAAAAAGAGTGTCCTTGAAGTTTCTTGCCTGTTCTTCTCCACTGGATCTACGAGTTGGAACAGGCAACTAGCTTCACGACTGACTTAGTCTGACTACTACTCCTGACAATTCAAAAATACCCATAATGGTTTAATTGAAATAAATGATTTTGATTTGATTTGATTTGATTGAACAGCATAATTTGACCATGTTTTGAATCACAAGTTCATACTATGAGTTGTTACTCAGCTTGATCGTTTACACACTGTTTTACAAATGATATAAAGTTTAAAAGTTTGGTTTTTTTGTTTGGCGCTAATCTCTGGAACTGAGAGTCTAATTTGAAAAAAATAAATTGATTTTGATAGCCAAATGCTTGAAGAAGGTCATAAGTTATTTAACGTTACGCTATGGCACTTAGAAGTCGAGCAGTGACCATAAACATGGGTGAAGCTGTGGGGTACGTATAGTAGTGTATATAGTATGTTATGCTATTAAGCCATTTGTCGTTGTCGCGGGTTACTTCCACGCTTACCGAAGTAAATCAGTCGACGTTTCAATATGTCAGGCGATATTTCTTTAAAAACAAATTTATATAGCGATACTGTAATGAGTCCTTGTTATGTTGTTGTGGGACCTACTTATGGTTGACAATTTGTTTAACGAAATATTTCAGTTGCGAGGTTAGTAGTCGTGAAACAAACACGGAACAACTTATTCAATTTGGGGCTACTTAATTCTTTAGTCTCCGGGGACGACATTGGGTGACGTGTTTGAGTACTTTATTATAATAGCCATAGGGTTGCCAAATTTTTATTTTATGGGATAAAGGGCAAACGAACAGACGGGTCAACTGATGGTAAGTAACTACCGGCTCCCATGGGCACCTGCAAGTCAAGAGTCACAAGTGCGTTGCCGGCCTTTAAGATGGGAGTAGGGGAAGAGGGGGAGTTTGGGAGAAGGGGGGAAGAGGGGGAGAGGGAAGGGTTAGGGCCTCCGGTAACCTCACTCACTCGGCGAAATACAACGAAGCATTGCTTTACTGCCGGTCGTCTGTGAGGCCATGGTGTCACTCCGGTCGAGCGGATGAAATTAAGAATACAGTTTATTACTATTAATCATAATTTCGGCGCATTCAAGTCAATGACACTTTTTTAAAAGATACTTTATTCATATATCAAGGTTAAAAAAGCACAAAATACGCCTGGATGTTAAGTGGTATCATATACTCAATGTTAAATCGATCTCGGTTCGTAATGGACCTCTTTCGATCCCCATTGACAATACATCCTCACTGAATAGCAGTGATTAATGGTGTCTTTAGAAAGTAATAACACAAGATGGGGCAGTTGAAAATTGCAGAAAAAGTGTTTTACCTATATTAGGCAATTACTACATATTATAAAACAAAGTCCCCCGCCGCGCCTGTCTGTCTGTCTGTTTGCGATAAACTGAAAATCTACTAAACGGATTTTTATGCGTTTTTCACCAATAGACAGAGTGATACATGAGGAAGGTTTAGGTGTATAATTTATTAACGTTTTGTGTAAATTGGTTGAAATATGATGATGATTGTTGAAGGTATCTCTACAACCCGTGCGAAGCCGGGGCGGGTTGCTAATAGTAATAATAAGTAGCAGTAATAGTAAGTAGATGTTAAGTACAGCTCATTTTTTCATTTCTCGATTCGGGAATGTGCTGCAAAGGGATGAGCACAATGTGATGAAGAGAATTTTTTGTAAGGAAGTTACCGGTACAGGGGTTGAGGACGACCAAAGAAAGGATTGTTTTTTTTGACGGGTCACCTGATGGTAAGTGACTACCGTCGCCCATGGACCCCTGCAACTCAAGAGTCACAAGTGCGTTACCGGCCTTTGAGATAGGAGTACGCTCTTTTCTTGAAGGTCGTATCGGTCCGGAAATACCGCAGGCGACAATTTGCTCCAAAGATAATTGAAAATCTTTATTAACACAAAAAGAAGGACATACATAATAATTTGGTAAATCAAACTTAATGGAATGTAATCACATGGTACAATACGACAGGTTTAGTTAGTCAAGAAAATGTTAACAAGTTATAAACCCTGTCTCTTACACAGGATTTATAACATTTTCTCAATAACAATACATTGACTGCCGATTAAAGGGATATGACTTACTCAATAATAAGCAGAAAAATGACGAACGATGGAGTAGAATGGTAGAAAATAATACATCGCACCGATCCTAAATGCATTGTATGCAATACATTGTGCTAAAGAGATTTTTTTTCATAAGAACTTACATGGGTACTTATTTAAGGGGTAATGGCTACATAATGATTTTTATAAGCAAATGAATTAAGCTTCTGCAATGGAACTAGGTATTTCGACTATCAGCGCCAACTCCCCCATATACAATACAGTTACCCTTCTAGAAGAAGTGGCAGGTATGGTATTTTAGATTGTATAAACTCATTAAAAATAATAGAATTAGGTATCACTACATATTATAAAACAAAGTCCCCCGCCGCGTCTGTCTGTGCGCGATAAACTTAAAAGCTACTGACGGATTTTCATGCGGTTTCCACCAATAGATAGAGCGATTCATGAGGAAGGTTTAGGTATACAATTTGTTAAGGTTTTATGTGAATTGGTTGAAGTATGATGATGATTGTTAAAGATATCTCTACTACTCGTGCGAAGCCAGGGCGGGTTGCTAGTACAATATTAAACAAGAAATTGGTGCTTGTGCGAGTAAGTAATGTGTGGTGTTGACAACCCTAATACACTATAAACTCTACTCGAACCACACCCCTACAAGGTACATTACCTTTGGAAGTATAAACGTCACTTTTTTCTACACTGAAATACATTTTATTTCCTACACGAAATAACTCGTTAAACAAATACTTACTTCAGTTTTATTTTACGTCGCGTAAGCGTTCCCACACTATCATGAATGTTTGATGATAAAAATCATCTATTTCACAAGACAGCACACATATAAACAGCCATAGACAGTATCAAAATAAATATAATACCTTTACATTTAAAACATCTTATAAATAATTGTAGTTATATTATTATGTTACTAATAAAATAAAAGAATAACAATTATAAAGAAAATACATAAATGATAATTTTTTCAAATAGGTATAATTTACATTGTGCCCTATTATTGTCTGTACAGCTTTATACCTTATCTGTCAACGTAACGCATATGCATAAGTTTGATGTGATGACAAACAAAGGAGGCCTAAGATACTACATCAAAAGTGTCTAGGGATTAAGTACGTTTTAGAGTATCGCCGCAATTGAGGATTATTGTTTTAACTTTTTTGAATCGTTATCGATTCTTTTTAGTGAATTTTACTATTTGAATAAAAAAAATTCTAAAAATTTTGATCAGAAATAGAAAATCAATGTCAATCAGGATTCCTATAAAAGTGTGTAATAGCGTTTTTACAAAACCATTACAATTTCTGCATCGAAGTTGAAAAAAGTTGCATCGATATGGAGCGACGACATCGTTTGACACGAGAAGAAATGATCAGGGCCGTCGGAATGTTGCAAGCTGGTTCCAGGTAACATACTGTGGCTGTCGCTTTTGGCACTACACAGAGCGTCATAAGCCACCTGTGGACACCCTATCATATCACCACTCGCAGATAGGACCGGTACATCCAAAATACTGCTCGACGGAATCGTACCATGACAGCCATGATGTTGGTTACGAGGCTCCACAGCTCTTCAGGCTTGCTGATAAGCGACCAAGCCAGCCGAAATCGCTTGTGAAGGGGGAACATTTGAAATTTTGCCAGGATGTTCATTCATATTTAGGGGCAACGAAAACGGTTTGGGCCGGTTTTGGATCAGTGGAAGAACCGATCTCATTTGGATCAGGGGCAACTTCAATGCTCAGATTTATGCGGAGAGCATTGTTTCAGACGTGATCATCCCTTTGCAAAGCCGGTTGGGTGTTTCGTTTTGACTAATGCACGGCCACACACGGCTAGAGTAGTAACTCTTTGAATTGTGCACGCATGGGATATGGTCCAATGAAGAGCACTGCCGAGTATAGATACACAACATTTTTTTGGCTTGTTAGAAAGAACGTGGGCTGCCATTCCTCAAAGTGATTTCGATGAACTGATTTTAAGCATGCCAAATCACTGTGATTGTATGCTGTGCTGTGCTGTCTTGTGAAATAGATGATTTTTATCATCAAACATTCATGATAGTGTGGGAATGCTTACGCGACGTAAAATAAAACTGAAGTAAGTATTTGTTTAACGAGTTATTTCGTGTAGGAAATAAAATGTATTTCAGTGTAGAAAAAAGTGATATAGCCCGTGCACGTCATTTTTGGCCTTAGCAGAATATCAGCACCGCTTCGTGTAAATATGGTGTAGCTAAGTACCATTTTTGGATCAAACAAAGTATAGGAACCCTATTAGTATTTATTTTTTTTAGTGTGTATTACTTTCGTGTGCTAACAAAATAAATGTTTTTGTTTCTGTCTTTCGTTCTTCTAGTTCTGATGGTGAATTTATCGTCAAGTTAATTAAGCGGGTCATAAGATTGTTCATTGCTCACCACACAAAATAAAAAAAAATAGGCAGTCATGGGACTGCCGACGGAAGTGAAAACTTAAACGAAACGACTAACTTAAAACGTCACATTAGCAGGCTGGTGACATTAATTAATAAGGTGACAGAACTCAATGTTAAGATTAGCGCCCTCTAGTGGATCTATATATGTATTATTAGCATGACGGTCACGAGTCAGTGCTTTTTCCTCATAGCAAAAGTGCACAAACATGCCTAAAGAAGTTTTCACTTCAAAAAAGATCTACAAAGAACTAGCGAGGAGTACGTCACTGACTATTTGCCTTTGTCAACTTCTCACATGTCAGATCAGGTAAAATTATTATGCATGTAGATCACGCATAATGATATTACCTCGCATATTCGCATTCGCGTGCCGGTAACAGGTGGTGCTATATATGTTTCTTATTTATTACCAACTCTTCAGCTATCGATAAGAGCCCTAAAGACCCTTACGGAAAGGTTAACAGCTGTGACTGATGATATTAATAAGGTGAGAAACGAATATATCAGGTAACATTCACACACACATCTAAAAAGCTTGCTGAAATTTCTTTCAATTTTATAATTACGAGAACGCAAAATAAGTATATTCAGTTGCAAATATAAGGACGTGGAGTCTATACGCTTCTTAATTCACTTACAAGGATAAAAAGAAATAAATTATATCTATACTTATAATAAATCTGTAGCGGGATGAATTCTGTACATTAAATATATTTAAAAAAAAATCGACTGAGGGGTATTAAGATATCGACACTCAAAAATTTCTTGTCTGTCTGTCTGTCTGTCTGTCTTTCTGTCTGTCTGTTTATATGTTCACGATAAACTCAGAAGTTACTGAAGGGATATGCTTGAAACTTAGTATGATAATAGTTTGAGTGGCTGCGCAGGTTATAGGGTACTTTTTATCCCGGGTTAAACTTAGGTTCCCACAGGAAAATCAATGAAAGCTGTAATAACATTGTAACGTTAGTAGAATGTATATGCTTATTTCGAAATTTACTACAGTGAGCGTCCAGCTTATCTGGTGCAGAGTACGATTTCTACTAGGTTCGGTGCCGGATCGAATCCCTCTTTGACACTGTTTTCTTTTTTGCACTTTTTTTTTCAATATATAAACTAATTTACTTTTTTAAATTAGGTATCGTTTTTAACCGACGAAAATAAGGAGGTTCTCCGTTCGACCGTTTTTATAAATATTCTTTTTTTTTTATGTTTGTTCAGCCCTCTCCGTTATTTATGAACTGATTTTGATTATTCTTTTTTGTTAGATAGGGTATACCTCAAGGGTGGTCCCATGTCAAGGAAGTAAGGATCTGATGATGGAATTCTGATAAAATTGAGAGAAACCCTCGAAAATTGTAGAAACCAATAGTGTTTCTGTTTACTTTTCATTACTTTATCAGGTATTTAGAAATCCTCACATCATGTAGCCGAGCTGATAATGAAAAAAAAAACATAAAAAAAAAAAAATCGAAGAAAGAAACTAAAAAGCAAAAACTAAATAAACCTTTTAAATAAGCTTAATACTTAAGACTTAAAAGGTTTATTTATTTTTTGCGTTTTAGTTCTTTTCGGCAGTTTAATTTTTTTTTTATATTTTTTATAAAACCCCTCAATTTAATTAACTAATAAATATTAAGAGTACAAAGAATCGATTTTTACCTGTGATTTAAAGAAATATTATTAGTTAAATTAGATTTCACCTGCAAATATTCATGTCTGTTTGAAGGATTTCGAGTGAATGTATATTTTCAATCGTAGGATATCATCATGCTTTTCTGTGGTGATTGCTGAAGCAGCAGGAGTTGTTTTTTCTTTGTTTGGTAATCCCAGAGTAATCGAAAGCTGGTTCTTGACTATGTCAACGAGCTATTTTGCCTCTCGCAGCCATTAAATTCTAAACTATTCTATTCTAAACTAGGCAGAGCCTGTACTATGGTAACCAGACTGCTGATAAATATACTTATATATTTCTAAATACATATGTATTATAAATAAATTACACCCAGACAGAGAATAATTCGTCCTGGGTGGAAATCGAACCCACGACCTCTGGCTCGCTCACAGCAGTCAGGGTCACTAACCACTAGACCATCAGGCCAGTCCAGTAAATATACATATATTTATAAATAGAGTTATAGAAAAAGAAGATCCAAACTTTTAAACTTTTGCGTTCCATGATAATATAATTACGTTGACGGGAATTCACGCGATCACGTATTTCAAAAGTATTACAGTACCTACAGGCCTGTGATCACGGCTACGACCACGGCAAAGCAAAGGTTTGTCATACCTTTTAAATACGTTATCGCGTTGATTCCTATCAAAATGATTATATTAGAATATAATTTTTATTTAAAGCATCTATCACTTAGATGTTAGTTTAACTTAACGCTTTGTTAGTATTACAGTATTTTACTAAATTAAATGCATAGCAGACACTATCGCCAAAAAAATTACATCCAAGCTGAAATATTGACATGTAACCGGTGAAGTTTTTTTACACTTTCAGACCGTTTACTTTCCGTTCGGTAACAGTAGTGTGAAATCTTAAGTTACACCGTGACTAAACAAAGCTCAGAAGCACACATTTATCTGTTAGGTATACCGAGGGGGCCCATAGTTTCTAGGAAGCGGCACTGACTGACTGACTACAGCAAGAGTCTCCCAATTGGTCGGACGAATCGAGATGTTAGGTCGTCACAGTTGTTTTATGACCATTTTCTGCGAGGAGAACATCTCGCGCAAGGAGGAGGTGACGGTGTGGATTCGGTAGAAAAACTTCCAGGTTGAACCTTTTCATTCGCGCTCTCATGCGTACGCTAAGAGTGTATGAGACGAGTTTTATGTTCTTCACCCGAAACAGAGTCTCCCGTGAAGAGAGTGTCTGGACATCGAACAGTTGCTGTCCGCTAGCCAGCGCTGGGTGGATCATTGGAAACAAAACGTCGCCGTACCGACGGTTAACTCATAAACCTGATAGCCTTTAACCCTGATATACGGCCTCACCAATAGCCCGGTGAGGTGAGCTTCCACACGAAAAACAAATGAGTAATGTTACCACAGCCAAATTATGTCGTTATTTCACGTGTAAGCAACCAAAACAACCTTTTTTGTACGCTCCAGGTTGTTTCACCGCCAATACAGTACAAAAAATCCTGCCTTGAGAAAGAGGTACTATACAATAAGCGACAAATTGCTGTTTTCCGAAAAAAACGCGAACGAAGTCGCGGGCACAGCTGGTATAAAATAAATACAGAAACAATGTAATTTTTGAAGTTTTTAACGCATCAACCGCCACTGCGTTTGTTTTTTGATTTTGATTTGATTTTGAGGGATTGTTATTTGTGTAATATGTATTTGTGAATTACACAAATAACAATGTGACAAATAACATGTGGTTGTATTTTGTGTATTTTTGTTCCGAATGCAGAAAGTTGATTTACTTATAAATTACTTTTTATTGCTTTGCTCTTAAGCAAAACAATAAACAGTATTTTATTGGCACTTTACGTTGTTGTTTAATCTTATTACATTTTTGTAGAACTGTCCCGTGTTGTACAAGATTGGACCTTTGTTTGATGTAGTTTACGACAACGTCCGCTTAAACCTACCCATAACTAAGTGTATTAACAGAGAGAAAAAGGCTTCTTCAATGCCGTAAGATAGAAAACACCTGAAATTATATTACCTAAAACATGCAGAAAGTCACCTTCGGATTAGCTTCAGGATAACCCTGACTAAGAACTGAACGTCGATCTGATGTTAGATTAGATAGACTACAGAAGACTTCTTTATTGCAGACAGTTTATATTTTGCGAATTCTTGCGAAGACGGCGGATTTGTTCAAATACAGATCACGGGGCGATAAACCTATAACTGGCGGTGGATAGGACCGAGGAGGTGAAAATCTCTGTTACAAATTCCTTAGATGGACTGTAAGTGGCAAGGAAGGATACAAGGTCACACAGAATAGATTTCAAAAAGGGTTGCCAACCGAGATTGAAATTCTTTGTATTTCAAATCAACCCTAAACCCGCATTTGTCTTCTTTGGAACCTTACAGGTATTAAACTACACAAAAATCAGACGGAAAAGCATTGCTTATCAGAATCGAGTACGTGTTTTAATGAAATTCTAACAACTCTTTTCCATCCTTGAATATTTTATGGAACTATCCAAATATAAATAATTTTAGTCGTTGATATTTGTTGCCAACGCTTCATCAGATCCAAGGCTATCCACCTGTTACAAAGTTTGTTCGATAAACCACGGAAACTGCCAGTTTTAACTAGTTTGACCTGGTTCACTCACTGACGTTCTGACCTTAGAAAACCAGGTGGCGGTTGGTTGAAGCTGAACATGTTATGATGTGGTTAAAATGAAATGTGGTTCGGATTAATCTTTTACAAGCGTTAAACTTTTTTATGTCACTAAGTCAGGTAGGTGTTTCTTCTTTGTGTCTTTTTACCTACAAAGACAGAGAGTAAAAACCTAAAAATGTAGACTATACAATATTATTGTTTTGTATATGCACCCGGTACATGTTCATTGGACTGGCCTACTGATCTAGTGGATCGTGATCCCGACTACTGAGCCAGAGGTCGTGGGTTCGATTCCCACCCAGGACAAATAATTATGTGATGAGTATGATCATTTCTTCTATGTCTGGGTGTAATTTATCTACAATATGCATATATTTAGAAATATATAAGTATTTTTATCAGCAGTCTGGTCAGCATAATATAGGCTCCGCCTAGTTTGGGATCAGATGGCCGTGTGTGAGATGTTATTATAGACAATATATACAAGTCATTATTAGTCAGCAAGTACGTAAAAAATATAGTAGTAAACGGGAAAAAATAAAAAACGAGAAAAGCGTCACGTAGCATAATTATGACACACGAGAGATCTCCTGTTTCACAATTATGCAGAGATTCGCAACATTTACTCTACTGTGGCTTTCTTTCTGATTTTTAATAAACATTCATACGTTCGTAATTCCTGGTAACTGCCTACCATCAAGTGTGCAGTGTGCTTTTTGCATATGTAGTTGCATTAAAAGTTTATAATTAATTACCCTTCCATATTCGTTCTGGAATCAAGCACAGATTATTTGCCTACAAAATCATAAGGGTCAATTTAGACTGCGGCCAAATGCTCGAGCACTATCAAAATGAAACTCTTTTTCCAAGTCGTATACAGAGTGTTACAGAAAGGTGTGGTCAAATTTTATGATGACCGTTACGTGTAGCCGACAAATAGTTAATGTAACTTGAAAAAAAAAATTCTAATGTAGAAGCACATTTATCAACAACACATTATGAATTTTGCCGTCAAATTCAATGATTTTGTATTTTTTTTTATGCAGACATTTTCAGAAAAATCTGGACATTTGCCATGCATGCATGCATGCAATATTAGCTATATCGGCCGATTTTCAAGTTTAATTTTTCAGTTTTAAATAAAATTTCTGTACTAAAAATAATGGTTTTGTCATTAAATTGTGCGCTTTACGTTATTCATGGGGTCTACTATATGACTCTAAACTATGACCACACTTTAATTCATGAGAATAGTTAAATCACTTATTTTAATTATAGACAACTTGTCAATTTAACATTTAGAATTTTATGTTTTACGTAATAGTAAACTTAAAAGACCAAAATTCTACCAGCTTGCGTTCTTTTTTTTGTTATGGGATAGAGGGCAAACGAGCAGACGGTTCACCTGATGTTAAGTGACTACCGCCGCCCATGGGCACACTCGAGAGTAACAAGTGCGTTGCCGGCCTTTAAGAGGGGAAGGGAGGGCGAGAGGGGAGAGATTTAATTGATGCGAAATACTTTCAAAAAGGTTAACATTTTAATTAAATCTGTGCGAGTTGTTCTTTTGTAAAAGCTTTTGTTTAAAACAGAAAGTTAACGCGAACAACGCTTATATTCATTCACACTCTTTCTATGTACCTACTTTGAATTTTATAAGCATAAAAGGCACACATACAAGTGCTCATAATGGTATATTCTGTATTAAACATAAAAAAAATTAAATGTGAATATAAGGCGGACGTAGAATACACTGAGAGTAATAATATAATGAAAAATACAAAAGTAATTTACACAAGAACACCGTGAAGTAAAAAATGGTTTCATAACACTTATTACAATGTAAAAGTGTTTATATATTTAAAGTACAAATTTGCTGTGAGGCTGTTTCAACACATAAAGGACACTTCGCACAAGCGACACAAAATGCACCATGAGTTAAAATAAAACGATGGATGTACCAATAACGACTTTGCTTTAATGAACAATGTGGAGGATCGGGTGTTATGTCTCTCCAACACAAAGGGAGAATCCTCCAACCAGGCGAGGTGATCATGCCTGGCGGGCCGCGGCCCCACGGTTGATGTTGGGAAGTTGTATATATACTAGTAGGTGCGAGAACTCTCATAGCGCGATGCAGGATTAGTAGTTACTTCGTAGTTCAGCTCGTCTTCGCTAGATGATGTTAGAGTATGTTTTTGCTGTATGTGGAAATCGCCACGAACATTTTTAATATATAATAAAATCTGTATCAGAATAATTCTTTCAATCGATACAACTTTAGTGTATTTAAAATCATTTTGTTATGCTCTGGGCAAACGACATATATATTTTAGGTAGTTTGAACGTAGACGGAGACTAGTAACTTAAATATAATTGAACCAAGTATAAACATTTATATTATAAAATACTTACAGCCATAAAAATATTTATTGGTAATCTTATTGTATTCTACGTCCGCCTTATATTCACATTTCTTTTATTGCATTTGCATCTTTTAAGAATATTTTTCTTGCTTTTGTTTCCTATAAAAATAAGGTAATAATAAACTTGAATGAATCTTCTTCAGTACAATACATTGAAAGAAAACAGAGCCTGTATCTTACTAATGTTGAATCAATAAAGAAGAGATAATAAATTTGTCTGAAGCACGATTCCAATCCAATTTTTGGGTTAAGTGTTGTTGGATCAATTTACACTTATTGTTAGAAGGAAATTTGTACCGATCAAATACCGCAGATCATATCTCCGGTATTTTTGTAAGTTTATTTCTGTTTGAGAAAACGAACGGAATTGATAATATTTATTTAAACTTTACACACACTCGGTACATTCGGTTCTGCAACACTTAACCTTAGCGAGACAGAGACAGAATAAAGTAGAATATGAGTGAAGTCTATTTTTAAGTAAAAGTAAATATTCTGTCAGTAAAATAACTCCAAAAACAAGCTGTACTTTGAGGATGACATCCTCAAAGATAGCTTTATAAGTTTAGCCTCTGATAACTGCGAAAAGATTCCATTTTGTCTTGCGTGCTGAGGATCTTGGTTACATATTATTACTTATTTTCAAAATTTCAACATTATATATACTTATTTACTTTAGACTGTTAAATAAATCGGGTTAAATAAATCGAACATAGAAAATCACATCGTCTAAATAACTGACATATAAAGGATGCTGTAATTAATTGTGGAGGTTTGACGTATAATAGGACCATTAGACAGATTCTCGATCAAGATGTTCCAATTATACAGATATGTATTTACGAATTCGGGGCCAGTATTTAATTAAGAGCCACTCAAGGTAATAACGTGCTTCAATATCGATGGCCCAGATGCTACTCAAATTATACAGCTGTTTGTTTTATTGTGTTCATTCTCTTTTATTTGTTACTTGCAACCCGCCTCGGCTTCGCACGGGTAGCAGAGACATATATTATAACACTTTTATAACAAGTAACCGTCTTCTGAATACGATGAGCTAATAAGTACTTATACAATCTAGATTCATCATAATGGCGTAACCACCTATGTTACAGAAATTTTGTGAAAAGGGCTGAATCCTGATGCCTGATTACTTGTTACCTGGATCTGAACTAAAAATATTTTTAAATTTTATTTTCTAACTAGCAGCGCCTCGTGGTTTCATCCACGTAAGTCCCGATCCCGTAGGAATATCAGGATAAAATTAGCCTATATGTTATTCCAAGTCTCCAGCTATCTACATACCAAGTTTTATCGCAATCGGTTCAGTAGTTTTGGCGTGAACCAGTAACAAACATCCATCCATCCAAACTTTCACATTTATAATATTAGTGGGATTAGTAGGATTCAAGTGTAATATTAGAAATTGTTTAAGCAGATTCCATTGATGTAATATCAAGTCTAATGACAAACTGTTAGTTGTACATTAGTCAGTGTACCCGACACGAATTTCAATTAACTCCTGTTAACACGGTTGTAATTATGTGAGTAGTTGCAATTATCAGCGTCTCTTAATTAGAGGATCATTGGGATTATTATTAGCTTAGTTGAATTAACGTGTAGTGTGTGTGTGGGTTTTCTAATGGAAACATAGAACTGACTAATCAGGTAGAACCTTAACCCTTAACCTTCAATACCGACCCCAAATATATAAACATAATACTGCTAAGTCCGCCTCACTAAAACCCTGACGTAAGTATTAGTAAGAGCTGTTGTATTGTGTTGTAGGTGTAGGTGTTCATTTCTCCTTGCGCCTCAGTTTTAGAGACTAAGACAGTAAACTTTTTTAGAAGGTCGGGTTAGGATAGTTAGAAAAACATCATGAATGCCATATGAAGACACCAATATTACAGACAGTAGGTGTAAATGATTATTAATTGTTGAATATTCGACATAGTAGTAGTAGATAGATGCTCGTGGATACCTTCAATGAGAGCGCGACTGACATCCGCTTACATACTTAATTGTTTCTCACCCTAATTGCACATTAAGTGTGTTCACACATTACAAAGAGGATTAATTTGGACTGAAGGAGAAATTGTAGACAGACTAACTCTCTGACGAGAGTAAGTCTGTCTATACTTACAATAACAACAGAGATTTTTCACTTGCACACATCTCTAGCACGCTCAAGTCATAGAAGCAAAACAAATATAGAAATACACCTATTATCCCTTGTCTAAGTATAAATGTGTAATACCTAAAGTTAATGTCTTTAATGTAGTCTTACAATTTTCATTGAATAAAATGTTTGTATTTTGTATTTTAAATCAATCTGAAATGCAAAAAAAAACTATGAGAAGTGTACATGTATAAGCTTTTGCAACGCGGAACACAAAGCTACATATATTAAACTAGCAGCGCCCCGCGTTTTCACATGTGTAAGTCCCGATCTCCTGAGAAAATCGGAATAAAAAGTAGCCTATGCGTTAATTCAGGTCTCCAGCTATCTACATACCAAGTTTCATCGCAATCGGTTCAGTGGATTTTGCGTGAAAGAGTAACAAACATCCATCCATCCATCCATCCAAACTTTCACATTTATAATATTAGTGGGACAGTGGGATCAGTTACAACTGTCGTACACAAAGCAGAGAACGATACTTTGGAAACACTATGCGTCCTAAGTGAGCTGCATTTGATTTCAATAATATACATATGTAAAAGAAAAACATATAAGAGGGGTTCGTGGCTATGTGGTAACCGAGTAGGTCAGCATATTACAAAGTTAAGTAATACTAGGTAGGTCTGTCTCTTTTTTTTTTTTTTTTTTTTGTGCGTGTGGAAACCCCACCGTGGTTTTCGGTGGGGCGGTGTGTCGGAATCGAACCGACTAAAACCACACATCATGGTTAGACTGAAAGCTGACCCCAACTTAGTTGTGAAAAGGCCCGGAGGATGATGAGGATGATGTAAAAGAAAAACAGGAAAATTTACTATATTAATTTATTTTGTCAAAAACTACACTCTACAATATGGAAATCATGAAACGGAAACCCCTTATAAAATATACCGTAAAAAGGCATATAATTTAAAAACGGGGTAAATCTAAGTCTGGGCTTTAAAGATTACGGGGCAATAAAGCAAGGCAATTACTTAGGTAACTTCTAAAGTTACCTTGAAACTATAAAACTACCATATTCTGTAGCCTCGAGACGGTAGCGTCATGGCAGTAACGAACAAATTACCATGGGAGTGTCCAACCATGACTAACTTCCAATTAATATAATTAATTAGTGAATATAAATTATTGTAGTTTTGCAGTAATTAGTATAAATATAACAGCTTTTGGTTTTGTAGACAAATGATCGAATAATAGTAGTTTTGGATTTTTTATTACTAGGTGTTGCCCGTGACTTCGTTCGAGTGGAAACTTTGATATGTATGTGTGAGCCTATCCCACATTTTTCCGAGATAAAGCCTATGTGCTATTCTAGATTATAATCTATCTCTGTGCCAAATTTCATCCAGATCCGTCCAGCTGTACAAAACGAAAATCCATCAATGCAAAATTTCGCATTTATATAGTTATAAGATTACGTAACTTGCCTGTTTGTTTCTCTGTTAGTAATACCCTTTAAATGAAGTTCTAGATTATGTGATTTTGTTTCATTGCTCTTAAAAGTGAAATAATCAAAATATTTTTAAGTTGCTTAAAATCTATCCTAGTTAAAACATTTGTTGTAAATTAGGTTACCAAGACTTGTATTTTTTTCATTGTTAAAACGTTATTAGTACCTTTAGTATAATCCATGAAGAAAAAGCCACTAACACTACAACCCGTAGAGTCTTGTAGAGAGAGAAAGAGAGAGGGAGAGGGAGGGAGAGAGAGAGAAAAAGATGTAGAGTTTGTAAAATTTTACAAAACTACTTACCTATTAAAAAATAAAAAAGGCTACTGAGGCTAGTAACACAATGTAACAAGTATCACATATTACTACATAATACATAATGTAATGTAATGTAATGTGTAGTCCAAGAAATGGCTTCAAATCGATAGTGTGCTGGGTGGGGTTCGAACCTGCAACCATGATTAATGGTAACTCCGAGCCCTTATTCAATAGCCTGGCTATTAACTTGGTTACACTGGCCGTGCTCACATACCATAAACATCACGTTAATTCTTTTTAATGTAATTGTATAAGAATATCATTGCTAACATGTCGAAATATGCCCAAAACCATATCATAACCCTAATATATATGTACATATATGTTACACATTTACATTGTAATGATCAAAGTAATTAACGCATTCCCTTTGACCCGTGTAGAACAACGTCAAAAAACATGCGGTACCCGGATAGGTAGGTTACCGCGAACCTTGATAGAGTACCTATTACACCCGGATTTTATTTACAAAGGTCGAATATTCTAGAACATTTATCTCAGGTAGAAAACTTAGGGTTGTCATTCACTGAGGTGTAATGGAACGACAAAAATTAAGGAACAAGCTAAAAGAGTTTTGTAATTTAATAACTATAATCATCTCTTTAAATTTTTCTATACAACTACGATTGAAAACAAGCAGATAGCGCATTTAATGGTGAGCGTTTACCGTTGAAAAGTGAAGATATTTCCTTAGGTGAATGCCCTATCAAACTAAGTGAGAGAGAAATCAACCATGCTATTTGTTGTGTATGTGATTCTGGCACACACACAACACATAATAAAATTCAAGGGATTATATAACCAGGCATAAAAAAAATATTTCAGGTCAAACAGTATTACACTTTAAGCGAACCTAATATGCAGATTTTTTTTGCCTCGCACAACCAATCTCTGGAACAAATTGTCGCCTGCGGTATTTCCGGATCGGATATTTAAAAAATCAAGAAAAGAACGCACTTGTGTCTCTTGAGTTGCAGGTGTCCTTTGGCGACGGTAGTCACTTACCATCAGGTGATCCCTCTGCTCGTTTGCCCCTATAATATTGTCACACCTCTGTGACATACGTTAGTACTGACGGGTGAGAAGTCCGCACTGATTGACTTTCGAACCATTTTGAAATGTATAATTGTTAGAATAGGAGTGACTCACGTCGCAGACGGCTGAGAGTCAGGACCTTCTGTTCAAGAAGCGACGATTTGATGAAGAAATCACAATTAGCTATTACGATTGTAATATGTGTTAAAGTTCAGTTTGCATTATATTTATTCAATTCCTTGCAGATGTTTTAATTGTTCTTCTAGACATCCTTTTCCTGAGTATATACGCATTTCCCCAACACTACAATATATAAAAAAAAATGTATATGTCACAACATGTACATTGTAGGAGGAATAAGTAATTAACGCATTCACTTTGACATATTGTACCAAAGTTAAGACAAACGAAATAGTTTACTACACACACAGTAGTTAGAACAACACACTAGATAGAAAGAGCATATGCTTAAATATTTTTACGGCTAAGGTCACACACATGACCACGACCCAGCTTATAAGGGACAATTGGACGCTCGCAGTATCATAAAAAGATGGAATATGGGCTAGTAACTGTATCTCTTATAAACTATAGTCACCAAAACTTTCAACATAGGGTTTACTATATCACAATTCTACTTGAAATATTTCTTTACATAAACAACTCGTTCCAGACAATCTTGACTTTCATAACTCCATTTTTTTTTTAATAGACAACTCCTGCATTAGGAATTACTGCTGTGTCGCAGGGGACTTTACAAACATACAAAGGACGGACACAAAGAACACCCAGACTCAGGTGGGAATCGAACACCTGTAGCATAGCAGTCAGGGTCACTAACCACTAGGCCAATAAACCAGTCAAAGTAATATAAAAAAAAGTGATATAAAATGCACTAGATTTGTTAAATTTTATTTATTTATTATTTGTTAGGGTTATTGATTATTTGTTGGCTATTTGTTAGGGTTCCGTACCCGAAGGGGGCCTATTACTAAGCCTCTGCTGTCCGTCCGTACGCCTGCTGTCAGCAATAGGGACACAGTTAAAATTTTCACAGAATGTGTATTTCTGTTGCCGCTATAAAATATAATAAATTAAAGGGGCTTCCTACTTAAAACGTGATTTTTTTGACTTTGTTTTGCTTGATCTTAATAATGGCAACAAGTAGACGCTAGAAATGATCATCCAGGAAAAGTGTTTTTTGAAGTTTTTTCCTCGCTCACTTGTTTCTCTTACAAAATTATTTAAAAAGTACGGAAAAAAAAATTTCTTAAATATAAAAAAACAAAAAAAGTACGGAACTCTCCATGCGCGAGTCCGACTCGCACTTGGCCGGTTTTTTAAACAATCACAACGGCAATCAAGCACACAGCAGATCTGAAAGTGAGTAATAAAACTAACATACGTTCGCTGGTTGCGTTTATACTTTCTATTCAATATCCTTTATCCACGACCCGGTGGCCGTAGTACAAAATTTGAAAACACATCACTGTGCCACCGTGGCTTAAATTAACAAATATCGTTTTAATATCATTGTATTTGTTCTCAAGAATCCGTAATTTATAACAACATATTCACGCAATTTTAATATTTCCTATAAACGACATTCAAATAAGTCTGTAATAATATTAGCAAGTCCAGACTCCTGGCAACATTTCAGCGATTTTAAAACTAATAAATACGGCGAGGAAGAAATGAAAAATGAGTTTGCATTTCCTTGTCTTCTTATTTTTTTCGTCTGGCGAAAAGAATGAATAATGCTAACAATTTGCAACTTCCTTAGCCGGTCGTGTTATCAGGTTTGTAAGAATATTGGTGTCCCTACTTCATCTTTCTTTTCTCCTAAACGGTGCCCTATACATACCTCGTAATTTCGATGGTTTCAAATATAATCAAATTACTTATAAATACTCTTTATATAAATTCACGCCTTTCTCACTTCGGAGTAAGCAAAGACAATAGCCCGCCATTTGCTTCTATCCTTACTTACACATTTGGGGCAATCCATAAATTACGTCACACGAATTTCATGATTTTTGGGCCCTCTCCCGGTCCTTGTCACTAGTGGCACAGAATACATAATAGTACTAATACAGAAGGACCTCTTGCAATACCATTTAAATAAATAGCGACTCTTGCTCCGACACAATAAGGTGCATTTCAGATCGCACACCGCTAATTCCAAATGGACTATATTAACCTAAAACTTGCCTCTCTTTCTATCGCATAACTCTTACCTGTTCTGATACCGTTGAGGTTGTCGTCTGTAAGAAGAATTAATCTAAATATTTAATAACCATGTGCCTATTACTTTACTTCTGTAAACAAATGCAGTTTTAAATAAACCTAGGCTAGGTATTTACTTAAAACTATTTTATTTCACAACCTCTGCATGGATACTTTAATCTCTAAGAAGATAGGCATTTGCCATACGTTAGTGTGTACCATGGAATGAAACTATCTCCTTTAGGTGTTTAGCTAGGTAGGTATATGCAAATCAAATCGCGGAACCCTACTCCTTATAACAAGAGCTATTTGCCGGGGATTAGCCGAAACAAACAGACAGATAGACAAAAATTGTAAAACATGTTGTTTTGGTATATGTACCGTATATACATCCAAATGCACTTAGTAAAAAGCGGTTATTTTAATATTACAAACAGACACTCCAACTTTATTTATTTCTATAGAGTATAGATGTATAGATAGAAGATGTGTATCAGTTGTTGTGGTCCTAATAAATAAGTATACTTATCATAGCTAAACTTGACCTTGTAAATATCTAACCATACTGATTATAACTAATAATATAATGTAACTACGTACGGGAAACGTAATTCGTAAGCGACGAACGGACGAAGCGACGTAGCGCGTGAGTGAGTATCGAAGTAACATGCTACCTGGCCGACGCGTGGCAGCCCACTGAATTTCGTCCGACTCGTCGCCGCTGCTAGGTACCTGCAGCTTCATACCTACTGACCGGAGTGGGCCTAGCCTGCTAGTGGTCACATTTGTGGATAAAGATGTGACGTCACATATTTTGCAATTTTACACGGAGAACTGAAAAAAGCAGGTCTAAAATTATTTTTTTATTGTAAAAGTGTAGTAGCGTATGTAGTCTTTCATTTACAGATAATATTTTGTGTTTAAAACTTTAGATTTTGACATGTGACGTCACGAAGCTTATGACCCCCCTTGTCACACAATGTCACACTTTGTTGACCCACTTTACGTCACACGTTAAGGGTAGGGCCTTAACGTGTGACGTAACTTACGGATGGCCTCTTTCAAGAGCTTCCTCTGGGTACTTACGACTCGTTAATGAGATAAATGATCTAATGCGTCTTTAGATCTTGTACTTCACAGTCATTTTAAATTAAAAGGTAATGTTATGTATAACAAGATTTATATATTTATAATATTTTTTTTTTATAAGTCATGTATTTCTTGCCAATATTATAAAGTACGGCTCGCAGATTACTACTCGTTAGATTCGCAGATTACTAAAACTCTTTTAGCGAAATTCCTTATACTTTTTTATTATGTGTATTTAAAACAAAACAGCTCGATAGGGAGTAGAGATGGGATAGGGAGGGATCTTGTTCCTGAATCCATAACATAAACTTTTGCCTCGCACAACCAATCTGTGGAACAAATTGTCGCTATATGGCTTAACTTTTAAACTTTCGCGTTCCATGATTTACTTAATTATGTATTTATACGGGACGGAATGGTCACAGGCTGACTGAGCCTGTGACCACGGCCAGTGCAACCTATTTCGTGATCGCGTTAATTCCTGTATAAATACATAATAAAAAATTGTCGCCTGTGGTATTACGACCTTCAAAAAAAGAACGTGGTCCCACCTCTAAACCCGACAACGCCCTTGTGATTCTAGAGTTGCAGTTGTCCGATATATTCTTAAAATATAATATCTTAGTACCATATTATCGGGTACTTATTGTTATGGAAGAGCGAGACCTTCTGATACAGGTGTACTTCACTTAATAGAAGGTCACAATTACAAGAAAACACTATATTATACCATTTTGTTAGAGAAATAGGTTATTATTAAGTTATTAGATAAGGGCGACGGTAGTCACTTACCCGTCTGCTCGTTTGCCCCCTATACCATAAAAAGAAACACAAATTACGATTAATTGGTTTCGTGTTATTGATTTAAATGTTATAATATAAAAAAAGTAAATTAGACTTCGTAACTTTTTTTTCTGAGGATCTCGATCTCGAATTGGTATCAAATATTAGAAGAAGCCAATTCTTTAAGCTCAAAATAGTAACAGTACAGTAACAGACTAGCAGCGCCTCGCGGTTTCACCTGCGTAAGTACCGATCCCGTGTTAATGTCGGGATAAAAAGTAGCCTATGCGTTAATCCAGATCTCCAGCTATCTACATACCAAGTTTCATCGCAATCGGTCCAGTAATTTTTGTGTGAAAACATTACAAACATACACACAAATATTTCCTCTTTATCATATTAGTTTAGATAACAGACATAACTTGTCAATATATCATTACTACAAAAGAGCTATTAGGGTAAAGGGCGCAATCTCACCCGAAAAACTGGTGTGCAAACGTGTTTCTGTTCTTTGTTCAATTTTTAAACACTGCAATGTGAGACAACCTTTAAGTAAACCTTGTTAAGCCGAAGGTAAAACAGCCGAAGGTATTCATCGATTGACCGATCCTCTTTATTTATTTACTGCCGATCGCTGTGGTTATCTTACTAAGAATTTAGAACACCTTTTCTGGGTGAATGAACTTTTATACAGACAACTTCTATAATAAATGTGTTTTATTACGATAAGTATAAAAAGAACTGTCATATGTTTTCTGCGTAGGTTTTTAAATACTGTATTTATTTATTAAAGTTTTTTTTTTATGGCAGGGTTTAACGGTATTCGTAATAAAAATGTTTATATTTGATCCACTGATGCCGCGTTTCAATAAACAAAATACGGTTCGTTTTGGTTACGAACGGTAAGTTTTTCGTTAAAAATTCATCGAAATGTTAGCGTCCGTAAGCAAAACTAATCGTTTTATGTTTATTGGAACGTGGCATGAATTAGCCACTGACCGCTGGTTATATAATATGGCGAACAATTATAGTAATTTTTCAATAAATTCACGAAAAACAATATTAAACTATACTATACCTACGAGTATGAACCTTATTTGGTAAATGACTACCACCGACCATTGGCACCTGCAACTCAAGAATCATAAGTGCGTTGCCGGCCTTAAAGGTGGGAGTAGGGGAAGGGTGAACGAAAGAAAGGTGGGGGGAGGAAAGGGTTTAGGCCTCCGGAAACCTCACTCACTCAATGCAAGCATTGCTTCACTGCCGGTTTTCTGTGAGGCCGTGGTATCACTCCGGTCGAGCCGGTCCATACGTGCCGAAGCATGGCTCTCCCACGTTCTAGAAAGGATTTCTAATAACTTAAAACATAGTATGTGTTCGAGTACCTAATGAGTATATATGTACGTGATATACACCCGTCCCGTAACCCAATTTATGATAAGAAACCAAAAAAAAAAATTATACGGTCGAATTGCGAACCTCCTTTTTTTTCGTCGGTTAAAAAGGAAACTACCGGTCACAGAATTAGTAATCAACATAATTTTCAGCCTTCATCAATCCGAAATACACCTTACCTTACTGTAATAGTCGCGTCAATTATGTTACCGTCAATTTGACGATACCATCCGATCGGTATTGATGGCGTCTTTTGTTCATCACTCGGTGAATAGTTTGGTCCACCGCCCATTATTCAAAACATCTTATATAACCCTACTTAGTCCCGTTATCCGCCCACTAACGTCTTTGGTTTTTCTTCCTCGTCGAATTGTCACATTTGATAAACGACAATCACATGTGAATATATCATTACTACAAAAGAGCTATTAGGCTAAAGGGCGCAATCTCACCCGAAAACCTGGTGTGCAAACGTGTTTCTGTTCTTTGTTCAATTTTTAAACACTGCAATGTGAGACAACCTTTAAGTAAACCTTGTTAAGCCGAAGGTAAACCAGCCGAAGGTATTCATCGATTATTGATAAACGATACATCTGATTAACGAAACATTTGATAAACGACAATCACAGAATCGTTTGAGAAAAAAAAAATTTAACAATATATTCTGTTCCATCATTTTATCCATACTACTAATATTATAAACGTGAGAATTTGTGAGGATGTATGAATGTTTGTTACACTTTCACGCAAAAACTACTGAACTGATTAAGATGAAACTTGGTATGTAGTTAGCTAGCAACCTTTTTTTTTTTTTTTTTTTTTTGTGCGTGTGGAAACCCCCTCGGGCCGTCACCCCACCGGGGTTTTCGGTGGGGCGGTGTGTCGGAATCGAACCGACTAAAACCACACGGTGTGCCGTACTGCGCCTTAAGTAGGAGGGATCCGGGAACAGCTTTTATTAAGACATCCGGACCCCCCCTAGCGCCTGCCCGCAAAAGCGCGGGCACAACCTTCGGGTAAAAACCTCTCAATTAGGCAACGTCCAGGCACACGCGGACGCCGCCTCCTCGCGGGGGGCCACTATAGCGGGTGGAGGGAAAAAACCCGTCCCGTCCACCCGCGGCCACACTCAGGGCGGCATGAGGCGCTGGTAAGCGCGCCTCCGCCGCCCGGTTCGCCGGCGGCGAATTAGGTCCGAGTGGAGATCGTCCTCCCGGACCCTTTCCGCCGCCTCTTTCTGCGAGATGACTTCCTCACAGAAGGTGGCGACCGCGGTAAAATTCCTGTCGCTACCGGCCATGGAGCGTATGACGGCCGGTAGCGAGAGATCCCCTCCGATGACTGCAGTGAGGGCCCGACGCTGCGTCGCCCAGGCGGAGCAAACCGCCAGCGTGTGCTGAGCCGAGTCCTCACTACAGTCGCAGTGGTGACAGGCGGGACTCAATTCCCTCCTAGCGACCGAGTGCAGGTACTTCCCGAAGCAGCCGTGCCCGGAAAGAACCTGCGTCAGTCGGAAGGAAAGGGTCCCGTGCTGCCGCCCTGCCCACTCGACGATGACCGGCTGGAGCGCCTCCACGGCGGCAAAGCCAGCACGTGGAGCCTCCAGCCGGGACGACCAACGAGCCATCGTGGCTCGGCGAGCGGCCTCACGCCACTCGCGTACCTCTTCGGGCGGGGGCCGACTGCCGCTTCCCGCCCGGAACTCAGTCGTCCGCCGATAAACTTCGGCGAGCACTTCCGCCTCCAAATCCCACGGGGGAGTCCCGGCCAACGCGCACGCCGCCTCCGTCGACACGGTGCGGTAGCCGCGTATGGCTCTAACCGCCATAACCCTCTGAGGGCGCAAGAGGCGTGCCCTATTCTGGGCGGTCAGAGCCCCCGCCCACACCGGTGCACCGTAAAGTGCCATTGACCGGACAACCCCCGTGTACAGCCGTCTCGTAGCGACGCTGGGTCCACCCAAATTGGGCAAGAGTCGCCCAAGGGCGGACGCAGCGCCGACCAGCTTCGGAGCAAGCTGTCGGAAGTGCTCGTCGAAGAGCCACCTGCCGTCGAGGATCAGGCCCAGATACCTTATGTGGGCCCGAACCGGTACGAGGACCGAGTTGACCTCGATAGAGGCGCCAGGGGGTGGACCACGACGGGGCCCATGAAATAAAAGGGCCTCCGTCTTATTCAGGGCCACCCGCAAACCCAGCGCCTCGATGCGCCCGACCACCAGAGAGACTCCCCTAGTAGCCAAGCGCGCCGCCTCCTGAAAGTTCACCCCCCGGGCTGTGACTAACGTGTCATCGGCGTAACAGATTACGCCCAGCCCGGCGGGGAAGTCACCTCGAAGGGCCCAGTCGTACCCCATGTTCCACAGGAGTGGTCCAAGGACAGACCCCTGCGGAACACCGCACGACATGGGCCGTCTACTTAAAACTTCATCTCGGTCCTCGTACATGACGGTACGCTCCTCTAAATAGTCTGCCACTAGCCGCCTCAGGTACTGTGGCACCCCATGATAGAGGAGTGCTTCCCTGATGCAGCTGAATGGCAGACTATTGAATGCGTTGGCGATGTCCAACGACACCGCCAACAGCACGCCGCCACAGCTCACTACGTCTTCGGTCACAGCCCTCAGGCGCAACACAGCACCGACCGTCGAACGCCCCGCTCGAAAACCGAATTGAGCGTCCGACAAATCGGGGCCGACCTCGCCAAGGTGCCGAACGATGCGGGCAGAGAGGACTCTCTCAAACAATTTACCCGCCTCGTCCAGCAACACGATGGGCCTGTAGGCTGCGTCCGAGTCGGTAGGCCGTCCCGGCTTCGTTAAAAGCACCAGCTTCCCGCTCTTCCAGCAGTCAGGGAAGCATCCGGACGTCAGGCTAGCGTCGAACACTTCCCTGAGGCGGTCCGACATGTGGTCGAGGGCGAGGGCCAAAGCTCGGGCAGGAATCCCGTCTGGCCCGGGGGCGGTGTTCTTGGAACGGATCCGTAGAACAGCCGCCCCTACCTCCGCCTCTGTGACGGGCGGAACGTCCTCACTTTCGACCTCCCCGTCGTGTCCGGCCAACAGGGCCATCGACGGGGGTGTGTGTTCCGCCCGTTGCGGGAAAAGGCCCTCAACCACTTCCTGCAGGAAGCTGGGCTGGAGAGTCTCCGTAAGGGGGGGGCCCAACGCGCGGAGCTTTCGTTGCGCCGCGCGATATGGGCGACCCCAGGGGTCACGATCGAGACCCTCCAGCATCTCCTTTCTCTTCTCCTCTTTGGCGCGGCTAATGGCCAGCTTCAGAGTTTTCCGCGCCTCTCGGTACTCCTCATGAAGCTGGTCCTCTTCACCCTCCTCGCGGTGACGACGCCGGCTGCGGGTGTAGGACCTCCGGGCACGGGTACAGGCCGCACGGAGGTCCGCCAACTCCTGGGACCACCAGTAGACCTCCTTCCTTGGAGGCCGACGACCTCGGACGCGGGGCATAGCCGCATCGCAAATCTGCGTAATCGCATCACGAAAGCGGCCTGCCCCCATGTCTACCTCCTCAGTCAGAGGCTGTGGAGACAGCCAAGAGTAGATGATGGCTGCCTCCTCTAGTAGGTCCCTGTCCATCTTCGTAACAGCCCACCGCGGGAAGCGGGAAGAACGCCGCGCCGTGTGACCCCTTCTGGGGTCCTGGGTCCGGGAGAGCTCAAATCGGATATACAGGTGATCCGAGAGCGTCTCAACCTCTTCCAGGACACGCCAGTTCCTTACTCGTGCGGCGAGAGCTGGGGTAGCGAACGAAAGGTCCACTATCGACCCCCCCTGCTGTCGCACGCACGTGTTGGTGGAGCCTCTGTTTAGGAGACAGAGGCCCACCGATGCCGCCCACTCCTCTACGGCATCACCCCGTGCGTCCGTCCTAGGGGAACCCCACGCAACGGACTTGGCGTTGAAGTCCCCCAGCACTAGGACGTGCCCAGACGCTAGTCGCCGGATCGAGGTCTCCAGGTTATTGAGGAAGACCTCGAAGTCGCTCAGACTCCGGTTGGGGGAGAAGTACACACCATATATGGTGATACCCCCCCAGTCGGCAGCAACATATCCAGTACCCTTGTCTCTTAGCGACAAGGGCGGGGAATGAGCCGCCGTGGAACCGACGACTGCCACGGAGCCGTCCCAGTCACCCAGCCAATTTGGACGGGGAGGAACGTAATAGGGCTCCGCGGCTACGGCGACACCTATCGACCACTCCGCCATGGTTTGCAGGAAAAGATCCTGCGCACCGGCAGAGTGGTTCAGGTTCGTCTGGACAAGGAGGTTGGAGACTTGGTCCATTACTGAACTGTCTCTACAACCTCCTCCATGGGCGACGACGACGACGCAGGATTGACGTCGGAGGCAGCCTGGGTCGATTGGCTAGCCCCCGAAGTTTGACGAGAAGTGCGGGGCGGCTTGCAGCCACCCTGCCCCATCTGATGGTTGGCGGGAAGATTTCCCGCCGCACACGCTGGGCAGTGAGGGGAGGCGGAGCAATCCGCCGCCTTGTGCCCCGGTCGACCGCAGCGGAAACATAGTCCACTGCAGTCAAAACAACTGGCGCACTTGACGCGGGTGTGCCCCGTGGCGAGGCATTTAAAACACCTCATCGGTCTCGCCGCCAGGAGTGTGACTCTGGCGTTCACGAAACCGACGAGGATCTTTCCAGCGTCGCTCAAAGTTTTGGCCGACGCCACGGGACAACTGGCCCACACCGCGCCAAGGCCCCCTGGACCGGGGCGGATGGTGCCGATCCTGATGTTGTCCGCGCTGCATACTGTCTTCTCCCGAATTGCAACGCGGACATCCTCGACCGTGACTGAATCGTCCAGGCCCGAAATGCGCAACTCCGCGCACTTGATGGGCCTGGCGATCTTCACACCATCCGTGGCTGCGAAAATCTCCCGCATCTTCTCGGCAAAGGTGTCCGCCGTCTTTGCGCCTTCAGCCCCAGGGAACTCGAGGACTCGAGCTCCCGTCTGGGCGAGGCGCATCCTAACACCTACTCCACCGAATTCACCGGCGAGACTATCCCGGGCCTTCTTAAATACGGCTGCGTAGGATAGCCCGCTGTCGGTCGCCGTTGGTGACACGGAAACCACCACAGCCGCCGTTTTGGGTGTCACCAGTTTCCGGGGCTTCCCGGTGGCAGCCACTGAGTTAGCTAGCAACCTGGGTTAACCCATAAGCTACTTTTTATATCAATATTCCCACGGTATCAGGACTTACGCGAGTTAAACCGCGGGGCGCAGCTAGTCATAAAATAGAACTAAAGAGTTTTTTTGTTTGTTTGTTTAAACGCACTAATCTCAGGAACTTTCAGTCAAATTTCAATTATTTTTTATGTATCGAATAGAGTATTTATTGAGGAATAATATAGGCTATAAAACATCACGCTACTACTATTAGGAGCGGAGCAGTGACCATTAACGCAGGTGAAAAAGCGGGGAATGGTTATTAATACGGTATTCTCTCGTTTTCCATAAATTCATTTGCACTAATATTGTTTGCCATAATCATCCCCGATCATAATATTTACTTGCACTATTATCATTTATACTAATAACGTTTAGCATAACAACTCAACAGTCATAACTTTTATTTGCCATAAAATGACTTTCTATAACAACATATATCATTATAATTAGTTTTCATAAGTAACACATCTCATAATCGACTCTTGACATAATCAAAATTTGATATAATTATGAAAATAATACATAATATTGTTAGGTCGAAATTAATTATCGTTAACACCCCGACTCAGTGCAATCCGACTCGGATAGGTTAGGTTAGAAGGCTAAGTTTTTTTTTTAACCACCCAGAAGTAGGAGCGCCGCGAAGCGGGGCTCCGTCGAGCTTAGTTAGTAGACGCCATATGAGGTTCAGTTTTAAGTTTAATTGTGAATAAAAAATCTGTGTCGTATAATCATTTATTAATCAACATAATTCAAGTATACATAAAAATTGCAGGCGCTTGTACTAAATTATGTTTATTTATATTATGGTGTATAAAAGTTATGAAAAATGGCATTATTGAAAACGAAAATTATAGGAAATACATTTATGGATTTCAATTATTATGACACTTGATCGATTATGACCAATGGAATTAGTGAAAGTCAGTTTATGTCATTTCACGATTAAGGCAACTGAAGCGTTATTTCTAATGAAATTATGGCATATGAAATTATGGCATTTTAAATTATGGCAAACATTAGTAAACCTATTATTACATATTATTATAATGTTTGTTTTTTACGCTTTCACTCTTAATTATTTAACCGATCATCATGAAACGTTGCATACACGTTGTCAGTGTTACAGACAGGGTTTTCTTTTATCCAGATAAAGTACTGTTCTCGAGGGGCATCTGAATTTATTGATTAAATCAACTTTAACGTGAGCAAAGCTAGATGTACTAGTCCAAAAGCGTTCTACCTTTGAACAAAACTTTGTATAAGTTACAAAACAAAATTTCACTTAGCAATGACCTTAAAATATCCGTGTACAATTCACCTACAATGCTATATCCATACCGTGGCCTTTCTCAAACTGTAGCCACGCACGCAACGGCGCATCATGCTAATTGACGAACCGACTTCATTGTCGAATTACAAAGTTAAGATTTATAGATTGCGGGGTTTAAATGCAGTATATGGCGATATGTGTGGTTTGGAAGTGCTTTTTAACTCCTCGCAAAAAGGTGTGGTGATATAATTTGTATCTGTGTATCTGTTTGTCACATCATAGCTCCTAAAAAAAAAAAAAGAGATGGATTTTGCGTTAGTTTTTTTTTGTTGGAAAGGTGACTTGATCGACTCGATCATCATCAACTCTTCATAATTTTTTTTTTATTAATACGTGTTTTAGTTACGTGAAAAATCATTGAATAATTTCGTTTTCAATGTGTTACAACACTATTTTGTAGGCCATCATTTTTATTAATTCAACCAATTTTAGAGTAGATAGCTATTCTTGAGTGTGCAATCCTTAAAGAAAGAAATATAAAAGGGAAATTTTATAATTAAAATAAAATTTGAAAACCATGTGCCCTAAAAGCCAAGGGGAGTATTTATTTGATTTAATAATAACGTAACCATTAATGCGGTAGTTAGATTGAATGCTATGGAAATTTTCGGCCCTTAAGCGTTCCATAATGAAAATAACTTCGTTAACTTAGTCTTTAGGCCACGCTTAAACGGCCACGCTAAAACAACTCAATACTTTTTAACAACACAGAGTAGGTCTTTCGATGTTACTGTATATTTAATGTAAAAATAAACTAACAAATGTGATTAATAAAATTAACCCTCAAAAGGGACGGCCAGAGAACTAGGTATGAATACATAATGCTGGCAACTACCACGATATTTTAAATCGTTCGGTATTTGCGTTAATTGTCTCAGTTGAAAAAGCAAGATGGAGATTTTTTTGTTTATGAATCAAATTCATCATTTTCAGTTACTATCTATTATTCTACCCTGACCCTAAATTAGTAGACGGAGCGACGTAACAGGTCGCTTCACTCCTTGATCAGGTGCCCCTATTGAATCGGGAACTAGTGAGTCTTCCCGGAAATATTATATGCAAGTTTTCCTCTCTTGGTGTATTATAATGCAATTACAATGAATAAACGAATGAAAATGCTCTTAAAAATTTTAAGCTTAAAACTTTTTATATTATACACATTTTTCTCTAGAATTTACAATATTATCGTCAATAATGAACGTCGATCTGCTTCAGGGCATTTCTCGTATCGATCACAGAGTTTGCCGACATTTATCTACCTCGTCTGGCATGAGAGTTGTATCCATTCTATCTCTCACCCTAGGGTGTCTGTAGGGTGTTAACTGTTTGATCCCTTTGGCATAAGAGTAGGCATACCGACTTAGATTTAAGTTCTTTATTTGAAAATCGTTCGAACGTCTTTTTTTTTTTTATATTTGGACAAGGAGTTTTAACATTCTTCTGAGACTTAGATTGATTACTTAAATCGCTTCACAGAGGGTTTCCATTTCTTTCAGTTGAGTGTTAGTCTGTAAATGGCATATATGCCACTGACACTAACTGATTATCAATCGTTTTATATCCTTCCTCTATTAGAATATTTTCACAATATTTAGTAAGTTATGTAACATTTCCACATTCACAATATTTTCTATTTACCTCATGATTTTATTTCGATTTTTTATTAGTAGACGTATTTTAACTATAATTCATTAAATTTTAACTGTTTTTTTTACATTATTGGCCATTTTAACTTAAACTGCCAGTTCCATGACAGCATAACTGGACACCTGTAGCCTTTTGTTGCCGTTTTCGCTTATTCTCTAAACTTATAATATACTAGCTGACCCGCGCATCCTCGTCCGCGTTTATACTCTTTCCCTGTTTTTACAATATTTTTAATGATGCTTCGCACTTATTGGCTGTAGCGTAATGTTATATAGCCTTCGTAGATAAATGGGCTATCGAACACTAAAATATTTTTTCAATTCGAACCAGGAGTTTCTGAGATAAGTGCGTTTAACCAAACAAACTGTTCAGCTTTATAATATTAGTGTAGATATCGATTAAAACTTTTAGCTTTCTGTAGTTCTTCTAAATACTAACTTTAAGTTACTTTAAATTCGCTTCACGTATTAATAAATAGAATATAATGTAATGGTGTTGTTAAAATATTGTGTTAAATAGAAATAAAAATGTTTACTTTGGAGATTAAAAGATTTCGGATTTACAATGTCATTGGTGCTGTCACATTACCGTCACTCAGATTGGGTACCGTCCACTGATAAGTACATTACTATCCTATTAACGTTGTAACATGTATAGATACTATTGTAAAATATACAGATAAAACTTAGACATTTCTTGTAAAATCTGCAGTGAATATTTACACCAAGTGTTGCATATATATACATGTACATACATTATTGTATCCATGCTGGAGGTGAGCTGCTTAGCTAGGTTACATACAAGAATGCACTCGCTTATTGTTTGATCGAGTGGAAATATATTGATTATGTATCCAAGACCATGAAGCGGGTTGCTGGTTCAACATGTACTTGAAATTGTTCAAGCTTAATAGGTGATGTTACTCGTAATGTGAACTAAATAAATTCAGGTTTACAAATTTTTACCTCAGTAAAGGTTTATTGTACTACCGAAGTTTCAATCAAATTGAACAAGACTTGTTACATTATTATAGTTAACTAGCAACGCCCCGCGGTTCTGTCCTGATCCTGTGGGAATATCGGGATAAAAAGTAGCCTATGCGTTAATTCAGGTCTCCAGCTATCTACATACCAAGTTTCATCGCAATCGGTCTAGTGGTTTTTGCGTGAAAGAGTAACAAACATCCATCCATCCAAACTTTCACATTTATAATATTAGTGGGATCCTGGTGAAAATTTATAACAACATAAAATAAATAAATTGATCTAATGGTTGGTGATCCTGATTGCTGAGCCAGAGGTCGTGAGTTCGATTCCTAACCAAGATAATTAATTGTGTAAAGAGTACGAACATTTGTTCTGTGTCTGGGTGTAATTTAATAATGTGCATAATTATGTATTTAGTTAATATATATATATAAGTTCGTTTATCAGCTGTTACCTGCAGTCTGGTTACCATAGTACAGGCTCTGCCTAGTTAGGGATAACTGTCTGGGCCGTGTGCATGTCTTAAGTTGTTATTATTATTGTATATTGTTATTAGTGTATTATTATTATAAATTTATTTCAATTGACTTGAAAAACGTGCATATTTTGACAAATCTACTATGCTAAGTATATTTTTTAGGTTGATTTAAGTGTTTAATCGCTTTATATTATGATTAAATAATACTGCCACATATTTTTGTAACAGTATATTAAAAAATATAAATAAGATAGTATTTATATAACAACAAACCATCAATTTCCAGATTACTACATTCCTTCGCAGAACATTTTTGATCCCCAAATTGATTGGTATTGAAACTACTACTACTACTACTACTACTACTACTACTAAGAGAAACGAAAATAACCCTCCAAATTCCAACCACGTTTTTCAATTTATTAATATGCCCATCCCAGCTACATTTCAATGGATACCGAAATAATTTTGACCCTTCGCAAACAAAACCGATAAATTAAAAGGATATCGTCCGCAGACCTCTTCGCAAATTTCATACTTAAGGGTGCATTCACATTAACATAGTAATAGATATTATATTGTGGGTTTCAACCCCTATTCCATTTTTGACGTGAACCCGATGTTAACATTGTTTAAAGAGGCTAACAAGAATAGGTATTCTTCGTACTAGTAGGTACTAGTAACCCGTAAGCCATGCTATTAGCAGTCCTTATTATAAAAGGTCAAATAATAAAAATACTGAAAAAACAATTATTTTGTTTCCCTCGGGAAATGTTTTGCTAGCACATTTCTAAACAACATATTATGAATTTTTAAAATCTGGATCTGGATGGATCAACATTCTTAGTATTCCACACATAATTATATTAAAGTCGGCTCTATCTCTTATCTAAAATTATATTAAAGTCGGCTCTATCTCTTATCTAAAATTTTATTAAAGTCGGCTCTATCTCTTATCTAAAATTTTATTAAAGTCGGCTCTATCTCTTATCTAAAATTTTATTAAAGTCGGCTCTATCTCTTATCTAAAATTTTATTTAAGTCGGCTCTATCTCTTATCTAAAATTTTATTAAAGTCGGCTCTATCTCTTATCCAAAATTAGCCATATCGGTCCATTTTCAAGTTCAATTTGTCAATTTCAAAAAAAGATGATTTATAAAATTATTATTATTAAAAAAAGGATATTAAAAACACGAATTTTACTAAAGTTCTTAGTGATCACGGGGTCTGCAATATGACCACATATTTCTGTAACATTCTGTATAACTTAAATATATTGTAAAATTTATTTATCCCCTCTCCTCCTCTCTTACCTCCCTTTCCCCTCTTCCCACTCTTCCCTCCTGTCCCCTTCTTCCCCTACTCCCACCTTAAAAGGCGGCAACGCACTTGTGACTCTTGAGTTACAGGTGCCCATGGGCGGCGGTAGTTATTTACCATCAGGTGACCTGTCTGCTCGTTTGCCCCCTATACCAAAGCTGATTTTTAAGAACCGTAGCAGTTATGATAAATAAAGCTCTATCCATGTATGTATGAAAACATTGACCAGTGTTTATTATATTTATCAGAAAATGTACCCTCAAATTAAAAACATAAAATAAAAATACGTTTCCCACTAGCCAACATATCGATAACTATGAAACATATCGATAATATTACTAAATACATACGTATTTCAAGTACCATCGATTAGACTTTATAGTATAAAGTTTGTTTGTAAAGGATACATACATAGCTACCATTCTGACGCTACTTATCGTGTAAATAAAACATGTGCGTACTAACATAAGTTGAGTTGGGACTACAAGTTGGGACCCTTAGGGGACTTTTACGATTTACTATTTCTGTGAATAATAAGCAAACAACTTTATAGTGTATTACTCATCTTACCCTTTTTCTCCTAAAACTGAAGGGATTTTTGATCGAAATAAGTCTTAGGATGTATATGTATGTAGGGGCAATATCTAAACTGACTCATAGGGCGTTAAGTGCCAAAATACTTCATGGGAACCCTAGTAACTTTTAAACTTCCGCGTTCCATGATATTATAGATATATATATATATTATGTCGCAATAGGTAACAATTAATAGCCAACATGGAAAAAATAGGGTACGGATGACATATAATTATTTCTTGCTTCGGCACGTATGGGCCGCCTCGAGCGGAGTGATACCACGGCTTCACAGAAAGCCATTTACCATCAGGTGAACCGTCTGCTCGTCTGCCTAAAAAAATGTGTGGGTAGATGAAGAATCTTCTAGCTCACGGACTCGTCGATGCACGGAGGGTGTACACCACTGAGCCAGTCAGCCTGTGACCCTGGTCCGGCAATTTAAAAGTATAACAAGGCCCTCGCTTGGCTGAGAGGTTTGTTCGGGATAGGGTTGGTTTATGAGGATATCAACTGAGAGAGGCTGTAAATCAAAGGAGTTATATTTGTGACTCAACTAACTAATTTTACATTAACCTATTACAAAGACTTGTAGAACAGATCTGGTGCAGCAAGTTGAGAGCAGTTCACTATGAATGCTCGACGCAGCCTTTTTCTTGTTCTTGGTTCTATCAATTATACATTTTAAAACTTCTATTTAAATATCGATTCAAATATTAAATTTTAAAATATAAAATATATTAAAATATAAAAGTGCATATTTTGACAAATCTACTACGCTGTTAAGTATGTTTTTTGGGTTAATCTAAGTGTTTCATCGCTTTACTTTATTCTATAATGCTGCCACACATTCTTGCTGCCTACATTTTACCAAAGATTTTTGTCAAAAATTAACATATAGTCTAAAACAAGTACCAATTACAATTGATACCAAACTCAAATACAGATCAGAGAATTAATAAGTCTTGTATTGACAACAATAAATTGGCACCCTTCACCATTCGCAAAATCGATTACACAGTAACAAAAACACAGAAATATAGGCTGAAAAGGATCATATACACTTCCATACATATATATATATATATATATGAACATTTATAGAAACTGGCTTGTGTCCCCTATCTCGGCATGAATAGGATTCATTAGCACTCCGCCGTCAGACATTTGTTCGATGCTCATCCCTTGCAGTGAGTGTTAGACCTACGATATTAATGTCTTGGATAAGCGGAGCGTGTAGCGAAGCGACTAGCGGGATATGGCATGCTAGGCGGGACAGTTTTAAGATATTATTAAAGACTAGCAGTTACTAAAAATTTTGGGTAAAAGAGTCAAACAGTACCTGAAAAGAAAGAATTGCTAAAGAAGATATACGGTGAATGGTGGTCTGTTGGTGCTGAAGGTATGGTTAATTACAACACCCTGTAATCATCTGGGATTGGCACAATGATTATAATATGATAATAATAATAACTCCACACATCTCACACACGGCCGTCTGATCCCAAACTAGGCAGAGCCTGTACTATGGTAACCAGACTGCTGATAAACGTACTTATACATTTCTAAATATTTACATATTATAGATAAATTACACCAAGACACAGAACAAATTATCGTGCTCATCACACAATTATTTGTCCTGGGTAGGAATCGAACCCAGGACCTCTGGCTTAGCAGTCAGGATCACTAACCACTAGACCAACAGGCCAATGATTGTTGATCATTGCTACATAGAGGACCAAATAATGCCCGAGAGCTGTTAGTCAAGCAACTCTGATCCGTAAACTGATCTTTTTGACATTGCGTCTTTATGAGAATGTCATTGTATTACACACGATAATAGTGTTAGACCTTGCTTGGCTTGCTAGAATTTGGAATCGGATGTTTCAGAGGAGATGATAAAATAAAAAAAAAAAAATTATTAATTAAGCCTCAATTTCTTTAACTTTCATAAATTGCTAAACCGTTGGACAGATTACCATGAATAATGAGAAGGATTTAGATTTTTTGTTAATCAGGACCTTTTTTAGACAGTCCGCTTAACGATCCGCTTCATCGTTTTATTTCCTCGCCCTAAAATTATTTGATTTCATGCAGATTTGTAGAAGCAGGTGTATTTGTGTTTCAAATTGAAGGCTGGCTGTTAAGGCTCTTGTAGCATTAAATAGGTTTGGATTAGTCTTTTACAATGGAATTGATGATTTGTTAGTCACTTGTAATTAAAATAAAATAGAGAAATAATAGCAAAGGGACTTCGCTACAGACTAACAAGGTGAAAACAATGAGTAGTAGTAGTGTATATTTGAATAGCATTTTATTTATAGAAACATTTATGTGTGACTATTGTACGGCCTTTGAGTCAAACAGTTCGAGTATATTATCGAATTTAAGCAATACAGCCTTTTTGATAGGATGAACCTTTCGTTATGGAACCTGATCAAAAGCATATTTCTTTCTTTAGAATTATAGATTGCTAGTGAGACAAAAAACCCGAATAAACAGTTGAAAAAGTATAAGAGAAGTATAAGTGCTTTTAAAATATCAAACACATAGACTAAGCTAAATAAATTAAACTACTTGTACATTCATACATATATTATGCTCCCGTTCGGGGTAGGCAGACACGATAGAACGCTATATGCCACGATCCTGATATACAGCTTGCGCCTCTCCCATATTCATCCGACCTTTTATACATGCTGTCTGTTTCGTGTAGTTTTAACCCGGCCCTTCTTCTTCAGTATATTGCTGATCTGGTCATTAGACGCCTTTCGGGGCCTACCCGCACCGAGCCTTATAAATTCATTTAGTCATTCACTCTTCGCTTATCCTTTCAACATGTCCAAGCCATTGCAGCATTTCATTCACAATTCTAGTAGTGACAAGAATTGAGAAGGAATGCTGCAATGGCTTGGACATGTTGAAAGAAAACGGTGTGTTTTAAAAGATGTAGTGGTATCTTCTTTCAACCCACGTCGTTTTCTTAACTCATCATTCCTTACTCTGTCAGTCAATCTTACATTACAAATACTTCTCAGTGAACGCATTTCCACGGCATTTACTTTACTTTCATGTTTATTTTGCCATATTCAACTCTTGCTGCTAATAAAGGCGAACGGTTTATTTTTTTATATCTCGATTTGAAAACGAATACAAAATTTTAGTAAAATGTATTTTACCTAATTAGGAAATACTTTGAATTTTTTTTTATACATTTAAATGAACATTATAAAAGTGTGTTATTATGGCGTAAAAAGAAAGAGGTCTAGAATACAGTTGATGTGGTTACAAAGATGGTGTAAGTTTGACAGAGGTACTTATTGCAATTAAAACTGTCAAACCAAAAAACCCAATATTGCATCAAAGTGATAACGACGTGTCAACACCTCTCCGGGGCTAACGGTTAAGTGGGCTGTCGGCATCGAACCAACTATAACCCACACGATACAATGCTCCGTCATAAAGTGTTCAAAGTTTTTTGTTAAACAGAAGTCTGTCGACGGTTAAATGATGAAGAATAAAACGTGTTTGTGTGTTAGTTGATTTATGACAATAAAAGTTATAAAACCTAGGTACTTATTATTTTTGAAAAATCTTGTTCCTATTTGCTAAAATATCATAAAAACTGTACGTGACAAAGTGTATTTCCATATACCGCGAGATGTAAATTTTACCAAAAAGTGGTGCTTGCATCACATCATCACATTGTGTGACACATTTCTTTTCATTGAATAACGTTGCGTTTTAGAAATTAGCGCGGGAGGTTTAATAAATCTACTTTTTAATGATTAAATATCACATAAAATACGATTAAGTACACACATGTTATTCGATATTTCTTTAGAAAGAAAGACTAAAAATAACAATATTTAGGCTATTTTGGAGTCACGTGCATATTCCCTATTGAATAAAACACATATTTTTATTACTCAGCTCAATTATAGGTGGGGCACATTATTATTACTCAGCTCAATTATAGGTGGGGCACATTATTATTACTCAGCTCAATTATAGGTGGGGCACATTATTATTACTCAGCTCAATTATAGGTGGGGCACATTATTATTACTCAGCTCAATTATAGGTGGGGCACATTATTATTACTCAGCTCAATTATAGGTGGGGCACATTATTATTACTCAGCTCAATTATAGGTGGGGCACATTATTATTACTCAGCTCAATTATAGGTGGGGCACATTATTATTACTCAGCTCAATTATAGGTGGGGCACATTATTATTACTCAGCTCAATTATAGGTGGGGCACATTATTATTCATACAGCCCGCTCAATTCGATTATTTCAATCGCTATTATTATATTATACTACTACTCATATTGTGCACTTTTAAATGGTCTGGACATTATGAATAATGCTATATATGCACTTGATCCATGAGATTATTATATATAACATTTTGATTTCAATGATTAATCTATTTCAATAAACTTGTACAATTCCAGAAATATTCAAAATATCTCGGCTGCACTATATTTCGTTTAAAATAATATGTCAGATATTGTAGTTCTTACACTCTTTATAAGATGGCGTTGTTTAGTTTACATTTACAAACGACAGATGGCACTACAAAGAACAGCTTTAAATTGTTTTATAAGAGAAATATCATAAACATAATTATATTGATTGTGTTTTCCGATATAGTATAATAACTTTTGAGTGTAAATTGCTGTAACCGATTTTAAAGAGAATATTTAATTATTTCATGGCTGTTATTAGGTATAAATTTTACGGGAAGTGGAGAACGGTAAATATCATCTCTCAAGGTAGACAAAATTCTACTAAAAATATAAGTTTTATTTAGGCCTTAAAAAATTTTTAACACTAAAAAGAGACTTTATAAATGTTGTTATTAAGAAAAAAAAGAATAAGAATTAGAACGAATAACTTCTGCTTTTATATGTACTTTATAGTGGTTTTTTTTTAGGTTCCTAGATGTCGTCTTTTATATTTTTGAAAAGCATTGATTTTGGAACCGAAATATTATGTTATACACCTATTTATAAATTACCTATATACATATAAACATCTTAGAAATACATAGGTGCCTTTCGTGATAAAACACGATTTTACAAAAACAGAAAAATAAAAACAAGGCAAATCTCGGTCGCCCAGGTACTAGTCACTAATATACCTTATGTGTGCTAATATATATTTTATGTGCTTGTTTCAGGTGTTCCTAAAACAACTTGAGCTTATTCCCAACTATGTTATAGTTCATAGTAACTACCTTACCAGTGTAGTGTTCCTATTGGAATAATAAATTTTGGACCCTAGTGTGTACATTCGTGTACTCTTAAGTTTAAACATGGGTTGCAACACGAGCTCCGAGGCCAAAACTGCGAAGGAAGAAAAGAATAATGCTGAAGAGAATCAAACAAATACCACCGCAGGTATGTGGGACTATGATGTAACCTAATTTACTTTAAAATAATATGTGGTTAAGATATTGGAACTGTGAGCACTTAGACTTTTCTTTGTAGAATACACACATTGTTAGTTCGTGCGAGAGCAATGCTTGCGAGAGCAAGCAATGACCAGAGTGATACCACGGCCTCACATAAAACCGGTGATAAAGCAATGCTTGTGTTGTATTACGGATAGTGAGTGAGGTTACCGGATGCCCTAACCCCCTTCCCCTCCTTCCTCTGTTTCCACTTGTGACTCTGTGACTCTTGAGTTGCAGGTGCCCATGGGCGGTGATAGTCACTTACCATTAGGTGACCCGTCTGCTCGTTTGCCACGTATGCCATTAAAAAACTGTGTTAAAGACTTTACTTCGTGCTGAAGCTGGTAGGTTTCTCGGTTCAGGACCGTTATAACAGGAATCAGCTTTTACACGTGTCATGGCACGGAATCCACCTGGTGTAACATGAATAGTTTATGCAAATGCGTAATAAAGTTATACTTAATTATGTATTTATACAACGATACAATATACGAATGAACGCGATCACAAAATAGGTATTTCATACCTCTGAATTGCCTGACGTTTCTACCAGGTTGCATTGGCCGTGGTCACAGACTGAGTCAGCCTGGAATATCATAAAACGCGAAAGATTAAATGTTTGTAATAAAGCTGTCTGACCGGCCATCGGCCATGACACGGTCTGTGGACTCGGTGAATCAGGAATATTGTCTAATGTTTGGTAGTGACCTGGTTCAGGTTATTCCAACATTAGCACTTGTAGATTTTTAATCTATTATCTCCTGTTATAACAAAATTATATTATAATTTCCCATTGCTTATGTATTAGTATTAAAGTGTCTGTCAGCCCGTTAAAGGATAAATATTTCTCTAGGAAAGAAACAAAGAACAAGACTAGCTAAGTATTGTACCGCAAATAGGTGAAAAGTAGGAAATTTTTTAAGGCGGAGTATGTTCTTTTTATGTATTTATACCAAATACCAAAAGTATCAGACCTAAACATTTATTATTTCTGAAAATATATTATGTGATAATTTGTGTGTAGCGCCATCTACCGGAATTTTCCGAGACTATTACAATGCTCACTGTATCCTCGCACAAATGTGTTTTTTTTTTACTATGATATCAAATAGATGGCGGTTCGAACAGTTTAACGACCTGCCTTAAAACCTTTAAGGCAACTCAAGGTTATAAATTTTCTGTATAAAGCTTTGAAAATAAAATACTGAGGGCATTGGCCGTCTGAGCCGAGGGCACATATTATTAATATATTAATAGGTTACATTCTGGGTAAAACCTGATGAAATAAGTTATTAATTTATCGTTGACTGGCTTCCATCCACCGCTGTATCCACGTGGATCTTGGTTTCCGTATGCTTAAGTGTTGATCCAAGATATAACATCTCTCCTGTCATGTAACCATCAGCTCGTTTCGGCTCCTCTTTTATGCTTCTAATACTGGATAGTAGTAAATTTTTAACCTAAGGTTTTTGATTTTAAATAATATTGATTTTGTGCGCTAATCGATTTGTCTCAACCCCTTTTCATATTACTTTGACAGTTTTTGCTTCTAATATGATTTGTGTGTTGTCATATCGCACTTCACTATTTATGGTACGCTTGGTATACGATTTTATCAAGAAGAATACGAACGAATTTAAGTGGATTTTGGATGCTACGCAGTGACGTCGCCTCTACTAACTTCTGCTACGATCTACGAAAATCGTAGCACTTTGTAGCGGTACTAAATAAATATCAAGTTTTCTTACGATACCTCTAACACAAGTCTAATTAGTATTTCAAGTGTCTTGGTTTTTAACTGTTTTGTTAAATATAAACAAATTACAAAATATACATATACCATTTAAAAAAAAAAAAATATATATAGATAAACAACTACTACTTCAAAAACTACTTCACCGACTGTGATGAAACTTGGTATGTAGATAGCTGGAGACCTGGGTTAACTCATAATCTACTTTTTATTCCGACATTACCACGTGATCGGGACTTACGCTGGTGATACCGCGAGGCGCTGCTGGTACATAATATTTTGAAAACGGCTGTTTCTGTAATTGAAATCAATCTGAAAATGTTACTGTGTGTATGAGCTTGAAAAAATGTTTTGTTTTATGATAAAGTATAATGTTTTCAGTAGGCTTATGTAAAGACAAAAATCCTAAAAAAATCCGCCATTTTTCTACGACTGCGACAAAATAATAACATGCGACATTTACGGTCACTACCTACCGTTAGTTTTTGGCCGTTCGCAAAGACCAAGTGCCAGAACGCGAGTTGACCATTTAAAAGATCTGATAATTGTTTAGCCCCTTGAATTTATGCCCCGGACTAGGAAATATGAAAATTTAGGAATAAAAGTCTCGAAGTCTTCTGATCGTGGTAATGGGCCACAGCCGTAAAAATAGGATGTTGTTTTATAGAAAAAGTAAAGTATTACCACTATCAAAACTCCACCAACGTCAAAATTCCGCCAACGTTCGGGCAGGAATTAAGATCATCTTGAATCGGATTTTTTTTTTTCTTTATCTTCAGGAAGATAACATTTCCAATAAAAAAAAATCTAATATTGGTGATAATTCCATTTGATTTTATGATCTGAAATTGCATACTGGTTAAAGCGTTGGCTTGAGTACTCTTATTTTAGTAACAGAGGCGCTATGTAAGGAATCCATCAAGGTTTCCATCATCTCTCCACCTAAGATGCCGATCCGTGAGCCGAGCCTTCTACTCCTGTACCCAGTACATATATGTTCTTAATCTTGACATTACAGTAACTGAGCTTTAATTTTAAAGAACAAATGGAACCCCAAAACCTTCAGATGAATTAATCTACTACAATCATTCACACGACTTTGTAGAAATTATATATTTTTGTCTCGTATTCCCTCAAGCTTATGAGAAATAAAACTTAAATTAGAACACAGTTGTTTAATTATTTATGTATTCATTTTTCATATCGTCACGTCTATAAGCATACTATGTACTAGGGATATAGTTAATACCTATACATTTTCAATAAACTCAACTTTATAAATAGGGTTTTCAGACTAAATTTCAGTGACAAAATATTTATAAATAACCTTCTCAGAAACTGTAGATTTTTCTCTTTTCCACAAATAATATCAACTTGAATAATTTTCTATACTTGCTCAGCCTCCTTCTGAGCTGTTTTTTCCTTGTATTTTTTTGGACTCCGGTGAATTCTTGAATGAAAATGACGTGGTTAATATATATTTCTAAGGGTTCCTAAATTTATGACTATTCTCATAAAGAAGGATTTTGTCAGTTTATATTTGTGATAATTAATCTCTGGAATCACTGCGCCTATTAGAAAAAATCTTTTAACATTTAAAACATATCTTATAGTAGAAGAAAATAGGCAATTTTTTTTTTAGAACTGCTTGTGATTATTATTTAATGAATATGTTATGTAGGTTACATAACATATTCATTAAATAATGATCACAATATATATAACATAACACCCCCTTTTTGCGCCAAGGGTTGAATGGTAAGCGTTCATCTATTTTCTCCTGGCATCGTTCTAGTATAGTTTATCAGGAATGGAAGACAAATGGCGCGTCTAGATAGTGAGGTTGCACAGAATTCTGGAAATTCCAAATCCTAATATCAATGTTTAAAACGGTCCAATGACATGTAAACATGTACTCATAGAACATTAAATGTTTTTGAGCTACTGAAGAAGAAATAGTTAAAAATTAATAGTGTTTTTTTTTTAAACAAGCTTTTATTTAAATGCTCCAAAAAGAAGAAAATCCATCCACACAAGTAAATCTCGCGAAAAAAAATTATTTTCTTCATTTTAGCGCATTTTAAAAGCTTGTTTTCAATAATCTTTTTTTTTCTACTAATAATATTATATATTTTTTTGATATCGCTCTGTTATCGATCTTATTCTCGATTTTCTCTTGGATACCCATATCATGAGAGTGCACAAAAAATAACTAGTCTGCCATCTTGGGCCGTCCGCCATCTTGTATTTACGACGTCACTTAGCTAACCGTGCATTGTCATTCAAAGTTAACGTGTATGCAAATTTCAATCGCCATGGGATAACTTTAGGCTATAAAATTCAGTTTCAAGATTTAAACCGAACATAGATACATATTTAGCCACAAACATTGCTAGTTAAATCAAAGCTTGTAAAAAGGTTTTAGATGCAAATATTACAGGTATGGGAGGCCCCGTACCCCGCATGCTTTCCATCGATCGATGTTTTTCATTGTTACGCCGCTTGTGGGAAATATCCGCCTGAGGTGTAAAAACCCCATTATCGACTATGACTTCCATTATTATTCGTTATTCGGAGAGTCTCACACTCTGTCAGTCGACCGAGTTATCGACCAATAAATAATAATAATAATAATAACTCCACACATCTCACACACGGCCGTCTATTCCCGAACTAGGCAATGCCTGTACTACGGTAACCAGACTGCTGATAAACATACTTATATATTTCTAAATACATACATATTATAGATAAATTACACCCAGACACAGAACAAATGATCGTGCTCATCACACAATTATTTGTCCTGGGTGGGAATTGAACTCACGACCTCTGGCTTAGCAGTCAGGGTCACTAACCACTAGACCAACAGGCCAGTCAAAATGAGACTTATGCGGGGACCGTGATATCACTCCGGTCGAGCCGCAATCCCTGACGTGGTTCAAATCAAAGTCATCTGATAGTGCATCAACGAACAGTATATCTGCTAACATTCTAACTGAGACTCAGTTTTTTTTATGGGATAGGGGCAAACGAGTAGACGGGTCACCTGATGGTAAGAGACTAAATCCGCTCATGGGCAACGCACTTGGGACATGGAGTCACCAGTGCGTTGATGGCCTTTAAGGATGGAGTTGGGAAACAGGGGGGAGAGGGGAAGGGAGGGAATAGGGGAGAGGAAAGAGTTAGGGTCTCTGGTATCCTCACACACTCGGCGAAAAACAACACAAGCCTGAGTTTGCCTATAACTTTTAGAATTGGTACATAAAAGTCTTGTGTAAAATCTCGAGTGAAATCTCTTCAATACATAAAACTTTTTAAAAGTATTATTTCAACAAAAGCCTTACTATAGCCATTTTCAAAAGTAATACATTATCGTTAGAGGTTTTATAAAATGGTTCAATTCCCGAAGGCTCTAGAAACAGAAGATAATTTGTACTTGTAATCGACACTCATGCTCCTTTGTTTGTGTTTTCGAGAGAATATTTTACACTTCGTGAAAGTGTTTGTTTTTGAAAATTTTGTTATTTTCACTCTACGAAGTTTTTTTTATCGTAAAATGGCATAGGCGTTTGTCTCGCAACTCACCTAAATGCATTAATAATGAAGTTAAAGAACGCTGAGTTTTGCATATCTACATCCATAAATAAGCATAAGAGCTAAGAGCCGACTCAAGTAACCTATCTACTTGATAACTTGTAAAAAATATAATTATTTCTACGTAAGTAGCTTACAACTCCCTCGTGTTATCCCGTAGACTTGTAATTAACTCCACTAATTTGTCTTACATATCACTATAGTGAATATTATTTATAAATAAGTGTGTTTGTTTGTGTATATTTACACATGTTAATATGCATATATATAGATACTTTATGTATTCCTTGTTATGCTCTTTTAACCAACCAACAGCAACAACCGGCAGTGAAGCAATGTTTTCATTGAATTTCGCAGCGTGAGTGAGGTTACCCTTCCTTCTCCGCCTTTCTCCTCTTCCCACTTATCCCCTCTTCCCCTACTCCTATCTTAAAGGCCAGCAACGTACTTGTGACTCTTGAGTTGCAGGTGCCCATGGGCGGCGGTAGTCATTTACCATCAGGTGAACAGTCTGCTTGTTTTCTCCCTATAACATAAGAAAAAAAAAACTTCAAAAAGGAGGCGGTTCATTCGACTGGTGTTACCATCTGGTAACACCAGTCGAATGAACCGCCTCCTTTTTGAAGTTTTTTGAGCTTGAACTCAACCATCTGGAGGAGTCGATGGTTACTTGCATTCAACTTTGAAGAATATATTCTACTTCTAAGGGTGGTAAAACTGGTAAATTAAGGGACAAAGAACACCGCGTATTTCAACTTACCATGATTCAGATGTATTATTTTTAGAAGGTAATTAAACCGGTGATTGAATTACCAGGACTCTATTTGATGGAGAGGTAGGGTTGCCTACAAAATCCATAGAATTAATAGTGTTTTGTGATATTTATGGGTATATGATGGCGTGTATGCATTATAAAGGCTGGCTTTATAAGTTATAATATATTTTTTTCAATCATATTATTATAGTAAGGTCTTTTAATACCACTAACTTGGTAAACAAGCACAGGTCTCAGCTGAGGGAAAAAGGTTACCGGCGTCTATTTACACTGGCAATACCAATATACATGGGTATCCCATGACTATTGGTAACTTTTTCCATCAGATGAGACCTGTGCTTGTTCACCAAGTTAGTGGTATTAAAAGACCTTACTTTAATAATATTATTGAAAAAAATATATTATAACTTGTAAAACCAGCCTTTATAATGTATACACGCCATCATTATACCCATAAATATCACAAACACTATTAATTCTATGGCTTTTGTGTTTGCAAAACATTCAAATGTTTTCCCTATAAATTTGCCGGCATGCAAATACAACACATCTCATTATGAAATATGACCACAGACAATAAAATGCAGTAGGTTAACATACAAATATAGAACATTAAATTTCCTCTTACTCGTTGTTATTATATAGATACCTACCTAAGTAGATTATATAATTGCACCTCTATCTACTTACATATGAGTAGGTACACCAAGTTTGTATTATGGGGAAAGTGCCATCGCATAAAAATTATTAAAAATCAAGCAAACCTTTACATGTGTAGGGGATGTAGCCTTTATCGAGATAATTTAGTAAATTAAAATTACAGAAAATATATTAAATATTTATTAGTTGTTTGCCGACTGTTTTTTACTTCTGATATTTTAAATTAATTTTAGGGTAAGAAATTATTGACTGCATGACACAAACATAAAATACTATTGTTAATATTTGCATACCGTACTTAATGGAAGATGGAGCAACTTTGTACAATTATAACACCCTTGTCGCAAATAAAGAAATTGATTGATTGATTGATTGATTTATAGATGTAAAGCTGAAAAAGTTTATTTTAGTTTTCCTGTGCCATTTCAAACGCATTTGAATTGTCTCGTATGTTTTCCAAGCGTATTCTCTAGCTAATTTTCTGTCTAAATATTAGGCGCCGACCCCAAAATTAGTAACTTAGATGGGGTCATTGATTGTAAAGGTATTCTCATCAAGACAACCTTTGGCAAAATATTGTAGTTGCATTTACCTTGGAGAATACCATAACCTTGTATTAAAGAAAACACAGTAAAGTAAATATGCGAGTGATTCAGGGACATCAAGATAAATACAAAACAAATGAATCCTACTAATAATATAAACGTGAAAGTTTGTGAGGATGTATGGATGTGTGGATGTATGGATGTTTGTTACTCTTTCACGCAAAAGCTCCTGAACCGATTGCGATGAAACTTGGTATGTAGATAGATGGAGACCTGGATTAACACATAGGTTATACACACATACTTTTTATCCCGATAATCCCACGGGATCAGGACTTAAACGGGTAAAACCGCGGGGCGCAGTTAGTAATGTATAAACTGTTCAGGACCTGTTGCTCTTCTGTTAACCAACTTTCTTTTCTGTTTGAAAGTTATGGACGACCTTTATTTTACCTAGCAACCCGCTCTGAACTCGCAGGGGTAGCAAAGCATGTATTGATTTTTCCGACATCTTCAACAATTATCGTCATATTTCAGCCGTTTAACACAAAACCTTAATGAATGATACACCTAAACCTTCCTCATGAATCACTCTGTTTACTGGTGAAAACCGTATGAAAATCCGTTTGGTAGTAATTGAGTTTATCGTGAACAGACAGACAGACAGACGCGGTGGGGGACTTTGTTAAATAATATGTAGTATAAATAAATATGCATTTCAGGAAAACGATTATGATGATGAGTGAATCATCAGGATTGTATGTTCTTCTGTATTGCTTACACTTTGAGTAGGGTCTTTAATATTTGATAAAGAAACACTGCAACAATAACTGCTTAGCTATTTTCGATCATTACGTTACTGGTGTCGTTATTCATGTGATATTTATATTTTTTAAAAGGTTGGTAACGTGCTGCTGCTACTTCTAATGACACTAATTAGGGTTAAGGAACCAATGTCTATTTAATAGCACAAAGAAACAATCATGTCTTACTGTTTTTACTTGTACTGTGGTACTTAGTATGAGAGTCTTAAATTTTTCGTAGCACATGCTACGTGCACTCGTAGACTCGTAGCGTTGTTTAGTTTTATTTTTGTAAGCTTACCTTGGAGGTTTAAGGTCGTAGGCTTTCTTATTTTATTCTTAGTGTAGTAAGGGTTTTTTTTTTCTGTTTGACCCACAATTTGTCTATGTGATGACTGTTATTGTGAATTTGCGTGTGACGTTGTGTGTGTGTGTGTGTGTGTGTGTGTGTGTGTGTGTGTGTGTGTGCGTGTGTGTATGTGTGGGTGTGTGTGTGAGGATGTGTATGAGGATGTATGTGTGGATCTGTGTCAGGATGTGTGGGAGGATGTGTGGGAGGATGTGTTTGAGGATGTGTGTGAGGATGTGTGGGAGGATGTGTGGGAGGATGTGTGGGAGGATGTGTGGGAGAATGAGTGGGAGGATGTGTGGGAGGATGTGTGTGAGGTTTTTATCGATAAAAAAATCGTAATAAAAAAGTATACCCGAATAATTATTTTCTTTATACCTCGAATAGAACCTGAAATTATAATTTTTATAAGAAGGAAATTCGTTGATATCTGGTGTCCCACGACACAACACAGTTTTGTTTCAAGTCTTAAGAGGTCTTACATATTATTAGTATTCTTTAGTATTCAAGACCGCCCATTGTACCTAACACTAACATTAATATTGAGATTAAATGTAGTTATATGTATAAGGTGTATAATAAAGCATATTCTATTCTATTCTTGTTTATCCCTGAAACTACACTTAATACCTTTAATAGCAGTTGTTGCGCTTGGACTTAATCCTAATTTACTCACTGCATGTCCTAAAGCCAATACAATGCTTTTCTTTATCTTGGACTAGCGTAAGTTTTTGACATAACTGCGCAACAGTTGCTGCTTTAGGTGTGTATTACCTCCAAATATAAAAAAAAAACAGTCAGTTGTAGGACTGCACGTCAGAAGTGAAAACATAACCTCACAATGTATTTGCATATACATACACACACACACACACACATCTGTATATTTATGATTTGGTTAAAAATAAAAAGTAAGTAATAACATATCTAAATGTATACATAGGGTACACTGGAACTTCTGCGCTCCTGGCCGCTTATAAATGTTTGAATTTCGAATGTTTTTTTAAATGTACGAAACTCGGCTCCGTCTGACGAATTTTTGATCAGGGTCACGTGTCCTGACGAGTTTAACACTTTTTACCCATCCCAAAAAGTGCACAACGTCGCTAATGAAGTTTTCAGTTTAAAAAAAATATTATATTTCTGTCCCTGATAGCAATTACCTGAACAAGAGTCTTTAAACAGCTTGATAGTAAATTCACACTTCTGTGGTCTATGACAGCTCTTGAATATGCGCGCAAATGTCAATATGTCGTTGATCTCTTATAATGTTGAATTCATCTATCATAAGATACTTATTGTAATAGGTAGCTGTAATATATTTATGTAAAACAAAAACCAAATAGTCTTACGATTATTCAGAATTATTTTTAGGTGATATGATGATTGAACTGACCTGGGTCGGCGGTGAAGGGAAATATAGCAGCTTCTTTACGTAAGTTTAAAGATTGATTGATTGATTTCATAAACAATTTACATTCTGTTTGAAACATAGTAACATTAGGAATACAAACAATCTAATATTCAAGGGAAGCGATAAATCCCACTAATATTATAAATGTGAAAGTTTGGATGGATGGATGGATGGATGTTTGTTACTCTTTCACGCCAAAACTACTGAACCGATTGCGATGAAACTTGGTATGTAGATAGCTGGAGACCTGGATTAACATATAGGCTACTTTTTATCCCGATATTTCAACGGGATCGGGACTTACGCGTGTGAAACCACGTGGCGTTGCCAGTCATACATAAAAATGAACGCATGCACATATTTGTCATATATAATAGCGTCAATTGAATTTAATTAGAAATAATAAAATGTGAAATGCCATTAAATATAAATTCAGTATGTATTGATTCAGACATGATTGTTTCTGTTATATACAATCTCCTAGAAATAAGGGATTGTCCATTAATCACGTGAGGGTCGAAGGGGGTCGTGATTAATGGATGAACCCTAAGCAGGTAATCTATTAAATAACTCTACTGATTGAAATCTCGCGCAATGCTTCGATATTTTTTTTTTTAGGCACTATTTTGTTCCTATTCTGTGCTCCATAGATGTACATACAAGATAAATTACTGTTGCGACCCGAACAAATATCATTTATTAATTTACGCTCTGGCATGTTGGTCTAAACTGAGTGTATATTATTAAATGTTCGGTCTGCAATTTCATTGTTAATCGAAACATTAATAACTACTTTATGTTGGTAGTAGCCCTCATCAATACGGAACTAATGAATAACGGATTACTAATACTAATTACTAATAGATATGATAACTCAATATCCAAAATTTTAATATATTTTTTGTTCATTCAAATATTTTATCAAATTTTTAAATAATTGACTAAGAATTTTAACATACACCTAGACTAACAATTTTGCATGCATGCGTCAAAAAACTTCTACGCATCATCACCGACTAGTAGCGTTACCAGAAGGCTGGCATTTCCTCTTTGAATAGCGATGCTAATTCTCTGTGCAAGAAAAACGCTCGCTTTCTTGTCTCGAGAAATAGGTCATTAGCTTAGCTGGTTTCTTTTAAACAGAAGGAACACTTGGACGTAGAAGTAGACTTTTGTATTTAGGTGGAAAGTGTTAAGGCTTTCTGTGAATGCAGCAGCAGCTCCCGCACAATCAGCTGTGCTTGGTGGATAGGATGGCACGAGGGTGTTGAAACAAGTTGCGTCCCACATCAAAGGCCTACCATTCTTCAATGTGTAACCACAAATCATCCCGTCTCTTCCCATCATCTCGTACAAAACCACCCGTAGTAACAAGGTCACGACGGACAAGTCGGTGATTGTCGGTCCGAGACTGTCAACAGCTTCTCCACATTGAAAAAGATGTATAGGAATACAAGGAGCTCTGGGAAGATGGAATGTGGTATCATACAACGAGGTAGCTACGTTGGGCGATGGAAGTGCCTCAATTCCTAGGCTTCATTCCTAATTTGGTCCCATCCCCTAGATGGTTATACAACTTATTGCATACAATATGGGACATAAATAACTGTACACTTTTAATAATACACTAGAGATCACGTGGTGGTTGAATTTAGACCATTTTTTTTTATTTGCTAGTATAACTTGAAGTGTTATTGTATGGACTTACTTACCATGACAGGTAATCACATATACTGGACGCGTGTAACGCGTTCATTAAGCCGTTTTCACGTCATTTTTAAAGTTGTAAAACATATTGTTTAAAATTTTTAGCTTTTTGCACTTCTTCTTCACATAAACTATAAATATTCCGAAATTCACATTACTACTTTCTCGAAATTTTCAATATATAAGCGAAGGGGTACAAAGAATTCTCTTCAGGTATTAATATAATGATAATAAAGGGTATAATTATCTATTTTCCTTGAAATGAAAATTGCTAGAATTGTCTATTCTCATAATTCTCGCTCCAGAAATACCTCAACCTACACATTCCCGTGGGTGTCAGAGGATTGCATGACTACAGTGAGATACTCATTTAATCCAAGGGAATTAAATTTATCCCGATAATAACTACTATTTGCAATAATTGTAATAAAACTTATTGCAGAACACGTGTTTATAAATATAGATATGTTCCTTTGCCTGTGTGGAAAATCCGTCGTGAACCGGGACTAGAATTTGAGAAATTCTATTGAAATATTGGGTAAACAAACGGGTATTGTACTTTATAAATAAAAGGTCGATTAAGTGCTCATTTTTACATTTAAAATTAAAAAAATTGTTTAAAAACGAATAATGGTTCCATTTTGAATTTAAATATGATTTTTTTTGTTACGTTAGTGTGAATTGTAAATTCACTTACATTATAATAATTAATAATGTAAGTGAATTTACAAGAGAATTCATTTTCTTTGTTCAAAATCTTTTTTTATCAAATACCAGTGACGTCGGCGGTACGACATGTTCAGGGTACCCATTCATTGAAATTAGTCAAAATTTCCCTGTTTTTGACTGGTGGCAAGGTCTTTCTGGTGTTCAAGTCTACTCTGTCTAAGAGCGTACCCCGTACTTATGCCATAAGCCCCGTCACGAAACACCGTTTTTGTAGCCCAATGCATTTGGCTTAAGTAAATAACAAACGAATTTCCTCAACAAATAGTTTGCTAACGTGTGGCAGGTAGCTTGAGACCCGTAATGCCTGTCTTTGGCGTGCAGGTGCGCGGTTCTCAGGAATATCTGGCAATAATACTGGCAATGGTTGTCACTCAAGTTAATAACGTTTTCTTGTCGGTTAGCAAAATACGAGTTATTCACTTGAGTGACAAAATGTCATGAGAATAACAAGACACTCCCATTTTTTATTAGCTCTCTCTCTGAAACTTTGGGAACATTCGGTAATTTCCGGCAGTTTGTTTGGCGCTGACTTAAAATTAATTTTGTAAGGAACTACGTAGTGCCGGTAGTTTGTGAGCTTAGATATTAATGCCCGGTTCCTATAATCAAGAAACTATTTGTTTTGCTTACGGACGGTAACATTTCGTTCGTTTCGTTCGTCCGTGTTAGTAGTTGTAGTGACCTTTCCGTATTCTTTTTCTCAATTTCATTATAATTGAATGAAATTAATTGTTAAAAAGTTCATGGCGATAGGATTTTTAAACGACATTCAATGTTTGTTATGTTTATTATTTTATTTTAATTAAAATAGTTTTACATTACGCCTGAAAAGTACTGGTGCATAAAGTCGCATGCTGTCAATGACCAAGAAAAAAGAGGTTACTATAAAGTTCACAGTAGTGTAAGTGTACTTGCACTTCGCAGTCCTAATAACACTATGTAATCCATCCCTAAACTATATATATATATAACTATACTTATTAACTAATAATATCTATATATAATATATTTGTCGCATCTTCGGTTATTAGTACGGATGCTTAGAGCACCCTCTATAACAAATTCACCGTAAAGGAACACAAGCGCCATCTATCGGCGTTACGCAGAGTCTAGGCGGAGGTATTGGCGTGCGGAAGGACGAGTTTACTTTACGTTTGGTCACGGCCGAGTCAACACTAACCTAGGAACTGTACAGTGTTTCTTTGGGTGTTTACAATTCATTAGTGATTAAATATCAAAAGGGAGTTTTCTCATCGCCCGTACCCACTTCGTGTCCACATTATGCCTAATCCTGTGCCTGGTGATTCGACATATTAATATTATAAATACGGAAGTAACTCTGCCTGTCTATCTATCTGTCTGTCTGTTACGCCTTCACGCTTTAGTTACTAAATTGATCATTATGAAATTGGCCATAAACGTTATCAGAAGCATAGGAAGAAGATAAGGACCTTGCATCCAAAAGAGTACCCATTTCGTGGATTAATAAAAATGAGCGCAGCGTAGAAATCAGTGGCAAAGTAGAAAATCAGTGAACTGTTTCCTGGAATTGCGAGCGTCCATAGGCTACGGTAACGGTGCCAACAAAATAAATATTATTTAATGAACACGATCACAACATTTATAAATATAAATTATATAACTTTATTTTACTACTCCACAAGTTCACAAAAGACGTTGGAAATACTAAACTTCTAAAAAGAAACATATATCACCTTAAGTGTCTCATTAGATCTGCTATAACAAGTGACCACTAAAGCCTCCAGAGGTTTTTGTCCTTGGCTGAGGTAAAAATATATTTGGACGCAACGGTTTGAACAATTTTGGAAATTATTGTATTTTGTTACCTTTGTATATTGACAAACACAAAATATAATACATTTTACATGTACCATGTTTACAATACAATAACCAGATACAGTAAAAAACATGTTCCATTTTTAAGAAATTGATTTATCTGTTTGGGATTTATAATGCTTTCAAAAAATATGATAAGAAAACGGAAAAATTAAAGTTTTTAAATTCTGAACGCAATCATTGTTTTAAATAATTGATTTTTTATTCAGTTTTTAAATTTAGAACACACTTCTTGTGTGTCAGTTTTATATAGGGCTTAAATCAATACCTGTGTGTGCAAGCTGGAATTGATTATGACGCCACGCCCGAGCGGATGTCGGCCATCGCTATTTTATAATTAACTTTACGATAGGCCATTTGTCAACTCAATCGCTGTGCCGATAGACTTGAATAAACATTCAGTCGTTTCATTGTTTTCACTTCATTGTTTTTTTTTATGGAAAAAACATTGTAAAATTGTGTGTTGGTGGGATAGATACATTTGTGTGTAGATATATATTTGTTTGTGTATGAGTTGTGTGAGTTTGATACTGTACACACTTTCACACACAGTGAAAGTGTGTACAGTATGTATCTGTACGTGAACATGTATTGTGTGTTTATACCTGCGTGTTTATGCGAAATGTGAAAATACTACTTTTTTTTATCCGACGAAAAAACGGTGGAGATTCTCAAGTCCTTATATTTTATCCGGTATTCCGATTTGGATATTTTTTTTTTATGTTGGGTGGGGCATACTTCGAAATTGGTCCATTTAAATTTCAAATAGATATTTTAACTCTAAAAGTGGAAAAATCGGCGATGAATGATGTTCACCTATTGACTTCTCACCGGTGAACCGATTTGATTGAAACTTTGAACACATAATTAGTTCTAATGATACCATAAAGTGGCGGGGACCTGTAGTTGATTATTTTAGCCACAAAAAACTTAACTGTATGTTTGGTGCAGATTCAAAATTATTTAGTTATTTACATTAGTGTAGGAGTTTAGTTAGACTAACAAGTTTATTTTTCACTCTTCAGTTACTTTCTCCTTTCGTCGGTTGAATTTTTTGTTAAAAATATATATTTATAATTTTTGAGCTGGTATAAGTCAGCACATTACCAATTCCAATACCTACCATACGTTTTTATCATTTTATCATTTGTTTTCACTTGTCGGTGGCATGATCACGATCCATGCGAACTGCATACTTCGTTATCTGTCGGCTTCAACAGCGAAAACGTCAGCAGTTGACGTATTGAGACAAGTTGCCAGCGCATAAATTTACGGTGACACGTCATCTCGCTCTAGGCTCAATGGTAGCCTCCAGCCATCGCCACGCAACGGCCATAACCCTTGTTTGTCAAAGTGCTTCTCGTCTGTAATAAGAACTACAACGAATGTAAATAACAGTGTAATTCCTAGCAAAGTCATTACCCTTCTCGTTTTTCAATTGTCTTGGCTGCTGAATGCAGTTTGTATTTTGGCACCGATTTGTGTGTAACTATTTTATTTTGGCAGTGAGCACATCCTTTATCTGCACGTTAAAAGGAAATTCAAATTATAGTATGTGACTATTTGCGAGCGGTTTATACAAATTTTTAATAAACTTTTTGAATCATCCACTTCATAAGATACATATTTTTTTAATTACGAATGGAAGGCTATTGATGTGAAAAGCTTTGTAATAGCTACGATAGTAATATTTGGTTTCTAGGAAAGATAACCTGTACTACGAAACAGTTATCCGACAGAAACAACTAGTGTTGAACCCGCTTAGAAGACTGCATAACTTCATAAAATTAAAACAATATGGTGTACCTTTCTCAGTTCCTAAAATGAGTAATGGCTTCCCCAGTACTTGCTGGCACGGTGGCGTACGGGCGTTGTTTTCTATCTATGCCACCTAGAAACAAGTTCTACTTACTAGTAAACTACACACAGGCCCATCGAGCCAGGATGACGCTCAAGGCGACATGTTGCACTCATTAACTCGCTTCCCTTGCGCTGCGCTGCGAAGTTATCAAAGTACTGTAAAGCTTTCTGTGCTGAGAGGATTCACTCCAAGATCGTGGCGTAAGAGAATATAAAAATAATATCACTATTTAATAATCATTTGAATTACTACACATAATATTTTATTTCGTCATCTTCAGTGCTGCAGGTCTGTCTGCCGCGCTCTTGTTAATTCAATCCGCTTATCTTATGTTTTCTCTGCTACATTTATATAATTCAAAAATATTAATTCGATTCGACCTAGTGATCATTTCACATAATGAAGATTGCCAGATCGTTACCTGTTCCAAATAGGCCGGTACACTATAGTAAACTTTATAAGTCTGAGATTTCTGAAATAAAAAATAGTTTTGCATCATCCGCAACAGCCAGTTCGAGTGACAGCTGCGCCCCGGACTTGCCCGACCAATTCCTTACACTCCGTAATCCATCTGTCTTTTCCACTCTAATCCCCCAAGTAAATCCACTGGGGGATTCTTTTCCACAAATTATTCCACTCTAATCCACTGCTGCCACTTTGCCTTTCTTTCCTCTTCTCATGCAATATACTCCACATTCTCCCATCTCTAATTCCCAAAGTGCCCGATTGACGGCAATACTGGCCCTCCATTACAAGAAAGAAACAAGAGAGATTATTGTTGATAGAATGTGGGTTTTTAATACTTCGGAGATACAGAAGTGACGTACGTGTGTTTTTGTACCTGTTCTGTTCTGTATTATTCATGTTTTTAATCCACTTATAATTTCAGAGACAGCTAATAGAAGATTTCCTAGAGACTTTTCTGCTTGCGTTGTGCAGTTATGACATGTAAAAGGTAATGTTGGACAAGTTTATGCGTTACATTTAACAGGAGTGGGACTTGACTGCCAAAGTCTGGCTTCTACACGCTCCATTCGGTTGAGCTTGCGCGTTTGCGACTAGCGGACTTCGCACCGGTCAGTTTTATCTACTTCAAAGATACTGAGGTCATAGAGTAGCATTCATCCTCACACATTGGAACCTAAATAGTCGTACACTATCCATATAGTGTATGGGACTGGGACCATTCCGAGAGGCATTTCCTCCCGCGATTACAGTATGCGGTTCTTCAAGAAAGTTATAAAGGGTTGACAACGCGCATGCGAATCCTCTGGAATTGCAAGCGTTTATAGGCTACGGCAACCGCTTACCATCAGGCGGGCCGTATGCCAGTTTGCCACCGATGTAGTATAAATAAAAGTAGAAAAAAGGATTATTATCCCGGAGGAGCAGCAGTACAAAGTTGAATACAGTAGATCTTTGAAGAGGCGTAAATTGGGTGAGACCTAGTTTACAGCAAGGACTCCTATAGGCCGTTTGATATGACAGCGTTATTTTATACTAGCAGTGCCCCGCGGTTTCACCCGCGTAAGTCCCGATCCAGTGGAAATATCGGGATAAAAAGTAGCCTATATGTTAATCCAAGTCTCCAGCTATCTACATACCAAGTTTCATTGCAATCGGTTCAGTGGTTTTTGCGTGAAAGAGTAACAAACATCCATCCATACATCCTCACAAAATTTCACGTTTATAAAATTAGTAGGATATAGTGAATTAACCGTTTCACCTGCGTTTATGGTCATTGCACTGCTTCTAAAGTTCGTAGCGTGATGTTATATAGCCCATAACCTTCCTCAACGAATACTCTATCTAATATAAATATAACTATTCAAATCCCAGTGATAGTTTAAGAGATGAGTAGTTCCGCAACTGATAGTTCCGCGTTTAAACAAACACACCATCGAAAATAAACCTTTCATCTTTATTACATTAGTCAGGATAAAAAAAATATTCGATTCTAATAAATATATTGTAAAATAGGGTTTTCAGACTCTAATGCCGAATATCTATTAATAATATTAATAGCTTTACACATCTCAGACACGGCCGTCTGATTCCAATCTAGGCAGAGCCTGTACTATGATAACCAGATTGCTGATAAATATACTTATATATTTGTAAATAAAAAAAAATTTCAATACATACATATTATAGATAAATTACACCCAGACTCAACAAATGACCATGTGGGATTCGAACGACCTCTGGCTCAGCAATCAGGATCACTAACTACTAAACCAGTACGCGGATATCTGAATATGGGATAGAGTGCTATGCGCACGTTGCGAGAGACCTATTTCCAGAAGTGGAGGGCAAATGGTTAATTGAACTGAATTGAACACGGCATAATTATCTCTTCTCGTAAGCGTTTGTATAGAAATTAGCTGATGCACATTGGTGTGTGGAAGCTTCATTACCCAACCCTCTAAACTTAACTAATAATTTAATAGGAAGACATATTTAAGAAGTCTCAATAAAGATTCTACATTATGTTATCCAGTTTTTTTGGTTTTATCTAATAACCCAGGACTACTCAGAATACATACATAAATTCATACAACTTATTGATATAACGCGAGCATCTACAAACGCAGTACATTTCTGTTCGGAGTACCGAGGAGTACGTTGCTTTACCTCACGCCGCGCGTCACAGTCCTTCGGGCAGCCCGGGAGGCCGCACGCGTATTAACGAACGAACATATTTACCCTCTTCTGAATTTCCAACCACTAGCCGACCGCTCGGCGAATCAAATTTGTGAATTTTGAATTTGGATCGCGTGCTTCCAAATTAAAAACCAGGTAAGTGTATATTTGTTTTTTTTTTTGTTTATTTAGTGTAAAATTTTTACTTTGGTAAAACAATTTATACTTCGGTATATAGGGGTCGATATTTTAGTTGGTAATTATTAATATTTGATACCGGTGATCCAATTGAGCGTTGTTGGGCATACTCAAAGGTCGGTTAAAGAAGGGCACGCTAATTAGGTTAGAACTAATTAGTAAGGGAGGGTTTCTCTTCTCTTGTTTATATTTATACTGCCTACGAGTGAGGGGTTGAGTTATTCTAGTGGCTATGTGGTTGAGAACAAGGTGTTATAGTATATAAATACTTAACCGTATGATTTTTGTGTGTATATTTAAGTTATACGATAAAATGTTTTTACAATGGTATCCGGTATGGTTCCAACAAATTAATATAAAAAAAAAATATTCAAGAAATGTATAAAGCAAAATGATATAATGTATTGTATAATTAGACTTATTTAAATCTTATTATTTAATAATAATAACAACAAAATAAAATTTGGCAGTGTTCGTAAAACCCAGTTGTTTAAAACAATATAAAATATTATCTGAATGCTTACACTATGAATTTATGGTTAATACAATACCCTCTAAGTATACATTATAAATAAAATTGCCTGGCCATTGTGTGTTAATACTTAAAAACCATTGATATCACGCTTATCTAGGAGTTGTACGTATGTTGGTTTAGAAACATTATCAAAATTGCAAAGGTTTGTTTTATATATTTGTTGCTAAAATGCTTTATGTTCGAGTATATATATGTATTATATATTAATAACCTAGTTGGCTTTTAATGCCACACTTTGCTTTTGGAAATATGGTATTAGCATAATGGGTAAAAGGATTCAACTTGCATTATAGATTTTTAAAATAATATTTACTACCGATGTTAAAAGCGTTAAGGTAAATCTCTTCCTCTCCTCTTTTCTTAAAAGAATAGAAGTAAATATATTATGATGATATAGACGAATAGAGGACGCTTTGTATTATAGAGATATTTTAACCATGTTTTTACAAAGGAATCCATAAAATTATAACGGAATCCTTCTTTGTCGTCAAATAGAACCACAAATAACTAAACATAAATTTACTAATCCTTGAGAATAAATAACTATAATGTACATAACAGACTATAAGAATAACAAAGAAAAGTTTATTTTTACAAATATTTTTATTTATAACATAGGTATTTAGCAGCTGATAATAATAATCAACGGAATGATACGCATTGAAGTCTAATTTAGATCAAATTTACAACAGAAAAGAATATAAATTTGAAAAACTTTTCGCAGTCTGTCGAATGAAATATTCAATACAAACGCCCAGTTTGGGTCAGAAATTAAAAATAAAATGTGCTGTCGGGGAAATGCAAACAAGCACGTCGCTGTTCGGCCGGAGTTTCCTCGCAATAAATAGGAACTCAAATATTCGTACAAAAGAAAGGATATCCGTCGTGTTCTATCTTTTTTATTTCTCTTAAAATCTGTGGAGTTATTTCAGTTTCAACTGGCAAATATGGAAAAAAACCCGCATCATTTTTAAGGAGTACACGTTTCAAAATATTATACAAGAAAATTAAGCTCCTAATAAAGAATAGAATATTCGTCATTGTACACCATATAAAAAATCTTTTTAACAAAAAATTCAACCGACGAAAAGAACTAAAAAGCAAAAAATAAATAAACCTTAAGTTTTAAGTATTAAGCTTATTTACATAAACTATCAAATTTTATATAAAATTATTTTGAGTAAAATAATCAAAATCGGTTCATAAATAACGGAGTGAGGGCTGAACAGACATAAAAAAAAACATAAACAAATTATACGGTCGAATTGAGAACCTCCTTTTTTTTCGGCGGTTAAAAATAACAATGGATCTTAAATTTATTACTAAAGGTACAATGGACGGTCTTATCGCTAAAAGCGATCTCTACCAGACAACCTTTGGATGGATTTAGTGACGGGAACGAATGGTAGCTGACGGTGTACTACATGTAATAATACATATAACTAAACAAATATATACATAAATAAGTAATCATATACAGAGATAATACATATAAATATTTAGCAAATAGTATTACAACAATGACAATAACATAATATGTATACTAATGGAACTATAATCCTAGGTGATTCGTAGTAACTTTTAACCATAGCTTTCAATGCGTGTATGGTTTGAGCGTCCCTTATTTTGATATGCATTCCATAATCGTGTAGCAACAACGGTAAAGGATTTGTTAAGAAACGATGTGGAATGTAAAGGCATTTTTAATTTTAATTAAAAGCTACTATAAATAAAAAAAATTGATAGGTTGTTTTTTTTACTTTAATAAACTTAATACCTACGTAAACACACTGAAGGCAGGAGACGCAACTCCCCTTCCCAGGGTAGGCCCACGGTGCTGGTTATCGGTATTTTTACAGTTGGTTCATCCTTGAACATCTCATTCCACTTTCATATGCTAAAGTCTCACACATGGGCGTACCCAGCTTTTAACCCAGGGGTGGGGGTGGCAAATTTATTACTTTTGTCATCCCGGGGGGGGGACTTGAAGTTACGGGTCCACAGGGGGGGGGGGGAATCAAGCCGGGAGATGCCTACCCCTTTGGGGGGATATAAGCGTGAGTGTATGTATGTATGTATGTAATTGTTTGTTCACTAGGTTTACTCAATTCGATGAGATTGACTGGCCTGTTGGTCTAGTGGTTAGTCACCCTGACTGCTGAGCCAGAGGTCGTGGGTTCGATTCCCACCTTAGTCTTGGTGTTCTTTGTGTCCGTTGTTTATATGTTTGTAAAGTCCCCCGCGACACAGGACTATTTCTTAATGCGGGAGTTGTCTTTTCTAAAGATAAAAAAGATAGATAAGATAGCCATAAGGACTTCATCCATTATCTATACAAATATAAATATTATAGAGGTAAACTTTGTGAGTTTGGATGTTCGGGGTAATCTCCGGTACTACTGATCCGATTTTGATAATTCTTTTAATGTTGGATAGCCCATTTATCGAGGAAGGCTATAGGCTATATAACATCACGCTACGGCTAATAGGAGCGGAGGATGAATGAAAAATGTTGGGGAAAACGGGGAAAAATTAACAAACAGATACGAAGTTGCGCGGGTCAGCTAGTATTGTATAAAATGCATTTAACCTTTGATACAGATATTACCATACTCGTAGTTCTCAGATATTACGACTCAAGACTGAGAGTGCATAGATTTTAATTTTTACCACTTTGCTAACTTGCTTTACGCTTTAAATTCCTCAACAATTGGAAAAATTTACCTGAACATCTTGGCAAGAAAATTTTATTCCTGACCTATCAATACACAAAACAAATCATGAAGCCAAAAATGACTTGTAAATTATATTTGCTACTAGCAGTTCCCGCATGGCATCCCTCGCGTGTACATTATTCCTAATCCTAATTATTTTCCCAAAATAAAAGTAGCCTAAGTTACTACTTATAACACCAGCTATCTGCCAGTGAAAGTCCCGTGGAAATCGGTCCACCCGTTCCGGAGATTAGCCTAAACAAACAGACAGACAGACAGTCAAAATTAAAAAAAAACTGATTTTTAGGCATAGGTAACGTGCAAATAACTGTATGAGCTTAAAAAAAAACTATTATTTTGACATTACAAACAGACACTTCAGTTTTATTTATTTATATGAAACTTACATATAACGAACATTATTAAATAGATCACTCAATATTTTCCTTAAATTTCAAAGCTTATCCTTTCTTTGACAGATAGCTTTGACATACGTACTCCAATAATCTTTAATTCAAATATTTGACTCCCGTGCGAGGAAGCATACAAATCTTACAATATTCCTGAACCGAAATACCATAAGTTCATCAAAAGCCAATAACTCCTTGAGAGGTACAATGTCTTATGTAACATATATTGGTATTACAAATTGAACGTTTTTCTGTAAGGGTCATGTAACTTTATGAGATCTTGTTAAGTTAATATAAAAGAAAAAAAAAGCTTATTTTAGAAATAATAATAATAATGACCTTCATAGTGAAATTAAATCAGAAAAATTATGTTTTATTTCATGTCTTTATCAGTTAGTGCAGATAATATTTATGATAGAACTTGAAAATATACACCATAAAAATATACGTTGGTTGACAGCTGACTGATTGACTGACTGAGTTGTAACAAGGTTTATTATGCCTTTGTGGCTATGATGAAATAGCGGGAGCGTGACTAAACATCATTACAATATGTTTATTACTTTTACAATGCAACCACTCGCATTGAAAAAAAGCCAAGGTGTGGCAACCAGTTAAGATAGAAGATAGTTACTGTGATTTAAAAACTGTGACGACTTCCATATATAAAAAACGTATTTTAGCGCCATCTAGCGAAGACAAGTCGAACTACTCAGGAACTACTGATCCTACATCGCGCAATTAACTTCTCGCGCCGATTAGTATATACATATATAACTTCCCAACATCAGCAGTTGGGCCGCGGCCCGCCAGGTATGATCACCTAGACTGGTTGGAGGATCCTCCTTTTGTGTTGGAAGGATAGACCAACTGTATCAATGTACCTTTTATATCTTGATATTAAGTTTGAAATAATAAGAACAGAATATTAAATGTATAATTTTACGTAGAGAGCTTTAAGCCCAAGCTGTCCGTTTTGTTACGACTCCTCTTTCTACTCAGCATCTTTGTCTTGAATAAGGTTTAATGCTTATTAAACTCAACATCTGTTCGGTGGAATTTATTCAGTGATAGTGCTGATCGATGTCTTTGCATTTATTGTCCTTAATAAAACTCCTTGCAAGTGCCGTTTAATGTTCTTCTTCATCATTGTGGGTAATAAATACATATATTACTGCCGCGTTTAAACCTGGTCCAGGATTCAAGACTGCTTTGCTTTAATACGGTAGTTGACAATTGAAAACAGTTTCTCTTCACTAAACGTCAAAATAGTCTGTAGCATTTGTCTTAAATAACCGCTAGTGACTTCATACTTTGCTCTTATCAACATTTATACTTAATGCTTGGTTTAACAATCAAAATATTTTACTTTAACCATAGGTAAGTAGGTAACCTATTGTCACCATTTAGCGATTGCACAGATGTACATTATTCACAATGGTCTGCCATTACACATAAAGTAACCCTATTATTACACGCTATTACACGCTCTATATTATATTAACTTGACCTTGATCTATCTATCTATGTAACGGAATAATTCCACGTAATTTTCGCCAACTACAAGAAGTCAGATGACACTACAACACAACTTAAATATAGTTTATTCACTGTATTATTTTTCCGTTAATTCACCTATGCTCCTACACAATACCAAAGCCAGGTGACGTCATTGCAATGTCATATGTAACCTCCGTGCCGCCATAATGTCTGTTATTCATCATGAATACAATCGGGGAAGTTGATACAGTTCCAAAGTGAACTACTATTACAACATCTTTTCTTTATAACAACTATAGAAATAGTTAAAGTGTAGTTCGTGTCTTTAAGTTCAACAATAGACTAAAACTATTCGTTTATTCCTTCATCTAAACATTGAAATGAACAATTTATGTTCAAATGGTGATCTGATGAAAATTTAATATCGTAAACTGAAGTGACTGTCTGTTGTTTTGGCAGTAAATTGTATCCATGCACCATTCCACTTTTAAACATAGTGATACTGAAATACGTAGTGCATTTTACATTTGTTAGTACTCTGTTGCTGTTATTTATTATCCTAATGTATAAACTCGGTCGAAAAATAACGTTTTTAATTTTAAAGAAACAACTGTGGCACTCTGCAACTAAATAAATTACTTTAAAAGTGCATTTATTTTGTGAAGTTATTTGTTATAGAATAGGCTTAATTTTTTTCATCGTATAGGGGTCAAACCTTGACTAACTGAACGTAATACACAGTCACACTTTATCAAGAACTGACACAATGTTTGAACAACGCTTTACGAGACCAAAAGAACGTCTTTCCCTGACTCAAACGATGGGAATTAACATCCATCTGTGACCAGTTCTCTCTTCAGTCAAGTTGTCATAGGTAACAATAAAAGCGTATTGGTTTATAACTTAATACATTGGATTAGTTTTTGAACCATAATATACTAGAAAGCTGTTAATGTTTATAGAAGATCTATTAACAACTTTTACGTTCGGTACAAGGTGATGGTAAAACTTCGACATTTCATGGGTTCAATTTAAACGTCTTTCCTAAATTACCTGTTTATATAATAGCCTGTAGCAAAACGGAATAAGACCATAAACTTGTTAAGTCCCCTATATATGAGCTATATTAAAAAACTAGAAGGGAAAAAAAGTCCTTCAATAGTAAAAAAAAAGGTAGTCATGGGATTGCTGACAGAAGTGAAAACTTAAACGAAACGACGAACTTAAAACATCATATTAGCATATTGGTGACGTTAATTAATAAGGAGCTGACAGAACTCAATGTTTAGAATAGAGCCCTCTAGTGGATCTATATATGGATTATTAGCGTGATGGTCACGTGTTCAATGCTCTTCCCCATAGCAAAACTGCACAAACGCGCATAAAGAAGTTTTCACTTTAAAAAAATATTTTGTCTCTGTTACTATATACCGATAAACAAGTTTATAGGTAAACATCAATTCTCAACACTAATGCATAATAAAAACAGTACCTGTGTTTAGGGTTTCGGTTTTGTTACAAATACTCTTACTACTCAATAACAGTAACACGTAACAAATACCTCATTGTCCAAAACAAAATTGGCTTCAATTTGAATTAACATTTTTATCGGCCATTTTGAGTTGGGCCAAAAGAATGTCCTTCAGAGGAAAAATAATGTCGATACGAATCGCTGAATTACACAATTGTTCAGCAAAATACACAAATAAAGCCATAAATATAATTGTATTGTGAAATAAATTATGATGCGGTTTTCGCATTGGTTTGGAGTGTGTTGATGGAGGTGAATGCGTGTGTTAGAATCCCATGGGTACAAACTAACGGGGAGTAACAGTCATTATCTATTAACTTTAGGTTGATCGTAAATCAAGTTATTTTTTTAACTAGGTGATGTGGACTAATTGATTATTATAATATATATTACCATTTATCTACCATTGCCTGTACAATGTTAACAAGGTGTTAGGTACTTGTTCTTGCGTGACAGAAAACAATTATTATTATTTTTACACCTTATTTTTATTGGTTTTTTCTTTCCCTTTGTTTACTTTCCTTTTTATTTTTTTCTTTCATAATTTTTTTTTTTATTATTTCTTTTCTAGCTTGGAGCTAGGAAGTTTTAGAAACATCAACATATGGCCTGTTCCAACAGAATTACACAACTTAAATATACATATGACATTGTACCTTTGCTTCAACTTATTTGATTACTTGATATACATAGACCAGCAACTATTCAAAATGTCTAGGAGTCCGATAAACATACACATATATTAAGGTTATCTTTAAAAATATTGCAGTAAAATTTTTTCTACTTTCATGCGGCGTTAAGAAAAGTAGAATGTATATGCTACCCTGGTTCGAATGGCCAACACTCCTGAGCTGTTGGATTGAAGGTCAGTAACCTAATATTGTATAGATTTATCTCCATATAACCGTCTCTATAGGCTTCAGCTTATTGAAACAGCTTATTTGAAAAGTATCCTAAGAAACAAAGTATGTCAAATAAAACCTATGTGAACTCAAAATCAAATATACTTAATACACATATTATACATGCACAAGACACGGTAGAACTTAATAAAAATACATTATAAGAGCTACTTTGCTTCGGGATACTAACACATTTGATTTACTTTCTTATTTAGCAAAATTCTTATGATTTTAACTTACGCTGAACATACTCGTAAGATGCTTATGCCTTTTTAGAACTGGTTTATACACGAACAGCATAAGCAAGCAAGTTACAAACATGCTCCTACCATTTTTTTGCTTAAGCATCGATGTTGAAAAGGTGTAATTTGCCATACAATGAACATGTGGTAAGTGGTTTTAACCACCCAAGTTGTAATTAGTTTGGACATTGACTACTAGTCAATTGAGATTGTTGTAGTCAACCATGCCAAATATGTTTTTAAACTAGGTACTCAAAAAATTACGTTAACTGCTAGTACGGTTGTTTTCCAGCTTAATTACTGTTTATGTCAAGGAATACGAGGGTTGACATGTTCTACCGAGATAATGGAAACCTGTCTTATAAAAAGGTTAAAATAAAATAGACAGGTTTAATTAAGGCCTTGGCCCGACGTAGATGTACCGCAAGCCCACGACATTGAAATAATAAAAGCGTTGTCACCGAAGAATATAAAATTAGAAAGGATAATATTTACTTTGTATTCACCGCAAACTAAATTGTATATTTATATACTTTCAATAACTATAAATTCAGTATTCGATTGATGTCGCGAATATAGCTGATATTGTTGTAGGTATATAACTCTGTTGCTATGGACTCTGTTAACCGTAGCGCCCGTAAGCCTATAAACGATGATATACTCACGAATGGGCAATTACATACTCTTGAGCATCGCCGTAAAGTCGGCTGCTTGTCGAGTTTTTTATATGATTCACTTTGGTGAGTGTGCGAAAGCTCTCTTCGATTTAATTGAACCCTCACCATTCCTTTATTCATTGTCAGCTCCTTTTTTGTTTGATTTGGGGAGGTTTGGAATAAACTGTCAAACAATAAATCATTCTGGAATGTTTAAGAGTAGAGTGAATAGGTTTCTTTTGGATAGGCGTGTACCACCTTCGTCCTCATCGCGGCTTTCCATCAGGTGAGTTGGATGACAAACGCTTATTCAATTTATTATCTATACTAATATTATATAGCTGAAGAGTTTATTTCTTTGGTTGAAAGCGCTAATCTCAAGAACTACTGCTACGAGTTGAATTTTTTTTTTATGATTGGATAGCCCATTTATCGAGGAAGGCTATAGGCTATATAACATCACGTTACGGCCAATAGGAGCGGAGCAGTGACCATAAACACAGTTGAAACTGTGGGGACGGCTAGTTATTTATATATAGAGTGAAGAATTATTCTATGAATTCATAAGATGAAGTCTGTTAAAAACTGTGTGTCACAGCGCAGTTTTCAAGAATTCAGTCACGTAAGTATGTTTTACTGTTTTCGATTTAAATGTAATATATAAGTGGAGGCTTACATGTGAATTGCGAAGGTAGGGGAAACTAATATAATTGTACATTTAAACTATTTCAATGATAGCTTTAAATGTATTTACTGATATAAGTAAACAAAATACGTGTAAAATTAAATGGTGAATAAACAAATTTATTGCAAGGTCTTGAATATTCTCATAATGCTTACAATACGAAGCAGCAACTGTGTCAAATAGTAAAGCATATAATGCCGTCTACAGCATGCTATTGTAGATGTATTGTTGTCGGCCGGACTCACAATAGCTCGTTCTTACTGTCGGACCTTGCAATTTGTGTGAAATTACCGGTAGGAAACTGGTTTAGTTTAAGTTGTACCATTGGATTTGTTAATAAAAACTGAATATGTACACATTGTACACTACGTTAAAATGGATGAAAGTAATGTTAGATTAACATGGAATATTTAATTACATTTTGTGATATTCCTTGAATTTTAAGAGCGCGATGTTTTATAGCTTTCAGATCTGCGTCAATAAACGGCTTATTTATCATTAAAAAAGTTTACAAATTTGCACTTTCGGTAGGACTAAAAGAAACTGAGAACATAATGCAATCAAGTAAACTCTTTATCTTTATATTCCTCACATATATTACAGAACAGATATTTTTTCTTTGTGAGCGTTAAGCGTTCAATTCGTAGGTCCGTTAGCTACGGATTGGATTTTTATGGTGATTTGCTACATTTTACGGGTGTGAAAATAACATTGGCTACTATTTTATCTCGAATACGCACGATTCATTCACGCGAAAAATAGCAAATAAAAGCTATTATTAGTGTTTATGAATAATAAAAGAAAACCATTTAACACCTTCGTGACAAAATGATTAAAAATATGAGATTACAGTCAAAAAGCATTGCAACCGGGATGCCAGGAACATCCTGTAAAAACTGAACTTTGAAAATGTCGTTTCAAAAATCGTAAGTGGACTGGACTAACTAGTCCTCCAGCCTTACTTAGCCAGATAAGATAAATTACATTTTCCACAAAGTTTTGTACTTTAAAATCAAAAACACCAAGCACACAGTTGCAGTAGGACTTTTTCTCTGAGAGAAGATAAAAAAAGTATATTTCACATATGTTTTTTTTTTCATGCACTGTAGTACTGCATTAAATACCTGAAAAATGTTGACTACTACACTATATATTACGTGATTGAAGATGAAGACAATAAAGGAAAGGGCTCTGTTTTCGCATAAACACTAGCAGTCAGTCCATTATGCGAAGATGAACGTAAATAATGAGTTGGGAGATCTTTAATTTACTAAAAGGGCAGAACCTTTAACTACTAAAGTAATACAAGGTCGTTCAAACAATATCTTACAGAACAGGCTACTATGTTAACAGGTTACCAAGCACCCATCATGTGATGAACAGAACAGAGATTCTACACAATAAATAAAGGTACGTCAATTTTAACTTTTGATGTTTGAAACGTCATATTCGTCAAAAAACAATCTTCTGGAGTGGTCCGTAATATGTTCAAATATTCTACCGTTCCGAAACAATAAGGGAATGTGTTAATTTGTTTGTTTCAAAACTTGTCGAGCCTTCGAGAATGTTAGAATACGACTTTTTGATATTAACAGCCATGTTAATAATAGAAATTGACGATTATTTGCTGGGACAGTTCTGTAATAGATAAGTTTGAGTTCAACGTAGATGTATAAATGGAGAGCTTTATGGAAATTTAATATCATGTCTTGCACATTCTGACCCGCGCATTAAAATGTGAGTATTACTATCGAGTTATTACCAGTTATAACTAGATTTAGTCCCCACAGTACAAGCTGTGCTTATATTGGATCTAGAAAGCACTGTGTGCCTAGTTATGTAAAGAAGGGAAGGTAGATCGAAAAAAAAAAATAAAGAAGAAGAAAATTAGCATTTGCCAGGTACCGAGGAGTTTATTGTCAAATTTCCATCTATTTACATGACTTTCCTAAAATCTTTAACTCTTTGAACTATTTGTATGTATGTATGATATTTATTAATTTACCATTTATTTTTGATAAAATTTCTGTAATATAATTTCTCTATAAATATATAAAAATCAAGAAACAGAATTTAAGCGTATTTATATCCTAAAACAATAATCTCACTCACTCACGTGCTCACTCACTCACTCACTCACGTACTCATACACATACTCACTCATGTACTCACTCGTATAGTCACTCACCCACTTTATTTTTAATTTTTTTTACTTATTTTATTGTATTGCAATCATTTATTATAAAGATAAGAATTAAAAATTATTAGATTGCTTACCATGGAACGCTGACCCCTCTTCGGAGGTGAGCGTTAATAACTGCGACACAGTTCTTACTAGAGCAGTTATTTTCGTGCATATGGATATTGTAACCATTATTTTTTAGTTCCAATAAAATCTATTAAACTAAAACTATAATAACTCCATGTCCAAATTGAGCATACAGCATGCAATTTGGACATGAAGTTATTGTGTCCAACTTATTATAACAGCCACTAACACTTATAGTTACTAAGAATATCAACCAGTAAACAAAGAAACTTATCATGCAGTAATCAATTTCGGCAATACCAACTTCGAAATCAATCTCAGGGCGAGGGATGGGAATAGATAAATCTTGATATGGGGTAAAAAATCAATCATATTTACGTCACTCAAGATAATTCGTATAGCTATTTTTTATCCTCTTTGTAGAATTGCGATATTTGTTGTTTTTTTTACGTGTACTGTTCTAGTTGTAGTTCTAATTCTTGATAGTCGGATATCATTTTCTTATAATGTCTTTTTTCTACAAGTTACAGTTTTAATATTGGGCATTCATCTCGACCCTACCGAAAACTGCAATTAAACAACTGTACCTCATTAATTTAGGTAGGAGCTGAGTCGGTAATGGGATTAACATATCTTGTGTCCGTAATGTTTATGGACGCTGATAACCACTTACCACTAGGTGTGGTAAATATAACACTAAATTATTAAACGAAAATAATAAAAGAAATAAGATCAAAGGGGATCATTAATTTTGCCGCTTCATCTTGATACCTAATAATTTAAAAAAAAACTATTTCTTCTTTGTGCCTGTTGGTAAAATACTTTTTTCGAAAACTGAATTGTATAATTCTATACTGAACTATATAACTAAAGCTGTAACTTGTTATATATAAGAAGGTTCTATTGAAGCCAAGAGCTGTTATAAAACAATATTGATCTCACTTGTCTAAAGCTTTCTTATTTTCTAAATTAATTTGCGTCAAACTTTTCCAACTAGCCTCGTGTGACGTTAATTATGACAGAATGTTGCATCAAGTTTCAACTATTTTATACGGAGAAGCTCTCCCTCAGCAGTCGTGAGGCTAGCGCCTTAAGCAAAAAGAGTCGACCCACTTTTGTCACACAAACAATAACTTGTCTAGAATAATTTGATGTAGACAACGAGACTTCATTGGACGAGAAACTAAATTGTGTTTTTGAGACGATATTTTGGCTTGAATATGGCTTCAATTTGCCTTGAAGATACACTGATGTTTTATGATATTTTTCGTAAAAGTTGTGGGTAAATTTGATTACCGGAGAGATGCGGTACAATAGTATTCTCACTTTAATAAGTTGCAGGTATTAAATCCAAAACCATCAGATGTTTATTGCTAGAGGCTCCTTTATAACAGATGTTCAAGTATCAAGCGCTATCAAGCGCACAGGCGCTTGATAGAATTTCATTGTCTTTTCTAGTTGGTAAGCCGTACTTACTATTATTCCGTCTCTGTCTGTTTCAGGAAATGTATATCTTGCAAGTCACGTTAACCAATATTGTCTATCTTTTTTCATGGGATAGGAGGCAAACGAGCAGAGGGGTAACCTGATGGAAATTGACCACCGCCGCCCTTGGGCACCTGCAATTCAAGAGTCACAAGTGCGTTGCCAGCCTTAAAGGTGGGAGTCCGGGAAGCGGGGGAAGCGAGGGAGAGGGGGTGAGGGAAGCTTTCAGGAAGGGTTAGGGCTTCCGGTAATCTCACTCACTCGGCGAAACACCGCGAAGCATTGTTTCACTAAAACTCTTCTAGAACACGTGAGCAGTAGACAGCAATTTAAGTTGCTGTTGCTAAATATGCTGTTAGGTTGGTAGGCTATGCTTCTTTGTCAAATTGATTCCATTAAAATGGGCTTCAAATCCGCTTAAAATAATCCATTCAAGTTCTGGTAAGCGTGTTTGCCAAAACTCTTTAATTATGTTTGCAACATTAAAATTAGGATTGGAGATCAGTATTCAAAAGACTGCATGTACTTCCCGTTTAAAATAAGCCTTTTAGTAAGCACCCTTTGGATTTGACTAAAACTATATGACTGTGTTTAGTTAATAATTGAACCTTTGAGTTTCTACTTTAGTCATTATATTCTGGTTATTTATATTTGAAGGGTATATCGCATAAGTATATCGCGTAAGCATGTTTCCTTGCTCTCAAAAAGTCTCCCAGACTTTACAAATGCCACAATAGCTTAAGGTGTTAGATTCTTGCACAAAGCAGTGTGTAACTTTGGGATGGACCAAATGATTTTAATACACAAGTGGTTATTTTAGGCGTATATCAAAAACTTTGACAAAGCATATACATGATCCATTACAGATGTACAAGCATAAAATTCTTAATTAGTTAGGTTACTTTTCATCTTTCTACTAACTCCCTCCTAAATAAAACGAAGTATCTTCGATATATGCGTCCTATACAGCGTACAATCTGAACACGAAGTTTCAGAACTTCCTCCGTGAACTACACACTATTTCAGTAATTGATTCTGACCTGAATTGTCCGTATACAATGTCTGACTTTGCAGACTAAGTAGGCGTTCAGCACAAACATCTATGATTGAGCCAACATCAAGGTAGGCTCGTAATTAGATTGCAGGCGATCGGCTTTGATTTGTTGTTAGGAGTACTTGTTTATGGTCCGTTTCTGTGCATGTTCTGTGCAGTAATTGTTTTGTAATGGTTTTTATAGTATTGATTATTAATGTTTATTTAATTAGAATACCATGTGTTATTAATTATAACAATAGCACTATAATAAATTTGCTATATTTTTGAGATGACGATGAGTGACAATTAGTGTTTATTAAATTTTTTTTTAAAGAAATACCAATTACTAACACTAGTTACATTATTTCCTAGTATTCTTGTCATTTATATACGTAAGTTATAAATGAAATTTATAATTTACCATCAGCGCCACGCGGTTTCACACGCGTAAGTCCCGATCCCATGGGAATATCGGGATAAAAAGTAGCCTATGCGTTAATCCAGGTCTCCAGCTATCAGTTTCATCGCAATCGGTTCAGTGGTTTTTGCGTGAAAGAATAACAAACATCCATCCATCCATCCAAACTTGCAAATTTATATTATTAGTGGGATTATTGCTTTAGAGACCTAATTTAGATATGCCTAGCATATCAGGATTAAAAATCAATGTTAACAAGTTTTAAGACCCTTTTTTTTTGTCAAACTTACTTGCTTTAATAGTAGATTTACTCAGTTACCGAATAAGGATGTATTTTAACACAATACGGGCAAAACGAAGAATTTCAAGAAGTACATAGGTATTTATTGTATATCGGTAAACGTGATAAACAAAGACGTCGAATGGTAAATTTCAGCTCGAAAGTCAAAACTGATTAAATATGTTTGCTCCAAGTAACGTCTCCAAATTCGACGCAATTTTGCCCCTCCTATGCTAGTATGTAGTATGCCTAACTTTTCCGTATGTGGCGCAGACATCTTGTTAACAGTCGTGAACTTCAGCTACAGTGAACCATGTAAATATTTTATTTGAACGAAGTTGAGCATTGAAGTCAGAAACGTGAGGCCAAAATTATGTTAGCAAAGGGACGTGCAGTCGAATACACAATGTTGATTTTTAAAATATTTTTTTGTCCAGTATGTTACATATTTTAGGATCGTTGTACAGAGAAGAAAAATAGTTAAACTAGCCTGAAAAAAAATATTTTGAAATCTTAACAACATATTATCAACTAGCAGCGCCCCGCGGTTTCACCTGCGTAAGTCCCTATCCCGTGGGAATATCGTGATATAAAGTAGCTTGTATGTTAATCCAGGTCTGCAACTATCTACATACCAAGTTTTATCGCAATCGGTTCAGTAACTTTGGCGTGAAAGAGTAACAAACATCTATTCATCCATCCATCCATCCAAACTTTCACATTTATAATATTAGTGATATTAGTGGGATTTTCAACTTGTTTGTCAAGTTTAATGATTTTCTTCTTTCACGGAGTCTGATATATGGCCCTAAATATGACCTGCTGCATTATACTTTTTTAGGGTTCCGTACCGGAAGGCTAACAAACGGGACATTATAACTAAGGCTCCGCTGTCCGTCTGTCTGTCTGGGTTGTATCTCATGATCCGTAATAGGTAGACAGTTGATATTTTTACAGAATGTGTATTTCTGTTACCGCTTACAACAAATAATAAAAATAACAGTAAATAAAAAATTAAAGGGGGCTCCCCTACTAGAAACGTATTTTTTTGGCTTATAGTATTAAATCTTGTTCGATGGTGCGGAACCCTTCATACGCGAGTCCGACTCGCATTTGGCCGGTATTTTTTAGTTTAAATCGACATACCAATGTTTTCTGAACAATTGATTGATTAGACGATGATTGTGAATAGATTACGATGATTGAGATGAGATAAATAAACACTCAAACTTTTAATTAATGGTATTTATCAACTGTCATTCAATATATTGCCTAATGGTAGTTAACACTTTGTAAAATAACTAAACCACAAACCAGGTCACAGCTTAATTAATTAATGAACAAACATCTTTGCTTATTTACTTCCTCAATGCAAATGTAAACCTAATCTCTAGTAAAACTAATAATATAAAATTTTAATAATCTTGTTACAAATTAAGAAATTAATTTTACTTAATTTGTAATATGCATACCTATTTACGCATTATTAATTTGTAACTTCGTAATACAATTATTTAGTTGTTTAAGTATTTATTTTATGATCATGTCTTTAATATCCTTCGGTATCACGTCATAAATGTGTTAAAAACGTTTACCACATTCAATAATGTTCAGCCATTCATAAAGTTCAGTTTACCATGCACATACAAAAGGCACCACAAAATTATATTTTTTTCTTTGAATACGTTCAGTATGCTTTTACCGAGAAAATTTCAATGGGGTGAAACCTTTTTATCGCCTTATAAGTATTTCCTTCGAGCAATTTTTACCTTTATTGTATACGTACAGAGCTCGTAATACCTTATATATTACTCTGTCGTCATCTGTAACAGTTCTCAAGGATATTAATACTATTAAAATTTATTTTTGTACCTTTTATCCTTTCTGTGCTTTTTACTTTCAAATACCCACTGCTTTCTTCTGTATAGGTATAGAGAATGCAATCTCATGTATTTGCAATGAAATCTGGCATACACTTGATGAGAAATCTGCGTCTTAAGGTCGGACTTGTCATCAAGTCTATGCGGGTTCTACCCCAGCCAGTACACTTCTGACGTAAATCCACTTCTACTTCTTCTCTTCATTTAGTTTAACTTGACAGGTAAAGAAGAATTCTAGTATACTGTGGACCCATGTTTTCATTTAGCAGTAGTCTTTAAAAACAAGATTATTTGAAAAGGATTCTGTTTTTATTATGTTTTAGTCTATCTTATTACTTTAAATGAGCAATTCTTGTATGTATGTATTTGTTAATGTACTATATTTATTTATCAAATAAAATACAGAAATTACAACTACTACAGTATTAATACTTTTGTAAACCACTAATGTTTGTAGTATGTATTTATATTTTGGGTATCTCGAAAACGGCTCTAACGATTTTGATGAAATTTTGTAAACAGATACAATTTTACATTTTAAGTTCAACTGCATAGTTTTATTTCCTGTAAAAACGCAATTTTACAAAAAATAAAATAGTTAAAAGAAATGAAGATTTTAGAAAAAAAATCATCAATTACTACAGCATTTCAAGCTACACTCCAATCCATCCGTGTAAGCAATATCATTTTCGTTCAAGCAATATCATTGCCTTTCCTCATTGCCTATTTTCCCTTTATATATATTTTCAATTTTCCTAATTATCACGTGAGTGAAGCCACCGATTTTCGAGGGTTCGATTCCCACCTGGGTGTGGGTCTTCTTTGTGTCCGTTGTTTGTGCGTTTGTATAGTCTCACGCGACACAGGAGTTTTCCTAATGCGGGAGTTGTCTTTCAAAAAAGTTATAAGTTGGCAAACTATGAAAGTTTAACACTCCTCTGTCTACCCCTCCGTTGATACAAGCGTGGTTCTATGTTTGTATGTACCTCACTTACGTACAAGCACTAGAAAAATAAAGTCAAACATCAACCCAGTCGTTTCGATGAGTTGTGTATTCAACTAGCGTATGCCATTATGACGTGTGTTTGTTTAATTACGTGCATTCAGTGTTGTTTGTTGTAGTAATAAATGCAATATCAAACTCTTGGCCTATGTATACAAAAAGGCAGAAAGTTTATTTGTTTAAAAGTGTATACTTTTAAAGGATAAACCATATGCCCGTTGATAAAGGGCTGTTTCTTGGAGGTATAAAGTTTTAACAAAAATATAGAAATTTATTAATCTATCCCTAAAATATGGAAGCCATTGCAACAAGTCCTTTTTTTTTTCTTTTTTTGGGCGTGTGGAAACCCCCTCGGGCCGTCACCCCACCGGGGTTTACGATGGGGTGGTGTGTCGGAATCGAACCGACTAAAACCACACGGTGTGCCGTACTGCGCCTTAAATAGGAGGGATCCGGGAACAGCTTTTATTAAGACATCCGGAACCCTCCTAGCGCCTGCCCGCAAAAGCGCGGGCACCACCTGCGGGTAAAAACCTCTCATTTAGGCGACGTCCAGGCACACGCGGACGCCGCCTCCTCGCGGGGGGCCACTATAGCATGTGATGGGGAAAACCCGTCCCGTCCACCCGCGGCCACACTCTGGGCGGCATGAGGCGCAGGTAAGCGCGCCTCCGCCGCCCGGTTCGCCGGCGGCGAATTAGGTCCGAGTGGAGGTGGTCCTCCCGGACCCTTTCCGCCGCCTCCTTCTGCGAGATGACTTCCTCACAGAAGGTTGCGACCGCGGTAAAATTCCTGTCGCTACCGGCCATGGAGCGAATGACAGCCGGTAGCGACAGATCCACTCCGATGACTGCAGTGAGGGCCCGACGCTGCGTCGCCCAACTGGAGCAAACCGCCAGCGTGTGCTGAGCCGAGTCCTCACTGCAGTCGCAGTGGTGACAGGCGGGACTCAATTCCCTCCTAGCGACCGAGTGCAGGTACTTCCCGAAGCAGCCGTGCCCGGAAAGAACCTGCGTCAGTCGGAAGGAAAGGGTCCCGTGCTGCCGCCCTGCCCACTCGACGATGACCGGCCGGAGCGCCTTCACGGCGGCAAAGCCAGCACGTGGAGCCTCCAGCCGGGACGACCAACGAGCCATGGTGGCTCGGCGAGCGGCCTCACGCCATTCGCGTACCTCTTCGGGCGGGGGCCGACTGCCGCTTCCCGCCCGGAACTCAGCCGTTCACCGATATACTTCGGCGAGCACTTCCGCCTCCAAATCCCACGGGGGAGTCCCGGCCAACGCGCACGCCGCCTCTGTTGACACGGTGCGGTATCCGCGTATGGCTCTTACCGCCATCACCCTCTGAGGGCGCCAGAGGCGCGCCCTATTCTGGGCGGTCAGAGCCTCCGCCCACACCGGTGCACCGTACAGTGCCATTGACCGGACAACCCCCGTGTACAGCCGTCTCGTAGCGACGCTGGGTCCACCCAAATTGGGCAAGAGTCGCCCAAGGGCGGACGCAGCGCCGACCAGCCTTGGAGCAAGCTGCAGGAAGTGCTCGTCGAAGCGCCACCTACCGTCGAGGATCAGGCCCAGATATTTTATGTGGGCCTGAACCGGTACGAGGACCGAGTTGACCTCGATAGAGGCGCAGGGGGTGGACCACGACGGGGCCCATGAAATAACAGGGCCTCCGTCTTATCCAGGGCCACCCGCAAACCCAGCGCCTCGATGCGCCCGACCACCAGAGAGACTCCCCTGGTGGCCAGTCACGCCGCCTCCTGGTTGCAACAAGTCCTCAGCCAACCTAATGATATGCGGTTGACATAGCTACATACTTTTAATTTAACAGGTCTTACGCGTCGTTTACTCAAGTTGTAAGAAGGTATATTTTGTTTTAGAGTAATTTTAGAAACAATTTAAGGTCGATAACGCGTGCGTGGAACCCCTGTGGTCAGGTTACCGTTAACTTCCCTGCTTCCTTAATAGATTTAAAAAAATCTAAAATGGGTGAAAGAATTTTTTTACTGTTAGTTATATTTTACCAAAGAGAAGAGGCTGGATTCTACTTTCCCTATGCGTATATGTTGCTATATATTTAAGATACTCGTGGTAATAAATGTGTGCTTAAACGAGACCATTGTTACATATTTGTGACGTATGCTCTTAGTTATAATTTAACTACAAATTATGTAAGCCGTTGGTACACACCCACGAGTAGTAAATTGGCTTAATAGATTGAGTAATGTGGGCGGTCACTGTTTTACCGGTTGGAAAAACTATTTTTAGAGTACTGAGAATTTATTTTTAGTAATTGAATCTTTGCGTAAATTATCCGTAAATTTTTATTTGGATTTTATATCTCATGTACTCATCCAGGATACAATCTACTTACCTGTATCTCTTTAATTTTATTAAATTTTTGTTTTTTTTTATAATAATAATAACTTTATTTCATAAGCACAGGTATACATTATTACATTTATTGTTGGAGACTCCTTTTAAGCATGTAGAATGCCTGTACCAGGAGCCTCCGCTCTTCCATACCTACCTTACTATGCCTATGAATGGCATGAGTATAAACCCCATACCGAGAAATTAACAAAAATAAAATAAAACAACATGCATTAAAAAAAAAAAACACGAATGCCTACATATCTACCCTACCCAAAATACAATGTTTACAGTTTGTTCGTTGATATGTTGGCTCAATCAATACAAATAAATAAAATCGAAGTATCTGCTTGTAATGTCAAAATAAAGGGTTTTTTTTAAGCTTATACAGTCACTTACACGATACCTATGCCTAAAAATCAGTTCTTTTTTTTTTTTTCAATCTTGTCTATCTGTCTGTTTGTTCCGGCCAATCTCCAGTACGGGCAGACCTAGTTTAGTACTTGGATATTTATTTATGAGGAGTAACTTAGGCTACTTTTATTTTGGAAAAAGAATTAGGGTTCCGCGCAAAATATATAAATATGTACACGCAAGCGAAGTCGAGCGGGAAGCTATAGAGAATACCCAATCAGAGAAATTGAACACACAAGACAATACCTAATTAATCTAATCCAAACAGTGGCCCATTAATAAGATTCCGCGAATTAAAATCAAAACAGAAACTGTGGATACTTAAAAATAAATAATTACATTGTACATTGGTCAAGCATTACTTGCCTCAGCGTTTGTAGTTGTGTGAGTAAGTGCGCAATAAAGTACGATTAACATGTTCGTAAATAATTATCACAGAAATACCAATAATTAAATAATTTTTTTTAACTTTTGAACTTTCGCGTTCCATGATATAACTATGTATTTACGGGAATTAACGCCATCACGAAAAGGTATTTCATACCTCTGAATTGCCTGGTCGAAACGTCAGGCAATTCAGAGATATGTAATACCTTTTCGTGATCGCGTTAATTCCCGTAAATACATAATTACATGTCTGTTTTGTGCTGTTATTATTTTGTTATGAAGACAACCCCCGCAATAGGAATAATTCCTTTCCGCAAATTAACAGACAACGGACATAGAACTATTTGTAGATCACGAAATTTTTTTGATCCGTGTAATAATTGTACCTAATATATATATATAATTGGTGTATAATAAATAGATAAATTAATGAAATGAAAGGACTTACATTGTGAATTTTTAATGCATTTATTTCCATTAAGTCGAAGATATGAAACCGAGGATTGAATTCAAACGTCGTCGTGAGATTGGAATATTTAAAGCTTCCCCGTATTTATGATATTGTGGAATAATGGAGTTGTATATCCATTCAACACAATTTAAGGATTCTCCGACGGAGCTAGGAAAACATATCTAACGGCTCGCAATCAAAAGGATATTGCCATGTTGTGTATTTAGTGAGAGAACTTTCATTGTGTGATGCAGGATTATTGAAGTAGGCCAATTTTGTTTCCTTAGATGGCTCTGACTGTATACATAATGTATATCACCACAATAAAATAGATAGATAGATAGATAACTCTTTATTGTACAAAAAAGATACAATTTGTATACATAGGTTACATTGTTATAAACTAAAAGCCTAAAAAAGAAAAATACAGAAAAAGCAATCATTTGAATATCCTACTATCAAACTATCCCACTAATATTATAAATGTGAAAGTTAGGATGAATGGATGTTTGTTACTTTTTCACGCAAAAACCACTGGACCGATTGCGATGAAACTTGGTATGTAGATAGCTGGTGACCTGGATTAACGCATAGGTATACTTTTTATCCCGATATTCCCACGGGATCGGGACTTACGCGGGTGAAACCGTGTGGCGCTGCTAGTATTAAATAGTTTTCGTTAACTAGTTCTCGATCAGCGCATTTTTCCTAGTATTTTATACTCAAAGTGTAATATGTTCCTTATTTTCTTAAGAAATAAGTTCCAGGATAGGAATTTAACGATGCAATGGTAGAAATTTACGAACGACCGATTTCAAAATGCTAGAAAAGTGGTGCTTTCCTCTAACATTTTATACTCGAAAGTGTAATATTTTTCTTACTTTCCTGGGAAATAGTCTACTGCATGATTTCTCATGCGTTTCGGGACGTGAAATTTAACGATGTTAGAAATTTACGAACGTATTTAATGTGTGATAATAAATTCAGTCTACTTACAGAGTGAAGTAATACGTTGTGATATTATCCTGTATTTTGAGACAAGGTGTGGTTTTTATGTTATTCGAAACTAAACGATAGAAGCAGACATGAGCGGTACTGCAATAAAATAAAGAAATCCGTTTTTATGTCCTGTGTTATGTATAGGACCTGTATCAGATTGTATTAATAAATAAAACTACAGCACAAAGTACAACATACTTTGTTATTATATTTAAGAATTTATACAAAAACAATGTAAAGGTAGCTCCGCCTTTCACTAGATGGCGTTGTGCCGTTTGGTTGAGTGGTGGTGTTGAGAGTCTCTGCGAAATAATGACCTCAGCTGTAATTTTTAATTGTTTGTTCGCCAATATACGCATACAAATAGTAGTCGGTGGTATTATTGCTCCCTACTATTTCTTAAGCGCTCTGGGCCTGTACTGAGTATATTGTATAGGACCTAATGAATATGTTTTAGGCTTAGGTAAAATGCAGTATCGCTTTATTGTACTGAAAATTAGACATTCTATAACTGTAGTCACTATAATTGCATTTTGCTAAAAGATTTTTTTTTAATGGGATATGGGCACCGATAATTTAAAAGTCACAAGTGCGTTGCCGGCCTTTAAAGTGGAAGTAGGGAAAGGGGGTAGTAGGGAAATGGGGGAGAAGGGGGAAGCAGGGGAGGGGGAAGCGTTAAGCCCTCCGGTAACCTCACTCACTCGGCGAAACACAACACAAATGCTTCACTGTTTTCTGTGAAGCCGTGGTATCACTCCAGTCGAGCCGGCCTATACGGCCTGAAGCATGGCTCTCGCACAGCAGAACCCTATTTTTTATGGCTTAAAATTCAATCCAATTTTAAACCTATGGATAAGTTATAAATTAGGTACTATCAGTCCTCTCCTCATTAAGTTCTGCTGATTTTACTTATCAGCAAATACTTACATTAATATTGAATGTGTGTGTGCTTTTAAGTGCTTAGTAATTAACGCGTTCACAAGCTCTGCTGTATCGTACTTTGCAATTCATTGTAACATTCCTCGTGCATACTTCACTGGACAAATCAATATTTTGTTATGACTGATGAAAGTAATCATAAAATCTGTATGCACCAAATGATATATTCTTAAGTTTTTAACTATTTCTTAGCTATGTCTTGTCTTAGCTTTTATAAATTTCTTAGTCCAGTTAAACAAAGGCCATAATTTTTATGTGAATAATTTATATTGAAAGTTAGTGAACCAATTTCCTTTATATGTCTATTAGAAGACATTCCTAATTTATTTAGTTCAAGTGGTTTCTGGCGAATCGTTTTACGAAAATTGGATGACATTTTCTTATTTCCTTTATTTACGAATGTCTCACATTACTCTTTAACCAGCTGGCCGGTATTCTTGAATGAGCTTTTACTCAAGTTATTTCGTTCGTATTTCCTTTTAATTCATGACTTTAGAGAAACTATTCAATTATAAACTGGCCTTTTGGTGGAGTGGTTAGTGATCCTGACTGCTGGGCCAGAGGTCGTGGATTCCATTCCCACGCAGGACAAATAATTGTGTAATGAGCATGATCATTTGTTCTGTGTCTGGGTGTAATTTATCTTTAACTAACGACGGGGCCCCACCACTCCTACAACACACAACAAGCGTGTAAGAAAATCGATTTTTATGGAGTAAACTTCAAAAATGTTTTCATCAGCAGTCTGGTTATCATAGTACAGGCTCAGCCTAGTTTGGCATCAGACGGCCGTGTGTGAGATGTGTCAGGTTATTCTATTATTATTATTATTATTATATACAATTTTCGATTTTAAGTCCGATATTTGGCAATGTTTTATTTGCTGAATCACTGTGGGTTGTCGTGTCCCTCCAACACAACGAGATCCTCTGACCAAGCTAGGTGATCATGCCTGGCGGAACGAGCCCCAACGGTTGACATTGAGAAGTTCTATATATACTTATCGGTGCAAGAACTTTCATTACGAGATATAGGATCAGTAGTTACTACGAAGTTCAGCTCGTCGTCCCTAGATGGTGTTGAAATATGTTTTTTTGCTGTATGTGTAATATATATATATATATATATATATATATATATATATATATATATGTTTCCTACTTCCTACCTATTTGTAATCTACATTCCAAATGACGACCTCCGAAGCAACGTTTAGTAAAGTCAACCCAACCCAAACTTACTCTTATTTTTCTAAAATTGTTCACGATTCAGCGCTGCTTCCCTAACAGCATTGCCTACGATAATCTTCTTTAATCTACAATAAGCGAAGGTTCACCAACAGAATTAGGTCAGCATGACTTTTAGGAATCCCGGACGGCATTCTTATTAGTCCCTGTTGTTAGTTTGAGTTGGTGAAGAATGGATAAGTTGGCAACTTCGGGACATTGCAGCAGTTAACGTATGTGTAAAGTTTATTAGAGTACTTGGCTATGAATTTCTGAATAAACTATTTCACTTGCTCTTAGAAAAACAGGGAGAGAGAGAAAGAGACAGAGAGAAAATAATAGCTGCCGTAGCGTTATGATCTTAGTTGCTCTTTGGTCAAATATTATCGGACACATTGATACTGGTTAACCGGAGCTAGACTGATCTCTCACTTTGAGTAGTGTGTATCTTTTGTATTGAAGAGAGTAACTTTTATCAAAACCATGAAATCTGACAAAATACTGACAATCTCAATTATCTAGGCTATAAATAAGACAGTACCTGTCGATAAGCTACCTATGTTGAATGTATGTTAAAAAAAAGAGGACCCTTGGCTGTTATATAATGGCAGATAACTTACCGTAACCAATTAATTAGAGAATCGGTAGGATAATGGCTGAGGCGTCGGACTTGCGATCCAGTCGTTGAACCCCACCCAATGCACTACCGACGTGAACCCACTCCTAACACAAGCATTTAGCTTAGCTAGAGGGGTTAACAGGAATACTAGCAATGTGTGATACGTTGCTAGTATTCTTTTAAAAAAAAATTGGTCTACATAATAACTAAAATCACCTATAGGTTATATGTATATAAGTGCTATATCTCATTGTTTGCAAAATGAATCATCCAGATCTAAAAATAGCAGTGAAAATTGCCTCTGAGGCTTGTACCCGGCAAAATGCTGACCTGGAAACCTATTTTTGGTTGACGGTCGGCAATTTTCCTTGTGACTGTGTTATATGTAATCCAAAAAAATACTTATTTTTTTATAGCTACGAGTATCTAAATTATCAAAAGTTATTTTCAGCTGAAGTTGTCTAATGCCTGTTCTCAATTCGACAGTTCGCCGATAGAGAACCGATTTCAATAATTATTTATTTTTATTGAATTCAAGGTTAGTCTCATTTAAATTTGAAGATAACATTCCATCTCTAAAGGTGGAAATTTAAGGGAAGAACACACAGTTTATTCTAATTCATCATGATTTAGGCGCGTTGAAGACTTTGTGGCGGTAAGACCCATCATGGACGATTGGCTGGAGAGGCGACATGGCAGCCTCTCTTACCGATTGACGCAGGTACTCACCGGACACGGCTGCTTCGGTAAGTACCTGCTTCGGTAAGTACCTGTGTACGATCTCGCGACAGTTCAACAGCTGTCGCGAGATCGTTTCGCTGATGCTGAGCACGAGGCTTCCTACCCCAATGGGTAGGAAGCCTCTCGCTAGAGACCATGGTTCTGCCCATGGTCCAAAGTGAGAGTGCGTGGGATTCCGCCATCTCGTTTTGCGAGGAGGTGATGTTGGCTAAAGAGTCGACGGAACGGGAACGGGAACGGGAGAGGACCAGCACTCTCCCATCCCGCAGAAGACGCACCAGGCGCCGGCCTCCATGAGCGCTGGCCTGGGGGTAACTGGTCGGGCTGACCGGTACCCTTGCAGAAGCAGGCCCAGGACGGTGGTGCGACGTGTTCCACGCACACCTCTCTAAGCTGGAGGGGGGTAAGGCCCCCCGTACTCCATGGTGTGGTCGCGCGTTGAAGACTGTAAAACTTTTTTTTTAAGTCAATTATGTATAACACCAGTACACACTTATTTGACCGCCTATGGGTCTAAATGCGTAATGTAAGAAACAGTCTCAAAACCACTGATATAAAATCACTAACGTTAGTTAGTGATTTTATATCTGTATTGTAACTGCCAAGTTGTTCGTACCTGTGTTCGCACTCAAGTCAAGTCATCGTTCTCCACTTATTACCCCACTATTCATTCACACCGTTCTTCTTTTATAACCCCACTATTCATTAATATTTATCAATCGACCAATAGCATTGCGTTACCGGTATAACCAGTCAAAATAATGTCTATTAACTTATTTTTATTAAATAGTGAACTGTGTTATCATCTATTATAGTTTATCCCTACTTTTAATAAAATAAATAAGAGTTTTTGATGTGCCGACAAGAGGAAACAGAGCCCTATACCAATACCAATAAAATTGTCTTCCGAACTACATATAATATATCTACATAAAAGTTGAATTTCGACATCGCAATTATATGTAGATTAAAATTGACTTTTAAGATTTATTTACATTGTTAGTTGCAAGTGAAGTTACTATAAAAGTGTGTTAATAGTGCCGGACATCAAATACCCTGTTATAAATATCGATCTAATAAATATATCTCTGCAGTACTATTTGTACCTAATTACCTATGTAGTCACTATTTGTAATAATGTTTCCACGCGTGTTCCCGGTATAAATTATAGCGTTAAGTTTTTACACCGTTGCTAAGTAGCAACGATGGTTAAACACAACATAAATTTTCCATTCATAACACAAGCTACCCCCGTAATTTAGCTTCATGGTGAAATAACGATAGGTGCTAAATAAAACAATATATTCATTGTAGCAAATTATCATTTAAAAAGAAAACCAAACTTTAATGTGTCTCAAACCTCAATCATACCACTTTTTTTTTGTGGAATAGGAGGCAAACGAGCAGACGGGTCACCTGATGCTAAATGACTACCGTTGCCCATGGGCACCTGCAACTCAAGAGTCACAAGTGCGTTACCGGCATTTAAAGTGGGAGTAGGGGGAGGGTGAGAGGGAAGGGTCAGAGCTTTCTGCCGGTTTTCTGTGAGGCCGTGGTATCACTCCGGCCGAGCCGGCCCTTACGTGCCGAAGTATGGCTCTCCCACGAACAGACTTGAAGAGATACTTGATAATTTATTTAGGTATTTGGCCACCCCCACCCAGAATTTTGGCTTATTGAATTTTTTTAGATATTCAATTAAGTCGCCTTTTGGTCCTATCTCCTCCGCCCTTAAAGTCATAGCACGATAATACAAAACCTCCCTCAATAAACACTCTACCCAATACAGAAATAATTATTTAAATTTGACTGATAGTGATTAGTGCGTATAAACATACAAACAATAAACTCTTCAACTTTATTATATTAGTATAAACTAGCTGCGCCCCGAGGTTTCACCCACGTAAGTCCCGATCCCGAAGGAACATCGGGATAAAAAGTAGCCTATATGTTAATCCAGGTCTCCAGCTATTTACATACCAAGTTTCATCGCAATAGGTTCAGTAGTTTATACGTGAAAGAATAACAAACATCCATACATCCATACTCACAAACTTTCACGTTTATAATATTAGTAGGATATGTTGTACTTTTCATGCATATTCTCTATATTGCCTTACGTAAACCTTGGTACCATATGTCTGTTACTTGGTAGTCAGATCAGTCTGCATATATAATGTTCTCACGTACATGTGAGACAGTAGCACTCCCATTGTGTTTTGGGGTAATTTTGGCACTATATAATGGTTTAGATGCTACCCCAAGTAACACATGTGAAATACAGGGCACTGCCTGTGCGTAATCAGCTTAATACTTAACGGAGTCATCATTATTAAAGAGTATTCACTTGTAATTATTAATGAAAGAGTGTTTGTGTTTCGGCAAAGTCCAACTAGTTTTGTGCTTAATAGAAGCATTTTATTAAGAAGCGAAGTGACATGTCGCATCAGCGTTATTTATTTAAATACCACTTTGTAGTAAATCTTCCTCTGCCTTTTATTTCATACAATGAAGTATAGAAACAAGTACAAAACCGGGTAGATAGTAAGCAGTTACCGTTGCCTTCACATATTCTGAACTGCTACTACAATTAATTTCTATCTGACAACCCTTTCAATAGAGCTTTGGCAAAACTGTTCACTTTTTGCCCCTGAAAGCTACAAAGGATCCTCTATCAATCAGACGAATATGCACACTCCTTCTCACTGTGCTTGCACAAATCCCATCGTAACAATAAGACCAGGATCCTCCTGTCAATCTAAGAACCTTTCATCTTAGGGCGGAATACATTTCGTAAATCGATACTTTTCCTTTGTTACTTGTCAAGTAGGATTCTGGATACTTTGGAGACAGTTGGACATATGAATTTAAATGAAAGATACTTGTACATAACGTCAGCATACGATTTGATTCCTTATGTCATTAAAAGTTATATAAGAAGTTGGAGATATTATTTCAAGCATGTCTTAAAGTAAAGATTTTTTTTCCCGACTGCCCCAAACCCCGAAAAAGGAGTTTGATGTTTTCAGGGTTCGTGCATGTATGTATGTGAGTTTTTTTGTTTATGGAATAGGGGGCAAACGTGCACCTGATGGTAAATGACTTCCGCCGCCCATGGGCAACTCAAGAGTCACAAGTGCGATGCTGGCCTTTAAGGTGGGGGCAGGGGAAGGGTGGAAGAGGGGGGGGGGCGGAGAGGGGGGGGGGGGGGAGGGAAGGGTTAGGACCTCCGGTAACCTCACTCACTCAGCGAAAAGCAAATTGCTTCACTGCCGGTTTTCTGTGAGGTCGTGGCATCACACCGATCCAGCCGGCCCATACGTGTCGAAGCATGGCTCTCCCACAATGGTATCATTAGAATCCTTACATCTTCCCAAGTGACACTAGCTTTAGGGTTAAGTCAATATGGGCGGAGTACGTACGGCACGTAATTAGTTTTTTTTTTTCATATACATAGTGTTACTTTAATTACAGTACTATAATTGTTAATTTGTATCAATAAAACTTAGCGGCTCAATACTGGATTTTAAGCACATACGTAAACAACAGGTGTCTCTTTGACGTTGCCAACTCGCTAAAAACATTTAAAAGTATGAGTACTAGGAACAAAATGGTTTGTTCCTGAAAGTACTCTAAAATTATTTTTGGTTAAGGAGGGGCAAGTATCTTATTTTGCAATCCTTTAGTCTTTTTTTATAACTTGACACATCTCACACACGGCCGTCTGATCCCAAAGTAGGCGGAGCCTGTACCATGTTAACCAGACATGCAATACATGCATATTATAGATAAATTACACGCAGACACAACAAACAATCGTGCTCATCACGCAAATATTTGTCCTCGGTGGGAATTGAATCCACGACCTCTGGCTTAGCAGTAAAGATCACTAACCACTAGACCAAGAGGCCAGTCGACTCTGTGTCTCTTTTACGTAGGACACTGAAAGTTCGAAGACAGTAAAAAACATTTGGGCTTTTTCTTATATTATTGTGAGCGAGGTCGCACATGGCCTTAGAATATCTTTAGTTGAAAATAAATTTTATGGTTAATAAATAATCCGGATACAGGAACTTTTAAACTTGTCGAAAGTTTGCGAAACAAAATTGTACGGAACATACAATAATATTCTAATTCTACGTTACGTTAATGATTTATTGTCAGCATTAGTTACGCAAAAGATAAGTAGATATGAAAAAGACAGGTCTCTTTTCCGCTTGGCACTGGCTAATATCAATTATGTCCCAGTTAGAGACATTCACTTTGCACCCGCTGCGAATAAATTTGCTTATTTTTTAATATAATGACATAGAAAACAAATAAGGAACTACTCTATTGTATACAGAGTCATCGCATTTAACTAAAGTGTTCTTTATTTGATTTTACTGTCAATGTCCCTGGCCCGACTGTATTGTCATTGTCAATATAAAAATGCCAAAAGTGTTAATTCCAAATATGAATAATGTCAAAATTTAAATATGACATATAAAAATTAAGGCCAGTCCTAAATCAATTAGTATCAGGGGAGCGCGGGGCCTATTGTATTTTAGACAATACAACAAAAGAGTCTATGCTATCAAAGCCAACCTCACCGTCAAAGTGAAATGTCATTTTCTGACATAAAAGGTTGTTCTCATTTATATTCTTTTTAATACCATAGATAAAAGATAAATGCTAGACATGCTTGCCTCAGACCGTATTATACCGGGTGTTACAGAAAGGTGTGGTCAAATTTTAGAAGTGTTATTTAAAGCCGAGAAATAGATTTTTCAAAATCAATTTTGAAATATTTTTTTTCAAAATCCATTTTTTTCATGAAATGCTTTTCTTAGTGTAATTTCGTGGTGTGAAGTTTCATGTCGATTTCAATGATTTTCTTTTTAATTTTTTTAAGCAGCCATTTTCAGAAAAAAATTAACATTCCATCAATATCCTTGGTATTAAATGCCCATAGTTTCCTTCATGCCAGCCTTTCCTCTTACGAGACTGCTTGAATGCTTTATAGGTAAATTTTCAATAATTTAAGCCTTACGTTAATCACGGTGTCTACTAAACGTCTCTAAATATAGGGGTATAGTAATGTGTAGTGGATATACTAAAACGAATTATATCATCAATATTCATGTAATAAACTACTGCTATGAAAACTATCATTTAAATAGAAATCCAAGATCTAATAAGATGGTAAACGAATGTAATTGTTTTTTAGGAAAGTGCTTACTTGTGTCATGACGACAGAAATACCTCTTCTATTTGCAAATGTTACTTTCTAGTCACAATATAGACCAATTTCCTAGAGTAATCATAACTGATTCATAATGTAATATGATTGAAAGCTCGTTGGAGTATGTATAAACAGGGCACAACTTGTCAAGGTTACGCGCTAAAATTTTAACTATGGAGGTACAAGTTTGTTACACGATATTCGACCTTAAATGGAGGCTATATTTAAGATCGCTCATGTATATCAACACTATTACAACACTTATTTTAGCAGTAATGTTTAACGGTTGCCATTACATTGCATCAAGCAGTCGTCATGTAGTAATCTAAGAACTCCACAACAAACCACCACAGACTGCAACTGAATATATCTTAACCGTAAACCCAAAATCACTTAATGCTGTCCAACTAGAGAATCGAATCCAGGATCTCAGCACGTCAATCTTACATATTTTACAATACACTCTGCACCATCAAAGCAAATAAAACATTATTTTAGTTACCAACTTACAGTTACAACTAATTTAATTTCTAAAACATCTACCAGTCTTAACATTGTTGTTCAAAAATAAACCGATGAATTCGTAAAAGCTTGGATGTTTGTTGAGAAATCTATTTTGATGTTGAATAATATTTAAAGTACTGTTAAGAGTATCCTATGATTGAGGACAGTCTCAGCAATTCCACACTTCATCCACATATTTCAGTTTCATTACTATTGCTATGTGATCTGTATGTAGATAGTTGGAGGCCTGGATTAGCGCATAGGCTACTTTTTATCCCGATATTCCTACGAGATCGGGACGTACGTGGGTGAAACCGCGTGGCGTTGCTAGTACTAATCTAAATTAATTTGGATGGATAATTGTTTGTTACTCAATCAAGCCTCAACAGCTGAACGGATCTGGATAAAATTTGGCACAGAGATAGATTATAGTCTGAAACAGCACATAAGCACATTTTGTTCCTGAAAAATGTACGGTTCTCGTAGAATATTTCCACACGAACAAAGTCGCGGGCATCAGCTAGTACAAAATAATAATGTTTATCGCCTAAGCACTTAAAAAGCAAACAGTATCATTCGCATTTGTGTTGGATATTTAGACACGTGCCATTTCGTGGGAGTGAACGGTTGTACACAGATTAGATGCATCTTGATCTCGTCGACAGCGTGTGATGTTCAAGGCATGTGTCAAAATGAGCTCTACAAATCAAAATACGGTATTGTAACTCATTGCTTTCAATTGTAAATAATGATAAATACATTATTTTCGGATCTTACTTTTTACTTTCAATGGCCAAAGAACCATATTTTACTTTGAGATAAACGCATAAAAATAACACTGCACTTAGTACATCTATATTCTACAAGTATTTTTGTACTGATATTTTTTTTTGTGATTTATTAACACTGCTTATTGCTAAGTTCATACTTGAGAATGAGTTGACTAACTATTTTTCAGTTTAAATGTTTCGTGTAAGGTTTCTATTATGTAATTATTGTAATTTCTTCAGTTTTTCGATGCTATAGAAGTTTGGGAATTCGTACAAATTTCATTGTAAAACATACAAGACAACTTACATAGTATCCAGTAGGTATATTTTGTAGAATCCACTAGAATAACTGCTAAATATAGACACAGAATAAAACCTTTATTATTATTCATCTGCGACTATATAAAAATAAATTGAATACATTTAGTCTTTTTGTTCATGGAATAGCATGCAACTAAATTGCTCTCATGCATTCGATAACACATAATTATATATTTAGTTCCAGCTCCTTAAGCCCAGTTAACATAGACTACTACAACATAGACTATTCCAAGTACCTATTGTTTTTATTTTCAAACGAAATTGTTCACATTTTCAAATTGCAAACAAAATGTCTGTTATTGAAGCAAATACTGGAATATTTTGATAGATTAGTGAATCTATCCTACTAATATTATTACATGAAAGTTTGTGAGGATGTATGGATGTTTATTTCTCTTTCACGCAAAAACTACTGAACTGATTGGACTGGAGACCTGCATTAACACATAGGCTACTTTTTATACCGATATTCCCACCGCATCGGGACTTACGCGGGTAAAACCAGAAGCGCAGCTAGTGCTAAGTAATCTAGTGTTAATATTGATCGTCTGATGACTCAATTTTTAATGTATTAGACGTTCCCCGCAGTTTCACCTACATTTATTTTCACTGTTCCACTCCTAAAGGTCGTAGCGTGATGTTACGTAGCCCATAATTTGTCTCAATGAATACTCTATTTTAAATTCTGACTGATAATTTCAGAGTTTAATGCGTTTAAACAAACAAAAAACCTTTGCAGCTTTATTATATTATAATAGAATAGTACCTACGTACACATATGCACTCATATTTTGGTCACACTCACGTAATAGTGTATTGCCGTCAATTGGGCACTTTGGGAAAATTGGTAGTAGGTATATTGGAAGGCGTAAAAGGGAAAAGCAAAGGTAGGAAGGCCAATTGGCAAAATTTGGGCCAATGGAAGGAAAAGGTAATTACGGTAATATACGGTAAAGGTAATAAGGATGGATTTTATATAGCCAATAGCTCAATTAGGTCAAGGTCGCATGCCTGTATTTCGAACTATAACGAAATCTTACAGCATAGTTTTCACCACCTTCAAGACGTCCTATTGCCTTGAAAGTTCGCACATGTGTCAAGGACGGATGACTAGTAATGGGACTGCCGACAGAAGTGAAAATAAATACTTATAGTAAATATTGTAAAAAGTCGTAATTAAAAGTGCGCCATCTGTGAAATTTGCCTTAACTAATATATAGATAATTAGGATATATCAAACTACAGTAGTATCGCGCAGAATCCACAGATGGCGTAATATTTGTTTTTTTTTAATATTTGAAACTCGGACACATTTTCGATCAGGGTCACGTGTCCTGACGCAGACCCATTTTCTATCACTGGTCACGTGTCCTGACGCGAGTTTAACATTTTTTACCCATCCAAAAAGTACACAACGCCGCTAAAGAAGTTTTCACTTCAAAAATAGGAAAAAAAAATATAATAAAAACAAAACTAAAAACATACGCTTTAATAGCAAACAGAACAAAATGTAGAAAATAGTTTTTGATTGTATAAAAGCGTGAGGTGTTTGACATCAAATGTTACAAAGAGTTCATTGGTAGCTATTTATAAAACTAGAGTAACTAGAGATCACGTGGTGGTCGAATTTCAACCATGGTTTTTTTATTGGCCAGTATAACATGAGCTGTCATTGTATAGACTTACCGTGTCAGGTAATCACATATCCTGGACACGTATAATTTCATTATCGTTTTCACGTAATTTTTAAAGTTGTAAGACACATTGTTTAAAAATTTTAGCTTTCTGCACTTCTTCTATATATAAACTGTAAATATTCCAAAATTCACGTTACTACGTTTGCGTAATTTTCTTAAAAAGGCGTACAAAGAATTCTCTTCACGTATTAATATAATGATTGTAAAAATGAAGTAAAAAGCAAAAAATTCTCTCTACTCCCTAGTTCGGTTCACTGAAGCTTGTTTTTTTTAATATTTAATTCATTTTTTCTATACATTGACGATTTTTCAAAATCAAAATCATTTATTTCAATTAAACCGTTATGGGTATTTTTGAATTGTCAGGAGTAGTAGTCAGTCAGACTAAGTCAGTCATGAAGCTAGTTGCCTGTTCCAATTCGTAGATCCAGTGGAGAAGAACGGGCAAGAAACTCCAAGGACACTCTTTTTCAACATGTTTTTTACAAATCACTGGTTACATTGCTTTTATGCGCAAGTTAAATGTGAGGACAATGTAACGTATTGTTCTAAACTATAAACAGTCGCGCAAACTACTATATGTAAGTAATAGCAGTTCGGAAATGACCAGCCCCAACCAACGGCCTCGTTCACGAGCATGACGCACGCGCCAGCCATCGTCCACTTCAACCATATGATATCAATTGATATCAAAATTTTCTTATTTTTTTATACAATCTAGGTTGTAAATGAGTAGCCTCTCTTGTTTATGATATGGTGGACATAAGTTGTGGGCCGAAGTGTTTTTACTACTAATTGGAAGCGATTATTTAAAAACAAAAAAAATATTAAACATTCAGTTCTCCTTCGTATGCTGTTGACGTAGCCTCTGTTAATCGGCTATGTCATCAACACCTGTGTGTTGAACCTAATCTATCGATAACAGATTAGATTGTATCGAAACTTTTACTCTTAGTGAGTGATACGATTATGTGGGTAGATAGATAACAGTTGGAACAAACTTTGATTACTATGAACACAGTCTTATCAGATCTTGTTGAAGTTCACTTTATGCGGGTTAATTCGTTTGAGAATTGAGGTTTATAAGCCCCTATGAATGCGACCTGTTTCCCTCCTTTAAAGGTTAAAAATGGAGGACATTATGTTTGTGCCATTTACTACTATGTAGTATGTAAATGGAAAATTTGGGTTACATAAAAAGTATTTCACATTTTGTATTTAAAAATGTCAATGTTTGGAGGTATGAAGTTTATTCTTCTAGCAACAATCTCAGCAATATTGCTATGAAGTATCAAATTCACAAAATAACAGTAACAGCTATGTTGTCTGTACTGCAATCAGCACTCAAGTGATCGTTATCAACTTATAATTCATGCGTAGCCTTTTTAACACCCCGCCATTGTCAAACGACCAATGAAATGAAGCTACCGGTGTAACTATTTATAAAAATATACTCATAAAAATGTCTATTAACTCATTTGTATTAAATAGTGAACTGTTTTATCTGTATAGAATAAATAAGAGTTTTAGATGTGACAACAACAATTCTCTTATTTTTTGTTAAAATATTGTAATAGTAGTATAAATAACACAAACAGAGGTAGAACCCGACAGAGGTAGAGTTCAACTGAGAAACGCTGAAGTCTCATCGCTGTATCTGCTAAAACGAACGCCTGCCGAAATTTTGAGTCCGTTCTAAATGACAAAGGTAATTTCTAGAACACTACTTTTAATACAATACTGTTGTCAACTAACAAAAAATAAGAAAAACAAAAGGATTCAATAGATTTTACCACTATTCATAAAAATACTCCAACTTAGTTCAAATGACGAATTAATTAAAGTTCTACAAATTTAAATTCTAAGCTTTTAAAATGTATGCAACTTTTTAAAATTATTAACACTGAAAACATCTTTAATGCTCACGAGACGAAATATGTTTCCATGTGTGTTCAAATAACGAATAAATTTAAACTCCAAACTTTTAAAATTTATGCAATATTTCGAAATTATTAACTCTGAACGCATCTTTAAGCTTCACGAGACGAAAGAAATTGTTAAACGACTTTGTTATATTTAAACAACTAATTTGATTGAATACAGTAATAAAAGTATTACTATATTCAATCAAATGTATAATAAAATCACGCATTTCAAAAACTCTTTATTACTTTTCTCAAAACAACTTCATACTAAGTGTAGTATTGTAATTTAATACACAACTACAATATACATATGTTTAGTGAATATCCTAAGGCGATTCATCATTATCGTATCAAATATTTATAACAAAATGTGTCCTAACTTACAAAGAATAAATACCTGTCTTACAAAGCCCAAAGGGTATTTTCCCACACAGAGTATAGACCGGCTACAACAGAAATTGTCTCGCAAGCTATTCATACCTACTCGAAGGTATTTGGGTAACAAAATGATAGATGACTAGGTTAAAGTAAAGTTTCATATTACCTTTTAGAACTATCAATCTTAAGGAGTATACCTCCTTAATTGGTCATATAAAGGCAAATTGCTTTTGTGTGAAATAAAAAAGGTTTTATATGTTAGTTGGAATTTGTGATAAGGGGTAAGTCACAATAGTTAAATGGATTGCAGAGGTAATGGTTAGGTTACTGGAGTTCATAAGCTATATTTAAATATAGGACTTGATTGCTTTTTAGTTTTAAGTGTTGCCAATACCTAAAAATGTAGCCTGACTATTTGTCATTGACGAGCCATCACCGAAGATATCAGAACGGCTTATACAGCCTAATATTCTTATTCTAAGTCACACTTATTCCTTTAAAATATACCTAAAATTATGTTATCTTGGCAAGCTTTTATTTTATTTGAGCCCTGCTCATCCATCTGGCATAATCTTAAGTTGATTATAACACTCCAAGGATGAAAAAATACGAATTATTTGAGTCGAGTCGAAGTCGATTTTTAATTTACAGTTCGATGCCCAAGAGTGAGTGGAAAGATTGTAATTTTTTAATATGTGAAGATTCAGATATTTAATTGCACATAACACTTTCAGACATAAACTAAGCATAGCTTATATAGTTTCTAGAACATGGATAAATACACTTAAATACATTTTTATTTGCATCACTTTCTTGTCCGTCTGTCTGACTGTCTGCCTGTATGTCTGTCAAGACCCTTTTTCTCAGGAACCCGTGGAGGCATCAAGTTGAAAGTAACATCAAATTTGAAGCTGTAAAAAATCAAGCTTCTAAGTCAACCTAATCAAAAATACGGTCATTTAAGCCTTACATTTTAACAAATTTGAACATTTCGCAGGTATAGGGTACTTCCCATTGACCTAGAATCATGAAATTTGGTAAGAAGCAAGGTCTCACACAATAAGTAAAGGAAAAAATCCGAAAGTCGTTAATTTGTAGTTATCACATTTAAAAATAGCTAGAAACTTTTGTACTGCGGTTGGTAAGTTGACTTTGTCGTAATTCAACGTAAGAGAGAGTATTTTTAGGACAGCAATGTTTAGTTTATCTTTCAGAAGAAACTGTTAAAAATCTGAATGAGATGACCGTACTACTTACATATTCTACATATATATTTTTTTCTATTTATAAACTATACTAAAAATACAACGATCGATACAAAAATTGAGTGTATTGTGGTATCGAGTATCGAGGTCACCTAACCGGATTTAATCATGTTTGACAAACTGACGTGCGAATTTGGCTGATACAATGAATTATAAAGTTTTCTACCGACAATAAATTGTGTGTTGGTGTAGATAAATTTTTAGACAACAACCTATCTTTTTATTTTTAAATATTAGCGACTTGAATGCATATTAGGTCTAAAAAGGTAAGATTGCATTTTGTTTACTTTATCTTGACTTTTGACTTGTAAAAAAGTGACCAAGACATTGGAAAATTACTATTAAAAACATCATGTTTGCGTGCTGCGTCTCAAATAATAGAAAAAAAATAATATAGTAAATGCGTTATGAGAAAAAAAGTAAAAAGCAGCAATTTGAGATAAGTTGAACTCCGACTTTCTATCAAGAAAAGTGTTCTTTGAAGAACCTTTGGAATGATAAGTTAGAGCTATATAAGTACTAGTTATAACAATGTCTCAATATAACCAGAGACGTATCTGTTATAACAATGTCTCAATATAACCAGAGACGTATCTGTTATAACAATCTCTCAATATAACCAGAGACGTATCTGTTATAACAATGTCTCAATATAACCAGAGACGTATCTGTTATAACAATCTCTCAATATAACCAGAGACGTATCTGTTATAACAATGTCTCAATATAACCAGAGACGTATCTGTTATAACAATGTCTCAATATAACCAGAGACGTATCTGTTATAACAATCTCTCAATATAACCAGAGACGTATCTGTTATAACAATGTCTCAATATAACCAGAGACGTATCTGTTATAACAATGTCTCAATATAACCAGAGACGTATCTGTTGGTTTGTTTCACATTTTAAATCTAGGAACGTTCTTCAATCGATTTTAAATTTTTATTACCAACTAGCAACCTACCCCGGCTTCGCACGGGTAGCAGAGACTTCTTCAACAATCATCATCATATTTAAACCAATTTACACAAAACTTTAACAAATTATATACTTAAACCTTCCTCATGAATCGCTCTATCTATTGGTGAAAATCGGATGAAAGTCCGTTCAGTAGTTTTACAGTACATCGCGAACAGACCTACAGACAGTCGCGGCGGGGGACTTTGTTATATAATATTTATAAGTATTTTTTTTTATTATCTGTAGGCTTAGTCCGCTAATAACGCTCGGGAACATTTAATTGTAAAAGAATATTTAAATATAATTGTGTATCAAGTTGATGTCCCACAGAGGAATAAGCGTAATCTATTGACAAATCTATAAATAACTTTAAGTGTTATGACATTTTGTCCCTCACCGAAAGTCCACAAGGATCATTTTCAAGTGAAGAGTACATTATATCTTTGGAGGAAGGGTCGGAATGAAGTGTACTCTGATACTTTATATTTCACGACATTTTTGCTAAAGATATTAACTTTTTCTTAACGTGATAAGTCTTATGTGACAAAAGTTAAGTTATCATTTGAATTGCGAATGTCAAGTCATTTGACAAAATATATAAGAAGTAGTGTATTTGAAACCTTCTTATTGAAGTTTTAGATGTCAAATTAAGTTGTTTGTTGATGGGTCTATTTTTAATACAATTTCTTTCCATCGTTTTTTAAGAAGCTCTCTTGATCTTTTTCGAATCGGTTGAAATTATAGACCCACACAACACACAAACCAGTAATTTCTGCAAATAAATAAATAGTCTCATGTGGGAATAAAAAGTTTTACATAAAAATTTGATAGCTTAAACACTAAGCCGTTGATTTAGGCATTTCTGAAACTTCCAACGCACACGTAGTACACGGTAACGGTCAACAGCAGCCACTGAAACAAGCCTGCGGCTTCGTGCACCCCATTTGCAGTGAACGTAGATTTTGCATGAGCTTTTATTCATACAAAATGTATTCGACAATGTTGATTTACGAGTATATTAACAAGAAAATGTGTCTTTTTTTTGTGCTTGTTAAAACCCCCTCGGGCCGTCACCCACCGGAGTTTTCGGTAGGGCGGTGTGTCGGAATAGAACCGACTAAATCCACACGGTGTACCGTACTGCCCCTTAAATAGGAGGGATCCGGGAACAACTTTTATTAAGACATCCGGACCCAAGAAAATGTGTCTGCATCAACCTTTTATTAAGTCTGTTCCGATTTCAAAGAAGAAATAGGTTCTCAATTCAACTGTAAGTTTTGTGTTTGTTAATTATACTTCATAATAGTATTTATCGTTTATTGGATGAGTTATATTTCAAAATATAACAACATTATATAACAGTATGAAGAAACCTAACAAAATGAAGTTCCTTGCAAACAACCAAATATAAAAATGATAGACAACTAAAGGTAAATCACATGATGGCGAAGCTTAATTATCAACTAAAGAAATATTTCAAACATTGGCTCACATCACGGTACATTTTCAAACTGTAATAATCATCGTTTTTACTTGTTTATTGTAAGTTTTTAAGAGTGGTGGTATAGATTTCGGCTAGCATTGTAGTACTGTATCACGATAGATGTTTAGTCTTGTACCTCAACCCCTACAATAACGTGGTAATACAGCATGTTACTTGAAGGTCGGTTTTTTCCGGAAAATATTTGACAACACCGTTTGAAGACACCGCTGGTATGTTGTTTGTCAACTTAGTTATATCCATACATATCACCTAGAAGCCTGTATCCCTAAAGGGGTAAGTAGAAATGTATTAAACACCCACATTTGTGGGAGAGCCATGCTTCGGCACGTATTGGCCGGCTCGACCCACTGCACTGATTTTCATGCGGTTTTCACTAATAGACTGAGTGATTCATGAGGAAGGTTTATGTGTATAATTTGCTAAGATATTGTGTAAATTAATTTAAATATGTTGAGTATTGTTGAAGATGTCTCTGCTACCCATGCGAAGCCGGGGCGGGTTGCTAGTATATAATAATTTCAAGTCCATAGTGGAACCCCTTATAAATATATACTTAAATTATAACACGACTTAACCCAAAGGTTACTACGAGACGACGGCCTGGGGAAATGTAATGGTGGCTTTTGTATTCAAAATCTTAACAAAGACGTTGCTCACATTGTAATACTTAAGTATCGCTACACGTTTATCGATTTTCATTATTGTAAAAGGAAATAACCCTATACGTTCCTATGAGGCCGTTTGCAATTATCAAAATGTATGAGCATATACATGTGTAATAACACTTCACAAAACAAACTACCTCTATGAACTAGACTGTTTAACTGTGGCTGACACGAAAGACTGCGAGAAACGGTTAGACCTGCTTTTTTTTTAATTTGGTAATTCTACAGGCTGATATGCATTTGGTTTTAAAAATTTATTAAGATGCGTAAAAATAATATTAATGGCCTTGATATTTTTAGGATATAATTTTATGCCATTTGTTTTTAAAAAGAATTTCGGTCATATGGCTCTAAAAACTTCCATCAGAACTGAAAATTTCGACCACTTTTTCGAGCAACCGAGGCAATGTGGCGAATGTTCACTTCCAAGTCCAACGTCTGTGGTTTATCGGCGTAAAGAAGTGACTTCACATATCTTCATAGAAAATAGTTAGTATAAGTTTGAGATTACAGTCATAATCGCAAAGGTCAGTTTTACAGGTTCATCACGCGAAATTATACACTCATTGATTTTCCGGCAATCAATTTAATTGATCATCTTGTTGAAACCAAAGCTCTGCGATACCAAGACCATTCAATTGAGGGACGAAGAAGTCAGCAATCATCTCTTCGTTAATGGTAACATTTTGACGGGTATCACCTTTACCGAAAATTTCACTTCGCGATTGCGCTTCATTAGAGCCAGCCGATGCGTCTATATGCGCGAAATACTATTTAAACGTAATTAGCATAAAATTAATATTTTAAATAAAACAACATCGAGCCCATTAGAAAAAAATTTCACATAAAACAATCTAAAATAGCGCGGAATTTGCATTAGCAAAAGTACTAAAATGGCTCAATTTAAATTTGCATTAGCAAAAGTAATAAAATGGCTCAATTTAAATTTGCATTAGCAAAAGTAATAAAATGGCTCAATTTAAATTTGCATTAGCAAAAGTAATAAAATGGCTCAATTTAAATTTTAGAAAAATACCTTCCATTCTTTTTTCATTCCTTCAAAATACTTCCCCAGGCCCCTCGTTCTTTATAATAGCACATATGTGTCCCCAACTAGGAGTTGCATGTTCTTGCCCAAGGCTCACTAGATCGGAGGATGTACAAATTGACACAGCACTACGATGGGACAAAAATCTAGAAGTTCTCACCACTAGAACTATGAGACTAGTTCACATTTTCAAATCACTCAGATGTTCAGCAAACCCTGACACTCACAGGAAGGTCTTTAGCTTGCTGTGTCAAACAGTTATAGGGTGTTGCATCTCCGTTTGGGGAGGTGCTACGAAAACCAATTTCTTGGTTGTGGAGAGAGCTCAGAAAGCTAGCTATATTTAAAGTTATGTCTCAAAAACCTTTCCGCTATCCTACAACTACTTTATGCCCTCGAATGTAAGGTCCTAACGGTCCGACAGCTTTATATCCTCCGGTCCATTCTTAGGCGGCACACTAGCGTCTCTCCCTCTAATCCCAACAAACGGACGAATTTTCCTAAATGCACTCGGCATTGGTGCCGATTCTATTGTACACTCGACTAAACTAAAACCAGACTTAATTTCTTCATATGAAATCAACCTAGTGTTTTTCGTAATAAGGTCTATTTGTTACTAGCATCTATTTCTCAGCGCCTCTAAATTTCAATAAAACGTGTCAACGCATACTCAACTTTATTTCCACGCAGTGAGAGTCTTCATTTATTCAAACGCTGTATAATTGCCGTATAAAAACTTGTTCAAAACGAACAAGGATGACGTGTTTTTAATCTACACCTACGAAGACGCTTACTAAAAACACAGAGCGAAAGAGATGGCATTCAACGGATAGCGGCTCTCGCTACGTGGTATTAAAGTTTATATAAGCGTATCAGACTTTAGTCGACAAATAAATTGCTTATTTCGATTGCGACATATGTTACCTACTTGTTTCAATTTGAAATAAGACCTTGTTTCTAAGTTTACAAGGTTTACTTCTTATATGAAGAAAATTTAGTGAATTTTAATTTAGCGAGTGAAGTAACAGAATTGGGGCCATTAACTACCTTCGCTAAGCATCAGTTTTATATTATGAGTACTCACATTTACAAACAGGTCCACAAAAAGCTCAACATTATGGACTTAAATAATAACCAATTAAAATCAAAATTAACGGCGTGGCTTCTTCGACAAGACACACACACACACACGCGCACGCACACGCACACGCACACGCACACGCTCGTCTCCGGTTTTGGCAGTTTTTATGATTTTATTTTAGACGTTTTCCGCGTGTACTTCGCGTGTTGTGAACCCTGTCACGTATGTATACTCAACACCATCAATACCTGGTGCAGAGATAACGAATTATCAATCAACGAAAAGAAAGATTGTCAAATCCAAAGTACTCTGGAGACCATACTTAATTGATAATAGTTCTGTTCAATCGAATTCGTGAGAGTGCTTACCATCTACCTATCGTAAACTAGTGCCAAGTATACTGTTCGGTGAAGTTTGCTTAGTTTATTAACTAAAGATGGCGTTACATCGCCTCATTTATGAGTTTCAAAGATCTTTTATGCCAGAACAAACACAACATTATTACAGAAACAAAACATCCAACAATGTCGCCTAATACGGCTATTCTTACGATGCTTAAGTAAGGACTTACTTACGGACGCATCATAAAATCGATTTATCTAAAATGTATTTTTGATACAGTTGGTTTTACATCGCGAAGCATCCGAAGTGAAATCGATACGTGACAGACGACTGCGGATGGGTCATCGGAAAGATAATATCGAGAACGTGACTCGGTTGCGAATAACCACCTTTTATATATGAAGTAAGTAGTAAAAATATACGTTTGAGTGTTTTAATAAACGTTATTTTTATCGTCTTCATTCTGCTTTGAGTATTATTATAGGGTTTTGTTTACGATGTTCTCGTGACATTAGATATGAAATACTGATTCGAACTTAAAGTGGCCCAGAAAAAATCTATAACATGCGTCGCTATCTCGGTCCAAACTAAGCATGCCAATGGCACTAGAACATTTTAAAACATGTTTAGATACATTATTTATGTAAACATAAAATTATTCCGTTTAGTTACGAAGGTAAAACGAACTCATAATTTTAATGTTCTGCCGTAAACTTTTTCGTAAAGTAAGAATTTTTAAACGATTTAAAACGAGCAGACGGGTCACATGACTACCGCCGCCTAAGGGCACCTGCAATTCAAGAGTCACAAGTGTGTAAAAAAGTAAAAATTACTTCAAATACTTATTTACTTGGCAATACGAAAACCATATACTGTAACTTGTTTTTTAATATTTAAAAACGACATGATATATTTTTTAAACTATTAATAACATTGATTGCTCGTTACTTGTATATTTAATAGCTCACTTAAAATTAAGCTAATGCTTGTGTTAGCATGGGGTCACGCCGGTAACGCTACTGATCGGATACCAGGATTTGAATTCGTAACTAGTTGATCGCAAAGCCGACGCTTTAGTAGCCTTAGAATTCTTTGGTGCAATGCAGCTATTTGGGACCAAACTGTAGTTTAGTACACTGTGTCATTATTCATGAATACAAAATATGTATAATAACTATAGAATATTAATTTCTAATGTTGTTGAAATAATTTTCATGAAGGACAAAACGGAGTACTGATAATATCCAAATGTCAAAATCCGGAAACTAAATTTTTTTCACGTAGCTAACAACATTAAAACTGCTTTCGTTAGACAAAAAGTAAACTAATTACTTAAATTTTAGAACGTTTATTCATAATAAATTTGTGTATCCAAACAAAACTGCCAGTCATCCACCATTTTACTAAATTATCTGTAGCCTCCACAAAATGGCGACCGTAATGAATGCATAGTTTCGCGCCAAAAGATTGTAACTTTATTGAAGGCTATTAATTTCCCTTTGGAAGGTGACGTGGGATAATTTACCCAGTTTTGGGGCTGATTGATATGAAAGAGCGCTAGGGGGATAACGCCCCCTAGGTAGATTAACGAGTGTGAATTAAATTTTCAATAATCGTACCTTCATTTGCATTTGTTAAAGAGTAAGATAGACAGAAGTACTCTCGTGTATGCGTTCCCTTTTCTTCTGTGGGGATAAGGATAAAGAGAGTTATTTACCATATTTCAATTTGTATTTTATATGCTTCTCACGTTATCTGAAGAGATAAGTTTAAATTCAAAAGAACATACTCTCAGATGTAAATTGCAGAGCTTTGAGATGTTAGACAACATAGTGAGTTTTAACAACTTTTCGAATAACATAATAAGATTTTGATTTAAAGACTTGTAGACATACTACGGAATACTGCCGCTATATCTGTTCACGTCTACTGGCGGTTTGGCTGGCAATCTGTTATATTTTAGAATGTTTAATTAATGTTGTCTATGAAATGTTAGCTTTGCAGAATTTCGCCATCCGTAAATATTTACGAATTACTCTACATAATTTTAATAACAGCTCTCACCAGTGTTAGTATTTAAGCAAAAATAAAATGTTAATGATAAAAAATATTTAAAGGCGCTTAGAAGCTGTACCTATGTGTATAGCAATTTTGATATAATGGCTAACAGATTTAGAACGTTTGATTAGAGATAGAACTTTATACTATATTTCAGAATATCTGACAAAAACCTGACTTTGTTTTCCCCAATCCCACTAATTAAAATATATAAAAAAAATTAGAAAATAATTTCCTAAAATAGAACCTTTTGCTTTTAAAAGTCTGTGTAACGTCATTAAAAGGCAAATATTAAATAAGTTACTTAAAAATACATAATAACTATGTATAAAGGCAGGCGGGACCTAGCCACGAGCTTAATATTTTAAATTTCACGAGCTGGATGTATTCAGAAGCCGTATGAATGACGTAACCTTCATAAACTATACTATGCCCAGCCACCTTCGAATTACGTAGGTATATGTGCATTAATTATTTACTTAGTGGGAGCATTATTTACTTGGTGGGAGCATTATTTACTTAGTGGGAGCATTATTTACTTAGTGGGAGCATTATTTACTTAGTGGGAGCATTATTTAGGTTTCTTGAGGTCGAGATACTATTTCTTTTAATGATTTTATTGCCCGAAATTTTATTATACTCGCGCGAATGAGTATTCTGTCTACGAATTCACTATCCCTCGGAAACAATTCTTTTTTTCAGATAGAAGGTATTCTTTGCCCTTTTTTGTATCTCTGGTAACGTGTATCTAACATTTGATGATGATCGATTGCGTAGTTTTTTTTTTTTGTGGTATGTATAGGAGGCAAACGAGCAGACGGGTCACCTGATGGTAAATGACTACCGCCACCCATAGGCACCTGTAACTCAAGAGTCACAAGTGCGTTGCCGCTCTTATAGGTGGGAGGAGAGGGGGAGGGGGGAAGAGTGAGAAGAGGGGAGAGGGGAAGGACGGGAAAAGGGGAGAGGGAAGGGTCAGGGCCTCCGGTAACCTCACTCACGCGGCGAAAAGCAATGCAAGCACTGCTTCACTGACGGTTTTCTGTGAGGCCGTGGTATCAAGTGGAGTCGGCCCATACGTGCCGAAGCATGGCTCTCCCACGTAAAAAGTTACGGCGTGAAAGCATAATAAACAAAAAAACTCAATTTCGCATTTATAATAATAATTAGAATTCAACTCAGTCGGTGAATAAGAATTACCAGAGCCTATAAATAGCATTACAGCACCAATAGCGTAACTTGAACTTTACCCCTTCCCGTAGAACTACGAAGATTCTGCAGTCGAGGGAGACAAGTAGCGCCAAGCAAGAAGTGTTCTCTAACTGCTGTTTTCTACAGAGTTAGGTACTCTCTTCTGCAGAGGGCATGGGGTTACTTCTCCTCTATCTACTCTTCTACTCCCAGGCAAACTCAATTCGACAATTTTGTAAACAATGAAAGCCAAACTCATCTTTATTTTATGAGTAGGTAGGTAGGGGTAGCACATATAATTATATGTGCTACCTATCTTATATTTACTAATTATAATTAGTAAATATAAGATAAAATTTTTAGGATGCTATTGTGATTTTGATCACTTTGTTACACATATACGAAATACCTCGTTCCGTGTTATATTTAATAAAGAAACGCCAAGCATATCTCTGTTGTGAAACTTCAAACTTTTCATTAGAAAATTTTATAGCGCATTTTGTATTTACCCAACTGTCGAAGGAAGGTAATGTTTTTATTGCTTTTATTTTTCAAACGAACATCGTTACCGCTTGTCTCGTTTCAGTTTTGTTCCGAAAAATATTCTGTTTATTCGGTAAGAATTTTTCCTCAGACGATATTTCTCACTTCACTAAGGAATTGGAATTCTTGGATAATAAAAATATCATAAACAATCTTAGCAATCCAACAATGATATTGTATCTCATTTTTTTTTTAGATTTTGTATGTATGTAGTATTTATTTATTTATATTAAAACTTCATGCACATATTGTATAAAGGCGAACTTAATGCCTTAGGCATTCTCTGCCAGTCAACCTTCTGGTGAAGCAGAAATAAAAAGTGGTAGGTGCAAAGATATGGTAAAGGTACGAATTTATAAGTTCTGCTGATTCAAAACCAATTTCAATGATTATGTTTAATGACATAAGTTATCACTATATATTATAAAACAAAGTCCTTCGCTGCGTCTGTATGTCTGTCCGTTCGCGATAAACTGAAAAACAACTGAACGGATTTTCATGCGGTTTTCACTAATAGACAGAGTGATTCATGAGGAAGGTTTAGGTGTATAACTTGTACCCGTGCGAATTTTAGGCGGGTTGCTAGTGTTATCCCCCTAATACTATAAATGTGAAAGTTTGGATGGATGGATGGATGTTTGTTACTCTTTCACGCTAAAACCACAGAACCGATTGAGATGAAACTTGGTATGTAGCTGGAGACCTGGATTAACGCATAGCTTACTTTTTATCCCGATATTCCCACGGGATCGGGACTTACGCGGGTGAAACCGTGTAATATAAATACTTTTTAGAAATTTAATCTTTACAGCATTATAAATAACACCAATATAAACTTACATTACTTGACATTTACTCACAGAGTTTATTAATTAAGGCGTTCTATTGGGCAGAGTTTTTAGCAGTTCACCTTTTCTTTTTGTATAAAATGAATTCCAAATTTTAAGATCAATCGGTTTAAAAGACTCAGTACTGAGATTCAGTTGCATGAGAAAATATACTTACCAAGAAGTTAGTAAGTTTAGTAAAAGCTATGGAAACATTTTCTTATTGAATAGTTTATTTAAACTGTAACTTATAAGAACAAGAAATAAATTTAAACTTAAAATTTTTAATAAATTATGTCCAACTTAGCACTAACGTAGAGTTAAAAGCCTCTTGTCTGTTCACTGAAGTCTGAAAGCCTCCGCACTGAACTATTTTAATTAGCAAAATTGACGTCTGCCTAATCGTACTTGTTAGGGGCTGCGGCCATTAAACGAGTGACAAAAACAATTTACTTGCAAATAAATCAGTTACTAATTAACTAAAGATTTTATATATAGGTTGGCAGTTTGGATATTTTGTCATACTTGTCAATTAGGTAACAATTACAACTTTTTATTATGTACGTTACAATTAAATGGTATTGCCATTTTTTTATTTAGTTAAAGCCATTTCAACAAAACATTTGAAATCCAACTACATTTACTAAAGGTTAATAAACTATTATTTAATAATATAATAATATATATATATGTATATCATCAAAATGCAGAACTACCTCCTCGTGTCCTTCCTTGACTGCTTACCCGTTGGTTTTTCAAGTGAGTACATATAAATCAGTTAGTAATTAAATAAAGCCTCAAGCGAATGTTTTGTTGCGTGCAAGTCAATATTCTCGGCGTTCATTGACCAGGTATAAGTTTTTTATTACGTATGTTACATCCTAAGGATCTTTCCATTTATGTACCTTATTAAAACAGTTTCAGGAAAGCGTTTGAAAAATTATCAAAAACGTTTATATATTTATTTATTTATTTAAACTTTATGCACAAAAATGTACAATGGCGGACTTAATGCCATAGGCATTCTCTACCAGTCTACCCTAGGGTGGTGCAGAAATGGGTGAAGTAGGTGCACTAAATTTAAATCATAAACTTTAGGACAAATGATAGAAAAATAAATACCAAAGCAAAAAAGAACCGAGGAGTAAGATATGGGGATATATAAATATATACACATAAACATACATTCATACATAAAAAGGTATATATTCACAATAATATATACTCAAAACGCAAAGCTTTCTCCCTACCATGGTTTATTCAAGTGAATATCAGGTTCTTCAAAAGGTTTGCACGAGGTCAGCAGCACACGCGTGATATCTTTGACCTCGTGACCTCAGTCAGGCCCCAAGCTTGTTTGACACTTAATGACTGTACTTAATAACATTAACGTACTTAAGAAACTCAATGGGAAAAGGCAGGCTTCGGATGACGACGCCCAAAAACATTATGATGTATACAACATATGCGTGAACGACACTATCTTGTACATCGCATTTACAATCAAGTACCATATTTTAAAATACTAATTCAATGATTCAATAAGATTAAAATTTTAAATATTGTACAATTAGATTAAACTACGTGCAATCAATTCTTCTCTGGAATGAGCTCCTTTTCGAAATGAATTCCCTTTCGAATCCACAAACTGTTTTATATTTAAGAAGAAAGTCCGGGAACTCCTTCAAAAAGGGTTGACAGAATACGCTGAACGCTAGTCATTGTTTATGTATACGTATGTGTGTATGTATGTATGAGAGTGTATGTATTGATGTGATATTACGTATTAATACGTTTATTATCGATTTATGTATATAAGTATCTATTAGTGTGTATCTCCAGTATTATGTATATCAAGCTTTTATTAACTATTTAAACTATTACAAATCATTACAAATAGACCATTAAAAAGTTCAACAACCTTTTGCACCTACGTATAACATTTCTACACAACCCCAAGGTTGACTGGTAGAGAATACCCTGGGCATTAAGTCCGCCATTGTAGAAATGTGCATGAAGTTTTAAATAAATAAATGAATTAAAAAAAATGTTAAAATCGAAAAGTGTGACAGCCCTAGCGCTCCCTATCTACTAGTCACCCGGAGTAGATAGGTTCGCAGCCGGAACTACGGGTCCGGCTGGAGCGTCGGTTCTCGCGCGCAGCGAGCAGCGGAATTAACCGGTCTAAGGCGAAGGGCTCCTTGGTTTTCCGCAGCGGGGCTTGGAGCGTCCTTTAGCAGAGGTCCCGTCGGACCGATGTAGCTCAGGTACTTGCCTGCTTAGCAAGTAGAAAGGTGACTAGACATTGATCCGGACACCCGACCGTAGGCCAGGGTAGACCTACACTTGATTGCAGATCGGGATGTGAGCGTGCTTACAGCTCCGGTACCAGCTGGATACTGGTAGTCGGCCTCTCTGACGAACTTAGCGGTGTCACCGCGAGCATATGCAAATATGCGGGAAGTGAGCGTGCCTTACAGCTCCGGTACCTATCTGGACAATAGGGAGTATGCCGGTTGCGAATGGAGGGTCGTTGCGAGTGTGGTTTCACGAGTGGCGATCTCCTGTGACCGATAGGCATACGGGTAACTAGCCTCAATTAGTGCCGGCGCCATGGCGTTGGAGGTAAGACCTGCCGTACAAAGGTACCTGCGTCCCGGGACCTTGGTTTGGGGAACGGGATGCAGGTAAACTGACCCTACTTTTATAACGATTGCGTTGGTGAGGTGGGGGCAGTATAAACAAAATACGTAGTGTAGAGAGAGAGCCCTAGCGCTAGGTAGATATATTCAATTACGTATAGACGGCATTTTGTGCAACTTTTACGGGGACAATTAAGGTAGGAAGAGTGACGTGGCAGTTTTCAGTTTTTGTAATTTTATTGTGTTTTTGTTGAACAAGATGATTAGATGTTCACGAAATTCCGATGTAGAAACATTTGAATACTTATTTAGTTCAGTTATATTTAAACTAGATAATTATATTCATGACTCAGTAACTCAAGAGGATCAAAATCTTTAGTGTGGAATGTTTACTGGCGAGCGGGTGACATAATCAGTTTAAACGAACATTTAAGAAAATTGAGGCTCATGAATATTAGATGTGTTAATACTTACTACTTACTAGCTTTGTGAAAGTTGGTAATCACTACAGATTCACACTTTTTAAGTTCATATATCGTTTTATCATACTGTATTGTAGCGTGGGGAGGAGCATCCAAAACTTTGTTTCTTTTACTCGAAAGAGCCCAGAGAGCAGTCTTAAAGGTGATGACCTTAAAACCATTTAGATACCCAACTACAGATCTTTACAATGATAGCAAGTTCTCACAGTTAGGCAACTTTTTGTACTTTGTACAATATTAAAAAAACATAAATCTTTGCCGTACACACCTGAACTACTTCAAAGTAAACGCCAAAGCCGTGCAGTGTGCGATGTAGTGAAGCATAGAACGACGGCTGTGAGCCGCCAATATTACGTTTTGAAGGTACGCCTGTACAACCAAGTCCATAAACGATCCGACATTTACTCATTAACCTACAGTGAAGTAAAGGTTAAGGTAACTGAATGGCTCAGGACGCTTAATTACACTTGTACTGAAGCCCTTCTTGCCATTATGCTTTAAATAGCTCATTAGCTGAAGTTGTGAAATCACATCATTTACAGAGATAACACTGACACACACACACACACACACACACACACACACAAACACACAAACACATATACACACACACACACTCTCTCTCTCACACACACACACACACACACACACACCCACCCACCCACACACACACACACGCGCACGTACGCACACACACACGCACACATAACAACACTTAAAAAACCATGACTGTAAGACACCACAAAATTATAAAATAAATGTGATGGCTATGTGTCCAATAATATTAAATAAAAAAATGTAACATTGCAACTAATACTGTGTACCTAGAAACACTGACACCCAAAATACAGGTTATTACCTAGTTTGGGTGGCAACGGTTTTCATTATTTGTGAAACTGTTTACCAGTCTACCTAGTTAAGGAATTCCTTGTACAATTCGTTTTGTTTTTGCTGGTGTATAAATTATTATTATATCAATAAATACAGAACCTTACTGCAGTCCGATGCGCCTCGCACTTGGTCGTTTTTTTAGAAACTCTCTCTATTGTGCTCACTACAAATTACCAAAGGTTTGTTGCAAAATAATGAACATTGCGGGAATTATGAACGCCTCATGTACACACAATACGAACATACAATGAATCGTTGCTTATTTTTAAATCCTTACTAGAAATGTATGATAGATGTAGTAATTGGGTTATGTATTCAGCAATGGATAAATTAGTATTAAAATGCATTTAAGAAACACACATTTATACGGCACAAATCACATATTACCTACAGGTTGGAAAATAATCGATGAAAATCCTTTAAACCATGGTGGACCATGTGGCTTAAAAGAATGACAAAAAAACATTTCGGTTAGGGTTTTAATATGCCACGTGTTCTCCGCGTGGTACATTTTAGCTAAAAAGAGCGGCAAACTTAAAAAAAATAACACCTCATTACATCATTTTACTTAAAAAGTATACTCGTGAGAAGAGATTCGCCAATACCTCATTATTTAGGGTTTCGTACCTCGAAAGGAAAAAACGGAACCCTTATAGGATCTCTTTGTTGTCCGTCCGTCCGTCCGTCTGTCTGTCTGTCAAGACCCTTTTTCTCAGGAACGCGTTTAGGTATCAAGCTGGAGTTTATATCAAATACTCAAGTCTACTGTCTGTTAGAGCTGTGAAAAAAATCGAACTTCTGCTTAGAAGTTCGATTTTTGCAACGCAATCAAAAGATACAGCCGTTTATGCCGCAAATTTCCGCAAATTTTCGACACTCGGAAGGGAATGAAAACCTACAGGGTACTTCCCGTGAACTCAGAATCTTGAAATTTGGTACGCAGCAACGTCTTATAGCACAAATAAAGGAAAAATTGCGAAAACCGTAAATTTTAATTACATCATATAATAAAAATATTTTACGGAACCCTCGGTGCGCGAGTCCGACTCGCACTTGGCCGCTTTTTTTAAATAAATATCTACTTGACGAAACATAAATCAGCAACTGCTTTATAAAAACCTTTATAAAAGCTGGGTTAGCGATAGAGACGAGGACTTAATAGCAAAAGATTTTGGAATTAGCGTATATTACGAGTGACGTAATCTAGTACAATGTGTGCGAATCAAATTTCAGTTTACATTGATTCAGTTTTGTAATATAAAAGCCCATGTTCGCACATTTATAATCCGCCTCTACAGCATACTGCGCTAAGTTGCATCGCATGCATTTAATTAAAGAGGCGTTAATTTCGGTGCATGTAAATACTATCGCCATTAAGACAAATCTGGATTAACAATTGAACAACATAATTGTTCGGTTGATTATCCAGATTAATCTTAATGGCGATATGTTTCTCCTAGTTGTACAGCTTGTGCAGTTCATTGTAGGAAGTAGGGTTAAATCCATCTATTAGAATGTTTGAGCTCCTAATTTGTTAAGGTTTAGTGTAAAGTGGTTGAAATATGATGATGATAGTTGAAGATTTACTGTACGAAACCAGGGCGGGTTGCTAGTTATATATAAATTAGACCAATATATATTGATAAAGACACAGAACAAATGATTATGCTCCTTAAACAAATATTTGTCCATGGTGGGAATCAAACCCACGATCTCTTGTTTAGCAGTCAGGGTCACTAATTACTAGACCAACAGAACGATAGTTAACGAAGTGGGATTCAAAATATTCCCTACGATATTGGTAGTTGGCACTTTGTAAAATAACTAAATAATACACAAGCTCAGGTCTTGGTGATAGGTAGGTAAATTCACCACAAACAACGTCAAATGACGACAAAACAACTAAGTTTATTTCCGTTTTTCGATCTTAGATAGCTGATATTATTATCTTTGTTTACTGATGTATTTGACCATCCGAAGGTTGCCTGTGAGAAATTACTTTTAGCGATAAGACCGATAAGGCTTTGTACGAGTATATATATCCATTGCGTATTGTTGTTATTCCATGCGAACAATATTTTGATCGGTGTACAACTAACTTTATTTTAGAAAAGTTAAGTATATCTCTGTCTAACATTTATTTTAATATTACACAATCAAAGTAATGAACGCATTGAATAATAAAAAAGTCTTAATATTGCTAAACAAAGTACAGAGTAGGAATTAAGAAACTATGTTGTTGTAAACTATTGTTGCGGTGACTCTGTGTGTGTTGATCTATAATTTTTAATTATAATAATTATTTATTAAATCGACGATTTCGAATAATTGATGGTTAATTTTATGAAATAAAGATTTTTTTTAATTGAATTTTGAATTGTATAAATATTAATAGAATAAGATTATATAAATTTATACATTGTATTTACTCACGTACACAGTGCGTAACATTTTCATGATGATATATTGAATGATTAACCTTTATTTGTTGATCAAAGAAAGGCTCATTTGTAGATTAGAATAGCACAGAATAACATTCAACTCACTTCTACTCGCACTTATTGTGGGAAAACATTCTAGCAATAAGATTCTACTAATATTATAAACGTGAAAGTTTGTGAGGATGTATGGATGTATGTATGTATGGATGTTTGTTACTCTTTCACGCCAAAACTACTTAACCGATTGCGATGAAGATTGGTATGTAGATAGCTGTAGACCTGGATTAACATATAGGCTACTTTTTATCCCGATTTTCCCACTGAATCGGGACTTACGCCGGTGGAACCGCGGGGCGCTGCTAGAATTACAATATTTTGTTATAACGGGTGTAAGGACCGGCCTGTGGAATCTTGAAATAGTAGATTCAGACCATTATTCTGAGCGGAAAATCATGGGAATTTTCGGCCGGAAAAATCATAATAATTTATTATACATTTTTTTTGGTTAAATATGATCACAATGAGTAAACAGAACATTTTACCGAAATAATCTATAAATTCTCCATACGGCCAAAAATTGCAATGTAATCAATTAAATAATATTTATGCACCGAACGTACGTTTAAGGTCATTCACCGTAAAATATGATACCTACAGATTTTGCGGTTACATTGCGTAGCGCAAAATCAAACTAATGACTGTAAAGCTATAATCTTGCATTTTTATGATGACCTGACTTTTGCATTGTGATAAGTTTCCAAAGAAAGCTGTTTTTGTAAGTTCTTCGCGACGGTAATACACTTACACGCTGTATATTTTGATACGTAAGCTAAAGACTGTAACTGAATATCAATGAACCCTAAAAAATATAAATGCGATGTGTGTTTATTGAAACGAAGTCCTTTATCGCACGGTACACTTCATACGCTCGACGGAAAAATGTGTTGGCACAACGAAAAGTGCTGACCGTGAAGTAAATTATTTTATTTACGCCATCTGTGGATTCGGCGCGATACTACTGTACTTAGATTTTGTTGTATACTAATTATCCATATATTAGATCGGGCAACCTTCACAGGTGGCGCAATTTTAATACATGATAATACAATATTTACCATATTTTCATACAATTTATTAAATCCATTAAATATATTTATATACAGGGTGTATTTGAAACTAGAAAGCTTACATAAAAAAAAGTACGATTCAAAATCCTTAACTTTACACGTTCCACCTGCTTTTATGAGGAACCAAGGTATATACCTGGAAATTCAAATGGTCATAACTTGTAAACGGATAGTTTTTTTTTCAAATATTTTAAATTGTAACTGCATGTTAGAGTCATACCCTTTCAGTGGTTTAAGTAAGCGTTCTATTTTTAAGTACATTCTGTATAGCGAATGGAACTTCGTTTCAACCGGGTGTCCTAACGTTTAGTCAAGCGTTTTTTAGGGTTCTGTACCTCGAAAGGAAAAAACGGAACTCTTATAGGATCACTTTGTTGTCCGTCCGTCCGTCTGTCTGTCTGTCAAGAACCGTTTTTCTCAGGAACACGTGGAGGTATCAAGCTGAATATCCTTGAAACTGTGAAAAAATCAAACTTCTAAGCCAACGCAATCAAAAGATACAGCCATTTATGCCGCAAATTTTCGACACTCGCAAGGGAATCAAAACCTACAGGGTACTTCCCGTGAACTCAGAATTTTGAAATTTGGTACGAAGCAACGTCTTCTAGCACAGATAAAGGAAAAATTGCGACAACCGTAAATTTTTAGTTACATCATATATTAAAAATATTTTACGGAACCCTCGGCGAGCGAGTCCGACTCGCAATTAGCCGGTTTTTTTATTGTTGTCCTTTGTAAAGTAATTTTATTTATTTTACAGAAAGCTTACACAAACATTTATTATTATATTTTGGTTATATTCATATATTTTATAAATCAGAATTATTTGCTAATGAAAAACTTCCACATGTACATTTAATGAAATGCTAGCTTTGAATACTGTATTAATACAAAGTTGAACAGAACAAAAAGAAAAAAACATAAAAACAAATCTGAGAGAAAAGAAAATTGTTTATGTGTTGTGTAGTGCCTCAATATAAATAATAAGTAATAATAATTCGTTTATTTTTTACAGGTATGGAAACACAGTCAACCACCCTAATAACTTTAAAATGATTAAGGTATGGAACCGTCTTGTATTTTAATAAAGTATCACAAAATACGTAGGTTCGTAATTCCGGTTGGTGCTAATAACCTCTAATTTTTAATTTAATTAATATGTAATTCAAGGACAGCCCAAAAAAGGAGTGTAAAGTTTCAGGGTTCCTGTATGTATGTGAGTTTCTAATTCCACCAGAACTTCTAACAGCTTAACAGATTTGGATGTGTGGGTTATTGTGGGGATCCTTACACCATCCGAAGTAACACTGGCTGTATAAATTTAAAATAAAATTAATGGCTGTATGGCGCTATTAAAAAAAACCAATACTTTTTTGGCAGGGCAGTTCTGTTTTCTTTTTTTATATCGTAGTACACTATTAGTGGATAAATCTGCAAGGCCAAAGGGTTTACAAAACAGACTACAAGTAGTTGCCTATCATTAAATCAAACCATTTAATAGTCCTTAGGAAATTAAATAAATAAAATATATATTAAAAATATTTTTTAAGTTTGTCATTATTTTTTAGCGGGCTATGACGTCAAAAACCCTTATACTAAACAAATTTCTACAGCACGTACCGTAATGTCGTTTATAATGAGTATCTAATTTCATTTGACAGTTTTCTACCCAAATTTGCAAGTTTTGAAAGTATTAATAAAGTATTAACAGTAAAGTTTTGACTAGCGAGGTAACTATACCGAGATATTTAAATGCTCAAAAGAATCACGTACATATCGATATTTCGGATATCAAAGGGCGTAAAAACTTGAAATAAAAGGTGTTATACACCCTTTGAGGCCTAAGTTATCAAAGCATTCGTCGAGTCCACAATTGACTCAGGTTACGACGGAATAACCAAAATATTATTTTATTGTTTCTAGTCAACTCGTTCAGTTCAAACACGGTGTATCGATTTGAGTGAAATCAGTTGACCGACGATGAGCCGACTTGGCGACAAGTTGACTTGTCGATGTTTGTAATGAATCTGATCGAAGTTTTTAGCCAGGAGAAACTAAATCTCGATGCCGATAAAATCTCTTTAAATGAATAATACAACGGAGTAAACTTTATTGTACAACATTAAAATATTGCTAACAGTGAGTGCACAAAGTTGATATTGGACCGGAAGTTACCTATCTCATCGGTAACCTGCTCAAACTTTGTAATCACAACTAAAAACAATGGGCTATGGCCACCCTATGAGACCGGGTGAAATAATGAAGAGGGGGGTAATATGCAATACAAAATTGGGGTACTAACCTATCTCATCGGTTACCTGATAATTTTTGCGGGAAATTATAGCTTTTAGTATACCTTTTCAACCAAAAATGGGTTGCCTGTCCAAATCGGGTGCAAAAGCTTAGCAACCCCCTTACGAAGTCTGAATGAATATAGCAATTCCGTTGTTGGCGAGATGATCGTTTAAAACGTCAAAAAGAAACTAGCTGAAGCACGGGTCCACCCCCAAAAGAAAATGGTGAGTAGATAGTAGAAATTACAAACGATGCTTTTAGTCCTTAGATACGATATCAAGATATTCTGATGCAGAAAAAGAAATTGAATGTACAATGCGTGTGATACTTACAACATAACTACCTACATAAACGGTCGTAGAATAAAGTGACTAATGATGGGCAAATTTTCAACTTTCTTTTTATTTCTTAGAACACTTACTATTTTAAAAGAGCTTGTAATGGAGACTAGATAATATGTGGAACAGGGAGTTTAATTATTATTATTAAAAAAAATTATATTGCATTTTTCTTATAATTTTTTTTACAAGTAAGTACATTTAATAATTTTCACACAAATATGAGCACAACATGAGCGCTATTAATCACAAACGCTCATATCAACATCATCGTCAAAGTCACAACCATCTGAATGGTCATCCTCAACATTACTTTGTAAAATATCTGTCACGCACGCAGGTACTGGAGAGCCTTCGAACCATACTGGTTCGATTTTTTCATCACGTAGAACCCAGCCATACTAGGTATTAATTTCAACAGAGACGTACAGGCTACTTTTTATTCCGATATTCAAACAGGATCGGGGTTTAAGCGGGTGAAATAGCGGGGCGGGGCGTGCTAGTTGGTATACATAAAACAAAATTGAGGCCTTTGAATATAATGTCATGCAAAATTTTCAAATGTCACACGCCGTCGACCTTGCAAAATTGTTTGAATCTTAGGTAAACACATAAAAGGGAGGTCGATTCACAATTTGAGAGTACAGGGAGTAAAAGACCATTCCAACATAACGTCTAAACTCGTAATATTCTATGATACTTGAGGGAATGTAATAAACAAAGCCAGGCATCTTTTACTATATAGTGACAAGTACAAAAATATATTTTTATATTGCCTTTAGGCCCCATTTAGGCTTACGCACGATACCCGAGAGAAAAAACAGTTCTACCTGTACCCAATAACCACAAGCTATTTCAGACAATATTGAATACTTTATTTTGCCGCGAAAAGGGAACGAGTTTTTAGTCACACGATTTTCACTCTTATGCTTAACAGATTTAAACCATATTATATGTATGTACGTTTAGTAGTTTTTTAGTTTATCGCAAACAGACAGACAGATGCGGCGGGGGACTTTGTTTTATAATATGTATAAAAGACGTTGCAACTTTAACGTACCTTAATATTACTTGTGTTATTGATCTGTTGCCGCAGTCCCACTGATATGAAATAATTATCATTGCTTAAGCTAACGCATTAAAGATACCAGAAAACTAAAATACAAATCGAAACTGACTGACTCTCAGTAATAATCAGCTTCGTACAAGGAATAAATATTTATATAGTCACCCTACACTTTATAGTATTCTATTTTTAAACCAAACGCAGATTTTTCTTTAATCTCATTAAAGATTGTAAACAGGGTCAGTATGTTTTCAGACCATAAAGGTGTCATCGTTAAAAGCTAATAGTAAGTAGCAAACTTTTTGCTGAACGATAGCACAGAGAGCGGAGGATATATTTAGAGGCAAATTAGCTTGCAAAACGACTTTCGATTGAACGACTGCTTGTTTTGAGTCGTGTATGTAGAGACAGGTTATATTATGTTTTAGGATTTAAACACACTTTTATTTACTACTATTCGCATATTGGTCTAAATTAGACTATAATTCAGTTATTTATAATAATTGTCATTTGGCACCTGCAACTCATGAGTCACAAGTGCGTTGCCGGCCTTTAAGGTAGGAGTAGGGGAAGGGAGGAAGAGAGGGAGAAGGGGGAAGAGGGGGAGAGGTGAGGAGGGGAAGAGAAAGGAAGAGGTGAGGAGCGGGAGAGGGAAGGGTTAGGGCCTCCGGTAACCTCACTCACTCGGCGAAAATCAATGCAATGTTGTTTCACTGCCGGTTTTCTGTGGGGCCGTGGTTCCGGTTGAGCCGGCCCATACGTGCCGAAGCATGGCTCTCCCACGATAACTGTGGAAAACTGTTTCCACTTCTTTTATTGATAATACGTCGTCAGTTTAAATACTAAAAACTTTCTATGGTTTTTAAAGTATACAGTATTAGTAAAGACTATCACCGTATATCAACTTCATGACATATCATCGTCATCACATATTATCTTCATCACATGTCATCGTCAATAGACCAGCCAATCCATTGGTTAAGTTAAATCATAATTTGCCCACGGACGATAGTAACATTGCTACATTCGTAACGACCCATCTTTCATCGTCATGTATCATGTAGCTCAGGGTTGGCGAGCAAATGATCAGTTACGGATTTTTCACACACTGCTAACGTATCCTAATATAAATATTTATATTTTTTGTCCGCCATTTGCAATATTATACCTCTGTTTACACAAACCAGACTGTTTTTTAGATCAAAGCTGTTTTCATCAAAAGTATTTACATAATAAAGCATCTGTTTCTTGGTAATCTTATGAAGTGAGGGTTAGATATTTATTTTAATACCAAGTAACTATTATATTTTTTATTTAATTTTAGTTTATTGAGGGTTGTTTAGGTATATATAAGTGTACTCAATAACACTGAGTTCAAGCTATTGCCCGCGGCTTCGTTCCCGTAAATGTTGTCAATCAATCTATCCCCAGAGAACTCAGGTACAGTCCTCCTGAAAGTAGGTACACTATATCCTTTTCTGTATCCCTGACAACGTGTTTGCAAAATTTCATCATAATCGGTTAAATAGTTAAGGCGGGAAAGCGTAACAAACAAAACCAAATTCGGTCGCGTGTACATATTTGTATTTTTTCGAGGAACCCTTATTGTTTTTCCATAATACAAGGAGCCTAACTTTATCGTTATAACATCAGCTATCTGCTAGTAAAAGTCTCAATAAAATCGGTCCAGCCGTTTTGGAAATTAGCCGGAACAACTAGACAGAATGACAAAAATGTTTAAAATAGATTTTTTGGTGTGATTACCGTGTAAACATTCAGATGCACTTAGTAGAAAACCGTTATTATGATATTACCAACAGGCACTACGATTTTGATTATTTGTATAGATTCTTTTTTATGGGGTAGGGGGCAAACGAGCTGACGGGTCGCCTGATGGTAAGTGACTACCGCCGCCCATGGGCACTTGCAAACTCTAGAGTCACAAGTTCGTTGCCGGCCTTTAAGGTGGGAGTAAGGGAAGGGGGGAAGAAGGGGAGAGGTGAAGAGAGGGATAGGGAAGGGTTAGGGCCTCCGGTAACCTCACTGGATCGGTGACAAGCAATGCAATCGTTGCTTCGCTGCTGGTTTTCTGTAAGGCCGTGGTATCACTCCGGTCGAGCTGGCCCATACGTGCCGAAGCAAGGTTATCCCACAGTTACAATTTTTAAGACTTCTTTTTTATTCCATACCAGCTTTTGCTCCGACTACGTTCACGTGGAAATTTAAATCTATTTCACAAGAACCTTGCATTTTTCCGGGATAAATAGCCTATGTGTCAGACTATCATCTATCTCTGTGCCAAATTTCATTCAGATCCGTTCAGCCGTTTTGGCGAGATTGAGTAACAAATATCCTTGCAAACTTTCGCATTTATAATAATACTAAGTAAGATAAGTTGGTAGGGATAACAGGTATTTATGTAGCAGCTGGACTTGGGGGACGGGGGTGGGGTGACGTTTTTTCCATAGAAGAAACTCGGTCAAACAGTACAACAGCATTGCAGAGTATTTGTTATATTTGTGCTTTTGAGGAAGATAACCAGAGCTCAATGATGGTTAGCGTTTGTAACACAAGAGTTAAACGACTGGTGCTTTGTTTATAGACTGCGGTCAACACTTACCATGAACATGGGCCGTGTGCTTCTTTAACCAATTAGTTGACAGACACAGAGCCCAGCTAATAATAAAAATTTACTGCGTGCTTACCAGATTTACCTGACCGTACCAGCGGTATTTAAACACACGTCAGCAAGGTTTTGAAAGGACGAAAAAAGAATGAAGTTGGTAGATACTAGCAACTTGTTTATAATAAGATTACATTAGCTATTTCACTTTGGTTAAAGCTAATTGTAAGCCGAAAGCCAATTTAGTTAGAACCTACGTAATTATAATGAGCATAATACTAATTTTGTGCAAATTATTCGAACGAGGGTTGTGTAATTTATGCCTAACCATGGGTATACATGATTTTATAAGTTATCTAAATTAGTCGACAGACACACACAGCTCAGCTGATAAGAAGCAGTTACAGTGTCCTTACCAGCTTGACCTTACATACCTTCGATTTCTGAACACACCTCTGCAAGTTCTTGTGAGGTTAGGTACTGTATTACCCAAAGAGGCGTCTTAGATGAGTAGACATTTCTCCTTCTTAATAGCTATCTTTTAATATTCATTAATATTAATATTATATAACATTAATAAAATAATATAACATTAATATTCATAGCTATCTTTTAGCCACTCTTGGCGTTTGTCTTCTACCCCAGTTACCCTTCCTCAGTCAACACTTTTTATCTTCACTTTCTTTAGCCACTATAACTTATTCATGCCTCCCTCCTAACGAACTGTATTTATTTGTACGTTAACACACAATGTTCCACTGAAAGTACTGTTACATCACAACCACATCAACTTTGGCTACAACCAAAAGCCACGTGTTCCAACATTAGGTCGTAAATATCTTGCCCAATACGCAGTGCAACAAAAAAATGTCCCACGGTAGTTCGTTATATATAATGTATACCATCAATTCAGCTTTTCTAAAATCATGCTTTATGCCAGTCATAATTCTTAAAGGTTCGCTTACTTAAGTAAATAAAACAAACATATTTTCGCGCTCACAAAACCGTCTAAAACGTACACAAAATATCTACAATCAAATGGATATTTAACTGAAAACCGTATTCAGAAATAGCTTTTAAAACGATTTCAAAATACAGAACAAAACATTCATTGAAAAAAAGGCCCACTGGCTCGCACAATGACCGACACATTATTCGAGGGAAGGTAGGTTCGGAGTGACGTCATAAGCCCACCTGATACCCCCAACATACCTCTTTCGCACGTACAAGCATTTTCCTGTGGAATCACTCGTCCGGAATTTGAATTTTGAGGTAACCATTTTCTCCTGGCACTCGCATTATAAGAGTTAAGTCAGTAAATTTAAGTGACCGATAGCTCATGTTATTCGGGTCGTTTTCATAAAGTTGTTGTTTTGTACAAAGTTTTGTGTTTTTGTTTATCTCTGTTTATATGAAAAGTTCAGGTAGAAGGTAAACTATTTTGTTAAACCCTTAATGAAAGAAGTATACTGCTTCTATAAAATTAGTTCAAAAAAGTGTAAAAGAATTAAGCAGTAAAGAAGGCGTAAGTAAATCTTAGATAATGGCATTACCCCAGGTATTTTTAATATATTTATGACAGTAGGTATATCCCCAAAGGGGTTCACCTAAGTGTCAGTTCTAGTTTATCCAGTTCCTGCATAATAGAAGCTTTTATATTGCCGGCTATTGTGCACAATCTCGCCTGTAGTAAGCAAGACCCACAGTTGTACGCCAATGCAAATGGCGACCTATGACAAAAGACTAACGAATCAATTTTATGGGACAAACGTTGCCCCGTGGTTCACCCAAGGTGTATTTCGACCTATATAAATAGAACAAAGTCGATTCCCTGCTAGTACAAGATACATAAATTATATTATTAATTAATTTTCCTGCCTAAAACCCTATTCACTATACAAACAAATAAACCGGTCTCAAGGGAATGTAGAAATATCCTACAGATATTATAAACGTGAAAGTTTGTGAGGATGTATGGATCTGTGGATGTATGGATGTTTGTTACTCTTTCACGCAAAAACTACTGATCCGATTGCAATGAAACTTGGTATGTAGATAGTTGGAGACCTAGATTAACACATAAGCTACTTTTTATCCCGATATTAACACGGTACCGGGACTTCCGCGGGGCGCTGCTAGTATAATTATAATTATCGGGGAAGAAATACCCAATGGAGTTCTAAAACATAAAGTGATCGATGAATATTTTTAACCAACCAACATAAGTTTTAATATTTTTATTATTGTATAGAAAACAAAGTCGCTTCATGAATTGCAAATAAAAGAAAATGTAGCTTTTCCGATCAACTTAAAGGGTTTGAAAAGGGTTTAAGAATTTGTAACGTCATTGTTATATTGTTTTTTTATATAGTCCTATTTATAAAGGGTGTATTTAAATTGATATCGGTACTTCTTGCAGTGCGCTGTATTCTGTGTCCTACTAAATTAGTAGCAGATGACATGGTTTAATGGGTTTGCACGAAATATAGAAAATAGTTTTAAAGAGGAAAATAGCCCCGACCGTATTTAGCAGCTTCAAGTTTTCATTTTATATCAACACAAAACCACTGAGACTTGTTCAAAACTTAAGTAAATTCAAGTCTAATTAATGTATTTATCTGAAAGTTCATCAACTATTCGTTTCCTTCGTTTCATCACTTAAAACGAACGTGCTTGGACAAATTCCCAAAGTTTGTTGAGAATTATGACTCGTCTCGAATAAGCTAACGCAACTTAGGGTACAAATTCTGAATGCTTAGCAACTATTCAAATAATAGTTTTCAACTAATCAGGATTCTTCAGTATGGTACGGTTGTCTGTAAGTAACGAGATTAGGGTAATTTCTTTAAAAGTTTGTCAAGGTCTTAATCTTATTAATGGCTGTGAGTACCAATTCGTTGTATAACAAGACTAAAATCTTGAGGGGTGCCTTTTAAGACAAATGTAAATAGGAAGATGGTATAACCTGGATATTTTTTACACAGTTAAGTTGATAGAACAATTATCGGTGCCTCTTTATTTAGTTTGTTATGGTACTCATAAGATCATTGGGGTCTCCACTCAATAGTGTAATGTAGCAATTTTGGAAATGTGATATCTACATATCGTAGTTGTAGGGTCGGACTAGGAGTTGAGACTAGTTCACCATGGCTCGTTGGTCGTCCCGGCTGGAGGCTCCACGTGCTGGCTTTGCCGCCGTGGAGGCGCTCCAGCCGGTCATCGTCGAGTGGGCCGGGCGGCAGCACGGGACCCTTTCCTTCCGACTGACGCAGGTTCTTTCCGGGCACGGCTGCACTCGGACGCTAGGAGGGAATTGAGTCCCACCTGTCACCACTGCGACTGCAGTGAGGTCTCGGCTCAGCATACGCTGGCGGTTTTCTCCGCCTGGGCGACGTAGCGTCGGGAACTCACTGCAGTCCTTGGAGAGGATCTCTCACTACCGGCCGTCATACGCTCCATGGCCGGTAGCGAGAGTAGTTTTACCGCGGTCGCATCCTTTTGCGAGGATGTCATCTCGCAGAAGGAGGTGGCGGAGAGGGCCCGGGAGGAGGATCTCAACTCGGACCTAATTCGCCGCCGGCGAACCGGGCGGCGGAGGCGCGCTTTCCTGCGCCTCATGCCGCCCTGAGTGTGGCCGCAGGTGGACTGGACGGGTTTTTCCTTTCCACCTGCTATCGTGGCCATCCGCGAGGAGGTGACGTCCGCGTGTGCCTGGACGTCACCTAATTGAGAGGTTTTAACCCGAAGGTGGTGCCCGCGTTTTGCGGGCAGGCGCTAGGAGGGGTCCGGATGTCTTAATAAAAGTTGTTCCAGGATCCCTCCTATATTAGGCGCAGTGTGGTACACCGTGTGGTTTTAGTCGGTTCGACTCCGACACACCGAAACTAGTCAGGCATCCACTATACTAATTTTTTTAACAATTGTCTGTACTAAAATCATAAAGCTGAAGAGTTTTGTGTTTGGTTGAATGCGCTAGTCTCTGGAGCTACTGGTCGCGTTCAAAAAGATCTTTTTGCATTTCATTACCCACTTCTTGAGGAAATTTGTAGGCTAAAGATCACGTTACGACCCTAAAACAGTGTACATTAAAGCGTTAATGAAACTGCGGGGAATTACTAGTTTTTAATAAGATTGCATAGCTAAAGCACTTCGATTAAAGCTAATTGGAAGCTGAAAGCCAATTTAGTTAGAGCCTACATAATTACAATGCACATACGACAAATTTTGTGCAAATTAGATGAACAGGCGTTGTGTAATTTTATGTCTAACCATTGGCATACATAATTTTAAGTTCTAAAACTGTCGTGACAAAGAGCCTTTTACCGTACGAACCAATGTGTTAAGCTGACACGCATTGTCTAAATTTAAATGTGAAAGATTTTTATGTTAAACAAGTTTTAACCAACGAAACAGAAAAAAAAAGTACTATCCTACTAATATTATAAACGTGCAAGTTTGTGAGGATGTATGGATGTCTTTCACGCCAAAACTACTGAACCGATTGCTATGAAACTTGGTATGTAGATAGCTGGAGACCTGGATTAACACGTGGACCTGGTGGGAATATCGGAATAAAGATAGCCTATGCGTTAATCCAGGTCTCCAGCTATCCACATACCAAGTTTCATCGCAATTGGTTCAGTGGTTTTTGCGTGAAAGAATAACAAACATCCATCCATCCATCCATCCAAACTTTCACATTTATAATACTAGCAGCGCCTCGCGGTTTCACCCACGTAAGTCCCGATCCCTTAGGAATATCGGGATAAAAGTAGCCTATTTAAGAAGGGACACTAACAATTCATCCTCTTCTAAACCCTAAAGATGGCAACAGCTAAGGATAGACTTCAAGGAATACTGTGGCCTACCCTATACTCCTGTAATATGCCTATCAAACTCTCACATTATACTAAATATATTTTTGGTTCTATATAAAAAGGTGCAAGCCCATTGCTTGCAACAAAAGCACTCTATTACTTGGTTAACCAACTGAGTAAGTAATAGAACAGTACTTCAGGATTTTTTGAGTAAAAATAAGCTCCTATACACCAACAAAGAAATTTCATATCTAGGTACATCAAAATAAAACTACGAATGCCTTTTTAAATGTGTTGTTGGTGTACAATAAAGATTATTCTATTCTATTCTATGATACCATTAAAATTATAGTTTTATATAGTAAAGAAATTTTAATGCAGAAAGTTAGTTAATACAGAAAATTTCACTCATTTAGTGGGACTGCGTCAAACAAATCAACTCTGCCCACTACAACATTAAACTTTTGTTATTATTTCGCTATCCGTTCGATCTCAACTTTGTTGTGGTCTTTTGTACAACCTACAAAAAAGTATGTGTATTTTTGTGTGTACATCTATTTATTATACAATTGATGTGTACAAAAATACACCTTACTTACAAAACATGTACATATATCGTTAGCGGGCTATCCGAAAGAGGTCGACCACGGAGAACAAACGATGATCAAATTAGTGACTTTCCGACAAAAGTTAAACAGTTCAAAAGTGCCTGAAACCGGAGCGCTTATATGAAATATCTAAGGATAGTAGACGAAGCTCGCGAGGTATGTAAGGTCTTCTGACCAGACAGACCAGAATCGTGGGGAACCATGCTTCATAACTTATAATTTTGTGTTCTGTTTCGCCGACTTTCCTCTCCAATTCTTCCGCCCTCTCTCCCTTTCTCCCCTCTTCCCCCACGCCCCTACTCTCACCTTAAAGGCCGGCAACGCACTTATGACTCTTGAGTTGTAGATGCCCATGGGTGGCGGTAGTCACTTACCATCAGGTAACCTGACTGCTCGTTTGGCCCGTTATGCCACAAAAAAAAATTACAGGCTGATGTGTTTGCCTGCCGTAAGGGAAGAGAAGCGTGAGTTTATGTATGAATATGTTACTGGAAAGGTCGGGAGTCTTCTATTCGAATAGAAATCCGTTTTGAACCTCCTACTACGTTATTTATAAAAAAATACAGAAAAGGTCGATTAGAATGTAGTCCAGATATTACACTTTTAACAAATATAAATTAAATATTTTACAAATATGACAAAATACCGTTTTATCTCACTATGCATAAAATTAAAATTAGTTTGTTTTGCCGGCGGTACCACTTTACACTTTGCCGTTCCGCGGTTGTATTAATGTGTACATAATTCATTATTCAGTTGGTGTACACAGATATGGTGCGTCAAAACTACTATGTTTTGTATGAAAACGTACGGTGTGTGGACTTAGAAAAGAATATTAAATGTATTTTAATAGGACTCTTCTCTTAGACGTGACATGTCTTTTTAAGTTCTTTGCATATGTGCGATACTGATGCCGTGTGTGCAATTCCTGAGTCGGACAATCGTTCGTGTATTTTGTAGATAAGTTTTCGGATTGCCCGGTAGAGAGGAGTAGAATACAGCTCATGAAAAGTGGGTCTAATAGGTATACTTCTGCCTACCCCTTCGACCCTTTTAGTTCACTCCTCATTATGGCAACATGAAGTTTTTAACAAGATTTTTCCTATAATACACGCTACGTCGAACTTAGGATAGCTATCCACTAGTATTCTGACTAACAATTTTGGTTGCTTTCGTTCAGGAAAATATTGTTTCAGCATTTTCTTTGCGATCTAGATAAAATGCCATGTTTTTATTTGTCTTGTTATTTAAAATACAATTTAGTCAGTTTCTAGCCTAATCAGATTTTACTGAAAATTATCTGTTTCTAAACGTTGGCCTTTCTTTCCAAATAAAAAAATATTCCTACTATTTAACATCTTTAACTTTACAAAAGTAGGTTGTACTATTATGAAAAACGTATTTAAGTAAGTGTTCCTGTTTCAAATACAGCCTGTATAACGGAAACCGTAGCACGAGAGACAGTACACCATAGTCCTCCAAGGCAGCAGATTCGCAGATTTCTCAAAACTTATTTCAATTAAAAATGGAAGTCGTTCAAATTGTTTTTATAAAAAGTTGGTAGATTAGCTCATATTTCTTTAGTATTTAGAATATTGACTTGTCATCAAAATATCGCGTAGGGGTTTGATAGGGGTTAAAGCAGTTCGGAGGGGGTGAAAGTGTGTGTAGGGGTGAACAGCAGAATATGCAACGCTAAAAATGAACGGTAACGGTGGTTTAATATTTATGTGTGTTCAAATAACTTTTAAGGATTATTACGTAGTGTTTGGCTTTTGGGTAATATTTTTGTTCAACTTGAACCTTAACACAGAGAACAGTGAACTTTGAATCCCTTGAATAGAATACTGGAAATTTCAAACAAATATTATGTATAAATTTAAATCAAATCCAGTCTTTCCCAAAGAATATGCTAAACAACATCGTAAAAAAAAACAAATCATGTATTGTATGGATCTTTGTGAGAGGAAAATAAATACAATATTATTTATTATTTAAATTAAATGTAATATTTTATAGGATACTTATCGGATACTAGGCGTCTATCACAGTTTCACTTATGTTTATGGTCTCTGCTCCGCTTCTAGGGGTCGGAACCTATAACATAATCTTATTTAATGAATAGTCTTTCATTGGATAAAAAGAATTATTCCAAATCTGACTGATAGTTCTAGAAATTAGCGCGATTAAACAAACAAACAATCAAATAAAAAGCTCTTCTGTTAAGGTACCGGTGTTGGTGGACAAATAAAAAGCGGACTGTATTATACGCTGGTTTGTAATAATCCTTTGTAGATTCTTCGTACAGAGCAGTGATCCCTTTTGAGTTTATAAGACGAGTGCCTTGCGTAATCGTGGTCACGGTAATCTCATATATCCAGTATTCTATCTTCACACAAACGGTCTGAACACTAGTCATACTTACGCGCCACAACTTTGATTCACACTCTCTACACAACCAGTCGCAAATGCGCCGCGGTGACGAACTAACGTCGTGATAGTTTGTAAGCAGTAAGCGTGCAATCTGTGTATTTGATTGAAATAAGTAGAAGTACCCAATATTGCAATGGATATGTTATGATTTTAAATTTAAGAATAAAGCTTTTCGAACGTCTCAATCGAGCCACAATTTTTTTAGTCTCAAATTTATAAGGGTATAATAAATTAGGAATAGGTGTAAGTTTTATTTTTTCTATATTTTTTGTTGTATTTCTTAGTTAATTTTAGTAACTAGGTATGTCTTACTGTTATACTTATGCAAGATAGGTCATAAAAGATAGATTCACATCTAGTAGATGTCAATCAAAAATGGTGTATTTTTTTGTTTATATACTGCTTTTGAGATTGTACATCAGTTTTGTGAATTAATAAAAAAAGGGTGTTTTTTTTACTAATTTTAATGTTTATATTTACAATCACAAAATTAAAAAGAAACTCAAGTAGGTAGATGAAATTAAAATACTGTAGGCGGACAGCCCTTTCGCGTGTTTACGTACCGCGCGGCTGTCTGGTTATTAATAATAATAATAATAATATAACTCTTTATTGTACACCAGGAACATTAAAAAGCAAAATTTCTTAAAATTACGGTTAATACAATTGGCGGCCTTATCGCTCTATGGCAATCTCTTACAGGCAACCATGAGATGGACAAAAAGAAATGGAGATAAATTAGGGCAGTATGGTGCACGTTATTAAATTATTTAGTGACGTAAAATATCTTACTAGTATACATACAAGTAAACTTTAAACATATAAAAATATAAGTACATGTGGGAATATAAACGATAAGTAATATATAATATAGGATACAGCGGCACAGTGACTTTAAGGAAAGGGCTTTTCATGGACAGCGCCGAGTCACAATACGGGATAGATAACATTACCGTGTCGCGGTGGTAGCGGGAGCTGTTGCGCCCGGGGGCGCGGGCCTCACCTTCCCGCACCGCACCGGCCCACCGCGATGTCGAGGATCGAGGTTTGATTCTCGACACCTCAACTTTATTATATTAGTATAGATTGGGTGAATAGGTATCGCACCTTGTAAATAAAGCCATGACACAGTCCCGACTTATATACCTAATTCAAGTCGCGAAAGTTTAAAATCAATGAAATCTGCGGTCGAATCGGAAACGGCTCTAACGATTTTCATAAAATTTTGTATGTAGGTGGTTTCGGGGGCGATAAATCAATCTAGCTAGGTTTCATTTTTAGAAAACGTAAAAAAACACTTCATTATGCAAACACTGTTCTAGGGGGGCCTGGTAATCTGTATTACAATGTCTCCTAGTGCAGATACCAGTCTTCCCACAAGGGTGGTTTTTAATTATGTATTAATGTTAATAAAATAGCTTTAAGTTATCTTTATGGAAGGAAATAAATCATTTATTATTATTATTATAATTCCAGCTACAGTATTCGCCGCGACAGGATTCAGAACATTCATAGTGCAGACTACTCTCTTCTACTCTTTCAGCAAAAGACAAAAGAGACACCATTAACCCTACTTCTACATTTTATCTATCCATCAATACTAGTGTAAACGATCTTCAACTTTGCTCTAGATAATTTGCAACAGTTGAAGATCGCTGTAGTAGACACTTCAATCGATTCGAGAGGGTAACGATCAGACCTTTTGAGATTCGAAGGTACAATGTTGACCGTTGACCGCCGCGAGAAATTTTCCTTTTAACATATTTAAGTCCAGTTTGGAGGGTAGATGAGATCGAAAAAAAAAGTGTTATAACTACAAATTATGTATTTTTATAATTTTTACTCTCGCCTTCCTTCTCGACTAATTTCACCAGTCTTGGTAAACAAGAAGCACCGTATAGGTTTTGATTCACTTGCGTGTTAAATATGCAGCATGAATGAGCGTAGTTTTTAAAACCTTGACTTCATACTTACGCGAACGCAGAAACAAACTCGAATATTGAACAGTTTCAAATTCGAAATTGGTGGTAAATATGTAAACGACAGAATTTAAAAGGCATGCCTGGTACTTATGCGTATTCGTAGCAGGTACTCGTGCATAAGTGAAAACCGCTTCATCTAGTAAACAACCAAATCCCACTAATCCCACGAACATTATAAACGTGAAAGTTGGGATGGATGGATGGATGTTTGTTACTCTTTCACGCAAAAACCACTGAACCGATTGCGATGAAATTTGGTATGTAGATTGCTGAAGACCTGGATTAACGCATAGGTTACTTTTTATCCTGATATTCCCACGGGATCCATACTTGCGCGGGTGAAACCGCGTGGCGCTGCTAGTATTTCATAATTGTGTTTTACAGTTTTAAAATCTGCTGTGTGAGCTCTATATAATGATCGTAATATTGTCTTATTTAACAAAGTTTACATATTAACTTTCAGTCATCTTCAAATCTTATACCCTTTATCACTCCCACTATTAAGATGATTGAAATGGTACATACATATAATATACCCTCTTTCTTTTGTAGTTGGATAAAAACTAGGTATTGATAGACGGACGGCCTCCCAAATTTATCTGACCTACATTCACTAATGGACTTATGTTATACGTGCCCGGGAAAATAAGCCAATAGAATCAGGTGCTATTTCAGCTTGAGATCAATACTGTTATTTTATTATTAATATATTCGTTACAATGCATTATTGAATTTATCTTTGAACATTATTCTATTCTAAAAACAAGACAACTCTCGCACTAGACATAAATCCTGTGTCGCTAAGAACTTTACAAACATTGAAACTAGACATACAGAGGAGACTCGAGACAACTATTTCTACATCACAAAATTTTGTGGCTTTGTTATACTGGCTCGCAGGTTTGCACGGTGTTCACTTAACGATAAACTTACTCTCTTTAGTGCCTACTGCACAACTTTCTACACGTGTAGCCTGTGGGTTAGATATACTCAAAAATCGTACAGCACCCTCCGTTTTCAATATAACAACGCGTTTAGGGTGCTGGTGGGGCTGCCCCGTTTCTGTAGTGCATAGGGAATGTTTGCGGATGCGCACGTAAATTACTTTTACGCATTTATACGTAAAAGATGCGCATCTCTGGTAAGCTGAGTGCGAGGCAGCTACAACAGTATTCTAAAGATGATCTCGAACAGATTGGATTGCATTAATGTGAATCGCGTAGTGCTATCTCGCACGGAGTGAGGCTGTAACATGCCTTACAAGCAATCCAAAAATGTGTATAACTTAGTTATTTTGTTATTTTATCTACTAGCTGTTAAATTAAGAATTTTTACTAAAATAGGATTTCAGTTTTACTAATACATATGAGTCATGGTTACTTAAATAAAGAATATTTATTATTATTATTTGCCCCTTGTGGGAATTGTACCCCTAACACTCAGTGTGGCATAGTGGTGAGATCCACGTCCACTTTAACCATTGCTTTCACTGCACGGATAGCCGTGCAGTGAACATCATATGTAAAAACCTTTCTAAACATTCGATTCTTGTATGCATATAAAATGTATGAATCAGTGGTCACTGGTTGTCCTGACCACGGCTATGACCACGGCTTTGACCACCCGTAAAATCGTACTATGATAATATTACCGTGAAGTCCCAATTATTATATATTATATGAATTAATGCCTGTGTAATAGTAATTTGTAATTAAATTTGTTAAAGCTTAGAAAAAAATGTTTCACAATTTGAAGAGTACAGTACTCCAGATGCATCGCTGGTCTTGAAAGTCGGCAGACAAACAATAGGTTTTTGTCGATAACAAGGCGTGTTTTAGTAGTTTCAATTTATATATACAACTTAACTATTTGCTCTAGTAATATTAATTTGAAATAAGAAATTGTGGGGTTTGCCACACGAACAAAACAGGATTCCCATACATCGAAAAGTTTTATGAAAAACACAAATAATCGAAGTTACCTGAAATGTACTTTTTATCAACTAAAATAATATTGTTCGCATTTCAATCTCCGGAATTTTTTCTGGAGCACCAACAGGAAATTAATGGCTAACGTCAATATACAATTGCACATCTGACAAGGGGTTTTTATCAAACAGGACCGAAAATTTCGAATGACAATATTGGGTACAAATGCAGACCTAGATATATATATAATTATATATAACATATATTATTTATATATAACACACGTATTGACTGGCCTGTTGGTTTAGTGGTTAGTGATCCTGATTGCTGAGCCACAGATCTTGGGTTCGATTCTTACACAGGATAAATAATTGTGTGATGAACGTGTATCTGGGTGTAATCACTACATATTATAAAACAAAGTCATCTACCGCGTCTGTCTGTCTGTTCGCGATAAACTGAAAAATTACTGAACGGATTTTCATGCGGTTTTCACTAATAGACAGAGTGATTCATGAGGAAAGTTTTGGTGTATAATTTGTACCCGTACGAAGCCGGGGCGGGTTGCTAGTTTATATATAACCAATTTACATATTTTTTATATATAATACAATTTACATAAAACCTTAACAAATTATAAACCTAAACCTTCCTCATGAATTGATCTATCTATTGATAAAAACCGCATGAAAATCCGTTCAGTAGTTTTTCAGTTTTTGTTTTATAATATGTAGTGATTTTAAGAGATATTATTTTCTACACACAAACCACGAATGAATTAGTAGTACGAGTAGAATATATGCCTTCCCAAAAAGTATATTTGATTAAATTGTATATGGATGCGGAGTATATAGGCTGACATTGGAGTTTCAAGATATTCCCGGTTATCAAGAATCTACACACCGATCTATCTTGGCTCAGTGGTCTATGCGGCTCGTGCCTTTTGCCGCAGTGAACACGCTCCAGCCGGTAATAGTCGCGAGGTTAGGGTGGCAGTAACGGACCATTTCCTTCCGACTAATGGCTGCGTTTTCTTAACTGAGGAAATTGAGTCGTCCTCTGCAGGTGACTGCGCCAGGAACACAGTTATAATATATATGCTTAAGATTTCTCCAAGGAGGACAGGTTAGCGGCAGGCACTTGGAGTCGATCTCTTACTACCAGCCTGTAACGACACTAATTGTTCTACCGTTTCATCCTTCTGCGAGGACGTCATATTGTAAAAGATAGAGAAGACTAACAGGCAGATACCAGATTTATGTTCGAGGTATTTTTTTATGGTATAGGGGGCAAACGAGCAGACGGATCACCTGATGGTAAGTGACTACCGCCGCCCATGGGCAATTACAACTAACTCAAAAGTCACAAGATGTGTGTTGCCGGCCTTTAAGGTAGGATTAGGGAAAGGGGAGAGAGGGGGAGAGTGTGAGGGAGGAGAGAGGGATGGGAGAGGGAAGGGTTAGGGCCTCCGGTAACCTCACTCACTCGGCGAAAAACAATACAACCTCTGCTTGACTGCCCGTTTTCTGTGACGCTGTGGTATCACTCCGGTCGAGCCGGCCCATACGTGCCGAACATGGCTCCCCCACGAATAATTTCTTAATTCAGGCAAAAAGGATACCTTCGTGATGTAAAGTTAAAAAAGCGTGACTATAAGAACCAAAATAGGCTAATTATACTTGTTGAAATCCACACCAATCCACCGTATTTAATACATTTGGGCCTTGAATGATTAATGAGCCCAATCTATTTTAACGGTAAATAAATAAAATCGTACCAAGTTTTTTTTAAACACAGTAATTTTGCGGCTAATGTTCACCACATTAGCCGCAAAATTACTGTGTCTCAGAAAACTTTTAAAGCTATAAATTTGTTTTCTGCTTTGGTCATTATCAGTACATCATTTTTCAAGCTTCTTGTATATAATTATAAGCGACGTAAAACCCTTTTTACTATTCATCATATCGTTTCAACAAAAATGTAATTTAAACTATCTAGTTTTTGTTGCAATTGTAATAAATATTTACGGTAAAATCTAGTGTAAATTAGTAAAAATTTGCAAAGGAAATGATCATAAATGAACACTACAATTAATTTAAACATGCAAACTATATTATTGTAAAAATAAATCAAGGATATTTTCAAGTTAGTACTCAACTTTTCTCAAGGAAACAAGGTAAATAATAGGTTTCCCTAAGTTAATTGAAGTTGTAAACACTTTCCTAGTATTTGTGCAAATGAACAGTATTTATTTAAATTAAAATGAAACTGTGTATTTCACATTTAATTAGTAGCAGCATAAAGTAACTGAAATAAACATTTAGCTATCTAAAAAGAAACCTACGTGCAGCATCTGCCAAAAAGTCTTGCTATGAAATGAAATACACGCGAGTAATTCATTTCATGACTTGACTTGTTTGTTTGTTTTGTGTTTTTGTATGTTCAATACCATTGAAGAAATCATTAGTAAGTATCTTCTTATATTTATAAATCATTCAAATAAATTAAATTGACTTCGTGCACGGAGTAACTTCTGTCTGTATCTGCAATAAAGGGATCAGAATGGTGATAATTTCAAAAAGAAATATTTGCAACACAGAGTCCGAAAATCTTAAAAAATTTCATGCTTACTGTTCTTATGAGATAAGCTCTAGACTTGGGTGGTTTTTTTTTGGTAATCAATTAAGGAATCATCATCTGCCTACCCTTGTCCCAATTTTATTTGGGGTCGGTGCAATATGTTTTATTCTTCCATTCTACTCTATCGTCCGTCATTTCACTGCTTACTCCATTTCTAGCCATATCTTCTCTCACACAGTCCATCCATCTTTTCTTTGGTCGTCCTCTTCTCTTGTACCCGTCAACATCCAAACATAAAACTCTTTTTACTACATTTTGCTCATCCCTCCGCATCACATGTCCATACCACGATAACCTATTGCTTCTCAGCTTTTCATCCACTGGTGCTACTTTTAGGCTTCCTCTAATATATTCATTTCTCACCTTGTCCATCCTAATCACACCACACATCCATCTCAACATTCGCATTTCGGCTACGTGCAGGCGTCTCTCATCCGTTCTCTTTGTAGGCCAACTTTCAGAACCATACAGGACGGCAGGTCTGATGATTGTTTTATACACCTGTCCCTTTAACTTAATAGGGAACTTGGGATCACAAATGGTTCCTGTTACCTGAAGCCACTTCATCCACCCTGTATTGATTCGATGCTGTACAGTGCGGTCTATTTCGCCATCGCTTTAAAGAAGAGATCAATTAATGTAATCAATTAAGGAATATGGTTATAATATTCCTTTTTCAAATGACGAATCCTAGGTACCCTATTCCTTTTTCTGTTATGCACAACGTTCCACAACGTTATGCAAAACTTCGTGATGGTCGCTTGCGTATTTTAGACGTGCAAGCTTAACAAACTACCAAACAAACAAACATTCGTATTTATAATATTAGTTAGGATAGTTTGTTAAAAAGAAATTCCAAATGAGAAACTACAACAATATCTATATAGCATTAAAGAACATTAAAACTTCACTGTTTACCGGTTCACTGTTTCTAATAGTATTTGGAGTTCATATACACAGTCGTAACGTTGTATGCTTATTTGCGGTAAAATTTTGAACCAATGTTTGGGATCAGACGGCCGTGTGTGAGATGTGTTATTATATATTAATGTTGAAAGTGATAGTTATTATAATTTGTTTATTTTGTGAATTTAAATTTGGTAATACTGGCTCGTGGCTAACTGGTAACCGAGTAGGTTAGCACATTACGAGGTTAAGTAATCCTAACCAGGCCAGTCTTAGAATGGGTGACCATTTTTAACACATTGAGACCCCTCCGTACCTCGGATAGCACGTTGAGCCGTCGGTTTCGGTTGTCATACGAATATCTGTGGCATTCGTTACGGATAGTTGGAGCCCTAAATATCCGGACAACCTGTCTAACTATAGAACTGCGATATCGCCTAGTACTTGAGTTGTGGAGGTCTGATGGCTATAATATCGGAGTTGGGCCTTATCGTAGTTCGACTGAAAGCCGACCCCAACATACTTGGGGAAAAACGTGGAGGAGATGACCAATCGTGAGCCGCTTCTGAAAGGCAGATATTTTAATTCCACTTATATTTGTATTTTCTATAAAGTAGATAATCTGTGCCATGATTTATGGAGCAGACGTGCTGGGTAATCAAAAAAACACATGAACGACAACTGCGTGCCAACAAAATGAATATGCTCAGATGGGCAGGGAGGACCTGATCTAACCTGACAGGACAAAGTGAGGAACGAGTACATCAGACGTTCAAGGTATTTTCGATTAAAAAGTTTAAAGACAGTCAACCGCACTGGTACGGCCACATTCTGAGATACGAGGATGAGCACCCCACCAAAATGACCTTCAATATCCCTGACCATCTGCGAGTAAGAGAGCCACGCCCGTAATCTGGTGGTAAAATATTCGGAAACAAGTCTACAAAGAGTGTTCGAGCGCACACAGACAAGCCAGAACAGAGCTCTTTGCCGCCAAGAATAAGAAGACCTTGCCCCAGCTAAACTGTGAAGAGAGTTGGACAAAGAAGAAGCTAATTTGCGCTTTAAATACACATTAAAATTTTTCAAACCCTGAAATGTTTTGTACAAATCTATTTTACAATACTTGTTAAAGATTAATGTTCAATACTAATGTTTGTAGAAGTAAACGAGCCTCCTTAGGAGGCCTTTACTTCCACAAGCAATTAAAATACATATGTATGTCAGTAATGGCTACCCGGTTTTTATGGCTTGTAAACAGCTACGATGAGGTAAGCTGTAGAACTTGCTACGACGTAGCAAGTTTGTTGTAGAGCACTCTACGCCATAGCAGTGTAGAATTTGATATGTTTATATCAAACTAAGTACAACTTTAACTAATCTTTTTTTAAGCATTAAAACAGTTAGACAGACCTAATAATCAAATAATATGTATATATTACTGCAATTAGAACACTTTTTTTTTTTAAATTGATTTTTAGCTGACGGTTTTTGCCGTAAAAAAAAAAGAGACTTTATCCCTGGGTCCATCGACTCGTTTACAAAAGGAACATCATATTTGTCTGCCCCCCGATTATTTGTCGGTGGAGTGCAATCTGAATGAATGGAAATATAAACTGTCAGTCGTAGGACTGCACGTCAGAAGTGAAAACACACACACACACATCTGTATATACGTATCTGATCGTGATGGTCATGCGAGTTTAGTGCTTTTCCCAATACCAGAAGTGTGTAACGTGCTAAAGAAGTTATCACTTTAAAAATACACTCACGCCTATATCCTCGAAGGCATAGGTAGTCATAGTCCTATTCAAGCCAAACCTCCAAAGAGTTCAGTTCAAACCTTCAGGATAGTTTTCCTCAAAGCACAAGAGGCACTCTACTGCATTAGTCCTGCCCACTTACCTGTTACAGATACGCATTCTTCCCCAAGCTTCTATAAACTGAGCATGAATGTTGGTTTTGCTAGTTTTTTCATCAGGTCCTAACCCTTCCCTCTCCCCTTCTCCCCTTCTCTTCTCCTCTTCCTACCTTCCCCTACTCCGGAAACCTGAGTACCGAAACCGAAGGCCGGCAACACACTTGTGACTCTTGAGTTGCAGTTTGCCCCCTATAACATAAAAAAAAAATATTATTTTCCTTCGTTTTTCTAATTCAGAATGTGGATTTGTCATCTAAATATCGCGTAGGGGGTTAAAAGGGCTAAAGCAGAGGGCGTAAATGTGTAAAGGGGTGAACAGCAGAACATGCAACAGTAAAAATTGATGGTAACGACAGCAGTTGGTTTAATGTTTATGTGTGTTCAAATAATTTTTGAGGATTATTACGTAGTGTTCTGCTTTTGGGGACTTTTTTTGTTCAATTTTGGTCTAAACTATTTATCATACTGCTTCTCAAATGAGAGGACAGTGCAATGAGTCTCTTACGTGCACTACAGCGCTACAGTCAATCTAATTAGTATTTAATATTAGCTGTTTTCGGAATGAAAAGTATCATATCTTTTTCTGTAGCCCTGACAATGTATATATGAAATTTTAGGATGATCAATGAAGTTAAGGAGTGTATACGTAACAAATAAACAGACAATACTAGTAAGACAACTTATAAATACTACTACGACTAAGTAAACATTTACATTCAAATAATTATTTATTGTGTAACTAGCATCCCGCCCCGGCTTCCTAAGGGTAGTAGAAACATCTTCAACAATCATCATTATATTTCAATCAATTTACACAAAATCTTAACAAATTATATACTTAAACCTTCCTCATGAATCGCTCTATCTATTGGTGAAAACCGCATGAAAGTCCGATTAGTAGTTTTCAGTTTATCGCGAACAGACCGACAGACAGACAGACGCGGCGGGGGACTTTGTTTTATAATATGTATAAGTAAATTTTTTTAATATCTGTAGGCTTAGTCCGCCAATAACGCTAGGGTACATTTAGTTGTAAAAGAATATTTAAATATATTATACACCTAAACCTTCCTCATAAATCACCCTGTCTATTAGTGAAAACCGCATGAAAATCTTGTCAGTAGTTTTCAGTTTATCGCGAACAGACAGACAGACGCGGCGGGTGACTTTGTTTTATAATGTGTAGTGATAATGAAACTTTATCCACGAAAGTCGACGCGGCAGAATTTAGGAGATCCACAGTGTAGTCTACTTTAATACTGTACCGTTCGTGCAGTAACATTTTCTTTCAGGATAACAACATAAGAGAGGCTATGATTATAAGACTAATTAAAATATATATATACATACGGGCTATTTACATGCATGCGTCATAAAATTCCTCCGCATCGTCGCCTACTGGCAGTGTTCCCAGAAGGCTGGCAGCATTGCCACGTTGAATGGCAATGCTAGTTCTCTGTGCAAGAAAAAGACCCGCCTTCTGGTCACGAGAAGTATCGATCAGTTGCTTAGCTAATTATTTATAAACGGAACGAGCACTCGGACTCCATGACCCTAGCGTTTCGACCCCAAACGGCTCAAAAACATAGTTACCAATTAAATTATGAGGCTATTAACCCTACTTCTACATTTTACCTGTCCACCACTACTAGAGTAAAAGATCGTTTCACTTTGCTCCAAATAATTTGCAGGTATGTAAGATCTTGTAACGTAGTACCTTCACACGATTCGAGGGGCCACGATCAAATTGAGCGCTACGAGTGGTTCTATTTTTAGTATTTTTAACTTAAGCTTTGAAGGGTAGATATTTAACCTTATATTTTTAGTAAGAGTTATTTTTATATAGAGATATACTAAAGATAGAAATAAACTAAAGAAGTGGTAAAACTTCAAATCCGCATATTTTCTGCATGGTTGTTTGTACCAACTCACATAGTGTTGACTTAAACGCTTGATAATTTTCACAACTCCGTGAAATATTTGATATTAATTTCAATGTCATACCGAAGTGCCATCTTGAAAAAAAAACTAAGTCTTGACAGACGGAGGACCTCCCAAACTTGTCTGACCTACATTCACTAATGAAGTTTTACGTGCCCGGGATAATAAGCCAATATAATCTGGTGCTATTTTACCTTGAGATCAATACTTGTTATATTGGTATTAATATATTCGATACAAGGAATTATTAAATTTATCGTTGCAACATTGAAGAGGAACATTATCATATTTTGTTCTATTCTACTCCAAAAAAGACAACCCTAGCAGTAGGAGTGATTCCTGAATGCATTTACAAAAAATTACTTTAACCATAGCGACATCTGTGCACTGAAAACATTATATTACCGTTTGTAAAATTAGTCCTGATGGACATAGAATATACACATATCAAGTTACATTCGTTCAGATAGACATAGAATATACACACATAAACTTACATTTGTCCAGATAGACATAGAATATACCTATATATATAATAAGTTGGTGTGCTTGGACTTTTCAGCAATAGCCAGTTCAAGTTATAGGTATACGACTTTGACCAGCTAGAGCTTAAATTCCCCAATTTATCCGTATAAGCAATATCCTTTTCCTTCTTTTCAAAATACTCCCAATTTTCCTATTTTTAGGGTTCCGTACCTCAGAAGGAAACACGGAATCCTTATAGGATCACTTTGTTGTCCATCCGTCCGAAGGTCTGTCTGTCTGTCAAGACTCTTTTTCTCAGGAATGCGTGGAGGTATCAAGCTGGTATTTATATCAAGTACTCAGGTTTACTGTCTGTACTGGTTTACTGTGGTGTACTTAGAGCTGTGAAAAAATCAAACTTCTAAGCCAACGCAATCAAAAGATACAGCCGTTAATGCCGCAAATTTCCGCGAATTTTCGACACTCGCAAGGGAATCAAAACCTACATCGTACTTCCTGTGAAATCAAAATCTTGAAATTTGGTACGAAGTAACGTCTTATAGCACAGATAAAGGAAAATTTGCGAAAACTGTAAGTTTTTAGTTACATCATATAAAAAAAAAATTACGGAACCCTCGGTGCGCGAGTCCGACTCGCACTTGGCCAGTTTTTTTTATTACCAAAGTGACCGGTTTACGGCAATTGGATTGTTCCCTATTACGTGAATGCTTCTGCCTACCCTTCAGGTATGTATGTAAAACTATATTTTTTTAAGTTAAGGTGTGGTTTAGGTAAAACTACAGATACATTTTCAAATGCAGTGTACGAATGTTTTTTGTGTTTTCATTGCTGTCTGTTTGTTTAGTTTTTTCATTGTGTCTCTATGTCATTCACACGCCCACGGTGTTTAAAACAGTTGTGCCTAAAATTTTAACCCTTTTTATAAATAGATGTTTTATGTGCGTGCGTAAGGGCAAATGCCGAGGAGTGGAGGTCACACTTCGTGTACTAGCTACGAGTACTATATCCAAAGTGTTTATTTCTGTTCTTATGGCATGGCGTAAATTAATAAAATATCTAATCATATTGTCTAACCATTTCCAATACGACATAATTTTGTATTAAATGATTTTAAAATAACAATTTTAAAATTTTACGTTGTGTAATTACCAATGACGTTAGATATTTGTGACTATAGCCGGTTTACTGTCATCGAAAAAAAAAAAGCGTGGGGTGCATATAGTGTCAATAAAATGTTTATAACTGTTGACACTATGCATGCACCCCACGCTTTTTCCAATAATATACATTTATTTTTTATTTACACTAATCTCAATCCAAATTTATTAAAATTTATTTTCTATTTTTTAGTTGGATTTTCTATAAAAGCGTGTTTTTTAAGTTTCTTTTAAATATTATTTTTTTAAATCGAATTATTGCATTGTCATCAGTCTTTGACAGGTGTGCAAAATTTGAATGAAATCTGGCCGTTTAAAGTGGGTCAAAATCGCGCCCTAAGGAGTCGGTTACAAACAAACATACAAAAGCTATATATTAGCTTTATATTAGCCTGTGCGTTAATCCAGGTCTCCAGCTATCTACATACAAAGTTTCATCGCAATCGGTTTAGTGGTTTTTGTGTGAAAGAGTAACAAACATCCATCCATCCATCCATCCAAACTTTCACATTTATAATATTAGTGGGATTTTCTTTATAAACGAATAATAATAACTTGGGACATCTCACACACGCCGTCTGACCTCAAACTGGGGGAAGATGGGGAGAGGGAAGGGTTAGGTAAAAACTCGAAATGCACTGTTTCTAATAGTATTCGGACTTCATGTTAACGGTCCATCGTTGTAAACTTATTTACGGCAAAGTTTTAACCCATTTTTTTTTTTATTTGAGACACCTCACTCACGGCCGTCGGATCTCAAACTATGCAGAGCTTAGATTTTAACCAGACTGCTGATAAACACACATATTTATTACATCATCCATACATATATATCATAGATAAATTACACCCAGACACAGAACAAATGTTGCTCATCATACAATTATTTGTCCTGGGTGGGAATCAAACCCTTGACGTGGGGCGCTATAGTCAAGATCACTAACTACTAAACCAAAAGCTGGTCCGCACAAAAAATTATTCAAAGTGATTGTTATTATAATTTATTTATTTTGTGCATTGACTAAATGATAGCCGCTACTGAAAAGAAATTTAAATTCTACTTAATGTTGTGTTTTAAAAAAAAAAAATAATCTTCGCCTAATTTTGTTTGGTTAGGTTTTATTTATAAGAGAACTGAATTATGCTTTTCTACTAAAGGTTGTTAGAGAGCCTCTCGCACCATTTGTGTGTTTAGGTTAATGGGATAAAATGCTTTTATGGTTTACTAGAAATCTGTGTGAGGAAACAACTTTTGAGTTATTTCACCGTTGTACAATCGAATACAAAATAATCATTAGTCTTTTTAGAATTGAGTAATAAATTGTTCTTGTTTACTTTAACAAACAATTAAGGTCTACGAAACAATTTAAGGTCTAAGTGGGTAGTAAAAAATTTATTTTGGAAGAGACTGAAAAAAGCTACGACGAACTATGATGATGCGTAGAACTTGCTACTAGACTCTACGCCGTAGCATGCTTTACATAGAAATGATTTTTTTTTTATGAAAAATCGAAATTCCTTAAATCAATCCTTTGAGATTGTAACCTACTGAGCGCTGATGGGCACTTCTTTATTTATTAATACAAATTAATGGATGCCTATAACCAATAAACCCATTACATCCAAATCCATTACATTAATCTGTGATATAATTTGACTGGCCTGTTAGTCTAGTGGTTAGTGACTCTGACTGCTAAGCCAGAGGTCGTGGGTTCGATCCCCACCCAGGGCAAAATAATTGTGTGCTCATCACATGATAATTTGTTCTGTGTCTGGGTGTAATTTATCTATAATATTTATGTATTTAGAAATATATAAGTATATTTATCAGCAGTCTGATTACCATAGCACAGGCTCTGCCTAGTTTGGGATCAGACAGCCGTGTGTGAGATGTATAAAGTTATTATTATTATTATATATCTAAATCAACAATACATAAGTAAACTTACCTTTACCTAGCACGGGAATATACGTTCTTTCCCAGGGGTATCTTCGGAAATCGGATTCATAAATGCATTTATCGATGCAATCTAAGCGTTTGCGATTCAGCTTGGAGGCTAGTAGATGTCTAGGGAAAACGTTGCCTCTAATTAATACGGTTTTAGAAAATTCAACTTAAACTGTAAGGGAATTAGTAAATTTAGAAATAATATACAATCGTTATAAAACAAAAAAGCGTGCTAGCAAAAAAAATAATTTGAAAAACTTTTAATGACAGATATCAAATTTAAAAAAAGACTGTTATTATAATCTTATTTACCCCTCCAGCTAAGCCAAATGTTTATTAGGAATGGTTTTACGTCGGCAAAAGACTGTGAAGGGTTCAAACCCGTTTCTACTTAGCAGTGACGCTGCTGTCGTATGTTCTAAATAGCAGTTTTTATACCATATATATATATTTTTTTTAGGTTATAGGGGGCAAACGAGCAGACGGGTCACCTGATGGTAAATGACTACCGCCACCCATGGGCACCTGTAACTCAAGAGTCACAAGTGCGTTGCCGCCCTTTGAGGTGGGAGTAGGGGAAGAGGGGGAAGGGCGGAGAGTGGTAATAGGGGAGAGGGGGATTACAGGGGAGGAAAAGACGGAAATAGGGGAGAGGGAAGGGTTAGGGCCTCCGGTAACCTCAGTCACGCGGCGAAAAGCAATGTAAGCATTGTTTCACAGTCGGTTTTCTGTGAGGCCGTGGTATCGAGCGAAGTCGAGCCGGCCCATACGTGCCGAAGCATGGCTCTCCCACGTGTAGATATATATACATACATACATAGGTACATAGTTTCAAATGCTTTTGAAAATGCAAATTTACTTAAAAAACCACAAATTTGCGCAACGACTTAACTATGAACAACTTGGCTTCTTCCCTTTTTTTCAATTTATTCGAGGACAACAGTATTTTTTTACTTTTTTTTTTTTATAATTTTTTTAGCAGTAAAGCTACTGCCTATTAACACAGCTAACACATATAGATAGATAGATAGATAGATAGAATATTATAATAATAATAACTTTAACTTTATTTACCAAATAAGGAGATTGCAGTACAAAGGTTTGTCTTATTCTCTAGTTAGTATACTAATTAATCTACAATCTAGTGAGTGAAGTGTACTGTTCTCCTAGCTAGATTATTAAATAATCTGTATTAAGGAGTAACAGTCCCTTTCCCTCCTATATTAAAGGTGAGTTCTCTAGTATACATTATCTTTAAGATTTAATTAAAATTAAAATTAATTAAGTTATCCAGACATTCAGATATCTTAAATCTGAACAACTTGCGCGTATATTTGTGTGTGTGTGTGTGTGTGTGTGTGTGTGTGTGTGTGTGTGTGTGTGTGTGTGAGAAGGTGTTTGTGTGTGTGTGAAGGTGTTTGTGTGTGTGTGTGTGTGTGTGTGTGTGTGTGTTTTGCATTAGGTTAGGTATGCTTCTGTTTCGTCATAAGTTTTTTCCTGAAGGATTGACTTTACCGCTCTTTTACAATCATATTTCGACATCTCATGGATATGGCATGTTGCACTAATTTTATTGTACAGTGATGGTCCTAGGAAATAGAAAAAGCGTTTGGCAAAAGTGGTACGTGTTGGGGGAACTACAAAGATTTTATCTTTTCGCCTCTTATTTGTGGTAAATTCTGATTTTTCATGGTGTTGAAGTAGAATTGTTTTTAAGATATATAACTGACGTACATTTAGAACACTGCAGTTTTTATATAATTCAGTTGTTGGATACAGAATGGGTCGAAAGGTAGCTACTTTTAGAATAGCTCTGTGTGCAATTTCGAGCGGTTTCATGGTCGTTTTGGCTGCTCCACCCCAGGTGGAGATGCAATATGTTACAACTGATTGACAGAGAGCATAATAAACATTACTAACAATAAAGGGATTCGCGACATTTCTGAGCGTTTTAAATATATATATCAATTTCCGAATTCTACATGTAAGGGAATTTATATGAGCTTTAAAGTTTAAATTTTTATCCAAAATTATGCCTAAATACTTAAGACTATCAACATTATTTAATTGTGGACATTTACAAGGCTGTGTTTGCAAGTCACAAGTATGTGCTTTTATGTATATGGGGATTTTAGGTTGAGAGATTGAGGTAATTGAAAAGTGAATAAATTTCGTTTTAGATACGTTCAGAGTAAGATAGTGGGATTGGAGCCAATTTAGAACTGTATCTAAGCCAAGTTGTGCAACTGATTCTAGTTCCGTCCAGGAACTTGCATAAAAGGTCAAAGCAGTATCGTCCGCATATGATATTATTTGACCGTTTGGGATGTAGTAATTGCAGAGGTCATTAATAAAAATTAAGAACAACGTCGGCCCAAGAATGCTTCCCTGGGGTACGCCGTAATAAATTGGCAACTCGCTACTGTTGTGACCCTCTATTGTGACTATTTGCGAGCGATTGGTAAGGTAACTACGGAAAAAATCCAATTGTAAGCCCCTGACACCAATACTTTCTAATTTGAGAAGCAGGGTGGGAACGGGGATGGTATCGAACGCTTTCGTTAGATCTAGAAATATTGTTAAGACTTTACTGTTTGAATTTAAACTTTTTACTATATAATTACATAATTGATGTACTGCGTCACATGTTGATTTATTTTTCCGAAAGCCAAACTGTTGTGGGGATAATAATTGAAAGTGTTCTAGGTAATGTGTTAATCTCTTATTAATGAGGCGCTCAAGCACTTTAGATAATGCACTTAAAACAGCTATAGGACGATAGTTGTTCGGAACCTTCCCGTCGCCACCCTTGAAGATGGGATGAATAATAGCCTTTTTGAAAGAAACAGGAAAGATGGCAGTCTCGAAACAAAGATTAAATATATGGCTTAGTACTGGAGCCAGGGTGGTAGAGTATCTTTTTAGGATAGTAGCCGAGACACCATCCCAGCCAGTGGCAGCATTAGATCGTAGTGAGTTAATAACAGTTATTATTTCCGTAGGGTAAGTTAGATCTAACACAAACGATGATAAGATTTTACTGTTGGTAATTTGGGAAGTATTGTGATGGACATGTCGCTTCGTAGATATAATATCCGCTAGATTTTGACCAATATCAACAAAAAACTGGTTCACGTCGTTGCATGATTGTTTAGGCGAGGAAGCAGTCCCTAGAAGTTGTGATGGAGGGATTTTATGTTTTTCAGTGTTCGTTATACGCTTAATATTATCCCAGAGTGTTTTTGGATTATGGCTAGCCTTATTAAGTTCCTGCCTGTCATATTGCTGCTTGACTTTTCTTAAGATTTTGACGCAAAAATTTCTGTATCTTTTGTATGTAATTTGAATTGTTTCATTTTCTGGAAACAGTTTAGTTTTCCTATGTAAAGCATCCCTGTTTCGAATACATCGTAACAATCCGGGCGTAATCCATGGTTTTATTATTCTTTTCTTCGATGGGATTTTAATAATAGTTGTGTTTTTTGAGATAGCTGTTGTTAGAAGGTGTATCAAATTATCAGTGGCTTGGTTAGCGTCTGTTGTGGTACATATGGTATTCAAATCGAGTTGTGAGATTTCTGCGTCAAGTGTTTCGTAATTAATCCTTTTAATGGTCTTAGTGACAATAGTACGTACATTTTTGTTATAGAGACAAAACAGGGTAGAACAATGGTCGGTAACAGTAGAGTCGTAAACAAGTGTTAGCGAGCGTGTCTTCGTTTTTAGAACCAAGTGATCCAGGCAGTTATTACCCCTGGTGGGCTCGTTATGAGTTACTAAAAAACCGTTAAAAGCGAGACAGTTTAGATAATCGTGAGAGCGATTATCCAGATTATCGGTTTTAATGTCTACATTTATGTCTCCTGTTATTATGACTGTTTTGTAACTATGAAGTTGGGGGAGTAAATTATTAAGGGCTGAGATAAAGGGATGGATATTATCATTTGACGGTGATCGATATATGCATACTATAGCCAGATCTGCCCGGCTACCGACTGCGGCATGTACCGCGGTCGACGCGCGTGTGCGGCGGTCGCGGAGGCGGCGTTGGCTTTTACATAAAGCGAGGTACTAAAGTACGTTCGCATAGACATCCAGTTGAACCCTCACATACTACAATTGAGCAAATGTGGCTTGTTGTAAACGTCAACGGGATTCAATTAGCGGTTGGTACAGCCTACAGACCTCCCTGGCAGGGTATTGATATTTTTTTCGACACACTAACCTGCGCAATAAACTCATTACATTTCTGTAGATACACGATACTTCTGGGCGACTTTAATGTGAATTATTTTAATCAGTCCGACTCCATAACAAACAAGCTTACCACTTTTTTGAGATGTCTTAATTTAAAACAATACGTAACCACGGCAACTCATTTCACAGAAAATAGTCAGACCCTTATCGATCTAGTTTGTTCTGACGCCAAAGTACGTAGCGTTGAAGTTGACCCTATTTGTGCTCTCGGTGGTCATGCATTTATTTCTACCACTTTCCTTTTTAAAAGAGAAAAAACGGAACCAATTACCGCAACGTTTAGAAACATTAGACATATTCCATTAGAACAATTAAATACTGCTCTCGATAACGTAAACTGGAAACTAGTTCTACCATCTCTAAACGTGAACGAATTAGTTTTCTATCTGAACATCAATTTGATCGCTATATTTGATAGATTTGCACCCCTCAAAACTCGCATTCTCAAGGAAAGATCATACCCATGGATAACCCCAAATATAAAACTGATGATGTCACTACGGAACCAAGCTCGAAGAGAATACTTAAATACCGGATCAGAGGTGAAAAAAAACTACTATAAGGAACTAAAACAACTAGTAAATAAGACCGTGTTTTACGAAAAAACTGCGTATTTTAAACTAAACATAAATAATAAAATGAAAGTGCCCAAGTCTCTATGGAAATCTCTTAAGTCCACTTTGCTTCCACCTAAGAATGACAACGGAATACCAACGCATTTAAATGACCCCAATAAAATAAACTCTCACTTTCTCAATGTACCCAGCACTACAGTACTTTTGTCTGACTTAACATACTATGAGTTTCACAGATTTCATGACGATACATTCTCCCTGACGGTAGTGGACCAATGTACCGTAGCTAGAATCCTAACATCCCTTAAATCCAATGCGGAAGGTTATGACCACATCACTTTAGACATGTTTCTTTTAAGCATGCCGCAAACGTTAGAATCTCTTACAAACATTGTAAACACATCCATCGTAACATCTACCTTTCCTGAACTTTGGAAAGTAGCTATAGTCCGTCCTCTACCCAAAAATAACAACCCAGCTGAATTAAAAGATCTCAGACCAATCAGTATCTTACCGTTTTTGTCAAAAGTTCTGGAAAGGGTTGTGAACATGCAGCTAATTAAATATATAGAGCGCAGTAATATTCTCCCAGAAGTCCAATCCGGGTTTAGGAAGGGACGGAGTACTAGTACTGCGTTATTAGATGTCACGGATAATATTCTTGCTGCTCAGGATGAGGGGATGTGTACTTTATTAGTACTATTAGATTTCTCTAGGGCTTTTGACTCCATAAATTTAACCCTTCTTCTTTCCAAAATGGCGTACTATGGCTTTGATATAAATGCAATAAATTGGTTCAATAGTTACCTTAATAACCGCACACAATTTGTGGAAGTGCGCGATCTTAATGGCTCGAGCCTTTTCTCCAACATAACACCTGTGGAGAAAGGCGTACCACAGGGCTCAATTCTCGGCCCTACCCTATTTATTCTCTACAGCGCCGATATAGTTAAAGCTATAAAAAATTGTCGATACCATATCTATGCCGACGATCTTCAAATATACATATCATTTAAGCCCTCTGACTATCTATCGGCCCTTCGCGCTATAAATGAAGATCTAGCTAGAATAGTGGACTGGTCGAAACGGAATTCGCTTATTCTTAACCCAATTAAAACTAAATACATGATTTTTGGGACTAAAAACCAAACTGACAAGCTGCGACGGTTTCCTACTTCACTGGTTGGGATAAAAGTAAAGGGAGAACGAATCGAGCGTGTAAGCGAAGCGCGAAATCTAGGTCTTCTAATGGACCAAGAGCTCAGGTTCGAAACTCATATTACTAACTGCGTACAAAACTGTTTTTATCGACTCAAGGTATTGTATAAGTTACGCCCTTTCCTGAGCGAGGAACTGCGTATTCTTTTAGTCGAGTCGATAGTACTGTCCAAATTAAACTACGCAGACACAGTTTACGGTCCCAGGCTCTTAGCACGCACCGAAAAATTACTACAGCGAGTTCAAAATGCCTGTGCTAGGTTTTGTTTCCATATACCACCCAGGACTCACGTTACACCTTTCCTAAATAAACATTTTATGCTAAAAATGAAACTGCGCCGCAAACTGCACCTGGCATGCCTCCTCTTCAACGTGGTGGTACATAAATATCCATCATACTTGCACTCCAAGTTAAAACCAGCCGGCGCACACCGTCAGAGTGAAAACAGACGCTGCGCTCTGCAGCTGTCCGTACCACAGCATAAGTCCACAGCATTCCGGGGCAGCTTCCGATATGCAGCTACTAAATGTTGGAATAACATACCACCTCCGATCAGGGACCTGCACAGTACTGTTAGTTTTAGAAATAAATTAAAATCCCAATTAATGTCAACTCAAATAAAATACGAATCGTCTAAGGTAAATATATCTCTAAGTCATATTAATTTATAATCCTTTAATTTAACTACAAATTAATTTTAATTACATCTATTAACACTTATAATTATAACTGGCATGAATTAATGAAAGACCTGCACCCCTATTTATTTTATAAGTATTTCTATTTTTACCATATGTACCTATTTATTCAATCTTATTCATTAACAATATCTGTTTACTGATATTTATAGTTACTGTTCCTACCGTGATTCACGTCAGCGGGTTGCCAACTGAAAATCAGCGCTGGACGAGTTATCGCCTAGCAAATGCTGAGGTGGTGACCCTTTTCGGCGGGTTGTGCTGGGCATGCATACTTGCATGTTACATACATTATCATAATATAGTAGTGTATATCACATCATGTGACCTATGTATGTATGTTCTTGGCACGTCGCCGAAATAAACAAATTTCATTTCATTTCATTTCATTTCAGATCGGCGTTAAGTTTAATTAAAAGACTTGATGCGGATTGATAAAAGTCCGGTTCCTCGCATGACGCAACCATTGCTGATTTTATGTAGACTACGACACCATCGCTTTGATTTAAATGAGTAGTAGTTTTGAAAAATGAATAGTTCGGTAAATGTGGGATATTATTGTTGCTGGCACAGGAGAGCCAGCATTCAGTCAAAACTAGTACGTCGCAGTCAAACGGGATCCGACAAATAAGTGTCTGTAAGTTGGTAAAATTACGATTTATGGAACGAATATTCTGAGTAAGGACTTTTAGATAGGAGTTAGGGTGTTGTACAAAGGATTTAGATTGTTCAGGGGAGCATTTATAAGTTTCCGATATAGATAGCTGATCAATGTTATCTATCAGTGAGCTAATGTTGTCAGTCATTTTTACAATCGTATACGGGCAGTAAGAGGGTCTCGTAGAAGTCAATAGGTATAACTTTCAATGCTCTTATTATAATAATAATGTTCACAATTATTGTTAATAAAGGCTTTGAATGGTATATAGTTAATAATTTACTGTATATAAAAATAAGTATATAGTCTAATAAACGAAGATATGTACGTTGAATGTGGTTGTGGATTATATTCTTGTGATAATATGTAGGCCATTGTAGTGGTGTATGTTGTGAATGTTTTTTACTTTGTGTATGATTTGTTGTACTGGTATAAAAGTTTATTGTTAATGATGTGTATTTGTGTGTGTTTAATGTAATTGTTGTGATTGATAACAGTGTTTTTTTGTAAGTATATAGACAATTTATTGTATTGTGGCAGAGTAAACAATTTGCATTAAGAATATTCATATACTTATAGCTATGTGATAGTCATGCGCTGTTCAAAATTAGTTGTTTTAGATGTGACTCCGACTTTACCCAAATAGCTTGGCAATCAACATCTTTTTTCAGCATAATACGTCCGTTTGTTGTCCAACAAAATGTAAACTGATTAGCTTTGGCGTGGTTTCTGGCTAAGAAAAACAATCTCTTTGTACTCGTAGATAATTGTTCAGCAATGTAAATAGGCGTAGTTGGTGCGCCCGTAATGCCCAAATTAGATGAGTTTAATTTATTAGTCATATTCTTTTTGTTGTAAAGTTTCGCAGCTAACAAAAAGTCGTTTTTCACCAGTGTGTTGGACAACTCGATGGTAACACTAGACGTTGTTTTTTCTTTTTTAGAGGGTTGTCTCAGTACGTCTCGAATATTATGCGTCTGTAAATCAAACTCTAAGCAGTTTGATAAATTTTTAACCATATCGTAAAGCATTGTTTTCGTTTCTTTCGTTCTTTTAGGAACGTTGCGGATTTCCAATGAAGTTTTAAGCATGTTGCGGTCGCATTGTTCAATCTTTTCTTCTAGCATTGAAATCCTTGACACCATTGAGCTCCGTTCTTTTTCCAATCCTGAAATTTTGGTTTCAAGTACAGTCAGCTGATCAGAAATGAATGTCATAGACTTTTCAATACTAGAGTTAGTCTCGCTGACGTTAGATAATGTTGTTTTGAGTTCCATTATATGGTTCTCTAGTTTATCCATTCTGTAGTTCTGGGCGGTTATCATGTTGGATATCATATCGGCTATGGATTTTTTAAAATTCGTGAGGTCATCACTGCAATTATCTCCAACGGTCTCGGTCGGCGGACATCTGCGCTTAGCTCTCTGGGTAATGTTTAGGTGGGATATGCTTGGAGATGAGTCATCTTCAGCACATAATTTTATAATGTCGGACTCGGAACGTGAGGGTTTTTGCTGCGGTGGTGTTCTGGAAAGCGACATTTATGCCTAATTTGCCGAATTATATTATATAAATAAAGGTGCTCACCGCGTTCCACTGTCGTTCAAAACGTGTAAAGTACCAGGGCCGCAAAGCTCACAAGGGGTGTGTAATCTTCTAGTTGCGAATTATCGAATTGTGCGGCAGCAGGATGCAACCAGGGCGGAGCAGGCAGGCCGGGGGCGGAGTCCCGCGCACGAATGGGGCGGGGTGGATTCTTGTGCAAGTACAGGTTAGGGCGGGGTCTTGCGTATGCGCAGGCCAAGGCGGAGTCTTCTCCGCTATCTGGTTACTAGGCGCGCACGCATACAAGAGTTGCAGTATGCGTTTTATTGCTGTTGTAAACTCCACTTGCTATTTTATGATGTCCTATTTTTTCGATCGATTTAATGTTTCAAAACTTATTTATTTTTATAAATTAAAAGAAGCACGGAACTGAGCACACGTTAATACCTTGCGGCGATCCGGAGGGAAGGGAATATACTTTATTGTACACCATTAAATAAAATTAATTGGAACAGATCATAGCTTAAAAATAGAGTACAATGGGCGGTCTTATCGCTAATAGCGATCTCTACCAGACAACCTTTAGATAGAGATAATTATAGAAGAATTAAATAAAAGCAATAGTTGATGGCGTACTATATAGAAAATACAGACAAGTATTTACACGTATTAATATATATACATACATACACACATATACATATATACATACATACATATATATATACACACACACACACACACCCAGACATATATACATAAATAATCCAGCTATTCAGTAGAGATTACATAGTAAATTCTAAAGTAATTTTGATCTTAAGTGTGAAATGGAATAAAAATAAAGAATAAAATTGACTGCACGGATGGCGCAATGGTTTAAGTGGTCACCTCGCCACTACGCCGCGCCGAGTGTTGTGGGTTCAAATCCCACACAGGACAAAAATTTGTGTGATCCACAAATATTTGTCCCGAGTCTTGGTGTTCTTTGTGTCCGTTGTTTGAATGTTTGTGAAGCCCCCCGCGACACAGGAATATTCCTGATGCGGGAGTTGTCTTTTAATAAAGAAAAAAATAAATAAAGGTATTACAGTGATAGGTAGTATTGCAGACGCACAGATTAAAGCAATCTAATGTTCAATTTAGTGTCCTCAGCTTGACATAAGTTAGTTAACAGAACGCGAACTATTTGCAACACATATTCCTAGTCTCCATTCCTCAGGGTTCGTTGCATTCGTAGTGAGTTTGTGGTCGGCTCAACATCGCAATTTCACCATTTGGTCGACGACTTGACATCGGTGGTCTAAAGATAGATAGCTATGCTTACTAAGGTTTAAAGTTGGTACCTTAGTAAATTTTTATTTGAGCTGAAACTGTTGTTTTTTGTATACCTTTGCGATTTGTATGTCATGTCTCTATAAATTTAAATTAATTATTGTTTTTTGTTTGGCGCATCACTTAAGATTGATAGCTTGTAGATTGATTTGGCGAATTATTTTTTTAATGTTCTTAACAATTCGATTAAGGCATTTAGGGTGACAATATTTGAAACAAGATAACTGTATGTGATACTTTTTAAGATTGTGGATATCTATGTTGTTGAATCAAAACTTTATCGCAGAACAGATTTTTATTAAACGTATAAGTAGGTTTTATCTTGGATTAACACATGCTGCCGATGGTGGCGTATATGTCGGGTCGTTCGGTTCCCTTCAATATGGTTGATCTGTACGATGTCTGGCGTGTGCGTCATGCTCGTGAACGGGTGCCGTCGGTCGGGGCTGGTCATCTCCGGCCTGCTATTACTTAAATATGTATTGTAGTAATAAGCGCGTCTATTTATATTTTAGAATAATAGGTATGTTACATTGTCCTCACATTTCATTTACGCTTATAAGCAATGTAACCAAAAATTTGTAAAAAACATTTTGAAAAAGAGTGTCCTTGGAGTTTCTTGCCTGTTCTTCTCCATAGGATCTACGTATTGGAACAGGTAACTAGCTTCACGACTGACTTAGTCTGACTGACTCCTACTCCTGACAATTCAAAAATAACTATTATTGGTTTAATTGAAATTAAATGGTTTTGATTTGACTTGGGCATGTAGAAACGACATCCACACGTTTGAAGCCGCAGATGAATGCTAGTGAGATATTAATCGCGGTCGTTCTATAAGCCCGTCACAACGATAGATAGAATTTCATCGAAACGTTGGGTATACACAAAAAAAAAATATGGTTACTGATGCATATATTTACCTTTATTTGAGTAAAGGAATGTGGAATCTTTCACTTCTATGCTTCATTTTCAACTGATATTTACTCTAATAGTTTTATGAGGATCTTCATTCAATTTTAACTTTCAAACAACTATATCTCTTAAAGAACATTGCAAGTACAGCTTCTTAGTTCGTTAGAAAGTCCTCTAGAGTCTCGAGAGTGGCTAGAGCGCTCTCGACACCGGCTTTGTCAGCGCAAACGACACGTCCATAGACACTCGACAGAAGAATAAATATGGGCTTGTTGATGCAGCGGCTTTTCTGTTTGACTTGCCATTGTGATGGGTGAATGAACTTTAAATAGTTTATTGCATTGTTGGAGGTCACTGAATTTCAGTATTGTTGAACCTTGCGATATGTGGGGTTAAATAGTTTAAATGTTTTGTTGGAGTGTGCATTGTAAGGGGTCATGAATATAAGATGTCTTGTTAAACTTTACGTAAGGGTCCCTTTGATTGAATAGTTGCTAGTGCATTTAGACCATATTTTTTTTTATCATCTACAGAAATAGACATTATTGGAAAAGATATAAATACAGAACAATTTCTTGATAACGCTATATAAATAAATGTAGTGTATATTCTATTCGTAAATTGAATGAAAGTTTGGATGGATGGATGGATGTTGCTTTTTTTCTCTTTCACGCAAAAACGGCTGAACAGATCTGGATGAAATTTGGCACAGAGATAGATTATAGTCTGGAATTGCAGATAGGCTACCTTTTATCCCGGCGAAATGTATGGTTCTCGTGGGATGATTTTCACCAACATTTCCAGACGAACGAATTAATAGTATTTTTATATGAATAGATAGTCGTAAAGTCGTCGGTCGTAATGCCGATGGATTATGTATTTGATCTTCAAATTGTACACTTATTTGTGTTATGTACAACACAAATAAGTGTACAATTTGTGTATACACAGATAGAATATTCTAGTAGACTTCTAATTCGTCGAATTTTAAGTGGGAGAGCCATGCTTCGGCATGTATGGGCCGGCTCGACTAGAGTGATACCACGGTCTCACAGTAAATCGACAGTTAAGCATTGTGTTTCGCCGAGTGAGTGGGGTTAACGGAGGCCCTAAGCCTTCGCAACAAAAGCTCCACGTGTCGGGCCCCCCCCCTTACGGAGACTCTCCAGCCCAGCTTCCTGCAGGAAGTGGTTGAGGGCCTTTTCCCGCAACGGGTGGAGCACGTATCCCCGTCGATGGCTCTTTTGGCCGGAGACGACGGGGAGAACGAGGAGGATGGTGCTCCGCCCGTCACGGAGGCGGAGATAGGGGCGGCTGTTCTACGGATCCGTTCCAAGAACACCGCCCCCGGGCCAGACGGGATCCCTGCCCGAGTGTTGGCCCTAGCCCTCGACCACATGTCCGACCGCCTCAGGGAGGTGTTCGACGCTAGCTTGGCGTCCGGACGCTTCCCTGACTGCTGGAAGAGCGGGAAGCTGGTAATTTTAAGGAAGCCGGGACGGCCTACCGATTCGGTCGCGGCCTACAGACCCATCGTGTTGCTGGACGAGGCGGGTAAACTGTTCGAGAGGGTTCTCTCTGCCCGCATCGTCCGGCACCTTGGCGAGGTCGGCCCCGATTTGTCGGACGCCCAATTCGGTCCGAGCGGGACGTTCGACGGTCGGTGCTATTTTGCGCCTGAGGGCTGTGACCGAAGAGGTAGTGAGCTGTGGTGGCGTGCTGTTGGCGGTGTCGTTGGACATCGCCATTATCACGGGGCACTCCATTATCACGGGGTGCCAGGGTACCTGAGGCGGCTAGTGGCAGACTATTTAGAGGAGCGTACCGTCATGTACGAGGACCGAGACGGAAATTTTAGTCGTCGTCCCATGTCGTGCGGTGTTCCGCAGGTGTCTGTCCTTGGACCACTCTTATGGAACATGGGGTACGACTGGGCCCTTCGAGACGACTTCCCCCCCGGGCTTGGCGTAATCTGTTACGCCGATGACACGCTGGTCACAGCCCGGGGGGTGAACTTTCAGGAGGCGGCGCGCCTGGCCACCAGGGGAGTCTCTCTGGTGGTCGGGCGCATCGAGGCGCTGGGTTTGCGGGTGGCCCTGGATAAGACGGAGGCCCTTTTATTTCATGGGCCCCGTCGTAGTCCACCCCCTGGCGCCTCTATAGAGGTCAACTCGGTCCTCGTACCGGTTTAGGCCCACATAAAATATCTGGGCCTGATCCTCGACGGTGGGTGGCGCTTTGACGAGCATTTCCTGCAGCTTGCTCCAAAGCTGGTCGGCGCTGCGTCCGCCCTTGGGCGACTCTTACCCAATTCGGGCGGACCCAGCGTCGCTACGAGACGGCTGTACACGGGGGTTGTCCGGTCAATGGCACTGTACGGTGCACCGGTGTGGCCGGAGGCTCTGACCGCCCAGAATAGGGCGCGCCTCTGGCGCCCTCAGAGGGTTATGGCGGTTAGAGCCATACGCGGCTACCGCACCGTGTCGACGAAGGCGGCATGCGCGTTGGCCGGGACTCCCCCGTGGGATTTGGAGGCGGAAGTGCTCGCCGAAGTATATCGGCGAACGGCTGAGTTCCGGGCGGGAAGCGGCAGTCGGCCCCCGCCCGAAGAGGTACGCGAGTGGCGTGAGGCCGCTCGCCGAGCCACCATGGCTCGTTGGTCGTCCCGGCTGGAGGCTCCACGTGCTGGCTTTGCCGCCGTGGAGGCTCTCCAGCCGGTCATCGTCGAGTGGGCAGGGCGGCAGCACGGGACCCTTTCCTTCAGACTGACGCAGATTCTTTCCGGGCACGGCTGCTTCGGGAAGTACCTGCGCTCGGTCGCTAGGAGGGAACTGAGTCCCGCCTGTCACCACTGCGACTGCGGTTTTAGTCGGTTCGATTCCGACACACCGCCCCATCGAAAACCCCGGTGGGGTGACGACCCGAGAGGGTTTGAAAAAAAAAAAAAAAGGCCCTAAGCCTTCCCTCTCCCCCTTTCCCCCGTCTCCCTGTCTTCCCCCTTCCCCTACTCCCACCTTAAAGGCCGGCAACGCACTTGTCTTGAGTTGCAGGTGCCCATGGGCGGTGGTAGTCACTCGTCTGCTCGTTTCTGTCTGTAAGCCGAGCCTAACCGCTGCGAAAGCATAGTGCACTAGTATAAATGCAGCAATGCTTGGATAAAGTTACATTGCATTTGACGACTTCTGTGGCGCGGGGGTAGTGTATGTGACAGCAACGCCGGGGATCGGGGTTCGCTTCCCGCTCAGTGAAAATACTTATATGCATTGGTCTGGGTGTTTTTACGTATAATATGTATGTATTTACGAGAGTAAAAGTATCAAGCCTATATAACAAGCCCTGGTTAAATCAGAGTCTAGATAACGATGTGTTAAAATATTAGGTCCCTGGATATCATTATAGCCTTTTAATTCCCAACCCCTTCTTCTATTATCCCATGGAACTATGGTGAATCCCACTCACCAGCAGAAACTAGTGAGTAGACCTGCCACATACACCTTAGCCCAATGTAGCATTATGTTAATCTTTTTATGAAGTTGATAACTATTTTCAACGGTAGCACAATGAGATTAAAGTCTATTTTTTAACGCGTCAGTGTTTAGTGCTGCGAACTGCAACTAGCCTGTTAATATCGAAGCAAGGAGCTTATGAAGTCGGGCTCATTATAAACCCACGGCAATAGGAATACATTAATATAAGACTGTATTGTTCGATGTTGTAAAAAATAAATAAATATTGTATGACTTTTTAATGCTTTTCTGTTTTTCATTATAGCTTGAAAAGGTAGAGAAAGCGTAAGCGAAATAGAAATAATTAGTAGTTTTTGAACACCTGCTTATATGTATTTTTCTTACATTTACCTCCTGTCTTATTGTGGTGCCATTTTTCATGCAGCAATTCCTTTATGCTCAGCACAAAGTGTCCTTGTTTCAGCACATTTGAAGACGCCTTTGTTTCAGAATAATTCCACAAGATATTACATACTGCGGCTTGGAGTTTAGAAGTTTTGTTCCACAACTGTGCGAAAAATCTGCTTGAGCGCTTGCTTATTGTACTGTTATCTGAAACTTGCAAAACGTTAATGTTTGGTCATGCAAGACATGTGTATCAAGCAACTATCGTTTTTTTTTATGTCATTTACTGACGCAAGACACCCTTTACTTGTTATCTGTGATTTGTTGCCTCGAAAGAGACCTGAAACTATAGCCTGTAGAAAATATAAACAAATAGCTTCGTACCAGGTTACTTCAACACTTTGTATGTGTAATTCTATGATTGCGAGACGCAGGCCAGATAAAAAGAAAACAACAATTTTGTATACCTACGCATTCTGATTATAACGATGTTTTGTGAGAAATGCCAATACAGGCCAAAATAAAAACATAATTGGAAAGCTGACTTGAATATTTAACTTTATCTCCAAACAAAAAAATCCATCGTATTGTAAAAGTAAGTCAGCTGAATCACTGTTTTCCTTCATATTACTTCCGTAACAATACAAAAATCAAACATAGAATCTTAATAATAATTATACATATCTTACAAGATATAATTATATTATTCAAAGCAAAGTAAGGATTTAATCAGACATTATGCTGTCTGTGTACAGTTCTAATGATAAAAATGCGCAGTTAGCTGATAATTACTATTTATTTATGTAAACTGCACAAGAGCTGCATATAAAATGCTCTGAAAGTGTCTGATAAAAAGGAGTCTGTCAAAGCAAACTCTTTAATAAACATTATTATATAAAATTCATACAGAAATCCTATTAAAAAAATAACCGATTTCTTTCGTAAGCGAGACATGAATAAAACTATGGGTACCTATTTAATACCAAGGAGGTTGACGGAATGTCCAGATTTATCTGAAAATGTCTGCATTAAAAAATTAAAAACAAAATCATTGAAATTGACATAAAAACTCATAATATTTAGTTCAGAAATGTGCACTTACACTAAAAAAGCAATTTACGAAAAAAATAGATACAAATAAATGTTATCCTATCTGAATTCATATCTACATTTTATATTTATCTTTAAATGTCATGTCTTAATGTCCAATAACCTAAATACAGTTATATTATATGTATTTTACAAGTACCTATTACACAAAGACCTATGGAATTCAGCAATGGAATACACCGCTGAACACAGGCTTTCCCCAAATATTACAAACACCGAAAATATTACTCTGTAAATATTAAATTCAATCTCCGTGTTTCATGCTTTCAATTTTTTTAACGCGATGGGAGGAGCAAAGCTCAGCTATGTATAAAAAATTATTGATGTAATTTAAAACATGGATTGGGAGCAGATGTTTCTGTGTTAGAGAAACATTATGGTAGATACTTGGGAAGAAAACCTAGGTATAATACGTAGTGTATTAAATGCGTTAATTTTGTATGGAATTGATTCCACTCACACTTCTACTCAACTCACACTCTTTAGATATCCAAGACCCTGTGATAAGACTTTTAGTTAAATTTTAATACATCGTACACGGACGGTACACGCGTGGTACAAGTGACAAAATAAAATTCATTTTTGGGTACTAGTCAAGTAGACAGTGTTGTTATCTGCCAAATAAGTTATATAAAAGTAACATAGCTTAGGCATAGCATAGGAGGGGTTCGTGGCTGAGTGGCCGAGTACGTTAGCACATTGCAAAGCTAAGTAATTCTAGCTAGGTCAGTCTTAGGATGGGTGACCATTCTTAACACATTGACACATGCCTAAGAGAGCACCTTAAGCCCTCGGTCCCGGTCGCCATACGAACATATGTGGCATTGAATTCGTTACGGATGGTTGGAGCCCTAAACAAAGTCCGAACAATATACGAAGCCTTTGAAACAATGGCTTACAACTATCAAGGAAGTCTGCACCAGACTTGTCTACATCTACGCAATTACTCCACATAATGACATCTAATTACGGACGATACATACGCATGATAATAATTATAACTTATTAGCTGTTATAGAATAGTTGTTGACGCATATATATTATGTATCTTTATTACACGATTACCAGGTTAGTAAAATTGGCATTAGGTTTTCTGTTTAGAAATCCTCAGTACCACGGAGACAGAAAACGTGCCCGGTATACGAAAATACCCTCCTACTACGTGACAACAAAATATAGCTACAAAAATGGTTGTGTTTAATTTATTACTACACGTCTAACTACCCCTTTGGGATATATACGAAGTAGATGAACTTCTGTTTTGCCTATTTCGGTGTTATATTCGTCTCGCGTGTAATAGTTTCGGGCTATAAATATCTTCAATAGACGACTATATATTTCTGTACCTCTGGGCAACATTTCTATGAAATCAACGCCCACGTTCCACGTGTATCTTTGAGCTGGTAATTGTAATGTTCATTTCTAAATAGCGATAGTAATTAATACCGGCGGTATTTCCGGAGCGATACGACCTTCAAACCTTCAAGAAAAGAGCGTACTCCCATCTCAAAGACCGGCAACGCACTTGTGACTGATGAGTTGCAGGTGTCCTTCGGTGATGGTAGTCACTTACCACCAGGTGACCCGTCTGCTCGTTTGTCCCCTATAATATATAAAAAAAAATATACTCAAGCCTGTATCTCTGAAGCGGTAAGCAGATGAATATTAAACGCTTCCATTTTTTTACATTATATAATAATAATAATAATTTCTTGACGCATCTCACACACGGCCAAACTAAGCAAAACCTATGGTAACCAGACTGCTGTTAAACATACTTATATATTTCTAAATACATCATTATTCTAAATAAACTACACCCAGACACAAAACAAATGACCGGGCTCATCACACAATTATTTGTCCTGAGTGGGAATCGAACCCACGATCTCTGGCTCAACAGTCAGGAGCACTTACCACTAGACCAACAGGCCAATCAAGTCCTTTCAAAACACAACCAATTTCCTGTCTCGAATTCCCAAAGTGCCCGGTTAACAGCAATAGATTTATCCTCTATTACGTAATTAATAGTTAGAAAATTATGGTTGTTTTATAGGCTTCTGCTAGCCCTTCGAGGATACAGGCGTGTGTGTATGTATGTATGGTTTGGGGTAAAAGCAATATCTCAAGGTCAGGGTCGCATACCTTCTCAAACTTTCCTCTAGCTTCTGTTTCCTTAATATAATGGAAAAAAACAGAACTTCGATATCGTCTAGTACTTGGGTTGGGGAGGTCTGATGGCAGTCGCTTTACGTAAAATAGCGAAGTTAGGTCGTATCGTAGTTAGACTGAAAGCCGACCCCAACTTAGTTGGGAAAAGACGCGGAGGATGGTTGGTCCCTCCTACATTTATTTTAGTGCCTATCACAACACGAGTTGCGTTGCCAACTAAATACACTAAGCTCATGCATTCTTACTTACGAGTACCTATCACCTGAAAAAATAACACCACGCCAGTTGTAATCACGGTCTGCTAAAGAGGCGTGGAACTCCTTAAGTTGATGGTATCTAGTCCGAATTAAAATCTGCTAAACCTTACCACCTATAATCCTTAGATCCTTACGTCACTACATATTATAAACCAAAGTCCCCCACCGCGTCTGTCTGTCTGTCTGTTCGCGATAAACTCAATAACTATTAAACGGATTTTCATACGGTTTTAATCAATAGACGAAGTGATTCATGAGGAAGGTTTAGGTGTGAAATTCATTATGGTTTTGTTTAAAATGATTGAAATATGACTATGACTGTTGAAGACGTCCGAAAAATCAATATATGCTTTGCTACCCGCGAAGCCGGGGCGAGATGCAAGTAATATTATAAATGTGAAAATGAGTTTGTTTGTTACACTTTCACCCTTTAACTACACAACCAATCATCATGAAACTTTGCATACACGTCATAAAGGGTACAGAAAATAACATAGGGAACCTATAATTTCGAACAAAGTTCCTGTTTACGAAGGATACCTAAATTGATTGATAAAATCAATATTCACGTGAGGGAAGCCCTGGACAAAAGCTAGTAATATAATGTATCACGGCCTCACAAAAAGCCGGCAGTGAAGCAATGTTTTTCACCGAGTGAGTGAGGTTACCGGTGGCCCTAACCCTTCCCTCTTCCCCCTCTTCCCTCTCTTACCCTATTCCCACCTTAAAGCCCGGCAACGCACTTGTGAGTCTCGAGTTGCAGGTGTCAATGGACGGCGGCAGTCATTTACCATTAGGTGACCCATCTGCTCGTTTACCCCCTATACCATAAAAAAAGGAAAAAAGAAAATATAAAACAGTCAAATAAAAACCACAATACCGTACCACACCATAAACATTCGACGTAGCGTGCTTCAACCTCATTACATATGAATTTACCCCAACTATTTACTTTCAAACAAATAGCTATGTGAACCAAATTAGGGTTTTGTTAGCGGAAGCTTTGGGCTATATTTTTAATATCCGTTTGGTGGTAAACAGAACCCCTGTTCTTTATCATAGGGCAGAGTTCGTAATGATTTAATGAATGATTTGGTTTGAGCTGAAGGTGACTGAGATCTGCTTCACTACTTGTAATAGAACGCGCCAGCTGTCATTTGCATGTGACATAAGCGCCCCGTCCTCGATTAGTTCAAACCTCCTTTGAAATTGTTAGAAGCTGGCTGCTAACATAATGTCGAAGTCGGACAACTTCGACTCTCTTCGACTAATTAAATTTGTACGTATAAAGAATGGCGAAACAAAATGCAGCAGCGGAAAGTCAAACGACGGCTATCAAGAAGTGACTTTTATATTGAAGTGATTGTAGTAGCTAGAACAGAACTTAAAACATAATACTTATTATTTACAGCTACCACTGTTTGATTTCAATTTTCCTCTCAACACATTGCTCGTTCCTCGAGTACTATCTCTCTTTGCGAAGTAAGTTGCTACAGAACATTGTTATATTAGTAATAAGAAACACATATTAAGATAATACGTTTAATAATTAATAACTCGAGACACTACATGGCGCAGTCGGTGAAGAACAAACGCTAACATAATAGAAAAAGTTTATAAGTAGTGTAGTGTTGTATTTGAACTTAGTTGAAGTACAAGCATACATTAAAAACTTTAAATACCCCCGCCGTTGATAATCTTCGAACACAGAGGGGCTCGTGGCTAAGTGGTAACCGAGTATGTTAACACATTACAAAGTTAAGGAATAATAGCCAGGTCAGTCTAGGATGGGTGACTATTCTTAACACATTGAGAACCCTCCGTGCCTCGGAGAGCACGTTAAACCGTCGGTCCCGGGTGCCATACAAACATCTGTGGCATTCGTTGCGGGTAGTTGGAGCCCTAAAAAAGTCCGACAACCTGTCTAACTACAGAACTTCGATTTCGCCTAGTACTTGGGTTGTGGAGGTCTGATCACAGTCGCTTCACGTAAAATATCAAAGTTCGGCCATATCGTAGTTAGATTGAAAGCCGACCCCAAATTAGTTGGGAAAAGGCGCGGAGGATGAATCTTCGAACACAGAGATCATCGAATACAGCAAGGGTTTTAAAAAAAGGAGTATTAGTGAATTTTAACACGTACGGTGAGGTACGTATGCACGTTGGCTTCCTTAATGATATGAAATGAATAAACCGGGAGTATGGGTCCAGTTTTATTCAAGATTCATAAAAACAAGTCCCAAACTTTTATGTCGAACGATGTTCTTTATATAAGCATATTCTATAATGAAAGCAGCTTAGTTGATCTTATTTATCGTCGATGTGCATGTTTGGAGGCAATAAAATTAAGCAATAAATTTGTGTTAATTGTTGCTAATTGTGGAGGAAAGGTTGTCGTGTTCCTCAAATACAAAGGGAGGAATCTCGACACAGGCGAGGTAATCCAACGACCGGCCATATACAAATTAGAACTTTAATTGCGCGATGCAGGATTAGTAGTTACTACGTAGTTCAGCTGGCCTTCGTTAGATGATTTTGAAGTATATTTTACTGTTACAGTACGTGCAAGTCTCCACACTAATAATTCACAACTTGCCGGCGTATTTATCAGAACGATGTTTGTGAAAGGATTGTTATTTGCAGGAATTATTAATAAATAAACATTGTCACAAAAAAATTGCCACCCACCTTTTTTTTTATGGTGTAGGGGGCAAACGAGCAGATGGGTCACCTGATGGTAAATGATTATCACCGCCCATGGGCACCTGTAACTCAAGAGTCACAAGTCAGAGTAAGTCAAGAGTCAGCCTCTAAGGTGGTAATAGGGGAAGAGGGGGAGAGGGGAAGAGCGGGAAGACGGGAGAGGGGTATTAGAGGGGAGGAGAGGGGAAGGACGTGAATAAGGGAGAGGGGAGTGATTAGGGCCTTTTTTTTTTGTGCGTGTGGAAACCCCCTCGGGCCGTCACCCCACCGGGGTTTTCGGTGGGGCGGTGTGTCGGAATCGAACCGACTAAAACCACACGGTGTGCCGTACTGCGCCTCAAATAGGGGGGACCGGGGACAGCTTTTATTAAGACATCCGACGTCCAGGCACACGCGGACGCCGCCTCCTCGCGGGGGACCACTATAGCGGGTGGAGGGGAAAACCCATCCCTTCCACCCGCGGCCACACTCAGGGCGGCATGAGGCGCTGATAAGCACGCCTCCGCCGCCCGGTTCGCCGACGGCGAATTAGGTCCGAGTGGAGATCGTCCTCCCGGACCCTTTCCGCCGCCTCCTTCTGCGAGATGACGTCCTCACAGAAGGTCGCGACCGCGGTAAAATTCCTGTCGCTACCGGCCATGGAGCGTATGACGGCCGGTAGCGAGAGATCCCCTCCGATGACTGTAGTGAGGGCCTGACGCTGCGTCGCCCAGGCAGAGCAAACCGCCAGCGTGTGCTGAGCCGAGTCCTCACTACAGTCGCAGTGGTGACAGGCGGGACTCAATTCCCTCCTAGCGACTGAGTGCAGGTACTTCCCGAAGCAGCCGTGCCCGGAAAGAACCTGCGTCAGTCGGAAGGAAAGGGTCCCGTGCTGCCGCTCTGCCCACTCGACGATGACCGGCCGGAGCGCCTCCACGGCGGCAAAGCCAGCACGTGGAGCCTCCAGCCGGGACAACCAACGAGCCATGGTGGCTCGGCGAGCGGCCTCACGCCATTCGCGTACCTCTTCGGGTGGGGGCCGACTGCCGCTTCCCGCCTGGAACTCAGCCGTTCGCCAATATACTTCGGCGAGCACTTCCGCCTCCAAATCCCACGGGGGAGTCCCGGCCAACGCGCACGACGCCTCCGTAGACACGGTGCGGTATCCGCGTATGGCTCTAACCGCCATTACCCTCTGAGGGCGCCAGAGGCACGCCCTATTCTGGGCGGTCAGAGCCTCCGCCCACACCGGTGCACCGTACAGTGCCATTGACCAGACAACCCCCGTGTACAGCCGTCTCGTAGCGACGCTAGGTCCGCCCAAATTGGGCAGGAGTCGCCCAAGGGCGGACGCAACGCCGACCAGCTTCGGAGCAAGCTGTCGGAAGTGCTCGTCGAAGAGCCACCTGCCGTCGAGGATCAGGCCCAGATACCTTATGTGGGCCTGAACCGGTACGAGGACCGAGTTGACCTCGATAGAGGCGCCAGGGGGTGGACCACGACGGGGCCCATGAAACAAAAGGGCCTCCGTCTTATCCAGGGCCACCCGCAAACCCAGCGCCTCAATGCACCCGACCACGAGAGAGACTCCCCTGGTGGCCAAGCGCGCCGCCTCCTAAAAGTTCACCCCCCGGGCTGTGACCAACGTGTCATCGGCGTAACAGATTACGCCGAGCCCGGGGGGAAAGTCGCTTCGAAGGGCCCAGTCGTACCCCATGTTCCACAGGAGTGGTCCAAGGACCCCTGCGGAACACCGCACGACATGGGCCGACGACTCAAAACTCCATCTCGGTCCTCGTACATGACGGTACGCTCCTGGAGATAGTCTGCCACCAGCCGCTTCAGGTACTGTGGCACCCCATGATAGTGGAGTGCTTCCCTGATGCACCTGAATGGCAGACTATTGAATGCGTTGGCGATGTCCAACGACACCGCCAACAGCACGCCGCCACAGCTCACTACGTCTTCAGTCACAGCCCTCAGGCGCAACACAGCACCGACTGTCGAACGTCCCGCTCGAAAACCGAATTGGGCGTCCGACAAATCGGGGCCGACCCCGCCAAGGTGCCGAATGATGCGGGCAGAGAGGACTCTCTCAAACAATTTACCCGCCTCGTCCAGCAACACGATGGGCCTGTAGGCTGCGACCGAGTCGGTAGGCCGTCCCGGCTTCGTCAAAAGCACCAGCTTCCCGCTCTTCCAGCAGTCAGGGTAGCATTCGGACGCCAGGCTAGCGTCGAACACTTCCCTGAGGCGGTCCGACATGTGATCGAGGGTGAGGGCCAATGCTCGGGCAGGAATCCCGTCTGGCCCGGGGGCGGTGCTCTTGGAACGGATCCGTAGAACAGCCGCCCCTACCTGCGCCTCTGTAACGGGCGGAACGTTCTCATTTTCAACCTCCGCGTCGTGTCCGGCCAATAGGGCCATCGACGGGGGTATGTGTTCCGCCCGTTGCGGGAAAAGGCCCTCAATCACTCCCTGCAGAAAGCTGGGCTGGAGAGTCTCCGTAAGGGGGGGGCCCAACGCGCGGAGCTTTTGTTGCGCCGCGCGATATGGGCGACCCCAGGGGTCACGATCGAGACCCTCCAGTATCTCCTTTCTCTTCTCCTCTTTGGCGCGGCTAATGGCCAGCTTCAGAGTTTTCCGCGCCTCTCGGTACTCCTCATGAAGCTGGTCCTCTTCACCCTCCTCGCGGTGACGACGCCGGCTGCGGGTGTAGAACTTCCGGTCACGGGTACAGGCCGCACGGAGGTCCGCCAATTCCTGGGACCACCAGTAGACCTCCTTCCTTGGAGGCCGACGACCTCGGACGCGGGGCATGGCCGCATCGCAAATCTGCGTAATCGCATCACGAAAGCGGCCTGCCCCCATGTCTACCTCTTCAGTCAGAGGCTGCGGAGACAGCCAAGAGTAGATGATGGCTGCCTCCTCTAGTAGGTCCCTGTCCATCTTCGTAACAGCCCACCGCGGGAAGCCGGAAGAACGCCGAACCGTGTGACCCCTTCTGGGGTCCTGGGTCCGGGAGAGCTCAAATCGGATATACAGGTGATCCGAGAGCGTCTCAACCTCTTCCAGGACACGCCAGTTCCTTCCTCGTGCGGCGAGAGCAGGGGTAGCGAACGAAAGGTCCACTATCGACCCCCCCTGCTGTCGCACGCACGTGTTTTTGGAGCCTCTGTTTATGAGACAGAGGCCCACCGATGCCGCCCACTCCTCCACGGCATCGCCCCGTGCGTCCGTCCTTGGGGAACCCCACGCAACGGACTTGGCATTGAAGTCCCCCAGCACTAGGACGTGCCCAGACGCTAGTCGCCGCATCGAGGTCTCTAGGTTGTTGAGAAAAACCTCGAAGTCGCTCAGACTCTGATTGGGGGAGAAGTAGACACCATATGTGGTGATCCCCCCCATTCGGCAGCAACATATCCAGTAGCCTTGTCTCTTAGCGACAAGTGCGGGGAATGAGCCGCCGTGGAGCTGACGACTGCCACGGAGCCGTCCCGGTCAAGTGGTTAGGGCCTCCGGTAACCTCACTCACGCGGCGAAGAGCAATGTAAGAATCATTGTTTCACTGCCGGTATTCTGCGAGGCCGTGGTATCGAGTGGAGTCGAGCCGGCCCATACGTGCCGAAGCATGGCTCTCCCACGTAAAAAGTGCTTTGAAGCTATAGCGTAAAAATGAAATATTCTTACCTACATTTTATAGTTTCCTATTACTTAGTAATATAGAAACACTAATGACGCTCTCCCTCGGCCGACATTTGTCTTTAACGATTCAGACCATTACAGAAAACAGAAACTATTTCTAAGACTCTTAAAAACATTCGATAGTAAAAACTTGGCTCAAATACGACCATTAATGAAACGACTCATTAAAAAATAGAAAAGTGTCGACTTATGCAATTTCCTGACAATGTACCGTAATTACAGTGATTAAGAAAAAATTAAAACTGGTTTAATATAAAAATTGCAAATGTTCAAGAGTTAAAACCGTTCAAGTCTTTGGTCGGCAGAAGGATGGCTGCACTGAAAACTAGTAGTTAATTTAGTCGATGGAATACCAAAGGTAGACAAAGACAGACAGAGCCTGACAGAATTTTTCTCCGATTTAAACCTCCCGAAATAGGGTATATCTCAGACCTTACAGGAAACCGCGAGTAACAATAGTACTAAGTATTATATTTCTGCTCATAAGTAGGTTTGCGCGAGTGATTCCGCTGGTGACGTCATAATTTGGATTTTTCTCACTACAACAAAAAATATTCCTCAACATCATCTAGCGAAGAAGTGCCAATAGGTATATGTAGAACTTTCCAACATCAACTGGTAGGTCACTTTTTACTAGGCATGATCACCTCGCCTGGTCGCCTGGTCGGTCGATCCTCCCTTTGTGTTGGAGGCTCATAACAACTGTTCCTATACAAAACTAATGCTTATTTCTCATCGCGTTCTGATGGTTTGAAATTTCAACATCACATTTCTAGCCGCCTTTAATTATGGTCACATTCCTTTAATTATGGCCGCCTTTAATTATGGTCACATTTCTTTAATTATGGTCACAAGCTAACTCTCAGCCTGTGACCACGGCCAGTGCAACCTGGTCGAAACGTCAGGCAATTCAGAGGTATGTAATAATTTCCTTGTATGTGGATACATAATTATATCATGGAACGCGAAAGTTTAAAAGTTAATACATTTCTTTAAGTTTTATTAAGTGACTCAATCCTTTCCATGCATGACACAAAAATATCTCGATAAGTAGACATAATGGTTTTTAGGGAAAGCGCATTCCCCGGCGAGAGACAAAAGAGAATAAGATTACTATAGTTAAAACCGCATTGAAATTAAAACAACGTACATGACCATAGTCAATAACTTGGCAACACCAAAATCAGAATTATCATCAGGCACATCGTTTTTTTATCGCCAAGCTTGTTGTATAAACGCTTACGCTACTCGGTCATAAAAATCAAGTTTTAGTAAGAAAACGGAGTGACCTTCAACTCAAGATGTGGCAGATACTATAAACGTTATCACTCACTACGTCTATTAAACCCTCCGGCCTATTTATCCAATAAAAACTTTAAAGGGTTTATATTGCAGGCACTACGGCATAAAACAATAGCTTTATTCTTCCATTCCCATAAAGCACTTTTCACCTTTTTCTATAAACAAGATGGTGGTTCTTGTTTGGATAATGCTAATGGAAAGAAAAAACAAAATTCCGACTTTAATGGTAATGGTATGTCTTCGAATGCAATGTGACGAATAAAAAACATAAAATCAAATGTCATGCTTTTTTAATACATAGTTTTCATAGGGTTCGCATTTTAGCAGTCGTCCATTTGTACTTTTTGTTGGCCTTTTAATTTTAATACAATTAAAAATTATGTAATTCTTAAATTGGACAAACCGCTGTATAATAAAAGTAATTTTTTAGAAAAAAAAAAACGACTTCAAGACCACACGTTCATGTACGAATTTAAACAAAAAATCAAAACGTCACGTTATCTGTGTATATATATTTTTTGTTTTTGTTAATTTTTACAAGAAACGCTGTATTAATTTCGATATATGGGACTACCCCTAAAGTAGCACCTACCAAACAAAAAAAGAATCATCAAAATCGATTCATAATTAGCGAAATAATCGCGTAATAAACATACAGTCGAATTGAGAACCACCTCCTTTTTGAAGTCAGTTAAAAATAATATGTGAAAAATATGATTTTCACTTGCAAATATCTATTTAGTAAAAACATACATACATACATAATCACGCCCGTTTTAAGCACCCACATTTTGCTATTGCTAACTATAAATTTGGTTCCACACAGGTCCACCGGAAACTTTAGGAGTTCAAGATGGGAAAATTTGGAGTATATTAAAAGAGAAATTTAGCTAAGAAGGGAAGGTAATGAACGGAAAAGATATTACGGACGAACTGGAGTGTAAGCGATAGCTCGAGAAGGCATACGTGTAAATCGAATTGGTTGTCACCGTGACGCTGCGCGCCAAGTCGTTAACATATATTTGATGAAAAAGTATTCAATATAGCGCACATTTCATCTGTACATTTGTATGTTGAGGCCGTCAATTTAGTTTTATAAAGACAAAAAACGTTATACTATTACCGTTTATAGACAGGCACAACTGATGTCGTCTTGAATTAAAAGGCTCTGCACCCTATTGATGACTTTAGTGTTATTTTTTGGTAGAGAGTACGGTTGCCAGACGTGGAGGAGGACAGGTGTGAATTGTAAATTGGCAACTTAAAGGTGTTTTCGGTCACGCAAGCCATGTGCTTGTTTTAAAATACATTTTTTTTTTATCAGAAATCGTAAAAACAGCAAAAAGAAATACCTCTTGGGATGCTTCAAGGTTATATGGTACTTTGTTCTTACTCTTACTCCTACTTACTCTGCTCACACAAAAACCGTTACGGTTTAAGTGAGTAGCTTACATGTAGATAATGTTAGATATCTGGAATTATTTTGAACAATAAAAAAAAAATATATATATAGAATCACATACGCATACTTACCCTAAATTACCTTAACTCCTGAAAATTTAGGCTGGTCTGGCTAAATAATTTACATACAAAATGCAATAATCTTTTTTTTTCTCTACAAAAAGAAAGAAGAAAGTAATAGGCTGCAAGCTGCATGTATAAATATAATTTTATTATAATTACCCGTGAAACTTAGTGATAAAAATATTTGCACCCACTTTGAATATCGCAGACATACATCAAAAAGAAAAGTACGACTGAGCGTACCCACATTCGGAATTTTGCCAAAAGTCATAAAGAATTAAAGCTGACGTTGCGATAAAGTTTTAGCGTTTATACCATATTTGTTTGGCGCCGAACCCAAAACTGCCTGAACTGATAAAACTACTTAAGGTTCTTATTTGACACGTGAGAAGGATATCGCTCCCAGTTTTGCTCTATCATCGTTTCAATAAGTACTAATTGGCCAAATTGCATTACAATTCATTGCACCCTACACAAATTTCGTAGTAACAAAATAAAGGCCGCCTCACATTATGTTACTTTTGGCATTGACAACTGGTAACATTGATGGATTGATACCGCATTTATGACTAACTACCAAACGCGTCAAACGCCCAAAGTGATCATTTAGATACGTCGAATGGTGTGTAGATTACTCGTATACACATATCGTCGCAAAGATTCAGAATATTTTCTTACTCACTAATTAACAGCACTTAATTTACTCCCATGCCATAAGTTCTCACCTTTACCGATCCTAATTAACAGGTTGTATAAGGAGAATAAAAGACGAGACAGTTATTACAATAAATATTTTTTTTTTAGTAGTTGATGTCTTGTATTGTGTTGAACTGATATTAGAAAAGTTAGGGGTTTGTAACCAAGGATCGACCACGAGTCAACGACTTGAAAAACCAATACCATAAGTGTAATAGTGTACTATAAGTATAAGAGTGCTAAATGCAAGTTTAAATGTCCGAAACTACTCAATTCATGTTAAAGTAAGTAAAGTACAAGGCAGTATAAACATCAGGGAAAATTACACAGCAAGAAAAGTCCACATTAAAATTTATGTGTTTGTCTTATACAACGTAAATTTTACACCAGAAATAATAGCGATACATAAGAAAGAGACAGGTAGATAATAAAATTAGAGTATGAAATCACATAATAACATTTCAGATATAGTACCTAATAAATTTGCAATGGTGGTAGTAGTGCTTTAGCAGTAATTACGTTGCTTTTAATTTAGAAGCCTGTCATCGTCAGAGAAGACACTTAGACTCTCATTAGGTGTAGTTTCTGTACGAACGTTATTTAAATCCTTTTTCATTGTAACTCTTTTAAACTGTGCGATATTTTAATGATATACTAATTAAAAGGACACCAAGATACAGTTATGACTGTGCGAATTAAAAGAGGTGCGAGAATGCAACAAAAGAACGCCTAACCCAATACCTTCTTAAATTATCAACGCTAACTGACTGCTGTTGATTTTGTTTACCTGGAAGATTTAACAGACATGACAACAATGCAGGTTTTGAATAAAAAATATACTATATATTCGTTTCATGCATTTTATAAAAATACATAGTAATTTCATAATAAGATGTCATAATGTTGTTGTTTTTACTTCACAGAAGAGAAAGAAAAGGAGTCAGAAGAGCACGCGGCGACAAAGATCCAAGCGGTGTTTCGTGGACATCAGACAAGAAAGTCAATGAGCATGAAGACTAGCAAGCAGCCTGCAGAGAAGGAGAAGGAGCAGGAGCCTACCAGGGCTGAGCTGGAGGCCGAGTTTAGAGCTGATGATAAAGGTAAGGTAGACTAAGACACTTCTGTGCTTGTTTTTGGAGAAGGGCAAGTTCTGTATGCGTGTACAATGTACAATTATGTATGTTTGTAAACGATTTTCTGTTTTTGTTAAACGAATTTTTATTACTGTTTAACTAACAAAATCTACATGTTTTCAGGAATGTTAAAAAAAAAAATCCTTTAAAAATTCTTAGTTATTAATCTTCTAGAGAAATAAAATATTATAATTAATTTTTAAAACATTGTAATACCTACATTAAATACGAGACAAAATCACAAGGATTTAGACATTATGTTTGTACCGTCTACGTCTGTATCACGTATTTGATATAATCATACACAATATTAATCTCTTAAAATAAACTTCTGTTTATTTTCAGAGATTCGTTAAATTTCTAAAATGGAACGTAAAATCATCCAGGCCCAGCAGGGTGGCATTCGAATCCGCAAACAATCGATTGCAAGTCCAATATCTCAGCTTTTTTGCAACTGACTTTATACGAACCTATAAATGTTCAAATACAATGAAAAAATCAACAATGATTTCTTTTCTTTCTGTCCCGGTATATAAAAGTTTTTTTTACTTCATAATGGAGAGACCCTTTCTCGGGCGTTGAACGCGCGTTGTCGAAGTTCAGTTCGAGTTCTGTGTTTGAGATACTGAAATATTATGAAAACCACGCTATAGTTTTATCGTTGGTAGCCTAAGTGTGCATGTTTACCACCCACTTAAAATGTTATAAATGTGCATAAGTACTAAATAATTATATACCTTTATGTTAAAGTGGTACATATTTTTTATTTGCACCTACTTCTTCTTTTCTCTGCATCACCCAATGGTTGACTGGTAGAGAATGCCTTAGGCATTAAGTCCGCCAATGTACCAAATGTGAATAAAGTTTAAAATAAATAAATAAAGTATTACTTTTTCGTGAATCACACACAGTAATTAATCGTAAGTAATCACATAAATTATCTACGTTTTTTAACACTTAGGTGTAACAATATTCGTTATATTTGTTAAAACACAACGTGTCAAAAGAATTAGGTAGTTTCGCTGTAGCTGTGCTCCGTTGTCACAGTGCTAATGCGACAAGAAATGTATTCTTTATGAAATTGCACAGGAATGTCCTTTCAACTCTGCTGTTGTTCAGTAAAAGCTAGGAAAGTGCATTCCTAAATTTACAAAGTGTACAATTTGTCTTTACTCAACATCTACTTTTTCCATGTGTACGGAGAAATGGAAGTTATTCTGAGTGCACTTATAATGAAAGTGCTAAGATTCATTTTATGACAAATCTATTATAATGTATTGAGTGTAGTTAAAAAGTAGTTTCATTTGATAGATGGCGGTGTACCCGTCTAAATCGCGATGCTAAGAGTTTCCGGTGCCTCAAGACTTCTTTCCATTGAAATTAAATTCTTTCTAAGCTTGATGTCCTCTTTGGCCAATCTATAAATACTAAGTCAGTTGATCGGAACTGTTTTGGATTACAATACCTAGTAGTATATTTTCTTGTAGTGACATGTGATCAAACTGAAACCGAATCGACAAAAATCACGTGGCATCTCCGACCTATTATCGGCGTACACAGTTTATCTACGGGTGTGGCAATAAACTACCTGGTTCCGGCAGGTCACGGCTAACATATCTGGCTATCCCATTATGTGTCAGTGAACAAAGTTTCCGTCCATTGCTGGCCAAGGTTGGTCAGACTGTATTACAGCGATTACTGTCTTTACACAAATTTACACAAACGACATTCTCGCCCGCGCAATGACTCTCTTAAAGGTAAATTTCTTCCTGAAATTAATGAGGGCTTGCTTCTGTGACATTTTCTTTTAGTAGCTACTAAACAAAATTAGTTAACTGCAATTAAACGCATAAATATGTTTTATCTAAAGATAATAATGCCCTCTTGCACAAAGACAACAGCAGGCTTATTTAGTAAAACATGTTTATGAGGTCGGTAAATCAGTTTCTATGTTCCGTTCCACGTCATGACGATTACTTGTTATGACTTTATCGATGACATACGCATATATTTGCATAAAACAAAACAACAAATGTCGAATAAATAACAGGGACAAGTAATACAAAAGTTATTATATAAAATAATAAACAATTTGGTTGTATGTTTTTTGTATTAATGGGATCACACACACAGACCGATTAAGTTGAAATTTGGTACACAGTTTCTGTAAACCAAACACAAATGTGCAACGTAAATAAATGAATTTCGAATATGGGGGTTACTTTTGGAAAATTATAAAATTAAAAACAAATTGCAAAAAGGAAAGGGCTTGTTTTGAGAGTTTCTATAATTTCAAGATTAATAGTTTCAAAGCTGTTTAAGAAAATAGATTAAATTTAACCATCTCCTCCCCCTCCTTCTTGCCTCCAAACTACTGAGCCAAAAATTAAATTAAATACAAAAAATACACATTACAGGAAAATCTATAAGAAGACTATGGTCTTAAAATAACATGATAATCTTGTAATATATTGCGTATAAAGTTATATTTGACGTTGCAATGCATGAGTGAACATGCTTATCAACTACAACGTTAAGTTAGTTATTGGGATAAATTATTGGTAGATGAACTCGACGTACGGCACCCTCTTCACGCGAGTCCAACTCGCACTTGGCTAGTGTTTTTTTCAATGCATATTTAAAATGTGACATCAGTGTTTTATAGCCCAATTTCTTGATTAGTAAATGTTATAATAATAATAATAATAAATCTTTATTCATTAAAAAAGTGCATTACAAAAAAAACACATATTATAACTTATAACCATTTTCTTTTTCTTTTTTTTTATGTCCACCCGTAGTCAACGGCATGACAGACACTCACTCCCAAACTAGGAATGAACCTGTATTACATTAGTAATTAAATTATCAACATTTAAGACTAGACTAAAATCAATGTGGTGTCCACACCACATTGATTTTATACTGATACAGACCGACGACCTTCTAATATCTAATCCTTTCATATATAATTTTTTTATGCAGTCCATATACCTCTGCATATGCAGATAACCTTCCATCATGACCCATCATACTCTTACTGGTTTTTCCATATGTTTAGAGTATTACAAAGCGTGTGTAAAAGTTTTTCTTAAATCTTGGTTACTTGGAGATTTGCACCCTATTCTCACTTACATCAAGCATTAATCACCGGAGCAGTTAAGATTACGTATCATCAAGAAACGACGTGAAAATAGCCCTACTTTGTTTGAAAATTTATTGTGTTCCATATTTAAATGTCAACAAATACTGGTTTATCAGATTGGTAGACGGAACGCCAAAATTTGTTTCCTCCGGATAAAGCATCAGAACTTTTTTATATTATATTTTACTTCCAACTTGGAAATTATTACGATAAAATTTTCTCTTGGTATTTCCTTCGAGTTTAATTAAAATGAAGGAGAAGGAAAATAATAATGACGGAAATATATAGCCTAATAAGTAATTCTTTAATGTGACATTGGGACACAGACAATTCATTTTAAGTTACTGTCTAGCTACATGCATACTTGAACTAAAAATGAATACTTTTTGTTTAATGGGAGGCGAGTGATGCATAAACCTTACTTTGTCACTCAAAAAAATGAACATGCAAATGAAACCTAATATTCTGTAAGAGAGAGGGTAGACATAAATAGAACTACACATAATCCCACTAATATTATAAATATGAAAGTTTGGATGGATGGATGTTTGTTACTCTTTCACGTCGAAAATAATTAATCGATTACAATTAAACTTGGTATGTAGATAGCTGGAGACCTGGATTAACATATAGGCTACTTTTTATCCCGATGTTCCCACGGCATCAGGACTTACGCGGGTGAAACCGCGGTGCACTGCTAGTAATTTATATATTTAAAAATATTTTTTAGTACCAATATCGACCCAAACTTTACTAAAGATATGAAAACAACACTAATAGTTTTATACAAGCTAACGAGAATATCAGTAAAGCTTAGCTTAAAGTACTAAAAGTCTAAAAAAAAACTAAATGTGTTGAAGCAAAGGTACAGTAAAGTAGTTAGTTTTCATTTGAATATTTTTGTTTTTTCAAACATAAATAGTTTAAATTCCACACAGCCTTCTAAAGTTAACAAACATTTCGATGCAAGTGGAAATTAAAGGGAAGGAAATCGAACCGTCTCAATTACACCAGTCACCTGATTGAATTCTGCAGGAGGCAGTGTTGACGGAATTGAAATTGAGATAAGCCTGAGATGATTCAGCTGTTAACCACACCGTATTTATAATTTGTAATGTTTTGTTTGTCAAATAAATTGAAGAGGTTTTGTATAGCAGTAATGAATACCTTGATTGTGCCTTGAAAGGGCAATCGTTTGTGTGATTTACACGTAGTTGTATTTCGAGTCTGGGTGTATTGCGTATTGTTAAAATGCATATTTAAGAAATTACGTATTACTGGGCACTTTTCGGGCCCGATATGTGACCCTGGTAAAATGTATTATTGCATCAAGAAATAAAAGAGAGAACAGGTAGAAAATTTAAGGTTTATCCTTATATTTTTTAGTTTATTTTTATATCAAAATATTTTAGGTGTTAATGGACTAACCTAATCATTAAGTGTAATGACCGTTGTGATATGGGTCTGATAGTTTAATTATTTAAGGGTTTGGAGAAAAATACTTCAAAAAGTATTATAGACATGTAAGACCTCGAAAACGCAAACTATCTAACGAATTTTTTGACAAGTTTTTCCTATTGACTGTACTAAGTTTAGCGTTCTTCACGGACTAAGGCGAACGCTTACCCTCAAGTGGCTTGTACACTTATTTGTTGCCTTATTGGTATTATAAATATTTGTACTGTCACCAAATAAATTATTTGTACTGGTTATGTTATACATAATCCAGTAGTCGGAAGCATTCGATTCAGAGGCACTTGAATATTAAAATCGTCCCGAGGCGGTGACCAGGAAACTCCACTGAACCGAAATTTTTATTTCGAAACAAAATAAAATATGCAAATCTGGAGTTTGGTGAAGAAGGCAATTTTGGACGGAAGTTCTTGCTTCAACGACTTTATTATTAACTAGTCTTTGTGATGTTACAGAATGCACAATGATAGAAATATGTACAGAAATCTCACTCATTGGAAACACATAGATGAATAGCAACTCTCAAATCTATGCAATTAAGTGATGATGATAATGTCCTCCTCGACGTATCCGTCGACGGCGACCCTAAGAACTATTCCTGGCATGTGCCCGGATGTGGCGGGCGTAACCAAGCTTTGTAACAAATATGCGATCACATGGAGCGCAGTAGAGCTGACAATTTTCATTACAGATGTAATTATAGTTGAGTTTGGGTCAATTGCAAACAAAGGTACTACCCCTCCCCCCCCCCCTCTGGCAATTTCCATTCGGCAATAGGCACCATCTATCGAAAGACAAGCCTAACTACATAGTAACCGCTGATCCTGTTCAAAACAACAATGTTAGGCCGCGGTCCGCCAGGTGTGATCACCTAGTCTGGTTGGAAGTGCTGGTAATCCAAACGCAAAAGAAATATACAAAAAAAAAAAAATAACAAAGTTACGAACGTCATTATTTATTCAATTATTTGTTACTTACTTAGACTATTGTATGAACACCAAAAATGATGTCGCTTTTATATTTTCCCTTACTTAGTATAAAATTTACTCTTGTTTACTCGATATTACGCTCATTTTTCACCATTACTCTACAAACGGGGACTTGCGGCTCTGAAATAAATTAATTTAACAACATTAGAATCTCTTTTGTGAATAAATCGGATATTTAGATAAAATTTTCTCGGAGTTGTGGTAACAATTAATTTGTTTTTTATCTTTAATTTGGTTTGTATAATATGATTTGGTTTAAAGTAGGCTGTTTTATAATTTTTATCTTTGCTGTTATTTTTATAAATATACAACTTTGTTTATTAAAGATATATGGTTTTATTTACGTGTGTCTTTTCGGGATGCCCAACTAGTTTCGAACCTGACGGGGGCCTTATAACAAGGGGTGAAACGACCTTTCAGGTTGGTGTTAGGCGCCACACTAGGCGCCCGTTGGGTCTGAAACTAGTCCGCCATCCTTGAAATACACACTTGAGCAAAACGGTATGTCTTTAATAAATATGAAAACCACTCACGAAAGTTTTTATTCTAATACAGCTTTGTTGAATATAAAAAGAAATTACAAACCTACGGGTCGTCATATACACATAGACTCATAATACCAGTAGTGTCACTTGCAAATTGCTAACCTTGTTGCCCCTCTTTCATTTAGCTCTAACGAGCCTACTCACCAGCAGTCAATCTACTGGGAAGCGGGTGGAAGTTCTTCTTCAGTCGGACGACCAAAATTTGAGCAACCATCTGCTGTGCCGCAACTCTTCTAAAGAGTTATTATGTAAGGATTGCTTGGATCTCTGAATACCATCCTACTAAGACCATCACGTAAAACAATTGGTTGTGGGGGACCAACTTCCACCTTATTACCAACCCTTGGCCGATCTTAGCCACCATTTCTGTCTTCACGTGTGTTCTGAGCAAAACAAACCCGGTGACTGTATGACCATCGTCATGCTTCAATTTTCAGTACGGTGAAAGGGCTCCAACTTGAAATAAAAAAATCTCGCTATCCTAAGATATCACGGTACATTTCACTCACTCACATGAGTGTAAACAAAACTGGATGAGGAGAGCTGGCGTACGAGCTTAGTGGCGTATATTAGGAGATGCCTATGTCCAGCAGTGGAAGATCAAAGGATCAGATGTCCCGTCTGATACCAAGTGATTTCCAATGCTTTTAAGCATTTGCAACACTAATTTGAACTTCTCTGTAATGAAACTCTAGCGACCCCACCGATCAGCACAAGTAAAACAGTGTGCTAGTATATAAGCTTACATAATTCAATAAGATTTGATATTATACGCAAAATGTATATTAGTTCTATCCGGTAAAACTAACCCAATAAACGATACACAGGTTGAGCTTCCATCGTATTAAAACCTGATCGAAAAAAAATGTTATGCATGACTGTATACCTCCGCTCACTCCCAATGGTATTTTGGTCTGAGTTTGAACATGAATTGCAATTTACCGATGAATTTTAAATTGCAAGATATCGATTAAAATTTCTCGGTTTTTTTTTATATTGATTAAACTTTAGGTAAAGTAATCTGCTAAAGCAAAGCCGTGGAAACGTTTACTGCCCATTGGTAATTTAAATTTTATTTCTAGCAAAGCGAGGTGAAATTGTTTTCTTTTGTGGCTTAACAGTGTTTGTTTTTATTCAAATAATTTTTAACTCGATTTCTGAATACTATTTAAAACGCCGATTTATATTCATTAGTATTAAATAAAGCACGATGTTGTTCGAGATAAGTTTTTTTTTTATATGGCAATAAAATAACATCAATGTGACGGTTAATGAGTAGTGTATGGATGACACTCAAGTTATTAGTTGTTTGAAAAATTTTAAAAGTCCTTGTCGTCCTAGCAGCACTAGAGACAGAGACAAATATAATTGCATCGTTAGGAAGGCAAATGTAAGCCCAACAACACAAGTGTGACTTCAAAGACAACAAATTGTGTACTGTATATAACAATACAGGTGTAGGTAATACTCGCCAAGTGTGAGAATCATTAATAAATAAACTGATAAATTAATATTTTGTCTTTGGAATGCATTTAAAATTAATGAACTAAATGTTGTATGAGTTGCCCGTTTTCAAACTATGTGTACGAATATAAGCTTGACTTATTCGTTATTTACGTTGTACTGCCTTTTATTTTACTCATCAATGATTGCCAAGAAGACGAGTTGAAAGGAGCCTGCATCTACCAACGACCCACGATAGTACGAAACGCTAGGATAGTACAAGAAAACTTCAAATATCAAAATCATAATGAATAAATAGTATAATGTTCGTTATGTTATGCCATGTGACATACAAATGCAGTAGCGTATAATGAGAATTGAAATTAACATTGAAGTTTTGGTTATAGCAACAAAATAAGTGTAAGATCAATATCAAAAGTCATGGTCATGTAAATTATATAAAATTAGCTTTAATTTAATCATTAAGTTTTCTTAAATTTTCTAATTTTCCTGAGAATTACAAACAAAAAAGAATTAGCGAAATCAGACAACCGTTCACGCTTCATGCCGTGACTAAGGGAAATAAGGATCCATTTTATATATATAGGTTATCATTAAAGAATTCTTCGACGGAATAGTAAAATTTGTCAATCAATAACAATCTTAACTGTTTCTTAAATCTATAAACTGTTTAATTTTATAGTATTCATTAGTTATTCATTATTTATTAAATAAACATTGTCCCATTCCTAAAACACTCTTTTAAATTATGATTGGATAGTATTTTTTTATAGTGACTACGTAACATTGGTGGTACATTTCGTGCGGTTTGCGATTTCCAGCGAACTGAAGAACTGAACCCCGCTTTCATCCTCATTAAGATTAATACATAACCTACTGTACTAGTTATGCTAACGAGCTCCTACCTCTGTATAGTAAAGTATCATATCATTTAAAAGATTACCTCATGTCCTACATACGTAAGGTTAATCTAAAACCGGAGCAATGACCCACGACAATTCTAAATCTAAAGTTTAGATCCATACTAATCCAATGTATTTTGTTTTCAACGTTGGAAACCGGTTATATTGCTCGTTGATTTCTCAGCCCTAAAGCAAACAATCAATTATGCATGAGGACCCATATTCCGTGTCGACAGCAATAACGCAGTTGCTGATCAATATCCTGGGCTATAGATTATAGATTGTAGTAATTTTTATTTTGTGACGAACATTTACTTTACTACTAATACTAGACTAATAATTATCTTTTAAAAAAAAGTATCACTGACTTCAATGTGCTTTTTAGTGGAAAGTAGATGTATTTTGGTTTAAATATAATATGGGTAGGCCAACTAAACGCATTGTTCCAATGAGACAGCGAAGTTTCGGAGCAAACAAAAATATCATCGATGTATACAATTTTTAGATTTGTTGATTTTTCAAAAACCGCTCGACTGATATCGATAAAATTTAATTGGGACTACCTGGAAAGTATACCCTTTTAAACGAAAAACAAAATCCCAAATTAGTTCAGGCGTCTTCAAGTAATCGGTGAACATACATAAAAAAAAGATTCCGACTAATTGAGAACCTCCTCCTTTTTTGAAGTTGGTTAATAATATGCGTAAAAAGACGATTAAGACAAAGATGGTACACGCCTAACCAAGAGAAGTCTATTCACTCTACTCTTGAACGTTTCAGCACTGTATTTGTCTGAAAAAATGGACGCAGGCAGTTAATTCCAGACATTGTCGATTTAAACCAAAAAAGAGCTGCAAAAGTCTTTAGTTCGACATTTCGTGACGAGGAAAGGACAGATTTAAATTTACAATTCTTTAGTAATTAGAAACAGTTAGTAATAGGCGGTAAGTACAATGGGCGTTCTTATCGCTGAAAGCGATGTCTGCTAGACAAACTTTCTATGTAAACAGCAGACAAAAAAGGCGGTAGATACTGGCGTACTGTAAATATTTAACAGAGCAATAATAAAACAAATATGTTAGAAAAGTGAATAGTATTCGTTATGGGTAGTTGGAGCTAACTACAGACATCGATATCGCCTAGGACTTGGGTTGTGGAGGTCTGATGGCAGTCGCTTCATGTGAAATATCGAAGTTCAGCCATTTCGTAGTTAGACTGAAAGCCAACCCAACTTAGTTGAGAAAAGGTGGAAAAGACTACCAAAACCCACAATGGGTTCATAAATCTAAAAAAAATCTAATTGTGTATCCACCTCCTAAAACCCCTAACATAATTTAAATCCATTTCGAGATGTAAGCATCTTGATATTGAAGTACCGCTATACATACTTAACCGAATTAGACACGGTTCTTGAATCAAATTTTGCACCGAGTAAGTTACGTTAATATACCTTGTACCATACAAGGTACTTTTTTCTGCTCCATTTGCTCAATTTATTACAGTGGTATCTAAACCAAAACTAAGCATATCTTGCAAGATATGCTTAGTTTTGGTCTATAGTATATAGTACACTATAGACTATGGTTTCTAGAACACGAATAAACATAGACAGACCTGCGTGCATACAAATATTTGTAATATGCGGGAGTCGAACCCTAGACCTCTGACCTGGCATTCGAATACTCTTCCGCCGCGCTGAGAGAAAAAGATACAAACACGGATACATCTTGCTTGCTCATAGTAAGGCCATGTTTAGATTTAGGCAGCTCATTCTTTTTCTAAATTCTCATTCGTAAAATCAAACACGCGAATGCCCCGTCTCTTTCTCTGTTCCTCGTTGTGTTGCATACACTGAACTGTAATTACAGTCCACGCATTTACAGTATATGCGTAAGTTGAACGCTCTAAGGGCCTTCGGTGAAGGGCGAGAGCATCTCCCCCCGCCGGCTACACACCTGGTCTCGGACGCCCTTAGTGGTAGTGATAGCCCATTCCTTAGCTCTTCGTACAGTTCACGCACCTACTGTACTTAACTTCTCTTATTCGCGACTTTAGTGTTTTTTCAATAGGAAAGAAGCGGATTTTGACGAAATTCTAAGCATATTACAACTAAGAGTTCCCCGAATCTCGCTCAGTGTTTTACTTCATGATTTTATTAGTCACTGAGTTGATTGTGGCTCACAGGAGTAGCTGCAGTCACAGTCTTATTACCGAGAAAAATAATTTTAATCACAAACCTTTTTCAAAAACTGACCACCAAAGTATATTTAAATAACACCATACAAACATTCTTAATCTTAGAAATGGGTATTTTTTTCTTTTTGTGGTATAGGGGGCAAACGAGCAGACGGGTCACCTGATGGTAAATGACTACCACCGCCCATGGGCACCTGCAACTCAAGTGTCAAAAGTGCGTTGCTGCCCTCTAAGGTGGGGGCACCTTAGGGGAAGAGGAGGGAGATGGGATAGAGGGAGAGGAAAGGGTTAGGGCGGTAACCTCATTCACGCGGCGAAAAGCATTGCAAGCATTGCTTCACTGCCGGTTTTCTGTGAGGCAGTGATATCACTCCGGTCGAGCTGGCCCATACGTGCCAAAACATGGCTCTTCCACGATAAAAAATTGTGTGCATCTAGTTCTTCTTTAAGGAGAGACAAACTATACGAGTATATATTTATATCAATCCCAGCCAGCGAAACATCACAATTCAATTGAATACCTTTTTTTTTCCTTTTGATCTAAAAGTCATCACTTACAATTTATTTTGTGATCCCATTCAATGATTAAAGTCCCTTTTCTTGGGGTTATCTTTTCGATTTATTGGAGGCTTGTACGCATTTGTTCTCCCAATTTATCTGTATTTGTTTGTCAAAGAAACTACGGACATTCCTCTTTTAGAATATGTGGACTTTTATTAATGAAAATAATACTACTCCGTATAAAATTGTTACGCATCAAGACTTCAAACAAGGTTCTTGTGATGTTTGTTTTCTGAGAACTCCGTCGTTTATTAACCGATAAAAAATTCCATTTGTTTACGTTGGTATATTTTCTATTTGATCCTATTTAAGAATAAATAATGCTAAGTTTTTTTTTACTTTTTCATGCAATTTTTGTTCAGAATAAATTCGTTTTTAATTACGTATGGGCCGGCCGATCGGAGTGATAGCACGGCCTCACAGAAGACTGGCAGTAAAGCAATGATTTCATTGCTTTTCGCCACGTGAGTGAGGTTACAGGAGGCCCTAACCCTTCCCTCCCCACTTCTCCACCTTCTCTTCCCCTACTCCCACCTTAAAGGCCGGCAACGCACTTGTGACTCTTGAGTTGCAGGTGCCCATGGGCGGCGGTAATCATTTATCATCAGGTCTGCACGTTTGTCCCCTATACCATAAAAAAATAACATTTAATATTATTTTATACAATAATATTGGTGAAGAGTAAATGGCCCGTTTGATGGTAAGAAATTACCGGTTATCTATGAAAAATCATAATGAAAGTGGTATTCGTGGTATGCCAACACTATCCCCTTTGTCATTAAGTTCTGGGAACCCTATTTGTTAGCAGAAAAATAACAGCACAATGTTGCTAGTGCTGTCTAATCACCTTCTTATGTAGGTCTTCAATCAAATGTACCATAGGTGATTGAAAAGCGCTCATAAAATTGCTATAGAGAAAAAGAATTGAACTCGTGATCGTCACGTTATTAATACATATATAGATCCACTAGAGGGCGCTAATCTATACATTGAGTTCTGTCAGCTCCTTATTAATTAATGTCACCAACCTGCTAATGTGACGTTTTAAGTTCGTCGTTTCGTTTAAGTTTTCACTTCTGTCGGCAGTCTCATGTCTGCCTATTTTTTTTAAATAGTATTGGCCTAATGCCACTGTAACAATCGATAATTAAAAAAGTTAGTTACTTTGTGTTCTGTCCTTTTCACTCTCGCGAGTGTGCGTGTAGGATACGTACCACGAGCCTAAACGCTCTGTTGTGGTAAGTAACAAATAACCATCACTGCAGTTTTTGTATAAAACTGTTACAACATATATTCATATAAACGTTAATTGTATGGTCTGGTTTATTATATATGTACGTAAAGTAATGTGGAACCATCGAGTGCCACTATTTGAGTCGTTTTTTTTATATTTGATCTAAGGGTACCAGTTATTAATAACAAATGTAATAATTAATAAGAAATAAAATAGTCAATTGTTCCGTAGTCTATAAACGATTTGTTGCCTATAAACGACTCCGACACATATCAAATATACTCTTGACACAGAAATAAACAAAAAATTTACCGTTAGCGAGTCTTTCTTACGCTTATTTTTACGAATAGAATAACAGTTCTGTTTTTTTTTTTTTGCCCCGTCTATGTGGATTAGGGGCCATAAATCTCGTCACGCGACGTCACTGTCACATTTGTGGAACCATGATGTGACGTCACATATTTTGCAATTTTACATCCAGAACTGAAAATAGGGAGTTCTAAATATTTTTTTTAATAAAATTGTAGTATCGTATGTAGTCTTTCGTTTACATGTAAAGTTTTGTGTTACATACTGTAGATTTTGACATGTGACGTCACGAAGATTATGACCCCCCCCCCTCACCCCTTGTCACACAATGTCACATTTCGTTGCTCCCCTCCCTCCCCTCCCTTTACCATGTACGTAATTTATGCCTCTTATGTCAGTCAATTCAAATCTCTTTCGATAGCAGTTCTTTTTCTGGATGAAACCCAACATCCTTTAAGGTACCCGTAACGACGTGTATGCTTTTAATGATGACCAGTTGAATAGTCCAGCGTGAAAGTATAACAAACAAATCTCAAACATAATCATATTCGCTTTTCTAATATTAGTGACTATCAATGTATTAATAATAAGAAATTCCTGCAATCTGCATACACAACTTACGGTAACTACTAATAAAATTCATCAGGTTCTGGGGTCGGCTTAATATGAGTGTATCCGTGTGGCTTACACAGAATACACAGTCCTGTTTATCCGAGCACTACACTAACTACTGCATACGTTTTATTTTCAAAAGCTTGTGACCAGACGTGGGTAATTCGGATAATGAGTATATTAAGCTTGTGACCAGACGTGGGTAATTCGGATAATGAGTATATTTTTTCTCTTCAAGGGACCACAACCATAAGTATTTGATTTTAATTTCAACCTGAGATAAAGGGTCTTGACAAACAGACAGACAGACGGACAACAAAATAATCCTATTCGTTTTGAGGAACGGAACGCTAAAAATATGAAAGTGTGTTTGCTTTGAAATAATGGACTTTTCATGCCTATACAATGTTCATGTTTCTGAGCAACAGCTATTAAATTTCCCTTAGAATCAGCGAAGCAGCATGCGAACATCTTTAGCAAAGTGCTCGCAATAAGCTTTTATAAATGAGAAGGTAAACTTGATCCGCGACCTAGTTAAAAGGCTGTAGCGTTGTCATATTTCAGTCGGGCCTCTCTCTCTTTTTCAGTATAAGTATAAATATACACGAGCCGAGAACTCCGTCATCGGTACTCTAATCAGTCAAGTGTCTCGCTCTCTTTGTGATATAGAATTTTACTTATTTTATTACAGCGCACCAGATGTGCGTAACTCAGCGAGTTCGAGCCAACGGTCTTACGTTGGCTCGAACTCGCTTAAAGTGTAGGTTTGTTAAAGTAATTCGACATTTATTACTTCTATTAAAATACAGCTCAAATAATAATCTAGACTAATATTATAAATGGTAAAAACGAGTTTATTTTGTTACGCTTTCACGCCTTATATACTCAACCGATACGACTTACAAACCTTCAAGAAAAGAGCGTAGTCCCATCTTAAAGGCCGGCCACGCACTTGTCACTCTTGAGTTGCAGGTTAACATGGGCGACGGTAGTCACTTACCATCAGGTGACCCGTCTGCTCGTTTGCCCCCTATAATATAAACAAAAAAAAATAGGCAGTCATGGGACTGCCGACAGAAGTGAATACTTAAACGAAACGACGAACTTAAAACGTCACATTAGCAGGTTGGTGACATTAATTAATAATAAGCTGACAGAACTCAATGTTTAGATTAGCGCCCTCTGGTGGATCTATATATTAATCATTAGCGTGACGGTCATGAGTTCGGTGCTTTTTCCCCCTAGCAAAAAGTACACCTTTGTGCAGAAGTTTTCACTTGAGAAAAACCTATCATAATGTAATTTTGCACACACGGGTCATCACCTCACCGGAGCTAATAGTGAAGTGGTATGTCGGAATTGAACCGACTAAAACCACAGGATTATATTAACTAGATAACCTATCAGTTTTCTAATAAAAACTTTTATAACTTGAATGAGCATTATTCAGTTTAACATGGTCAAACAAGTGTGGCGACTTCCACATACAGCAACAAGAAACATCTACAACCTACTAATCCTGCATCGCGCTATGAGAGTTTAGAGTATACAACTTCCCAACATCAACCGTTGGGCCGCGGCCCGAAAGGCATGATCACCTCGCCTGGTCGGAGGATCCTCCCTTTGTGTTGGAGGACCATGACACTCGTTCCTCCACAGTGGTGACCCCGACGTGATTGGAAGCAGCCTTCATGAAGCAGATCTTCAGCATCATCATCGCCACCATCGTATACACTCCTACCGCAATGAGCGGTAATCAAGTCTCAGCCAGCCAGCATTCTCGGCCTCAACAGGGATAACACACGCCTGCAGCGACCGCTCCAGCCTGGTTACCCCTACGGCCTCATCAGCGTCTAGGCACAGCACACTGCTGCACCTACGGTCCACGTAAGAAGAGCATCTCTCTCCCGTCTACGCAGCAGCCAGCCACTACGCAGCAACCGCCCCGACTCACTGGGGACTTCACCGCAGCACCGCACGCAGCACCGCACGCGGCCCCGACTCACTGGGACCAGCGGACTTCAGCCCCGACTCACTGGGACTAGCGGCATTCAGTTCCGACTCACTGGAACTAGCGGAATACAGTTCCGACTCACTGGAACTTGCGGCACTCAGTTCCGACTCACCGGAACTACTCACTACTGGCCCTGGCACGCTCCTTAATAGAGCATAGACAGCTGACTCATCAAGATATCGACCTCCAGTCTTGGAGGGGAGTGATGTGGCGACTTCCACATACAGCAACAAGAAACATCTACAACCTACTAATCCTGCATCGCGCTATGAGAGTTCTCGCGCCGATTAGTATATATACAACTTCCCAACATCAACCGTTGGGCCGCGGCCCGCCAGGCATGATCACCTCGCCTGGTCGGAGGATCCTCCCTTTGTGTTGGAGGAACATGATACCCGTCCCTCCACACAAGCATGCCAATATGGGTATTTTCATGATCATCATCATCATTTCAGCCCTAGGACAAAAAAATGTGCAAATAAAAATAGGACGTTCCACTGTTGGACATAGGCCTCCCTTAATGACTTCTAAGAAGCATGCTTGGAAGCGGCTGGCATTCACTGACGGCCTGCGATCTTTACTAGGTCGGCTGCCCACCCCGTATGTATTGTGTGTATATTATTCTACTACAATCACGAATTTACAACTTTAGCTCTTGAGTCATAGGCTGACACTAAATTTCTATAGCTCATAATCATAAATCATAATTGTAGTAGAAATAGTAAACAATATTATTTCTCAAACTATTTTCAAATTTCTCATTACCAATATACTTTGAACTCGATTGTGTTACATCATCCTCCACGCCTTTTCCCAAATAAGTTGGGGTCGTCTTTCAGTCTAAATCGATTCAATATTTTACGTGGAGCGACTGCCATCAGACCGCTACAACCCAAGTACTAGGCGATATCGAAGTTCTGTAGTTGACCATGTTAACGGACTTTATAGGGCTCCAGCTGCCCGTAACGAATGCCACAGAAATTTTGTATGGCAACTGGGAATGTGTTATAAATACAAAATCAAATATAAACTTCAAACAATATAATACTTTTATGTCTTGTTTAATATTCAGTAGAGCGATGAGCGAGACTAATGTGACCAAAAAGTTATGAAATTAACAGGAAACTGGCCATATTTTATTCAGAGCTAGGGACTGCGTTGTTTCGTTGAAATATAGATTGTAAAGGGCGATATCTCTGTTGGCTAGTAAAATTCTGTTTGTTCTGCGTGCTCTCAAACGTTTGCAACTTTCCATAAATTTTAAATGAGAAAATCGGGACTTAATCGCGTTAATATTTAAAAGGTATGACACCTTTTTGGTTACCTAACGTTTCGATCGAAATGAACCTATCGTAGACACGGGTGAACTGACCACGATCGGTGCTTGTCAATTGAAATATCAATATACATATAATATCGCGATTAAAGCCCGATTGACACATCTTGGTATGTAGATAGCTGGAGACCTGGATTAACACATAGGCTACTTTTTAACCCGATATTATATAAACCGCGGAGCGCCAAACATGAAACAAACAAATTAAAATTTTAAAATTAATGGGTCATCAATCATTCGTCCCGTACGTCTTTTTACCAGTGGATGGACATAGGAAAATGGACCACCTTCGAGATATACCCTATCCAATAATTTTTTTTTATCGAAATCGGACTACCCTGTAAAAAGTTAGGCGTGGTCATGCATAAAAAAATATTACGTATCGACTTGAGAACTTGCTCCGTATTTTAGTCGTTTAAAAATATAAACACTACTCAAATAAGTAAATATTATATTAGATAGTTCAAAATATTTTGCAATAATATCAGCATTGACTTTTAGAATTAATATCAGCATCGTCCCATTGGCGAACTATACCGGTGAATAAAATAAGCATGAAAATATACGCCTTTGTATAAACCCCCTACCTCTCTTTTGCAACTTTGAAAAAGATGTAATGTCTCTCGGAAAACTAGGGGAAGTCGCTTTATTAGTAGTGACGGTTCTTTTTTATTACAACGAGCAGTTTTGTGGTAACAGGAATGTTATTGCTGTCGGAATTGTTTTGTTGACTATATTTTTTTGGATTCCTGGCGTCACTTTTACTTTGTCCTGCGTAATATAACTATATCCGTTAAATTTTGCCTGATATAATTTCTGTAAAGTTGTTCTTCAGTTTACGGGCAAGAATTGATGGTTGATAATATTCTTTTAACATAAGAATAGCTTCTCTAGTAGTTTTTTAAAAAAGACCATTAGTGAGTACTAATAAAAAATATTTGCTCCCCCTGGACTGACAAAATACATTTTGCCCCCAAATCTGGGTACGCCCATGATCATTTACCCATCTCCTTCTTCTACATACGACTAAGGCTATTACATTGCTGCTAGTTTGCACCAACTATAATAATTCTCAGCAACTTTGTTCATAAATACATTGACTCGAGTTTATAGTCTTGTTATAACAAAATGACTTACAACTTTAACTCAAATAAACGTAATTTGAGTCATATGTCTCACTGTCAACGCCCAAATTACATTGTCTATGCAGAGCACGTATGAACCGTGTTCACAATCCACATGCTTTCAGCTTTAATAATGAATCCAGGATCAAATCTCGCAATGTGAATGCGGTCAGAAATCGCGTGGAATGAACACAAACTAAAGGGATTCTGTAACTATACTTGCAAACTTACGCAAATGGGTACAGCAATATCTTTGTTGTGGGGGCAACTCCCTTGGGTTGTGACCTTACCGTGGCTAACAATGAAATGGTATTCTGGACACGGTTTTGGTATACTATGTACAAGCGATCCTATTTCAGGGACCACGGGTATAATCCAGCAAGGAAATACACTGAAAGCCGTTTTATGGGATAGGGGGCAAACGATCAGATGGATCATGTATCATGGTAACCTTACACACTCGGTGTTTCACGCCGGTTTTCTGTGGGGCCGTGGTATCACTCCCGCCGTCGGCCCATATGTGCATACAGCAGGGCTCTCCATCGATAAATGGCTGAATAGTGACAAGTAGGTGAGTAACGAAGAGTGCGAGAGGATATGATCAGTGTCTTCTTTTGAAAGGCCAGTGCCAAATACGTAGGGCCGCTAAGTTTGATCTCCAAGGTCAGGTAGCACTCATACGCTAAGGTGTCCGCTTACTACCTCAATAGTATTAAAACATTTTCAATCATTAAAAAGTTATGCCAGTAAATAAAATCAATTTCTCAATACAATCCAATTACTTTTATATACATATTTTATGACTCATCTGCAATGAAACAAATATGCAAAATACGAAATATTTTATGACTCAATAAAATGTATTTCACTTCATTCCAAAAGTCAAAAGCATTCAATATGATAATTTACTTTTCGTTCATTCCATTACAATAAAACATTCGTAACATGAAAATACATCACATCAAAAGCCGGCATTTGTACAAGGCTAAAGGTCTTACCGTCAAACTATCACACAAGAAGACCACTGAAGTACAATTTTCCGAATATTCCTGCAGAGTAGGAGTACCAACTGATCGAATATAGTCGGACACATTCAGAATTTATTATTTTTATTACAGAATGATATGACGTAAGGTCTATTGGTAGATACAATTTCAGGTATCAATGAGAGGTTTTCGATAAATGGCCAAAATACATGTCTTTAAACTGAGTAACGTTTAAACCTATCTGGTTTAAACCCTGGCCGTGATCAGGTATTTAAAAGGTCGCGAAGTTGTCGCGTTATTGTAATCCTTTATCATGAGACGCGAAAGTTTTAACGAAAGTTCTCTAGTTTTACAGTGTTTTTTTTAATTTTCAAGAGAGATAGAATACACCTTTTGCTTGTATCGTAATTATCCGACATGGGTCGAAAACCTTATTTTGCATTAATGCGCTTTTTTGTGGGGATTATCAAAACAGCAGGAATTTATTTTTATTTTTTGGCGATCCCAGAGTAATCGGTAGCCAATAGCTATGCCAATGAGCTCTTTTGCCCCTCGCAGCCATCAAGGGCTAACATTAAATTCACAAATATATTTCAGGGGGTTAGAAGGAAATATACACCCTACATTTATAAATACGGTCATAGAACAAGAAGATCCCAACTTTTAAACTTTCGCGTCCCATGATGATATAAATATGTTGAAGGAAATTAACGCGATCACGTACTTAAAAGTATTACAGTACCTACAGGCCTGTTACCACGGCCAGTGCAACCTGGTTGAAACGTCAGGCAAATCAAAGGTATGTAATACCTTTTAAATACGTGATCTTATTAATTCCTGTCAACATAATTATATTAAGAAGATCGCAACCACTATCGCCAAAAAAATTACATATAAGCTGAAATATTGACGAGAGAGCCGACGAAGATTTTCACCATTTTTGGACCATTTATTTTCCGTATAGTATGAAATCTTATGTTACACCGTGACTAAGCAAAGCTCAGAACCAAACACTTATCTGTAGCGGGGGTGGACCTTAGTACTGACTGAGAGTAATCTTTTAGGTTCACCGAGGGGGTCCATAGTTTCTAGGAAGTGGCACTGACTGACTGACTACAGAAAGAGTCTCCCAATTAGTCCACCTGGAAAACTTCCTGGCAGAGCCGTTTCACTCACGCTGACGTGCGTACTCTAAGAGTAGCCGCGGGTTGATGGGACGAGTTTTATGTTCTTCACCCGAAGCAGAGTCTCCCGTGAAGGGGTTGTCTGGACATCGCCCAGTTAGTAGACGGAGACCGCCTGCCGCCCGTGGGCTGGATCATTGGAGGCAAAACATCGCCGTACTGACGGTCCACTCATAACAGGCGCTGTAAGGTACAGCGTGTGGTTTTAGTCGATTTAAGCCTGATATACAGCCTCACCAATAGGTCGGTGAGGTGAGCTTCCACACGTGGGTATGGGTACACAGATAGGTACTTTTTAAAAGGCCAAATTACAACGTTATATCGCGTGTAAGCAGTCAAAAACGCATTTTTTTTACGCTCCAGGTTGTTTCACGGCCAATTTAAGCGACACATTGCTGTTTTGCTATTTGCATATAACTAGTTAACAATATTTCTACAAAACCCTAGGACTATCCTTACTATCTAATTTACATACTGACCCTACTTTAGCATTCCGAACAAAAGGTTCCACAGACAATACTTTGAGTATATGAGTTTATCCTTTGAAGTGACCAAGGGGATTACTATAGGCTCTCAAATTACAACACTTGGAATACAAAGTATTCAGAGAATTTGACAAAATGCCATGGTCATCAGTATTTTGTCGGATTACGTTATATCAAGTCAGATTTTTTTTTGTGTATTTCGAATTTGTGTGATTCTTTTAACTCACGTGATTACGTGCTTCAATAGAAGAATTTCGATTGATAGATTTTTGTTTTAGTATTTTATTTACCTTCTATTATTATTATTCATTATTTTAGTACTGGTTAAGTAGTAGTTACTTTATGTTTACTTTATGATAACACAATATCTTGTGGTGAACGCGAGAAAGAATTATATAATTTTCGTTTATACAATAATGTTTTTTTTTAAATCATTTTAAGACATGTTTAGCAGAAAAGTACATTGAAATATTTATATGAATCCATCACTATCCATCAAACTCACTTTTCTCCTCAAGGAAATACTTGAGGTGAAAAGCCTCGTTTGGAATTTCTTCGCTCATTTTTGTTTTCTCCCTTTAATAAATAAGTGCTTGTATTGTATGTGTTTTATTATGATTATTATATATAACTGTCTCAATGCGATAAAGCCTACTATCGCGTTTCGCAAATATCGCTGTGAAACAAACATATCTCATTTAAATTTAGTTCTATTTTGTTCGATATAGGTAAATTGGTTTAGTTATTGGCCTAATTCACATTTATGAGTTCAATACTAACATTTTCTGTAATCCTATTATAACTATGTCACATTTGAAGCCCAATCTATATGTATAATGACTTTTTAGATCACAATGAAAACAATATTTTATTGATTACTTTCATATGAAAGAGAAGATCATAGGTTTATTAGGACCAAAACAAAAGCAATGAACTAGTATTTACTGAGTTAATTAAATGATACCATCAGGTGACCCGTCTGCTCGTCGTTATCTCATAAAAAAAAACACAAAACCAGGTATACTTCACACACTTATAATATTACTTGAAACCAATGATTAAATATACGGTAAACAAAATGGTATCAGACACAAACTAACGAAAATACGTACTTAATATAACTGATGCATAGAAATACAAAGACCAATGGAAATACACATATTCATTGTACACATATATTTGCATCTAGCAGGAAACGAACCAACAAATTGTAGTCCAATGCTCCACCGGAGCCACAGAAATAGAATTAATTCAATTGTCTCAATAGTAATCAAAGTCAGTCTGCCGAGCAGTTTGATGGTATTTAAAACAAAACCACAAAGGCAACCCATTGGCATAGTAAAATGTCTTCGAGTTGGTGCGATGTTGACTCTGGTGTTCCTCAAGGCGGTATTCTTTCTCCTTGGCTATTTTCTGTGTTTATTAATCTCCTAACCCTTGAACTTCAATGTGCGTATCATCTGTATGCCGACGACTTGCAACTGTACTCCCGAGCTAAGGTTGAAGACATAACAACAGCTATTGACATGGTTAATAGAGACCTCGAAGTCATTGAAAACTGGTCTAACAGGTTTGGGTTATCTGTTAACCCGACAAAGTGTCAGGCCATTGTAATTGGTAGTCACCGATTGATGAGTAGAGTCGACTCTGAGGCGCTCCCTGCTGTGATTTTTAACGGTACAACTTTACCCATTTGTCGCTCGGTGAAAAACCTGGGCTTACATCTCGACTCTAAGCTAAACTGGCGCGACCAAGTTACCAACGTATGTCTAAAGGTTACCGGAACCCTCAGAGCTATATATCGCCTAAAACATTTTCTCCCTGCGAATACTAAGACCACGCTCGTGCAAACTCTTATCTTTCCTTCAATCGACTATGGTGATATGTGCTGTTATGACCTGAATGCAGATCTTCTCGATAAATTAGACCGTCTTCTTAATAACTGCATTCGATTTATTTTTAATCTTCGTAAATATGACCATATTTCCACCTTTCGTTCTCAGCTCAGATGGTTGCCTATTCGTCAACGCCGAAAAATGCGCGCACTCACTACCCTATTCACTATCCTCAATTCTCCATCTCCCCCTACTTATTTAACACCACACTTCCAACTACTGTGTAATAACCATGACAGAAACCTTCGGTCGTCAAGTAACCTACTTCTACTATGTCCCTCTCATACCACTGGGTTTATCGGTTCTTCTTTCTCGGTTCAGTCTATTCTACTATGGAATGCGCTTCCTCTCGAGGTCAGGATGGCTACTAATCGTTATTCTTTTAAAGTGAAAGTAAAGGAGCTCTTACTCAAAGAGTTAGCAGATTCAACTCTTCAATAGTTAACCATTGAATATTGTTAAAACTTATACTTATTCGTGGGTATATATACTTAGGTATGAGATAGGAATTTTATGGTGATCGTGTCTGCATTTATACATGTATGTATGTTTAGGTATGTATTTATAAAATATATGTATATGCATATATATATGGATGTGTGTGTATGTATGTGTATATATGTGTGTGTATGTATATATATATATATGTGTATGTATATGTATATATATATATATATATATATATATATATATATATATATATATATATATATATATATATATATATATATATATATATATATATATATATATATATATATATATTGGGCTACAAGTTGCGTATTATTTACTGTACAATTATTTAACATAATTTTTATTTGCACCTACTTCTTCTTTTCTCTGCATCACCCAATGGTTGACTGGTAGAGAATGCCTTAGGCTTAATGCCTAATGCATTCTCTACCAGTCCGCCAATGTACCAAATGTGCATAAAGTTTAAAATAAATAAATAAAATAAGTAAAATGTTTAACATCTAACACGCTTCAAACCACAGTTGCCAACCTAAATTTACTTCTAACCTTAGATGAAATATACTATAGATACACATACTCCTACAAACATCAAATAGCGGCACTCTAGTTCTGTACATGTATTTAGTATGCAATCGTAATAATAAACCAAACCATACAATGATGTTTCTGTGAATATATGTTGTAATAGTTTAATCAAAAAACTGCAATGTATGGTTTCTGTGGTTTATTACTTAACACAACGAAGCGTAACAACGTGCATTTAAGCACACACACTGCAAACTAACTTGGTGCCACTTTTTTATTTAGCCGATTAGACGTCTATTGTTGTATACTAGCTGCGCCCCGCGGTTTCACCTGCGTAAATCTCAATGCCGTGGGAATGTCGAGATAAAAAGTAGCCTATGTGGTAATCTAGGTCTCCAGCTATGAACATTCGAAATGTCGTCGCAATCGGTTCAGTAGTTTTTGCGTGAAAGAGTAACAAACATCCATACATCCACACATCCATACATCCTCACAAACGTTCACGTGTATGATATTAGTAAGATATGATTGAAGTTTCTAAAATTACTTTCAAAACACTTGACTAATTTGAAAAAAAGAAACAGTCGAAACAATTGAACAGTAAATTTTAGATGCTTGTACGTAGGCCGATAAATTATTCTGTTAGAGAAACGATAAAAATATTGTGTCTGATAATATTTTCTTTTTCCAGAAGATATACTCTTGTTATTTCAAATTAAGTACCATCTGTTTATATAATTGGTTAGACAAGCATAATACAATTGTTCTTCATACACTTCTATAGACAACATTATGACAAATTGATTAGTTTATTCGTCTGAGAAAATATCTCGGCCATGATTGGTTGATTCCAGATTTCCATGGGGTCTTATTGTTTATATATTATTTCGTAATAGTACGTACAATCACGAAATAACTTGTTGCCTTTATGTGTACTCTACATTCATTATTAACACAATCTTGTTGTCAATCAGTTTTCACCCACTAGGTAGATAAAATACTAATTTTATTATAATATTAATAAAGACATCGTTTAAAAACGCAAAGCTTAAAAAGGCGGTAACAAAAGAAATATAACTATAATGTCGTAATGGAAAATAGCACGTATTTCTGTATATTTTTTAAATATTGGATATAGTCCCTTCATTTTTAAATGTAAAGAAAAAAATATTTCGCTTTGAATAGTTTTTTTTTTCACGCAAATGCAGTTTTACTACATTTATTTAGTAAACTTTTATTGTATTGCACATATGGGTGCCAACAAAGACCTGCAACTGGGAAAGCCCCAATTGTAGGCCTCTGTTGGTAGCCATTAAACTAAATTAGGCTATAAGCACTGTAAACACATTGATTCGGGCTCATCGAATGCTAGATCGAACATAGTGCGGCAGTAATTCGATAGGTGAGTACCGTTTTAAATACGACAGTTAACTCGATTTAAGTCGTACCTACCTAAAAAAAAGAGACTTCAAATCCACCTGATATAAAAAATATATTTAAGAACTAAAGTTATCATGATTTATCCTACTAATATTATAAACGTGAAAGTTTGTGAGGATGTATGGATGTAAGGATGTTTGTTACTCTTTCACGCCAAAACTACTGAACCGATTGCGAAGAAACTTGGTATGTAGATAGCTGGATGGGGCTGGCATGGGGCGCTGCTGGTCTACTCGTATAATACGTATGTATTTAGTAATGTGGAAAAAGCCAAAACATTTCTATTTTAACATTAGTTTATTTAGAGGTATGTAAATATTTATAAATCAAATACACATTTTGTTTTAATACAAATTCACGGATTAATGTTTACTATTAGAGATCTCCTGGTGGGCCAATTTCGACCATAATTCATTTTTGGTTTATTTCTTTGGCCAGTATAACTTGAGATGTCATTGTAAAGCCGTCGTATTCATACTATGACAAGTCAAGATATCTGTACTGTTACTTTTATAAAACTGAAGAGATTGTTTGTTTGGTTGAACGCGCTTATCTCAGGAAGTCCTGGGTCGAATTTTAGTGTTGAATAACCCATTAATCGAGGAAAGCTACAGGCTATATAATATGACGCTACGACCAATAGCAACGGAGCATTAATGAAAAATGTTGCAAAAATGGGGAAGATTTACGAACGCAGACGATTTCACTTAAATTTTAAAGTTGTAACAAATATTGTTTAAAAATTTTAGCTTTCTGCAGTTCTTCTACATATAACATTGAAGTGATACAAATTTCACATTCCTGTGTGCGTTTGCTAAAAAATACTTTTCTTCACGTCTTAATATATTATAAAATCCGAAATAATCTACATCTGATTCTCGTTTGTCATTCTTCTTTATTTAAACCTTACGTTTGAAACTCAAAGCCCTAGTTTTCTTAAATATGAATTAGCTACCACTCATCAGCCAGGACTAAGCATAAGCCGACTGCAATATTCCAACAAGGCCGATATATTATAATATGTACTTCATGCAGATCAATTTCATTACTATTATTTTATGCTATTATTAGATAGCAATCTTTACAATTTCAGATTTCCAACTTTTCCAATTTAATTTTGATTAAATTCGTGACGAATTCCAAGACATTCTAACTTTCCCTACGGACTTGCCGATTGTCAACAACTATGTTTTTCGTGGTCACTGTTGTTAAGCTCGTGTCGTCACCATGACGTAAGGAAGTCACCCTTAGGAGTATGAGTGGATGGATCAATACTGTTATGTAACTTCTTTCATTCTTAAAAATGAAATGAAAATAATACAATGGGTTTTATGTCAAGAAAATCATGTCATTTAAACGAAGATTTATAAAAGGGCAGGTCAGAAATAGTACGAAATCGGCAGGCTTGTATGGAAGGTGTAATGACAGTAAGCTCATGAGGTATGTAAGGAGAATGTGACTGGCAGTTTTCTGGGCACTGCCTACCCTGAAGGGAGAAACACGTTTTATTTATGTATGTACTAGCAACCAGCCCCGGCTTTGCACGGGTAGCAGAGCGCATTATATTGATTTTTTTCGACACCTTCAACAACCATCGTCATATTTCAGACATTTTACACAAAACCATAACAAATTATACTTCTAAACCTTGCTTACGAATCACTCTGTCTATTGATAAAAACCCCATAAAAATCCGTTCAGTAGTTTTTTAGTTTATCGCGAACAGACAGACAGACAGACAGCTGCATCGGAGGACTTTGTTTTATAATATGTAGTGATTTATGAACAGTAAGAAGTGAACGGTGTAGTAGAAAAGCTGCATGGTGGAAGAGTGAGAAAAGAATTGTCTATGCCCTTGTTGTTGTGGGCTGCTTTTTTATTTGCCTTCTTATTTTTATAGAAAGAAGGAACCTTGTTAATTAAGTTCGATTTGAGCTATTTCCCTATGTGAGTTGCTTCGTTTCCTTTTTTAAGAATTTAATGTCTCAATAAACGTGAACGCCGAAGTTACCTTAATGCCTTTCTTTAATGTTTAAAGCTCAATTATTACCCCAAGAATTAAGTCATAATGTTTATATCTGCGACTACGTCATGAAGGAAATTGAGTCGCCATGTTGTAAATATTACGCTGATATTTATCAGTATTTGCAAGTTGTTTGTCGCTCGAAGGGTTGTGATTTATCAAAGAGGGAGTTGTGGAGTCATTTACAATGTCGCCTTGAGAGGAACTGTTTATCAACTTCGGTATCTATAAGCTTGTTAACTTTGGTAGGACAAAGCATCGGGGTATTTGTATTGCTCAGAATTAATTGGATACAAAGTTATGTTGTAAGTCTACGAATAGTGCTAAGAATAAAATACAGCTTCAAAGATTTCAATCCCAACTAATATTACAGAATGTGAATGTGAGTTTTTGTTTGTTTGTTTGGTACGCTTTGACGCCTTAACCACTTTGTCAGATTGACAGAAAAGGAGATTTTTCAACCCGAAAAAAGTTATGCCTGTAATGATTGACAGAATGTACTTTAACACAAACGAAGCCGCCGCTACTAAATAAAAAGATATTGGACAGTTTTGTCTTCGCCCATTTAGCTATCAATTCCCACAACGAAGTGGAGAAACAAATAATTTGTATAATCTGTCCCGAGAGAGTTGCTTTTGTTTTTTCGATATCATAAGAAAAATATGTTACAATACCTACAGGCCATCCCGCCACACTTTACTGAACGACATCCGAAATGATTCGTGACGTGTACGGCGTACCACCAGGTAAGGCTGAAATGATTCGTGACGTGTACGGCGTACCACCAGGTAAGGCTGTTACTCACTATCACAACTTGACAACAATCTTCTAAGGGTAGAACTTCTTCCCCAGTCCTACCTACCTCCTGATTTTTATAAATTTTAAACAATTCTTCGTCTGAGCTGATTTCTTGATGTCAAAACATATAAAAACCCTGTTGTTGGAGATTAGTGTGATGTATTTTTTTTTTATTGACATTAAAATAATTAATTTATGAATAGGATTAATTTAGCTGAACAATCATTGATACATAATTATAATACTGAAAACAATAGAACGAAGAAGTACCTCCATGGGAAGTTATTTTAACTAATTATCTTACTGTTAGCATTCATGATAAGTACCACTTAAAACTTGAATCAGGATCCATTGCAAAGATAAGCAGACTGTTGAGCACGGAAAACTTTTTCAAAAAGATAACTTTATTAGAACTTGATTAATGACTATTTTCACAAAGAGATATCTGAGAAGAGGAACAATGAGGTTTTAATCGGTTGAATAAAAAATATTCGCGATAAACGTTTTAATTTAAAAAAAAAAATTATTAACTAGAGATCACCTGGTAGTCGAAAAGGGATCATAATTCATTACATTTTGAATGTTTTGTTTTATTTAATTGCCCTATTTATAACAGCACCTGGGAGATCGAGCTTCGCTCTGTAGCTTTTTGTAAAATCGTCATTTTATTTTGTAAAATTGCGTTGAACTTAAAATGCAAAACTGTAGCTGTATATAAAATTTTATAGCCATTTCCGAGATACCCGAAATATAAATACATTCATAAATACCTATATACATACATACAAGAATTGATTGTTGAAAGTAATAAGATAAATCTACCTATTCTTTTCTTTTAAATTAGACTGTCATTGGCCCCAATTCTGTTACTTCACTCGCTAAATTAAAATTCACAAAATTTTCTTCATATAAGAAGTAAACCTTGCACACTTAGAAACAAGGTCTTATTTCAAATTGAAACAAGTAGGTAACATATGTCGCTATCGTAATAAACAATTTATTTGTCGACTAAAGTCAGATACGCTTAAATAAACTTTAATACCACGTAGCGAGAGCCGCTATCCGTTGAATGCCATATCTTTTGCTCTGTGTTTTTAGTAAGCGTCTTCGTAGGTGTAGATTAAAAACACGTCATCCTTGTTCGATTTGAACAAGTTTTTATACGGCAATTATACAGCGTTTGAATAAATGAAGACTCTCGCTGCGTGGAAATAGAGTTGAGTATACGTTGACAGGTTTTATTGAAATTTAGCGGTGCTGAGAAATAGATGCTAGTAATAAATAGACCTTATTACGAAGATCACTAGATTGATTTCATATGAAGAAATTAAGTCAGGTTTTAGTTTAATCGAGTGTACAATAGAATCTGCACCATTGTATTTTTTTATGGAAAGAATACTAGTAAAGTGGGGCACATTAGCATAGCATTTCTAATCGTAAACTGTATAATACGTACGTTTATGTACTATGACAGGTCAACATAAACACTGGACTCGTGCAACTGGATCTAGCCGTTTTTACATAATGAATACATCTTTTTTTAAAGATGTTAGCTTTCTACACTTTTTGTCCATATAAACTTTAAATATTCCAAATTTCACATTTCTCCGTGCGCGTATTAATTCTCTTCACCTTTTCATTATAAAGATTTGGTAAACACGCACACATTACATGCTCGAAACACCAGCAGTGTCACTTGTGCGTTGAAAGCTTGTGTTCTAACCTTAGCCTCCCCCATCTCCATAACTAGACCACCATTAACTACCATAGCGCTAATATCTCATGACTAGAAGTGCTGATTAATGGTAGTTTTCCATTAACATTTCCTTTGAACAATTCCCACTAGTACTAATTACACTCTGGCAGCAGCAGTATTTAAGTAGTTTCTTTTGTAGGATCAAATTATCATCACAACAGAATTCCAGACAAGATTAATCTATTTTAAACCGGAATAAAATAAATGTCTTTCATAATACATTATTACCAGTATTATTTGTATCGCTTCTAACTTTAAAAGCTAGAAGAAAATGTACTATTTAAACACTTGAAATTTAAACATTAAACCTGCTTTTATGAGAAACGTAGGTAATAATTAATACCTGGAAATTCAAACAGTCATAACTTGGAAACGGATAGTTTTTTATCAAAAAATATTTTTGTAACTGCATGTTAGAATGCCCTTTCAGTGATGTTTGTGTTTCATTGTCATTTACACCGTAAAAAAACTGCCGATTATAAAAAAAAAGTAGAACGAAACTCGATCGCCCACACATTGTTTTATTGGTACATCGTAAACACACAATAAAAAAAACTGTATCGATGAACTGCTTAATGTGTACAGTCATGTCTTTATTTATTCGAAATACATTAAGAAAAGATGTAACGTAGGTGATTAAAAAAATATAAAAATGAAAGTAAAACTAACGCTTTCACACCTCGTCTACCTCGCCTTTTCAGCTTTTCTCTCCATTTCCATTACACGTTTGATGTTCACAGGCTGAGGGCGGCGTATAGAGTGATTTATTATATACGACAAGAACTAGATCATCCGCATTCAATTACCTCGCACATGATATCAAGTCGAATATCTTCGATACTGGAGCACTCACGACAATTGTTTCGAATACTTCACTTCTATACCAGCTTCTAGGTTATTAATATTCTAAATCAGTTTATTACATTCGAACCTGACATTTTAGTTTCTCCAAATCCTCGCATACGCCTCGTCAATTTCAGTCATGAACTATCAACGCGATGTCAATAAAGGCATATTCGATCTATTTATACATTATATGATATTTTTTTGATTGATCGCGCTAATTACTGGAAATATTTTCATTGCATTTGTAAGCTCAATTCTAAAAGAAAGTTATTTAGAGACAGTTAATTCATTTGGTCTTAAAAATTCTAACCACACATCATATACTCATGCCTGTATTTAACGCCTACATTTTGCCGACTATAATTTAGTCTTACTTATGTAAGGCCAGTATACATACTTATATATTTCCGAATACATACATATTATAGCAGCGCCCCACGGTTTCACCGATCCCGAGAGCACGTTAAGCCGTAGGTCCCAGTTGCCATACGAACATCTGTGGCATTCGTTACGGGTGGTTGGAGCACGAAAAAGTCCGACAACCTGGTCTAAATACAGAACTTCGATATCGCCTAATACTTGGGTTGTGGAGGTCTGATGGCAGTCGCTTCACGTAAAATATCGAAGTTCGGTCGTATCGTAGTTAGACTGAAAGCCGACCCCAACTTAGTTGGGGAAAGGCGCGGAGGATAATATTTTAATTATTCATCTGTCCAAGAGCAGCAAACAGAATACTTATTATCTACAACTCCGACTAGCTGTTCCATAAGAATATTCACTTTCTACAGCTGTAGGGCCGCGGATAAATAAAAAAAAGTTAGTTCAAGTTTGTACTTGCGTAAGATATTAGATAAATGTGCGTCTGTGGTGGTATTGTTTGCAGATAGCGGAGTGAATTGTTTAAAAAAATAAACATGGTAGTAATAAGTAGTGTGGGTACATTTTAACTAAACCGATTAACACAAAAGTGTGGCCATTGAATATTTCGTCTTTATGTTCCTTCAAGAAATCATAATAAGATATAAAAGGATCTTGCATGCTTTGATGACAATTTAAGGGGCTTTATAAGAAAACAAATCTATATACGCGAATTGGGGCTAATGGCTTCATACAAATTAGGAGTTATTTGTTCACATAGCAGCACAATAACTCCGCTTTTATTACCGCTCCGCTACCGCTGCAGTCGAGGGCATGTCCCAAACAAATTCTTTGTTTACGTTTTGAATGGTTTCATGGAAGCCCCGCATATGCATACGCATAGTATGATCTTTGTTTTGTACGAAGACAGTCGTGTACAACATAATACATAATTAACATTATAATATGTTTAAATTACTGTCGATATCAATTATAATTTTCATGGGACATTTGTGCTACACGACGCGGCGCGTGAGTAGCCCACATAGCGTGTCTTCACTGAATGGATGCATTTTTTTTTTTTTATTTTATAACATTTGAAGTATAATTTTAAAAAGATTAGTTTGAACAATAAGTCTGGATTATCTTATTATTATTGTACTAAAATAAGAAATTGCAATAAAAATAATTACTTATTCGCTAACAGCTACGTACCCCGCTATTCGTTAACACTCATAGCCAAGCCCTTCTCGCCAATACCGACCAAACTTTGAAGCAAGACCTTTTGTCTCAAGTGTTTTTTATTGAACAGTGACGTAATACGTATAATAAAAGTTGTATTTAGGGAAAATACTTTGGAAGTCTCAGTTTCAAAGTTGGTTATACAACTAGCTATTTATAAAGATAGCAGGCCTTACTTAACATTCTTTTTTGAAAGTTTGAAACCAATGGAACAAGACATAAGCGATCAGCGGCAACAACCATTTCCTTTCCTTTGTGACGGATTGATAGCTCCGAAACGGTATAATGTGTAGTGAAATTATGTGCGATTTCTTTACTTGTACAACAAATAAACACAGGAACAAAGGAAACACCTTACGCGGTCCCTAGACGATCATGCGGCATGACATGCGTTACGTACTGTCATGCTTGCATGACCGTTTAATTGTATTAATTGATGCGAATGACATGCAAACTACGTGCATGACATGCAATCTACGTGCTGGCAGTTTATTGACAATTCCTTTTATTTTTATATTTTATAAATGTATTTATTTATAAACTTGCCTTTGACATAGATATTTCCATACCAGCGCAGAATACCTCTTCACTGTACTATCTATATCGACTGAATAAAATGATTATATCAAGCGAATTATCATGCTGCATGATAGACTCTCAATAGGTCCTTCATGCGGCATGATGATTCAGATTGCAGATGATCGTCTAGGGGCCGCTTTATAATATTTGATCGTTGTAGGTATCCGCCTTGTTTTTGATAGTCCAAGGTCAGGCAACACTGATGCGTGTGCTTTCCGCCCTAACTTGGTAATACAAATTCATACATATGTATAAATAAGTATAAGTATAAATCCATACATAAGTATCGATTAGAAATTCAGTAGGTAGATATAAAATGTCATAAGACTTCATCGTTTCTCAGATAAAAATAATTCAGAAAAATATAGACGTAAGTTTTAATATCGCTTGTAATAAAGACAGCAATGTTATCCAAACTTTTATGTTTCTTCTCTTCTTTTATACGTAGTTATAAAGAATGGATAAATAAGGTTCTTATTAAAGTAATACTTTTATCCTATTGGACATTTAATATTTATAACACACAGGTCACGTAAAACGTTATCCATATGTTTATAGAAAGATGGTTGGTTATGAATATAAAATATGGTAAGCTTTTTACTTACAGTGAATAAAATCAAGCAACTTAGGCTCTTTGCATACATACATACACTCACACAGGCGTATTAAAGACCTACATTTTGCCAACTATAATTTTGGTCCCAATGACGGGGGAAACCCCAATTGCCTTCAACTGGGCACTTTGGGAATTAAATGAAAGGAAATATTGCTCATACGAATGGTTTGGTGAGTGTCAGAAATAGCTTGAGCTGGTCAGGATTACGTACCTGTACCTCGGACTGGCTATCGCGGGGAAGTCGAAGTCTTTTTTTTTCGAAGTGAAAACTTCTTTAGCGGCGTTGTGTACTTTTTGGGATGGCTAAAAAATGTTAAATTCGCGTCAGGACACGTGACCCTGAACGAAAATTTGTAAGACGGAGCAGTTTCTTATATAAAAAATATATAACATTCGAAATTCAAACATTTATGAGCGGCCAGGAGCGCAGAATTCCGTGTTCCGCAGAGTTCAGTGTACCCTAAGTATACATTTAGATATGTTATTACCTACTTTTTATTTTTAACCTAATTATATATGTATAGATGTGTGTGTATGTATATGCAAATACATTATGAAGTTATGTTTTCACTTCTAACGTGCAGTCCTACGACTGACTGATTTTTTTTTTAAGACAACTCTCGCAATAGGAATATTCCTGTGTCGCGAGGGGCTTCGCAATCCAGACTCGGGACAACTATGTGTGGACCACACACATTCTTGTCCCATGTGGGATTTGGACCCACAACACTCTAAGCCGCGGCGTAATGGCGAGGTGACCACGTAAACCATTGCGCCATCCGTGCAGTCTTCTAAATTTATCTATGAATACGTAATAAGGAATCAACGAAGAACGGATGATAAATATTCACTAGTGACTATTAAAATTTGCAAACTTGCTATAAACACTCGTAACGGGTGTTGCCGACCCGCGTCCCGCCCCCTCCCGTCTTCAAACTCTGGTAAAGCTACTCAATAGCTAAAAACAGCTACCATCCTTGTAGCGCATTTTATCCGCAGTATTCTGCAGGGTTGAGGTACTGATCGGTACAAATTCGAGCAAAAATCCATTGTCCCTATCTTCTTCTTGGCGCCACCTAGGCTGTTAAGGCCAGCGACAGTCTTATTAACTTGTTTACTTTTCTAACTTTAGCCATAAATTGTAGAAACAAATTTTCGGACCATTTTATCTCCACCTCGGATTCAGAAACTTTACATTCAATGGATTCTTGATGACTTGTAACGTCATCATACGTCACTTAAACTGTTAATAAGGGTGATAGTAATAATAGATGATTTCATTACTATTTTTATGTTTTTTACTTGACGGACTAAAAAAGGATTCATGTAATTTTAAGTATTTCGTTGCTATTTTTAACCCCCGACGCAACAACGACAGGGTGTTAGAAGTTGACGTGTCTATGTGTGTGTCTGTCTGTGGCATCGTAGCTCCCGAACGGATGAACCGATTTTGAATTAGTTTTTTTTGTTTTAAAGGTGAATTAGTCGGGTGTGTTCCTAGATATAATTCAAGAAAATCTGTTCAGCCGTTCGAAGACCATCAGCTCTTTTCTAATCGTTGAAGGAATTCTCGAGTTGGTGGGATATTTTAAATTGTAAATTTATAGTTATAATCAGTGAATATTATTTGACGGTATATTTACAGTACGATTGTAGTTCTTAAAGTTATTTTTATCACAAGCAACGAGAATCGCTTTAAAATATTATTGGTTTAATGTATAATAAAACTATTTATAGATATTATTACAAGCTAAAAGTAGAGACCTTGTACAATTGGCGGCCTTATCGAGCTCTGCGATCTCTTCCAGGCAACCATTGGAGCTGGACAGGAGCTGCAGTGTATAATAGATAACTCATTATTTTGCATATATTATCATTATTGCTTAAGACCACTTATCATTCTATAAATGAATAAAACAAAAGAAAAACTGTATCAAAAATGTCACTGTAAAAGTTTTGCAACAGCTAACTGAGACTACAAAAAGAGGATGTGATAATGATGATAGAATTACGACTGATTATTTAAAGCACAGGGAGCACGACTGTTTTACGGCCACGGTCACTCACTAGCATTTATTATTTAAAAAAAAATATATTAGGGTCTAAAGTTAAATTCTCTTAACTTTTTTATTGTATGCAAAAAAATGTAGACAAGTTGACGCTGTATCGCGTTAAAAAAACTTGATACGTGATCATCTATCCATTGATTGAACACGATAACATGCCTTTACTTTTTTGACCTATTTCTCCCCTTCTATAATAAACCAGTGGTAACAACCCTGAATATATTTCTCATATCAAAAGATATATATAGATAGATACATATATAAGATAGGATTACAGACAAAACTCTTGTAGACGCAACGTCGCCATGCCGAATAAAAAGGGAACAGTTTTACGCTGGGCCTACAATTGTAGTGAATTATATTGTAATTTATTCGTTATAAATTGATACAAGTTGGTTTTTATACTGTCCTGTTACTGGGCATGGGAAGCTTCACAATATGCAGGTTATCAGTTTTTATAAACCTTTAAGAACATAAGGAAAACTTCAGAGTTTGCAGGTTTGTTTTAGCAAGTGATAATCAAAATTTGATACGGCAATTAACTTCAAAAAGTCAAAGGTAAGCGACCGACGAAACCAGCACAATGACGTGGATTTTAGTTGCGGGTGTATTTAAAAACACTTATAACAGCAGGGGTGTCATTTCTGTTGCCAACCCCAATCTGGGGGATTAGGGTTGTCAAAGAAAATTACATCTTCCCTTTTAAAGCTCTAGCAAACCTGTATTGAATACTTGTAGTGTACGTCACACTGATGACTGACGTTTTTTGCAGGCCGGTCCACATGGTAATGTCAAAATTTCTCTTTTATTTTTAATTATTTGTATTTTTATGGAACCAACCTCAATATTACCTATTTCAGCTGTTTTTTTAATAATACCTGTTCTTACTCTTATCCAGATTTGCAAAAAGATACTTAATTAAACAGCAACTCTCTGAACTTCGCAATAAAGCACAAATTACTTCAAAACATAAAAAAACAAAAATGTATGTCAAAAAAAATTTACTACCGCTGGTTCGCGTAAGCTATTACATATTTTTTATTTTAGTTGAATAAAAGCTTCATTGTCCCTTTTTTTTTTTTTTATCGTGTGGAAACCCCCTCGGGTCATCACTCCACTGGGGCTGCCAGTGAGGTGGTATGTCGGAATCAAACCGACTAAAACCACTCGGTGTTCCGTCATAAATAAGTCTATTGCCAGGGACTCGGGTATACCCTAGGAAGGAAGTCCCTGAGAACCCTGGCAGACCTTGGCCGCCTCTTAAACAAAAGGCAGCTGCGAGCGGGGGGCCTTGCCCCCCTTCCAGTGTAGAGAGGCACGCGCGGAACACAGCGCGCCACCGTCTAAGGCCTGCTTCTGCTAGAGTAACGGGCAGCCTCACCCGTTACCCCCAGGCCAGCGCTCATGGAGGCCGGAGATCGTTCTGCGCTCTCCGGTGCCTGGTGCCTCTCCTTCGGGACGGGAGAGTACTAGCCCTCTCCCGTTCCCTTTCCGCTCCCTCTTTAGCTGAAGCTTCATTGTCCCTTACAATTTAAACTTTATTTCATCTTAAGATAATGTTCAAGTTAGTCATCAGACAAACTAATTTCCAAATCGTCAGGATTAATCATTATTTCTAGGACAAAAATCAACAACAACAACACAATAACAAACTTCACCCGGTATATTAGGTCTTATTTGACATTTAGCAAAGATATTGTTGGCGAAAGTAAAATAAAGAAAGAATTGTCCCCAACAGGAAAGTTACAGTTGAATATTGCGATGAAACTCCGTCAGCGTTTTTTTTTAATAAATATACAGCTTCATTCACATTGGATATGAATGACATTATGATGTCAAGGGAACTAAAAATTGCAATAATTTTTAAGAGAATGCAGTAAGTTTTTGTTAGTTATCCCTTTGAGTTTCCTACACCAAAAAAAGGGAACATCGGGTCATTGAATTAAAACTGTACATTTAGGAGAGGTACTGGTACGTTAAGTTACAAGGCTTGCTTGATAATAAGCTGTTATCTTTGTCTATAAAAACTCGAAACACCTGTTGTGTTATTGGTGCGTTCTCAATCCTATCATGAAGGTCTATCAAGCTAATAGCCATCACAGTATTCTGTAGCATGGAAGGTTTCCTCAAGTTGGTCTCTCTGCAATATTAGACCACCTAATTGGTGCTTAATTGGCGGTCTAGGGTTTGATCCAAGCTCGTTGTAAATATTATATATAAGTACATATTATATCTATTTGCATTTGCAACAATTCATTTTGTATTCAAAAATAACTTTCCTAAATTCTTAAAGTTTTTAAAAGCTGATCTTATTTTCGATGTCGTTATATTTTTACGCGATTTTAAAGAAACAACTAGCGGTATGATTCATGGGAACAAGTGGCACACAGTTCCGATTCACTGGAACTAATTATTATTATTGGATCTGCTAAACTCCACAAGTAAGCATAGACTGATTTCACAACACTATTATTCTCCTTTCTTGGAGATGAGTTGTATACCCAGCACCACCTACTAAGACTTGACCTTGTATTACGCAGTGATTTTTTTCCCTCGGACTACAGTACGCCTTGCATTACCATCTGAATTGAGAATCGGAGGATCCTTCCTTTTTAACAGACCCCTGTTTATGTGGCACTTACTTGAACAACACTTACTGTTCACAGTAGATCGCCACCTTTAAATACCCAACTCCTTGTGTAATTACTAGAGATCGGATAATCGGATGCATGTTTACCTAAAGTTATTTTTTGGATAACAAATTATGGAAGCGACTTCTAAGTATATTTTTATTTAAAATAAAATTCCGAGATTCCGGGCTCGCATAACTAATCGGATGTATATTTACTTTAAGTTAATTCTTTTAAAGTTAATGTGTTTCCCATTCGAGTATGTACGTATGTAAGGTCTAAGAACAATGGTGGTGGGGTAAAAAAGAAAACATTAATTAATATAAACTTATTTATTCATTACATCACATAATATTTTTATGTTGTACACACAGAAACTACATAGAAGAGAAATGAAAGATGGAAAAGTTGTACATGGGCGCGGGATTCTTTCGATAAAAAAGTGCTTTCCATAATAGCCAACATCTCAACTTTAGGTAAATATGCATCCGAATATCCGATCTCTAGTAATTACACAAAACTATTCTTATAATTGTCATAGGGGAGTGGTACATTCCAAAATTATGTTATTCATAGCTGTAGTATATTTGCTTTGTGGTCGTTAGTTAATTCCGTATGAGCCCATCATTGTGATGAGTACTCTGTCTAATGAAACGACTACAAAGACATGCATTCTTTATGTGTATTTTTGTTTGTTAATCGCTATGATGTAATAAAAACCTTTACTATGTGTTATGTACCCATACAAAACATATATTTTAATATGTTAAGTTTTTACGGCGTTTTATTAACCTCCGTCACAAAAAGAAGAGGTTTTATAAGTTTTACGTGTGTTTCTATGTATCTGTGTGTCTTTCTGTGGTACCAAGCTCTTATATAATAACTTCACACATCTAACACACGACCGTGTGATCCCGAACTAGGCAGAACTTACTATGGTAACTAGACTGCTGACAAACATACTTATATATTTCTAAATTCCTCTCATTTACTACCCAGATAGCACCGAATACTTTTAACACCCATTAATTTTATTTGTGTAAGCAAAAATACCTATCAGTTATCTAACAAACACATGTTTCACTTAAGGGGAGTTCATCTTGTACCTATTACATTATCTAAATGCATTAAAATGTGTAAGTTATAAACTCTGTTTTTAAACGTCGGCGTTCATAGCTGCACCATAATACACGCCCGGCTGCCTTTCTTATCCAGCTAGTTGCATTATTCAGAGCTGTGCAGCTGTTGTATTATAGCAGTAATTTAAGCTAGCTTAATACCACATACCTAGTCTGAAGCTTAATTAAGAAGATGTCAGCAACGAAGGGTGAATACTTGCAAAGAGGAAGCAAGCTTACTTGTGTTATGCTGCCTTGTTACAAAACAAAAGAACCAGGTCTAATTATCATGTTTTTTTTTTGGTGGTTTATAACTGGTCCTTTATTTAGTTAGCATTTACGCGACTAAATTCATTACTGAAATGATTGGGTCAAATCCTTCAAGGTGTCAAATGCGTCAAGTTTGGTTAAACCGTCCGGATATTCAATTCTTTATTATATAATATTGTTTAAAAAGGAATCTGACAACAATAGCGTTGTGGGTTACGTCCCTCCAATACAAAGGGACGATTCTCCGACCAGGCTTGATAAGTATGAACCTACGAGATGGGAAGTTGTATATTTATCCGCGAGAACTTTCATTGTGCGATGCAGGATTAGTAGTTACTATAGTTCAGCTCGTCTTAGTTAGACGACATGAAGTAGTTTCTTTGCTGTATGTGGATGTCGACACGGCGTCATCTAGAGGAAATCTGATTCTTCAGTTTAGAACCAAATATTTTTTTATTTACACTTTATGCAGATGAGATACATAGGTGGACTTAATGCCTAAGGCATTCTCTAACAGTCAACCACTGGGTGATGCAGACAAAACAAGAAGTTGGTGCGTTTTATCTAAAATTAGTTGAATAAATATACAAACAAAATATTATCTACCCTTCTAAACATACCTACTAGTAATATGCATGTATAAATACATATATAAACCCATCATAGACTTGCCATACATAAATACGATAAGTATATATTTATATATACAATATACTTACATACAATATATATGCGCATATAGAAACTTACTTATAACAACGTTGGATGACAAATTATGTGCAAGTTCTGCTAATTGTTTGGAAATATACTTTTTTTACTTAACGATTGATGGCTATGATTACGAGGGGAAGCTCATTCCAAAGAAGAACGCAATAAACCCAAAAAAGATGAGCCGACAATATTCAATTGCTTTCATCTACACATACATTAATTATCACTAGAGATCGGATATTCGGATGCATATTTACCTAAAGTTGAGATGTTGGCTATTATGGAAAGCACTTTTTTATCGAAAGAATCCCGCGATTCCAGGAAATCCAAATTTAAGTGTACCTATACTCCGTGAGATGTAATAAACCCCAGTTTGACACAAATGACACTTACTCTGTTACAACGTATAATGGTTGCTTTTCCCTACTTTTATAGTCAGTGATTTTTGACGAAGCAAAAACAACCTTATTACATTTTAACAAGTGTCAAATCGGGCCTATTAAACCCCCGGAAATGTAAGCATTTTGTAAGAGTGCGAGTGAGACGGCAAATTATACTTGCTTGTGCGCAAGTAGCGACGCGACAAAACAAATGCATTCGTAAATAAAAATATACTTAGAAGCCGCTTCCATAATTTGTTATCCAAAAAATAACTTTAGGTAAATATGCATCCGATTATCCGATCTCTAATTATCACTGAACAGACGAGTAGTCGCTGTTATTGTGTTATTCATTTTGTTTCATTAAATTAAAATCTTGTTTCGTGAGGAAGAGTTTAATTCTGAAGCAGCCACAGCAGAAGGAGGAAGTCATTCGTAGTAATTAGACATATAACTGCCTGCTCGTTCTAGATGTTGGTGCGAGAATGTATCATTTATTAAAATCACACGGTTTAGTTGGTAGTAAATAGTTATTTACGCTAGTAAGGTGTTAAATTATTTTGAGAAACAGCCTCTAGTTGGTTGAGTTATCAATTAATCAAAACTGATTTGTATAACAGTCAGAATATTTTAAATGTGTATAATTAGGTGTACTAATTGACATTCATGTTTTGGAATTTTTTATTATTAGGAACTTGTTTTCTTAATATGATAAGTTATTTTTTGTAGATACTTTATATTTAACACATGTTTTTTTTGTTGCAGGTACGTATAAGGAACTTCGAAGAGGTCTTGTAAGAGATTATATTATGTATTGTACACATCATCGGTAAGTGTAACTATTAGGGTGATTAGTAGCTATAACAAAGTGAAATAGCATTATGTCACCAACAATTATGCTATTTTATGGCCATGAAACGATCCTTATTAATAACCGGAAGTGTAAGGACGTATTTAGCTACTTGCCTCAAAATAAGATTTTTTTTTATATAATATATTACTTAGAGTTTTACATTATGATAATATTTAGATGGCATACGACAATACTTACATACCGCCCTTCGTATATCGAGCAATTGAAAAGAGAAAATCAAATAAAATTAATTTTTAATATTTGTTTATTTTAATATTAAACATGAAACATGTCATTTACCAGATACCGCCGCCTAAATTATAACCAATATCAGTTTACAGCGTAGGTAAGTAGCACTTAACTTGATAAAGTGATATTTCGTTTGAAACACTACGGCCAGCGAGCATCTTGGCACGTACTTTCAATAACTTTCATTTATATTTTTAATAACTTTTCACACAAAAAGTGTGTAAATCTGAAATTTTACAACACAAGGCAGTAATCGGCTTATGGCTGGTTTAATGTTACGCTTGGGTAAGAAATAAGGCCAGTCTAACAGTTACCAGAAAATATGTGGCATACTATACGCAATGTGATTATTTACTATTACAATTTGCACACGTTTAGATGTATAAGGCATTCTTATCGGATTTGTTTCATATTTTTATTAATGTTATTGACTAAATAAAAAAAATTATAATTATTTTATTATAGCGATTATATTTTAGGATTTCTAATTACATTTTCACGGGTTTCATATTGGGATGTCATTGTCTGGACTTGTCTGTCTTGAGTTCAATTACAGTTTTTTGGATCACTATTTTATAATTTGTCCTCCACTACGTCGAACGGTTCCCGGAGCGAACTCCCCTAATTCCCGACTGTGTAGCTTAATAGTTAAAATGACCTCGTAGACGTACATGCTTACTCACTTAGCAAGCTCCATAAAATTATTAAGTCCCAATTTATTCATTAATAATTCCTTACATACGTTATTGCATGTTTATATAGAGCTAACCTGCATATATAAAATTTATTTACGTTTTTATAATTGTAACTAACATACACTGCAGTAAATAACTTATATGGTGCTTACTTGTAAGTAAAATGAATATATAAATTACTAGCTGCGCCCCGCGGTTTCAACCGCGTAAGTCCTGATGCCATATGAATATCGGCATAAAAAGTATCCAGCTATCTAACTACCAAGTTTCATCGCAATCCATTCAGTAGTAGCAGTAGTAGTCTTTTTTTCTTTTTTTTTTCGTGTGGAAACCCCCACGGGTCATCACCTCACCATGGCTATTGGTGAAGTGGTATATCGGAATCGAACCGACTAAAACCACACGGTGTTCCGTCACAAGTGAGTCTATCGCAAGGGACTCATGTATACCCTAAGAAGGAAGTCCCCGAGAAGCAGTAGTAGTCTGGTAGAGATTGCTTTTAGCGATAAGACCGCTTATTGTACTCTTATTGGTAAGATTATTATTTTTTAACTGTATTTTATTAATGGTGTACAAAAAAGATTATTCTATCTATCTATCTACCTAGTTTTTTCGTGAAAGAGTAACAAATATCCATACATCCTCCCAAACTTTCACGTTTAAAATATTAGTAGGATTTTATTTTTATATTTCTTATCCATCAGCGACTGTTGATAGAAAGGATGTCTTCATAACTGCTTACACTATATTTACAGCAAGGTCCAATATCTTACGTCTACAATCGTACGTTAATTACGTAAACATTCGGTAAATTTTCTATTTATAACCCAAAAAGTTCTATGTTGCAATGTACATATGCAACCCTAACTGTTAGCCATTACAAATTAGACCATAGATATTTAGCAGCATAATAAAAACAGCAGCTGGTTTGCAGCATACTCATTGCCGCCTGAATTTTACCCTTGAATGACTGAAAATTTTAACAGAATTTTTAAGCACTCATCTTACATTTCAAAGGGAATCTTTTGCGCCATTCAAGAGTTATATTACTTTAAAGAGTTATAATTTGTGGAACTTCGTAAAGAAAATTGATATGATAAAAATAAAACTGATACTAACTTTTAAACTTTCGCGTTCCATGATATTATTATGTATTTCCACGGGAATTAATGCGATCACGAATAGGTATTACATACCTCTGAATTGCCTGACGTTTCGACCAGGTTGCACTGGCCGCGGTCACAGGCTAACTGTAATTCCCGTGGTTAAATACATAATTATAAAACGAATAATTTAAATTTAGCGGGTTTCACGCCGCTTCTATAAATTAATTAGACTTTGCTTAAGAATATTCCTAACCAAATCATAAAGGTTTTTACATTACAATTATAAATTACATTCTTTAATTAACCAATGACCGATGACTCAAAAAGGAGGGGTAATCTAATAGCTTTAAACAAGTAATTCTTGTATATATATAATCTGAATCTCGGAAACGGCTCCAACGATTTCGGTTCGACGAGTTTCGGGGGTGATAAATCGATCTAGCTACGTTTCATTTTTAGAAAACGTAAACAAAAGAAAACCGAGCAAAACTCGGTCATCCAGGTCCTACTCGTAATAATAATAAGAGAAAACTTCACACATCTCATACACGGCCGTCTGATCCCAAAATCGGCAGAGCCTGTTCTTACTATGGTAACCAGACTGCTGATTATATTTGATATTAAAGATAAATTACATCCAGATACAGAACAAATGATCATGCTCATCACACAATTATTTATCCTGGGTGGAAATCGAACCCACGAGCACTGGCTCAGTAGTCAGAATCACTAACTACTAGACTCACAGGGGTGTTATAGGTTTAACGTGTGTATCTGTGTACCTATCTGTGGCATCGTGGACTAATTTTGATTTAGTTTTGGTAGTAAAAACTTCTCTAGACAAAGGCAAATAGTCAGTGACGTATTGTTCGTTGGGGGATTTGCACTGTTGGGGAAAAGCACTGAACTCGTAATAATACATATATAAATCCACTAGAGGGCGCTAATCTAAACATTGAGTTCTGTCAGCTCCGTATCAATTAATGTCACCAACCTGCTAATGTGACGTTTGAAGTTCGTCGTTTCGTTTAAATTTTCACTTCTGTCGGCAGTCTCATGACTGCCTATTTGTTTTTGTTTGAAATGTGACTTAATCGAAAGTGTTCTTAGCTATAATTCAATAATCAAAATCTGTTCATTAGAAGATCTACAGCCTTATCAGTCAGTCGGGGGTAATTTTAAATTTTTTATTCATACATTATATTGTTTAATGAATTTACCTATAAAAATGGCCAAATAACAAAGGACACCGACGCAATAAATTTAAAATTCAAATTAAAAATGTAATCCCCCACTTCGTTCAGGAACCGCAACGTAACTTTTAACAGCCCTAATAAACATTGATATATTTTTTATGACGTCATTTAATCAGCAATAGGCTTGACCACGAAGGTTATAAAAAATAAAAATTAAGCAAAGGCATTCAAATAAGTCCAATAGAAATGTTAAAGATCAATCATACTTTTTAGGGTTGTCAATTAATTTAGAACTGACAGCTTTGGAATAGAATGGACGTATCTTAATGATGATAGATGCTAAGAAAGTTACTCAGTTCAGGTTATTGTTTTGATTTCAGTCAGAGTTTTTTAGATGCATAATATGTCACATGAGAAGTAAGTTTTCTTCTCCTCAACTGACAAGGATTAGAGTGTTGTGAAATTAATATACGTATACTAGCAACTCGCTCCGGCTTAGCACGGGTAGCAGAGACATCTTCAACAATCATCAACATATTTCAATAAATTCACACAAAATCTTAACAAATTATACACGTAAACCTTCCTCATGAATCATTCTGTCTATTAGTGAAAACCGCATGAAAATCCGTTCAGTAGTTTTTCAGTTTATCGCGAACAGACAGACGCGGGTCTTTGTTTTATAATATGGAGTGATGTCCTTCTTAAATGGGATTGAAAGTTTTATTTTATAATATAGGGGGCAAACGAGCAAACGAGTCACCATCGTCCACTACCGTCGCCCATGGATACCTGAAAGTGCTGGCCTTTGAGATGGAAGTAAGCTCTTTTCTTGAAGGTTTGAAGGTCGTATCAGTCCGGAAATACCGCAGGCAACAATTTCTTCCACAGATTGGTTGTGCGAGGCGAAAAGTTTCTGGAGAACCGAACAGCGGTGGATCGCCACAATTACCCGGGTGATGGGGATGAAAGTTCTGTCGCGTTGAACAATGGCGAAACGCTGCGGCCGGTTGAGTCCAATCAATTCCTCGGAGCACTCCCCGTGATACAAGCGATCTTTGATGAATTTATGAGAAACCTGTTTTTTGTTTTGACATTTATTTATTTGATAAATTCCTGAATTTTAAATTGCATGGGGCGGACTTAATGCCAAGTGGCATTATCTACCAGTCAACCTTTGGGTGGTGCAAAGAAGGACATGCCAGGTGCATATATATATAGAGAAGTGACAAATTGAAAGCTCAATCATATACCTTACACATAAATAAGTACATATAATATTACACTTAGTACAAAATATTGAGTTATAGTCCGTAGGTACTTGTGCGTAGTTTCGTGAAATATTAGCCCTTTTTTGTCTAATTCGACCGGCCTAATGGTCAACAATAAATCTTTAAAGGCATAATCCCACTAATATTATAAATGTGAAAGTTTGGATGGATGGATGTTTGTTACTCTTTCACGCCAAAACTACTAAACCGATTGCAATGAAACTTGGTATGTAGATAGCTGGAGACCTGGATTAACATATAGGTATAACTACTTTTGTTCCCGATATTCTAACAGGATCAGGACTTAAGCGGGTGAAACCGCGGGGTGCTGTTAGTTTTTTTATATTCTTAATATATATAAATCTCGTGTCACAATGTTTGTCCTCAATGGACTCCTAAACCACTTAACCGATTATAATAAAATTCGCACACCATGTGCAGTTCGATCCAACTTGAGAGATAGAATAGTTTAAATCTCAAATTATAGTCGCAATTTTAATTTATTGCTAATTATTTGTCTGTTATTATTTGACAGTCACAATTATCTGTTAACTCCAAATGATTCTAACAGATGTCGATACCTTTCGACTGGGTTGAGTAAGTAATCAATAGATGGCGCTGCTATGGTAAATCTACGAACGTGTCATATAAGCTACATTTTAACAGCATAATTACCACGTGTTGTTGACGCTATAAAATTAATTAAATTTATTTTGTAGTGAACGAAATACCGTATAATTCAGCTGATTATTTGTCTGTTATTTGCGATTTAACATCTGATGGACGAGTCATTTTGTACAACAATATGAATTTTTCAATTGAGTACTTTAGTTTTATTTTCAATTTAGCTAATTAGATTTTACCGGAAGGGTTTTATTTCCTTAGTTGCGATTAGAGAAATAAAATATGGCGGTACGAAGTTCGCCGGGTCAGCTAGTAGCTTTATAAAATTTTAATTCTAGGATCTACAATATCTTTACTTATATCCATATACTTTATGAAATACTTCAAATGTTGACTTGAGCATATCCTACTTTTTCGAACTCGCTTAAAAATACAGATACTTTCATGACGTCACTTTAAATCGCTTCGCAATCACGTAACACTGTCTGGCTCGATCAAACGAGCTATCAAGCTAACAGTTCATATTAGACCTAATTAGATGTTACGGCGTGGCTTCGGTGCGGTATATAATCCATGCCATCGAACTCATATACTCCTTACTGCCGTTATTAGACTACAAATTAATGAATCCTTATTAATGATTCTCTTGGGTAACAGTTTGAGTGTTTTGTACAGAGGGTTCCTTTTGTAACCGAACAAAATAAGAGATGGATTCAACATATAGGTAATTTATCTTGCCAAATTAAACCGAAATATAATCATACTTTATCACTACACATTATAAAACAAATTCCCTCGCTGCTTCTGTCTACCTGTCTGTTCGCGATAAACTGAAAAACTACTGAACGGATTTTCATGAGGTTTTCACTTATAGACAGAGTGATTAACGAGGAAGATTGAAGTGTATAATTTGTTAAAAGATTGTGTAAATATAATTTATTTTTCATTAATGTGACAATGAATTATAATTCTATTATAATATATACACAGTTTATACATTAATTTTATCTATTTCTATACATAAGCTATTTACATGCATGCGTCATAAAATTTCTCCGCATCGTTGCCTACTGGCAGTGTTCCCAGAAGGCTGGCAGCATTGCCACGTTGAATGGCAATGCTAATTCTCTGTGCAAGGAAAAGGCCCGCCTTCTGGTCACGAGAAGTGTCTATCAGTCGCTTAGCTAATTATAAAGGGAACGAGCACTCGGACCCCATGACCCTAGCATTTCGACCCCAAACGGCTCAAAAACATAGTTACCAATCAAATTATTGTATTTACGCCGTTTGAGGTTTTCTGCTGATGCAGCAGGAGCGCCAGCACAACTAGCTGTACTTGGAAGATGTGATGGCGCGAGGGTGTCAACGCAGGTTGCGTCTGGTCCATCTGGTCTCTTCCCATCGTGTCGTACCAGACCACTGGGTTCACGTACTGCTGGCACGCCGGCGGTAACAAGAGCACGACGGATTATGTCGTTAAGATTGGCATGACGAGATATACGGCCTGCGCTTCTGCTACAAGAAAGGCCATGATGTCCGAGACCGTCGACAGCTTCTCCACAGTGACAAAGATGCGGAGAAACACAAGGAGCTCCTAAACGAAGGCAAATGGCAAGGCGGAATGTGTTATCGTCCAACAAGGTGCCTATGTTGGGCGATGGAAGTGCCTGAATCCATAGGCCTGATTCCCATTCTCCCACAGCCAACAAACGAGCGCGCTCTGCAACATTGGATGACGTGTTAATTAAAAAATCCCTTCTTAAAGTGCACAACGGCGCGTCCCATTGCCTCTGAGAGAATGGATTAACAGGTAAAAGAGTATACTCTTTTACCTGTTAATCCCTGATGCCATAAATGCTTGGCAGATATGCCAAGCATTTATGGCATCGGTCTTGCAGGACACTTCAGAATTAACCAGTGTGTTTGTTAGAATTTTCCTGGTTAACTCTTCTGTGCCCTGGACCGAAGACAAAAATGCTGGAAGGCTGACATCTGAAATTTTGCGAACGCCAAGACCACCCAAACGAACCGGTAAGGATGCTTGGAGCCAGCCTCGGTCGTCCAAAGCCACATTTAAAATTTTGCTAAGGGTGTTTTGAATAATTTTGTAAATTTTTTCTAAAAGTGTTAAATGTTTGTGTAAATATATTGAAATATGATAATGATTGTTGAAGATGTCTCTGCTACCCGTGCTAGGCCGAGGACATAAAGCGACTATTATGAAGAGTATTCTGTAAAGCATTTCTAAGCTTAAATAGACTTAGACAGATAAACAGAATTATCGGTTCAATGATTACGATCTACGCACTAAACCACGACAATGTCGGCTAGGTATTACGGTATTAGGTCACGAGATTCTAGAGATTTAGATATAGAGCTTCCATTGTCTTGAAGAATTCATAGAATACACATACGAACTACGCAATAGCGTAGAAGATAGCTTAATCGAAATATTATTGAGCTCATACTGTCACTTACGAATAAAGGTTTCTGTAGTTGAAAAAATCTTAAAATCGTTAGTATTTTACGTTATTCACGTGGTCTACTACATAACCCTAAAATATGATGACACCTTTGAACACGTCGTAATGTATGTAACTCGAAAATACTTTACGACATGTTGCTTGTACGAGTTACGTAGTATAAAACAAATTCGCTTCCACCGTCTGTACGCTTAAATCTTTTAAACTACGCAACGGATTTTAATTCGGTTTTCACCAATAGATAGCGCCATTCAAGAGTAAGGTTCATACGTATAGTTTCATATTGTTTTTGACTATAAATGTTCACCACGTTATTATCTACATTGCACTCATACCCGGGTGGACATTTACAAGTAAAATAATTATAGTTTTAGTAAAACTAAATATTTGTTGATAAAATGTGGGTCATTAATACACCTGCCCCTTTTTTATGTTATAGGGGACAAACGAGCAGACGGGTCACCTGATGGTAAATGACTACCGTCGCCTGTGGGCAACTTAATAGTAACAAGTGCGTTGCCAGGCTTTAAGGGGAAGAGTGGGGGAGAGGGAAGTGTTAGGGCCTCAGTAACTTCACTCACTCGGTGAAAAGCAATGTAATTATTCCTTCACTGCCACCATCCATAAAAAACCACTCCCACATAAAAAATTTGGCGATACAGGCGTGAGTGAACGAATAATTTTTTGTATCATCCCTAATAATGTTAAATTCCGAATACTGGACAGTCCTCTTTATCTATTACACGTCTATAGGGTCTTTTAGTAACTCTGATAAATAGGACCGATCCCAAAGGGTACTGATAAATGGACGCTCTGTCTCCCAAAATCTATGAATCAATCGATCCTGACGCTGAAAAGGTCTACCGTTTTGTATTACAAATGTTGTGTTGGAAGTTTTTAGACTAACTAATGTCCGCCCAGCGTAATAATTTATAACGTATTTCATTAAATTATATTGAAAACAATAATGGTTAATTGAATGTACGCAAAAAAAAATTTTTTTTCATTATGTCAATAGCTACGAATTAAAAAAAAAATAAAAAAATCGGTTGACAGACAGAGGAGAAAATGTTACTGAACTGTTTAGTCTTTGCCAATTTATATACAGATAGGTAACTATCTTTTTTTTTATGTTGCCGATGGACATAAAATGGTAAATTAACATCAGTACCTGCTCGTTTTTTTTTACGTTTTCTAAAAATTAAACCTAGCTTGATCAATTTATCGCCCCCGAAACCCCCTGCATACTCAATTTCATGAAAATTGTTGGAGCCGTTTCCGAGATTCAGATTATATAAATATATACATATATCCAAGAATTGCTCATTAAAAGGTATAAGATTAGATACAGATCATAATTTCCCGTGCCATTTCGACATCAACCTTTAGGTCGCGGTCCGCCAGGCATGATCACCTTGCCTGGACGGAGGATCCTCCCTTTGTGTAGGAGGGACACAACACCAGTTCCACCACATAAGTATTACAAATTTTATCAGAATTAAATCGTTATTTTGTGTTTTATTAGAGGTTAACTGTCTAGAAAATATAAAAAGCAATATTTTATAAACTTTATTCTACACTAAAGTTACAAGGAAAACACAAAATGGATATGAACAATCGTGTAACCCTTTGTTATCTCTAAAAGCAATTTCTTAAAAGCGAGCTTTGAAAAAAGGATAATTATTGGAAATAGGATGAATGTTGTAATAAAAGATAAAAATGTTCAATCAATACGTGGCAGATTACTTCTTGTCTTAGCAGTGAAAAAGCAATAGGTATCCAATTTATCTTATTAATAATGATGAAATGAAACATAATTAGCTGCAATGAGTTTATTTTACACAGTTACAATAATAATAAACCATTTATTTCACGATGTATAGGCCAATAGATCTTTACATAAACATACCTTCTTATCAAAAAGTACCCGGAATTCACCGAAATATACTATATACTTTTTTAAATATTCTGCGTAGTAGCTTTGTAAACAAGTCAGGTTTTGCTGTGTTTTACGAATTTTAAATGTCAAATTTATTTGAGCAAAGAGTTTGTCTGAAATTTTGTGTTTCTAACAAAATATCACGAACAGAAGTAACGAAACGTGAAAATATTAACGGTAACCGGGGACTTAACAATTTCCAAACACAAGTGTACGAGTGGTACAAAGAATTTGAAGCAGACCGTACTGTACTTCATGATTTGCCTCGTTCCGACTATCCTTCCACCAGTATCACTGACATTGAAAAAGTTCCGGCAATTGGCCTTGCAAATCATCGTGTAAATCAGAAGGATAGACAGTAAATAAGACGCGACCGGCTCTCATATCCTATCTTGAACGCAAAGTATTTGACCAAAAACAACGTTCATACAGTTCACCTGACATGGCTCCTGACTTTTCCTATTTTCATACTCAATTTACCACTACGTAGCGAAAAGCGTTTTGGAGACGATTGAGGTGAAAAAAGAGAATTCGTAAAAGGAGGTGAAGGTGATTCCTCAACCAGCCTATGAAAAGTGTTTTGGAAGAGTGAAGGAAGCGTTGAGTTATTTGGTTAAACGGTTCAATTATTGTATTTCATACTAGCAGCGCCCCGCGGTTTCACTCGCGTAAGTCTTGATCCCGTGAGAATATCGGGATAAAAAGAAGCCTATATGTTAATCCAGGTCTCCAACTATCTACATACCAAGTTTCATCACAATCGGTTCAGTAGTTCTGGCGTGAAAGAGTAACAAACATCCATCCATCCATCTAAACTTTCACATTTATAATAGTAGTAGGATTGTAAGCAAAAGGTTACAATATGAAATACAATAATTGAACCGTTTTCTTTGTTATGAAAAATTCCGGTTAATTTTTGCTCAGAATAGCACATACTATAAATTCCATTCCTTGCCATACCTTGGGCACGCAAACACTTAATTTATATAACTGTTTATTGTAGTTTTCAAAATGATAAAATTGAGTTCAGAATCGTAATAAAAAAAATTTAAATCTTCTTTTGGAGCACAATGGTTTACCTTGACGTGTACTTTTCTGTCAAATTTTTTCATGATATACTTTTGTATATAACTGTTATATAGACAAAACATTCGTAAAACCGAATAAAACAATAGTATGAAAAATATTCTGTTCTCCAAATTATTCTTGAGCATCCCATTCGATGCAAGCATGCTTTCGCATCGAGGCACTGCTTTATTACTGGTGCCTGCAGGATGCCGGTAACTCATAAAAAACTATATTTGATTATCCATATAGTACTAGAAACTCAATACTCCAAGTAACCTTATTGTAAAAATATCCACCATGCAATCTAAACTAATATAATAAAGCTGAAGAGTTTTTCCTTTGTGTAATTATTTGATTGTTTAAACACACTAATCTTTGAAACTACACGTCGAATTTGGAAATTCTTTTTGTATTGTACAGAGTATTCATTAAGGAAGGTCAATCGCTGTTTGGTTATAGGAAAAGAGCAGTAACCATAAACGCAGGTGAAACAGCGAGTTTGTGCCAGTACAAATGATTTGTAGCTTACTGTCCGTTACTAAACATAAATGTTGTTTACGTACTGCGTATTATGACTGGCTTGTTGGCCTAGTGGTTAGTGACACTGACTTCCTGATTCCCACCTGAGTCTGGGTGTTCTTTGTGTCCGTTGTTCGTATATTTGTAAAGTCCCCCGCGACACAGGAAGAATTCCTTATGCGGGAGTTGTCTTTTAAAAAAGAAAAGAAAAGAAAGAAAAATAGGTATAAACCTTTCTATGGTTCCTGTAAGCTCGGAAGGATGATATTTCAACTTCCTTTTCGTTACTTAATCGCTTCCTCTCTTTTGTTCTCAGTATTTGTTTTGTCTTACTGTTTAGCGTGCGTTGTTATTATTATTTATTACACTTTACTTTCTCTGAAATTTACAGTGAAATTGAATTATACTTATTTAGGAGAAGAAGACACGATATGATGGGGTCTTGTTTTTACAGACAAAGTACGTAAGGATCTCTTCTTTGGAAACGGTATGGGGAAATTTCTGGTACGCAGCTTTTTGTATGATGTTTATCTTCATCGTTAAAGCATATAGTCACTAATTTCCAACAAACCACAGCACCGCATGAAACGGACGACTTGGCTTTTTGAAGCTCTAATCCTAACTAATATTATAAAGCTATAAAGTGAAGTGATATTGTTTGTTACGCTTTAACCGCCCACGTCAACCATCGTGAAATTATGTCCATTCCTGGCATCGTGTATCCAATAAAGAAAATATATACATACACACAATATATACATAAATATATATCAACCAGAGAAAGTTGGCGAGAGACTGTTCCCGAGGGCTAGAAAAATCTTAGCGACAGAGCCATACTTCGGCAGGTATGGGCCGGCTCCACCGAGTGACACCACGGCCTCACAGAAAACCAGCCGTGTTGCAATGCTTGTGTTGTGTTTCTCCGAGTGCTTGAGGTTGCCGGAGGCCTTAACCCCATCCTTTCTTTCCCCTACTTCCACCCTTCCCCTACTCCTACTTAGAAGCAGACAAAGCCTTTTTGACTCTTGAGTTGCAAGTGTCTATGGGCAGCGGTAGTTACCAAGTTACCATCAAGTGACGCGTCTGCTCGTTTGCCCCGCATCTCATAAAAAAATAAAATAAAAATAACTTTTAAGACGCTACGAAAAAAGTTTGTTTGTGAAGTGAAACTTCTTAAGAATCGTTTTGATTTGAAAATTCGATGAAACCAAAAAGTCACACTAAAAAGAGATAAACATATTCATAAATGGGATTTAGCCTGCGTGAAAATGGGATGGAATACAAGTATAATGTGTCCTATAATCTTCGTATGCTAGCACGTCTTTCAGAAATGCGTCATATTCTACGTGGTGTATCATTCACGTGTATAATTTTTGTGTATTTGCGTATTCAAATTCATTGGCTATTTAGGGCTATTTGAATAATAATAACATTTATATAAATTATGTAAAATTAAATTTATTAACATTAGTAAATTATTTGTGTTGATTTTACTTTTTATTTCTGATTCTCTCGTAGGCTACTTTTCTGAAGTTTCACTTCTGCCGTGTGTGAACTGCACACACACACTTTTTTTAATAAGGCAACGTTGGTCTTGTTACAATTACTTTATTTGGACAACTCGGTGCTGTGAGTAGTAGCTGTGTGTTGTAGTTCGTAGGTAGTGGACTGTAACCAGTCCGATTGAATCGGCAAATAACCCGCATATTGTTTTACACGTCCTATTTCTGTATTAACAACCGATTAATCGAATTGTTTTGTATTTTCAAAAGATGTAAAATCGAACATTGATTGCGCTAGGATCAATAGTAATTTGCACGGGACCCTTTCCTTCCGAGTGAAGCAGGTTCTTTCCGGGCACGGCTGCTTCGGGAAGTACCTGCACTCGGTCGCTAGGAGGGAATTGAGTCCCGCCTGTCACCACTGCGACTGCAGTGAGGACTCGGCTCAGCACACGCTGGCGATTTGTCCCAGTTAGGCGGTGCAGCGTCGGGCCCTCACTGCAGTCATCGGAGTGGATCTGTCGCTACCGGCTGTCATACGCTCCATGGCCGGTAGCGATAGGAATTTTACCGCGGTCGCAACCTTCTGCGAGGAAGTCATCTCGCAGAAGGAGGCGGCGGAAAGTGTCCGGGAGGACGACCTCCACTCGGACTTAATTCGCCGCCGGCGAACCGGGCGGCGGAGGCGCGCTTTCCAACGCCTCATGCCGCCTTGAGTGTGGCCGCGGGTGGTCGGGACGGGTTTTTCCCTCCACCCGCTATAGTGGCCCCCCGCGAGGAAGCGGCGTCCGTGTGTGCCTGGACGTCGCCTAATTGAGAGATTTTACCCGGAGGTGGTGCCCGCGCTTTTGCGGGCAGGCGTTAGGGGGGTCCGGATATCTTAATAAAAGCTGTTTCCGGATCCCTCCTATTTAATTTAAGGCGCAGTACGGCACAACGTGTGGTTTAGTCAGTTCGATTCCGACACACCGCCCCGCCTAAATTGATGACCACTTTTATGAAATAAAGATTTTTGAATTTGACATTTGAATTTTAAAATATAATAACACGCACACACAGAGTCTAACTTCCAAAGTCACATTATACTCAATTTCATGAGGAGCGCAAAATAATTTATTTCAACCACAGGAAGCTACCCCCACACAACATAACAAAAACACACAGTGACAATAAAGATCGCGCGAAATTGTTTCCAAAGAAACAAAGTTCAGTTTATCTTCGTCAGGACTGTGTTAGTCTCATTTTTCTTTTCCGGATAACCTTATCGTACTATGGCTATATCACCAGTTTTACGAGAGATTTACTCGTGTTTTCTCAGGTTGACAAACGACACAGGTGTCATGCGATCACTCACAGTCATAACCTAACCTTGTTTATATTTATTTACCAAACGCGACATTAGTTTCAATTTTTTTATGAAAAAAATACTTACAGACAACCATTTATATATTGTACTAGCTTTTTGCTCGGGAGCAGTACTTTTTTTAGATGGCAACTCCCCTGTGTCTTTTCTCTGTAACCCTGACAACGTGTTTGCAAAATTTAATGATGATCGGTTGAGTAGTTAAGGATTGAAAGCGTAACAAACAAGCTCACATTCGCATTATTATAATACTAGTAGCGTCCCGCGGCTTCACCATGTGAATATCGGGATAAAAAGTAGCCTATGCGTTAATCCAGGTCGGCAGCTATATACATTCTAAGTTTCATCGCAATCGGTTAAGTGATTTTTGCGTGAAAGAGTTACAAACATCCATTCAGCTATGCATCCATCCATCCAAACTTTCACATTTATAATATTAGTGGGATTAGTTAAGATAAGATTTGATAGGAAAATTTATTTGTGTATCATTTATTATAGAAGTTGATTAAATAAAACGCTTATTGAAATATAATTGAAATAAAATACTTATTTACTACTAGCTGCGTCCCGGTGCCGTAGTAATATCGGGATGAAAAATAGCTTATGTGTTAATCCAGGTCTCTAGTTATCTACAAACTAACTTTTATCAAAATCGGTTCTGTAGTTTTTGCGTGAAAGAATAACAGACGTCCATACATTCTCACAAACTTTCACGTTCATAATATTAGTAGGATGATTTTTATCCTAACCAATATTATAAATTTGAAAGTATGTTTGTTTGTTTATATGTTACGATTTTACTCCTTAACGAATGAAACGCTCTAGAAAACGATGTGTATTATATCCTAGCCCAGAATTAATTATTTAATGTTTCTATAGAACGTTACGTAGTAAACCATTCCATCAATTCGTTCTTTTTGGTTATTCCTCTTCATCTGAATCCACTCTTAGCAATAAAGCATCAAAATGTATGTATATAAATCTATAGTCAAACTAATGGTTGGTTAGACCCACTGAGGGTAGGGTTCAGTAGAAATAAATTGACTCGGTTTAGACTTTTCTCGGTAGCGGGGGATCGAATAATGAACTATTGTACTAGCTTAGCGTTTATAGAGATCTTATCTATAAGGAATTGAGCGGTAAAACTTATAAGTGTTGGTGTGCAATAAAGGAGTGTCTATCTATAACAAAAGTTATAATTTGTAATCTCAACGATCGTAATAGGTAATACGGACATTGGTTTCTTTTTTTATTGAACTAGATATGAGTAATATCATTTGAGTATACCTTGCGATAACAGTATTATCATTTATTGCATCTATGGCTAACAATAACTTAGCTTTTTGCTATTAGCGCAGTTTGCTACCGTTTTTTTATTAAGACATTTGAAAACTATTCCTACTTATTGTACTTTAAACAAAAAGTTCTTGAAGACACTTGCGTGATACTGGCTTAACACTTTATGAACTTTTTGTAACACCATTAAAATTGCATGTAAGTAAAAAAAAACAGTACTACATATTCAAATTATATTTAAAACGATTCTACTTCATATACTGAGTCCTTCATGGACTGCGAGTACTTTCCTTTACAAAAGTAAGCACTCTAGTGCATGCACTACACAAAATACTTTCAGCAGTTACCATGTCAAAGAGCACTCAGCCTCTCACTCGAACCACCTGACGACCAACCCGACAAAATGAGACAACACCACATGCCCCAAATGGATTAAGAGAGAATAGAGCCATGGAATTATACATGACGCCCTCATCTGTCACTTTTACTGGCAGCCATTTGCAGAATTTATAAGGGTTGTTCTTTGTCGCCAAATGTATGTTCACTTTTAGAAGTTATTTCGTATGTACAGGCCTTAATATAAGAATTGGAGTTTTGCGAAAACACGTTGAGAGAAAAATCATGCGTTTCCATTTTTTGCAGGGAAGAATAATTTAATATATTTTTGATTATATGGAGTGGTCATGTCAAATGAAATCAGTGATAAAAGACAAGAAACGATTATAGTATATAAATTTCATTAAATAAGGATATTTGAGCTACATGTTTATTATGGAATGCCTCTAGTTGACGGTGTAACTACGTGATTATTTAAAAGTGTGTGTTTATGAATGTGTGCAAATTGGTGTTCTACATTGAGTCTAAAATAAATCACCGATGTTACGACGATAAGCCCTCTAAGGTTACTATATTCCCTGCAAAAGCCTGGTCACGTCACCGGTTCATGGTCACTAGGAGAAGTTGAAACTCCATAAAAATGTCTTGACAATAGAGTTTAGTTTCATCTTAACGTAAATGGGGCTTACTGCGTTTTCTCAGTCAGTAGTAGTCAGTATTACAGTACATGCACTCCGGCTCCAAACAATACATGTTTCACACAAATATAATTATGACATATCCAACCGACGATACGTACCAATTGTCACTGACGATGAAGTATCGTTAAGATTTCATGTTTCAAACATGAGCAGGATTACCACTGTAATCGATCTCATTCTATTTTGTCTTATAATAAACCTTTTATATTATCTGAATAATTATGAATACATTACTGAGTGAAGCCTTACCTATATATTGTGAAACCCACAGTGTACGAATAATAATAAAATATCTGTTTTATTTTCCAGGTCGTTTTATTGAACTTGGCACTGGTCTATTGTTTATAGCTTTCGTTGCTCGTATTTTGCTTTATTTATTAGATCGAATGTCAGCTGGCTTTCTGGTGTGTTGGTAGGTAATCTGTCCCTGTCCTAGTGGCCTCTCCAATCATAATTCATAGGACGGATATGCGGACGGGTACGCGACCCCGGCCTCTTCAAGCTCCTGCAGTCTCCGTCCCGTTTCCCCATCCGGAACTTATTCCTTACTTAAATTAGCTAAAAAATAACGTAAGTTTATTATCCATATTAAGATATATTTTTAAACCACTATTATTGTGATATATAATTTTGGTCAATCATATTATTGAAACACTAAAGTGAATTTGAAACCCAATTATAAGAAAATGAAAGGCAGCCCTAATGCCTCGAATTCCGGTTCTTTTAGATTGAATAGCACGCGATTTATCGAACCTATAGTTATGGTATATTTCCCACAAGTTCTCACATCAATCACTGCTATGTTGTAAGTCAGATTTAGCCCACAATGGAAAAAGCTATACTTAACACCATTTTTTTAATCAGTAGCTGTATTTATGTCTATGTTTCTACATTTGGGGAAGCTAGACTTGTTTCAGGCTCGATAGAGACCCTTTTTCGTGAAGTGGAGTGAAGTCATCTGTCGCGTTCATGTTAAGGATTATTCACATTAGACCGAGCTGGGTGCGAGGCTGCGAACCGTCGAATCCGAGGCACGGTAATATTATCTATCCAGTATTCTATCTTCATACAAACAGTCGGATCGCGAGTCATACCTACGCGCCTCAAGTTAGGTATAAACTCAGTACACAATCAGTTGCGAATGCGCCGCAGTGACGAATGAACGGTGTGATGGTTTTGTAAACTCTAAGTGTGCGATTTGTGTTTTTGATTGAAATAAGTACAAGTACTTACTTAGTATGGCAATGGATTTTTTATACTATTATGGGTGTTTTCTTTTATTAAAAGTCTAATAAAAACACGAAGCCGAACGGGTCAGCAAATTGAAGTGGCAATGGGCGGGGCACATAGCTCGTAGAACGGATGGTCGATGGGCCCAAAAGGTTCTGGAATGGAGACCACGGACCGGAAGGCGCAGCGTAGGACGTCCACTATCGCGGTGGACAGACGGCCCGGGTAAGGATCGCAGGACGTAGGTGGATGCAGGCCGCTTCCAACCGGTCTTCTTGGAGGTCATTAAGGGAGGCCTATGTCCAACACTGGACGTCCTATGGCTGAAATGATGATGATGATAATAATAAAAACACCACATCTATGGTTATTGAACACTTCCTATTTTATTCACAACGAATTGCATTTTTTTTATAAAATATATATTATAATATTTACAATCGCAAAACTTGAAAGAAACTCAAGTAGGTACGTAAGTAGATGAAATTAAAATTCTGTAGACAGGCAGCCCTTTCGCATGTTTACGTACCACGCGTACAGCCGTACAGTAGGTCATTATTTCAATGACAGCGCCGAGTCACAATACTCGATACATAGAAAGGCTCGGCTTTGTTCGTGGGCAACACGTGCTTCGCTCATCCGTGCCGCGGGCGCCGCACGTTGTAACATGAATTACTTAATATAAAATTATTGTAGCATTGCCAATTCGCGGCCTGTACGTGTCACGGCTTGCGCCTGGCACGTTTTTATTGTGATTCATCCTTTAGGCCTTGCACGTTGGAGTATAACCGCAAATGTGTTTTTAAGAACACTGTTTGTCGATAAAAACATTAGACACCTAAACGTTCGAAAAGTTAGAAACATTGAAAGCCTGTAAGATCCATTAAAAACTTTACGAAAGCTTTCGAAGCGCTAAGTAAACATGTCTTACAATTACCGTCCGTAAGTGATGCCATTAATAACTTAATGTTCAAACTTTGCCAGACTAACCCAAGTTTTGCAGTGTTTGTTTTCATTTCTTGAAATACATATAAGCATTCTATAAATATACTGATTGTATAATGCTAATAGTAAATATTGTTTAAAATAACTAACAAATTATCTTTATGATAAAAATAATACTTACTGATATTGAGCGCCCGTGAAGCAGTTGCGTCAGCAAACCCCCCGTATACAGCGCGGTATACACGCGTCTTAATAATCAGTTCGAGATCTAATCGAATTAGGTGAAGACACGGGCTCCACCGAACGTGCTCCGCAATCATCGTGTCACTTAGGCGCCCATTACACGGTAGGTTTTGCTGACAGTTTTGCCACAATCAAAACGATGATTGACGAATAACCTATCGTCTAAATAGGTTGACGCAGCTGCTTTTTTAGTAGTGATAAATAGGTACCACTCACGAAAGTTTTTATTCTGCAACATTTATTCAGATGCGCCGAAATTTTTGTATTTTTCTTTAAATCTACTTACGAGTATAACTCTTTCTTGTAATTTTTAAACTAAGTAATTGTCTATCGCTGACATCAAGCCAATCATTTTAGCTTCATTACACGAAAGTCGTACCCCGAGCGTTATCGACACATTGCCAATGGAATGATCTGACTGTTTTGATAACTCACCGTTGACGTAGATATTTGGTAAACTTGGGAACATGCTAGTACGGTCCTTTGTAATTACAGAAAGTAGAATTTGTATAGTTAAATATCCAGCGCTTGTGTTTTAAGTAAAAAGACCCACAATAATTCCTAATTCTAAATGTCTCCATATTACCCTTCTACTAAAATAGGGTAACGACGTTTACATTCACGAGGATATGTGGCAGGCTTACCTTCTATATCTCCTACAATCGGAGCGCATTAATCACACGGTTGAAAAGCCGAGCTTTCAAGCCTCACCACCGCACCGGTTACAACGGGTAATCTAGCGAAAAATTGTGAAGAAAAACATTAGAAGAGCATATATATGTGGTAGGGAGGTAGTTTCTATATCTAAAGTTTGAAGTTATAATGTTATTTTACATATAGACAGTTGTAAAGCTGAAGATGATGAGTGAACAAATGAAACTTGAAGGAGACTTATCGCGAGCGTTTCTAATGATGAATAAATCACAGCCCTTATTTTCCCTATTAGAGGTGCCAATAAATAATTGTGATTTTGGTTGAGAAATACGTGTGTACAATGATCTATTTATTTCTTATTTATATAATAACAAACATAAAGGCAATTACAGGTTTTCGCTAACAGCACGGCAATGTTGAATTTACTTATATAAATTGTAGAAAGGCAGTCATTGCGTTTATTTCATGTTAATACTATAATTTTTTAAAGTTTCCAAACTAAGCATCTGTCTCACCGACTCCACTTTAGTGTTGTATATATAAATGTCATGAAAAAAAAAAATTTAAACTCATAATTTCAGCCATATAATGTCAACATCTACCTACATACACAAACTACATATACAAACTAAAATTCGATTATTTATCTAAAATTAGACTTAAAAAAATATAGGCTTTTTTTTATGCTAGGCCTGGCCTATTTAAAGATGTTACCTTGCCTGAAACTGGTCACAAAAAAAATTTACTTACGAATCTATCCAATTATGATGACTATTGATGACATATGGTTATATATAATTCAAAAGGTTCTTTTTTTTTGCTCGTGTTTGCGAAAACGAAAATTAACGACCCACCATTTAACTCTGGTTCATTTAATATTACATTAAATTAAGCGTTACATATTGGAAACCTTTCCAGAACATTGATTGAGGCGAAAAACTTATCTCTCACCCTAATTAGTCAACCCTAATGATTGCAACCCAAAAAAAGATACCTTCAAATATTAAAGAAAAACAGACGATAAATAGATTAACTGCTCTAACTAATACACAAAACTGCACGGATGGCGCAATGGTTTAAGTGGTCGCTATGCCACTATGCCGCACCGGTTGTTGTGGGTTTAAATTTGTGTGATCCACAAATAGTTGTCCCAAGTCTAGGTGTTTTTGTGTACATTATTTTAATGTTTGTGAGCCCCCACAGGAATATCGTAATGCGGGAGGTGTATTTTATAAAAAAAAAAACATTGTTAAAAATCATATTTTCAAAGACATTTCTGTCGACTTTTCCGTGGTATCCTCAGTACAGTTGAGCATTATACGACGATGTGATATATTAGATAAACAGAAAATTCGTACGTAATTCGAGGCTTATGATCTGTGAGTTAATAATAACAAATGAACACATCTCACACACGGCAGGATCCTGATATAGAGGTCTAGCAGCTTTAACATTAATCAAAACTTGCATGCACGCTTGTCAGTTACTGATGCTTTTAACTAGGCCCTTCTACAGTATACTGCCGATCTGGTCATTATGCTATTAAGTGTAAAATAAGCACAGAAACAAAAAACACCAAAAAGGTTGAGCTTACATTTGTGTGTATTTACAGCACTCACAGCTCAATATATATTGGTTATACGCACCCCAAATTGCGCAGATATGAAAATGCGAACAAATTATGTAGGTATATTATGAACGGAACACATACAATACATAGATTAATGAACAAGAAACAAGAAGCGTTGTTCGACTACTATTAGCAATATGTATACAATATGTACTTAGTACCATTAATCGTATCAGATTAGACTTTGCATAACAATACAATGTGTTAGAGCTAACCGACTTGCGAAGCGTTTCGTTACATTCTAATATATGCGAACGTGAATTTGTTTGTTACGCTTTCATGGCTTAAGTCCCCAACCGATTATAGAAAAAATGGTACAGAGAAATTAAAAATACTCAGGACTCGAAAATCCGTTCAACGATTACTAAAGAGCTGATGACCTTAAAACGGCTGAACAAATTTTCTTGAAATATATCTAAGAACATTTTCACTCAAGTTCATCCGTTTGGGAGCTACGATGGCAAAGACAGACACACAGATATCTCAAACTTATAACACCCCTCTTTTTGCGTCAGGGGTTAAAAAGAACATAGAGTATCTATTTTTCATTCCGAAAATATATTCAAATGAAATCAAATCAAATCAAAGCTATTTATTTCAATTAAACCAATGATAGGTATTTTTGAATTGTCAGGAGTAGGAGTCAGTCAGACTAAGTCAGTCGTCAGTCAGTCGTGTTTTTTAAGAGATAGAAAAATAACTTTTACGCGAGCAAAGCCACGGGGAAAAGCCTCTTAATATTATATGACACACCTCACACAAGGCCTTCTAATCTCAAGCTTGGTAGAGCCTGTACTATGGTAACCAGACTGGTGATAATACTTATATACTATATATTACTAAATACATACATAGATTATTTACACCCAGACACAGAACAAATGATCATGCTGATCATGCAATTGTTTGTCCTGGGTGAGAATTAAACCCACGGCCTCTGGCACAGCATTCAGGATCACTTACCACTAGATCAACAGGCTATTATTACGGCTACAGCAGTATTATTAGATAAATAAATTCCGGAGCCTCCTAAATATGATAAGGAATATTCTAACTAACATTATAACATGTGAATGTGGTTGTTTGTTTGTGTGTTACTGATTTTACGGCTTACTTCACTTTTTTATGGAACCGCTTTGGAAATGTAAATTATCTAATAAAAGAAAATTGAATAAGTTATAATTATCTTTTAAAAAAAGTATCACCGACTTCAATGCGCCTCAAAATACCCAGTGTGCCTGTACATTTGAAGAGATCCTTCCCTGACCTGATGACCATTGGACCACTTGGGAAGTATAACCTTTCAAACGAAAGAAGAATTTTCCAAATCGGTCCAGGCGTCTTTGAGTAATGGGTGATCATACATAAAAAAATTATATTTACAGTGGAGTATAGAACTTCCTCCTGTTTTGAAGTTGGTTAAAAAGACTTTCTTTATCTTCTTTTAAAAATAGGTATATATTTTGGTAACAGAACAGTTAGAACATCGTCAACAATGCGTACCATTAAATAATACACATTTCTTCATTCAAAGGAAGCGGACGATCGATTGTAAAACGCGTCGAGGTCGCGCGTGTCAAGGTCACGACCACACCCCTTGAGTGATTGTCTTTAACGTTAGATAAAGACAACCCTTCATATCCTGTACTACTAAGGTTTCTGTCTACCTGAAGACCTTGGTCTTTGAAACAATTCTATCTTAACTCTAAAATCTATTTACTTGCGTCTAATTGCGACTTGAATTGGCGGCTCAGGAATAGTTTTTGAAGTGAAAACTTCTTTAGGCACGTTTGTGCACTTTTGCTATGGGGAAAAAGCGCTGAACTCGTGACCGTCACGCTAATAATACATATATAGATCCACTAGAGGACGCTAATCTAAGCATTGAGTTCTGTCAGCTACTTATTAATTAATGTTACCAACCTGCTAATTTGATGTTTTTTGTGCTTGTGAAGACTCCCTCGTACCATCACCCCAACGGGGCTTTCGGTTCGGCGGTGTGTCGGAATGGAACTGACTGAAATCACACGGTGCGCCATACATGTATCCCTCATCTGTGGCATTCATGTATTTTCGAAAGGTCGTCAAAAGGAGGTTCTTTACATTGATTGTAGCTTTCGCCTTTTCACTCTACTAGTAATGTCTCTAAAATTATAACTTCATTATGTGTTCTTTAAAAAGGATGACTCAGATTTAATGAATTTTATGAACAACTAGGTGCCCTCCCTTGTCAGCTGTCACTCGTTAAGTTTTCTTAAATTTAAAAATTTTCGTGCAAATTTCTTAATTTTTTCTTTCATAAGAACCTTCTCCTGACAATTACAAACACAAAAAAAGGAATTAGCGAAATCCGTCCAGCCGTTCACGCGTGATGCCGTGACCAAGAGAAATAGGTATACATTTTTATATATACCTATAGATGATTACTATGTCGTAGCCGCTTCTGAGCTCGCAATTTTTATGAAATACATTAATTGTGAAACACATATAAAGTTTATGCTCAACAAACCTATACCGTATCATTTTTAGGGTTCTGTATCTGAAAGGCAACCGACGGGATCCTATTACTAAGCCTCCGTTGTCCGTCTGTCCGTCCCTTTGTCAGTAGGCTGTACCTCATGATCCGTAATAGATTGACAGTTCAAATTCACAGAGTATGTATTTGTGTTGCCGCTATAACAACAAATAATAACATTGTAATAAAATAAATGCAAATATTTTTTTTTTGCTTTGCATTAAATCCTCTGCGAGTCTGACTCGCACTTGGCCGGTTTTTATTAATAGTTTCAGACCGGTGTCAAGCATCACAAGTTTGACACGGCAGAACACTTTACTCCTAGAAGGGCCCCGTCGAGTCCGGAACTAGTCGGCCATTCTTGAAATACACACGTAATAAACTCCTTTCATAAATATGAATACCACTCACGAAAGTTTTTATTCTAATATACTGTATCAACTCCAAAAACATTACCTAACACGACCAGCTTTCAAACAATCCAGTCTTATTCCAATAAAGTACCTAGAAAGCCTTTTATCGTAACTATATTACTAGTAAAGCTATTTAGTACCGGGAATAGAGTTGTTGCATTTGTTCGAATTGTACTGGTATAGGATTTGAGTCACGGAGCAAATTGCATTAGAAGCATCGCATAGCTGTGCGATCAAGGGCTTACAAGTTATTGGACATAAAATTTTTGTAAAAGCATTTTTAAGCTTGGAGTACGTGTGTCGTTTACTGATAAAGAATATCTGATTCTAGTAATTTTAAACTAAATGGCACATAAAGCAATTTGAAAAACATTATGATTTTATTAGTGAATATTTTGAACAGTACTCTTAACACATCATTTAATTAATAATTATTAATTAACAGACAAGAATCGAGAATCAGTTCAATCAGTTCAACTCATGAAGCGTTTAAAACTAGCGTTTAAAAGCGTTTAACACTAACACTATTGTACCTGAAGATCTGACTTTTAAAAAGAGTGGCCATGAGTTTCTTTGCCAGTATTCTTCTCATAAGGCCCTACGCATTTTGGAAACTGGAAGTTATAGATTGACACAAACAGGCAGTAGATTTTGGTGTTTTTCACCTAATTTACCTTGACAATCCAGTACATGCTGTGGCGTCTGTTTGTGCCGATCTATGATTTTAACTCTAGCTTAAATTTAACGTTCATAAATGTCACTTAGTGTCTTAATTGAATAAATGATTTTGAATTTGAATTTGAATTTGAAAAGCCTTAATAAAAAAATGTTTTGATCGAACATTTTGACAATGAAATAGTTTTAGAATTTACAATTGATAACATAATTAAATAGTAATTAAATTGGTCGCTCTCCTATATATTGCTATACCTACCCTATTGGGTTTATAATATTATATACGTACTACATATAAATTATTAACATCTTTAATGTGACATATATGTTTGCAATAAACGATTGAGAATTGACACTATCCATCGAATGTGTTGTAAATTTCAAGCACATCCGCCCAGCCGTTTCATAATGAAAAAGTGTAAATCACACTATTGTCATTGACACACGCTCACAAACTTACAAATTTATAATATTAACAGAGAAATTACATTTCAATACATACTTTTTAATAAATTTGACAATAACACATTTTACTTCCATTAACAAATGAATGTAAGTACATTTAGGTTTTCCAGGACAGAAATTTTAAGTAGTAGCACAGAGACAAGATACATGCGATCCGTCTATTGGTAAAGGCTTCCTCCTCACTACATAAGAACAAAATATCTCAGGGGGTAATACACGCCCACCTAACCTGAATTACATAAATAAAACAATATTAGGTTATTGATTAAAATTAAATTAAAGAGAGGTTACTGAAGGTCCTAACCCCTCCCTCTCCCCCTACCCGCACTCTCCCTCTTCCCCTACTCCTACCTTAAAAGCCGGCAACGCAACTGTGACTCTTGAGTTGCAGGTGCCCGTAGGCGGCGGTAGTCACTTACCATTAGGTGAACCATCTGCTCGTTTGCCCCCTATCCCATAAAAAAAATCCCTTTACATAATTGATTATCATGCTACAATAACTTGTTCATTCAGTACACTTACTATGCAACTGGAATAGTAAACAACAAATATTCGCCAATGTTTTCCTATACGTCCACACAATGTAATTCGGCTGAAAAAGAAAAACAAAATGGCGGACTGGAATGCAAATAACATTGGTAAACAAACAGCCAGCAATTTTGTCTATTTATTTTCGGCATTAGTCATTTATGTTCGGGTATAGAATACATAATTATCTTGTAACATTAATACTATAATAATACAGACTAGAGTTCGCCAGGTGATCAAATTTCGACCATAATTCATTCGGTTTATTTTATTGGCCAGTATAGCTTGAGATGTAATAAAATTGTATAAACTGACGTGCCATAACAAATAAACATATATACGGCACGTTTGTAGTTTGATGCAGCCATTTTCACGTAATTTTTGTATTTGTCGACGAATATTGTTACATTTTTTTATCTTTCTGCACATCTTGTTCGGGAATCGATTTTCTAAGATTTTTGCCCGTATGTCTCCCCACAACATTAGTCCCTGAAACATATAAGTTCTACAAATTTGGTATCCGGATTGCAAATCTTTTTCTGTTCTCAAAATAATCCCCCATACATCGATATTCGTCACAGTCTATTTCTTAAACTAAATAAAAAAGTGCAAGTTCAGACAAATAAATCAGTATAACCTGCTGGTACTTAAAATAGGATACCTGTGCTATAAGTACCATCGACCTCTGCATTATCATAGGTATTCCGATCTTAAACAGGTGACAATGCTACAAAGATCGACTTAAAAATATATTACAATACAATAACAGCTTGAATATTGAAAATATAAATACATACACAATATTAGTAATGACATTAACTGATAAGAAAAACATGCAATTAAGTTTAGGAATAATAATTATTAGTAAACCTTGAGCGCGTGTGTAATGTGTTTATAGTGTGCGTGTGTGTGTGTGTAGGTGTGTGTGTTTTTGTGAGTATGTGTTCGTCGATGCATTGTTTACTTATAAACTGGTTACTTATTTCGGTGGGACGAAGACGTTTCTGCGTTTCATCATAGCTAAGTTCTAGAAGCCAGTCTGTTTCAATCCTTTTACATTATCCTATAGCAAATATTATTTCAGTTTTTCATAGTCTTCAAATTTATTACATCCCCATACTTTATTGTAGTGATTATCAACAACATTCGAAATGTTATTGTCTAATAATATTACAGTAAATCATATCTACGCCCGAATTATTGCCTGAGCCTATAACAAGAATTTATTCCGAGTGCCGACAACTTGCCAATAGAGGTAGAATCATATTCATAACATAGACGTTCCCCGACCAAGTAGGGTGACTATGATTCAATAAGGTATACTTAGAATATTTGGTGCTCAGTCTGAACTATTTCCTTCTTGCACTAGTGGGAGAGCTATGCTTCGGCACGTATGGGCAGGCTTACAGAAAACCGGCAGTGAAGCAATGGAATTATTGCTTCACTGCCTGCTTCACTTCACTGCGGCGAAAGCCGAGTGAGTGAGGTTAACGGAGGCCCTAACCCTTCCCTCTTCCTCCCTCAATTCCCCGCCCCTTATTCCCCTCTTCTCCTATTCCCACCTTAAAGGCCGGCAACGCACTTATGATTTTTGAGTTGCAGATGCTCATGGGCGGCGGTAGTCGCTTACCATCAGGTGAATCGTCTGCTCGTTTGCCCCCTACACCATAAAAAAACTATTTATCAATTTTATGTAATGTATGGGTAGTTGTTATTAGTTTTTTGAGTTTTATAAATACTATAGTAAAAAACGTACCTTATAAATAGTAAATATAGTGCAGAAATTATTTAATTTTAATAATTTTAATTAACAGTACGTAAAATATTTAGAAAATAGTTTAAGATGCATCTACAGTAACTACTGCTTTAATGCTAGAACAACAAAGTTTGGGCTCGAATCCTATCATGTTGGTAACGTAAGCCACGTTACCAACATGATAGGATTCGAGCCCAAAATCTCCCAATTGCTTATTCGCTTTCCCTTCCCTTCACGCTTCTAAAATATCCGAACAATTTAAAACGTATAGGCACATGTTTCCCCCACGCGGGGACACTGGTATCGACAACTCATATTTCACGGATAGGCGCGATTAAACACCAATGATTTACGATGTCCCCTCTACGCCAACTATAGGTATCTAGATCGAGGGAGCTTCGTATAAAGAAAAAAACATTTTTCATGCTTTCATCGTAAATGAAGTTTAACAAAAAGTGTAGAAGGATCTCAATGGATCTCAATTTAGTTGTATAAAAAAAAAATGTGTGTTTGCGATTTACACACGGCAGAAGTGAAACTTCTTAATTAATTAACCAAAGAATTTTAATACGCAAATGCACAAAAATTATTCACGTGAATGACACAAGAAGGCTTCGTAGTACACAGGCGCAAAGACACGTGCTGGCATACGAAGATTGTAGGAAACACTGTAGACTTGTATTCTATCTCATTCTCTCGCAGGCGAAATCCTATTAATGAATGGTTGTCTCTTTTTAGTGTGTGGTTTTTGTTTCATCGAATTTCAAATCACAACGATTCCAAAGAACTTTCAATTAAAAAAATCGCGCTTTAATGGTAAACCGAATTAAAAAGTAAATAAGAGTTCCACTCTCCACCTCCTGGTTTCATCATCAGACCATGGTTACCAAGTCCAATCGGTAGGGCTCGACAAAACTAATCATATGAGCCCCAACACGAGGGGTTTACTAGTAGCCACTGAAGAATTCCACTATCCAACTCCTGGCCCCATCATCAGATCAGCGCCAAGATGCCAAATTATAGTATAATCATTCATATAAGTACATACAAAGGTAGAGTAGAGGTAGAGGTAGAGATCGCTTTTAGCGATAAGACCGCCCATTGTACCTAACACTACCATTAGTATTAAGATCATTTGTATTTATATGTATAAGATGTTTGATACGACAATTACAAGTAGTTTTTTTTTATATTAAGGGGGTAAACGAGCAGACGGGTCACCTGATGGTAACTGACCTGCAACTGAAGAGTCACAAGTGCGTTGCCGGCCTTTGAGATGTGAGTACTCTCGAGTCGAGTGGTATCGGTCCGGAAATACCGCAGGCGACAATTTGTTCCAGAGATTGCGTGAGTACATTGAGTGCGAGGCAGAAAATTCAAATATTTAACTTTATTTATATTTAAAATAGTTGGTTAGTTAGCAGTGAAGCGAATAAAAGCATGTTAAAATTATCTCAATACAATTTTCAGAACGTTAATATTAAGATGGTTACGTTACTCGTTAAAAAACTTTTACAGGCGCCACTAGCCTCATAAAGTAGTATTATTGGCAGTTCAGTGTATAATGCTTAGTACTAAGTTATACATTGTAAATGAACTTATCCAAAATAAAGACACTTTGAAATGAAATGAATATTAACATGGAGAACGCATTGAAATTTTCACTCAAAACTGTGGCAACCTACAATTGGAAAAATATCTAGGCTCTACGTTATTTTTAGTAAGTATAACATAAAACGGAACCAATTAAATTATTTGTTATAATCATATTGATTTGAAGTGAACAAAATATTAAAATATAATTATAGCGTATCACAATTCACAACACGATGTTTCGGTTTGTTCAAAACTTTTCTTAAATAATTAGGATGAATGGCTGGCCTTCTTAAAATTTTATTTTCAAACATTACGAATTACACCGACAACTTTATTTTTATCTCAATGTACTGTTGTCGTCTATTCGTCTTTAAAAGGTTCCTCAAGTTTCTAGAACTTTCTCAAAAATTACAAACAATTTCAAGAGGTATCTGCTAATGATCAAAGTTTAGTTACAAAAATAAAACTTTTGAGACGATTCGATCTTTCGTGGGTACTATTAATAAACCCCATACTATTATTGATGTTATTAATAAATTTAAATTTCGGAAAATGTCATCTACGATCCCACTACTGTGTCTCTTGTGCAGAAGGATCAGGACCTGAGCAATAGAAATTTTAAATATAATAAATGCATTTCCTTGGTAACTCCTTAGGCCTCAATCGGGTAAAATAATGAAGGTAAGAAAAGATGTTGAAACGCTCAATGACTTTACGCCCTACCTTATATTATATTATTTACCTTGAATGAGGGCGTGTATGTACGTATGTACTATACGTAATCAACATAACTTACTACAGCTTTAAAATAGAATAGTTTCTAAAGTTATTTAAAGTTTTATAATTCGTGTGGGTGTGAATTTAATGTATTAGATAGCTGTCGACAACTTCCATTCTCTATTTTCATATTTGGAAGTAAGCCATTTTAGTTAAAAATCTTCCTGACAGTTTTAGATGCGGCATTGGATTCATGCGACCATTAGTAATAAGTAATTTTATTTTCCAATACGAATTTGTCATAATTTCTTTTTTAAATAAAGTTTGCCATCATACTATTCTGTTACGCATACCTTTTCAACACTTCATTATGCAGCTTGAGATGATCATCATCATCATCTTTATTCACTTATTTGTAATCACTTACCTGCACAAACTTTTGTCAGGGCTCAAATTCAAAAGAAAGTATAGAAACGAAAAAAAAACAACCAACAAAGAAGTATTTTAAGTGTATATCTATGGTCTTCGGATTTATTTTTCGAAATAAGACTACGAAATTACAATAGGTATATTACACATAATAATAAATGAAAATTTACTTTTACATATTCATTACATTAAAAATAAATGTTATAAAATATAACTCACGATCTCATGATTCATTATAGAATTTTGAATACGTTAATAAGTTACTAGACTATTGTACTACTGGTTATTTTATTTATGTTTTTCCAATGTACATCTATTCACCTTCCTCTCTATAACATTTCTCTATTCTATAAATCGCAAAGCCATGGTTACCAAATAGATAGATATGTACACCAAAATTAATTGAACGATGTGTCCGATTGAATAATTCACCACCTAGTTATTAAGGCTGGTCCTGGGGTCTTTAATTATCTCCAATATTCACCCCTTCTAACTGTAGTATATTCTCAAGGATAAATTATGCAATATTATGCTAAACAGTTTATAGCAACATTTGGGATAATCCCCTCCTTAAGTTATTCTCATGTACATAGTATATTGTTTTTACAACTTCGCCTTGTAGACACTAGCCCCTTGTACCTACTGAACCAAAGTTTTCCGCTAGGAAAAAAATCCAATATGATACCTACCAATACAGTTTAAGAAGCTTAACTAGACGAATGTAGTATTTATTGTAATCTCATTTATTAATGTCATTTGCTTCGGCAACTTACTTAAGTCTTAATAGTAACTTAGCATAAACATTATCTTTTAAGCATAGAACATATGCTTAGTGCTTACAGTCAACACAAATCTCCTTTAAATTCCAACATAATGACAGCTTGATTTACTATTTTTATGCAAACGAGTATCCGGCTTAAACACTTCATATTCTTATCCGTCTTTTTGAGGTGGCTTCTTAATTTAGGGCATCGATTAAATTATTATTAGTCATAACTACTACTAATAATTATTATTAGTCGTAGTTATGACTAATGTCTAAATAAAATACATTTTCTTACAGCAAGCGCTTCCTCCTACTGCTACTGTAATCTTACTTTTCTTTACGTCTGCTTACTTTTTCTCATTAGTTTTATGGTTATTTTATGGTTTATATAGCTTGAAATTTGAAGGACAGTAATAATTTCTTCCAAATACTTACATTTGTTTAAACGGCTATATATTCTTGAAATAATACGAGTACCAATACCAATATTTAATTCAAGAGCATATTCAATTAAATTACATTAATGATTATTAACGCAATGGTTTGGGTATGTGTAATAGGTGTAATAATAATATTTGTATAATATTTCAATAGTATATCACGGAACTTGAATGTTTAAAATTTTATTAGATTCAATTTATACATGCCTAAACACACACACACACGCACGCACACATATATACCCACACACAAGCAAAGATCACACGAACACACACACACACACATAAATACTCACACGCACCTTGTACGAAACTGACCCGAACAATTCTATAACATTGTTAAAAATTCTTAATTTATTTTTATATTCAACACGCATGTTTAAAAAATTCTTAATTTATTTTTATATTCAACACGCGTGTTTAAAAAATTCTTAATTTGTAACTGTAGAACTTAATGCTTACCGTTTGTCTTCCTGATGTGGGCGTTAATGGCTGCAACACAGTTATACGACTATAGCAGCCATTATCAACTATATTTTTACAGTGCATTTTGTTATTTTTAGTTCCAAATATAAACTTTTTATTTTCAATTTGTACTTGAGTGGAGATAAAGCTAATGAAATTTTCCGTTCTAAGCCCAGAAACATGACGGTTACTTATAACACTAGCTTGATTAACGTTCGCTGGGAAGCTCAGCATTCATTAACTAGTTTAGAGTAACTGTTGGTCGATGCACTAGAACTAGAGATCACCCGGTGGCCGAATTTCGACCATGGTTGATCTCATTGGCCATTATAACTTGAACTGTCATTGTATCGACTTACGTTCGATCACAGGTCAAGACATATACTGGACGCACGTATCTTGATGTAGCAATTTTCAAGTAATTTTTAAATTTGTAAGACATATTCTTTTAGAATTTTAGCTTTTTGCTATATATAAACTTTAAGTATACAACATTTCACGTTAATACGATGACGAATGTTTTTTTTTAAATAGGGACAAAGAATTCTCTTCACGTATTAACATACCAATAACATCTGAAGTGAAAAGTGGAATTTTCTAGAAACAATTATGCATTTAATACTATTTTGAAGTTGCAATAAATTAGAAGAGTTTTTATTCAATTCTAAGCATAACTTAGGTGTAACTTAAGTATACATAGGTAATGTAAAAATGTAGGCATGTAAAACTTAATTCTTATAGCAGCGTTAAGTGTGTATATACGACTGCCCCTCAGCGTGGCATTCTGGATTCCATTTCCGGGTCGCACAGCATTGGATTTTCCTGGGTATTGTGCCCAAAAAATACTCTGTTGCAATCTTGGAGTTGGAAACTGCTATGCTGCTGCTAATATTACTTATGCGACCTTACATAAGCTGGTGACAACACTCTGTTTAACCATTCGGGTGGATAATGTATAATATTGTGTACATCACGCGCTACCAGTAGTGTGGAAAAATGTTGTTGTACTGTAGATTCGTAGAGTATGTATATATTCTTTTTAAATTCAGTTTCTCTACCTTCTTTATAAATACAAAGTTAACTAAACATAATTGCCTTAGTATTTCACGAAGTTTTGGCACTTTCGGAAGCGTTCTCAATGTGAAGGCAACCATTTCTTCGTAAGTTTTCAAGCACTTTTAAGTAGCATGAAAGGTTTTTTGGCGAAATATGATATTTAATTTAGATATTACTGTATATTTACGAATAAATTAGTGATATAACGACGTAAAATACATCAAATCTTTTAGTCATTATGTATGACTAAAAGATTTGATGTATTTTAGCCCTTTATTTTTGCTATTTCGCCGTATTTGAGTAAAAACGAAACGTTACAGCGCATTTCGAGCATAATTAACCTTGAACATAAAATAATAATTATAAAAAATTGTCTGATCCCAAACTAGACAGAGCCTGTACTATGGTAACCAGACTGCTGATAAACATACTTATATATTTCTAAATACATACATATTATAGATAAATTACACCCAGACACAGAACAAATGATCATGCTCATCACACAATTATTCGTCTTGGGTGGGAATCGAACCCACGACTTCTGGCTCAGCAGTCAGGGTCACTAACCACTAGACCAACAGGTCAGTCGAAAACTAATTAATGTATATTTATTCGTCGTCATTAGCTTTGTATTGTATAATTCATATATGCTCTGACTTAAACTAAATATAATGTATATAATATACTTATAATGCATGCCAGGCATTAGCTAGTTACGTATTAAAAAGCATCTGAAATATTTTTTCGAATACTAATAAATACATAAGAATATAATAACCGATTACATTTGAATTAGTTTTCGAAATGAAGGCACTTTTTCAACTCGGCTTCACATGGCACACTAATAGTCCACAATAGGAAAAAAATCACATTTGAGGTTGAAATAGTTCATTTACCCGCTACCTCATATAATACTTGATTTTCCCCTCAAAAAATAACATTATAACGACCTCGTAACTCGTAGCCCGGTTTTCTGAAAGTTTTTCAATTAGTACGCCATTCAACTTAGAGGTTGATAGATTTTTACTTTAATGGTTTTTATCACGCAAACCACTTAATATGAAATATGGAACTCTTGTATTTATTTTTCTGGAATATAAATGTGTTATAAATTTATTAGTGAAAGTTCCGTACTCGAAGGATCTAACCGTATTCAATACATATAGCCTGTTTTTATTTGTGAGATGCTTATGATTACTACTATAATCCCAATGTTCGTGGGTGAGCCATGCTTCGGCACGTATGGGCCGGCTCGACCGAAGTGATACCACGGCCTCACAGAAAACGATGAAGCAATTCTTGCATTGCTTTTCACCGCGTGAGTGATGTCACCGAAGGCCCTGACCCTTCCCTCTCCCCCCCTCTTCCCCCCTATCCCCTCTGCCCGCACTTCCCTCCTCTCTTCCATTTCCCCTACTCCCATCTTAAAGGCCGGCAACGCACTTGTGACTATTGAGTTGCAGGTGCCCATGGGCGGCGGTAGACATTTACCATCAGGTGATCCGTCTGCTCGTTTGCAACCTATAACATAAAAAAAAATATATATATATTACAAATGCGAAAGTGGGTTTTTTTGTAACGCTTTCACGTCTTAATTACTACACCGATTATCATGAAACACATTTCAACACGTTGTCAAAACAGGACATAAAGTACCTACCTTTTGATATTACGATTCTTAAAGATACCTGGTTTGATTAACAAAATCTACACGAACACGAGCGAAGTCACGAGCAAAAGCTAGTGATACTGTAAAAACATTACAGTCTATAGTGGTGGTGTATTGCATAGACTTATTTGTAACAAAATAGGACCCTATTGTCAAAGGATTAAAGTGATATTTCCATCACAATTTTTAAAATGTACTCTGAATTTCACGTAACAGAAAGTTGCCTAGGAATATCGTGACGATATTTTTTTGCACTTATAAGCTTACATTTAAAATGGGTGGGATCGTAATCATGATCATACAGTTAGTAGAATTATTGTAAATCGCTTAATTACGCAGTTTGCAAAATAAATTATTTCGTCAAGTGTCGCAATAAAAAAACTTAAAATACATACTCTGAAAATTGTCATCCAGTTTTATTTCATCGATTTTAATTTAGATTATAATTGTTAAATTAACATTAAAAGTTGGCAATACTAAGGCGTGACGTCACGCCTTAGTATTTCATACAATAATGTACGGACGCTACCGTTTTGACGTTTACTAAAGATACTGATTTGACTTGACAGTCATCTAAATATTGTAACTTTTTATTTCATTTATTTTTGGGAAGGAACTGATTCCCAACATACAGCTCACTCTCGTCTGGGAATCAGAGTTTACTCAGTAGCTGTATAGTATTATTTGTTACAATAAAAAAATATTATTATTATTTTCACAAAGTAATCAAGCAACGAGCTCAATGATTATCATGTTAACAAAACTATGAAGGTGATTTTAAACCTAGCTACTTGTACGTGCTTATGTAGTACAAGCAATGCGGATATCAAAACAACCGTAATGCCATCAAATTGGCATGGCCATTGAGTTGGAAAGTATTTCAGTGGAATGTTTCAAACGCTACTAATGAACCTTGCATTTGCTTTAATGATCATAGGATCGTTAAAGTAATGGATGGACATTATACTTCATATATAGATAGTGGAACATGCCACCAGTTTTCGCTTCTATTAGCCTTTGGTTGAAGAAAACGTGGAAATTGTGGCGACATTCATTCAACAAAACACACTACAACGTCATCTAGCAGAGACAAGTTGAACTATACGGTAACTTCTAATTCTGCATCACGCAATGATAGTTCTTGCGACGATTAGTGAATATAAAACTTTTCAATATGACCATTGGGTCGTGGTCCGGCAGGGATGATCACGTATGTAGCTTGGTCGGCTCCTTCCTACGTTAGAGGGACGCAACGACGGGTTCTCCACAATAATACTTTACAGTCAGAATAGTTTCTTACTGTGTCTTAATAACTGTGGCTGCATAGGCCCATAGATAAATACCTTAATCAGGTATGTTTATCTAAATTACGGTATTTATCTACGGGCCTATGCAGTTTAAAATGAATGATTATTATTATTGTATTAAATTTATATTTTATATACATACACGTAAGATTAATGACTGCCGATTTGATCAACTGTGTTCAGAGAGGTATGAGTCGTTATCTATATTTACAGTCGACTAATCATTCGTCGCCAGTCGCCTACAAAATAGTTACAAGCAGTCGCCACAGTGAGGTTTTAGTTCGTATTTAGTTGAACATTTTCAAGTTTGTTCTGGCAGCTTAGAATTTATAAACCTGCCTTACGGTCGCTTTGCAAACTGAACAAACAAACATATGTTCAACCTAAAGTTGAGCGATAACACAATATTTAACTTCTGTCGAAAGGCGGAAGAAACAGAAATGCATATTCAATGATTTTGTTGCCCACTAATGCGGCACCGAAGTATTAACCTAAGGTTGCACATCATGCAACCGTTACCGCAGGCAATACAAACAATCACTGCTGATAGGATCTGGATGTTTCTCGAAGCCATAAGTCTCAGCAGTGAACTTTAAGGCAAGAGTGCTGTACAAAAGACCAAAAATGGTCGAGGTAGCACTAGTCACTTAAAATAATACGGTTGCTTAATGATTTTATCCGACATCCTAACTAATATTATAAAGGCGATTGTGAATTGTTTGTTGGTTTCTTAGTTACGCTTTCATGCCTCAACTACTCAAACGATCGGCATGAAACTTTGTATACACGTTGTCAACTCTACAAAAAAGAACGTGGGGTATTTTATATCTAGAATAAAGTACTGGTCCGGAGGGATAGAAAAATAACTTTTATACGGTCGTCCGGCTTAATAACAACTAACGCGAGCAAAGCTGGTATTTTATTATTAGCTTTTGTCTCCACAAAAGCTAGTATTATAATACTAGCGATGAAATATGTATACGCATACTAAAGCCGGAATGGGTATAATTATGTGGAAGACTAGCTGTGCCCGCCGCGGCTTCGCGTGTAAATATTTTTTTACGCGCATCGCTAAATCTTTTTCCAATATAAAAGTATCCTAAATTACTCCTTATAACTTCAGCTATCAGCCAGTGAAAGTCCCGTGGAAATCGGTTCACCCGTTCCTCAGATGAGACAAAAACACGTTAAAATTATTTTTTTGTGGTATAAGTCCCGTGTGAACATAAAAATTGCAGCTGTTATTATGATATTACAAACAGACACTCTAAATTTATTTATTTATGTAGATGTATAGATTTAATGGCTCGTATATAAAGAGATACCGCGCTCCAATCTCTTCTGAATTGATACCTATTCCTAATCGCTTTTGCCGTTTGTATGTAAGACGGTATACCAAAACCCATTTACCCGAATTCTCAGGAGCTAAGTTTATCGAATATTTTTTTACATTGGTTTGATGACAGACCGAATAAAATACATTTTTTCGAATAAAAACATTCATGAGTGGTATTCATATTAATTAAGGATATAATTATGTGAAATGAGTAAAACGGTATATCCTTAATTAATAACATTTTTTGTACCTATTTTAAACATTTGAAATTATACGATGAAGTTTGCATAATGAAATGCAAACTTGATCTTGTGAATAAAAATGTTTGGAAAAATCAACTCTAACATTTTTTCAGTACATTTGAAATTCTAAACATAAGTTAACACACCCGGGGTGTGTTAACTTATGTTCTACTCAGAAATAACTGAGAGATTCCCCCACCACCCAACGTAAGATGATTTGTGCATAGCTAGCTTGCGGAAATACCTATTGGGATAGAAAGAGCAGAGTGCTAGTCATGGGTCCGTGGGTGGAATGTGTAAGTGACATATTTTAGGTTGCCTTTAACTTGCCAGCGATAGGGAACAGGAACAAGTGCGTGTCTGACTCACGCACCGAGGGTTGCCTACAAACTTGTACGTAGATCAAGTCTGATTGAAAGACAAACTTAACTCTGCCGTTCTAAAAATACTCTGCCATACATCGATATGCGACACAGTAAATTTCTAATAAAGTTTGTAATCGCAAAAATATTTTTATGTGTGTGGTGTAGCAGGTGGTAGGAATCAATAAGTGAACTCATTGTGACGTATAGGTTTATATTTTATCCCAATAGCAAGCACCACGTTATTATTATAATAGAAGGAGAAAATACACATTAAGCAGAGAACAGAATATAGGTTAGCACGTCGTGCTAAAGTCTTTGGAAATTCGTGACAGAGAAACATGCGTTCGGCGTGAAGGTCAAGATTGGCGAGAGTGAGAGACACAGTTTCTATCCTGCGCCAGCGCGGAATGCGATGTACCGTTAGGCTTCATTCATACGATACAACGGCACGACAGATAATATGTCTAGTTATAGATTATTACATAAATAAAATAGAATGAATGTTTGTTGCCATGGGCTGTGTAAATGCGTTATGTACGAATGTTATGATACAATATTAATACTTAGATATGTAAATATATATGTATATCATAATAGTGCGTGACTAGGTCCGCCACATGTGTTGACTTAGAAGCTTGATACTGATTTCACAGCTACAAGGGACTAGAGAAATAAATATTCGATGTTAACTACAAGTTGGTACTTAAACAGTTTTATTAAAAAAAGGGTCTTAATAGACAGACAAGCCTAAACAGACACACAATGAAGTGATAGGAACTCTAAAAATATTTTATTTTCGTTTCAGGCTGACTATGTCCCCCATTTGCCAGATAAAAACGATCTAGATCTAGAATACGATTCCAAAATATGACCACTAAATTTTGCAACATGTACGTTATAATATTACACTAGCACCCTACTATCACAAAGAATTTCGAATCAATCGTAGGGCACGATTGATTTGAAAGTCAAATTCACAGACTCAAACCCGTAATTTCAACTTGTTTAGTGCCCGATCGAACAAAACTACTCCTGTCAGGCAAAAATGATGACGCAAGGTCCAAACATGTTGATTACTTTGGAAAGTATCCGAGAGATTGTAAGCAAATTGTTACTCTTTGGGTAAAGTAATAAACAGTTACGTAATTTAAAAAATATGTTTTAAGATTTTTTTTATGTTATAACGCATTTTTTATGTAAATATGCAAACGAGCAAGTGGGTCGCCTGATGGTAAGTGACTACCGCCGCCCATGGGCACCTGCAACTCAAGAGTCACAAGTGCGTTGCCGGCCTTTAAGGGAAAGGAAGAGGGGGTGAGGGAGAGAGAGGGAAGGGTTAGGGCCTATGGAAACGTCACTCACTCGGCGAAAAACAATTACTCAATCACTCCGGTCGAGCCGGCCCATACGTGCCGAAGCATGGCTCTGCCACGGAAAACACTCGATATTTTTAACATTGTAATGTTACAAAAACTGTAATTTTTTTAAACATAAGGGTACATACATTCACTAACGTCTGAAATTCCCAAGAAGTAGGCATAGGCGTATTAAAAACCTACATTTTGATAACTATAACTTTGGCCCAACTCACATAATATGGATAAGTCTATTGCGGTTTGTCAGGCACTTTGGGCTTTAAAGATGGGAAAATTGGGAGTATATTAAAAGGGAAATATGGGTTAGAAGTGAACGTCAAGGACGGAAAGGGATATTTCATAATGTGGGTCCGAGATCTCTATTTTTTTTTAAATAAGCTTTTAATGTAAGCTGTCGGTATATTTCTCGCAACACCAATTCAATCTACACCTTCCATAGTGCTCTGGTGGCTCTATTCATAGGCAGAATTAAAGAAGGCTGAAGCGGCGGTAGCGTAATTTCTAAGGCATTAGATTCGCGATCAAGAGGTTGCGGGTTCGAGCCCCACCCGATGTGATCCCACTCCTTACACAAGCATTTAGCTTAGCTGTAGGGGTTAACAAGAATACTAGTAACGCGTGACCCACGTTGCAAGTATTGTTTACTTAAAAAAAAAGGCTACGCTATAAGTGATGTGTAACCGCAGCCTTCTGTAGAACACTATTTTTTCAATAACAAAAATTATAAAAGCGATGTTACAAATTTCAAACTTAGCCTATATAAAAGGCTTTAGCTTTGATGCAAATATTGTTTATTCAAAGTCAGTTTTGCGGTACAATCAGAAATATTTACGTATCATATGATTATTGCTAGGTTCTAGTATTTTATACCTCTATCACGGAGCTGTATTCGCATACATGAAAGGCAATGCAAACGAACCAGTCAGATGTGATTCCGGAGCGAACCAAGTGAAAACGTATGGAACGAAGTGCTTTGAATATGATACTGTGTGAAACAATGCGTTAACGATGTAAACAATTGATGATTATTATTATTATTATTATTATTTTTTTATTTGGGTAAATCAACAGTAACACAATTATGCTATTACTATAGATTATGCTATTATAGTATTCTATTTTTTTTTTGCTTTTGTTGATATCCGGGAAATTCGACTTCAATTCAAATCACTTTTACCCCAAATATATAAAAAAAGACTTGAGGCCAGCTTATGCAATTCCCCACTGAACAGTAACCAAATGAACTTTCCCAGTTAACCAGATTCCCATTTTGTGTAGAGACTTCCCCAGTAGGGCAGACACCAATTATATTGGCAATCGCAATACTTCTCAACTATGACTAGTAATGTTTTAATTTTATCTTTAAATATGAAAAATTAAAACCTAATTTAATTTACAAAACCTATTAATTACAGTGTTGTTATTAACATTTTTATGAAAATTATTGCAACAAAACATATTACCATCTGATTTAATTATGCTATTAGTTGCCCAGTAATTGATTTCTGATACGATACGATATCAAAACGTAGACAACTATTTAAAAGCAATCAAAATGTAATTTAAATTCCACATAGTACAGAGGAAAAACTCGACGCACAAATACTATATGGAGCGACTAACGTTTACATTACTTATCGTGAGTATATTATTAATATTTGATCGAATTTACTTTTTAGGGTAAATCCTTCTCACATTCCCATAACTGCGGAGCCTGTACCCTAAACCTAATAGGGAAAATTAAAGCAAAAGTAAAGCCATTAGCGCAATTATAAGCTTTAACCAGGCCTAAGGCATAGGAAGAGAAGAAGAAGGGCTAGGAAGGAATTTGCTGAACCCCTGACAGGCCTTAACTACCGACACAGCAGGTAGTGGGTTTTCACATTTATTAGGTAAGGCAGTTGCTACATTTTTACGCGAATAAAAAATGAAACCCTCTTACTAGACTGTAATATATACAGTCAGCTACAATGTTAAGCAATTTATGGCAAAGTGGTGTTCACTGATATTTGTAAACTTCTGATGTTTAGATTTTATTGTACTCTAGTTGCTGCTGGTCATCTCCGGACTGCTATTACTTAAATATTTATAGTAGTAATTAGCATGTCTATTTATATTTTAGAATAATATGATTGTTACATTGTCCACACATTTCATTTACGCTTATAAGCAATGTAACCAGAAATATGTAAAAAACATTTTGAAAAAGAGTGTCCTTGGAGTTTCTTGCCTGTTCTTCTCCACAGGATCTACTTATTGGAACAGGCAACTAGCTTCACGACTGACTTAGTCTGACTGACTCCTACTCCGGACAATTCAAAAATACTTGTTATTGGCTTATTTGAATTAAATGGTATTGATTTGATTTGATTGATTACTACTCTTATCTATACTAATATTATAAAGCTGAGGAGTTTGTTTGTTTGTTTGGTTGAACACGCTAATCTCAGAAACTATTGGTTCGAATTGAAAAATTATTTTAGTGTTGGATAGCTCATTTACCAATAGGAGCTGAGCAATGACGCAGGTGTAACTGCGATGATGTCTAGTAGGTAATAAAGTTAGGTTTGTTCTTAATCCGTCTTTTAAAGAAGGAGACTCCACTTAGTCCTTTTTTTTTAAAGTGCAAATATGGCCGATGGCTCAGACTATAGTAGATCCGTTTATGACGTAATGGCAACAGTAGATCGTGTTATTTCAAATGAATAAAAACGTATGAAATATTTATATTACTTAATAACTTAAATTCCAGGTCATCATTAAAGGTAATACTATTTCAACAAGCCAGGATGACCAGGCACATTTAAAGAATGCAAAATCTGGTGTAGGTATATTTTGTGTTGTTTGAGTATTACATATTCGTGTATTTAGTACGTTTCAATTAGCTTTTGTCATTAATTTATTAATTTCTTTAACTAAAAACCCACAAGCCTTCACCTGACAAGTGTGGATTCGCAAAGAACAAACTAAACATCTGCCCCATTTGGGTAGCAATCGATTAACATCTTCCATGGAGTAACAGTAATTTGAATTTGTTGGGTGCGGGTGAGGGTGGAGACGATCAAGAAATAAAGCTTTAAATTAAGACCCTCCCAGTTTTAGGAGTCTACATTATCACACTGAAAACAACAATTAAAACATATAATCACACGGGAATTAACGCGATCACGAAAAGGTATTACATACCTCTTAATTGCTTGAAGTTTTGGCCAAGTGGTGTGACCACGGCCAGTGGAACCTGGTCGAAACGTCAGGCAATTCAGAGGTATGTAATTCCTTTTCGTGATTGTGTTAATTCCCTTGTGAATACATAATTATATCATAGAACGCGAAAGTTTAAAAGTTAGTATAACAATTAAGACAATTATGTTGATTTGATGGACAAAAAAAATATCGTTAAGAAATGTTCTAATTTATATTCCATTTTGAACAGAACTCTGAAATAGCCCGAACACGTTGCTTCAAGCATTGCGAAACACCGGTTGTATTATCAGATAAAACATATGTAAGTCCGTGTGACGAAAACCCACCTCCTACAGAAGAAAAAATTAGGACAGTTCAGCCATGTAAACAGGCTAAGATAACATGTACAAACCCTAAGAGACCTTGTTCCAAGGCTGATTGTTTTTCAAGTTGTATCAGAGGTGTCAGACAAAGATGTACGGATTGTAGCGAAAACATTATAATTTTTTTACAAAGAAAATGCAAAGGCAGATGCAGCAAACCACAAAAACAGTTTATAGAACCTGCTTGGTCTTTTGATAAAGCTGTGTCGTTTTTGAAATACTGTGAAAAAAATCCAGCCGACTTCTGCTCATTCCTAAGTTTAGTTAGTCCGACGAAAACGGATGCTGTTGTTTTGAAAAACGAATGTAGTAGTAGTAGTAGTAGTAATAAATGTAACAAAAGTTGCGGTTAGTCTAGAACGTTCAAGACTACAGGTACAAGACTGTAGGTATGCTACAGTCAAGTATAATTCAGTTAAGCACACGTTGACCTGCGGTATCTTTTCATGTAATAAATTTCAAATTCAGCTTTTATTTAAGTTTAAGTAGTAAAATGCTGTTATTTTAATAAAATTTACCGCATCCATTCAAATTCACATTCTCAGCTCATTGCATTGCTTAAATTTGGAGATTGTTTTATGCATTCTATCTGTAGGGACATGATGCTGAGTGTACTGACGCAGTAATTTGTATACTAAGGCGCGAGCATTCGCCCGGCACAGCAGCCGTTAGGTCGTGTAATAATCTAAATATGTATATTTATAAGTGATACCAGTGTGTATATAAAATAAATATTCTATATCAATAAGTCCGCATATCACTGAACTCAATCATGCACGTAAGCAACCTCCACATTGATAAATCCGACAGCTGAATACAGAATGGCATATGGCTAGCGAGACAAAATGGCAGCCGTTCGATTCGTGGCAGCCCAACAAGCTCCTGAAGGTAAGACTATATATTGGGAGATGACGCCCTGTTTGCAAAAACCAACAGTTCTACCCCCCTAACTCCATTTCATTGTTATTGTTGTTTGCTAAAGATCCGCCGACAGGAGTGAGAACCGAAATACTCGCTTTAAAATTGAGGGCTATTTCTTTTCCGCAACTACTTGAGTATGATGCATACTCGAGGATGTTATACTGGTAAATGAAATAAACCAATTTTTTTATTTAGATTAATGTTAAAATACCTGGGAGACCGAGCTTCTCTCGTTAGCTTTTTGTAAAATCATATATATATATATATACTTTTTTTTTGTAAAATTGCGTTTCTTCAAGAAATACAACTATGCAGTTGAACTTAAAATGCAAAACTGTATGTGTATACAAAATTCCATCAAAATCGTTAGAGGCGTTTCCGTGATTCAGATTATATATATATTTATATATTATATATATACAAGAATTGCTCGTTTAGAGGTATTAGATATTAAAATGCGAGTAATATCCGCAATGTTAATATCAAACACATAATAATGGTATGTCATGTGTAGTAATAGTCTCAAAAAAAAAAACCCTATAAGTGTTATTTTAGTACTATGTGGTAAATGTCGCTGGTGTCACAGTTACACACACTTATAAGTAACATTATTTAAAACTATGTATTGTGTCGCTGTTTATTTACCTAAATATATTCTTAATAAATTATGGTCGAATATCGACAAACAGACAATCTCTTGTTATTTTTTTAAATAATTAAATCAATAGATTATGTAATATTACACCTAAAAAAGTTAAACAAAGAAATGTTAATGTTACGCAAATTAGTTTTGTGTGCAAACCTTACTTTTCAAGTGACAGTTGACAGATTAAGGTCATTGTCGTTCCTATTCTTATTTGAAACACATTGTGACTAAAAACTAGTTATGGATTTAGATTTTAAGAACTGTAAACTGTGTTAGCTGACTTTTTTAAACGGTTAAGAAACGTTTATATGAATTTAGTTTTATTTATTCAGATTTTGGTATATTTTAGTTATTTGACAGAACATGCTTAGACTATTCAGGGTAGTTTCGTGTAAGTTTTTGTTACATTTAGCATTAGGTCATAACGGAATCCTTATTCAAAGCTTGACGACTGAAGAAGGATCTGCACTGTATAAATTCACAGCCAAATAATGAAAATAAATGTAAAAACTATAAGGCGAGAACGGATAAAAACGCGCACTGAAAAGGAAGAAAAAATAAAATAGTCCGTGTATATAATTCTTATCTCTCATTAAATGATTGATCATCTAATAAATAACTTAGGTACCTCTGTATTCCAATGTTATAGCCATGGTCGCATTTTACTTACCGTGCTAAGTAAAAACAATTTATAAAAAAAAAATCTTGTGAGAGCCATGCCTCGGCACGTATGGGTCGGCTCGACCGAAGTGTTACCACGGCCTCACAGAAAACCGGCTGTGAAGCAATGTTTGCATTGCTTTTCGCCGAGTGAGTGAGGTTACCGGAGGCCCTAACCCTTACCTCCCCCCTTTCATTCCCCCTCTCACCCTCTTCCACCTTTTCCCTACTCCTACCTTAAAGGCCGGCAACGCACTTATAACTCTGGAGTTGCAGGTGCCCATGGGCGGCGGAAGTCATTTACCATCAGGTACTCCTGTCTACTCATTTGCCCCTTATAACATAAAAAAAATACATTTTAGTCCATCGGGGAAGATCTATATAAATAAACACCAATAGATATCATACTACATCATCATGCATTAGGAATATTAAATGTTACGGTCTGCTACTTTCTTATTCAATTCAACCCCAATACATTTAATTCCGATTCTAAGTACCGTAAAAGGCACTCAGAACTAACTACTTACCAGTCAAGAATAATTTAATCGATTGGATTCCGTCTCGTCATCGGTTCTCAGGTAGCGTCGGAATCGATGAGCTTCGTAGAATTGAATTGGTGCCGAAGTCAAATAGGGAAGTAAAATATAGGCTTAGTGGTTGTGCTTTCGAGGTGTAGTAGACAGATTTGTAAATTAAATGTTAAGTAACTTTGTTTCTCACCTAATGGTAGGTGACTACTGACGCCTATGGCCACCCACCCAAGAGACACACTCAAGAGTGCGTTGCCGGCCTTTAAGGTGGGAGTAGGGGAAGCGGGGAAGATGGCCTCCGGTAACCTCACTCACTCGGTGGAACACAACTTGCGTTGTGTTTCTCGTAGTATATCTCGTAGTCTTCTAATATCTTGGCCTTTATGGCCTTCTTCTGACTTTATTATCAGTCCGTAAAAATATGGTATAGATAGTTATTGGATTGCTAATGCGCTCGCGTGAATCTAGAACAGTACTTTTTTTCTATGTGAAAAGTATCATATGTCCTTTTCTACACCCCTGGCAATACATGTGCAAAATTTTATGGTGATCTATAGAGTAATTAAATCGTGGAAGCGTAAAAAACAAACAAACTCACTTTTGCATTTATAATACAAACTCTTGCTCGTGACTTTGTTCGCGATGTAATTTTGGTTAAATCTATCCAACGGGAACCTATGTGCTATTCCAAACTATAATCTAGTTCTGTGTCAAATTTTATCCAGATCCGTTCAAACGTTTTTACGTGAAAGAGTAACAAACGTTCATCCATCCATCCATCGCTCCATTCATTCATCAATCCGTCCATCCTCACAAACTTTCGTCTGTTTAATATTAGCAAGATTAGTTAGAAAGGCTTATGAACATAAATGTTTGTTGAATGCAATCCAAACTGTTCTTCCCATTGAGCTCCTTCGTGCAGTAGTTGTTGGCACTTGCACAAACAAAACAAATCAAGTAAATTGAGAAAGAAATTGCTATGCTTGGCGACTTCCGTTCAAACTAAGTCCCGTTAATTCCTATCAGGTTTATCTACACTTTTTTTTTCTTAAGAAAGTACTGTTAGTAGATTAAGTAGGTCACATGTTTTTAGTATTCTTTTTAAACTCTCCAGGTAAAATAAATCACTCGTCCGTAGTGTTTTGGGTGAGGTTCGAACCCGAAACTATTTGATTGCAAGTCCAACACTACTGCAGCTTTATTGTTTAGTGCCAATAAAGATAGTCGCCATAACTAGAAATTTAAAACTCAGAGTAATATATATGTAATAACTCTATTTATATAGTCTATAGTTATATAGTTTCTATACTGGGGCCTTATATGGAAAATCGATTCTTAAGGAGTAAACACCAAAAACTAAATATAATTATAGGTGTTGTAGAACCTAGTACAGGTTATGCTTTGTTTCAGTCTAGATAGAGTTGTATATTATGTCACATTTTATTATTAAAACAGAATAACTAAGATAGACATGCAGACAAAGAGTTACCTTAACTTTTATAAATAACACACAATATTTTATAAAACATTCTGAAGATCAACACCAATCTCAGTAACGTTGCCTCCCCGACATGTGTACGATATTAAAATTTCATACGATCTGCAAATAGGCCCAACATGCTCGAGTTTTCAAATTAAAATATTCACAATGTTATCTTTCCTTTTTTGTCTTCATTCTCACTCCACAACGGATACATATAACTTAACTGACAAAGTTAGAGTTAGTTATAGGTTATGAAGAGAAATGAAAGTGGAATGTTCTCGAAAAGTTTTCGACTTTACAGTTCGATTAAGTGTCCCTTCGCTGATATACGGAGACAATATCATCTTCCCTGGACTTCAGTTTACAATGAGTGACTTTCTGTATTTGGGTATTTAATGGTAGATGAAAACAAAAGTATCCTGACCCTCTATGTGACACGACAAAATGTACTCGTATAATAAACGAGTGATATAATTAACAGCATTCTGTCTACTCCTCGAGTCTGATAGGAATTTACTAATGAGCTTAGATATGAAAACGAATGTGAAAATCTTGTTACAAAGGCTATTGTTGTTGGTAAAACGGACTACACGATATTTTAGGTGATGCAGCCTGTTAGCCAACTAGAAACAACAATAAATACATTTTATAAGGTCAGTATTATTTCATACATTTAGTCAGTTTTTATCTTGCTGAGGCCACAACCAGGATTTGATATCGGAATCCAGCCGATTAAAATAAAAATGCGTTTCTGATACAAGACCAATTGCCGCAAGAACAATTGCCCACTTTGCACTATTGTGTTTTGTTTTGGACATAAATTAAGCTTATTTTTAAATAAAATGAGAACATCTTTAGTAAACAAATTTTCTTATACAGATAAAAACACTTTCTTCAAAATTAATACTCCAAAAACAGTAACACAAAATTGATAAAATATTGAAATGATTGACGTCAAAACAAGAGTCCTAAGAGCGGTATTATGTTTCTATTACGTCGTGAAAACAAAAGTTGTTTATCAAAATTATTTTTGTGTAAGGTCATGTTTTCGGAGCCGACGCGGGCGTGTAGCGATCAGCGGATTTCAACTGTTACATTCTTCTTTCTATAAAGCAATCAAGAATAAGTCGCGGGTAGTTTGCAAACGCAAATAATGAACACCCTTATAACCCTTTGTTTTATCCTGTGGAAATCCCCACAACACAACAATTCCGTCATAAGTGAGTCTATTGCAGGACCCGTGTATACCATAGAAGGGTAGCATCTGGGAATTCCTGCAGACCTTGGCCACCTGATCAGCAAGCGACCACGTCGTGGTGTACAGGGGGCCTTACATCCTTCCAGTTCTGCGAGAGTCAGATCCGTTACCCCTAGGCACGACTTTTCTAACACTCAACCCAGTAGTACTTAAAACTCCTCTCTATCCTACCTGACGTTATATATCTAAAAACGATGACAGAGCATTGAGGTTTTCTCCTTAAAGACAAATAAGTAGTAAAATAGGTTAAAAATCAATATAATTTTAGCATAGCCAAGAAACCGATCCCATAATAGTCATAAATGATAAGCATCGTAATCGCTTTGGAAAGTATGGGCTGGCTCGACTCCGCTCGATACCACGGCCTCACAGAAAACCGGCAATGAAACAATGCTTGCATTGCTTTTCGCCCGCGTAATCGAGGTTACCGGAGGCCCTAACCCTTCCCTCTCCCCTATTCCCGTCCTTCCCCTATCCCCCTCTCCTCCCGTCTAATCCCTCTCTCCCCCTCTTCCCACCTTAAAGGGCGGCAAAGCACTCGTGACTCTTGAGTTACAGGTGGCCATGGACGGCGGTAGTCATTTACCATCAGGTGACCCGTCTGCTCGTTTACTCCATATACAATAAAAAGAAAAAGTAGCTAGTAGACTAAGTGAGAACGCTTCAATACACGCTCCGCTCATCACACAGTGGGAGACTTCAAAATACAATGAGAATCTATAGTACAAAATTGGATGTCTCCTTTATAAAAAGTTTGACAAACGAGTGATTTATTTAGAATGTTACAGCTCTCCTAGTCAAAAAAGTACTAAACCGATTGCGATGAAACTTGGTATGTAGATAGTTGCAGACCTGGATTAACACATAGGTTTTTTACTTCACTTTTATCCCGATATTCGCACGACATCGGGACATACGCGGGTGAATTCGCGAGACGCAGCTAGTTTGTAACAAAATGAAAGATAAATAATGTTGTAATATAATTCAATTACATGTAAATCAGTCTGTTTTGCTACAAAATAAGCTGTATATATAATAAAAAAAGGGCCTGCTTTTGTTTTAAGTCTGAACTAATATCATTTAAAACAATTCTTCAGGCGGAATATGCGAGTATGAACATTAATTATCGTCTTTGAAATCCAGTGACAAAAAGGTAGGGATGATTCTTTTAACGACTCAAAGACTCTTTTGTGTTTTGTGTTTGTTTTTTTTTTATATTTGTCTGAAACTCAAGACACATTTTATTAAAGCTTGGTCACTGTTCGGCTACTAACGGAGTCCACTAGGGAAGTATCTTCACTTTACAAAGGTTTAATAAAAAAATGAAAAAGAACTAGCATTTCACTACAAATAAGGTTGGCCTTTGTTTTAAAGCCAACATTGTCACAAATCAAAGGTTTTAATAAGTTAATAAATTCAAATCAAATCAAAACCATTTATTTCAATTAAAACAATAATAGGTATTTTTGAATTGTCAGGAGTAGAAGTCAGTCAGACTAAGTCAGTCGTGAAGCTAGTTGCCTGTTCCAATACGTAGATCCTATGGAGAAGAAGAATTAAAAAAAAAATACAAATCGAATTGAGAACCTCCTCCTTTTTGAAGTCGGTTTGAAAATAGGTATTATTTCGCACGCTATGAGACAATTATTTTTACTTTATTATGTGTTCAAATATATTATATCTAGTATTAGATGTGAAAGGAATAATCTGTGAAACACTTTCTAATGTCAGTAATTTCTCCTTTAGAAACATCGCAGTCGATAACGGACAATATTGAAAATAATCTTTTTTTTGTCGCTGTTAGATTCTACCCTGATCTTTCCAGTACAAATTTAAATTAATTTAATTCTGTTTTTTTTGTTCACAGAGCTATGTAGCGCTGCGACTAAGATCCAGGCGTCGTTCAGAGGCCACCAGGCGCGCAAGGAGAAGGAACAGGCCCAAAAAGACCAAGAACAGCAGGATAAGGTAATGTTAAATTCATTTCTCTGATTTACATTTAAAGAGTACAAAGGAAAAAAATGCGGTGGCCTGTACCTGGTTAGGCTCAGATTTTCGGCACAGATACAGATATAGAGCCAGATATAGCGAGGACCTGGACCCACCGTTCAAAGCAAAATGTCTAATAACTAAGAAGCCATGTAGCGCCATCAATGTTCTACTCGATGCGGCTTAATTTTTCACACTTTGCCTGTTTTTCTTTATCGTGTGGAAGCTTCCTTGTGTCTGTATCCATTTCCTAAGTGAAGCTTTCGTTCATGTTTTATTTGAGGATCCTGCCGGTTTCAAAAACTAACAAGAAAGTAGTTAATTAAAGCAGTAATTAGTTGTTTTTCAGCCAGCGGAGTATACAAAAACACTAACTCGTCTCTCGTTACAGATACTAATGATCAAAGTATGTTTTTTCCTGAAAGTGAAAGTAAATTTCTTAAAATAATAAACAAGAAAAAGTAGACTGTAAAGAAAATGCTGTTTTATTACTGCACCATTACTGGTTTTGTTTTGAAAGTCTACTTATCCCGAAATCTGCCCGTAAGTCTTCTTCTCTTTACATTTAAGTGCGAGTACACCAATTACGTTTGTAGCAGATACTGCAAAATCACAACACAGACAATAATTTTCGGCAAACTAAAATATCGCTTTACACAATTTGAAAAGATAAACATTAGCATAACTATAGTTAAACTTCAGAATATCACTTCTAGTGATAGAAATATAATAAAAATAATGGAAGCCAGGGGGGAGGGTAGAGTTGGCAACGCACTAGTGGCACGTATTAAAAAATATATATCATTTTAGTACATTTATGTGCTTGGCAGTCAAAAAAACTCAGATGAATCAACTGTTAAGAAATAATACTACCTACAGACAGCTTATTACTTAAGAAAACATTTTTCAGATCTTCAGTTTCTTACATTTTATGATAAGCTAAACCTTTCTGTTACAGGAGGACATCGAAAAGATTGACCTCACTGATCCGGATCTCAACAAGGCCGCAACTAAAATTCAGGCCTCTTTCCGAGGCCACAAAGTGCGTACTACCAAATAAGGCGTTCAGGTCGTAACAGGACAGGATTATCTCTGACTTCGTAAACACATAATAAAATTTAGCAATTTTTATTTTAATACCCTTTTTAAATATGACCCTTTTAACATTCGTAATACAACTAGTATTTCATTTAAAATAATGCCAATAATTTAATTTACTATTATACATATACAAGGTGTGGTGAAATTTTAGGAGCGTAAAGGAAGATTCACACCGAACGAGCGGAGCGCGTTTTTAGTACGGTGATAGAAATTGAAGTTTATAATTATTACTTAAAATTCATTTGCCGCAGGCGGTTGGCTCCGCCCACTTGCATTCGGCTACCGAAGCGCGACTCGATGTGCTCCGGCGCCGACAAATCATCGATTTAGCTTGAAGAAAATGTATTATTATAAATGTAAAATATATCATAGGAAAATAATTTTCCTGGTATTTTTAAGCCTATTTCAATAATTTTGTGTTAAAAAAAATTATGCAGACATTTTCTTACATGCTTGGTATTAAAAACCCTTCCTCTTACGAAATATTATCTTTAACGGTTAATTTTCAAGTTCAATGAGTCAATTTCAAAATAAAACTTCTGTATTAAGGATCACGTATTTTTTTTTCCTAAAATTGTTAGCGCTTTAAGTTATTCACGGGTCCACTACACGCCCCTAAAGTATATGACCACACTTTTCTGTAATTCTGTATAATGAAAAACTATTAGTAATGGAATGTTGTTGGATTGGAATGTAAATAAATATGTGAGTATCGTCGATTTATATAATCGTGTTATGGGTGTCTTACAAAATTCATGTACCGAGATTGTACTGTGTGTGTTTAGCACACATCAATAGTATGTGACATCTCTAGTCTAATGTAAGTATAATATTTGACAAGTCGACTAAGAGCCTGCGTTGTTTTATCGTGAATACGAAGTCAGTAGTTGAATGTTTATTAGTAAAGCAAAAGTGAGTAATTGTGTATGATATGTCAATTCTCTACTGTTTAAATATTGTCAATTTGTGTCCTGTACCTATCATTGATACATCTATATATTTTCTAACTTAAAAAGGGATTTTTCAAAGAACAGTTTCTATTGTGAAGTAAAATATAACTTTTATTGTATTGTACCTACTAACAATATTTTTTTCTTAAATATTCGAATTAAAATGTACAAGAATAAAAGCATAGGATTGACGTGTCTCATGAATACAAAACAGTAGAAAATACTGATTGAAATGAATTAAACTATTTATAAAACATATTAGGTATTTATCCCGTTTTTCTATTTAATATTGATCACACTACTTCGTGTACGTTTAAGTCAGTACGGCCATTTTGATTTCATTTATAACATTCCATCTCCTTTCTTCAATGTTTGTTGTACGTTAATATTTTATTTTAGAATAATGTTGTAGTTTTAAGATATAATAGATTTAGTAGCATCTGAACAGCTTTGTTTTTAAATGTATAATTTATAAACTTTGAAACAGTGTTTTAACATAAGGATTTTGTACACTAATTTCTTAATTTAAATAATTATATTATAATTTGTTAATATTTATTACACGATCTCGCTGAATTTTCCTGTAAATTGCTGGTATATTTAGGGTTTATATTAAATAAAATATTTAATATTCGCCTATATTACATATTTACCTCGTTGTTTTGTATTTAATATCCTGAACAACGCTCGCTCCCTCCCTCTCTCCTCAACAAAGGAATAGCGAATTTGAAAATGAATTTGCTTTCATGTTGGAAACTTTGTTAATTTGAGATATATTTCGGTATCTCTATATATTTCTACTTCGAACATTCCTGATTGTAGCAAAAGTCGGAATTCTTTTCGAACCAATGAAGTACACACAGAATTAAGAGCGAGGTAAGTTATTATATTATGTTTGATGGTAAACTTTACAAACAATCGTCTTTTGTACAGAAAACACTGTAGGCTGTAGTGACCTCAGATGAGGGTTCAAATAAACAAAAACCATATAAATTGTGACCGCCATCCACACATCTGAAGCAAAGCTATCAATAGTTTGGGGGGGTAGGGTTTCTAAGTTAATACGCATTAATGTGTACTAAAAATCCAACAAAAATAATTATGACATTATGATTTGTTTATACCACAGGATTGACATCTTTAACCCAAAGAAGCCCACTTCTTTTAAAATCCGTTACAATACTGCTGAAATATTTATAGTACGGTACAATATTAGGCCTAAACTAGTCTATTGCATCGAATCCACGACTTACTTAAAACCCACAGCTGAATTTATAAATTAATAAATACTACTGAAAATGGGTTTTTCTCTCACGCTAACTGAAAACATGTACTTACCAAAAACTTTGTTTAACGCAAGGTACGGAAACTATTGTGAGGTTTTAATTATTTATGGTAATTGATAATAGGGTAAACACATATATTAAGTAATTATTAATTAAATAATATATATAAGGTACTTTTGCGATCAGTTTACACAATTCGCTGTGGACTCCCTCTAAAGAAAATGAAATTTGGCTTCTGTGGTCACCTTAACTAAAATTAATATTTTAATTAAATCTATATTACAAAACTATAAACAATTCATAATGCGTATCGATTAGATTGACAAGAATATGGGTAAAGCCACTTGTTGTTTAAATTATTATAATATCCGTCAAGGCTAACTGGTTGAAGTCCATCCATCGAAGGTGTTTTAGCAATAAACTCACCATAGCTCATTTCATTGGAATTCCTTCCGAGTTGGAAAGGTTTATTGTTAGCATACTTGGGTTTACTGATTTTAATTTTAGTGTCTTTCCATGTTCTCCAGATTCTTCCTACGGAATTTTCAGGGCGAATATTTATAATATTACATTGAGGTCCTGGATTCGGCCCATATATGTCCTGAACAACTTGTTTGGCAGGAGATGAGAATATTTGTGGGACCTCTGGTGTATACGTGTAAAAAGGTACTGGTATATTGGCACGTGGGTAGAAATAACAGTCATTGTAAATAGCTGGATTGCTTTCAACCATATGCTTTAAATATTTACCATATCTGGTTTGATAATTCTGACTGTAAGTATCAAAGGGGTTTGTTGATGCAGGATTTAATGACTCAGTTGTCCATGGTTCACTTGGGTATTCATCTACATTAATTTGTTCAGGACACTCCCATGGTAGTTTCCTTTCTTCAACTTCCTGGTAATTATGATCCTTTATAGTAATAACTTCGGCTGACTCTGTAAATAGTCAAAAACGGAAAGGTTATTTTTTTCTTATGTATTTTTAAACTATAACCTTAATTTTGGATTGTATATATGTATGCTGTATGAACCCTACACAAATCCAGGTTACACAACTAACAAGGTGACATTCTATTGTAAAACGAAAACTATTGTATATAAAATGATGAGCCCTGGATACTCATTTAGTTTGTTTATGGTGAAATTTATTTCAATGAACTTTTAGCAACACACTACTATAAAAAAACTAGAATTCGATAGGTTGATGTATGTGCATTATATTATTTGGATATTTTATGTTGTTTATCCCCTTACACTACCTGATCTACTACTTATATAACTAAACTATACTAAGTACTTATAATCGTTTCTATTCCTTTACTAGATTATTTCCTAATAAATAGCAAATTGCTTGGAATGATAATAATATCATGCCATATGTTAATGACTCAATTCCTAATGAAAGGAAGCCATTTATTGCTCCGAACGTTTTTACGGCGTTAGCGCACAGCTAATTTTGGCTTAGATTGGATCAAATAGACTGAGGAAGTACCTGGATCCTACAGCAAACTGTATATGTCCATTATATTCGGCATACCTTTCGTCTGAAGTAATTATACAATAAGAAATTATGAATGAAATGATATAAAAAGTTATATTACCTATATTAAACTTATCATTTTCAAGGTCAACTGTAACGATAGGAGACTCTCTCACAGCAGGTTCCATGTATTTGTTGTCAGATAGGTTAACAGCATCTTGCAATTCATAGTCATTTACGACTACCGTCACAGTAGTGTTATCACTTGTTGGTGCTGACATTATTTCTAATTCATTTAGATTAAGAATTACCGGTGTTTCATGTGGTACGTATCCTTGCAGTGTTTGATCAAATACTTCATTAGCTTCTTTACATTCAGTTTGATATTGAATAGATAGTGGTAGTTTTGAAATAAGTATAGAATGTGTCCCGTTTTCAATATTTACAGTTTTATTACAATCACAACTTGTTTCATTTTCATATGTCCCGTGACTTGACTCGTTATTAGTATTTTCTGATTTAAGTTTTACTAGGGAATCATGCCTATTTTTTAGTTTCTTATGCTTTTTGGACTTTGCTAATTTAGATTCTGGCAGAATAGCTGTATCATTACTATCTCTCTTATCTTCAAAGAATTTCAAACTCTTAGGTTTATATTTGCGAAAAGACTTGTTAGTAGATTTAGATCTAACCTTATCTTTTAGAGCTACCTTTTTTCTTGGAGTTGTTTTTTTTGAACTGGAACCATTTTCAGATTTAGGTTCTGAATTTATTGTGTTCGTGTTGCCTTTTAAACGTAAGTAGTGTGCAGGGCCTGGTTTAACATTACCGGTTTTTATAACTAATGGAATTTTAATAGGTATTGTTCGTGGTTTAGTGTCAATAACTAAACTAAGTGGTATCTGCGTACTTTTACGTTTCGAAATTGTATTATTTCTATTTGGTTTTCCTTTAGAATCTAAAAACCGGTGAAGTGGCTTTTCTTCCATTCTTCCCTTATTTTCTTGGAAAGTAAGTTGTTCATTCTGCTGAGAGCTTCCTCTACTTTTGTCCACGATATTTTTCTCCGATATCTTAGTTGTATCCGTTGGTATATTTAAACCAGTCTGAAATAAAAATTTCTTATTTAATTGATGACTTTACATAATCTTGTTCGCTCCCGACGCGCCAACATTACAGTATATGCTTCAAGATCTCAGCACGGCAAGTCTTGATGTCGGACTGAAGATGAATCGGTCAAAGACTCAGGTAATGACAAACAGCGCGAAACGTAGGGTTGAGGTAGATGGGCAACAGATTCAGTATGTCGACGAGTACACCTACTTGGGACAGATAGTGAGCTTCGAAAACAGGCAGGACAAGGAGATCGATCGACGTATCGACAACGCCTGGAAGAGCTTCTGGTCCATGAAGGAGATGTTGGAGGGTGAGTTACCACTCACTCTGAAGCGCAAGCTCGTCGACATGTGCATCCTGCCCGTCCTAACCTACGGCTCCCAAACCTGGTCTTTGACCGAGCATCAAAAGTCCAGACTTAAGACCTGCCAACGGGCCATGGAACGCAGCATACTGGGTGTCAAATTGACGGACCACGTCAGAAACACTGAGCTGCGTTCCAAAACTGGCATCGCTGATGTTGGAGTGGTGACCGCCGGGTTAAAGTGGTGCTGGGCGGGACACGTCTGTCGAATGGAGCCATTCCGATGGGCGAAAATAGCCACGGAGTGGATACCTGAAGGTGGTCGACGACGGCGAGGAAGGCCGTTTATGTTTCCAGGTAATAGTATAAGTATTGTGTGTTGATATTAATTACGTTCTGGTTTTCATTGTACTATAATTCTCAAAAAGAATAAATATGAAATTCGACCTGCTTCACAAGTAAATATGTTAATTAGATACAATGTGTTACGACTGCATGCCTGATTAGATCCCGAACTTGAATTATTGAACTTGATTCATGTTCAAAAAACGTTTATCAACAGGTTTTCTATTTTTGTGTTGTAATTGTGTGTGTATTACTAATTGTAATATGAACAATTTTAGTAAAAAAAATAATTCATAGTAATTAAATTCATATTTGACATGACATACAAAGCATAAGAGGTGTTTAAACAGTAGAAAAAGTAAACCAAAACTGCTTACTAATATACATAAACCTTATCTACAAAACATTTTAAAATCTACAAATATGTCATTATTTTGTTTGTAAATATATTTATGTGAGATAAATACATATTTTTTTATAAATAGTTTAAGAAATGGAAGTTGGTAATTTAGTTTTTATATTCTCGGAACACTTGACTAATCTGTCATGCCATGCCAGTCATTCGCTTACACGCACAATAAACATCGATCAAGTTTTCTTTGGTGTTATTTTCTAAATGGCTTGTTTTTGAACCCTGTACAGTGTGCCTTCTTTTCCTGTAATTTCTTTGGATGATGTACCCGCTATACAAGGTGGCTTACGCCTAAACATGGAGTATCCGTTTCAGAACATATTAAGAGGCAAAATACAAGGCCGAAATAAATAATTTATTACTATATTATAATCTAGATGCGATAAAACAGTATAGTACAGGCTCTGCCTAGTGGGATCAGACGGCCATGTGTGAGATACGTGTATGAGAGAGAACACACTGTGTCGGTTATCTGTTACTTAACCGGAGCCAGGACAGCACGACAATGTTGATCCTCCAGCAATAACTGACTTGATACTAAACTAATTAAATTATAAGTTTCTACATAGCTTCAGCTACCACCAGTGGCGGAGCTAGGTAACCAAAGGCCCTGGGGCAAAAAATAAACTAGGGCCCCAACTAAACTATTTAAAATCGTTTGTTCCGTATTCGTCGTGTTCCGAATTCGACGTACTCCAGATTTGTCGTAATCCAGATTCATCGTACTCCATATTTAACAAGCACGCAATTTAATATAAATAGTGGTTTAGTCACAACTCTAGTACAAACCTGATAATTTCTGGTTCTAAAAAATCTGGTTTATTTATATTCCGAATGTGTTAGAAATTTTCACTAGTTCAATTTATAGTTTGTAAGTCAGAGTCCGAGGGGCCCTCTGAGCTTGGGGCCCTCGGGGCACTGCCCCGTCTAGCCCTTCGGTAGCTACGCCACTGGCTACCACATAGTAATGTTATTATTGTAATAGTAAAATGCCTTGTATGAAGTCCCATACAAATCTGTTAGTGTCCTTTAAGCTCAGCTTAGGATGCTTACGTTTCTCAATCACTTTTAGTTACAACAAATCCCACTAATATTATAAATGGGAAAGTTTGAATGGATGAATGGATGGATGTTTGTTACTCTTTCACGCCAAAACTACTGAACCGATTGCGATGAAACTTGATTAACATATAGGCTACTCTTTATCCCGATATTCCCACCGGATCGGGACTTACGCGGGTGAAACCGCGGCACGCTGCTAGTATTGTATAATTAAGTACACAATTTGGTGACCGAACACTTTATGGGGATGGGAAAAAGAGAGTTTTGATATTGAAATAATATTGTCTTCTTAAGGAACAGTTCAAGTTTACTTCAAAAATCTAGAAATGTCAGTAAACAGTATCTGACTAAAATGGTCAGGCACATTAGAAAAAAGGAATAAAAAACTTACAGTTTGAGCATCCGTAGATAGAAATACTGTAACCAAAACTATATAAACAGAAAAAAAATTAAAAAACTCCATAATCTAAAATTTAAGACGCGAACACCATTATTCGTTTTATCACAGCTACAGAAAGAATAATACTGACGGACTCTAATCTAATGTTTTTAAAATATTTAAAAACATAATAATTGATTTTTCATACTAAATTCTTGGTACCTGAATGTTACTTAAGTTCGAATCAGCAACATAGATCCCGGCTAATTGATTTCAGTATGTTTACACTTTAATTTTAGTTTTTTAGTAATTAAAATTTGACTTTGGACAAAATATTTTCTTTTACGGGTTTAATGTTATTTTGATGAAACTACTAATTTGATTTTAAAACAATTTAAATGTTAAATTTTACATCACACAGAAAAAAAAATATTATTTTAACATAATGAAAACAAACAGGGGTAGTTGCAGCCTTCTCAGCCGCCTAATCCGCTTAAAAACAATTCAGAACCCCTAGTGCAGATGTAGCATAGTACAAAACCATTAGGAAATAGCTAGTAGATTTTGTGGTTTAAAGGGATCATAATTATTTAAATCCACCTTACTAGAAGTGATATACAAGTTTAAAACTTTATATATTTTTATCTTCTTCCTTGAAGTCCTATTATGGTATATTTTCGGTATCCCAGCTATAACGATCTCAAGCTAATTTTTATTAGGGTTCCGTACCTCGAAAGGAAAAAAACGGAACCCTTATAGGACCACTTTGTTGTCCGTCCGTCCGTCTGTCTGTCTGTCAAGACCCTTTTTCTCAGAAACGCGTGGAGGTATCAAGCTGAAATTTATATCAAATAATCAAGTTTATTGTCCCTTGGAGCCGTAAAAAACACACACTTCTAAGCTAACGCAATCAAAAGATACAGCCGTTTATGCCGCAAATTTTCGACACTCGCAAGGGAATCAAAACCTACAGGGTACTTCCCGTGAACTCAGAATCTTGAAATTTGATATGAAGCAACGTCTTATAGCACAGATAAAGGAAGTTTAGTTACATCATATAATAAAAATATTTTACGGAACCCTCTGTGCGCGAGTACAACTCGCACTTGGCTGGTTTTTTTACGTATAAGAAACTTTTAGTACATTACAAAGTTAGATAAGGGCAGTTATAGGAGCATTCATTTCTATAACTATCTTATAATCAACTCACGGGATGTTACTAAGCCCGATAATATACTTATGCACGGCGGCGCAATTGCTTCTATAATGATCTGAGACAATCCATTTACAATATAAGCACAAAAGCTCTTATTATTATCTGACTTAAATAACTTCCTTCCAAAAACAATATTGATTATAATGAAACTAAGTACGTTACTAGTGAGTAACGTACTTAGTGTTTTGTTATAAGTGTGTATAAGGTGTATAAAAAAAAACAAAAAATACATTTTAAATATTTATTGGTTAAACATAAAACTACATAAAGTTGATACAATTACCAAAAAATCGTCTGGAACTCCAACAATACCGTTATAAATAAAACAATGAACGTGACACCCCTACTGATCTTCCGCATAATGTCTATGGTAGTTAATAGTGCTCCTTTTGATGTCTGTTGTGGTAAGTGCAGTGACTTACGAAGCGATTTTATCTCATATTTATCATGTTCTGGAGGAGTTACCTAGACAAAATGAAAAACACAAAGTTAAAAAAAAAGATGAAGAGATGGAATAGCCTTTGTACAGGTTTTGGAGTAAAGAGTATTTTAAAAGGGAGATTTTAAAAATTTCTAGAGTATGTGAAAATTGTTCATCCGTATTCGACCCACATTTTAAACCCATAACCACTGAAAAAAAAAACATTCTCAACCCAAATGTAACTACCGAAGAAATAGGATATTTTAGTTACGTTACGTCGGCAGGAGACAACAATGTTATTGTTTTTTTTTTATATTTATTCATGTTCTGATATATATATATATATAAAGCGATAATAATAACCGCTTGTCTACAATTAGGTATTTTAAAAAATTTACGTAATCCGGCAATCGGCCAACAGCCCACTGCCGGATACGTTTCCAAATTTCTTGCTACTCCAGAGAACAAGTGTAAAAGTTTGTGGCAACATGACACAGACTAGAATGACTAGCGTGTTATTAGAATTAAGTTGAGCTTTGAGATTTATGAAATCCTAAAATGCTATACGGAATTTATTTTGTAAACACTCTACCAACCTGTATTCCACAAGTCGTCTCGGATACCGGCCCAAGACATAATAGTATATAATGATTTAATAAATAGTGAATAATCCGTTCAAACTAAACAGAAGACTATAATTAATATATATTCTCTAAGTTTTTAACTGACGTCAAAATCAGATGAAATGAGAAGTTAGCTCGCTCGCCATAGTGTCCTACCTAGCTGGAATATAGAATATATCAACCAGGTTATTTCAGTAGTCAGTTCTTTAGTAAGATGTTTTATTTAGGCTTTTATATGACTCAAATCACAATTGTGACACTCGTTGACTTACATATTATGCAGATTTTCTAATCATTCCTGTCTGTTTGGTGGAACCTTTGGTTCAGTAGCACCATTTTTCTTTTCTTCGCTCATAGACAAAAAGTCCTGTCATTGGCTCTAGCCGTCATGAACATCTTTGCCATGTTCCTAATAATTGTTGAATATCCTACCTGAAATCCAGCGCCTGGTTCTATATGCGATGGCCTATTGCCCTCCGGGCATGGCTGGAAATTACCAAGCTCAATTTTGAAGGAGTACTACGATAGAAGGACTATGACTGGTAAGTTTACTACCGTGATATCCAAGCATCGGTGGTAAATAACTCAGTAAGTTTGTTACCATATCATGGATTAACCTCTAACCTTATCGTCGTAGACTTTGCCAAAAAAAGTACACTGTGAGCTGAAGCACAGTTGTTAAGCTAGTGTTGTGTGTTAAGTTGAAAGTCTAGCGTGTTAATGGTAGCAATCAACAGTTCCATTTTATTAAGTTTTATCACAAGAAATTGCCTCATTCTCATCACTAATATACCATGATAATAATTAATCGTTGACACAACCCCAAGAAATGGCACTTCAAAAGTTCTGAACCCGTTAGTTAAATTTAAATTTGTCCAAACAGTAATTTTGTTATCATACCATATTATTCATTCTACTTTATTTTACTCATGGACCATTAAAGGGGATTTTGAATTTCCTACGGGCTTTATTACATAACATCATAAATAATTCATTCAGGTGGGGTAATAGTTACCTAGTTTGTTACTAAAGGAAAACCTAGTCCATTTCCGCTGTGGTTAGTAAACCCGTATGCTAGACAGTAAGTTTTGATGTTCTATTTGGCAACATAACCATATGTATATGTATTGAACTCAAGCAAAGTGTGCTCCTTTAGTTCAATACAATATTCCTTAGGTCCTACTGTGGAAAAAATTGACATAATAAAAATAATGATCTCAAATAAATTAAGATTATAACTATGATTATATAGGTTACCTACTGCGTATTTTGCATTGTTATACTCAACATCAATAGTTATGTAGTGATCTTGCCTTTAGGCATTAATTACCTTTTCATTTCTTTCACTATCAGCTTTAACGTCGGCATGTATGGGCTGCGCATGATTGGTTACTATATGTAATGCACCCGCTGCATTGCGTTTTGCTCTTGATTGGTCTGTTCGTGGTGGTGGGTTCTGAATGTTAAAATAATCAGTAATTTATAAGGTACTACATTAGTCTGTCTCCAAATCACGTAATGGTTACATATGGTTCACTCTGATGACACAGACTGCCATAGGAGTGAACCGGTGTATCAGTAATTCTGATGAACACAATCTGTACAACAAGGATTATACTTCTGACTAGCAATTCCGATTTCTACGACCTTTAGCAGCGGAGCAGTAACCATGAACACAGGTAAATGGCTACTAAGCTACAATTAGCTCATCAATTGCCCATCAATCATCAAATGCCTGAATAATGTATATCTAGACGCTTAAGGTGTTAAATAGTCCATGAGATCATTTTTAGACATTCTTATAACAAAGCTTATATTGGGCTTCTATGAAAGTTCTACTAAGGTATTCATTTCTTTTTCATCTACCATTTTTGTGATCCTGACTGCTAAGCCAAAGGTCGTGGGTTTGATTCCCACCCAGAACTAATAATTATGTGATGAGCACAATTGAAATATATAAGTATGTTAACAGCAGTCTGGTTACCATAGTACAGCCTCTGCATAGTTTGGGATCAGACGGCCGTGTGTGAGAAGTGTGAAGTTATTATTATAATTTTCTCTATAACCAAATTTACAAATAATTACAGTTCTGTTTTGTTTTTTGTCCTTTGTGGTATCCCTATTCCCTAGAAGTAAAAAATGTAACCTGGGAAAAATATGAACGAAATTTAAAAAGTTTTTTCAATCTCTCCAGTAAAGATTTTATTAGCTCATGATTATTAAGTTCACATATTAATGAAACTGTTCCATTACAAAGAAACTAATCGTTAAAGTACATACCTGTTTTTCATGATAACCTAAAACGAAACAAGATATAAACAAAACCAATAAAACACGCGTCTTCATGATTTCAACATAGTTGTAACTTGTTAAACACAAAACACATAACATTTTTATGTTTATTATCGTATCGAAATAAGTTATAAAAATAATCGGTTTTATATATCCTTAGTTGGGATAATAACGTGTGATATTTTTGGTACGTAAGTAATATTGTATGAAAAGAAGCAAAATGATGAAAATGTTGTCATTAATCCTAATGTATCTACTTCATAATATTCATGGACATTCAGACAATGATGTAAGTAGATTTATATTAAATAATGCTACTGATGATTATAATAATAAATAAACTTTTAATAATTATAATTAATTTGCTGTATGGGCTGTATAGGCCCATAGATAAATACCTTAATCTAATTATTATCTAAATCTACATACTAAACTACTTACTTGCTCCTCGACGATAAACATACTTATATATTACTAAATGCACACATTACGTCACTATATAAGTAAAATTCAATGTTTGTATGTTTGTCCTCTATGCTTGCCGAAACCATTGATCAGATTGTGATGAAACTTTAGTAGGATAGTCTGGGGACGGGCCAAAAAATATTTATAAAAATAGAAAAAGAATGGATTGTAACGCATGCCTGGTGCAGCTAGTCACTACATATTATAAAACTAAGTCCCCCACTGCGTCTGTCTATCTGCCTGTTCGCGATAAACTTTAAAACTACTGAACGTTATTCGTAACGTTCAGTGCGTGCGTGTATAAACACGCTCGTGCTCTTCACACATTAATTTGTCCTGGGTAGGAACCGAATCCACGAACCCTGGCTCAGCAGTCCGTATCACTAAAAAACTAGACACACAGGCCTGTCACATGTTAAACTACTAATCTAGTGCATTAAATAATTATCTATCTGTCTATTTATAGTGTCTAAGAAACGAACTTATGTAGTCGTCGTACGGACCAGGTGCATTTTTACGCTAACAATTAACATTATAATATAACAATTTGATATTAGTAACTACATAATATGATACTTTGTGACACAACCAACCATATTAGTCCTTCGAGCCGGATATCGCGCCATTATTAACATTGTGCAAGGTTTCCACGGTGTTAAAGTGTTATAAGTGTAATAAAGTATCATATGCACTTACTTAATCTAATTGTTACGTTATACTATTAATTGTAAGCGAATGCACCCGGTCCGTGGTATAACTATTTATACAAACAAAATCACCACACAAAACCCTACATTTTGAAGATTTTTGATTGCCACGTCGGTTGTAAGTTTAATTCCCGCTTAATGTAAACATCTGTATGCGTGAATATGTCTATTTGAAAAAACTACTGAACCGATTGCAATGAAACTTGGTATGTAGATAGCTGGAGACCTGGATTAACGCATAGGCTATTCCCGATATTCCCACGGGATCGGGACTTACGCGGGTGAAACCGCGTGGCGCTACTAGTATCATATATTTACAAAAAAAATATTTATATTATATATTTGCAAAAATAATACTCGTATTTAAGTATGTGCCTACTATACGCTGACGGTCTGAAGATGTACTCCGTCGTCAACAGTATTCATGATGCGGAGATTCTTCAGTCGAATCTAGGGAGTGTTAGAAAATTGTGCAAAGATAATTATATGCATCTTAATGTTACCAATTGTGTAATATCTTTGACTCACAAGACCCATAAAATACTATTTAATATTACTTGGATGGTCATGATCTCGATTGAAAGCATGTAACAAAGATCTAGGATAAGATGGAATTATAGTTCTTCATCAAACATAATAATGTTTGTTCATATAATCAGCAAAAGTGCTAGTCTTCTTGGTTTCATTCCTAGTGCAGTTAAGGACTTTAAAAAGGCACAAACACTTATTGACCTAGTATATAGTTCTAGCAGCGCCCCGCGGTTTCAACCCCGATGCCTTGGGAATATCGGGATAAAAAGCCTATGTGTTAATCCAGGTCTCTGCAATCGGTTCAGTGCTTGTGTGTACATGCAAGCAATGCTTAGTTTGGGTCTAAATAACGCCGTGTACTATGTGCTTATATATTAACTACATATTATTTTACCTACCATTACGGGACATATGTACATATGTACACTTGTGGCTATATAAAGAACAAAAGATTCAATAGGGAATATGCATTGATTTTTTTACTTTTAATAATTAAATACGCGAATGCGATTAGTTTTTGTAGGATGTCTTTAAAAATAAAGATATAATATATTATGATAGGTATTTCATTTAAGTCAGTAACTTAAACTCGAAATCGTCCTTTGTTAATAGTTTTTACAAGAATAAACTTTGTTTAACTTATATAATCGAAACGAAATCCAAATACTTATGATACGCCACGCTGTGTTATAACATACTGAATAAATATTTGATAAAAAACTGTATTTTACTTTATTTTATATTTTTATTTCTCATGAAAAAATTAAAAAACACATGTGGTTCAATACAGTTTTAGACAAGCCATTGAAACTCTTGATCATATCTGAACTAACATACATAAAGATGAAATATCCTATCCCTGAACCGAACAAAACGAATCTTTGTAAGTATATCTCATGTTTTCTCATGTCGTACCTCCAATCAAATGAAATGATTTCAATGTTGTCTTTATTAATTGGAAGCCTTTGAAATCCATTATTATCGGTGCGAACAATCTCTCGCAGGTTCCACGAATCATCTTCGACAGTAGACTTAATTTATCAATCGTCCTATTCATGCCAATAGTAGCTGCATGTCCAGTGTGACCAGAATAAACTAGAATATTAGTACCATATGAGCGGGTTGACATGTTCGACGTTTACTTATAGATGTGTAACAGGAAACGTACGTAAACAAACAAGAAGTCGATCAATATATACAACATCTCAATCTCTGTCGATCAATATATACATCATCTCGTATGAAATGGAGGTGGATAGGCCGTTGCCATCTTTAGATGTTAAAGTAACCGCGAGATCAGACAGACGGGTCTTTGTCGCACTGTGTGTACTGCAAACCTTCTCATACGGGTAGGTACGTACACGCCGCGTCTCATCATCATCCCCGACACCTGTCATCTATTATGACTTTACTCAAGATCCATATTGGGCTATAAAAAATGCTATTAGCAATTGAATCATTTCTTCTGTTCTTTATATAGTCACACATGTATATATGTCTCCTAAGGTCTTTACGGGTAATTATATTTTTGGGTATTAACCGCTAAGTGGGAAAGGACTTGCTATTACCGGTGCTAAAAAATCTTACCGTTGGCAAAGGTCAGGGTGCACTCGTGAGAGTTAAACTTATTGTAACTCCAACGAGTGCATATTACAACGTCTTTGAAAGTGATTATTATTTACATTGATTTAATTGAAAATTAAATTTTATAAGTAAACAACTGGGAAGCTTGATTACAAGCTTCCAAGTTGGCATTAGCAACCCAAGCTGTAAATATATATCCCTTATCATCTTACCTAAATTATATTATCAATGATTGTCTCGTTATAGTACATACGACATTAATGCTGGGTGGTACACGGCTTTACAGAGCATTGCTTGAACACAGACTTGACCCAGAGGGGGTTGACACTGACGTGTGATGCTTACAGACTTGTCACTAAGTTGTCCAGCATTTGAACAGATGGGCATTACATACCGTTTCCATAGATATTGTCAATGCGTGATATTTGATGCATATCATATTGATTAATGAATAAAGAATGTTTATATAGTCTGCCACCTGAATATTTTTGATTTGCAAAGGTGTGTTTGACTAAAACGGCCAACTTATTGTCACATGTTGCAAAGGGTCCAAACTGTACTGAGATCCTCCTAAAAATATTAAAAGCAGTAATTTCTCCGACCCAAGAACACATGCAAACATAAGTCCACACTCATGGCACGGACCAGTGAGGCAGTTGTTAGTCCCATGCCTTTAAATGAATGTTTTACTCCCGTCTTTTCTTATCTACTAAAATAGTTTTTATCGTCACTTAGGAGGCTTTTCTAGGCCAAGAGTTAATTAAACTTTTGAACTAAATTTTTATCAAAATTCGGGTGACATTACGATCTTTATCTGTAATAGTCGGTTCGTGGCTCATTATGTAAGATTGTCGGGAACAAAAGTACAGTAGGGCCAATGAAGGAAATTAATGACATGGGCTACAGACTGATTTTCCTACGAGATACAATAAAATATTTTTAAAACTGAACTTTTCTAAATACATGTACAATCACGCCTGTATTTCTGAAGGGGTAGGCAGACTCGTATTAAACACCCACCTACTATTACGAGTTATCTTTATGTTATATATATATATAGAACATATTCTGCAAATGATGGGACAGCGTCTACAAATGATGAGAGAAATAGAGAGAGAGGGAGAGAGCCTCCAGTAAATTGCAAACTCCAGTCGTGCGTCGGAGCTGACGCACACCTTTTTTTATTTCAAAAAACTTAGTACTATGTTACAGCTAAATAGTTTGGCAGTATTCATTTCAAATAAATGGATTTAGCTACTGTAATCGAACTAGGCAATGCCTGTATTTCGGTTATCAGTGCCATTTCCTTTGAATGTTTAAAGAACAATAAATTCCATAAATTGGGAATCAAATCAATCAATCAATCAATTGGGAAAATTGAGAATACATAATATGTTGAAAGGGAAAGATAGGTACGAAGGAAAGGCAGTGTAATACAACTTAAATTGCTTATAACAAACCTTATACGCATGGATTGGAGTGTGAAGGTGGCCGAGCAGGTGAGGGTCGCATACCTGTAACTCGAGCTATTGTCGGAAGGTACGAGCTCCCTTACTTTTTTGAAGTGTAACTTTTTTAGAATCGTTGTGATTTGAAATTCGATGGAACGAAAAAGAGACAGTAAAAAGAGACAAACATATTCATAAATATGATTTAGCCTGCGAGAGAATGAAGAATACAAGTATCAGTGTTTCCTATAATCTTTGTCGTTGCGCCTACGTACCAAACCTTCAGATGCGTCAATGTCAACGTTATGTAATTTTTGTGCATTTGCGTATTAAAATTAGTTGGTTAATTAATTTATATTAATTATTTAACACATCTGTGTTCATTTAACTAATAACTATTGTATAAATTATGTAAAACTAAATTTATTAACATTATTAATTTTTATTTAATGTTTTATTTCTCATTCTCTCGTAGGCTACTTTTCTGAAGTTTCACTTCTGTCGTGTGTGAATAGCACAAACACACTTTTTTATTTAAATGAAAGTACTAAATAGCATATTACAGGTAAGTATTATTATTAATCCTTTCAACTAAGCTATCATGAGGTACATATGAAACAACGAAACATTTGTAATAACATTTTGTTCAGACATAACATTTTATTAAATTAAAACTTTTTAAATTTCATTAGTCTTATAGATCGTCATTTCAAAATAATATTAAAATGGCTTATGATAAGAATTTGTGTCATTGTCATTGTCATGTGGGTTTTGGCATTTTGTCACGATGTCAGTTATGACAAACATATAACATTTTAGAGTTTTTAATTATAAATTACAGCATTATTTACTTTAAAAGAAATGAGGAAACGTATTCTAAATATTAGTAGCATTTTATACAGAATGGTAGGTTTTATAGCCGACATTCCGTACAAAAGTAGAACATATAATTTCGTTAACATCAGGTCTACTGTTAAATTCGTACAAAGGAACAAACAAACAGACATAGTTATAGTCACATTTAAGTGTGTTATGTTATGGCTAACCGCTAATGTGTTTTTCCGTTTAATATAACTTTTAAACACCTATCCCACTAAACATACAACCGGTTACAGAAAAGTATTATCTTATGTTTGGGTAATACAGTAGGCCCCGTGTCCCGAATAAAGTAAATCGCAAACTATTTTCAATACCGAAACCTTTTAAAAATGAAACTATGAACTTAAATATTTACCGGTAAACCTAATATTTCATATTTTATTGGTAACTATGTTTATGAGCCGTTTGGGGTCGAAACGTTAGGGTCGTGGGGTCCGAGTGCTCGTTCCGTTTATAAGGAATTAGCTAAGCGTCTGATCGATACTTCTCGTAACCAGAAGGCGGGCCTTTTTCTTGCACAGAGAATTAGCATTGCCATTCAACGTGGCAATGCTGCCAGCCTTATACATATATATAGATATATATATATATTATTATATATATGTATATATATTTTTTTTTTATTAGTCTTATAATCACATTAAATTATCTTTTAAGATCACATAAATAAAACTATACACAGGGTGTAAGAAACACCGTACCGAACCCTTAAATAGTGTATTCAGACCATCACTAGAATTTTCTGCCTGAAAATTCATCAATTTTTTTTTCTATTTTACAATTTTTTGCTTAAAAGTGATATCACAATGAGTAAACAGAACATTTTAACGAAAAAAAATCAATAATTACCCCATACCTAAAACTGCAATGTAATCAAATACAAAACATTTATACTATCAGCTACTTCGACGACGCCGTACGTTGAAGGTCATTCACGGTACCGCACATAAAGAATACATGTCGCGTGCACATTGCGTAGCGAAAAATGAAACTAATGACTATAAACCCTTAATCTCGCATTTTTATGATGAACTGACTTTGGCATTGTGATAAGTATAAACAGAAAGAGGTTACCTATTGTAAGTTTTTTGCGAAGCTCAAACTTACACGTCTTAATATAGTTATATATACTAAGGAAGTTTATCGAATACCTATCTAAACATGTCCGGACATATCCCTATAACAAAAAAAACACAAAATCATTGAAAGTTAAAAAAAATATTTTTATATTTTCCATGTGGATTTCCCACATGATAAACATTTTCAAAAAACTAGATATTTTTGGAGTTTACTCCTTAAGAATCGATTTGCATATAAGGCGCCCGGTATGAAAAAAATGTTAAGAGTAAAATTTAGTGATCGGATTGCAGCGTAACGCTTTATTGTGCTTTTTATGCTTTATTGGAGTTAACTCCTTATTCTCGACGCATGTAAGTAGATATGTGTATTCAATCCCATTTAATTCAAAATCATTTATTCAATTAAGACACTAAGTGACATTTATGAACGTTAAATTGAAGCTAGAGTTAAAAATCATAGATCGGCACAAACAGACGCCACAGCATATACTGGATTGTCAAGGTAAATTAGGTGAAAAACACCAAAATCTACTGCCTGTTTGTGTCGATCTATAACTTCCAGTTTCCAAAATGCGTAGGGCCTTATGAGAAGAATACTGGCAAAGAAACTCATGGCCACTCTTTTGTTAGTGTTACACGAGAGGTAAACAGGATGCAAGCTGATGCCACCTGAATTTCATTTTTCATTGTATACCTTTATGTTATATATATATGTGTAAATATATACAGAATATATAGAGGGAGGGAGGGAGGAAGAGACTCCAGTAAATTGTAAACTCCAGTCGTGCGTCGGAGCTGACACACACATTTTTTTTATTCTTACTTTTAGGAACCAATAGAAAATATTCAAACAATGTCGTTTAATGTTGTTTAAAGCCCGTGCTATCAGCCATAGTGGTAATGACAATAAAACTCTATTGATCAGTTATTGATGCCGCGTACCGTACGTACGCTGACACGAGTATTGATCGTTGAATACATTAGTGAATTGGGACAATGACTAAGAACTTCGCAAGAAGAATTTACTCAAACTTACCTTACCTTGATGAGGACAAAGACCTATGAAAAAAGAATAGGACTCGCACACTGTCGACCGTAATATAATTAATGGTTTAGGTTAATTCTGTGTTAATGACTTTAACAAATTTCTTTTGCAGCATTTACCCGTGGCTTCGTTTCCGTTAATGTTTATTTTTTTATGAAATAAGGGGCAAACGAGCAGACGGGTCACCTGATGGTAAGTGACTGCCGCCGCCCGTGGGCACCTGCAACTCAAGAGTCACAAATGCGTTGTAGGCCTTTAAGTGGGAAGTAGTTAAATTAAAGGTTAGGGCTTCCGGTAACCTCCCTCACTCGGCGAAATACTATGCAATCATTGCTTAACTGAAGGTTTTGTGTGAGGTCGTGGTATCACTCCGGTCGATCCGGCATGGCTCTCATACAGTTATATTTGGTGTAATAAATTCAGGTATCCCTTTATATATATGATGATATACACTCATCATCTCACCGGGGCTACGGGTGAAGTGGTCACCAGTAGCCCCGGTGAGATGATGAGCCGTGGGGTGGAACATTACTTTTTCTCTGTCTTTTTCCTTTTCACGATTATCTATTGAGTAGTTAAGGCTTGAAAGTGTAAAGGCATAGGGTACAAACAAACAAACACGCTTTCGTATTTAAAACATTAGCAAGGATGTACAGAATGACGTCAATTTGGAACATATGTGCGATTGAACATTTTCCCTTGCAAATATTTTATAACAAAGTTTCATGGGACCGCCCGCATGCAATTATTACTTATGCAGAAACATAGATAATTAGATATGTATTTATTATTAACGTCATACTTTTTGTTTGATAGAAAAAAAACATAAGAAACTTTCTGGAATTCGTTCAATTCGTACGTGATAGCAATATAAATACTATTTCGTTTTGTTTGAAATATAAATTCGTAAGAAAACAAAAAACTAAGCCAGGACTTATATTAGTTTTACTTACATAAATAATTTATCGTAATAAGTAATCGGTGAACAAGAATTATTTCTTTAAAGAGCCTTGATTTCTATAAAGTAAAGAATTTTCAAGCATTCTTATGTAGATTACAACAAACGCAAATGTATTTCGTTGTAAGTATGTATTTACACGGGAATTACGCGGACACGAAAAGGTATTACATACCTCTGAATTGCCTGACGTTTCGACCAGGTTGCACTGGCCGTGTTCACAGGCTGATTAGAATTATATCATGGAACGCGAAAGTTTAAAAGTTAGTATTTTGTTATGTTTGAAGAATAACATCTTATAGTAGGGGAGCCCATTAAGGGATTTTTTGGATTTACTCCTGCGCGGCAGATTATTATAAGGGGGTTAATTACATGCTGACAAGTGTACATTTTGATTATCTGACGATTTGAGCGTGACGCAAGGCAGTGGGTGGCTTACAAACTTGCAAAAAAAAATCGATCATTTGACATTGTCGAGCGCGTCAGATTAAGATAAGGTGGGTTAATTACATGCTGACAAGTGTACATTTTGATAATCTGGCGATTTGAGCGTGACGCTTGAGGATAACAGAAAACATATAATCTGCCCATTTAGACAAGCCAAAATTACAAAAATCGTAAAGAAAGTTTAGTGCATGCAGCTGCAGTGAAGCATGTATTTCCCACTCCACGCCTCTCTTTCCTTTCTACATTCTCTCTATCTCTCACTCTCTCATACCATACCCACACTATACTCTGTCCATTTGTTTATGTTCTTTTTGAAAGTTGCTGGAGCACGCAAGGGCGCTTGCGTGCAAACCGATTTCGATTATTTACTTACCTCATCTTGTTAAGAGCAACTACGAGATAGTGTTGTTTGTGGATGATAATTTACTCTCATTTAGACTAAAACGTATGAGCACAAACTTTGAAGACGTAAATTATGCTATTTCGATAGTGGTGTGTTGGTTTAACGTTAACAACTTACTTTTTAATGGAGAAAAGACTAAATATGTCCAATTCACTACTCCAAACGTTAAACAGGTGGAAAACACTATAATGGTTAAATAAGACGAATTGAAACTAGTTGATACCACGAAATTATTATTAATTAAAATAAATAAATATTGTCGAATAGACTCAGCCCAGCGGCATACGCAGTTAGGAAAATTCGTGAACTGACTGATATTGAAACAGTCAGGTTAGTCTATTTTAGTTATTTTCATAGTATAATGTCATATAAAACTATATTCGTGCTGCAGAAGAAGACTATCCGAGCAATTTATATATTTATATAACTCAGGTAGTTGTGATTCACTAGGGCAAAAATATAAAGAAATGAACATCCTGACTGTGGCTTATTTATGAAAACCTACTTTACCTTCATAAAAACACAGATCAGTTCTGTAAAAAAAAGCGGTATACATTCTTTCACACACGTAATAGAAACAACTTGTACCTGCTACTATATGACTATTTATTTTATTTGCCTGCGATTTTATACGCTTAATATATTGATTTATCTAAACAATTCACTTTGGAATATGTTTTTCAAGAAATTTGGAATTTAAATGGTATTCGTAAATTACTAAAATTGTTTTTAGCTTAGAATTATTCCTTAGCTGACTTCTCTTACTCATAAACTACCTCCCTGCCAAGTTTCATTTTCATAGGTCAAGTAGTTTTCCAGATTATGTGATTAGTCAGTAGATGAGTGAGTGAGTGAGTATCTTTTCGCTTTTATATATGTATATAAATAGTTAAGTCTATTTGTATTTTCATGCTATTTTCCGTGCACATTTGACCCGTTTAATGATAAAAATACATGTACTTTTTTTCAAATCGTCAGATTAAGAGAATCCCTCCAAATAATCGTCAGATTATTGGTCAGCTTGTCTAGGACATTAAGCTGAACCATCTGTATAAAAATCTGACGAGCTCGACTTGGTCAAAACGGCGATTATTTTTTTTTGCATTTTCAAAAAGCCGCTGCGAGCGTGCGTCAGTTCCGAATCGTCAGATTATTGAATGGGGGTTTCTTTTGGGTGTACTTAACATCCCCTCTTAATATCTGACGCGCTTGAATAATTTTTTTTTCCCATTTTCTACCCTTCCATACGGCCATTCCCACCATGCAAATGGGCAGATTAACCTACAACCATTATCAGAGACATGTGGGGTATCTACACTATTAATATCTGACACGCTAGAGTAAGGCCGTTTTACTACATTTTTTTACATCTTTGAAAGCCTGTAGAAGCTCCCCCCACCAGTGAAACGGATACATCGCATGAACTCTGTTTCTTTCTACCATCTAATCTTCAAAATCCAATAGGTCCCAACGACGCTGGAGTAAATACACATTTAGCATCGAGGGCTTCCTTTCTATTAAAAAACAAAGATACTACGAAAGACTTAGGTCTGTTGTTGGGCTTCGCACGGGTAGCAGAGACATATTCAACAATCATCAACATATTTCAATCAATTTACACAAAATCTTAACAAATTATACACTTAAACCGTCCTCGTAAATCGTTCTGTCTATTAGTGGAAACCGCATGAAAATCCGTTCAGTACTTTTTCAGTTTATCTCGAACAGACATACAGACAGACAGACAGACGCGGCGGGGGACTTTGTTTTATAATATGTAGTGATAATTGACTGTATGACATTTTTTTTTAATATGACTTACAGAAGATTTGTCCTAACGATTTTTCTTTATTTGGTTTTAGAATTTAGAACTACGAAACGATGCCGATTTGCAAGCAGATTTGATTCCTCAAGAGCTAAACACTCAATTTGTGCCAGAAAAGGCTTCACCTAAGGTAACTAACTTCTACCCTAATATTATAATATGTTCAAATGGGGGGCTCGTGGCTAAGTGGTAACCGAGTAGGTTAGCACATTACAAGGTTAGTAATACTATCCAAGTCAATCTTAGGATGGGTGGCCATTCTTAACACATTGAGACCCCTCCGTGCTTCGAGGAGCACGTTAAGCCGTCGGTCCTGGTTGCGATACGAACATCTGTGGCATTCGTTACGGGTAGTTGGAGACCTAGAAGTCTGACAACACTTCGAATAGAGTCTACAAAACTTCGATATCACCTAGTACTTGGGTTGTGGTGGAGTGCAGTCGCTTCCCGTAAAATATCGAAGTTCGGCCGTATCTTAGTTAGACTGAAAGCTGACCCCAATTTAGTTGGTAAAAGGTACGGAAGATGATGATTTTAATATATATTTTGATGGGATTTGACCATCGCGGCTTATTTTGTTCCATAGCATATCACTAGTAATAAATATTACTGTTCACGTAAATATTTGTCCTACAAACAGATCAGTAACTCGATCGCCTTACGTCTTAATGAATTACAGACATACTTTTTCATTCTAATGAACAATATTCAATTAAAAAGGATTTCATATGCTAGTGATTAAATTATTATGTTTGATATATGATTTAGATTGATAATAATTATCTTAAAAAAAAAACATTCAGCCTAGTTCACTGCGCTAAAATCATATCATTCGAAATTATCAATCGCAATTTTTATATCTTTATTATCATACGGACCTTTTTTTTTTATTTTTTGCCTCGCACAACCAATCTCTGGAACAAATTGTCGCCTGCGGTATTTCCGGACCGATACGACCTTCAAACCTTCAAGAAAAGAGCGTACTCCCATCTCAAAGGCCGGCAACGCACTTGTGACTCTGAGTTGCAGGTGTCCATGGGCGACGGTAGTCACTTACCATTAGGTGACCCGTCTGCTCGTTTGCCCCCTTATAATATAAAAAAAAATCCTCTGGCTCTTCATAACAAAAAAAAAACCTTGAAACTGTTACAACCGTTACCGTACTAATGTAGTCGGCCCGTGAATTTCAACTTATGTAAGCCATGTATTCACAAGGGAACATGTCGCAGAGACACATCGCCCGACTTTCATTATCGTGGGACATTATCGCTCGACATTTGCCTTGTCTGCGTAGTGTACGCAGTTGAGTGCGTCGTTGAGATGTTGCCCAAGAAGTTAGTGATGTGTGTTTCGCAGACAAAGCAACAGGCGTCCACATTATTTAAAAGCTGTCGGGTTACTGTCGAGAGACACTCAAGTCGTGCATGTCGATTTTCGCAGGTCTACTTTTGACATGTCCTGCGGTCCGTAGATGTCGAAGGCGACGTCGGACGATATTGCGTGTAACGTTGCGGGACACGTAGATTTTGTGTCGAGAGACACAGTCGCAGGTCAAGTGTTCCCTAGTGCAAACGGGGCTTTAAGGTAACTAGAGATTGGTGCGGCTCGAAAGAGGGGTTACAATTCGTTCTTATTAATTGAAACTAGGTATCAAACAAAATAGACACGGTTTTGCAAACTTGATGTAATAAAGTATAATATTAACGAGATATGTATATTTAAAATATACTTTGTACGTTCAGTCGAGGATTTGTCTAGCTGAGAAAGCATCTTGTCGAATATGTGTTCACTTCTAAACTTCCTTATCTCATAGTTTTTAAAGTCGGTGTTATTCTGCCCGGTTTTGAAAAAAAATAAGGTAAGCAACCTCCGCTACCATTGTTTTTATCTCGTACGCCTTTCCGCCATTAGCATATTTTATATATTATGCACGTAATATGCAAATTATTGCTTATAACAGCTGTTTAATTAGTGAGGTTTAGCATATGGTATAAAGATACCGTTAGCTAAGCTAATTAGTTTTTAAATATGTTCTGATGAATTTAGGAAAAGAAGAATTAATTGCATGTTTGTTTTTACAAAGTTCTACATGTAACGTATCTTGTTACTTAAAATGCCAGCATTCGTCCTCAAAAAATAAATCATATTCTAAAAGAGGAGGCTCACGTGGCTTCCTATCTCAGTTAAAAAGTGCGCTCCAAAAGGTAGCATCGTAGCGGCATGTTAAATAAGCTTCCTCAAGAAAAATAATAATATCTTCATTTCAAATGAAAAAGTAATATAATACTGAAGTATGTCTGAACGCGCTAACCTCCCAGTTAACCCGCCCAGTTATGTAGGAAGGCTACATGCTACATAACATAACGTATCTAGGAAACAGCAAAATTTAATGCAAGCGATAAGTATCCTGTGAACATAACAGATGCTATTTTCATTTGTCGTGGGAAAAAATAATAGCAACGCAGATGTAAATATAGTTCCTTTTAATTATATTGTTATGGTTGCATGTTTGTGAATTTCCTTAGATGTGCATCATGATAAACTAGAAAGTTGATTTTAGCAATTAATTATCGTATAGTGTTAGACTGGTTTATATGTTTGTTTCACAATCGTGTCATTTCAAGGTCATATCGTAAACACTGTCGTAGAAATTTGAGATATGGGTCATTCTATTCGATATTTGCCAAGCGCATCAAGTAACAGTGTTTTAGTTTTCACCATTTGTAGTTATTGTATAAGCGTTTATTTCAGGTAGATTTTGAAGAAAAGTCTATTGGTTTTGTACCAGTTGTCGAGTTTTCCACATAATTCTTCACAGGAGGTCTAGTTATGATCCCTAGACCCCAAAACGACCGCCAGTTAAAAAGTTTATATATATATACTAGCAGCGCCCCGCGGTTTCCGGTTTCACCCGCGTAAGTCCCGATCCCGTGGGAATATCGGGATAAAAAGTAGCCTATATGTTAATCCAGGTCTCCAGCTATCTACATACCAATATTTCATCGCAATCGGTTCAGTAGTTTTGGCGTGAAAGAGTAACAAACATCCATACTCACAAATTTTCACGTTTATATTATTAGTAGGGTATAATATATATATGTATGTACCTCAATTTTGCTAGCTCGATAGAGGTCGCAATTATGCACCGATTGCTTTCAAACTTGGACGACAAATCAACAGGGCAAAAATGAAGGTTAAGTTCGGGAATGGAGTATATTCCCCCAAAGGGAGGGGGGACAGGGGGGCAGATTTAAAAAAAAAATTAAAAAAACAACAAATCTTTCTCTGCGGGCCTGCTGCTGGTAGGGTTTTTTTTTCTTCTTTCTTTAAATATTTAGAGAATCAGAGATAATTATATTTCATGAAGGACCTTATGGATAGTGGTGCCCTATAGAATCTATGACTAGCGATAAGGTCCCATTTATACTTGTTGACAGTGTGTATACCAAGTAAACAAATTTTAATTGATAAACACGGTTTTTTATTACATACATAATTTATAATAGAAACAGGTTGTATATATGACAATTTAACACTTACTTAAATCCCTGAAAGGGCATGACTCTAGCAAGCAGTAGTTTGTAAAGAGAAATAATTAAAATGCAAATGATCGATGTTTTAAACAGAGATTGTCTTCTACAGAAAAAATTGCGTTAAGAATCATGTATTTAGAGAAATAATTTGACGCATTAATCTAGGTAGGTATATCGTTGTGGAAACTCTTTACTTCTATGAATAGGAATTGAGTTGTAGGTAGGTAGTATATGTTATAGTATTCAGTTGTATTGAATTTGACTTGACTTGACTACTTACTTATGTCGAAATATTCTGACTTCATACAGATTAGGTATTTTTTTCTTCGTGGTCACTTTCGTGCGGATATAAAAGATTATATTCATTTTCCTTTTTTACCGACTTCACATGGTGTTCGTTTGGTCAATATCAGCTGCATTTTGAAGATGTTTAAGTAAGTATTCGTAGTTTACGATTGTTTTACATTACCAAAATGCAATATTTGTATTTAGTTTAATGGTTTACTTGAAGCCAAAGCTAAATTAAATACTTTTTAGTATAATATTTGTTTATTTTCATGGTTTTTCGTCTTGAAAAGACGAAAACCCATGAAAATAAACAAATGCGGAAAAATGCGTGTGCGAACAATAAACGTAGGATCTGTCAAGAAATAAATAAAATAACTGTCTATATATAGAAACTATTGGTAGATATGTATTTGTCAATATTAGCTAAAAAATATTTCACATCCGATCTCATTCAATCATATTGTACTTTGATCAAAATAAATTGACTTCAAGAATAACCAATAACTTAACCCCTTCTTCGTTAATAGCCTAGTCCATTGACTAGGCTATTAACGAAGAAGGGGTTAAGTTGAACATTTGGAATAACATTTTATTCCAAATGTTCAACTAATTTAATTAAGATTGAGAAACACTCCAGTGAGCTTCTACTAAAAACAGATTAAAAGTTAAGACAGCAAAAATTTAATTGGAACATTCTGCTCCCGCCAGCACTACTTGTAAAGATTTCTACATAATGACGACATTTTTATATATCAATTATTATAAACTATCAATGTATCAGGGTCTTAGACTACTTACCTGATTTTGATCAGGTTAAGATAGATATTAATAAAATAAGCAGCCCATATATACCGTAACTACATCACAAAAACCTAAAAGATGTAGAAGAAATGTTTGCAGGATTGATATGACGTGATATTGAAGCCTTGTGAATTATAGTTTTTCACCCCTAGTTTGATAAATAATACACATATTTGCATTTGTTCCAGGATTCTCCATGGCACGTCTTACTCCCAATAGCGGCTCGAAGCCGAAGAAATACTCAAGACGTGTCAACAGACGCCAATGCACAGGAATTACTTCAAGCTCATACCGGATTGTCGCAAAGTTTCAAAATGTACACTCGCGTGGCATCCTGCGTAGCGCTCGTGGTCGCCGCTGTCATAGAAATTGTGCTTTATGTACTTGAATTCTATAAATAAATACATCAATGGATAATTGTTGTTTTGTTCACAGCACCTAGCTAAAATAATATAGACAATTCACACTCATATACCCTTAGAGACTCCTAAAACAAAACACCAGAGCTGTTCTCAAGGACCTAATTAGAATACTAAATAGATATACCTAAAAAGATATAGTCTTTAAAATCCTCAGGCACTTTTCCACTGTTATTTTTTTTTTTAAAGCTAAAAAACTACGAACAGTGTTTGCAACATGAGAGACTTATTATTTGATCCAAAGGAATCGTCTTGTCACTCTTAACCCTCAGCCGCTTATAGCAGTTTCATACCGACTTTTTATATAACCAAAACCTGTGCCACCGCTCTAAAATAATCCAAAGACTCATGTAGGCTGTCTCAGAAACGTGAAAAACCTAGGCCCTAAGCCAAAAAATCTTAGCTAGTCCTATCTAGGTCAGACCAGTAGCTCATTATATTCAAATTTCTTTATTTGTGAATCAAAGGTCCATTTAAGGTCTTACAGTACATTTTAAGTATATATACAGGTTTCAATGTCTTACCGATGCAATCGGTATCCAAATACTTATTTTATTTTTATAAAATTTCTATAAATATCTTGGTTTTATTATTTAGCCGCTGTCAAGAACTCTGTTACTGAATAACAACATTTCTCAAGTAAGCATTGCTTTAAGACTATTAGGAATTTCTTATATGGCATATCTTTTATATCATTTGGTATCTTGTATATCCACATATTACATGACAGTTCTTTTTATATTCTCGGTAGCACTATTATATTTGAATTACGAGAGTTTCTCAGATAAATATCTTTTTTTTTTATATTATAGCACAAGTAAACAGGTTTTTATTCAGTTTTACATATTTTGCACATTCAAACATATACATGCAGGGCAAAATGAGTAAATGTAGCTTTTTAAATAAAGGCTTGCATGAAATTCATCGCATTACCCCACAGATTGCTCTTACACACTTTTTCTGAACAATGAATACCTTATTTCTGTCTTTAATATTTACCATAGTTTAGCACTGAAGCTACAGAGCCTTGAGAAAAAGAATGTTTACTATATATCACTATAAGATTCTAAGTTATCCTATATATCCATCTCATGGCTTGGACAAGGAGTTCTTCTAAAATAATAATATGACGAAAGTATAAGTAAGATAATAATGTTTTATCTATGTAACAACATTAATTACATCATCTTCCTCTTCAAAATTTTTGGCTTCAAAGGTTTTGGCTTTTTCCTTTTATGGCCGGCCGTCTGCCTGACGCCAACCCTTCTTGGGAATGTAGTCGTTTTAAGACGGGAGATAAGGAAGAAAGTAAATTTGTATAAAGAAAAATGGGTAGGGAGAGGAACCTAGGGTAAGGGACACCACAAGTCTCGAATGGGGAACGGGACTGAGACTGCAGTAGCTCGCAGAGGCCGGAGTCGCGTATCCGAATGTCCTGTATTTTCTATATCTGGAGAGGCCACTACACTGGACTGGACAGGAACACCAGCTGATGTAGATGAAATAGATATCATTATTATGAAAGAGAGTTTAACGTGGCGACAAGGTATCAAATTAAATTATTATAGAATTGGTCTAATTAAATAAAACTTTGCTGGGGCACCATACTGAAAATCGCTATACTGCAAGCATTGTGCTATATTATGAATAAGGTTATTCACCCCAAATTAACAGCTTTTATAAAACTTCTCTTGACGACACGATCTAGTGACGAATGCTATGGGGCATATAATGGAGTGCATCAAGAGATTAGCTTAGTTAGTGAGTAAGCTTAGTTGGATTAAGTTACAAGCGCAACAATGCAAACTAACTTCACTACAGTCATTAATAAGCGGTGGATCTTATTTCACTTAAAATGGAAGACCGAAAAAGGTACAAAAGGATTCCAATATCTGGACGGCTTTATATTTGTTTTGGGACTTACGTACTTACATATATAAAAAACATTAATACACTTGTTCCAGGACTCTCCCTGGCGAGCAATAATCCCTATAATAAATCGATCTCGCCGCAATATTGAAGACGTTGCAGAAACTGACAGTGATCAGCAATTGACAACAAATGGTGTTTCTCCAAATTTCAAGATGTACAGTCGCGTGGCGTCCTGCATAGCGCTCGTTGTCGCCGCCGTTGTAGAACTTATATTTTATTTATTTGAGTTTAATAAATAAATATATAATTACCAAATGGTTATTTATTCAATATACAGAAACCTGTGGTCATATTTTAGAGTCGTATAGTAGAACACATAAATAACGTAAAATTTATAATTATATTGTTTCAAATGTGCACCTTCACTAGGAGAAGCATTTTCTGAAAAAAAACAAATATATATTTTTGTTTTCCAATTAAGTCAACAGTTCTTTGGCTACACCGGACGCTCCTAAAATTTGATCACACATTTCTGTAATATCCTATGTCTATACCATTATTAATTATTTAATAGATAAATGTCACCCATGCCATCGTGATTACACTCAGCGTGATTACAAGCTGCCGGTTCTTATCCACTATTGAAACTGTTACCGCCTTCTCCTGAATATGAACTCCATGTCCTTTTAGTACGCCTCTATAGCGACTGTGGTCTTTGAGGCTTCATCATTCAGTAAGACCTGTAAAGGTTTTTTCAATGATTACTAGTAATGAGCACACGTTACCAGCGTTTATATTATATTTCAGTATATTGTTATATTTTGCAATTGTAACATGATATGCTATTTGATTTCTGCGTTATTATAAATGAAAGGTGAATAGAAATTATATTCCTTCAACTTATTATTAAGACTTTTATATATTTCATATATAATATTTATGTAAGAATAGAGTAGTCGGTCGGTGGGCGGACCGGTCGGAGTTTGATGTCTAGTCACGCACCACTGCCATTTCATGTTCATGTGCGTATTAAAAGTTAATTATTACTGGCTTCAATGGTGAAAGAAAACAACATTAGTTATGCTAGTGTCTAGCATATCTGAGAGTTCTCCATAATATGCTCGAAGGTTTGTGAAATCCGCCAACATCCGGATAGCTTATGAACAGCTCTGATATCGGTACTTCTTCTCGGAGATATGGTATTTACAGGACGCTTAAAGTCATGCCTGTTAAGTTTCTAATTACATTACATATACACTAACAGTACAGTGTGTATTTGGTCAAATCTAAGCCACCTATTAACTTTTGTGAACAGGAACTAGAGAAAAACTTAATATGACATATTATATTATCCCTGAACTTCGAGTACGGCAACTCCTTTACATCTTTATATTTTAACATGTTTCTCACCATCATCATTTCAGATGTGGAACGTTTACTGTTGCACATAGCTCTCTCCTAAAGATAGACATAGACTAAGCGCGTTAATAAAACAGATCCTTGCCACTTTGTCACAACTCAAAAAAAATCAAGATTGCTTTTAGCGATAAGAACGTCCATTTATTTACCTCATTTTTTTCTAATTGTGATTATTATTTCTGTTTATAACGTGGTGTACAATAAAGAATATTTTATCTGTCTATTGCAAATTGCAACCTTATGTAAATTCAAATCCTACACTAAGAACAATAACAATGCAACCATGCAACTTTCGGAGTATTAGAAATTGTTAATACTGGCCAGTATGAAATCCATATCTTTCATTTAATTACAATTCCAAATTCAAATTACTTTTATAATAATACTTATGACATATTTTTAAATCAGTTCTTTGTTTGTTTCCCGCCATTTAATTTACTTTGACATCCCTGTTTCGGTGACCATGGAAAATTCAATTAAATAGTAATCTTATTTTTATTTCATCTCAACAATGGACCCCATGGACCACTGGAAATGAAATCGATAAAGTTGAATTAAAAGTCATAGCTGAAAATCATAGTGGAAGCCAATTCATGTCAAACACGTCAGATTAATATTAAAAATACACTGAATTATGTATGCCCCACTGGAAAGATAATAAAACCGTGGATAAGAGCAACGGTTCACGTTCTAGCTTGCCGTAACTTATTAAATAGATACAAGAATAAGATATTCGTCTGTCGTACTGGTTTAACACAGGGGAGCCATATAAATCAACTCAGAAACGCAAATATAATTAAAGAATTTAAGCTTGCTGTCAAACATCCGAGATACTGTTTAATTTTATTTAATACTAGACTGGCCTGTTGGCCTAGTGGTTAGTGACCCTGACTGCTATGCTACAGGTCGTGGGTTCGATTCCTACCTGAGTCTGGGTGTTCTTTGTGTCCGTTGTTTGTATGTTTGTAAAGTCCCCCGCGACACAGGAGTCATTCCAAATGCTGGAGTTGTCTTTAAAAAAAAAAGAAAAAAAAGCTGTGCCCAGCGCTTTTTGTCCCGCGTATAATTTAAAAGAAATCACTGATTGGTGATTTTTAATACTTCAGTAGACAATATTTTAGTAACATTTTATTGGCATGGAGGCATTCACAGTTCGTCTCTTCTTGGCAATGCTTCACCTGCCCGTTACAGAATATAACAGAAGCAGGCCTGAGACGATGTTGCAACATGTTCTACGCGCGCCTCTCTAAACCGGAAGGGGGAGGGGGGGCAAGGTACGGAATGGTGTGACTGTCTACTGTTTAAGGGACGGCTTAGGTCAGCTGGGTTTTTAAGGTACCTTCTTTATAGGGTATACCCGAGTGTCTTGCAGCAGACTGACTTGTGGCGAAACAACGTGTGGTTTTAGTTGGTTCGGTTCGCTTCACTGTTAGCTCCCGTTGAAGTGACCCCTGGGTGTTTTCACAATGCTTGTTCTACTAAAATATCATTTGATTAGAAATGTTATTAAGTTTAGTTTATTCATTGTGCTAATACATGACTTTTTTCTTTGTGTCATTGTCATAATACGCATGCTGGTTATTCCGTAATTAGCAAATGTATCAGCCATATTATTCACTAGCATGTTCTGTACATCAATTTGTAACGCATTTCCCATATGGATAGACCTAAATAAATAAATAAACACGCGCCGAGTGTTGAATTATTTTAATTTTCCATTGCCTCCAAAACTATGCGTCCAAATAAGATGCTGTAAAGGTCAAAGTTTATCTTCATAAAAATGTCTTGATGATGAAGTAACTTTTGATCGTAAGGATTAATATGCCATGCATAATAATATTATAAATAAAAATGAGGTGCACCCTAACGCTAGATAGCCTATACTATTCCTCAGTAATTTGGCAATCATATAAAGAATTTTTCTAAGAAATTTATTAGTTCGAGAGATTACCGCGTTTAAACAAACAAACAATCTCTTTAGCTTTATATTATTAGTATAGATAATACGCTAATTTCATACGTAAGTAGGAGAGTGACCTAACTCAAACGTTATGGGACCCACTCCACATTTGGCAGTTAATTGGCATCCGCTTAAGCTATTGCATCACCCGTGCACTCAATTGTGTAAGATTGCTAGCCAGCACACACTTCGTCAACCTCATCTCTGTCACCGCCAAACTAGCAAACTCACTCCTCAACAGAATATCAATACTATACAAATAAGAATATAGCCATTTAGACGCACAACTTCATCAGGTACCTACCTCTCCAACCTCTTCTTGCCTCCACCTATCACGCAAGTCATCATGCAAGTTGTACCCTGATTAATCATCTTACTATTAGGCAAAAATGGCGTAGGTTTCCTAATCAAAAGAGAATACAAAGAAAATATCATTAACTTTTCCAGAATATCTGAAAGAGTTTGCATGTTGGAAATAGACCTAGGGAGCTTATATTTCGCAATTATACAGGCATACGCACCAACAGAGGGCTCAACACAAGAAGACTTAGATAAATTCTACACAGACTTAGAAGAGGCTCATGATTTGATCTCTACACAATATATAACAGTCATGGGCTATTTCAACGCACAGATCGGCAAACCGAAGTATTTTGAGAGTAGAATAGCAGGCATTCACGGTTTTGGAAACAGAAGCAAGAGAGGACAACGACTGGTTCAGTACGCATACGAACATAATCTGAAAATAATCAATACAATGTATAAATTAAAAGCTGACCAACGATGGACCTGGTTTTCGCCCGACGAAAATACTAAAAAGGAAATTGATTATAAAACAACAACGAATCCTAAATTGTTCACAAAATTTGAGGTGCTGAATTGTTTTTCCTTTGGCACAGATCATAGACTCCTGAGAGCAACGTGAAGCTTAGGTAGGGAAAAACGGAGCAGAAGAAACTACACTAGTCCCAGAAACCCTTTAAAGACTGAGGATGAGGTGCACAATTATTTAAAAAGCTTAAATAAATTTATACCTGAACTATTAGGAAACCAGGAAAGATATACAGTAACGGAATATTACAAGAAAATAGAAAACTCTGTATTAACAAGCCTAAAAAATAAAAAACAATCAAGAAAAAGAAAAATTCTATCAAATATAGCACTTTAATTAATGGAAAAGAGAAGCTCACTAAAAAGGATAAGAAAGAATTAAAAGAGCTATTCAAGATACAAATGAAGAAATCAGAAAAAGTTACGAAAACCACAGATGTCACATACTGAAAAAATGTATAGAAAGCACAAGATCAGCTAAAAAGGCATACAAAGAACTAGACAAGTCAAAAAAAAAATGGATCCCGTCCCTTCTTCAGCAGGGTTCTACAATCTCGAAATGACATCATTAACATAGCTACAAAGTTCTATACAAGCTTTTATAGCTCTACACCAGGCTTAGTGGAAAATACAGAACAAGATCAACTAAAGAACACATTAACTGTACAAAATTTTACTGAAACTGAAATCCTAAAATAAATAAATAATTTAAAACCAGATAAGAGCCCAGGACCGGACAGTTTGAGTAATGAGTGTATAAAGGTCGGTAGAACAATTTTATTAACACCTCTTACAATGCTCTTCGATAAAATACTGGAAGAAAAAATCGTAGCAGCGCAATGGACAGAATCGGAACTAATTTTACTATATAAAAAGGGCGACCCTAAAGACATAGGAAACTACCGACCGATAAGCTTAATGTCTTGCTTGTACAAACTCCTTGCATCCTGTTTACTACACAGAATATCCCCACAAATAGACTCATGCCAACCCATGGAACAAGCGGGATTCAGAAGTGGTTTTAGCACAACAGATCATATTCACACAGTAGACCAGGTCATCGAAAAGTATGTAGAATATAGAAAACCGCTCTACACAGCTTTGTCGACTATAAGAAAGCTTTCGACTATATCTCTCATAATAGCATCTGGGAAGCATTAAACAAACAAAATATAAACGCAAAGTACATAAATATCATCAAAAACATATATGTTAATTGTACTAGTAGAGTCAGGCTAGATAGAGTGGGCACCAAGATCAGCATTAATTGAGGAGTCAGACAAAGCGACCCTATATCACCGAAACTATTTATAGCTGTCTTACAAAATGTAATGGAATAGTTACCGTGGTCAAAGCAAGGAATTAATGTGAATGGGAAATATCTAAGCCCCCTACGCTTTGCAGACGATATCGTCGTGTTCTCTAAGTAAGTAAAGTTCTCTAAGTAAGTCCATATAAGCTCAACACATTGATTAACGAACTTCAGACAGCTAGTGTTCTAGTAGGCCTGGAAATTAACTTAGGAAAAACAAAAATCATGAGTAGCTATTACATGGAGAAAATACTGGGCACAAAAGGAGATTCTCAAATCGTAACTACCGTTTAAATTGAAAAGAATTATTTTAGACGCAACAATTTACCCTGTCTAACCTATGGGTGCCAAACATGGATTTATGATCACAAGACAAGACACAAAATACAAACAACTCAGACGGCAATGGAAAAGAGCTGTTTAAATATAAAACTGAGAGATAGGGTAAAAAACATACAAATTGGGAAAATAACCAAGATAAAGGATGCTCTACACTTCTCTCAAAGTCTCAAATGGAGATGGGCTGGCCAAGTTGGGAGATACGGTGACAATAGATGGACAATTAACATCATAAAATGGAAAGGACCGCATGGCGTGAGAAGCAGAGGTCGCTCGGGCGCCCGGTGGCAGGACGAGATTGTATCCGTGGCAGGAAGACACTGGATGAACACTGCTAAAGATAGGGATAAAAGAAATACGAGTAGTAATATAATTATTAAATATCAAAACAGTATCAAATCTAATCTAATTATTGTGGAATCAAATAAAGCTTTATATTATTATTAGGCAAAAAAGGACTTGAAACCCATCATGTGCTCCGGATTAATGAAGATTCGTGTAATTCTATGGGAGTATCTGTGACTGACAGAGATCTGACTGAGAATCTGTCCAATTGGTTTTCCTTATGTGACATGCTACAGAAACCCTCATAAAGAGGCTTCTATAGGAAAGGATTAAAGGTGCTTAATACTTTCCTGTAAATGCCTTTTTAGTTCAGTGTACGAGTGCAACTGCTTTTTATTTGGTGAACGCTTGTTATAAAACGCGAACGTGATTTGGTGCACCCGAACAACCTTAATGAACCACGTTGTTAAAAGAATTTACGCAAATTAAAATTCAGCCTGTACCTACTTAGAAATACATATGTCGTATTCACCTACAGCAGTCGTACTAAGAGTAATTTTTCATTAAGACCGTATATAAACGCGTGAAAATCAGTATGTTTTACTTTTAAATGCAATACATTACTATGGCTTATTTTCAGGCTAAATATTAGGTTAAATAATTTACTGTGACGGTTCATGTTTGTACAATAATTCTGAAAAGAAATATATTATGTCTATGCATAATCTTTTTATTAATTAAAATTGAAGATAAGAAATTTCATAAATATTTTTGGTAATACGCTTTCATTAATTTACTTAAAATTTCATCACGTTCCATTGTTTTACTTGTTCTCAGCAGCGTCTCATTTCTTGACAGAAAAGTAATCAACAAAGTTGTAATTATTGACGATTGAAAAGAGCGGATTTGTATTAATATTAAAATATATATTCACGACATGAATGTCAAGCCAATAATTTTGTTTTGACAAGCTTGTAGTTTACACAAACTTACAAGACTAATTAATGTGTCTATGAAGCTAGCGTATCCAAGTCATGGAGCCGTAATAAAACTTACACTAAATTTTTTTGCTAATTATTTGCTATTTTTGCCATAGCCATTTCCGAAAAACAATGGACCTGCTGACTTGAGACTTAAGCTAGCGTAGCGAACCCTATATCTTCGGATCTCTTACACTTATCAAAACAGGCTTCGTGGTATATTTTTTTGCTAATTATTTGCTATTATTTGACAAAGAATTATTTTTTATACGCACGCACGCTTGTTTGAAAGAAAAGAAGGTATAGCACACCTTACGGTATACATGTCGACTAATCACCAACATATGGTTAAACTGATTCGTACGTATATTTACGTTATTTTTAGTTCATTTATGTTTAAAACTGCTCAGAAGAGTCTTTGTAAGCCATTTACTAGTAGTCCCCCGTTTTTGGTATAGTTATGGTTATGGTATAGTTTACCTTGTTATGGCAATTTTTATAACAAAACAGCGAAACAATCAAATAACTGAATCTTTAACGTCTCTTGCACACAATACTTTAACACGTTTAAATTAAAAAAAATTAAAGCTGATGATCTTCGAACGGTTGAACAGATTTTCTTGAATTATAGCTATGAACATTCCCGACTAAGCCACATTTCAAACAAAAAAATCGGTTATCTGTAAAGTCGGTTTACTGACGATAGTTGAACGTGACAACGTCATGGGAACGCCTCAGGGCGAGGTAACGCCGCATGAGTCATGTTTTTTCGTGCGTGCAGCCAGCTCCATTGAAGTATAAGACGTTGTCACGTCAAAAACGAAATTAAAATCGGTTTATCTATTTAGGATCTGTGCTGTCACAGACAAAACACGTTAAACTTGTAGCATCCCTCCTTTTTGGGTCGGGGTTGAAATATTGGACACGGTATAAACTCCAGGTGATTTCCCAGTGAAGTTTATGTCGCAGGCGCAAAGACAAAGATTTTAGGAACTTTATCGTGATGCTTCCGTTTCAACGAATTTCAATTCACAAGGATTCTAAAGAAGTTTCACTTCAAAACAAAAAAATAGGCAGTCATGGGACTGCCTACAGAAATGAAAACTTAAACGAAACGACGAACTTAAAACGTCTCATTAACAGGTTGGTGACATTAATTAATAAAGAGCTCTAGTGAATCTATATATGTATTATTGTCACGAATTCAGATTTCTCTCTCTCCCTGCCTCTGTATCTCCATGTCTCTCTGACGCTGTACATGTAAATATAAGAAACTCGGCTCCGTCGTACGAATTTTCGATGGGGACGGACATTAGGGTCGGACATCAGGGTCACGTATCCTGACGCGAGTTTAACATTTTTACCCATCAAAAAGTACATAACGCCGCTAAAAAAGTTTTCACTTCAAAAAAAAGATAGTTTGGAACATGGTTACTGAATTATTGTTACAACAGGATCAACCCTATGGTAAATACACCTAATAGATTAACAACCCAATTTTATTTTTTATTATTTATTGTATTGATATCTTACGTAATATTTATCATAACAAATCGATTAGTCTTACTCTGAAAAATGATTAAATTGTGGCGTGGGGTGGTCACGGATGTTATATGTGAAGATATAAAAAGTACGTTGCAAGCAGAATGGGCAGCCTGGTCGCGAGGTCCGTGTCAAGATGAAGTGGCTCGTGATTTTATGTTTAATATTTGGTCTGCTATCGGCACTGGTAAGGATTCAATATCTGTTTTTTATATATTTGAAGTCAGAAATAAAATGTGGTCTTTTTGAAACGTATTCCGCGTGGAAATGTGGTCCTTCGAAATGGCTATAAAAACCTGTTTTATGGCTTTATTGAAAAAGCATTCATTAGGACGGAGATAAAAATAGTGGACAAGTTTACCTGATTCAATAATATATTTATAATATTAAATAATATAAAATAAAATTAGGCATTTTTGGGTATACGGTATGAGGATGGGGAACGAATAGTAAAATTATCGTGATGAAAAATAACTGTGTAGTCTTGGTTTTTTGTACATTTAAAATGGTCATCATCATTTAATATTTATTATTTTTGGTAAAGTTTGATGATTTGAAGGCAAAATTTTAAATGTCAATACGGTCCTAGCTAAAACTGGTAAATTATTATTATTTTTCATTATGTTTTGAGAAGAAGAAATAGTTATTTTCTCAATGATATACAAATCAGAATTTCCTATAAATCCACAAAATAGGAACAAGTATAAATTTAAAAGTCAAAATATCAACGACTGATAAATGGATTAGAAAAGCGCTGATGATTCGAACGGCTGAACAGATTTTCTGGACCTTATAAACTAAGAACACTCTCGATAAGGTCACGTTTGAAACAAAAAAGAAAACTAATTTAAAATCACATACGTTATATTTATAACGCCCTCCTTTTGCGTCGGAAAAAAACAGATAGTCTTACAGATTGAATACTTTTTTATTCATAAACTTTATCCATGCTGAGGACTAGTAATGGAAATTAATGCTAGTTCACTTTAATTTCACGATCATGCGAATTCTCATATCTTAGCATGCTATTTGCTAATGGTAATGCTATTTGCTAATTCGGTAATATTAAATATAGATATAACTTAATGAATAGTATAGCGTTGAAACTATATTATTTAAAACGCGCAATTATTTTGTGAGACGTTAACCATGTAATACAATATTATTATAAACTAAAGACAGCACAATATAAAACAGACAAGTTCAAAAACTAAAGAATATGTAAACAAACCTCTCACGGTCAAATGCTAAAACAAACTAAAGAATATGTAAACAAACCTCTCACGGTCAATTGCTAAAACGAACTAAAGATTTATCTATGCTAAAGATCAACAAAACAATCGGGTATACATCAAGTCCCATATCTATTACCTACCAAAATTAATAAACAATAATAATGATACGTATTCATGCAAAAAGCAACTGTAAATACGTGCATTTCTTTTAAAATAAATAATAACTCCTATGCACGGCCTTTCTGCTATTTCACTGGTGTGACGTAGGTAAATTAGCATTAGCATTAGGCATTAGCTAAATAGCAACGGCACGACGATTTATTTAATTTCATTTAGTTAGCACCATGCTATGGCAACTTGGAACATAAAAGAATTACACTTTTTTTATTGAGTACAGTGCCATCAGAAGGATAGATACCGGAACTTAAATTACTGTGTTACACTATTTAAATTTATGATTTTTATGAGGGGAAATTTATTACTCTCAAATGTATTACGATTAAAAATTCGCATTTGTAAATAACAAAATATTGCATATTAAATATCTAAAACCACTTAAAATTCTATCCAAACAACAATTTGTTCACCAACACACAAAAAATAAAATCGGAAGAATAAACATTTTTTTTTAAATATTTGGAAATTATTAATATTAGGTTGGCAGCACTTCACTTACATTGCAAATGGCTGCGTATGAGTACCGATTGTCGGTTTCTTGTGCTTTTCTTTTTGCAATATAAGTTTTGGTTGTTTTATGTGTAAAACTATCCGTTACTTGAATATAAAAATCGGAGATTAGTCATAAACATACATTAATTTAGCTAAAGTATAAACTTCTCATGTTAGAACCAATAAAAAACAAGAAACAGGGAACAATAAAACCCATACATACACCGTATACATACATACGTATACAAACAATATATAGGTAGGTACCTACTACCTATATATTGTTCAATTGTATATATATACCTATAGATATGTTTATTATATTAGTTTTCGGTATCTGACCACTAGGCGAAGCTTTGTGTTGTCAATAAAAAGAAGCAGAGCTGCCTGTCTATATCCTATATACTATTGTAGTCTTTGGTTAGCACGCGGATGCGAAAGAGAGCACACGCTGTGTGAATGAACGAAGTGCATTGAATTAATACGTTCACGAAATTTCACAACTTCGATTAATTCGCTAATTGCTAAATCAGAATTCACAAATTTAATATGAATGTGAATGCTAATTAATCCATCGCTACTGAGGACTGATTTATAATAATTTATTTTAAATATCATAAGCTACCCTGTTATAACTGTCCAATTTATAATTACTTTTTAAATATTAATGATTGCTCTCTTATGACTTCCTAATAGCAAGGTTAAATATACAACGCATTACATAAATGTGTAGCCATATTTTACGGTTTTATATTAGAATATTTGTAATTTTTATGGCAGAAACTTTATTAAAACAATTTCCTATGTATGTACCGACTAAGCTAATATTCCGTACAGAAGGCTGACATGAACGGAACTATATGTAATAAGGATGTTGATGGTATATTCGGACTTGTGATATGTCTGCATAAATAAAATAAAACCAATGAAATGTGACCACCAAGAGGAAAAGCATTTGCTAAAGTAAAGACAGTGACATTGTGGTCGACCACAGACGATCTCAATTATAAATTATTATATTGACACGTTTCAGGCTGATGACTCGAGTGAGTCACGTTCAGGTCCTACTGACTACACAAGCCGATATGCGGAGCTAGCGTCCGCTGTACCTTCTCACGTCAACGTACCGGACCTGATCGCTTCGCTCTCCGGCGCACTTTACTAAGACCTCCATACAACCATATTAGTTCCACATCCTGATAATGTTCCTCAAACATTCTAAATTGATCACATAGTTTTAAACTATTCAAATGACCACATAATTTACTTTTTTATCATAGAAATTACACAAACATAATGTGCGTGTTAAAAAATAACCACAAAAATAACGAATTATGAATAATACATAATATAAGCTCTTTTAACTATAGATCAACCTGTGATTATTTACCGCACAAATGAAACTATAATTAACTAAAATGTGGTTATGCTATTCAGAACTTGGATCGCGCACTTCCCAGTGTCTACTTGTGTGTCGTCCCCACTAAATGCAAGATTGACATTTAAATTGTTATGTAATAATAGTATATTTATTGTTGGTGTATAAATTGTTAAACATTTCTGAATTTTGTATATACTTACTATATTAAAGTGTGTTAGTTTGCTTGTCAAATGTGTTTTTTAATTTCCTACGAGTATAAATTATATACTGTCCGTTTATCCCACTAATATTATAAATGTGAAAGTTTGGATGGACGGATGGATCAATGAAGTTTGTTACTCTTTCACGCCAAAACTACTGAACCGGTTGCGATGAAACTTAGTATGTAGATAGCTGGAGGCCTGGATTAACATATAAGCTACTTTTTATCCCGATATTCAAACGGGATCTGGACTTACGCGGGTGAAACTACGGGACGCTGCTAGTTTTTTATATAGATAAGCAGCTGACGATAGTAAATGATTAACCAGGAACTGCATAACTGCCTGAACTTTTGACATGATTCAGTCAATTCGACAGGCAATATAATCAAGATAGTACTATTAAAAAACTAGCCAAGTGCGAGTCGAATTCGCACACGAATGGTTTCGTACCATCTTACAAATGTCTTTTAAATTTATTTTTATTAAATCTTGTTACCGTCAATACAAATAGTGACTTTGTGCAAATTTCAATTGTCTGTCTATAATGGTTCATAAGACGGACAGTGGAGGCTTAGTAATAGGGTCCAGTATGCACCCTTTAGGTAATGAACCCTAAAAACGAACAACTATTCATAAGAGATGTTTAAGTTGTATGGGTTTTGAAAGAGGCACAAGAGGCAGAGGAGTAATCCTAAAAATCTTGCCTCTTTGTCTGTTATTATGTTGACTATATTTTTTTTCTTTTACAATAAATTAATCATACCATTCTTCTTCTATTCGTTACGTAAGCACTAGAAGTTTATGTAAATAAGTGTGACAAACGTTCCTCAGTGAAAACGTGTTTTTTGACTGGCATTCCCACATCTATAATTCTATACATATATATTAGTTAGAAAGGCCCTCGATAATGCAAGAAAACTCTTCATAGGAATCAGTACCCTCAAACGGACCCGGCTCACCTTGTTCACTCAGTAATACCTTACATAGTACATTTATATTGTCTATGCACAGTAGGGACACAAAATAATTAATGATGTTCACAGCACTTTACAAGGAATACAGAACGATCACTGTAGAAAGCACTCTCACGCTTAGTAAATAGGCATAAATTTGACTGGACCACTAGATGAACATAATCAGGTTAAAGTAACTTATATTGCGGTGTTGGCAAGCGATTTCAGCTTACAATTTATTCCTTTCCTGTGATAGTTGTTATTAATATAAAGTCTTGTTAAAATAAGCCATCTGTTGTACTGTTAATTAATCTTTTTCTCAACAAAGAGAAGGATGGGTGATGTATGAGTATTTATAATGCTAACAGGCGGGGACTACTTGTTTTCTTTTCATTACCTAGACTTAATTAGAATCTCAGTCGAGGTTTATTTACGATACAAATAGATAGTTACTCTTGCTTCAGGCAATTTTGTTTAAAGTGCGGTTTATCCTCGAGCGTATTTAATTAACTTTCTAGAAGAGACAATTCAAGGGGCAATGTATTTTCAATTATAGTGTTTTGTGATTTAGTTACAAATGTAAATGGACCTATTCTCAAAATTGCTTCTTTCTTCTTCCAAATTTTTGAAAAATAGTGCATTGCCATATAATATGTAAGTATTTAACATTATGGTGAATTACTAATGGATTTATTATTGTAAAAACAATAACAATGAAAGCCAGATTCTACAGATCCAAGACTTCCCTCGTTCTGGACGTCCTTCGCTTTCAATATTATCAATGAATTACTCATTGTGAATCTGACTGCTCAGCCAGAGGTCGTGGGTACGATTCCCACCCAGGACAAATAATTTGGTGATGAGCACGATCATTTGTACTGTCTGAGTATAATTTATCCATATATATATTTAGTCATATATAAGTATCAGCAGTCTAGTTACCATAGTACAGGTTCGGCAGAACTATTAGGTACCTACGTGTTCGCGGCTCTGGGATCTTTGTCTATAATTTATTAGACGGCTCATCTTTTAAAAAGCATAAACTAGGCATAGTTTGGGATCAAAGGTAAGGTTTCTCATGGTATGTATTATTATTGTAGTCTTTTGTCCTTAATTTATTTTATTATTATTATGAGAAATTATACACCCCAGGCCCCAGAAGATCCCAGATCCCACTTTATAGGAACGTAATACCTACGTGATCGCGTTAATTTCCTTACGTATACATAATCATATATCATGTAATCATGGTCTGGGGTATTTTTAGACTCTAGAATTTGTCTGGATGCTTACAAATAGTTTTCTAAACATTAGAAACTAGCAGCGCCTCGCGGTTTCACCCGCGTAAGTCCCGATCCCGTGGGAATGTCGGGATAAAAAGTAGCCTATGCGTTGAACTAGGTCTCCAGCTATGTACATACCAAGTTTCATCGCAATCGGTGAAGTACTTTTTGAGCCAATTCATTACTAACATACTTACATACAAATCTTTCCTCTTTATAATATTAGTATAGATAAAATTCAAGACGCGGACTATATGTAAACTTACATTATTTTTTCGAACTTTAAAGTGTCAGGCCGAAATAACCGCCCACGGAGACTGTCTGACAATATTGATAATATTTTTTTAATGATATTGTGTACTATATATAAAAAAATACAAATCACTTCTCCACCAATTTCAAAACAGGGACCAATGATTTTATGTAACTTTAGCACCTGATAAATGAGAATTGGTCGCCCGCCGGCCCAAGTTAGCAGGTCTGCATACCGTCAGAGTTTCTACTAATACTACTCAATACATTCTGTTATATATACAATTTGTACCTTCTCCTTTGCTATTATCATAACTTACTCTAAAAATATCTAATTAAAAGAAAAAATATTATTTTGAGTAATTAAAATTTACTAAACGTCCAAATTACCTAAAGCTATTTCTTTTGTCAGATCACAAAACTGTTGCGTTAACTCCTTCACACTTTCTTACCACACTTTAATGAAACCCAGTCGTAAGGCGAACAACTATTACAAATCAATCTGATACCATATGCCACACATCATATCACATCACCTAAGTATCACAAAACATATTGCATTAATAACTGCAGGAAGAAAAAAAAACACGTTTTCAAGACTTTATTGAGTATTACATATTTTCAGTAAATAAATAACATTTTTATTTATATCTTACAACGTCTGATTGATAAGAGTCCATGAATTTGCGTCCGGAAGGGTACAGGCGTTCATAGTTGTGGTTTATGTCTGAGGCGTGACCATATTGGACTTCTCGCCGCCGTGCATCGCGCCCTATAGGAATGTAGTCGTAGGGTACCTGTTTTCATAAAAGAAAGGCATAGCAAAGGTACAGGTTAGTTATGGAGTCAAGTCAAGAGATTTTCCAATTCCATCAGGTGCACTATAGTCCTGGGTTCATGACGATAATGTACTTGAAGGAGACATCGTACTAGTGTTGTAAAAGTGCAGAAGGTCGCACTTGCGTGAAAACAATTGCATGTTTGCACCCTGTTTACCCTTTACAAGTTAGTTACTTTCCGAACAGCTGCGTCCCGTGAGTACCTTCGTCATTCGGTAGGAGAGGCTAATATGTCGCCTGTCGAGAAAATCTTCCATCCGTCTACCTTACCAATACATTTGTGGCATGACCAGCGCTCGGTGTGGTTTGGTATGGAAGGTTTTCTCACTTCCAGGTTCAATGGTGCAGCTTAAGCTAGGAGACTATCCGCTTCAAAAGACAAACGTGCTTTATAACCGTATGACCCTGACGGCCATGGCCCCTGTATCGTGCCATCAAGTATTGACAGGGATCCCGCCTATAAACATTAAGATCCTCCTTAAATGATCCAAATTCTGAATAATTCCTAACCCTGGCTTAATAACGCGTTTAGAATTTATTCTGTTTTATATCCTTCTTTACTTTTATAAATATTTTTAATTAAATCGGTTTTTTAAGTGTGTCACCGCCTTAACCATTTACGGTTTTTTTTAAAGTACACAATTTCGTGAATTTATTTCTATACAAGAGAACAACTGAATAAACTTTGTAAATATTATTTACCTGTGGTGCCGATTGCACAGACACGAACAATAAACCACAGATAAAATATAAATAAAGTAAATCCATTTCACGCTGGCGACCACTATGGCCGCTTCACGCCTTTTGACGTTTGTTTAATTAAAACCGATATAGGCACGAGTTTATACCCACCGATATTCGATAGTTTATTACTATTGTTCGTTTATAGTTATGCCCACAATATTTATTTCGTTTTAATCCGAATCGGTGAAAGACATAAACAACTTTTAATTAGGTAGGTACCAAAAAGGTAGGTTAGGTAGGTATAAAATGACGATGACTAACATCGCAAAACAATTTCTACTTGTTTTGTTTTGACTATTGGCTATTGAATTTCATGGTCACGGATTACTTTTAATATTGAACGAATGGCGCAGTAGTTTTGTGACGAGGGTTGTAGATTGTCCATCCCCACTTATCAGAATTATTTGTGTGACTTACAGATAGTTATTCTAAATCCCTGAGGCTCTGAGTTTGTATGTATGCATGTAAGGTTCTTAACAGGAACGAATAGTCAGGGGAAATGTCTTGCTTAATAAACAAAACATTTCCATATATTTACTATATTAATCACGCCTTTGAGACCTAACTAGAGGATTGACTAAAGAAGCGACGCGACAACAACGGCAAGTGGTGCCTTACATTTTTTATGACTAATGGTGCAACGTCATCAGTGCTAGGAGCTAGTTAGAATTATAACAAGAACAAAAGAAAAGCTTTATTCGATGTCATTTGAGATACATAATTAACATAATAGGACATATGGCGTTTTAAAAAATTAGACAACAGGTCAAAGCAGAATACAATTTCTATTTTGAAGTCGTAAATGCAGAGGTTCGTCAAGCGCCAAGATATTTATTTATAAGTATTTTTTTTATATAGACGTATAATATCAGTAATGTTTCTGATCCATTTTCATCTATTCAAGAAAGTTATAAAAAACTATGATTGCCACAAACAATAAAAATATATATTGAATGAAATAAATTTCCATGTTTCACCACTTATTGTGACATCAGCAATACGACTACTCGTTCAAAATGAATAAAAAACTGTGTTTATTATTTTTTTTCATTCGATTTTATTCAACAATTACCGCTGTAAGTACTAGGTACATATCATACATTTTGTTATGCTGCGGAAAGAAATTTCTGAGTAATTTTCACATCTAAACACGTTTTTACATGCACTTATCACGTACCTACCTGTTGCCCGTGACTTCGTTCGCGTGGAAATTCAAATTTATCCCACGGGGAACCGTACATTTTAGCGGGATAAAAAGTAGCCTATGTCTTTTTCCAGGATATAATCTATCTTCTTACCAACTTTCATTACGATCCGTTCAGCTGTTTAGTCGTGGAAAGTTAACAAACAAACAGATTTACTTTCGCATTTATAATATTACTAGCAGCCCGCCCCGGCTTCGCACGGGTACAAATTATACACCTAAACCTTCCTCATGAATCCTCTGTCTATTAGTGAAAACCGCATAAAAATCCGTTCAGCAGTATTTCAGTTTATCGCCAACATACACACAGACAGACAGACGCGGCGGGGGGCGGGGGACTTTCTTTTTATAATATTATGTAATGATGAAGTATGGATCCCAGTTTGCTATCGACATTCTGACCGAAATCATATGCGCTTCTTTTGTCTATCTTCGTCAATAACACGAGCAAAAAACACGTTCACATTTAAGTTACTGAATAATTAAGTTACTTATGATAATTAAAGCGAGTTTGATATGAGCCATAGAAATTATATGATGATCTTTTCTCTAAACTTCAAAATGGGGTTCCTTTATAAAGTGCACTAAAAGGTGATGGTATCAGTAAAACCTCTGGTATAGCAAGTCAGAAGTGACGTGTACTTTTTTGCGACCTTAGTGGTAAAAATAGTTTATTCTTATATATAGGTGACATTTCACGCATCCCTTTTACAAAAATTCTATCACGCGATAATCATTTTCTAAATTAACAGCCTCAACAATCGGAAATAAACGACCAACTTCAAATAACAGATATAGTGGCTGCCTCTACAGATGTCAACAAGAATACTATTAATGATAGCGTGATTGTAGCCAAAGCTGAACTAGACGACAATAAACAACCAACCACTGAAGTGACTTATTCATTCAAAGCATACAAATTTTTTGCGGAACCAATAATTACAGTTATAAGGACGCCGAAAGTGAATTTGGTACTAAGAAACATTGGAACATGTATTGTGAACGGAGCTATGGAACTATTTTCCTATTATTTGCCTCCGACATTTATGCCTTTAGTAGCGTCTGCGGCAGGATTCATGATACCATTTGAACCAGTAGTAATGCTAAAGGAAAGGATGCCCGTGAATACATATAGAAGAGCTTTCAAGACAGCCATGAAGACTTTTCTTGATTCCTTTAATCAATTTAAATATGACGAAGAAGTAGATCCATATATGACAAGAAGGTTCAATAGGCGGTTTATGGATGATGATACAAAGAAGCCGCCAAGAATATAATTATGTAAACTAGGATGTTATTAAATGTTATTTATGAAATTATTTTTAGTTTTAATAACCTTTATTTCCTACATATTGAAATCCCCACGGGCTGTCATCGCACACCGGGGTTTTTTTGTGGGGTATTGTACCGGAATCGATTCAACTTAAACACACACGGTAACCATATTGCGCCTAAAATAGAAGTAGGTCCGGAAGCAACTGTTTATATTACATCAGCAGGCCCTCCTAACTCCTGCCCTAAATACGCCCAGCTACACACGACAGTTCACATAACCTACTCTAAGAATTATAAAAAGAAATTGGATCTCTGATAGCTATTTTTTATTGAACTGCCTAACTGCAGAATGTAAAACAAATGGAAACTAAACCATAAATTCAGCGTATAATAATACCTACTTAAACTTTTATTACCTTACTTAAGACGAACTATTTTATTATAAATTATCAATCAACAAAAGCGGACATGGTAATAACTCCAAAGAATGGACAAAAGAATGTTGTTTTGACCACAGTTCTTTCTTTAGTCGCAGGTGCTTTAGTTGGTTTTCCTTTTCGTAGTGGTGCTTCTGATGTATCAGACAGCTCCGTTTTCTCCGCTTGAGTCTTTTCATCATCGCTTTCTGGATTCACAGTGCTTCTTTCACCAGAATTATTAACTTTAGACACATCCTCTTCTAATGTTGAAGTGGCGTTAGGAGCTTCGAAACTATTTTCGTTATTGGTAACATTTTCAACGCCACTAGAATTGTTGTCTTTAATGGAAGCGTTTAAACTGCTTTCCGCAGATGTTTCATTTTCCTTGCTTTCACTATTATTTGGTAACACTGAGGAATTAACGTTTTTATCTGAAATATCCTCTTCAACAACCGTATCCAAAGCGTTTGTTATAATTTCAGTTTTTCTCAAACTCTGAGTTTTTTTGTCGAATCCACTCCACTGATGGCGAAATGCATTATCATCAACAAAAAGTCTCTTCGTTGGTTTTGGTACTTTCTTGTCTAACATAAAATCTTCAAAATAATCTGACACAGTATGCGTCGTAAGTTTCAATATATTATATTTCTCGTTATTAAATATGACTTCGCCTACTTTTTGGAAATCTGTATGCTGTGGGAAGTGTGATATTGATGGTTTTAACTGAAAATTGAAAACAAAACCTGTAAATTGGTTATTTACATTTAATTAAATATCACATAAACACATATTATGAACACACACGCACATACCCCACAAACACAAATCCACACTTATGTACTTACAGACATTATATTATTCACATGAATAGCATTAATCAAGTGCCCACTCCTTCTGCCCAATGGAACCCCAATACCCAATGTAAACACAAAACTGCGAGAGCCCTGGTACCCATAAGTTAACCCAATTTAAATGTTACCTTGGGCATCAGAGATCAACACAGTACTGCAATAACTTGATTGACTTTTGTACTGTGCTCTTTATTCTTGTATTATACATAAGTATTCAGTTCAGTAAGGCCTCTTGTTATATTAAAATGTTAAGGACCCTAGGACTATTTCAAAATGTTTCTAGTACCTACTTACCTTTAAAATTAAAATACATAGTACGACTAAAAACATTGTTCCCTCTTCACATATTCATTCTAATAAGTCAATACTGTAATCATAACATGCTTTGATTATTGTATAACAATTTAATTAGAAAACGTCGTAAAAATATTTCAATCATTGTACCACTGACGATATGAATGTCGTAACGTTAATTTATTATGTTAACAGACCAAATTTTATTCTACGAGATTTTGAAGTCATTGGAATACTCTTTAATAATTGGAATGAAGCCGAACGTCTAAAGTGTTCCTTCCGACTAGCCAGAAAATAGTTCACCGAAAAATGCTGACCGCGAGTTGATTTATTTTATTTTTATGCCATCTGTGGATTCAGCGCGTTACTACTGTAATATCTTATATATCTATTAATTATCCGTATATTAGTTAGGGCAACTTTCACAGATGGCGCCATTTTAATTTCGAGTTTTAACAATACTTACGATATTTTGATACAATTTATTCAATCCATTAAATATTATACCGAGCGTTAGTGAAACCCTCCCGAAAACGAAGATAGACAATAGTGCGAATGGTACTTTTGATGATGGGTCAGAAAAAAATCGATCCTGATTCGATCTTAATGAAAAAAAAAACTATCTTTTTAGTTTTTAAAAAATAAATTAAAAACAGCTGACGCTCGGGTCAAAGGACCCGCGGGCGCAGATCGGCGCCCGCGCGTCCTTTTCTGAAATTATTGTTTCATTTAGCTGTACTAACATGCATGCATTTAGCATGAAAAATGCTAAAAATAAAAATTAAATAAAAAAATCATCGGGATAGATTTTTTTCTGACCCATCACCAAAGGTACCATTAGTACTATCGTTTGTCTTCGTTATCGAGAGCGTTTCACTAACAACCTGTATAAAGGTATATGGCGAAAGGAACTTCGTTCCAACCGGATGTTCCAAAGACACCTCACGCGTTTTTTATCGTGGGTCTTCGGTTCCCGTGTATTTTATTCAGAATATGGTTTATCCGCATGGAAAATTTCTTCAAAATCCCTCCAAAATTGTTAGACATGCTCAAGCATCACATGGTTTTTAAAACGTCTTCTATCAATAAGGCATACATAGGTACATTTAATATATATTTATTTTAAATGTCGGTTAACGGACCGTTGAGCTACGCAAAAAACTTATAATAACCTCTTTCTGTTTATACTTATCACAATACAAAAGTCAGTTCATCATAAAAATTCGAGATTAAAGATTTATAGTCATTAGTTTCATTTGGCGTTACGCAATGTACATGCAACATGTGTAGGTATTCTTTTTGTGCGGTACGGTGAATGACCTTAAACGTTCGGCGCCATCAAGACCACCTGATTGCATACAATGTTTAAATGTTGTTTGATTGATTACATTGCAGTTTTTTTGCCGTATGCGGTATTTTTTTTTTTTTTTTTGGTATAATGTTCTGTTTACTCATTGTGATATTACTTTTAAAGAAAAAAATGTAAAATAAAAAAAACTTGATGAATTTTCCGGCAGGAATTTCCAATAATTTTCCACTCAGAATGATGGTCTGAATACACTCTTCGGTACGGTATACAGGATTCAATTTTATGTAACCTACTTTTGATTGTCGTATTGATATTAAACTTAGTTTTTATATGTATATTGGATGACAACACTATAATTTGGCATCTTGGAGCTTATCTGATGATGGAGGCCATGAATCCAGAAGGTGGATAGTGGAAATCTTCAGGTGCTACAGTAATCCCCTCGCGTTGGAGCTCATATGATTCGCTTTGACGAGTACAACAGATTGGGCTTGGTAACGGTCTGATGATGAAGCCAGAAGGATAGTGGAACTTATTTTTAATTAGTTTAAAGCGTGTTTTGAAATTTTACTAAACTATTATTATTATTTTATAGTTAATTGTAATTATACGTCGTAGCAGGCATGATCATCAATTGAAATACGATACGATAATTATTTAAATGTTATAAAAACTATGATTGTAGCTACATTATTACAGAGACAAAAATAAGTTAATTGATTTGATTCGGTTGAATTCAGTAATTTTTAAAAATGTTGCATGGCTAAAAAATGATGTAGGTCATATGTCAAATTCATTAATTAATCATAGCCCTGAACATTTTTTTATGACAACCCTATTGGTACAAGTTCACAAACATATTTTATTTGATAAAATATATTTTTCACCTGGTAATCAAATCGGTGAAAGTCGATCTTACTTGGGATCCTCTACTATTACCTTGATCGAGAATTTTTAACTTGTACCACAGAATACATAATGGTACAGGTACAGAACCCCACTTCGCCACTTCGGAACTGTAGATTCTCACTTATTGCACAAAATGCACAGATCCAATTCGATAAGAAGCCAAAATTTTAATCTTTTAAACTTCCCACAGACCTCGCTTAACGTGTACATATTTCTTAGATCTTTGGCAATCTCGCAGATGTATCGTACAATAAGGTCGTCATTCCCCTTAGTCGAATTATGAAGGATGTACTTACCTAATAAATAAAATAACAAATAATGTTACTTAATTATATTTGCAACGTATTTTCACTAAAGCGTAAAACAAGACGCAGCCTCTTCAAAACATTCCGTTGACATTCACCCGATAGGTGGCGTTGTATTAAATTTGACGTTTTAGATGCAGTTATATATTTACAATCTATTTAATTTTTATTTCATACAAATCCACCAAAAGTAAAAACTTACAACGCACTTATGCTTTAACAAATAAATTAACAAATACAAAATTTTTCATATCGACGTTAGAGAAATATTCAAATGTTTTGTATACTACATCATTAACATACAAATATATTATATTAATTTAACTAAATTGTAATTCAGTAACTAAAAATATTGTAACTGAAGGAGATTCTTGATATTAGGAAAAAAGTTATGTATGAAAAATATGAATAACATTTTTATTTATCTAGGTTAAATGTTTCGAACATTTAACCTAGATAAATAAAAAAATATATGAATAAGTCAGTAATTGAGATGGTCTGGAATCGAAACCTGCAAACTTTTATCTATCTAACGTCAGGCTAACAATCTAGAGACATCTAGTTGCAGTTTCGAACCCCAAAACCCACACCAAACCCTACCAATGTGAACCCAGTCTTTAAACAAGCACTAACATGGTTGGAGTTAGTATTGTTTGACTCCGTTAAGCATATTTCAGTTATAACTTTCGAAACGCATACGGGTTTGCCAAATGATTTCGTAATAGTATTTTAAACAAAATTTTACGTTTTACAGGTTTCTTAAACCCCAAGGTTTTGTATTATTGATAACCGCCGTTATTTGCCACATTAACCGAAAACGTTTTTATTCACATCTCCTTCAGTTGTGATAATTTATAAAATATCAAAGAGTAATTTATTTTAATTCCGAACAAACAATATTAGAATAAAAAAAAAAAATTACAGAAAGCCTCACCACACGATCCATTAAAACACGACAGTGTTAAATGTATTATCTAAAATATTTTTATTAGTTGTTATAGGTAATAATTATACACAGCTTGGAAGTGTTACTTTCTTTCTCATTTTGGATTTTAGAGTCAAGATTATTGTTTTTGTGTTTACGTCACTCATTGTATGCGATGCGTAAAGGAGTCATTCATTAATCACGTGAGGTTCGAAAGGGGGGAGGAGGGAGTTCGGAAAAATCATTAAATATCGCATGGGGGAAGGGGGGATTAGTGAGATATCACGGGTATTTATTTCTTCGTTGAACGCGCAATTTCCACCGTTTGTCAGTAACCAGTAAGTTTGTGATTTGCACCTGATTACACTTTTCATTTATTATTTTTATGCCAGTCAGGAACAAATTTCAAACGTGATGTGTGTCTGGACTTTTTATCACGGTGCTTAATTTTCCAGCATTAGATTAAATATTTATTTTAAGAAAATATTCAGTTTTTTATAAGATACTTTTTACTAAAAAAATACACCTGATTTTGGGTAGGAGGGGTGAGATTAGTCTAAAACCTAACCACTTATCACCAGGTTGGAGGAGGGGAGTACCAAAAAGATGCTATTAACTTCACGTGATAAATGAACGACAACAAAGGCTTCGCCAACCTGCTATAGATAACTTACTGTGTTTCCAATTCAAGCACATTTACAAAATCTGCTTCAACTGAATGTTCAGCGGGGCTGTCAAATAATTCTAACGTCGCCATGCCAAACACTTAACTCAGTTCGTTCATTACCTCCGTATAACATTATCCAGTAACAACAAACAAAAGTGCATTGTACATCGAGGTATTGTTGCAACCATTATATTGTCGAATGATATGAAATTCTAGGCATCTCTCTTATGTGGAACAGAATATATTAGTTAAACTCGATAGTATTGCGCGCACTATGTAGTTCATTTATATAATAAAGTGACGTAACAGATTGATTAATAGTACAACAGATGGCTTACTTTAACAAGACAAATAAATAGCAACTCTCGCTACATAGGCATAAAGTTCAATATAAATTGTTTGCAAATTTGTAAAGTCACCCGCGACACTTCTACTTTACATCAACTGCAAACATAAAGGCACCGAGAATTTTGTAAACAAATACCTATCTGTAGATAAGTAGTGTTGAACCACGCCGCGCTGTGATCACCTGATCTCCACGAACATCGTCACGGGCCTATCAATTTGTTTACTAGTACTGGTACAAATATTTCTATTTGATTTGTGACTTATTAGGCCAGCTGAAGGTTGAAAAACAGAGTCATTAAACAACATTTCTCTGCCATTAAACAATCGCGTGGCTACATTTAATAATGGTATTATTTATGAGTACATTATATATTTTAAGTTTGATACAGTTATAAGCCCCTGATTGTATCTAATGCACAGTGCGCGAAGCTGCTAAAAGATATAATCAAAATACCAAACTAGTTTTCTTCTTACCTGGGTAAGAAAATGGCAGTATATATTCGCACTTATGATTAAAGACGGATATTATCTCACTTTGTCCAACACTGCATTTCGGATATTGACCGGCCAATGTCAGCAAGCAATATGTTTCATATTATGATTATTTCTTTACAGTTTACATGTATCCTTTTTTTAAATATCGTAGTTATTAAACCTAGACAGACAACTTGTTTTGTGAGACTATGAACAATACTTTTACTAAATATAAATAATTATTAATATTTGTTTTTAGAACAAAATTAAAAAGCTACACATGTCTTGAAATTAAAATGACCATATACAGCTTGCGTATTTGTTAATATTTATGGTTATAAGGGAATTACAGTTACGATTGGTATACATTTAACAATGTTATAAAAAAAATACGACAGTACACAAGGCATCTTCAGATTCATTAGATAAAGAAATATATAAAATGATTATTGTAATTAATATTGAATACCTGTATAATTAATTATTGAATGTATACACAATCTGTAGATCACAAGCTACTAATATTACATGTTTTTAGATAAAAATGTATGCATAACATAAATGTCAAACATTTTTATGAAAAAAGTGAAATTTGACTAGTAATCTGGTGGATATGTATTCACTCATAAATAGGTACCTAAACATCAGTGGGTTCAACTACAGACTATGTTTATTACAAGTTGTAACATTAACAATTACAGACATTACAAGTTATAGCGTCTTTGATTAATTTACCTATTATAAACGAACAGATGATAATAGCAAAAAATGTGAAATATTAAGACTAGATAAATTATAACCTAAAAATTCAGTCATGTCATTCACTAAGCACATTTCTGTTGGAAAAACTGCATCCACATCGAGCAAGCATTACCCGGATACGGTCAAACGAAAAAAATTCAACTTTTGAACCAACAACGAAGAATTTCTTGACGCAGATTTTTTACAAGCAAAAAGCAATAAAAAAGAAAAAACTTTGAACAATTAGTAAAATTGCACTTTACACAATATTTCTTATATAGAAAAATACGAAGAGAATAAAATTCAGGAGATTGGTGCCGTTATAAACTCTTCAAATATAAAAAAGATTTTTTTTTAGTAAAAACTTATCGAACTAGCTACGTCGTTTTTTTTTTATTTTATACCAAAAGGAAGATCATTATGCAACATGTACTAGTTCAAAAAAATATAAATTTTAATTATATTTACATCAACAATATTAATAGGTGTTACGCTAAACATTAAATATTGCAAGTATCATAAGTCAAATTGTGAATCTTGTATTTCATGCTATCGCACGACATAAATATGAAAAAATATATTCTATATGAACCGCTATTTAAGTAAACCTTTGAGACAGCGATTTTATATGAAAATATAGGTAGTATTTATAGTACAAGTAACTATTTACAAAGATTACATTTTATAATAATGAAAAATATATTGAGTTAAATGAATACTGATTAAATAAAAAATCCACTGGAATAATATTTACTGTGACTAAATGACGCGAAATAAATACAAAAAATTATGTGCCTTATAGTAAGCTTAATATAAATTATCTATAATACTATCACACGATTTTAGAAATTCAACTGACAGGCTTTTGCAGATAGGATAAAACTGTACCGTTGGAACACTTGTCAATATTTTGACAGATTTGACATTAACTGTCAAACGTCCGCTACGTATACATAATATGTTGAACATTGGCTCCTCATAATTATTATAATGACTTTATTAACTAGGTATTATAATTGATTTTAATGTGAAATTGATATTTAAATTTCGAATAATGACGACTTAATATTTATTTTATACATTCACATACATACATGACGAATCGCGTAATAATTCAGTAGCCGAGTGAAATGTATATCGTATGTTTACTGGGTGTTTTTTAATTATTGTATGATTTACACACCCATAATGTATATTATTACGAATTACTTAATACCTTAGTTTATATTTCAGTATTAACCGAAGCAATGCACGTAAGTTTTTTACTACTACTACGGCGAGGCTAGGGAAACAAGAATACGGCCGGACTGATTACCAAACAGCGACTGTCATTCACGCTTTGCAGATCATCGCCTAAGAAGATTGCAAATTGGGTTAGTGAAAAAAAATACCTTTTTTATGTATTTTACAACTGTATCATTCTCTGTATCTGTATCGATTATAAATCAAAATTGATAAACTTTAAAAATAATCCCGTTACTACGAACGCCCCGATTAGTCGCGACGTCATAATGTTAAAGGAATGTCACGATAGTACAGTGTCAACGTCTTCTACACTGTATCAGCTGTGTGCTACGATGAGTAGAAATTAACATTATGATGTCACACGTTTATTATGAATTTGATACAACTTTCTTCTTTAAAACGTATATAGAATATGATCTTTCCATTAATTCCAAAATATTTTTTTTCAATAATCCAATTTCGACATTATAGACATAAGTTTTTATAAAAGAGCCTTTTTTTTATTTCGGATGCAATTATAGAATTGCCAGGATTGACACTCAATGTTCCTTCAGGGTGTTCAAACACAGTATTATGGCAAATGCTTCGAATTAATACTAAAATAAAAAGTTCCATTGTGTGTTTCCCCTTATATAGCTTACAGGTCTATTTCTAAGCAAACCAAGTAGAGTTCACAGCCTAAGCTAAATTGTAGGCACGTACAGAAAACGGGTCGAAGCCCTATTGCTTTGTTGAGATGAAAAAAAAAACAATGTTTTGGTATATTTATATGAGTAGCTGATTAGTGATCGATAGTTAAGAACATTGTTGTACTCATGACAACAAACAAAACAAATGGTTTTTATTTTGTATAAATATATCGCTCTAACATGTGGCCGCCACCGGACTCAATAGCTTGTATTTTTTAGTGTTCCAAATATAATATTATAACCAATCGTGGCTTTACCGTGGCATAGATAGAGGAGTGGTTACGTTATTCTTTTTTTAAATTGGAAAAAAAATGATTAAAATATATTTTTAGGCGAGTTATTTATTCAAATAAAAACTTGCGTGAATGGTATTCATATTTATTAAAAACTAGGTCTACTGGAGTTTCAGACTCAACGGTGACCCTTTATCAAGGTGTGAAGCGACCTTCCGCATCTTTGTCAGGCGGAAGGTAAATAAGAGTTATTTATTCTCATGAGTATAATCATGTCTTTTTGTTATATCAATATAATATATTATGTACCTATTTCATTTTAGGTCTTTAAAAACAAATGTTAAAAAGAGTTGGACTCCACATATATAGATTATCATCTCTGTTCTCATAAAAGCAGGTAGAATGTGTAAAAAATTTAAATTGGACATATTTTTTATTTTGGAATTATTCATTCCGTTATTGAGAAAATCCATAAAAACCGGCCAAGTGCGAGTCGGACTCGCACATGAAGGGTTTCCGCACCATCGTACATTTACTACAAAAACACGTTTCTAGTAGAAGATTTAATTTAAATTTATTTTTATTATTTGTTGTTATAGAGGCAACAGAAATACATATTCTGTGAAAATTTCAACTGTCTACATATTACAGATCCTGAGATACAGCCCGCTGACAGACAGACAGACGGACAGCGGAGGTTTAGTAATAGGATTCCGTTGGTTACTCGTCGGATACGGAACCCTAAAAACTAACATGCATGAATGCATTTTATGAATTTTCTTAATAGCAGATAAGATATGTTCGATTTAAAATCTTTAACTGTAACTGCATACGGTTGTTTTAAACGGATAGTTTTTTTTGTAACTGCATGGCCCTTTCAGATACATCCTGTAAAGTAATGAGTAAGATTGTTGTGCTTATGTGGAGTGGACAACCTTCATGAATTATTTTAAATTCGGTTACTTAAAAAAAATATATGAAAAGGAATTCTAATATTATATTTCGATATTTACTGTCGCAACCTTATTATTGATGTATGTTAAACTGAAATGTCAAAATGTTGTATATATATACAATATATTATTATTATGTATACATTTTGTTAACAGTAAAGACATTGCACAGTGGCAGTACTTGTTACGACGTATAAAATAAAATGTTTTTTTTTCTTAGATCATTTAGAGGTGAGATAGATATTGAAATATGTACACGTAAAAATCAGACTTATATTTACGATCATAAGGTACGAATTCTATTAAAAACCTGTCGCTTAGTGACGATTAGTTTGGCGAGGTGAGTGTTCTTTTACCTTTTTATATTAACACTCGTCTCAAAACAATTTTATTACGAACGATTAGATCTACTAAGGTCTTAGACTACATTTTTGCTTGCGTTTAATTTGTTACTTGTGGCTCTTTTCTATTTATGCCGCGTTCCTATAATCCAGAAACGATTCGTTTTGCTTACGAACGGTACAATTTTCGTTGAAAATTCAACGAAATTTTACCGCAAACGCGGCATTAATGAACTGTTAAGAATCTTATACATCATGAGGTATGTGCTATTGATTGTAATATTAAAGTCGGCATTCGGGGTAAAACACTTAGACTGTTTTAGAAGTTGTAGCCTTTCGCTGTGGAGCAACTTATATATGTACCTAAAATATTTTTGCCATCGAATCTTTTTAAGGCATTTGCATCTGCTATTAGATAGTTTTTAAGAATATTTCTTCACTAGGTCAGTTGCCCTGCTAAAGACTCCTACAACAACGCACTAGAAGTTTAAGTAAGATCGATATACAGGCACTTCATCGTTAGTCGTGAGGAGTTTCCACATGCAAAAAAACTATCGACGCTTGCAACACCAGTAATAAAAAATATAAATAAAATTAAAAATTAGGAAATGAGACAGATGAGCTGCTGTTCTCTATTACAAACTTAAATACTTATACACCACTTAATAATTAAACTCACGGTAAGGGCGCGTTCCCACTATGCCGTAAGGCTTTTCGTTGAAGGTCTGTCGTGCCTAGCTATTCCCATTATCGCGACTATCTGTCGTCAATGTCTTCGAAATTTTATCGTTAACCGATTGTCGTGTCTATGCTGTTCCCACTGAATCGTGAGGATAATTTACTGTTTCACGGCAGTCGTCCTGTCGTTAGCACAGCAGTCACTAGTTACCTCTACTTGCTTTTAAAAGATAGTAGCGTGTATTAAATCCCTTGTACAATGGATAAAGATGATTTTAATTACGTTTTAAAAAGATCGCAGAAGCAATCTAAGTAAATAAGGTTTTGAGACATTTTTATTGCGATATATCTGCGACTATTATTAGTCGTCACGATTACGACGGGTCGTGCCGATTTATTTATCGTCTGACACAGTCGTTTTTATGTTTATTCACAATTTGTCGCTATACAAAAAAAGACGTGGGCGACAGATAATCGTGCCATAATATATGTGAAAAACTTCATTTAAATAAAGAAGCCACGATGCTTTAGATAAGATGACTATCTTTCGTTACGATGCAGTGGGAATGCGCCCTAACTATAAGGTGAATTGTAGAAACATAACGATATTGAACAGACCTTAACACAGCTATTTCTTGAGTAGCTTAGATTTAACTGTTTTGCTAAATCAAAGCATTTTAGGGTTTACGTGATTACTTTTACTTTAATCGGAATTCCAGGAAGACGTAAAGATTCCCACTCACCCCACCAAACTAACAATATAACAAAAATCCTCACCCCACTAACATTTATTTGTTACTTTAGATCCAAACTCGTGTAATATATCGCAGGCCATCTCCAGATCGTTCCGAGTGATGCCCAATGCGCGTACGACTATGTCTCTAGGGTAGCCCTCGCCTACTAAGCGAGCGATATAGTCTAAATTTATGTTTTCATACGACACATTGTCGCCGTATTTTCTGCCGTGCTTGTCGTGTGTTAAAGGGTTTATTTTCTTGGCTGGAAAGACAATGTTTATATTAAGATCTATATATTAAGATTATATTAAGATCTATATTAGTAAATATTGACATTTGAAATATGCAGTAGTATAGTATTTTAGATAATTGTACAAATATCATACTTTTTTGGACTTTTTTTGTTTATTTATTGATTTCTTATAAATGTGACATCGTAAAACTACGTCAGTTTATTTTTATTAAAAACACCAAACGGGTTGGATTTTTTCCTGGGTTCTGGAGAGATAACATACATACAATAAACAACTGTCGAATTCAAATTCAAATTCAAAAAAATCTTTATGTCATAAAATTGACCATCAATTATTCGAAATTGTCGATTTAATAAACAATTATTATAATTAAAAATTATAGATCAACACACACAGTCACCGCAACAAGAGTTTGCTTCGTCAAATGTAAAATGATTAAAGAAAACAAAAATGGATATCATAATATCACACCTGCCTGTTTCGATCTATAACGGCCCGTTTCCATCGAATTGAGAACCTTCTCTTATGAAGTCGGTTAAAAATGAGATGTAAAATAAAAAAAAGTTAACTTACGCGCAACAGCCAATTCATTCTTCTCGACGGCAACATTCTCATACGGCGGATCCTTTTTATCCTCAGAAGGAAATTTAGGCATCGTAATCGATTTAGTAGGTTGATCAACACTCCCACTTGTCGACGCGGGCAAAGATCTTTGCCTAGGAGGTGCCCGACTTTCAACCCTAGTCTCCCTATCAAAACTATTCCTAGATTCTATTTGAGCTCTAAAATCTGGCTTTTCTGGAGGCCTTTCTGGCGGTAACCTAAAATCTGTATGCCTGTCTAACCCATGTCGGTCTAATTTCTGACTATCTACAGCCATATGTCTGTTATCCAACCTGGATTCTGGCAAGTGTCTTTCTTGTCTATTGTCTGACAAAACATGTCTGTCTTGTCTTTCAGGTACGTGCCAATCTGCTAGGCGATTTTCTGTATGTCTTTCAGACCGTTCCATATACCTCTCTTGTCTATTATCTTGTACAGCTACATGTCTTTCTTGTCTGGTGTCTGGAATAGGAACCTGTCGATCTTGTCTCTGGTCCATTTGCCTAGTATCCGGGACAGGCAAACGTTCTCGAGTTTCTGGTGGATTAGGAACTGGTCTTTCTATTCGATTATCTGGTAATGCTGGTACGGTTCTTTCCTGTCTGTCCGGTAAATGTCTGTCGTGTCGATCTGGTATATATCGGTTGTCTGCCAGAAGTCGGTTGTCCGGTTTTGGTTCAGTTGGAGTTGGTGCTTCGGCGGGGCGTTCGGGTGGGGTTGCAGGGAGGGGTCTACTGTTCGATTGAGGAGTGCAAGCCCGACGTGGTTTTTCGAATGCCCTTGGATCTGGCGGCACCTAGAAATAAAAACACTTTTTATCACAATTACACAGGTTTTGTTCTGACCGGCAATTATAATAAAAATATAAAGAAGTAATTTTACGACTTAGTGAAGGTGTAGTTGAATCAATAATATAACACAACAAAGTAACCGCGCGACTCTTAACTTATTGAGCGGCTCCTATAGAATTTTTAAAAATAATACGATGGTTCCTCGTTTATATTACAGTGCCTCTAGGAAGGAGGTTTGGGGACTCCTCACACAAGGAGTACCTGCTATAAAACATCTATAGTGTGAAGATATGACTGAATTAGTTATTAGATAATTAGTTCTAAATACATAGGACCCCAAAATTTCTACAGGGAATCCAGTTTATCTCTCTTACTAGGTGCTTATCTATGTAAAAATTCCATGATTCGTGGCGGTGATGCTACTTTTCCAATAGATTCCCCTAGACTAATTAATAAATCTGAAGGTACTTACCTCATGCCTTGTGTCTATGACGCCAGTGATAGTTTCTGTAGAACCTGTGATGATGGAAGTCAAGCGATGCCTCGAGTCAGGTTCAGGTTCTAATGACGACCGTCTTCTAGGCTCAGCTGAGGGTAGACATATATATACCTATATATAAATGTGTTGACAACAACAATTGTATCGGAAAATTACACAAGATGAATATTTGCCTAATAACTTCCAAAAGGTTGTTGAGTTGTATTAAGAACTTCATTTACATTGTACACAACTTATTATGTTGTTGTGGTGCGATAAAGATTTGGTAGCTTTGGTTATTTTAGGGTTGTTATATACAATATTGTAAAACTTTTAGTTTTTAATACCTGAATTTCAAACAGACTATATGAATTTGATAAATTACCGATAAAGCTAATATATCGTAAGAGATAAACTGTTATGAATAAAACAATAGGTAGATATATTCATAACAGTCTATTCATTATATACTTCTGATAGAATATGCGTTATTAAAACAATCTTCCGGATAGGAAAACATATAAACATCTTTAGAACGTTACTGTGCACGTACACGAGAAAAAAAAGGTGCTTTTTTTTCAGAATATGTTCTATTTATCGGGTAAGCATAGGTAGATTACAATTCTGATCTCTTGTTACAGGAAACTTTGGTCATTCTTATGCTTGGATAGAATCCTTAGTGAAATGAGCTTGACATAATTAATTATCTTCTCTATTCCTCACTTGGGTAGATCGATCCCATCCAAATAATCTTACCGTGAGAACTTGCAGCAGCAATGTCCTGCACGCTTGACGCTGCCACTATGACTGGTTCTGCGGGCGATAGACTCTTTCTGGGCGGTAATGGCGGAGCTCTGAGCTCTCCGTACGCATTTTCTGCCGGTTGAGGAGCACGACGCGGAGCCCGGGGACTGTGACGAGGTGAAACACCTGGCGATCGAACTGACGGTCGTAAAGCATCAATTGTGGACGTTGCAGCATTGAATTCCGCCCAATCCTGTAAATGCAGATTATAGTTTTGCTAAGAGATGAAGCTTTTTAAGGACGAACTCGTAAACACTTGATAACTTTCATTTATAGACATTCTTTTCTAGAAAAAAGATGATCTATTCATAGGTAGGAATTCTAGTTAACTCCGTTCTACTGATTCGTCATCTGTGTAGGCTTAACACAGACACTTTGCTATACGCACTTACATAAATATATCAGTACAGTTACTCACTAGTGAATACGATTCACTGTATTGAAGTTTCCTTGATTTTCTTACACACCCTATTAATATACAGAAACAAACTAGTGAACGAAATGTTATTTACCTGCACACAGTGAGCAGAAATGATAAACTTGCAATTTTTTTTGTCTACCTTATTAGTCTATTATTATTTTTTTGTAAACATTTAAGTGTTCCCTATTGTGCGCATAAATAAATGCTTTCTTTCTTTTTCTTCTATTTAAAAAAACACATTTTATACACCACGCATACCTACTGCGCCGACATACGAGTACTGTCCTTGTTCCAGTAACGATCGACACCAATCATGGGAATGATTCTTTTCGTCACAATTTTCGTGTATATCAGTCGTGTGCACTTAAATAACATTGACTGGCCTGTTAGTCTAGTGGTTAGTGACCCTGACTACTAAGCCAGAGGTCGTGGGTTCGATCCTCACCCAGGACAAATAATTGTGTGATGAGAACGATAATTTGTTCCATGTCTGGGTGTAATTTATGGTCTAGTAGCAGTAGTTCAGTTGGTAGTCCGGTTGATCGAACTACTGCAACTCTTCAGTTGCATTAGTTCGGTTGTAAAAAAACATCGAACTAATGCTACTCTTTTGTAGCAACAGTTCGGTTAATAATATAAAGAAATCAAACGTTTTTATAAATTTAAAGGTAACAAGTAAATTGAAAGCAAACAAATGTATGTTTTAAAAGGAACATGTAAAAAGAGCACTGAGTTATTCTTACTAGCGTATGGAGTAGACAACACGAATAGTACTTTTGCGCCTCATGAACACTGCGGGGTGCAAGGGGAGTAGGTTAAGGTGTCAAAGACAAAACGAAAACTGTACAGATGTGAGACATTATCTTTTTCTCTTGATTTCTACCTACCCGATTTACTTACCGTGGTTTTTTAATTCAGGAAATATAAGTATTTAAGTAAAACTAATGAGTTTTTTTTTTTAAACACCATAATATTATTTGGTAAGTTTCTGGCGGATTGAAATATAATATAATCATTGCCGACTTATGATTCGTGTTTTAAACGAGTTTTTCTATATTTATCTATAATTATAATTGATAAATATAGAAAAACTTCGAATTAGATGAATCTTACGATTCAATGTAAGAGGGTTGTATGCATGCTAGGTTAACCAAGTAAATACTTCTTTACCATTAATTAATCCTAAGTGTTTCACATTAGTTCATGTGAATTGAATATATTGTTTTCTTTTGATTTGTTGACCATTATTTTGTAAGATTCACATTGTTTCTTCAAATTTTTTTTTGACTTGACTTTGATAATGAGTTGTTTTCTTGCTGTGGTTTCTTTGAATATTTTTTTTACATTATATTATGCAGAGTCAAAAAAAGATTCCGAATCACTTACACTTACTGAAACTGGTTCTGACAATGCCGACTTTACTATTGACGAAACTATCTTGTTGTAGGGAATTGCACATTTCTTGAGATATGATGCCCTTCCTTTGTAAAATATAATTAAATCCTTTGATTATATATTAAATCATCATCTGTGGAATGCTCTAAACATATGTTTCACTCGGTTACCATGTATCTTTATTGCGTTTTCTTTTTAAATAAATTTGATCCAACTTTCCCCGTTTACGTGACCGATTCACAAAAGTCTAAACTTTTTTAGATTTATACGGAGATATTCGGAACGAAATCAAATTAAATAGAAAAGATACCAAGTTAGTACAGGGTATGTTTTTCATAAAATTTGATTAAATTCTTTTAAAAAATAAAGATTAATTGCAGAAAAAAAACATAATATCACATCAAATATGAAAGAAACCGCAGGCGATTACTGGCCAAGCGTTATCCTCTTACAGGTGCCCTAGGTAGGTACAAACCCGGTGACAAGTCTGTGTGTATTTTTTTCTTGTTTTATTTTGCGCTGCTGAGCGTAAACTTAGACTGATATCACTGCGGTCCATGGACCGCAGTTCGCGTTACAAACTTTTTCTTCATGGTGTCTATGCTATACGCTAGTAATAATAACTCAGTACTCTTTTTACATGTTCCTTTTAAAACATACATTTGTTTGCTTTCAATTTTCGTTGTTACCTTTAAATTATAAAAACGTTTGATTTGTTTATATTATTAACTGAACTGTTGCTACAAAAGAGTAACATTAGTTCGATGTTTTTTTACAACCGAACTAATGCAACTGAAGAGTTGCAGTAGTTCGATCAACCGGACTACCAACCGAACTACTGCTACTAGACCTAATTTATCTATAATATGTATGTGTTTAGAAATATATAAGTATGTTTATCAGTAGTCTGGTTACCATAGTACAGGCTCTGCCTAGTTTGGGATCAGATGGCCGTGTGTGAGATGTGTGGAGTTATTATTATTATTTCGTTTAAAAGTTTGTTTCTGTATATTGAATTCTCTATTCATAATCGTAGTAAGGTACAACTATCATATTTATCTAATAATAAATTGAGTCTCTTAACACACGGCCGTCGGATCCCGAACTAAGAGCCTGTACAATGGTGACCAGGTAACGGAGATGAGTTTTAGAAAGGATGATGTTGCTGCTTCCAACTAATGTTCTACCAAGCAGGAAGGGACCTGACATTTTGGAATGCTCTGTTTTTCCGTGTGTCCCTCTGATTAGTGACACGGACCATTGACGTAACCCCGACCAGCAACGAAAACATTTAACGAGACAGGCGATCAGACTTGACCCTAGTCCTGATTACCACAACGCTCAGGAGCGTATAAAAACTAGAGGGTCATGGTCATGAGGGTAATGGCCGTAAGGATACCTAGCCATCCGATGACTGTCCCCAGTGCGTGACCAAAATTAATTATCGAGGCCTGTCAGAGTTGGTGATTAGCGGTTATGCCACCCACCAAACCACAAATGACTTGGATGTCAGAAACTCTGCCTGTTTTTAGTCAGCTCGACTCCAACATAATCGTTTCGACCAAGAAGAAAAGGTAGGAGATTTTTTTTTAATTCATCTCCTAGAGGGAAAAGCCACAAATTGGAAGTTCTGTCAGGGGCACATGGTTACTTTTAGTACAAATATTTACATGTCATATTCAATGGAAAAAAAATTCAAAATACCAATTTGGGCCTAGATGAGGGTGTCCCTCGCTTACTGTCAAAAGGCGGCCAAGGTCTGCAGGGGTTCCCAGAGACTTCGTTCTTAGGGCATGCCCGGGTCCCTTGAAATAGACCTATTTCGTTAGCTCCGATACCACTTCACCGTTAGCTCCGTTGATGACCCGTGAGGATTTCCACACGAAGAAAGTGTGTAATGTCCCACGATATTATTATTATTTATTTATTGACTTCACGATGGAGGAGACCGTATAGAAAACATCATTAAACTTTGTCATAACATTCTAACACAATCTTGACGACCACGTTAAAATTTTATTTCTTTTACCTCCAATCAATACATGAACATGCGAAATGAATCGACGCGATACGAATTGACAGCTTCGAGGGATACCTATTAATTAGTGCAACGCCAACAAGTCAGGCACCTGACGCCGTAAGAATGCGTATTTTGCGTGTCCTAAATAAGTGTTGAAGCATTTCTCTGAGCGAAAATGGATGCCCTCACATTGGAATATCCAGTCGTCTTGCAATCGACCTTAATCAGACCAGGTCCACTCTACAGCGTAGGTATAAAGCTACAAGCACACGGCGGGGTCGACTTAACGTGCCAAAAGTCAGTGGGATGCCGCGTGCCGGCCGGGCCGCATGATATTTCAATGCTCACTCACGCCCATCGTTGCGTCATCCGTTCGTATGTAGACTACTGAGGTATTAGTACCTAGCCTAGGTTTATCTGTTCACAAAAATAGAGTAATAAGCCCATAACTTACTGGTAATGAATAATTCAGATTAATTAATTCTTTAAAACAACAGATACAGAATATAGAATACAGAACAGATAAGAGTTACGCAATAGAAAGAGAGGCAACTTCTAGGTGAATATAACTGTAGGTAATTAGCGCTGTGACCTGAATTGCGACTTTATTGTGTCGGAACAAGAGTCGCTATTTATTTAAATGATTTGGCGGAGTAGGACTTTTGTACCTATACCTTATATATTCTGTGCCTTAATGCTGATGTGCACAACGACATATATGATAGAAATGAATTAGCTTGTCTGTGTGCTTATGCATACCTACATTCCCGCAAACAAAGCATCTGCTTTTTTCAATCACCAGACAATTAAAAATGAAAAGTTTTCGTGCAAAAAAAAACTATTTATAACCATCAATCATAATAATGTTTAAAAATGCAAAAAAGAAAAACAATAAGGTAAAGGAAACCAAAACACACAAAGCACATATCACCAAGCGTATATTTTCAACATACAAATAATCTTAAAAATAAATTATAAAGTAAAATAAGTAATAAAATTAATGTATTGCTTAAAGTCATTAATACGAACTAAGCGTAAACGTAACAAAATGTCCGAAGTCAGGAGCCCAATATTCAATACCTGACAACGGTTAATTAAAATACAATGTGCAATACATAAAAAAACAAATTTCATACAGTGCGTAAACAGATTATGATAGCATCTTACCCATTTAGCACCTTACTAGATTCGTTTCAAATAAAAACTATTCCCTTAGCACTTCATTCACAATACATAATTAGATCTTGAATGTCAAATCTTAAAAAAAAAGTATATTTACAATTTGTCCACAATTTCTCATTAAACTGCAACATCTAGCACTCTAGTATAAAATCATAAATTAACTAAAACTATTGCATAAAGCGCACTATTATTGTAATAATAATAATAATAACGAAAAACGAAAATGTTGAAAATAAATCATGTTATATGGTCTAAAATTATAAATTATTAAAATTATATTTTACTGGCTGCAAAAGTGGTAATTTAGAAAAAAATAAAAACCTTAACGAACACATTAATCCATTTGAATACAATTGACAATAATAATTATTTTGCAATACTTGTGCGAAAATAAATATTCTTACTTAAAATAAATATTAATACTATTAAATATTTGTCGTTTACAAAATAATGGACACTATGAACTAACAACATAAATACCACTTTAGCAACCAAGCAAGTAAATGCTAATTAATGATATTCAACACAATTTCATTAAATAATAAGTGACTTTAATCGTTTTCTCTTGCTCTTTCGAAGTGGAAGAAAGTAAGGTCCTCTTTCAACCGTAATTCTATTTATATATTTTCCAGTGGGAGAGCCATGCTTCAGCACGTCTGGACTGGCTCGACCGGCGTGATACCACGGCCTCACAGAAAACCGACAGTAGAGCAATTCTTACGTTGTGTTCCGCCAAGTGAGTGAGGTTAACGGAGGCACTAACTCCTTCCTCCCTTCCCCTACCTTAAAGGCTGGCAACGTACGCGTGACTCTCAAGCTGCATCAGGCGACCCGTCTGCTCGTTTGCCCCTTATCAAATAAATAAAAATAAAAGACTATGTAAAGATAGGGGATATATTCTCCCACAAAGAGAATTCAGCTATAAATTATTGTAGGTTTTTATTTTTTATTTGTATACTAGCAACTCGTCCCGGCTTCGCACGGGTAGCAGAGACATCTTCAACCAATTTACACAAAACCTTAACAAATTATATACCTACGCCTTCCTCATGAATCGCTCTATTTATTGGTGAAAACCGCATGAAAATTCAGTTCAGTAGTTTTTGAGTTTATCGCGAAAAGACAGACAGACAGACGCGGCGGGGGACTTAGGTTTATAATATGTAGTGAAGTATTGATAAGTCTAAATGCATTAACGAGAGTCTTGTAATAGACCTGACTGTTGTGTAGTTCAACATTTATATAATATCTTTGTAAAGAAACACAAGGTCCGTCTAATAGCAAAACATTGTGTCCCTAGGCCTAAATACCTCAATCAAGGCTTAATTAAATTATCAATACTTTAAATTCGATTTAGTACGAAACGTAAAAAGTCTCTTATTAATTACGACAAACACAAATGAATATCATGTAACACAAAATTAATTACTTAAACAAACAGAAATAGCATTATTGTGGTGGAAACGTATGTAATCAATTAACTGAATAAATACTATTTATATATCATCATTTTTATATTCATATTATTTCAATTTAGTTCTAAAGGTCTATTAATGAAATCATAAATGATAATTTCACTGACAAAATGCAGTCACTGAGAAGTCTAGTTTCTGTTGGCAGTGCATCCCATATTTTATTATTAACTAGTAGTTTCCGTATTCGCTCGCTTGTACATATTTATATATTTTGCGGGGAACCATAATTATTTTTTAAAAATAAAAGTATCCTAAGTTACTCCTTAGAATACCAGCTATCTGAAAGTGAAAATCCCGTGGAAATCGGTCCACCCGTTCCGGAGATTAGCCGGAACAAACAGACAGACAAAAATTTTAAAAACTTATTTTTATGCCTAGGTATAGGGCAAATTATGAGCTTAAAAAACTATTAATGTTTACTGAATGTTGTCATTTTAATCTTAGTTTTTGAAACGAATCCACCACAATTCTACATAAACAAATACAACGAATTAGGCTTGCCAGACTTTGTATACCAGATTTTAAAAAAAGTAACTTCATAGTTGAATCAATAGGTATGATTAATTCATTGCTTTGTCACTTTAATACATCTAACCGGTTTTATTAAATTTCAGCAAATGCGGTTTAAACATTGCTTTTACTAATATGACGATTTCCTAATATATAATAACTGATTTAATTTTATCAGAACTTTATCCTCTACCTATAAAAATGTACACCATTATTTTTGAGTATAAACATATATCTATCCTAAAGTATGTTGTCCAAAATCTGATGTATTATAATTAATTTTTTTTTTTACTATTTTTAATCTTACGATTTGGATACGACGCAATAACTAGAATTATTTATTTTACAAATTATCAAGTATCTATATAACACTTCACAATAATCAAATCTTTAGTTATGTAAAATAAATTTATTTTACATCACTAAATATTCGATTATTGTCGTATATCGGAACAAATAGATCCAGTACCAGTTATCGTCTATGAATCGTCAAGTTAGGTGATTAAAAAATAACAATACTAACTAAAATATACTTTTTCCATTTTTACCGAAATAGTAATTTTACTTAAATAAGTATATATGGTCACTTCTGCCTTAGCCAACCAACTTCGTCAGATATTTGTCATAACAAACACACAAAACATGCTTCACAATACACAGTACATAAGTACATAATGATCCTTGCTTCGCCGTCGTCAAGCAAAACTACCCGTGCAAGCTAAGCATGCGGTGATTTTCGCCTCAGTCTCTGTAAACAGACATAAAATATGTTTACACATGGTGTGCATGCACGGGTTGACATATATCTGTGATTTGACTATTAAAAAAAGTAAGATATGTAACAAAAAACAGATTGGTATGAATGTAATAAACAAAAAACAACGGAAAATAAAATAAAAATCACTTACAGAGCACAATATGTCTTCGGCAATCTTCACACAAATTTGGAGATCTATAGGCTTCCATATTTGAAATCAAGCAACTGCCGTATTCAGCTTCTTTATCACTCTTTTACACACACATAGTCCGAAGATCAACAAAGAATGCCGAAGCATATATTATATTACCGTAATACATACAAATAAAAATCACAGATAAATGTCAACCCTATAAAAAATGAGAAATAAAAATAAAATGAGACAGCGCGTACATAAGCACCAACTGATTTTAAAACATGCCACGCGCAACCACAAATGCACAACATGCCTTATGAATATAATGTAAAAAAAAATATATCGAACACAATTTATAACACGACATATGATCTCCCCCCCCCCCCCCCTCCTTGTCACACTTCATTGACCCCCCACCCGCACCCTCAACGTGTGACGTTTGTGATCGTTAATAACATTCTCGGTTGCCGGTGCTTTTGAACAATCGCAACTTGTGTGTAGAACTTCTTTATATTAATAGGAGAAAACCGTCCTACGCTAGTTAGTACTCCTATACGAATTAAACGGATGCGAGCAGAAAGAATCAGATGTCCTGCTTCCTTCATAACTTATATAATACTAGCAGCGCCCCGCGGTTTCACCTGCGTAAGTCCCGATCCCATATCGGGATAAAAAGTAGCCTATATGTTAATCCAGGTTTCCAGCTATCTACATACTAAGTTTCATCGCAATCGGTTCAGTAGATTTGGCGTGAAAGAGTAACAAACATTCTCACAAACTTTCACGTTTATAATATTAGTAGGATGCGTCGTAAACATTGTCTCATTGTCTTCCTATTAGAAGAAAAAAGGGGAGCCAGCAAAAGTTGGCCAAAAAACAGAATGTTCATAGTAATTTTCTAAGATCTGTTTGCATTATAAAATTATTTCACAAAAATAATTGTAGGTAACAATCAATAAAATTGAATACATTGCATTGTATGAAATATTTGACCGACTTTAAAAAAAAGATAGGGTCCGATGTTCGGCTGTGTATTTTTTTTTTGAATAACACTTTGAATGCTGGTTCACCAGTAAGTTCATGACTATGATTGATACGACTAATATGACTTCTAATAAAAAAAAAAAAAAATAAAAAAAAATGCCTACTTCACACACGACCAGCGCTAAAACTGTTTGTTATAAAAAAAGATCCAATGGTTATTAAGACGGAGTGTATTTTACAGATTCAGATTTCATTATAATCGTAGTATAGAATATATACTAACAGAACAAAATAGATGGTAGGTAAGTATTTCTTGTTTCATATGCAATGGTCTGGTCCTTAAAGTAAAATCTTTAGCTTTAGATTTCTAACTATGTTCCCACATGTTTATTATGACTTCCGTTCATCATACATACGTTTTTAATTATAAATAGCAATGCTTACCTCGGCATCATCAATATCGTCCGTGAGTCCATTGAATGTTGTGTTCCGAGAAGACCAGCCGTTAGAGTTGCCAGACATTGTGACGTCAACACCTATACATCAGAAAAATAATATATATATAATCCGTACTTATAAAACTTCACAGTTGATAAGGTAGATAGGTATAGTTGAACATAATGCTATCAGAACGTAACGATTGACTGTGACAAGCAGCCTATTCGAAGCTTATCATAGTCTATAGACACTAGAATAAGAAGAAATAAGAACAATGATGGATGACGTTGAAGAAGGTTGAAGAGTAAGTGTGAATAAAGGGTTATATAATATAACTAGTATTTATTATATTTATTTTTCATGAAGTTTTACAAATTTTTTCATTAATAGAATATATTAATTTGAATCATTCGAATTAGTTATTATCATAATAGATTATATAGTTATTAAAAACATTTTAGTACCTAATTTATTATTAAGTAATTTTTATAACTTTTTTATATTCATAATATGCATATTATGCATAGGGTAAATTTCAATTATTTGAATGAGAACCCCTCTGTGGGGTAAAGGCCTCCTCCATTTTTTTCCATTGCTCTCTATCTCTTGCCTTTCCTATAGATTCCTGCTACAACTTTGAGGTTATCGGCCCACCTTCTAGATGGACAAAGGGTTACCAGTTAGCAAAAATCTCCTAACTCTCCTGGAATATGACATGTATAGCCATATAATTTTGTCTTCGGCCCCACAGTAGTTGTGTTCAACATCAACGGTTTTGAGAGTTTCCGACTCGTGTATTGCTTTCGTTGCTATGTAGATATTGTGTTCTTATGAGAATAAAAGAATGTACTCACTAGATCCATTACAACCCGACGATCCGGACGATCCTGACGAATTTGATGACATTGATTTTACTGCAGTCTTGTTGCCGCTTCTACAAATAATAAATACAAGATTAGTGGTAAAAAAATATCAGATCTGTTTCAGAACAGATAAGAGTTACGCGATAGAAAAAAGCGGCAACTTCTAGGTTAATATAACTGTAGGTAATTAGCGATGTGCTACAAGAATTGAGACTTTATTGTGTTGGAACAAGAGTCGTTATTTATTTAAATGATTTGGCGTGTGCGACTTCTGTACCTGTACTATTATGTATTCTGTGGTATTACTCGGATATTTCGCTAGTTATATTATTAGTTTCAAATAAAACAGGGCGCAAATATTTCCAACTAAGGGACATATTTCGTACGGACATACTTAGTGTTACTAAGAATTTAATTGTTCGACCCCGGAATCGAACTAGAATCTGACGATCGCACGTAAACATAACCGCACACTTCTTCCCCGAGATCATAGAATTATAGTATAGTATAATATTTTTAGACTATATTAAATTGTTAATGAAAAGGAATTTATTATATAATTTATTATTTTGTTAATGAAAACCTTTTAATTAACTTAAAAATAGTTAGAATTTCAAACATCACTTATTACTTACTTATCTGAATTAGTATTAGGTGGGCGTGGTGGGACGAACGCGTCCACCACAACCTGTTCCGTGCCCTTGATCTCCGCTCGACAGAACGGACAACCCTGACCTTCCGAATCCTGAAACAAGACAAGATTTTTTTTAGTTTACAGCGAAAACTATAGCGAAGTAAGTTGGCCCTGAAAGACGAAAATTTAAAGAATTTTCATTAAAAAAAAATGTTTTTTTTTTCCAAATGTTGATTATGGTCGAATATCGATCAATAGGCCAACACTAGTTAAAATAAATTCTTGTCGGTACATCTTTCTAGTAAATTTTTGTACGTTATTTTATTTATATTAATAATTCGGTCTAGGGGTACGGTAGACTCGATTGAAACCTTACCTGAATAATAAAACATAAAAAAATAATGATTTCGAGTCGACAACATATATCCGCAAAATTCGGATTGTCGAGTATTTTGTTAAATTCTAATGGTGCAAATGGCAGTCACCATATTGGCTACTCGGATGCCATCTTGAGTTCGTTAAGGCCGATTCACACGTATATCTACCTACATTTTGTAAAAGATTGTGTATTATGAGTCACATTTCACCCGAGAGCAGAAGGGTTTTCATCTAGTATACCATATAATCATAGTATTTTGAGGAAATCATAGCATCGAACAGACAGCTAGTTATTATGACGTCATACTAGATGCAGAATACTTACAATTTGCCACGCAGTCAAACAAGGAGTACATAGTAAATGTCCACACGGCTCTATCCGAATATCCTTGTCGTTCTCAGCACATATCTTGCACAGTTGAAATGTGCTACCTGAAATAGTTGAAACATATAGTATTACCAGTTTTCTGGTGTTGTCTGTTACTATATCGAAATCCAATTCAAGACATCATTCTGTGACTGGTCGCTCCACCCCTTGATAAAGGACCCCTGTCGTGCCCGGAACTATGCAGGCTTCCCCGTAACTCACAAGTGAATACAATAATATGTCTTTAAACCTATGAATACCATTACCAGGAATTTATTATTCTAAGATTTAGTTCCTCTATTTTTTTTGTCATGATAACACACATCAACCCACTCCTGGGTATGGACCTATCTTCTGCCAAGCGCCGTCATGCCAACCAATCGCATCCAGTGCAATCCTGTCAACTAGACGCTCGCAGTCAGTCTGATATCAGCTTGACGTCAGGCTGGTGGTCGCTCACTGGCCTTGTCGCATCTCTTGGCCACAACTCTGTGACTGCTTTGGTCTACCGTACATCATTCCAACTACATCCTAAGCCCTATAATCAGCTTACCAGCTTAGTTATTTTTCACACGTCTTTATATATACGAGACTTATTAAGCTACAAATGTAATTAAAACTTACAGTTTCATTGCGATCTACTTTTAAACTTAGGAATAATTAGAAATGCTAGGAAACATAAATAAGACCGTGACAATACAATCAAAAAGTATTAAAATTTCTTTCCTTAATTAAGAATAGGTCTTTAGTTAATAATAAAGAATACAATTAGTCTAAAAATACTAATAAATAAAATGGAATACACATTTAGAGCAAAAAAACTGTAGGTGATTTCTACTTCATGAATACACTAAACTAGCTTATTATAGGTAGTTGAAACATAAGATAAATTCATATCGAACATCCTAATTTTTTTATCGCTATCCGTACATTCGTGTACAATTCAAACTAATGTGAACTGTAGTTTCATTACGATAAGGCATAAAGTTTCAGTACCACTAAAACTTTTGACTAACTAACTTTTGATAGCAGGGTTGTCGGGTAAAAAAATTGTGGGATGATGATGTGGGATGTGAGATGAGTGAGTGATGATTCATTGATGTGGAAAGAGTGAGTGAGTTCTTAATTATTGTTATGGTTTTAAATTGGCTATATCAATAAACATATTCTTATATAGACACTAGCGGCCCGCTCCGGCTTCGCACGGGTATAAAATATATAGCCTATGTCATTCACTGAAAAAATTATTAAAATCGATCCAGTAGTTATGTAATTATTTACGACATCACATTAGAAACCTCAAAAATAACAGTATTTCTCCACTATTTAATGGATGTTATTATACATATAAACCTTCCTCTTCAATCACTCTATCTATTAAAAAAACCGCATCAAAATGCGTTGGGTACTTTTAAAGAGTTAAGCATACATAGGGATATAGGGACAGAGAACGCGACTTTATTTTATACTACGTAGTGATTTGCTTGTTAATGTTATTAATATTGATATATTAAAAACGTTAAAGAATACTTCGTTTTAGACTGTTAGAGCTATTTCATAACATTTTCCCGCGATTTTTTTAAGCTCAAAAAGTCAAATTTTATTTTACCAAATAACAATTTTTTCAGTCAAATCAGGATAATTTGGGAATATACAACATTTACATTATGCTTCCATACCTTTAATGTGGAAACACAATCATATAGTTTAAAGGCAAGACAAATATTGATTGATTATTATAAAATAAAATGCAAAACATTCAAAGTTCTGAACCTTCTTCTCCTATACTTTTAGTATGAATATATGAAGATATACTGACCCATTTCACAGTACAACTCGTATTGTTCTTGAGTGACGGTGATGTGGTCTTCAGAAGGTGAAATAATCGCGCTGCTCAAATCTGGGTTCAAGTCTTTCCCCGCTGGATATAAATAGCTGAAATATGAGAAAAAAAAGTATTACTTAAATATATTTTTAATGTGTTTTTTTTTTTTCAGAAAAGTAAGCCTTTTCTACATCGCCCTAAGCTAAGCCTGCCATCATTCAAATTGCCGATGACGGACCAAAACTTAAAAAAATCCGGACACATGATTGACAATCGAGATTATTTCCCGGACACTTTAAAAAAAACGCCGATTCCGTTTAAATTTTTTACTTGTTAACGATTCATCTAACAATTATAATTATCCCTTGGCACAGAGTGTCCGAGTTTTACCCGGACACTTTTTGAAAACCCCGCCCGGACGCCCTCTAAACTAGGACAAATCCGGGGAAACCCATGGCAGCCCTACCATAAGGTCACATAAGACCAAAATAAAAAATACTTGCGCACATGTTTGGTAACCCTGTTTTAACAGAAAGGAAGAAAGAAAGAAATGTTTATTTTTGGCAACATAAAAAATATATACAATTTTGTGTGTGTAGTGTGTAAGAGTTTGCAGAATATTATACGACAATACACGAATACAGTTACATATTCAGTGTCATGAAAAAACAATACTAAAATTTAAAAGCATCAGGAATGGATGGACCTTAAGAAGATCTAAGTGGTATATTTTTTTCACACAACCAAAAAAGATCACGTTAAAATCTTTGACGGGAACGTCGGAGTTTTTAATAACGGATACGGAAATTTTGCTATTCTTAGCCAACCATTTCTAAGAAATATATTTGGACAAATCGGTAAAAAGCTTTAAATACTTACAATCCCTCTCTATATCCATCCAAGAGAGCCTGAACGAGACTCTTGTTCTGTGGTATTGTCTGAAGGATCTCGCCTTCGACTGTGACGTAACCGATTGCCCACTGCCCTAACCGCGTACATGATAACCTAAAATTTTAAACAGTTTTTCAGTAATTGTGCGAAGATGTACTTCTTTTTGATTGTATGTTTTAATTCTTACATAGTAGAAAGGCACAAAGGCAATGCAGCGCGCGACGACGACATACCGAATGGAGCCTGTCCGACTGGACCCGAGAAGGCATGCACAATGTCAAGCGCTCCTGGCCTTATTATAATAAACTCACACATGCTCAGTATCAGACAGAAATTGACGATATACCAAGCGATTCTGACAGTACCTACACTAACTTTTAAACTTTCGCGTTCCATGATATAATTATGTATTTCATCGGGAATTAACGCGATCATAAAAAAAGTATTACATACCTCTGAATTGCCCGACGTTTCGACCAGATTGCACTGGCCTGGGTCACAGGTATGTAATACCTTTTTTTTTCGTGACCGAGTTAATTTCCGTGGAAATACATAATAGTACCTACACTGATTGTAGGCGGACAGTAAGGTACACCTTGTATTAATCGGTTCAGTTAAAGACAGTTGTAGTAATTAAAGACAGTTAGAGCTTACCTGAAGACGTAACTCCCAGGTCTATGTATGTATTTGTGCAGAAGCGCTTTTACTTCGTCGTAAGTAAGAAACGCCACATAACCAGGGTGCGTCACCGCCAAAAGTTGCCAGTTGCGGAGTAAGGTACTCCAGGGTTGAAATAATCTGAAATTTAAGACTGTATTTAGTACTAAAATTAGAATTAGAAATCTTTATTAATTCGTAGTGGGCGTTGCGAAAAACTACGCAAAATTCTTGAATTGGATCACACCCACTAGCTAAATAGTACGAGGACGAGAACCAGTAGGTATAATTATTGGGTGGGATGTTGACACCCACTTCTTTATACTATAACTCGTTTACGAGAAATCTATACTAATATTCCGAGTATAAAGCTGAAAAGTTTGTTTATTTGGTTGGTTGAACGCGCTAATCTCAGGAAGTACTTGTTCGAAATGAAAAATTATTTTAGTATTTGATAGCCCATTTATCGAGAAAGGCTGTAGGCTGTATAAAATCACGCTACGACCAATAGGAGTGGAGCAGTGACCATAAACGCAGGTGAAACTGCGGGGACGGCTAGTTACTTATAAGTCTAATTTATGCATCTAGGTCACATGTGCACATTCATTACGCCACAAGGGAAAATCATAAGAAATAAAAACAATAATAGCGATACGTAGCGAGAGGTATGTTTTGTTCACTTGGTTGTAATTTTTCATCCGATATTTACAAATACAAGAAATGGCATATAAGAATAGGGAATACTTTTGGTGAATTTGGCAAATAACTGCTATTTAATACAACTTACCAATAGTTTATCTTTGTATGATGAATGACACATGCCTGAACTGAAGAAATTGAGTATTATATATTGAGACTTTTGATAATAAACTACAGTTACCAGTAGTGCTCCTTACCTTGTAAACACATCAAATTCAAAGTTGGATATGAAGTCATTACACGTCAGATCTATTGTAGTTTTCAACGCCATCGTCTCCAATCCCGAGGATATGGGGTGCACGTTGTTAAGTTCCTCGCGGAAAATCTTCCACGGTACTAGAGTGCTGTGGATAAGAAAAAAAACAACTTCAATTCAAGATGTCGGATTAAGTCATTCAAACAATCATCGTCATTATTCAGATGTTGGTAAGTTATTTTAGACTGCTCGGTTTCGTAGTTTTTACACTGATATTACCAACTCATTGTGTTTTTAATAAAAATAGAATAGATGCAACTAGAAACCGAGAATCAATAAATAATAATACTTCTTCTAAATTAAATAAACTAATGTTAAATCCTTGCCAAGCTAACAAAAAAAGGAAATCAATTATGCAAAGTTTAAAAAAATGCAATTTTTTCTAAAGAAAGTTTAGTGGAAGCCCTGTTTTAAGAACATCTTTTTTTAGGTTTTTTTATTAAGCTTTAATTTTTTTGTGGCTATATGTAAAGTGTGTTGTCTACGCGGTTCTCAGAGACTAGACGGAACCTATTAGGTTCGGGATAGGCCCAACAACGCCTTTTTATATAGTAAACACTACATACCAGGTCCTTCCGTAGAACCTTTAATAGGGAATATGCATGTTGTTTAAATTTACTTGATTATTTTTCCCTTGAATCTTCATTGTCCAGATATAATGCCTAAACAATTATTTTCTTATATTTTAAACAAACATAAATTACTGCTGACTAACTCACACTATACTAGCAATTAAATTGTAATATGCTTACATTAAAGTGATCTTCACAACAATATAAACACGATATTGGAGATACTTCATCTCTTCTCATTAATGTACACAATTGTTTTCGTATTTCACATTATTATTTTATACAGGAAAAAATACTGTATTGGGTCTACTTTTTATAGTGTTTTTACACTTAGGGACAAGGCAATACTTATTAAATGGTTTTTAAACTTTATCCATCGTCTATTAATTACAATAAATAGTAATTACAACTGGAAATCAGTATAAAATTACTGTAACCCTTCAAGTAAGTGTATGAAACTAACACTAAGCGTGGAACGTGACGTCATCCAAGGCCCGCGAAATATGGCGGCGTTCAAACAGATCAAATTTTATCCATGTTTTCAATGTTATTTTATAAATTAATTTGAACATTGCCAAGGTTATTTATATTTTTTTTTAGGGTAGAATGATGAAACGAGTCAATAAAAGATAAAAAAAATACATGCATATTCCCTATTGTAGATTGTCCTCACTGCCAGAGTTTTCCCTGAAAACTACAGCACAGAAACTACAGTTCTACCAATTGTTTTAAATCGCCACAGTTGAAAACGCAAAAGTAACAATCTTAGTGTTGCGTCCATAAGCTTCGGTGATAGGAAAGATACGATAAGAAATTATTTTATTTAAGAATTGAATTCTTGAAGCAACTTCATACGACAACAAGACTACATCATTCACTAAAATTCGATTACCAAGTGAAATATCTCAGCTATGCGTCCGCAGCAATCAATAACTGTGAACGTGACTAAATGATATATGTGAGCGAATAGATATATAAAATGTTATGAAACACCGCCTGTTTTCCAATTAGTAGAATTAATTACCAATATTCGGTGAGGGAGACCCGACTGGATGGTCGATTACTCGGCCGTTCTGTCTGGATATGTTCATACATTGAAAAGGAACGTGCGTTAATGTGTTTATAGGAAACATTTCGAGCGATGGAATCGAGGTCTATTTCTGTTCTACGGAAACATAATTATTTTTAATCTCAAGATAGTAGTAATTATTTTATAAATTTATTAAGCATATTATGCATTAAAGGTAATAATTACTAATAAATACTTAACTTCATGATCCAGCCAGAACGTCTAAGCAGAGAATACGGCACCAGGATACAGGGAACAAAAAATGATACAGATTTTCGGGTTTTGGAATTGTTTGGGTTATAGGTAGATTTTTTACGGATCCCGTACTGATAAAACGATGGAAAGAGGTCATACAACGGACACGAAATGAGGACCGAAAGAGCTAAAAAGGTTTTAAAATTAAAATAAATGTAGCTCAATATGTACCCTACCTCAATATAAATTGGTCACCGGTATGGATGTAAAATGATGACCAGTCTAAAACGACAAATAATAATTGATTGTCATTTTGACTCAAAGTTTAACCATTGATGTCCAATAATACTGATTTTTATTATGACCCTTGTAATTTGAAATTGACCACTATTTTATCGTTTCTATTTTGTGTTTCTCATTTTCACTTATATTTAAAACAGATTTTTTTATTTTCATTTTAGTGTTCTGTTTATCAATGTTTTGTAATAAATTAGTTACCTTTTCAATAATTATTTAATTATCTCTTCATATGTTTACATATTCTTATGATACCCCTAAATACGCACACAGTGACAGTTTGTACGCACACGTGTAAACTTACACATAATGCGTAAATCGAGACTATATTTTGTGTATATTTTGTTTGAACTACTCTATCTAGACAGGTAAATGATCAAAGCCTACAGTTGTCTCGCTAAGCTTATTATGTATCTAAATTATAAGTTCGAAGGTTTAATTTACTTTAACCGCGACCAGCACTGACAAGCAAGGTCCGTAAAATAGATTTGGTTGTTCAATATCTTTGTAGACCGCGAATTTAACTTCATTTCGTCAAATAACAGGAGTCTGAAATAATAAATAGGCCATCATTTACTGAGATTGAATGGTGTATACTTAGGATAAGCTTAATTAATCCACAAAAGTCTGATCAACGCAAAGTTTGTAAACCTTTGCAATCGATTTTTCCATTAATAGCCTCACATACTCTCTTTTCCCGGAAAAAGGTATTTTCAAATGGAATATGCATTAGCGTTCAATTTATACGGAGTATGGAAATGTGTCGCGTAACGACTTTAATGGTTCCCCTAAAAAATTTGCACGGGATGGGTAGGTACTACAGAGTTTTATATTGGGGCTCTTAGGGTAAAATCAGTGTCCATAATAATGCTAGTTCTAATAATGTAAGCAGTTGTTGTTTGTGAACACGTAGGTACAAACTTGTTCGCAAAATAAGCATGCAAAGATAGAAGTAAAGTTTTGATTTATATTTCAAACGTAAACAATTGTTTTCATCAAATGTTACTAGAAATTCAAGTAAAATATTCTAACCAGTTTAGGAACATTAATAAACGACGATGCTCGTACATTCATGTCATTATTTATTAACTATATTTTAAAGCGTTTATCCCTTTTCCAGCTTCAAATACATTTGATATATTTTATACTTAAAAGTGGTAAAGAGTTGTTAGCTCTTAATGATATCGAGTCGGTTATAATCGTTATAAGTCGTTTATAAATACTAGAGATCGCCTGGCGGTCGAATTTGACTGTTTTAAATGGCATTGCATTGACCAGTATAAACTGCCAATGTATAAACCTGACAGGTCAAAATATATACTGAACCCCTAAAGATTTATCTAGCCGTATTTACATAATTTGCACCTTTCTGCACTTCTTCTACATATATAAACTAGTATAATATAAGTATTCCAAATTTAATATTCCTGCCTGTTCGCGCGTAATAATATGATGTAGCATTTTTCCGTAATTATTAATTAAGGGTGTTGACTGAAGAATGCACCATGTGGCAAACAAACTGTGATTGATAGAGAATGGGCGGGTAGGTGCACGACTGATGATTATAAAGTAAGGTAACCAACACTGAGGAGTAGAATTCGTGAGAGTTCCCGGAAAAAAGGAAGAAATGAAGAAGGTGAAGAAACAAAGCAAAGGAATCAGTATTGAATTCTTGTTAATGTCGATTAAGTATATGAATTTTAAAATGAACACGCACACATAATAACATTTACCTACTCACGAATGAAAGACATGGTACATGACAAGCGACAGCAAAATTTCCATGTCTTTAGAAGTTTAAAAGGGGACAGTGACTGCTGATGAATGTAACTTGGCAACACTTATTGAGGCGACAATGTCTTTAGGGCAGCTCTACGTCAGCAAAGGTCCTTCTATCATTGAAATGATAATTGTGGCCACCCTGGCAGTCACTGACGAAAAGCTACTGATCAAAGCGATTAATTAATGCGATGGTAGCACAAGGAAAATCTGGTGTCTATTAAAATAGCCTTTGATTCATGCGTTGGGTTTTGCTAAGGAGAAGTGTTTATTTATATTTCCTACTCATACGAATCGGTTCTGATAAAATTTGTTACGGGTTCGAAAACAAATCCAACCTTCCCATGAATTTACAAGCGTTAAGTGATTTCGTGGATCACGCGGGTGTTGTTGATCCTGATGTATAGAAATTACATTAGTATATGTGTGTGTGTGTCTACTAAATTGCCTCAAACAAAGATCCGAGTTCAACATGGAACCATAAAATTATCCTTATATTTAAATTGTTATTTCCCTTCAATAAACGCAGGTCTGTGTTCTACGTTCTGCAATTATCAGTGTAAACATTTGCACGGTGTAAATAAATGCACAAGTGACACCACTAGTGTTGTCTACTAGTATTCAAGTTCCCAGTTCCCATTCGGAAAGAGAGAAAGAAAGAAAAACCAACTCGTAACCACTAGAAGATATATAAACATGAATTAATGAAAATAAAGTTACGGCCACTGCATTATTTTTTGGACATCCTATACGTAAATTAGGTACATTCCGATTTGCATACAAAGATCCGAACTTGCCCACGTATTTTTTAAAACAATAGGTATATCGCAATGTTAATCAAGGTCTTTGACGGAGTGAATTGGAAACAACATGGTACTTTTATAATGGTAAGTCAATGCACTTTCAAGTACAAATATTAGACTAGCAAACTCCTCGCTAATATGTGATTTGATGACATTAAATTGTTATTTTGACATCAGTTGTAATAAGATTTATATATGTAAATGTTAGACTATTTTTTTATATTATAGGAGGCAAACGAGCAAACGGGTCACCTGATAGTAAGTGATGACTACAGTCGCTCATGAACAACTGCAACTCAAGAGTTACAAGTGCGTTGCCGGCCTTTGAGATGGAAGTACTCTTTTCTTGAAGGAAGGACCCAAAATTGCTACAATGTTATTAATAACATTGTGGCAATTTTGGGTGAAGTAGATATCACGTGAGGGGAGAAGGGAGAATTGCGTTGTATATATCTGAGTGATACCTACGGATGTAACGAGCATCTTTAAGCACACGTAATCGTTTAACATCTGGCGAGACGTTGTTTTGCAACTTAGTTGTGTAAATTAAAAAATGTTTTTTTTTTCTTTTTTCATGTTAAGTGCCTTCCTATTTTCATGTCTTTCAATCTTCTTTGTGTGGACCAGCTTTGCCATAAATGTAATCGGACAATTTAAATCTGCTAAAATTAACCTGACCTGAATCTTTAATAAATTGTATAATGAAAATAATTAAGAAAATTGCATCAAGAAAATCATCTTAGCAGGAATATTACACAACACGGATATTTTAGGCGATTCGGGCTTGACATGAAAACAATTGAATCATCTATGCTACCTAATTATTATTTTACAGCTGTAAAAAGTTGGCGAGTTTTCTAAAAACGTCCGAAAATAAACCTGAACCTCCATTGTTACCCTAGAAAGACACATACACACATAATATATATATATATATATATATATATATATATATATATATATATATATATATATATATATATATATATATATATATATATATATATATATATATATATATATAAGTAAGTATGTATGTCGTGTGTGCAGTGTATATAGATATGCATATAGGTAAAGATTAGTCGCGTCGGCACAACCTTGCCGACGGAAATAGCGAGGGTCGCACTAACAAGGATCACGCAGATTAAAAATATGGTTCTAATATTTTGCTATTCACACTTATGAAATAAAAGTTCAAAAAAACTTCAGATAACGGTTGGAAGGAATGTTTTACATTTGAATATAATATAAGAAAAGAAAAATATTTAAAAAAAGAAAAGTGGACTACTACGTGGATGACCGGACATCATAGAATTTCATCGTTCATCATCAATGTAAAAACCAGTAAGTGAAAAATATAGGATTTAAATTTACAATAGGTATATTCTGAACTCGATTCCTAGCAAACTGAATAATTGGCAAATTACATATTTAAGTTTAGTCTGCTTTGAGATTAACATGAAACCATTATATGAACAAAACAATTCCACAACTAGTTTTGTTTGTGGTTTTCTTGCGACACCTAGAATTTCCTCCAGAATTTCGGAGAGAAATACACTACCTACTTATAAATTGCTGCGGTAAAATTCCTTATACACAGAGCTACGCACCTTAACTTTTGTCTGGATAAGATTAGTACAGACGATTCACTTTTAAATGTCATTAAATAAATTAAGAATCTCGTAATCACGCAATCTCGCATTTACCAGTCTACTCGTAGTTCAAGTTTTTAATACTTCATCTTACATACATATTATTATACTGATTTTAACAGTGCTGTGCCAACCCCAATATTAATTCCGTAAATCGTAGTACACGAACATATTTTGTTCGAGTTAAGCTCTCAAAAAACTCAGATCTTTTCGCTAATTTATTTCAGAATTCCTTGGTGTTGCAAGCTTCCACAAGCAAGGATAATACAATCACTAAGTTGGGTAATATTGCAATGTAAATTAAACATGTTAATGTAAGTTAATTATCTGATGAATGCGTAAAAAAGCGGTGAGCACACTCAAATACATATTAAAATAGTTACTAATTGCCTTTCCATTACACTCTAATATACCCGAAACAATAATTAAATGCATCTAAAACTACGGCTTTCAACATTACTTTGTGACTCAGTGGATATGTATCTATGTCACGTCGACACTTTGCTTATAAGGCTGTGCAGTCCATTTGAAATTCATACAATACAATAAGCCTTTTCATAAAAGACGGATGGATACCGACACGATGCCGATAATATTGCCACCGACACAGAAATGCATTCAGTACAGCATGTTTACGCAAAAGCATATCAGAGAGCTATTTTGATTGAAATGGGGTAGGTATCCCTTGGACAGGTGGTTCTGAGTGCGCAAATAATTATTTCCGTGTCTGTTCGGGTACCGTTATTCTATTCTGATTCGATCATTAGGCGACATCTATCTTACTCAAACAACGGATGTTAAATTCTAATATGATATCTACTTAATTTATTAAGACAATTGTGAGTACAGGCGCCGTCGACTGTTACCGGTATTTTTGAGATGCGGGGCATGTTGTACAAGCTATTTACTATCCCTCTCGTTTTGACCATTAGGAATATAATTGTAGCAAGTAATCTTTTTTTGCTGTACTTTCTTTTTTGAGATAATTGGTACGTTGTCGTGCTGGCAATTACGTTGTATCCTACGATTTTGATTTTAAAACTCTTATCGTAAATACTAGCGCAAAGTTGATAACTTTTATATTTGTCCAAAACCTATTCCAGTAGAAAAGTAAAAGTGGTTTGCTTTATATTCTTTCAGTCATAAGATTTTAAAATAGCTGATTCATTGAATTTTAACCTTAAGTCAACAACAATAAAATCGGTATCGTGTCGTCGATATATCGAGGATATTTACGACTGCCATGTAGAGATATCGTAGGCACTCCACAGACTTGCAACAATGGGTGTCAGATTAATAGCAAGTATAATGGTATACATGTGAAACGTGAAACTGATAAGCCACGATCTGTTTGTACCCTGGAATGCTTTATATTGGAATATGTTCTCTAGTGATTGGAAAAGTTTGAGACACAAAGGATATCGAAATACGACAAGGATTTCTGTTGTATTAGAAATATATCATTACACAAATATGGATTTCGATTTCCTCAGAGATGGAACATGTAAACAGAAATGTAAATATAATGAAATGCGCATTATATTAGATATATATTATTTTGTTGTTTTGCTGTAATATTTCCTTTTTTCCTTTAATGGTTAAAAAAAATGTATAAATTTATTGTATAACATTTTTCACCCTATAGGTAGGTGGACAAATATTCACTTACGTTCCAACCAACAAACTGAACCCTAAAATGTTCCTATTTTGTTGCTGCAATGTTGTTATTTATATATATATACAATAGTTGTATGTGGTAAATAAATAAATAAATAAAATAAAAAATACATTTAAGGTTAACACATTTCGTTTTCCTTGTAGTGACGATGAAAAACTTTAAAATGACATGTGAAGGTGATCGTGTCCACAATTATTTATTTTGAGCGGGAATCGAACGACGTCTGTCTTAGCAGTCAGGTTCACTAACCACTAGGCCAACAGGCCTTGTATATCTATCTATCATTGCTTTACACTGTTAGTCATAAACGCAATAAATTAATATTCTACTATCGCAAGGTTGAATAACATCAATAGAACTAATAACTACTAATAACCTACCTAAAGAAAAACTATTCCTTACACGAAATACTGCCAATGTGTAAATGTACGTACATAATATATATTGCCAAACAAAACACATTAAGAACATTTATTCAACGCTCTTTATTGCTGATCTTTTAATTGGAGCGTTCTAAACTAAGTTTGTACAGGTCCCCGGTCACTTTGCATGAATTATTTTACTACAATTTTTGTACGGATACTCCGGGTTAGTACTAGCTCGCAGAAGGCATGACGAAACTATTTTTAAAGTGAAAACTTCTTTAGGCAGCTTCTTTTGCCATCTTCCCATAGTTAACACACTGATAAAGAAGATGGTGATGAGATACCATGTGGGACGAGATATTGAAAAAAAATATTTAAAAAACGGTAAGCACGATAATATGGTATATGCTAACACAAAATAGTTAATGCACCTACCCTATAAATCTCATAATCCCCACAAAGTAAACAGAATAGAAAATGCAAAAGACATTAATGTCGCCTTTGTACGATAAAATTTTGTCTAATAAGTTAGTATATGTATTTGAGGTTGCCTGAAAGCGATTGCATTTAGAGATAAGGCCGCTCGTTATTAATTATCTGTGCTACAGATAGGAGGGAAAGTGTCATGAAAATAGGCATAAATAGGGCAAATTAAATTAAGAACAATATAATCGTAGTCACACAATAAAAATGACATGTGACATTTGACTATATATGCAGAAGAATATTGAGTCAAATGTCACATGGTTTTTAAGCATAGGGAAATAGTGAAGTTTTGAAAAAGTTTATAGCGTCCAAAAGTATTTGATTTAATGTTTTAGAAAAACGATGAACTGTGGCGTTAGCCTTAAAACAGTTATTTGGTTTTAAGTCAATTCACGAGACTAATTAATAAAACTCTCTTTTAATAGTAAAACTAGCCACTAATATAAGTAGTTACAAGCACCATCTATGCTATATCTGTATAATATATTGTTTTTATGAAGGAAAAGCTTTGGTCAGGTAAAAAATTAGGATTGGTTGATTGGTAGGGTGATTGGTAACTTTCACATAATCTTTCACAAAAGAATTTCGACTACCATACCACCTACAATTTACATTTTGTTGTATAAAATGTTAAATAAAAGAATATTACGTTTAAATATTCTTGTAAATATTCGCATCTAAGATAAATGCTTGTGTTAAACTTAGGAGTAAGTTCTGCAACAGGATGGATAAAATGCTAGCACATACCAAAATGTTTTAACTTACGAATGCTTAAAAGTGCTATTGCATCTGTGTTATATACGGTCCAGTGGTTTTTACCGTTTGATCAATGGTGTTTGTCGGAACACGTTCTAGTGTTCAAGATAAGACGAATCCATTTAGTTAACGAGCGATAATGTGAAGGTGAATGGACTTAGGCATAGAGCATACTGAGTTGCGAAGCGGAAAGGGTCTCTCAAATGCTACGGTCGTTAGCGAGAAATGAATCATAAACACAGTGGTCCCAATTCTGTTACTTCACTCGCTAAATTCAAATTCACTCAATTTTCTTCATATAAGATGTAAACCTTGTATACTTCAAAACAAGGTCTTATTTCAAATTGAAACAATTAGGTAACATATGTCGCTATCGAAATAAGCAATTTATTTGTCGACTAAAGTCTGATACGCTTAAATAAACTTTAATACCACGTAGCGAGAGCCACTATCCGTTGAATTTCATCTCTTTTGCTCTGTATTTTTAATAAGCGTATTCGTAGGTGTCGATTAAAATAACGTCATCTTAGTACGTTTTGAACCAGTTTTTATACGGCAATTATACAGCATTTGAATAAATGGAGACTCTCGCTGCGTGGAAATAAAGTTGAGTATACGTTGACAGGTTTTAGTGAAATTTAGTGGCGTTGAGAAATAGATGCCTGTAACAAATAGACCTTATACCGAAAAACACAAAGTTGATTTCATATGAAGAAATTAAGTCAGGTTTTAGTTTAGTCGAGTGTACAATAGAATCGGCACCAGTGTCTAACAGATTTATGTTCTAAAATTCAACTATAAATTTGATATTAAGTAACCAAAGTCGATGGTTATCTAGTCGTAAAATAGATATTTGTATATTTGACTTAGAATTCTGAGTGCAGTGATGTTTGAATAGTGTTCGTTACGATTTGTAATTGGCATTTATGAATTCTATTAACGTTGTTTTAACAAGTACTAGCAACCCGTCTCGGCTTTGCACAAGTAGCAGAGACATCTTCAACAATCATCATCATATTTCAACCAATTTACACAAAACCTTAACAAAGTATATACCTAAACCTTCCTCATGAATCGCTCTATCTATTGGTAAAAATTGCATGAAAATCCGTTCAGTAGTTTTTAAGTTTATGGTGAAGAGACAGACAGACAGACAGACGCGGCGGGGGACTTTGTTTTATAATATGTAGTAATTAAGGTGTTTATGCGGACAACAGGCCTTGCAAAACGCACTTGAGTACAAAACATCTATAAATTCCTATCCTACTTTTCGTAAAAGAATTGACAAAGGTATTGAATAGGTAGGGCCTATGTGTTTTTAATCACTCTTTAAATAACTCAACATGAAAGTCAACGCCGAACAAAAAGCTAGCATTCTTGACCAGTGTATCTTACCGGTGCTCCCATATGGGGCTGAGACCTGGGTCTTTACCAAGAAGATCCTCCACTAACTTCAGGTAGCCCAAAGAGCGATTGAGAGAAAACTGGTAGGAGTTACACTGAGAGCCCGTTAAAGAAATGAGTGGGTAAGAGAACAGAGTAAAGTGAACAATGTTGCTAAACGGGTTGCGAAATTGAAGTGGTAGTGGGCAGGCAGTGTTGCCTGTAAGCAAGGCTTGCGGTGCAAGGCAGTGGTAGAGTGGAGACCGTGGGGCAAGAAACGTCCACGAGGAAGGACAAAGATACGTTGGTATGACGACATCAAAGACTGGCGGGAACAAAGTCAAGATCGAAAAAGATGGCAAAAATTGAAGAAGGCCTACACCTTAGCGCTTGAAAATGGTTAAAGAAGAAGAAATAACTCAAAATGAATTCAAAAATGACTTTAAAAAGCAAGTCCCTCCCTTCCATTTTTCTTCGTTACATTGACATAATTTAGTCTACGGATCTAACCACTTAGTTGCAATGAAAAATTTAAATCTTTCGGATAGTATTTTTATTAATCATAAAGCTACGCTCATACAACTGTGTTGACAAATTAGCGTCGACCTGAGCGTTGCGGTTGCGGGTTTCTAAACGTTTTACGTGGGAGAGCCATGTTACAGTGGGAGAGCCATGTTTCCGTGGGAGAGCTATGTTTACGTGTGAGAGCCATGCTTCGGCACGTATGGGCCGGCTCGACTCCGCTAAATACCACGGCCTCACAGAAAACTGGCAGTGAAACAATGCTTGCATTGCTTTTCGCCGCGTGAGTGAGGTTACAAGAGGCCCTAACCCTTCCCTCTCCCCTATTCCCCTTTCCTTCCTTCTAATCCCCCTCTCCCGTCTTCCCGCTCTTCCCCCCTCTCCCCCTCTTTCCCTATTTCCACCTTAAAGGGCGGCAACGCACTTGTGACTCTTGAGTTACAGGTGCCCATGGGCGGTGGTAGTCATTTACCGTCAGGTGACCCGTCTGCTCGTTTGCCCCCTATATCATAAAAAAAAACCTGATGTATTACTTGTATCCGTATTACGAGACTTTGACCCTATTTAACAGCAAAATAGAAGCTATGATTGTATTACTAGTTAAGTGAAGGTTGTTAACTAACCCACGAGCTACAACTAAACCAAATAAATGCCATGCCCTGCGTCGGTCAATCGTCGTGCTTAGTGTACAGGTGTAAAGAGGTTCAGGAATGAAAGTTATACTAACTTAACCCTCCAATATATATATATATATATATGTCGTATACCACTTTTCTATGATTACTTTAATTTTTGTATTCAAGTTTTCACGTTAAGATCAGCCATTACCTGACCTATTTTAATAAGAGCTAAGATAAATAAATGCTTTCTATTTCATCGCTACCTGCGTGTGGGTGGTTACCACTTGTTAAGTAAGATGCAAATATTGTTGTACTCAGAAAGCGAGTAATTTTAGGAGCTTTTACTTAATAAGTCAACACAGTATAATTTCTATATAAAATAAAATTATTTAAACTTTGTTGTAAGTAAACTATGCTCATTCGTGTACTCTTTATATATATTATTTCTCCTAATATAGTAGACTTAAAAAATATTGTAAGCCGATATTTCCTTATTTTAACATTTAAAATAGGGAAATTTCAGGGCTAATTAGTTCCCCACCAAGAGTTCAGGTCCTGTATAGGTATATTCCTAGATAATAAGAACAAATATCGGTATAAACTACCCTTTTAAGGCATAACTACTAATACCGGGTACTACCGAGTTTACAAAAATAACCCAAATACACCATATTTTAAGCATCCCCTGAAGTTATATATAAACTCGTTGAACAAATCCAAAATTATGATACAAACTACCTATTCCTTTTTTCTCCTAGTCCTATTTAGTCATGCACGAGTCTGCCTAGCAACCCACGGCGACGTGTCGTACCGTCACAAATTATGATCTTATTAGCCACGGTGAACCGTGTGAATATCCCAATCAAATCGGGTAAACGTGATTCTAGTGAACAATTATCGAAATTATTGAAGTTTCGCAAGACTCGTTCGTTCGGTCGTTCGTTCGATTCGTTCCATTCGCACAATCAGTTCCGCTGCGGCTCACAGCATATGTACTATGCTTAACTGTGAAGTGTAAAGTTTATGTCCACAGGATGTATTGCGATATTACACGCGATCCTCCGTGAAGTTACAAGCTATGATTACGAAAAATATTTCATATTTTGTAAAACTTTAGATTTTATAAGCGTAACTTAAGTGTTTGCAGATAACACATAAATATTTATTTTTATTATGTTACCCAAGATCTTAGAAGCACACAAACATTTTTGTGGGTTATTTCAAAAACTACAGTAAGTCTACTAGAGGTAGTAAATCATAAAAAATAGACTATGTTCAGATGTTATTGTAGTGTTCACATGGCTACTGAACAAAATTTAGTGTACTGGTTGAAGCGCGTCATCTGAACATAGCCCTAGACTTTTTTATTATCCCACTAATATTATAATTGTGAAAGTTTGGATGGATGGATGTTTGTTACTCTTTCACGCCAAAACTACTGAACCGATTGCGATGAAATCGATGATGATCGATCGATCGATCGATGAAAGATCGTATGTAGATAGCTGGAGACGTCGATTAACATAAAGGCTACTTTTTATCCCGATATTCCGACGGGATCGGGACTTACGAGGGTGAAACCGCGGGGCGCTGCTAGTAGTGTTATATATTATAACCTCTGCGTGGTATTTCTTCTTACTTCTAATGAGAAGTACAGTTATAAGGAATCCAATATGTAACACACAAAACATAATAGTCCAAGATCCCAGAGCGATCAGACATAACTTATTTTCACATAGATGAAACATTAGGTCCTCAGTAGCGTCTCATGTGCTTTGAATACCCGCGTGCTTGTGGGGCTCGCCTTGTGACACCTGGGCAGGTACCAGGTAAGAAAGGTAGCTAAAAATAAGAGCTACTTAACTTAAATTTGTATGGCTGATTTTTATATATGTTTTGAAGAATATTATTCTAAAGTAGTATCATAAGTATCAGACACTTTCCATGGACCAGAACTTTTGTCAGACTGCTTTAAAGCTCACCAAAAAATTATGGAACTTTACATGCCTGATTTTTAAATATGTTATTAAGGTAACTATTACAAAGTTATATTTCATTAGTCAGACAAATTGTAGTGACCAAACATCCCCTAAACACAAAAATTATTCAGCCGAGAGTATGAGCGCGAGAGCACTATGCGCATGCGTCTCAGAGTAAAATCTTTTTAAAGTACTTACTGCTTTCGATTCAATATTTTTGCATCTCTATTTAAATAAGACGAACTTCAACATTAAAGTAATCATTCATTAATATTTAAGTAAATTAATTTATTGCATATATTCGGGAAAATAAATTTATTCGGTGCAATTGTTTCATGAAGAACTATTTTCATTTTATTATAAAAAAGGTACCAATTGGAACAATTACAACAAAAATCATTTAAAAAAAATTAACTATCATTATACTTCATCATAGTTAATTATTTAGAAAGTATTTATTTATCTTTTAATCATTGTAATCGTCGTCACAATCATCAGAATTTTAATCATTAACCCAATCAGGATATTGTCAGGATATTAACCCAATCATCCTCATCATCATCAGCTATGTTGTCGTTGCTAGCAGCTTCTTCTTTAAAAAATAGATCAAAAAATTTAAAAAAAAACATAAAACTGCAAATATGTTTTTTTTTTTTAACTTGAAGTCAAAGTACAGTACCTAATTCTTGAAGGAATTCACTAACGTCCTGGTAATTTGTCACCATCAAACCAAAGAAAATGATACTGGTTTTCTTCTAATGTCCACCCATTGTTTTCAGGAGTTAAAATGGTAGGTTGCTTTTGATTTGCATTGTTTCATATGCTAGCAATGTAACTAGCTCGGAAAAATTGTTGAATTAACTAAGATTTGCATGGTAGTAAACTGCTAGCAACATAATTTTTTAAATTTTTTGGATTGAATTCTTCGTTAATATTAGATAGGCTGTAATCATTATTTAAAAACAGCTGAAGCCGGGCAGCATCAACGTCGAGTATGCCAGGAACACTATAAATTTCGCATATAATTTATTGTATTTTATTGAAAATATCTTCTTATATATGCTCATCGGTAAACGTCTCTGGATCTCCAATTTGCATAAAAGCTTGCTGATATTCATGTTTTTTGACATCCTTGAGCTTTTCTTTCATCACCAATTCTATATTTAACAAATTAAAAAAAGCATAAGTTAATAATAATTAAAGGGACTTAAAAAAAAAATACTCTGTGCGCACAGGTGTTACTGCAACAATGCCGACGGGTATGACACGCTGACATTAATTAGAATTTTCGATTTAAAAACGAAATGAAATAGTTTTCAACGCGTTGGAGACTCCTTCCTCTGATAGTGTGTTTAAACATTGTTCAGTTGTTTGCGCCTGAGGAAAAGTTTCTAGTTCAAAACTATAAACGTAAAATAAGCTATTTATATTAGATAATTGTTTTACCGCAATTAAATTAAATAAAGCACCAAAAAGACCTAACTATTCATGTTTTCAAACAAGAGAAAGTACAGCGATAAGTCTGACCCAACGAAGTTCCGCCAGCGTCCTTGGCACTTTGCCAGAACAGGGATAAATACGCCAGTTATGTAAAATTGTATGTTATAAGATAAGAGTCTGACCTGAAGACAGGGCGTGAATTGTTTACGAAAATGGAGGTAGTTGTTTGTTGTTTTGGGGTCGGATTTTTGAGTACTTAACCTAAAGGTGTTGAAATAATGAGTGATTTAGAGGTTAAGATGTGCGAGGTTGTTCTGAAGTAATTGCTATACTATACTGCTACTATTGTCATTCTTACTAGCAGTACCTAAAAGTTTTAAGATAAGGTTATAAGATGGATATTAATTACTAAATAAGTAGGTAAAAGCACAGTAGCTTCCTGCTCGAAATCAAGTCTCTGGACTGGGGAAATAATTTAAAACGATTACAAAAGTAAGAATCGAAATTAATTTTTTTAACTCTAGGCTTTCTGTCATATGCCATCACGGAAATTCGGATACTTGATGAAGGTAAATGATTCACCCAACTGTATAACGTGTGGCATAATTGACGATGTCCAACATATCCTGATGAAGTGTAGACGGAATCGGGAAAAAATGGTCTCGGATTTTAAAATAGAAATGCAAAAAATAGGTTCATTTTTGAGTATTTTGTCAACACCTTTTTCAGACGCTTCAAGAACCCTGTATGAAATTTGTAGGAATTTGTAATATTAATAATAATATGTCACACACGGCAGTCTGATCCCAAACTAGACAGAGCCTGTACTGTACTATGGTAACCAGACTGCTGATAAACATACTTACATATTTCTAAATACATACATATTATAGATAAATTACACCCAGACACAGAACAAATGATCGTGCTCATCACACAATTATTTGTCCTGGGTGGGAATCGAACCCAAAACCTCTGGCTTTACAGTTAGGGTTACTAACCACTAGACCAACAAGCCAGTCGCATCAATGCTTTGTTACAATAGGACTGTCTTGGATAAAAGTCCTGTAAATATATAAAGAAAAAAAACTCTAGTCTTGACTTGGAATTTGACATAATTTTTGAAAACATTAGAAGAATATTTTCCCAATACAATACTATACAGGATGTTACAAAAATGTGTGGTTATATTTTAGGGTTGTATAGTAGACCCTGTAAATAATGTAAGCGCTTACAATTTAGGAAAATTTGTGACTATTAATCCAGAAATCTTATTTTGAAACTGACAAATTAAACTAGAAAAATGACCGATTAAGCCAATATTTCTAAAGAAAAAATGCATTCATGTCAACCCTGAATGCATTTAATACCAAGGATATTAATGGAATATCCAGATTTTTCTGAATGTCTGCTTAAAAAATTAAAAAGAAAACATTGAAATTGACATGTGTAGAAATGTTCACATACAATAGGAAAAGTATTTCCCGAACAAATATTTTTTTTTACTGAAATCAATTTTTAGAAAGTTGAAGCAACTATTTGTCGACTACACATAACGCTCCTTAATTTGGCAACACCTTACTGTAAACCTCTGTATATACTCTCTGCCTCTTAAAATGTAAAATACTAGGTCAGATGAAAGCGATACATTCATGCCAGCTAGGTAACGTAGTAGATGATATAGTCTCATGAATTTGCATACTATGTGAACTAAAGCGCTCTCAAGGATTGCCATCAGCGTGCTTTTCACTGTCACCGTTATTCTGTAACATTTAGGTAACGTATATGCATTTTTTTTTCCTATGTTATAGGGGGCAAACGAGCAGACGGATCACCTGATGGTAAGTGACTACCGCCAAGGACACTTGGTACTTAATAGTCACAAGTGCGTTGCCGGTCTTTAAGGTGGGGGTAGGGGAAGGAGGGAAGAGGGAGAAAGGGAAGGGTTAGGGCCTCCAGTAACCTGACTTAATCGACAAAAAGCAATGTAAACTTTGCCTCACTGCCGGCTTTCTGTGAGGCCGTAGTATCACTCCGGTCGAGCCGGCTCATACGTGCCGAAGCATGGCTCTCCCACTGTTTGCATTTCGTAATAGTTTATTAATGGCTGGCCTGTTGGTCGGTTCGTTGGTTAGTGATCCAGACTGCTGAGCCAGAGATCGTGGGTTCGATTCCCACCCAGGTCAAATAACTGTGTAATAAGTATGATAATTTGTTCTGTCTGGCTGTAATTTATCTATAATATGTATGTTTATCAGCAGTTTTAGGCTCTGCCTAGTTTGGCATCAGACGGCCGTGTATGCGATTTGAGAGACTCTGTGAGCCCATTATTATTAATATTATCATAACCGTAACATTATCCTTGGACGTAACCTGTCGGTTACACATGAAAACCACCGGTAGATACTTTTCTACTTAACGCTATACCGAGCTGCGACCGTATTGGCACAATTAATGAATTTTAACTAGAGATGGCCTGGCGGTCGAATTTCGATCACTGATTAACTGACATGGTTGAATTAATGTTTTGTTATATTTCATTGGCCAGTGTCAGTTGAACTGTCGTTGTATTATAGACTTTCCGTACCAACGTATACTGGACACGTGTAGATTTTTATAGCGGTTTTCACATAGGTACTTAATTAAATTGAAAAAATATGTGAAAACGGCTACAAAATTATCCAATCCAGTAAAAAATGTAGCTTTCTGCACTTTTTCTACATGCGAACTAAGTATTTCAAATTATAATTTCTAATTGCGCGCATTTTAAAATTTAATGCGTACAAAGGAATCTCTTCACGTATTAATATATAGATAAATTGCTATTGCTTGACCGTTTAGTACATTAGTTAAAACGCAAAATTGTAGCATTTAGGTGTTTTTCTCTTACCTTTCATTACTCTCTACTGTACTAATCCACCAAATGTTAGTGTTTTATAGGGCAAAATAAATGCGGAAGATCCAATTTAAGAAATCTATGATTTGCTTTCCGCTCCTCCAAAAGCTGCGTACGCAGGTAATGGTAAGCACCTTACAGTTATACATTCATACATAACATGACTTTCGTAGGTAGGGTACGTAGGTAAGGTAAACGTTAACATCTGGTGTAAGTGAAGTAATACATAGTCGTGAGTCGTGACCAGTATCTACTCTACTCAACCCTCCCAATATATAAGGCGCCTTCCGAACAATGTATATATAATATATCGTGGTATGGACATGCGATGCGTAGGGATGAGCAAAATGTGGTGAAAAGAGTTTTATGGATGGATATTGACAGGTTCAAGAGAAGAGGACGACCAAAGAAAAGATGGATTGACTGTGTGAAAGAAGATATGGCTAGAAAGGTAGTAAGCAGTGAAATGACGAATGATAGAGTAGGATGGAAGAATAAAACATATTGCACCGACCCCAAATAAAATTGGGACAAGGGTAGGCTGATGATGATGCCGTGTCTTTCCTATTATTACTATCGGCTGCACCATTAATAGGATTTTCCACAAGCTCTCTGAATTCAAAATGCTTTAAATGAAAAGGAAAAAAACTTCAGAGTACCCAATCAATGGCAAAGGTTTCTTGTAAATCCTTTCACCTACATTCACCTTTCTCAACAAAACTCGAATAAAATCTACCACGAAAGGGACTTTAAATGTAAATCCGCTAGAATAAGGCGCCTGCTAGGCTTGACCCACTTTCGTAACTATCGAGTTCCTTCAAAAGAAAACCTTTTAAATTTCTAGAATGTTTTCTAAAACTCGATTTGGGATTTCCCCGGAGAAAATAATAGGTAAAAACAGCTTCCATTCAAAGCAAATCGGTAAAATGTAAAGGTTAGAAAAAAAAAAATTGGAGCTAACGTTAGCATATTAATAGTCTTAAGAGCACTTTAGGGAGGCTTGTTTTGGACCAACACAAAGGCTTTATTGTGACCTAAACTTGGACAACATACGGATACTGCTTTATAATACGAAGGTGCTAAGCCAGCATGCGGTCAAGGTGATGTCTTTTTGAAACCAAAGTAAACACGTAGGTGATCTTGTCTTTCTAATTATTATAGTTATTTCACTATATAAGTGTATGTGTGTATATATATGTATGTGTTTATATGTATGTATGTGTAGAAGATACTTCACGTATTCTTTTTCACCTAATTTCCTTTATTATAATTTCATTGTTCCAGTTCTAAATATTTTTGGTACGCCACCAGCTACCGATTATTTTCCGCTGTTGTTTCCATACAAAGGTAGTCTGGAAGACATCGAAGACCGCCCATTGTACTTGGCGCTTAGTATGTTGCTACTAAACTGTTACAAACTATGTTAATTTCTGTCCAACTGTGGTGTACAATAAAGAATGTTCTATCTATCTATTTTGTCTGGCATACGGTAGGGGAATTTCGGTGTTAAGTTCGTGTATATGGTTTGTGAATTAATTGCGCGATGTTGACATTCTAAGCGGTGTGAGTTAGTTCGAAGTTAGTGTTGGCAGGAGATATTACCGCAACTTCTCTTCATCCTATGTAAGATATTATACTGTTTTTGGAAAACAAACCATCAATTCAACACAACAAACAAGAAGTAAACAAAACAACTCTATTTATTCTACAAGAACCGTAATTTTATGTGCTGAATACTGTCCTACGGTTCTAGTTCTAACAAGGGTGCGTCTCGTTAGTACCTCACTTTATTACAACAAACATAATCAACATTGCATAGAAGAAAATAAACTCAACATTAATCCACAAAGTTGTTTATCACAGTGTCAGCTCTTATATTACACGAGGCGCGGAACTGGGTCAATCCGTCTAATCTTCAACACAGTGTCGGGTAGTTGGAGAAAGCTACCCTCGTGAAGTGTAAGGTGTTAAGATAAATTGAGCGGAGAGAAGTTTTATTGTAAACTAAGAAGTTTAAAATTGTTTTTTTTTCTTTTATGTTAAAGTTTCTTGTTTGTGTTGTCTTGTTAAGGTTTCTTGGTAATAGAATAAGAGCGCATATAAGGACACTAATCTATATCTTTACTACTATATTATACAGCTGAAATGTGTTTTTTTTAACGCGCAGGTCTCAGGTCCTGCCAGATTTAAAAAAATGTGTTTGCATTTAATAGCCTGTTCCTGAACCTACGACCTACGGTTTTAACATCGCACTACGACCTTTAGGAACGGAGCAGTGACCAGAAACGAGGGTTAATTCGATAAAATATAAGTAGTTACTTTTATGTGATCATAATGATTTCTTTTTTAAGAAAGCTTTTTTAAAATGGTTATTGAACAAAATCGTTTGTTTTATATATTGATAGAAACAGTCTCGAAACCACTGATATAAACTATGAAAATCACTAACTAACAGTAACTGCCAAGTTGTTCGTACCTCTGTTCGCACTCAAGTGAAGTTCTCATCTTATTTCTACCATTTTATAATTCCTCTATTCGTTAATATTTATCAATCGACCAATAGTATTGCGTTACCGGCATGACCAGTCAAAATAATGTTTATTAACTTATTTTTATTAAATAGTGAACTGTGTTATCATCTAATTTAATTTGTCCCTATTTTTAATAAAATAAATAAGAGTTTTTAATGTGGCGACAACATATATAACTATCTTGGCAAACAAGATCTTGGTTCATTTGATAGTAAGCTGTCATCTCGGTTAAAGTGCCCAAAAAGGCAATGTCATACTGACACAGCCAATTCTAACACGCATCTAATATTTAAGTGAATTTTAGGTAGTCAGTGATTAAAGTTGCAAAACAACGGCTATTATTATGGTATAGGGGGCAACGAGTAGACGGGTCCCCTGATGGTAAATGACTACCGCCGCCCATGGGCACCTGTAACTCAAAGAGATACAAGTGCGTTGCCGCCCTTTAAGGTGGGAATAGGGGAAGGGGGGGAGAGGGGGGAAGAGGGATTAGAAGGGAGGAGAGGGGAAGGCTGGGAATAGGGTAGAGGGAAGGGTTAGGGCCTCCGGTAACCTCACTCACGCGGCGAAAAGCAATGCAATCATTGTTGCACTGCCGGTTTTCTGTGAGGCCGTGGTATCAAGCGGAGTCGAGCCGGCCCATACGTGTTGAAGCATGGCTCTCCCACGTAAATGGCTCTATAACCCAAAATATGATCTTTAGTAGAAATAAACTGTATCGTACACCCAATGTAACACAAACACAGATGAGTGTTGCCAGACACAGTTTTACCTTTAGTAATATTACCAAGTTCAATGGCAGAACATTTGCACGCGATGTAATGATTAGTTTGCGATTAGTAAGTGTTAAAAATAAAAAGAAACCAGCCAAGTGCGAGTCGGACTCGCGCACCGAGGGTTCCGTAAAATATTTTTATTATATGATGTACCTAACTAAAAACTTACGGTTTTCGCAAAATCAAACATCTAAGCCAACGCAATCAAAAGATAGTCGTTTATGCCGCAAATTTCCGCAAATTTTCGACACTCGCAAGGGAATCAAAACCTACAGGGTACTTCCCGTGAACTCAGAATCTTGAAATTTGGTACAAAGCAACGTCTTATAGCACAGATAAAAGAATTTTCATAACATTGTTAGCGATTTACGTTATTCAATATACGACCCTAAAATATGAGCACACATTTTTGTAAGAACCTGTATAAGGTTAAACTATAAAATCTAGGAGACACTCATCAATTATATTCCCCTCCTAGTCGAGGAACTTCCTTACTGAACGGCTAATCACGGGCAACAAAAAATAAATGACCTGATTATGATTGTGTTAGAAATGTTGTTGTTGTGTCTTCTTAATAATCGCTTCGTCAAGTCTACAATTTGCAGTAGTTTTATCTAGGAGCCATTACAATGATTTATGTGTGACTATTCCATGCTGACTCCGTTATACTGTTCTAAAGTCTCAGGGAAGTATTTCTGTTCCCTCGGGAACAGTATATACTTTCTAGATGAAAGTTCTGTTGCCCGGTTCCTATAATCAATAAACGATTCGTTTTGGCTGAGAACGGTAAAAATTTCCTTGAAAATTTAACGAAATTTTCCCGTCCGTAAGCAAATCGAATCGTTTCTTGATTATAGGAACAGGGCATGTATCGATTTCTGTGCCGTTGACGTGTTTGCAAAATTTCTTGATGATCGGTTCGATCGTTAAGGCGTGAAAGCGTATCAAGTAAACCAACTTACCTTTTTTTTATAGGATAGGGGGCAAACGAGCAGACGGGTCACCTGATGGTAAGCGACTACTGCCACACATGGGCACCTGCAACTCGAGAGTCAGAAGTGCGTTGCCGGCCTTTGACGTAGGTGTAGGGTAAGGGAGGGAAGAGGGGTGGGAAAGAGCGTGGGTGGAGGGTAAGAGGGGGAAGATGGGGAGATCGCCGGTAGCAGGTAACGTCACTCGCTCGGTGAAATACAACGAAGTAATGCTTCACTGTCTTCTGTTAGGCCGTGGTATCAATCCTTTATGATCTGATGAAATCATTTATGTTTAGTTTACATTAGTTAGTATGTGAACAGAAATATATGAGCCTTCGTGGTGAAGATTTAGCTATGTCTATGGGGAATTAAGATAGCACGTAATGCACATCTTATAGAAGCAGAACTTTAGCAACTGTTCCGACGTAGGAAAGCTCACTTTATCTAGAGTTTTATGACCACCCCTATCGCTATTAACTTCTCAATAAAACCACACAGTAAAAATATTACCAATAAAAGAGAAGCTAAATCGGTCATATTTTATGTGGTACATAAAACTTTCTAACTTTTTTGTTTAGTGAAATTACTTTAAGTATGTATTTTCAAACAGTTACCAATATTTAATACCGCAATTAAAGATGTTGCTGATTTGACTACAAAATAGAAGCAAAAGCTCAAAATGTATAATGTTATATTATCTACCAAATATAAAATGTACTTTAACAAAAAATACAAGAAGTGTCCGGTAAAATTTTATTCAATTTTTTTTAAAGAATACTAGGTCACTCATTACTAGTATTCTTGTTAACCCCTCCATCTAAATGCTTGTCAGTAGTGGGTACACCTCGGTAGCGCACTGGGCGGGGTACGAACGCGCAACCACTTGATCGCAAGCCTTAGCCATTACGCTACCGCCACTTTATTAAGTCCGCAAGTTTGTACTTGAAAATATTTAGTTTGTTTTGTCGAAAAAAATGTTTTCGATTTGTTTTTCCATTGTTGCATTGACACATCTGCGACAACTTGCCATCGACTATCGATCAACATCAGAATATCTTTCGTACGAATATATTATTGAAACCAATCAACATTTAGGATGGCTCGATATAATTATAATAATAGTTTCGTTTTCAAAATTGAGAAAGATTAGGTTTTGGATAAGGCTAGCTATCGAAGTGTAAACTGATCGACATCAATAAGTGTAACACAATAATGATCAAATGATCAAACTTACGAACCTAGACTGACGAAGATATATTTTACAGGGTGTAAGTGACAGCGTGCCGAATACTGAAATAGTGGATTCAAATCCATAGATACACTCGCGCCTTTATCACCGAAGGGGTAGGCCGAGGCGTATTAAATATCCACATTTTGCCAATTATTTTGTCAACCGGGCACTTTGGGAATTAAATATAGGAAAATTGGGAGGAGAGGAGTAAATTGAAAAGGTAGGTAAGAAGAAAAGGCAATGGAAGGAAAAGGATATTGCTTATACGGATGGATTGGGGAGGGTAAGCAATGGCTGGAGAATGTAAGGGTCGCATACCTGTAACTCATACTGGCAAAATAAATAAAAAATAAAAAAATTGCCAAGCCCTCTAACTACTGGGATATCTCACTAGTATTGTAAATATGATTTTTTAAGTGTTAGTTACTATGTTGGTACTGCTTTACGCGATTGTGTTATCGCCACATCAAAAACTCGTTTTTTTTTTGATGGGAGCAAACTATAATAGATGATAAAACAGTGCACTATTTAATCAAAATGAGTTAATAGACTAGGTAGTCTTACGCTATTGGTCGGTTGATAATAGTGGGGTACTAAAAGGACAGGCATGCATTATAAAGTTGGTAACAATCACTCGAGTGCCGATTGTGGTACGAACAACATAGCAGTTACTATTATTGAGTGTTTTTCATAGTTTATAGCAATAGTGGTGAGATTGTATTAACAACAATTGTGGCTTGGATTTACCAAAAACAATTAAATCCTTGTTATATTAACGATTTTCAAACCCGCGCTGTTGTGACTTCCTTCAACATAATATTGACAAGGTGTAGATACATATATGCGAGGCTAATGAACTAATAATTCTGTCTGTTTATAGGTTTACTTCAACTTTTAATTATAATTATTAAAAAAAAATCCCGTTTAAGGCACATTAAAACCCGTTACTTAATACTTTGTAAATATTCCACATGCTGGCGCCATTGCAAATTGATGCACTTCGCTCTGCGCCAACAAGTTTTACTTGAACATTTCATTTTAAAGTATATAGCTAAAGAAATAAAACATAAAATGTGTTAACTACTATAACAAAGTTGCACGTTTATGGTTGGAACAAGTTCAATAATATAAAAAGGTGATTTAACATGATGCGTGGTAGGTATATACTTGAATTTCCTTAGCGAGAAAACGGCTCGTAAGACAATCCACTTTTTGCTGTACTTCGTCCTGTTCAATGTATGTAATGGATTTGTTAAAACCTTTGATTTGTTAGGGAAGCGGGGAATGGATTTGTTTGTGGGAGAGCCATGCTGCGGCACGTATGGGCCGGCTCGACTGAAGTGATACCACGACCTCACGGAAAACCGACAGTGAAGCAATGTTTTACATTGTTTTTTGCCGAGTAAGAGAAGTTACCTAACCCCTTCCCCTCTCGATCCCTCACCCCTTTCCCTACTCCCACTTTAAAGACCGACAACGCACTTGTGACTCTTTGAGTTGTAGATGCATGGGCGGCCGTAATCACTTACCATCAGGTGACCCGTCTGCTCGTTTGCCCCCTATACATGTGTCTGAGGCCTAACAAGCGATTCTATATTTAATTTATGTAAGCAAATTCTAAACGTACGTTAATGTGAAATTCAAATATACTTTATTTAGGTAACAAATACTGCTCCTTTTACATTTACATTAAACATATTATATCTCTATTGGTTACGGAAAAGGCCGCTCGTAACAATTAAAGTATCAGGAATTACTTCCCTTCATTTAGAAGTGTAAATTGATAACCATAGATGGTGAACAGCAGCTTCTGTGGGATTATAGATACTTTCCACCCAGGACAAACAGAGATATCGTTTTTTTTTAAATCAACTCCATAAGTAACAAAAGAATAGTGTATGGAGTGGGTTCGAACCTCTTTTAGATATTTGTGTAATACATACATAATAATATCTTAAATCCAGCTGTACTTTAATAAAATCAATCAATACAAGTATAAATTTAAAAGATCCCCAATACTCGAAAATTCCTTCAAAGATTAGAAAAGCGCCGATGATCTTCAAACAGCTGAACAGATTTTCTTAAATAATAGCTAAGAACACTTTAGATCAAGTCACCTTTCAAACAAAAAAACTAAATCAAAGTCGGTCCAGCCGTTTAGAAGCTATGATGCCCCAGACAGACACACAGACAGACAACTTCCCTTAACACCCCTTCTTTTTGCGTCGGGATTTAAAAATATGATGGGCACATTATTTTTCAAACAATCTCTAATATTTATCGACGATTAAAAACGCAGCTTTGTTATTTGCGTCGCAATATTGTTCAAAAGTACAAACCACGTGCCACGAAACCTGGTAGGTATATAAAAGTTATAAAATATTTCAGTTACGTTTATCACAAATGTTTCCTAACTTTATTCTTACACGAAAACCTTTCTAAAGAATTTATTTCGGTCAGATTTGAGCAAAACATATCCATTTTCGTTGAGCTATAAATAGTACAAAAGCATTTTTCACACAAATATATACATATATCACATTTATATGAATAAATATGACCCTTACCGGGATTGTGGAGTGACGAACCGAGAGGTTTATGTGTAGATTTAGGCTTTATATTTACTTACCTACTATGTAAAAAAATCATATGTATGTGGGTACTTTTTTAACAATGATGGTTTAAGGTTTGGCACTTGTGGTACAATGTTTAAAGACATTGGTACAGTGCCAACGTTTCCCATTATATTGTAGGTAAATGAAGTTATTATATATATATTGAAAATGTAATAATAATGATTTAAACCCTCATTAAGCTAAAAATAAATTATTAATTATTACTAGCGACCCGCCCCAGCTTTGCACGGTGTAAAGTAGCTACTAATGTGGTGGATAATTATACAAATTTACACAAAACATTATCAACTATACATGTAAACCTTCGTCTTGAATCGTTTTATGTATTGGTGTAAACCGAATTAAAATCCGTTGCGTAATTTAAAAGATCTAATCGTACAAACGGCGGAAGCTACTTTGTTTTATACTATGTAAAGATTATAACTTCACATGACACGAGTGAGACGTTACTTGTGTTAACGTATTGGTGTATTAAAATACGTTAAATTTTATGTTATTTTAATTTGTAATTGTTGAAAAAAAAGAAACAATAAAAACGTAGCAATGTAAAAAGCATAGAAACATTATGAATTTGGTCGAAGCCGAAGCCTGAAGCTCTGCTGTAAGTTTAAATTAAAATTAGCATACATTTAGTGCATCGTTTGAACTACGGAATAGATCAAACTATTTTTGAAACTTGGACGTTAGTTGAGCAATTAACAGTAGGTAGTACAACGAATTAAAACAAATATATACATACACATACATACCTTTTCTAAACACACTTTTTCTTGTGTTTAAAACTCAACAATCTTTGTACAACAAAAAATAATGGTTCTATTAACTAACTAGCACACAATAAGTAATTTCACTCACAGAGTCATCATCAGATCAACTACACCCTACCACGATTTCATTAAATACAAATCAATTTTTATATATTTATAACCATAACTAATTATATTTACATTTAGCGTCGTCTTCCCACTCAATATGTAAAACATTCGAGATAAAAATACAACTAAGTTGTAAGGATATCACAGATTCTGATCCAATTGATAATAAAAGAAAATACATTTATTTTGACAGAAAACCAAAACACGACACATACTTCAGACAAAATAACATACGTTCACTTTATGAAGTCAAGAAAATGTTTTCTTGCGAATAAAAATCAGATTGTTTTCGTGCGGAACTTGAATACGATGTTAGAGGGGTGGGAAAATGTCTAATATCCTGCTACTCCATCAAATACCCGCGTAGCGCGTAACGAAAGCTCTTCTCGATATTCCAGAAACACTTCGGAAAAAACATTCAGTGAACATGAAAGTACTTGTGAGGAGAGTACTTGGTAGCTATTGTTAGGAACACGAACTTGGATTTAATTTCATATCTATACTAATATTATAAAGCTGAAGAGTTTGTTTGTTTGGTTGAACGCGCTCAGGAACTACTGGTTCGAAATGAAAAAATATTTTTGTGTTGGATAGTCCATTTATCGAGGAAGACTATAGGCTATATAACATCACGCTACGATAAGGATAAGGAGCGGGATATCAATGAAAAATGTGCAAAAACGGGGAAAATTTACAAAATCAGACGAAGTTGCGCGGGGTCAGGGTACATTGTCATATTACACGTTGCTATTTTGATCAAATTAAGCATTGCTTGTATATAGGTTTTAGAGCTCCTTTTTTTAATTTTTCAGAACGAAAACAAAATCTTTGTTAGTGAAAAAAAAACCTAAATTTTACTGTAAATTTTTCGTTCACTCAAAGATGAGTGAGAGATGCTCAATAACAATATCCAACATCGTTGGATCGTTTCATTAATGAATTCATTCCACACTCTTGTTTCATAATCAATATTCATTAATATATTGCCATTTCAGCAATATAGCTCTTGACTGGCCTGTTGGCCTAGTGGTTAGTGACCCTGACTGCTACGCCATAGGTCGTCTGTTCGATTCCCACCAAAGTCTGGGAGTTCTGTGTCCGTGGGTTGTATGTTTGTAAATTCCCCCGCGGCGAAGGAGTCATTCTTAATGCGGGAGTTGTCTTTTTAAAAAATCAAACAAAAAAAAACAGTAAAATACATACATAGACTCACGCCTGTATCCCCGAAGGGGTAGGCGTATTAAACACAGACCTTGGTCCCACTACGTAATAGGGGAAAAGCCTATTGCCGGTAACCGGGCACTTGGTGATTAAAGATGGGCAAAGCTGGATAGTATATTGAAAGAAATAGATAGGCAAGATGGAAAGGTAGTGGAAGGCAAAGGATATTGCTTTTAATTGATCAGGTCAGAGTCGCAGTAAATCGAACTGGCTATTGCCGCTAAGTCCAAGCCCTCTAACTTTCATTAACTAAAGTTAGAGTAAAATATGAAGTGCAGAACCGGAACATTTACATCTAGTGCGAAGCGTGATTCATTTACGCATATATACTTTGTTTTATGTTAATTCTGTAGGTAGGTGTTATTTTATACTAGAACGTATATCAGATTAATAAAGCAGTATAGATATTTACACGATAGTCTGTGTCTGCCTGGTATATGTATGTTTATCAAAACAATATCGATCGAACCAACGGAACAAATTGACATATTTCAAATCGAATGTTCTTTTTCAGTTAGTATCTCATTCTATACTTCGAATTGTCAACTTTATACCCTTGCCTGTCCGTTAAAAACGTGCGATTCAATGCAAAGCGCGGTATTTACTGGCTTATAAGTTAAAAGCTTTATACATCACTTAAACTGAAAGCTGGAATCCAAACCACCTTTACTATTTCGACACCGACTTCATTAATAACGCCCGGACAGCGTAATACCACAGTCAAATTAACTCTACATTAAATCGATGTACAACTTATATCTACCTAAAACAGGAGAAAGGGTGGTTATACAGGGTTAAGGCTGAATAAAGATACACTCATTTATGACACAGTGACGACACTATCGACCAAACTGAGAGTACGGTTGAGAAACATTGTAACAAGCGTTGGGTGATCAGGAAAAAAAACCGACGCCGCACAGGTACATCGTAAATTCAAAGAACATCAGTGAGAAACAATAAGTGCAATACCCAGAAATATCCTAACTATACATCCGTCTACAGATACCATGGCGTGTAATAGCACTTGGCTAAATCAAGTTAATAGGCCAAGGAGAAGAATGTATGTTATGTTAACTTAGCAACAAGTCTCATCATCTTCTCAGCCATATAACGTCAACTTTCTTCTTTATAATCGGTTATTATCACGGAGCAGATACAAAGAAGAGAGGGCCTAAGCAACTGTGCACTGCGATTCCTGTGAGGTCCTGACGTCATCACAGTGGGCGTGGCTTATAGTTAGTACAGTCAGCGTTCGTCTTGTACGTTTGTATGGAAAAATCACAAATCAGTAAATTTTCGTGGTATTAAGAAGTAAAAGATGAAGTGTTGTATTTTATCATGTAAAAACTATTCGGATAGACGCTGTGATGCCATGTATGGCATCACAATTTATTTGTAACTATTTTTTTTATTTAATTTATTAAAATAGTTCTAGAAAAATCTCGGGAGTGTTTTTTGAAATATAATTAAATCTATTCGTCACTAGATGGCAAAACTTTGTGTAATGGGAACTAAAAAAACAAAGGTACGTAGAGCTAAGTATTAGTAAAATAAATCATACGAAGATACTGAAATGTGTTCTACATCCAGTCCTAAAGAATTTTTAGCCGTCAAAGTATTACTTTTATATTTTTTGTAATCATTTTTTGAATAGACTGTCATCTATCTTCAACTAGAAGAACATATATAAACAGAACAAAAAGACAGGGCCGTAATTAGAACCCAATTATTTCACCTAGCAACCCACGCCTATACGAGTATTTATCTTGAAAGTACTTTAAATATTAAAATGAAATAAATTGTACTTAAGCTGATGATTTGAAAGGTATTTTAAGCTCATTAATTTAGATCTACAAAATAAACTGCAGCTGCGGTACAGGTACGAATAAAGAAAGATAAGAATAAATAAGTGAACAAACTTGAATCGTCATTCGTGATTTACCACAAACTTTTTTATTCTTACACTAGCAATGCCCAATGCCCATATGTTAAGCCAGGTCGCAATCTATCTGTATACCAAATTTTATCCAAATCCAACAAAAGCGAAAGTTTTTGAGTTCTTTCTTTCTCCAAGCCTTGGCTAGGAGAAAGAAAGAACTCACAAACTTTCGCTTTTGTATCAAGATGGTTTAAAAATTAATCCTGAAAAAAGTACTACGTGGTAAGTAAATTCTGAGTACGGTCCCTTACATCCTATAACTAGTGTGAGATAGCTAAACTACATAGCAACATCGACATGAACGATGCGTGCAGTTTTACTATTGTTTGGTAGATGGAAAAAAGTGAAGTGGGCGGAGCTTAACACCCCCTCACCCCGCAAATTGTCACGCGTTGTTTCATAGGGAAATCTAATTACAAAACTTCCTTTTTGTATCTGATCCGTGGTTATCATTTCCTAATAACCAGAATCCCTTTACAATAAACCTTTCATTAATGTATAGTAATAATATAAAACTCAAGTTATTGATAGCGATAATCTCAGGTTCAAAAAAGTCAAATAAAAAAAATATGTTAGTAGATTAGAACGAATGCTATAGGTTATAAGCCGGCTAGTGTTCCATCCATTCCTAGCGGCCTCTCCAGTCACAGGAAATACAGCTACTGCATTCTCAGTTCCAGATCCAAGACTTGCAGAAAACCTAGTTTAGTTCTCCCTACCCATTATTCCTTGCACAAATTCACCTTCTTCGTCCTTTCCCGTCTTAAAACTACTACATTCCCAAGGAGGGTTAGCGTCAGACAGGCAGTAAGCCATTAAGAAAAGGGCAGGAATACGATGATGATGATGATGCTGATGCTATAGGTTATAACAATTGAACGCGGATGAAACTGAAGGCTACAAGCTAGTTACTTGTAAATAAGGGCTTACCGTACATAGGGAACAGAATAAACCAATTTTATATTAATGTATTCTCTTAGTTCGTAAAGGGAAGCTCAAGAGAATTGATACAGAACATAAAATGGTTGGCAAATGGCATATTAACTGTTGTCTAAATAATCTTATTGAGGACATCAACACAACAACTGCGGTACGGGCTTGGTTATTGACCTAAGTAAACCATTAGTCGTACCTTAACCTGTGTACAAAACTATGTTTAAACCTCGCAATTTTGTATTTCCTATGATGAATTCGCAACTTGTTACGGTTCTAGCCTTCACTTGGAACAATGCTATGTGCCGGAAGCACACGCAAAAAAAAAGTATAATTTAATATATGATAAGTGCCACCTAATGGTGGAATCTGGATAATGTGGGGCCTAACTAAAGAGAAACAAACATCGATGGGTTACGGTAACTGCTTATTAGGTCAGCAAGCCCAATGCTTTGGTCATACATTACTTTACTTTAGAGAAATTGACAGGTAGGATCGGTTCACAGGGAAGGGTACATTCAGTTGGATGAGAAAGTATGGAGTTGAAGAATAAAAGTTAAAAGTGTTGTGGAGGAATAGGTGTTATGACCGCGGCCCAACGTTTGACGTTGGAAAATTGTATATTTACTAATCGGCGAGAGAACTTTCATTGCGCGATGCAGGATTAGTAGTTACTACTTAGTTCAGCTCGTCATCCGTTCGTATCTAGACTATAGAGTTATTAATACCTAGCCTAGATTTATTTGTTCACAAAAATAGAGTAATAGGCACATGAGTTATCTGTACCTACCAAATACACAAAAAAATCATTAAAATCGGTCGAGCCGTTTCGGAGGAGTTCCGACCACAAACACCGTGACACGAGATGTCAAATATATTAGAGAAGATAGATTATATTATATAGATCGATTTATCCTTTTGTAATGTGCACCCGATACAGTTTGTTACTGACAAAATAAGTAACGTCTGACAGCCATGCGATCTAGCTCTATGTATAGCACAAACTATATACCTAATCTGCTCCAGAATATTATTATAATTATTCCTATCTAGCACATAAATCTACACAAAGACTCCGACTCAGACTAACTTTCCCTGAAGCGCACGAATAGGTGTCTCCCATGTGGATTGAAAGACAATACTCGGCCGCAGTCATCTTTAACGAGAGGACAGATGCCACACTGATTAAACCACGGAAGAAACTCTTGAGACTTACTGTTAAGTCTTCATTTCTATTAAATAACGCGACAGAATAACGGTAATTTTAATAAAACCAAAACCTTTATATCAGAAGATATTTTCTGAGGTAAACTATTTCACTTAAGTCCAAAAAAACAGCGACAGGTAAAGTCATTGGTAAGCTGATCTGAAATCATAAAAGTTAAGATTCCTTTTAGTAATAATTTATAACCGTTAAAACTTTCGTATGAATAATTAAATAGCGATGACAAGAGATAGGTATGTAGGAGGTAGAGGCAAGTAAGTGGGAGGTGGTTTGTGTCCGTTAGAGGTACCCATATATTCTTTTTTACACGTAACACACGGACCATTACACTTGTCTTAGAAATACACACCCGACGAGAGATTTATCCTCATACCTCAAAATCAACATGGTTAGGAACCTAACATGCGCTTCACTAAAAAAATTGTAGAAACTGCCACCTTCCGGTTCTTTACGGTTATTTTACTGTATGATGTTTAATTAAAAAGGTAATTAAAGATATTTACTTCCATGCGCAACAATTCTCGCTTTCCGGCGGTAAGACCTCAAACTGTTTTAATTGCAAAAGATCGTGATTGCTTTCACCGAGTTTGTCAACCAGCTGTCGCCATCGGTTGCGCGCCGCAGTCTGGTGAAGTACGGCGCTGACAAGCATCCCGTGATGCTTCTTTATCTGGTCTGACCAACATTTGGGACTCCTACCTGAACTGGAGGAGGGCAAGCGGAATCATGGCGGTCCCCTCCTCCGGTACAAGGATGTCTAAAAGCGATATATGAAGAGATGTAACATAGAGCCATCTCGTTAGGAACGTTTGGCAGCACAGCGTCCAGAATGTGATGAACAGCCAATTACGCGAGTTCGAGATTCTGCGTTAAGCTGACCTTGATACCATTCGCGACCAGTTAAAGGCTCGCCCACCTGCTACCATAATATATGTGGAAATTGAGCTGAAAGGTAAGAAACATTGCAATGTCAGCGTCCTTGACATTGCAGTTTTTCATACCTTACTTACTAAGTTCTTATTAAAACTGTTCTCACACCCAAAAAAACACTACACCATAAATGCCACGTATAACCGTTACTTAACGACTTCTCTTTAAATACCTCAACCTTATTGGCTAATAAGTAGCTGTATGGTCCGCATATAAAGTTGACAACGCACTAAACGTGTCGGAACGAAATATTAAATACAGTCGTGATCAGAAACGTTTCTTAATAATGGGTCGCATATTACTAGTATTCTTTTAACCCTTCTTACTAAGCTGAATGCTCGTGTTAAGTTTTGGTTTAACGGTTATATTCGTCCACTTTTACCGTACCTATATTTTACATTTAAAACATCGAAATTACAGTTTTAGCCAGCAAAATGACTACTCCGCATACCGTGAAACCGCAGGGCGCAGCTAGTTATCCATTAGTAAGGGTAGTAATCCAGATTGCGGGATTTAAATTTCGAGTTTTTACAATTTTAACTATATTTATTACTATATAGATAGATACAATATATTTAATCTATTAAATATATATATAGCGAAAGGAACTTTGTTCCAACCGGGTGTCTCAAAGACACTTCTTTAGGCTCGTTTGTGCACTTTTGCTATGGGGAAAAAGCACTGAACTTGTGACCGTCACGCTAATAGTAGTAATAACATTGAGTTCTGTCAGCTTCTTATTAATTAATGTCACCAACGTGTGACGTTTTAAGTTTGTCGTTTCGTTTAAGTTTTTACTTCTGTCGGCAGTCCCATGACACTCTTTTTTTGTTTTGTTTATTATTGCTTTTTAGATCATCGGTGTTACGAATTTTTATAATCACCAACGTATCGCTTACTACCCCCGGGGAGAATGATTATTGTGCTTATTTGTTAAGGTTGCTGTTTAAAATTATAGATCTTTTTTGTTTCGTTTCCTTTTATTCACTAATGAAAAATTTGTTAATATAAAAAATTCAAACTGGGAGAGTTTGAAATGTTTATACTTATTTAAAACGTCTCCAATTTACTTGTATTTTGAATTTAAATTAACAAATTCTTTACGAGTTCCAAGATATTTTAATATATTTTAACTCACATTGGGACAGTACCATGTACAGTGTTTTGGTACATCACTGCTATTGTTCCTGGTAAAAAGGACCAGTCTCCACAAATTTACTGGATCCTTGTAGTAATTAGTTGTATGGTCTATTTTTTTTTAAACACAATATTTTTATTGACAAAGCTTGTGATTTTTGTTGTTGACTGTACCAACAAAATGTGTTAAGCGCTCGACCTGGATTTTAGTAGTTTGTTGTACGTAATTAGGTGGAACACTAATCCAATCAATGTTCACGGAAGCACCTTATTGAGGAGTTTGTGAGTGAGTGTATTGAAGTGGGTACGTCAGTTGTTTATTCGGTAGTTTCAACGTCATTAATGGAACAACGATTCGCCCTAATGTTTGGGTTCTAATGTAATGTAAGGGTAGTTAAAAAGCATACGCCACCTCATAGTAATAATAGGTCACCGTTCGATTTTATGTTGGTTATTTAACACCAAGCTGCGCGACGCTTAGGAACCAAGTAACAACCATAAATAAGCTTTTATATTTTTTAATTTGATTTGTACATGGAGAGAGGGAGATAAAAATCATTAAAAGTTTGCTTACGTAATACATGAACGCCCCCTCATATTTATCACGGAAGTGAATTCCGCAAAAGCAAAAATACATTTACAAAACATAAATACTATTATACCCTGACAAATATAAGCCTTCATACACAACAATATTTAAAACAAAATGGAAAACAAAACCTCACGGGGGACTCGAAGAATACAATTCGGGCGCAAAATGTGAAATTCACGAATTACCTGAAACAAAAGAATTACAAGTGAAACGTTTGTATAGGCAAAGACTTTGGGGAATACATAAATAAATGTACATTTCAACCTTGTGCAGAATTTCCCAAGGCGGGACCTTAATTTTTAGAGTGTGGTAGTGCGTCCCTTTAGTGAACGGCTACACATTTCTTGTATGAACTTCGGGGCATAAAATACCAACCATGATGTAGAGTTATGATTCATATCTCATCCCATCGGAAACTCAATAAATAAATTTTCAAGTTGTTGACTCAAAAAGTTTTATTACGTTTCCGATGGAACGTCCTGAGATTAACATTTACCTCCACACCTAACGATTTAACTAGCATATGCATAAATAATATTGATGGCAGTTGTAAATCTTAACAGAAAGTTATAAATCGATGTCCATGTTTCGCATTTATTGCTTGTAACTCGGAAACTAATTGGCCAATAAGCTTTATTTATTTAATGATCAATGATATCCAAAAACTGATAGTTATTTTATTGCCAATACGTTTCTCAGAGCTTTTCTACACAAAATTGACAACTGAACTCTTGTGTTTTTTTTAATCAATTGGCAAGCATTTATTTATGCATCTAAATTCCATCGGAAAATAACTTTTTTTAACTCGAATTCGATTGCGTTTCATCTTGTTTGTCATTGTCAATTTTTTATATCTTTAGATGTGTTGCTATGGTTCGATATGTCACCATTCTTATCAGCTTGAATTTCAATGCAACCAATTCATATGCTCTTACTGTTTTTTTTTAATGAATAAATGCGCAAGTATAAAAAAATAGGCTTTACGAGAAAAAGAGCTGTAGCTTATGTCTAAAAGAAATTAATATTTTTTTTAGTAAAGATAAACCAAAAAATTGCTTTCAAGTGATGGGGGCCATTATTTAACGGTATGAAATTTTAGCAACGTTTACTTGTGTTTCCTTTAACCACACAGTGACAGTCGTATAATACTGTTGTGTATTTATTTATGTAAAACGGCGGCCTCCCCGTTTAATTTTATAGGACCCTCCTGGGGCTCGGATTTACTAAATAGTACGCAACTAGTGTTGTAGACGAAGAGATATAGGCAAGGCTGACCGCTATATATATTTCGGTTTTTTATATTAAATATGTTTCCAGGTTTGTGATATAAACAGGAAAAGGTTCTTATGAAAGAAAAAAATTAAGAATTTTGCGAAAAAATTAGAAAATTTAAGAAACCTTAAAGACTATATTAACTTTTCTAACGTAACCTTAGCGCTTTTGACATAACTGTAAGTAGTTTGACAGTTGGCGCGATTGAAAGAATGCGCGCTGCAAATTATACCAATTCGAATTCAATATTCATAATTAAGACAGGACAACGTCTGTCGGGTCAGCTAGTATATTATATACCAATGAATAGTAATAATATATGCACACACTCTTGTCATTTTCGCATATAAATGTATGGGTAAATGCATTAAACAACGACCATTAGATATGTAAATGGAATTGGTTTGCATGCAACATAGCATAATAGGGATGTTGACACTAATAAAAAATTTATATTGCATTTTAACTAAATGATTCATTGTGATATATAAAAACCTAAAACAACGTTTTTTTCAAAAATATACTATAAATGACTAAAAAAGGCTGAAATAGTAACCATGACCACGTGACTGAAAACACCAATCAGATTCTATTACGTAATTATCCGAGAGACTGACAGTTGATACTTGATAGACAGCCAGCTGTCAGTTGGTATCATAATAATATTAACATAGAAAACGTCACTCATTGGGTGAATTATCTCCAATAGCTGGTGCTTGTTGTTGACAACGACGCTGCCTCTCTTCCAGCAAGTGCTAGCCACTTTCTCCTTATTTGTTTATTTTTTGGGACATTTATGAAAAGTTTTTCCGGTGTGCTGATTGTTGAGCTTTTGCACTTGGGCACTGCACAGCATTTGTAATACTTTATGTCCATTTCTCTCAGGTAACGCACTTAAATTTGGTGTATTTGTGAAGGTAACCGCGAGCACAAACACCAAGAACACTTATTACTGTGACGGGCTGAGAGTTGAATAATGTTTTACGGATAATGACGTAATCAAACTGAAGTGAGTGTTTCGGCGGTCAAATTTAAAAGTAACTTTATTTTTTCAAATTTCTCTGATAAATTTTAGTGTTTTTTACCTGAGTATTATTTATTGCGTTCATTATGGGTCTAGGTATAAAATAAAACCAGTATTGAAAATATGTCAACATCCCTATTATTGGTAAATAGGCCTGGGATAATATCCAGAAATGACGAGAAACAAATGAGAATTACACATAAGAACCTAGAGCACAGCCCCTTTAAGGTCTTATCGAGAGGTGCAAGTGACAACGCAGGTGTTGCGGATTATACTATAGGATTCCATAATCATTAATCATGTAAGATGACTGAAGATAATTAAACCAGAAACTAAAAAGTAATTAGCTCATGCACTTGTCATGCATAGATTAGTCTTGAATCACCCTCCAGATGCAAGTTCAGTCAATAATCCCTTGCTTCATCAGTTCATCATACAAATAGAATTCATCGTTGTTAATTGTCGTGAAATATTGTATTAAATTCAAATCAAGCACGTGACATAATGCCATGTCATTTAGTACCTAAGCCTCCTTAAGCGTCTTTTAAAGGTTGAAGGTTAGTACGTTCATATTGCAATTTTACTACAAACTATTATAAATAAGAAGCAATATTATTATTTAATTATTCTCGCGTATCTTAGGGTCGACTAAGTCTCACCAATTTGAATCAAATGTCAGTAGGTACTACACAGTGTAACTGACATTTAATTTTAGTGAACCAAGTAGTTTTAAAAATTATTAATAAAATATCTAACCAGAAAAAACTTGTGTCATCATCATTCTACACATAAATAAGACACCCAAGAAATGAGTAAATTTATACCATTATTGCATACCGTTTAAAACAAAATCGAAGGCAGTTGAATAAACTTCTTCGTTACAAAGGGCATAGTGACATCACTTCAACAATCACCTTTTCATGATGACACAGTATGGTTAGAAAGTATATTTTTAAACAAACCGCGAAGTAATTTCTGGTAATCAAAAAAGGTCTAAGAAACTCTTCTAATACGAGTATACTTTAACTTGGGAAATCCGACCTATTTCATCGAGATGTTAGAGACCGTTTGTGAAAGTCTTTGGAAAACTATGTTCATTCGCTTGCATGTCTGATAATAACCTGTGATTTTAAACTAGCATTTCAGACAGAAAAGAAATCTATTTGTTATCAATAAATAGAATGAATATGCCTTCGTAACTGTACTTTTAGATTGAGACTGCCACACACACTTATTCCAATAAAATTTTCTATGTTAGAAAATAGTAAGTAAGGAAGCGATTAGTTAATATGAAGAGATCTTAATTCAACAGTTGGCATCCTATATCTGAATTTTTACTTTAAAAATATAGTAAGGTACAACAAAAAATATGAGAGCTTTTCATCGGAAACGCAGTTGGTTGGCAGCCAGTTACTTCTACAAAATACCTATGAAAGTATGAAGACGTAATTTTCAACCCAGATAACCCTATCTTCGACTTAAGCTCATCACTAGAGATCGGATAATCGGATGCATATTTACCTAAAGTTATTTTTTGGATAACAAATTATGGAAGCGGCTTCTAAGTATATTTTTATTTACGAATGCAGTTGTATTGTCGCGTCGCTACTTGCGCACAAGCAAGTATAATTTGCCGTCTCACTCCTCGCACTCTTACAAAATGCTTACATTTCCTGGGGTTTAATAGGCCCGATTTGACACTTGTTACAACGTAATAAGGTTGTTTTTGCTTCGACAAAAATCACTGACAATAAAAGTAGGGAAAAGCAACCATTATACGATGTAACAGAGCAAGTGTCATTTGTGTCAAACTGGGGTTTATTACATCTCACGGAGTATAGGTACACTTAAATTTGAATTTCCTGGAATCGCGGGATTCTTTCGATAAAAAAGTGCTTTCCATAATAACCAACATCTCAACTTTAGGTAAATATGCATCCGAATATCCGATCTCTACTCATCACACACTATACCGTCACGGCTCCACATCAGTAATTAAGTTGTCATTCAAATCCAAGCTTCAAAACGTGGTCGTATAATACATTTCATAATGTCAATACGCGCGTCCTTACAAAATACATAATGGTACCGATTCTATTGTACACTCGACTAAACTAAAACCTGACTTAATTTCCTCATATGAAATCAACCTTGTGTTCTTCGTAATAACGTATATTTGTTACTGGCATCTATTTCTCAGCGCCACTAAATTTCACTAAAACCTGTCAAAAACTTATTTCCAAGCAGCGATAGTCCCTAAATATTCAAATGCAGTAATAAAAACTTGTTTAAAACGAACTAAGATGAAGTTATTTTAATCGACACCTACGGAGACGCTTACTAAAAACACAAGAACAAAAGAGATGGCATTCAACGGATAGCGGCTCTCGCTACGTGTACAAGTTTAACATCTTATATGAAGAAAATTTAGAGAATTTTAATTTAGCGTAACAGAATTGGGACCATTATCTAATCAAACTAAATATACCATGTAATATATCATCACTTACATAAATACCTTACATATTATATATATCACAAAAAAACATACAGACACATATATATACACATACGCATATAAATTTAGTATTTTATAACTGAAGTGTGGGATAAACGGTATAAGTTGCAAAAGTCTTGCAACGATTTCTTAAACGTCTACTAACTACTCTAATAAAACAGAACCGTGTTGGATACAGATTATCCGCTAGTGCTAAGATTCAATGAGTCCGGATGCGACCTGGTGACCCAGCGAGTGAAAGTTTCACACAATGGCCGTTGACTTTAGGTGATATACATACATCTACAGATTGTACGATTTACATTCGTCCTATCGTCTTGTTCTCGTGTTCATAAACAATTCAATAAAGAACCGATATTTGAATGTACACAAATCACTCAATAGAAGTAAATGTACAGGTACACTTGAATTTTATCTTCCTTTCTACCACGACGAGAAGCATGTAATTATCATAATAATATGACAAATAATATACGCAAACAAGCTTACGACGCTCCTGATAGTGATTACCGCTACCTACAAATACGTGCATGCCGTGCTCAGTGGTGCAACTTGCGTGTTGCCATCCCTATTCCCCGTTTTCAACACGTTTTCATTAGCTTCACTTGTAACTTGATTAGTAACACCGCCACCGTACCGAATACTGCAATAGTGAATTCAGACCATCATTCTGAGTCGAAAATCATTGGAATTTTCTGCCGGCTTCATATTTTTCTTTTATAATATTTTGGTTAAAAGTGATATCACAATTAAAAAACAGAACATTTTAACGAAAAAAAAACTTAATAAATACCCCATAAAAAACAGCAATGTAATCATTTAAATAACATTTATGCAATCAGCTACCGAACGTTTAAGGTCATTCACCGTACCTCACAAAAAGAATACCGCGTACATTGCGTAGCGCCAAATGACTAATGACTGTAAATCCTTAATCTCGCATTTTTATGATGAACTGACTTTTCTATTGTGATAAGTAGGTATAAACAGAAAGAGGTTTTTTTAAGTGTTTCGGGTAGCTCAAACTTACACGCTGTATATGTATGTAGTTTAGAAGACAATACTACGATTTGGCATGTTGTAGCTGTTCTTATGATGGAGCTAGGAGGTGGATAATGAAACTCTTCAAACTAGAAAAGCGCAAGCGAAAGCAAGGATACAATCTAGCGTTATTTTTGTTTTATGTAGGTTGAATGTGCGTCTATGTAGTCTTTGAGTTAATGATAATATTTTTGCCGATAAAAAATAATCTCTTGTTAAAATATTGAATGGAATAATGATGGAAATTACGAAAACAGTTTTTGTTTCTAAAATGTAAGCGGCCCAAAAATTATTAGTCTACCTAACCGAAATCCTAATTTCATGTTTCCTTTCTTAGATTATCTGCAATTGGAATATAATCAAAGTAATCTGTTACTGTGTCTACCGGAGGAATAAGACATTACCGTATTGTACCGCACTCCGTTACCGGCACCGTTTACATGGATCAATTAATGATCTAAACCGTTATGCGCAGACGCATCTCGTCGATCGCGAACGGTATATTGAGGTAACGTTACACGATTGAATTGTTTGCATTTTTAAAATTAATTCTCATTAAGCGTTTTAATTTTTTTTTTGTTATCCCAATGGCGAAGAAATGTAGTAATCGAGTCGGGTTTAGAATAAGCCAATATAAGCGAGTACTTACTAGACCCTAATGTTGTTAGGTGACCATAGTATTTGCAGTAAATAATTTAAACTAGTTCCTGAATAAGCCGTGTTAGAGTGAGTAAAGGTTACTTATGCGTTTTCATACAGTAAGCAAATACTAAGTGGTTGTAAGTGAATAGATAACTCCAGTAATTAAGTTGATTAATCCATTGTTTTTTTTTTAAATAAACAACATTTACCGTCATTGGTAAAACCTAGGATTTAAAAATCTTTTATGGTAAAAGCCCGAAAAATGATCTCCTCTTTACAAAATTCGGACTTTTACCAATAACGGTTGGTAAATCTTAGGATTTACCGGTAAAACCTAGGATTTACCAATATTCGGGCATTTACAGTAACATATATATATTGTTACGAGCTGAGCTTCGCGATTAGAAAGTTACACATGTTTATTACCAAAATAGACACAATTTATTTTAATAATTCACAAATAATACAATTGTAATTAATTCTCACTAATTAAATTATCATTATATATTAACACTATTTCCATTTCTATATTTTTTTGTTCACTCGCTGATTCCTTAACTAGAACTCAATTAATACCGCAATGCAACTGCCCTTTTATACCCGAAAGTTATTTCATAAAGAGTTTGTAATATTTCCCGAAAACTCGAAACCACTCTGGAATTTTCTGATTTAATGATGGACATTTTCCACTCAAGGTCAAAAGATGGTGTGCATTTCAATTCAGGTAATCGTAACCCTCTATGACTTCCTACACTCGACAATAGATGGCGACCGCGCACTTGACTTCCGAACCAGTATGTATATATGACAATTATAGAAAAGTAAAATTAAAAAACACGCTTTAATGGCGAACCGAGTTAAAAAATAAATAAGAGTTCCACTGTTCACCTGCTGGCTCCATCAACAGATCAGCTCCAAGTTGCCAAAGTATAGTATTGTCATCGGACCTACATAATTATACACATACAGTTTCATTTCTAAACGACAATCAGGCTAAAATTGAGTTCTAAGATTTGTTTTCATTGTTAGCTAGTTACAAAAACGTGTTAAAAAGCAACTCTCGTAACTTCCCAATAAAGTGCAATACGAGAACGTGTTTTACAGGAAACGCGAAGGTCTCAATTCACTTTAGTACAGCCGGCGGCTAGATAAATATTGGCCCTTGAGTGCAAAATGACACAGGCCAGCCGATATCTCCAATATTACATAGAAAAAAAAGATACTTGTGGAAAGCATTAGATGCTCTTTTCACTGAGTTTGACTAAACCCAAAATACTTCACACTTATTTACTTTTATTTCCTGTTTTTAATCGTATCATTAACGGGAAAAACTATAATAATTTGAGGTTAATAACAACTGGATTATCGAAATATCATGGTTTAAACCCTTGTTATTTTAGTAAATTCATACTTTTTCATGATTCTGATTGATCAATACATTATAACTTTAACTCAATTATCTATACTAATAATATAATATGGCTGAAGATTTCTTTTGTTTGTTTAAATGACAGATTTGAAGCATTCTTTTTATATTCGATAGAGTATTTATTGACGAAGGTCAATGTAACTTGGACTAGGGGAAAGGTTAGTTTATTATACTTATAACAAATTTTAATAAGAATCAAGTAAGAAGATCATCAAAAACAAAATATAATTCGTTGTGAAACAAAAAAATAAAATAAGAAAGCGTAAGCATATATGAGTATTACATTTGTTGTATAATTTTAGTGTAAGAAATTAATTATGAGGTTGTCCGTCATGGGCTCATGGCTCACGCATTGCATAGCGTGAGGTGAATATGTTTCCACAGCTAATCTCATACTAATGTCTTAATCAAAGAGTAGTGAAGGATAGAGGGTTCTATCTTAATATTTGGAGATAACATTAAAGTATTGGGCGAGGTTTGCCTTTGTGTATACCGCCTACATATTCTATCTTTACAAGTTTATAGTATTTCACTGTAAATATAACATAATTTTGTTCGATACAGTGACATCTTAGAGTGGCCTGTAATTGTATTCCAATTTTGGTCGTTATGTTATAGTTACTTGGTAGTAAAGCATACGGAAATAAAAAAACTGTCAGTCGTAGGAGTGCACGTCAGAAGTGTAAACATAACTTTCATATCTCTATATATGGATCTGAGCAGGACGGTCACGCGAGTTCAGTGCTTTTTCCCCGTACCAAAAGTGCCTAAAAAAGTTTTCATTTAAAAAAAATCCTGAGTGTATCGTTTCTTATAAATGGATCCTTATCTATTCTGTGGCATCTAGTTCCGATAAACGCGTAGGTTGAAACTTGTTCAATGAACTGCGACAAGATGAAATTAGTTTTTATCCTGTTTCGAAAAGGAGGGATTTATTTTTGTTGGAGGTTTCATAAAGATAAAAAAAATCCAACCATAATAGTGTAAAATGGATAGTGAAATTTGCGAGCGGCGTAATTGGAACGCAAATAAGTCGGTTTTTATAAACAATTTTATATTTTTGAGATTATAAGTATGCTTTTGATGAATAGTTTCCATTCACTGATGTTTATTTGTGCTTTGAATTTAACTACAGGAACAAAAGCACTAAGCTATTGATTTTAAATATGCAACGAAGTAAGCTACAACAGACAAATTTTAATAATGACTCCAAAGAATGAACCAATTTCATTTATTTTATCAGAAAAGGGTTCGTTCCGTAATGGCATAATAAAATATTTAAGCATTCATCAAATTTATTATAGATATATTTCTGCACGGCGAAGGGATTTCTGCCTTAATTGAAACCCCATTCGACTAAAGACTTCTTTAAAACAACATTATTGAAGTAGTTTTAGTGGCTTTTTCTCGTGGTGGGTGTAAAATCTCCATTAAAGGGGATATAAACCGTTTTTAAAACGAAGTACAGTAAGTGCTTTGGGAGAGGAACAGGAAGTTGGTATGAGATGAATAAGATCTTTTGCTGTAAGTTGGCGCTATAGTTTATAAACGAGGAAAACTCTCAACAGGCTCGGTTTGTCAATTCCAAGAAGGGCAATAATTATGGATTCCCTCAATCAATAGCTTCTTAACCACGGAGAGTAGATACGTTGCACTAAATAGGAGGCTTTCCGCTGGGAAAAAAGGACATTTTGACTGACCAGTTGGTCTAGTGGGTAGTGACCCTGACTGCTAAGCCAGAGGTCGTGGGTTTAATTTCCACCCAGGACAATTAATTATGTGATGAGCATGATAATTTGTTCTGTGTCTGGGTGTAATTCATCTATAACATGTACTTAGAAATATATAAGCATGTTTATCAGCAGTATGGTTACCATAGTACAGGCTCTGCCTAGTTTAGGATCAGACGGCCGTCTGTGAGGTGTCTGAAGTTATAAGTTATGTCTCGTCTCTAAGTGAGGCATTCAAAATAATAAAAACAAGAACCGTAGCTATTTAGTTAAGACACTTTCGTTCCAAAAGGTTCATTAATTTCACGCTATAAGTAACATTTCTAACTCGTGCACCTGTCAGCTATAACAAGTTTGTATAATTCCAGTTTCATTTTGGAGATTTTCTGGTATTAAGTAAATAGTTTTTATCAGAGTTTGGAGAGCAACAAACTACAGAATAGATACTTGCAACTAGCAGTTCTCCGCGTTTTTAACCGACTTAAAAAAAAAAAAACTGACGAATTGAGAACCTCCTGTTCTCGTCGGAATCTTTTTTTTTAATGTATGTTCACCGATTACTCAAAGACGCCTGAACCAATTTGAAAAATTCTTTTTTTGTTTCTAAGGGTTGATTGTTTCTATACTTCCCAGGTAGTCCCATTTAAATTTTATCGAAATCAGTCGAGCGGTTTTTGAAAAATCAACAAATATCTAAAAATTGTATACATGGATGATATGTTCGTTTACTCCGAAACCTCGCTGTCTCATTGGAGCAGTGCGTTTAGTCGGCCTGCCCTTAATATATTTAAACAAAATACACATTGAAGTCGGTGATCCTTTTTTTAAAGATAATTATATTATAGCCGGCACTGCTCGGCTCCTGCGAGTTAAAAAGGCGTATTATTATAATACTTACCTCCTCAATAAAACGCCTTTTAGATAGCCATATTTACACAAATAATATAACCTTTTTTTTTTTTTTAGGTAGCCTCACACGTGTCCCACTGCTGGGCAAAGGCCTGCCTCGGTCCTCGGCCACCCTAGGCCACATGTTTATGAAGTTGTCGAGATCGTCCCTCCATCTCCTCCTCGGCCTTCCTCGCCGTCGCCGACCACCTTCAGGTATCCACTCCGTGGCTATTTTCGCCCATCGGAATGGCTCCATTCGACAGACGTGTCCCGCCCAGCACCACTTTAACCTGGCGGTCACCACTCCAACATCAGCGATGCCAGTTTTGGAACGCAGCTCAGTGTTTCTGACGTGTCCGTCAATTTGACACCCAGTATGCTGCGTTCCATGGCCCGTTGGCAGATCTTAAGTCTGGACTTTTGATGCTCGGTCAAAGACCAGGTTTGGGCGCCGTAGGTTAGGACGGGCAGAATTCACATGTCGACGAGCTTGCGCTTCAGAGTGAATGGTAACTCACCCTTCAACATCTCCTTCATGGACCAGAAGCTCTTCCAGGCGTTGTCGATACGGCGATCGATCTCCTTGTCGTGCCTGTTTTCGAAGCTCACTATCTGTCCCAAGTAGGTGTACTCGTCGACATACTGAATTTGTTGCCCATTTACCTCAACCCTACGTTTCGCGCTGTTTGTCATTACCTGAGTCTGACCGATTCATCTTCAGTCCGACATCAAGACTTGCCATGCTGAGATCTTGAAGCATATGCTGTAATGTTGGCGCGTCGGGAGCGAACAAGATTATGTCGTCAGCGAAGCGAAGATTTGTGAGCCTTCTCTCGCCGACTTCAATACCCCTGTCCGTCCATATGGCATCCAGACCTCGAAAGACTTCCTCGAGAACAGCGGTAAACAATTTCGGAGACAATGGGTCTCCCTGCTTAACGCCTCTTTCTATTAAGAAGGATGGCCCAGGCATGTAAAGCTTGATATCAGCGGTGCTGTTATCGTAGATCGCCTTGATGATGTCGACGTAGGTTGTATCGATTGCCTGATTGCGTAGCGCTGAGAAAATGGATGAATGTGTAAGGCTGTCAAAAGCTTTTGAATAGTCAACGAATGCAAGGTATAGCGGTTGATCATACTCGTTGCATTTTTCAATAAATTGGTTGAGTGTGTGGAGGTATAACCTTAATGCATTTAAATTTGTCACGCGTAAAAAAAACACAATGCATAGGCAAGAAATGCCTTTTAAAAGGTTCTGTGCAAATTTTTAAGACGTACGAACACAAAGTCCAACAAGGCTTAGAAAATCCTTAGATAATTTACACAGATGTGTGTTCAATATGGCGATAGAAATATTCAACGCAAAAATCAATTAAATCACTGCACCAAATTACAAAAAGCAAATCTTGAAACATCATCATCATACAATTGTTTGTTAATTACTATCATAAGAAGAGTTTTTCTTATATTTATCGTTTCTAGGTTCTTTCTCGATCACTATTAATTAGCTATAACTTATAACAGGTCTGATGCTGTTGACCGCTGCATGCATCTATTCCTGGCTAAGACAACCTTCGATCAGTAGAACAGGTTTGATGCAAGCCTGCAAGTCTAACTGTGCCATCTGTACCGTTACCGACCACAGACCAAAACAACATTTATTACTTATACTTTATGGCGACAATTTGCTTGTGACGCATTTGGTAATAAAATTTCGCGGTAAGATGTACTTTTATGATGATTGAATGGAGTAATTTGGTTTGGACATAATATACCACCACGTCTCTCCTTAGATGTATTTCAGTTTCCTTTTATTGATGTAAATAGCATTTAAAAGAGCCCTTCGGATCACTCCTCTCTACTCTCCATAGTTACACCGTTCGACCCCCCTGAGGGCTGGAAGTCACATGTGTCAACTACACTATCAAAAGCTCTTAATGACTCTTTCAAGAATCCCTTCCGTTTAAAACTTAGGACATGATTGAATATCAGAAGCTTTTACAGATCCGTTTAGATATATGTAACCCCTATTCGAATACAAAGTCCGATATTTATATACAAATAAATGATGCAAAGCGTTTTTCACTGTAAAAGAAAACATGTACTTACACCTTTGCATCTTGTTTAAAGGACAGCACGTTATTAGCAATAAGGCTGAATTTACTATGTGTAATGAGTACTGTCGATTTCTATTCAAACTATTGTAAAGTAGCAAGATGATAAGGTGAACCGGGTAATAAAATGTCGAGGTCCTAACATGAATGTACAACTGTAAGTTACAGCAGACCGGAATTACGGAACCGTTAGCGATAAGCAATAAATGTTATTGAGTAAAGGGGTCCGCTTACATTTAAATGGATTATTCTTTAAAGTATACCTTCAACAAACCTAAATAATGCCACAACCAAGTACGTGATTTTGAAGAAAAACTGAAAAACCATCTCTTTTTTTAGTCGTTTATAAGTAGTTATGTGGCGTTACAAACTACCAGTATACTTGTTAACCTTGCAATCAATTTGACGAATCGCCGATGCTTTCTGAATCTCTGACGGATGTGCGACAGACAATATTGAATGGATGCATGTGCCACACGAAACCGGTTTTTGTATCGAACCAATACAAACACAATGTCGCTGAACTGCAGCGCCTTCGTTTTAGTATTCGCCTACCCACATTCTTACAACATTTAATTCGTTATCAACTAGTACTTAGCTAACTCACTTACACTTGAACAGTATGTAACTACTTATTACACTACTTTAATAACTAGGTATCTTAATAAAATGAGAAAAAATCTCTAACTATTGTATACAAGTTCCGACGTATAACGATACAATCACCAAGTGATTAGACTACTTAAAATAGTAAAAAATAATAACATAATACAATGTGGTTATGCAAGTATAGTTTGGTGTACCTCTATTTTAATCCACATCCACAATATAGTGATTGTTAGTAACTGTCTCACAACCACTGCTATAAACTATGAAAATCACGAACTAACAGTAACTGCCATGTTGTTCGTTTCGTACCTCTCTCTGCACTCAAGTGATTGTTATCAACTTATAACGCATTCCTACCCTTTTATATTATTACACTATTCATCAATATTTACCAACCGACCAATAGTATTGCTTTACCAGCATAACCAGTCATAATAATTTGTATTAACTCATTTTTATTATAGTGACCTGTTTTATCATCTATTATAGTATTTTTTTTTTATAAAATAAATAAGAGTTTTTGATGTGGCAACAACATGATGCTCTTGAATTTAGAGTAACTAGAAAGAATCACAATGTCATCGAGCGTCAAAGAGATCTTTACACAACATTGCATTTTAACAAAAGTGTTTTTGTTTCCTTTTTATTCAGAAGTGTCAATGGAAAAAAATTCTATGCATTTAAGATTAACTGAAAACGGAAAATTCTATTTTAACCGTCTTCAAAAGGAGGAAGGAGGTTCTCAATTCGTCTGTTTGTTTTTATTTGTATGTAAATCCCTACGCTTTCAATGCAGTCAGTTCAGAAATGGAAAGCGTTTATTTATTTACACTTAATGCAAATGCATTACTAAAGGCGGATTTAAGTCGTAGGCATTTTCTTACATTCAGCCTTTGAGTGATGCAGATACGCGTGTCGCGGGTATATAATTAAAATCTTAATCATAATCACAGACTAAAAGACTATACATATTACGTAATTAAGCCTACATGTATGCACTATATTTACATTCACTAATAATGTAATCTGTATAGCCCGTATGGACTACTTAAATTGAAGTAATTTTAAGAAATTTTCACTGTATAGTACTACAAATATAATTTTTGATGTATGTAGTGTGGACCTAGCCTTACCTAACAATATATCTAACAACTGAAACCGCAAACCGCAACATGGCAGACAAAATTTAATTCGTGCCATATCAGATTTTGTAACAGTGGTTACTAACGTATTTTTATTATGAAAGTTAATAGATTAGAAGACTTTCTTAAGATTTAAAGCCAACAGTGTGCCTTAAGTTTTATTTGAATAGATTAATATAATATTTTACCAAAACTATGAAATAAATAAATTCAAATCGATCGTTAAAGAAATTTGGTATGACATACTTAAATACCAAATCATTAAACTGTTTGTAGCAACCCGTATCTCCCATTTGACATTATCCAACTGAATTACAAGTTCACGAGTGCCGATAAAATTGTCGTTTGAGATTTATGGTGATACTTTCTCCCTTGATTAAAAGAGTTAAAAGAGATAGTGCGCTTTGTTTACGGCACTAACCTGAGTGCTCTCGAATGGCGCAATAGTCAAGCAACTTATGTCTGAGAGATAACAGCGCGCTTAAAGCCAATTTAATAATGGATAAAACTTTTTTCGGCCTGGAAACCTAAGTTGGGTTAACACTTTTAAAATAAATAGGATAATAATCTATATTTTAATACGTTAGGAGAATTCATTGTAAGTATTTTTTTAAGCAAATGCGCACAGACAGGAATGTGAAATTTAGAGTACTTTACAATTTATATGCAGAAGTGCAAAAAGCTAAAATTTGTTCTATAAAGGTAAATAATTATCTTTTAAAAAAAAGTATCACCGACTTCAATGTCCTTTTTAGTGGAAGTAAATGTATTTTGTTTAAATATAATATGGGTAGGCCAACTAACAGAGAGAGACAGCGATGTTTCGGAGCAAACGAAAACATCATCGATATATACAATTTTTAGATATTTGTTGATTTTTAAGAAACCGCTCGACTGATTTCGATAAAATTTAAATGGGACCTGGGAAGTATACCCTTTGAAACAAAAAATATTTTTCAAAATTGGTTCAGGGCTCTTCGAGCTATCGGTGAACATACATAAAAAGAAAAAAAAATTCCGACGAATTGAGAACCTACTCCTTTTTGGAAGTCGGTAAAAAAAGCTACACGAAGCTATAGGGCTCCAGTATATATTTTGACTTGTCATGGTACAAAAGTCTATGCAACGACAATTCAAGTTGCACTGGTCAAGGAATAAGGCACGATTCATTTATTACGTAAGACTATTTTAGCTAGTTTTTGACCCACTAAGAAAAAATATGAATTGGCCGACCCCTCCCCCCCTTTTGAATAGTTTTAATGTTTATTTTTCAAAGTAATATTTTTTAGGAATGTTTGTTTAATTTATACCTACAAAGATACTAGTTTTTTGGTAGTAATAAACTTTGGTTTTAATCATTCATCTTTACCTACATAAGATTTTCAGTCAAGGGGCTCCAAAGTTCCAAACCCACTCGGAAAGTGGATCTGCTACTGGAACATCATCAACACAAATAAATAAAATTGAAGTGTCTGTTTGTAAAGTCAAAATAATAGCTTTTTTTTTAAGCTCATTCAGTTATTTGCACGTTACCTATGCCTAAAAATCTGTACTTTTATTTTGGGAAAAGAATTAGGGATCCGCGCAAAATATATAAATATGTACACGCGAGGGAAGCCGCGCGGGAACTGCTAGTCTCTAATAAAATAGGTGTTGCTTCTAGTTCGTTAGTTACGTCGTCGTTTTCAAAGTATAGTCCTTAGTTTGCGCATTTTTGTGATCTTACGTAAGAACTATAAAGACTCCCCCCTCCCACCTCCTTGTGAGAAAAAATAAGACATGATCGACCCCCCTCCCTCCCTAAATCGTCTTACGTAATAAATGAATGGCGCCTAAATGGTTTATAACAAAGTTACAACTACAAAAAAAAAATATACCTTATATTATTGGAAAAATAGACGTGCTCCGAAATTTCAGCGATATTTGACTGGCCTGTTGGTCTAATGGTTAGTGACCCTGACTGCTAAGCCGTGGAGGTCGTGGGTTCGATTCCCATCCAGGACAAATAATTTTGTGATCAGCACGATAATTTGTTCTGTGTCTGGGTGTAATGTATCTGTAATATGTATGTATTTAGAAAGTATGTTTATCAGCAGTCTGGTTACCTACCATAGTACAGGCTGTGCCTAGTTTGGGATCAGACGACCGTGTGTGAGATGTCTGGAGTTATTATTATTATATTATTATTTACCCTTGTTGCCTTTTATCTACTTCAATCAGCAATTTACGCAGATAAATCAAACAGAAGTATAAATCGTGGGCGAGCAGTGCTTCTGCACGTATGGGCCGGCTCGACCGGAGTGAAGCCACGGCCTTACAGAAAACAATGCTTCGATGTGTTTCGCCGAGTGAGTTACAATACCGGTAGTCCTAACCCCCTTGCTCCTACTCCCACCTTAAAAGCCGGCAACGTACATGTGACTCTTGAGCTGCAGGTAACCATGGGCGACAGTAGTCACTTACCATCAGGTGACCCGTCTGCTCGTTTGCCTATCCCATAAAAAAGATAGGATGCACAGAGTGTTTGCACCGGGGTGCACCGGAAAGTGCTTTAAACCAGGCGGGCTCTGTGCTTGTGACAATAAGTTGTTTGTTTACACTTCACAGTGGGAGAGCCTTGCTTCGGCGCGTATGGGCCGGCTCGACCGGAATGATACCACGGCCTCACAGAAAGCCGGCAGTGAAGCTATGCTTACTTTTCGACGAGTAAGTGAGGTTACCGGAGGCCCCCTCGCCCCTCCTCTTCCCCTACTCCCACTTTAAAAGCCGGCAACGCAATTGTGACTCTTCGAGTTGCAAGTGCCCATGGGCGGCAGTAGTCACTTACCATCAGGTGACCCGTCTGCTTGTTTGCTCAGCAGAAAAAAAAATGTTTTGATTCCTTTTCAAACTTCTCCTAATTACTTTAGATTAATGCTCAGTTTAATGTTTACTAGGACTAACCAGGATAGTCATGCTTACAATATTCGTAGGGTGAACTTTTAGTAAGATTGGTAAAACCTGAGATTTGCCAATTACTTACATACAAATAAATTCCTTAATTTTATTATATATTTTTTTTTCATGAACAGCGCTGTGTTGTCACACTCGAATGTCAGTGTATTATCCTGATTTTGTCAACCAGTCAAGTAACGCGGGTGGCATCAAATATTTATCTGGCTTTAGGCGCCCTCTTACTTATGTATCCGAACTCGTGTGAGGATTGACATTTCGAACCTTTGTTTTACCCCATTCCAAAAAGGGAAGTTAACAATTAAATTTTTTTTCTGTGTAGGTATATACAAAACGCTGTATCTTCGTCATTTATGAATTGATTTAATACCTTTTTATTAATTGAATTGATTATACCTTCACGGTGCTTTTATTAAAAAATGTAAATTCTTATCCTAATAGTGTGAAAGTCGTGAAAGTTTTAGTGGGATAATTTAAGTGCATTAAAATCGTTGTCTCTTTTTTATTCAGTAGACTCGGTCACTAAAGTTATTTCACGGTTACTTTCTATGGTATCAATAAACTTCATGAAATCTCCTGCGTTAAGGTTTGATTAATATCAGCTAGACGACTTTAAAAAATCATGTTTATTAACGTTTACATAAACGTTTATAAGACATGAACTTACTTTATGAGTTACAAATACAGCTCACAGCTAACAGCCGGTTTGTCCAGTTTACCAACTGTAAAAAGACGCTATTTAAAACCGAGCCAAACAGTTACAGCATTCCTTTTAAAGTTTTAGATATACACAAATTTAAAAAGTGGCACTTCTACGTTAATCTGGGAAACCAACATAGAGAAGTAGAACACACACATGGAGATCTAACTGTAAAGTAAAAGCACTCATTGCAATTTTAGCCAGTAGATTTCTGCTCGAATTTGACCGTCCGTTTGCTGGTCCAGTTCCCCATTACACGAATGGCCTAGATACTAATACTTAAAACTGATCACAATACCGGGGCTAGACATTAATCTTATTTAGTATTTTTAAATAGATACTGTAGGACCTGTAGGTGATCGTGTGCAGTAGTGATTTTAGGAGTGTAAAATATATTATATAAAAATAGATAATAGGCAATTTGCGGTTTGTGCAATACAAATGAATGGATGGAAATAGATACAATCATCATTAGAGTAGATAGTACAGTTTTGTAGGCTCCGTGGTCCGTCAATTGCGAATCCTGGTCTATATATATGTACCTACTTTCGATTTTTTTTTTAAATACATCATATTTATTACTTTTTATAAGAAACTAAGCATCCTAGAGTTTAGCACGAGATTGTAATATGGAATAGTGTGTTGTTTAATGCGTTTAATGTTAATGTCTTAATATTTTTTTTTTTGAGCTTGTTGCCTGAAAGTTAGTTTTGTTAACCTAACTTTATTATTTAAATTATTTTCTGCAATTGCACCAGGAAGGTGCATTATTGAAAATGTCAATTAGTGAGCATACTCATTTGATCTAAATTCTTGAAATAAATGTCAGTATATATGTGTATATATATATATATATAATCTGAATCTCGAAAACAGTTCCAACGATTTTCATGAAATTTAGTATGCACGGTTTCGGGGGCGATAAATCGATCTAGCTAGGTTTAATATTTAGGAAACGTAAAAAAAAACCTCCAGGTACTTAATATAAATCTATCAGTCTCTCGCAATCCAATTTAGGACAAACCTCTCCCAAAATAACCCTACGCCGAAAGTGATGGTGACTTAGCAGCTTAGTACAAAACCTGCACGCTTACGGTGTAACGTAGCGCCCGTCTCGGTAGACTTCATGCGGATTAATGTTATCTACAGCATTGCGAGTACTGCTGATAGAATGCAAGCCCCATAAAAATGCTCTGGCGTCTAGAGATTATAGGTACATTTTCTATTGGCAGTGTGTTGGCAATATACAGGGTGTAAGGAACACTGTACCGAATCCTGAAATAGTGTATTCAGACCATCATTCTGAGTCGAAAATGATTGCAATTTTCTGCCGGAAAATTAATTAATTTCTTTTTTATTTTAAATTTTTTTGCTTAAAAGTGATATCACAATGAGTAAACAGAACATTTACCGGAAAAAATTTACATTACCGGAAAAAATTTAATAAATACCGCATACGGCCAAAAATGCAATGTAATCAATCAAACAACATTTAAACATTTTATGCAATCAGCTGGTCTTGACGGCGGCAGCGGCGAACGTTAAAGTCGTTTACCGTACCGCACAAACAGAATACCTACACATGTTGCACGTACATCGTGTAGCGCCAAATGGTACATTCTTAGTCTCGCATTTTTGTGATGAACTGACTTTTTATTGTGATAAGTATAAACAGAAAGAGGTTATTGTACATTTTTCGCGTAGCTGAAACTTACACGCTGCTGCTACTTATTACGCACAAATTCTTGAGGGGCTCGTGGCTAAGTTGTAACCGAGTAAGCCAGCACATTACAAAGTATAGTAATACTATACAGGTCAGTCTAGGATGGGTGACCATTCTTAACACATTGAGACCCCTCCTTGCCTCGGAGAGCACGTTAAACCGTCGGTCCCGGGTGCCAGACAAACATCTGTGGCATTCGTTACGGGTAGTTGGAGCCCTAAACAGTCCGACAACCTGGTCTAACTACAGAACTTCGATATAGCTTAGTACTTGGGTTATGGAGCTCTGATGGCAATCGCTTCAAGTAAAATATCGAAGTTCGGCAGTATTGTAGTTAGACTGAAAGCCGACCCCAACTTAGTTGGGAAAAGGCGCAGAGGATGATGATATTACGCACAAATTCTATCTACGACACGAACATTACTCTAACTACGAACTCGTAACAGCCCATATAGAGCAATCGATATTTATATGCTTACGTCAGAGGCCCCTAAGTTATGTTACTGCATTAATAACAGAATTAATATAATATGCATGAATCTAAAACAATAGAATTAAGAATTCTCTATCTGAATCATGTGCCTTTCTGAATATCAATTTACAATCATCTATCTAAATCAATGAATTCAATTTTTTATTGTCTATTATTGTCTCCTGAGACTTCATCATAGCTATAGCTATGTTTTACGCATTCAAGTTTGCTCACGAGCTATACAGCGTAAAAGCAATATAGCTTTTAATCAGAATATATATTAAGTAGGTATATCACATTATCAAAATATAAGCCTTGCAGTAAAGCCATACCTACCAAAAGTTTTTTAAACAACAAAAACAACTGTCTACATTGAGACTCATTTTTCCACTTGTGACAGTAACAAAACAAAAATATTTTTAAAACGGCATAATTTGACTAGATATTCAATTGAATCATTTCGTGTAGACGCAAATAGTCCAATTGAAGGTCATTGGGTGGTCAGTATCGCCTGATTTGATCGTGTCATATCAAATCGGTTCGTGTGGACGCTAATCAGCCAATTTTATCATTTAGCCTGCCTGCAGGCGTCACGCGCGGGATGTATTCCGATTATTTTTTTACAGCGGATTTTATTTTTTTATTTTTATTTAAATAGAAATTTACGCGTTAATAACGAGGTTTTACTTTAAGATGATTTACATTATAAGATCAATACAGGTTAAGCAGTTCTTCAAAAAGAAAAACTATTAGGTATACGGTAGCGTTTCTTACAAACGTCTGTCCAGCACAGATAATAAAATCAAATGAAAATTTGCGATTTAGTTGTGTTCGTGTGAACGCGAAATTTGTTCGTAAACCAAATTAAATACAGATCTGATCAGGTAGTAAAATTGTACAGTGTGAATGCCGTTTTAAGGGAAAAAAATGGTACGTGCTGTGTATTTACGAAGAAAAAACAGGAAACTGTTTAGTAACGATGTTTCAAATGATGTTTGTTTATTGGAACGCGGCATTATAAAATCTTTCAATCATTTTCTTCATCATATAACAACACAACTGTAGCTGGCTGAAGGGTTACATAAAGGTGTATATACATAAAGGTATTATACATTTCGACCCGCGTAATAAGGGACGAGCCTATTTGTCATCTGGTGGACACAATGCCAGAATCCGGGATACTATTATCAACTTGTTAATAGAAAACCCTAATACAAGGTTTATCTAGGATCTTACGAACAGCAATTGCAAGAAATGCCATCTACATTAGAAGACAAACTTTAAAAAAAAATTGTAGAACTGAAGTCATTATAATAACGAAATTCAAAACAAAGTTTAGGAACACAACTATTAATATAACTATAATGCGTTCATACAAAGTCTATATGTAACATATTCCTAACTCTCAATTCTGAAAACTTCCATCTGACTCCCATAACTAAACTAATGAAGTCACAATTAAAGATACATCCCTTCTGGCGGTAAGCTCTGACTTTACGATATGGACGCAATACCAAGGTTATCACTCGCGCGTTGCAGACCCTAATATATATAACCCTATAATCGCACAAACAGCACAGAGCTTCACTCCATTCAGCACATCAATCAAGCTGAAGCAGGCTTAACCTCATCTACATGATGAACACAGGATTGGTGAAAAGGAGTACACAGATGATTTTACATAATCTCCAAGTTGCGGTTTGGGATATATATGACAATTTCGCAATTTATTCCTCTTTAAGTTTTCCTTAGTGTGTAACGTATGGAAACTTTAAGAGAAATAAATCCAATAACGTGCGAAGTGAATATAATGGATAAAGCAAAAAGAAAAATTTAAAAAGACTACTTGGAACTACGGAGAGCTAAATTCCTCAAGCATGATCGTGGCAATATAAAAGTCAGGTTTGAAAGGTGGTGCCAACAATTGAAAGGAAGTGAAAAAAAAAGGTTTATTCATATTAATTCAAGTGGATGTGATTTGCGATATTGTACTGGAAAATAAACGGCGGAAAAAAGATCTGCCTTAATAAATTATTCTTGCGGTTTAATATGCCACTTTGTAACAGGTAGGGTGCAAGTGATTTTAACTGAAATTTCAGCGTGCTGACTGGAAAAGTACCTGTATCCTACACATACACCATGGTGTAATATATTGCTACTGAGGTTTTTTCGTCGATGTTCGAGAACGGAGGCATTAACCGTTGCCCACAGTCTATACCTACTCGGATTTATGTCAATGACGCCTTCGCCTCTCTACTCCTACACCTGTTTATTTCCGGTCTTCTATTTATAATAATGATAATAATAATCACTTTATTTCCAAGAATATGGTCGGTTACATTTATTACAAATATGGAGGATTATAAATAGGATAACATGTATGTTTAAATCTACTACTATTTAAATAGAGCAGATTTTTTCTAATCGATACTAGGTATGGTATCAATAACTTTAATATCAACTATTTTAGCTATCGTATATATTCTGCCAATAGGTAATAAACGGCGTACTGTTAACTTAAATATTGGTTTTGTTTAAGTTATAAACTTATAACATAGAAATTACACGAATGGCACAATCGTACACTGTTGCCAAATAGCAAGTGTGATGGGAAGTAAAAGTAATCACTTCAAAGCTCTTTCGTACAATGACACCGAAGGAAACTAAGAGAACATACCCATACTACGTGACCCATTTTTTTTTTTAAATTATACCCCTCCCCCATCCCTCGGTGACCACCCGTAGTATATGCCAAGACCCCCTCCCCCTCTGATTTTCACGTAGTCATTTATAAATATGGTTTTAAATCATTTTTTGCCGACAGAAAGTTAAAAAGCGCTAAACGCTTGCTTGTTGCTATCTGTGAGTTTAAAAAGCGCTAAACGCTGCGGGCCATATTTGAATATAGCTCGAAAAAGCACGAGATTTCCCTAGAGGATATTGACTACGTGACGAAAACCTAAGCCCCCCCCCCTCTCCGCCCCTGTGACCAAACGTGGTATTTTGAAAACCCCCTCCCCCCCCCCCAGAACGGGTCGTTCCCTAATCATTGTCTGACTTATTTAATTAATTACCGCTATCGTAAGAAAAACGTCACTAGTAAACCAACTGTGTAATCTGAATGCCTGTATTTGCAATAGCGCACGCACTTACGACCTGAATGATGCTAGTTTTCTGAATGATGTTTATATAAAAAATAGATGCCCAAATAGTTCTATTTAAAATTCATCAGGCTCTGTGAGCCGTAAGGTAGGTAGTTAAGGGTTAATATTGTTTTTCTTTTCTTAAGTAAAAAATAAATCCTTTTTAATTTCGTTAAATGATATAAAAAAAAACTTCCAAGAGACTTAGCGACGGATACATTTTATCTTTAATTTTTGTATACTTGTTTACTGAAGTTTCCTGAAACGATTTTTTCTGTATTTTATTCATTCTGGCAACCTAAGAAATGCCTAAAGACAAAGACAGAAAATAATACAAATTTACCAACATAGTTATAACATCATCTATAATTAGCTGTTAAGATTCAATTTTACATTAAACCATAAACATGGGAGTAAGTTTGTAATTCAGATAATTGTGGTCGGTGTCAAGTGTTTTAAACTATTCTACTTTGTGGGGAATGCGAAACTTCTTGTTCCATTATGAGATAATGGTTCTGTGAAGAAGCTGTAATGTAATCTTGGGTCACGATATTTTGTGATGAATGGATAGGGGAATGGAAACGAAGCTGTGGGTTTCTCTAGAGATGTTTTGAACGTATGGTAATGAAAATAAGAAGAAATATGTCCAGAGATATCTAAAGATTTGATGTAGGATTTTTCACTATACACACACACCTACGCTAACGATACATGATTCATACACCCGGATTTCAACCACAATCAAAATAAATTTTGTAATCTTTTGCTGACTTCTTGCTGATAGATTTTCTCTGGATTCATAAATTCATGTGTGCTACCACATGAATCCATGAATCTAGATAAAACCTATGCCGTTTCATTCCAAAGGGGTTTTCGAAAAACAATCCTACACCAATTACATAAAGAGAAAATAAAACTAGTAAGGTTATGTCCATGTGGGTAATGAATTCAAATGAACTAGAAAATGAAGAAATGGAGACTACGACCTAACTAGGTTCACTAGATTTTATTACACCGAGAAACTCAATAACATAACAGCGTAACAAGAGTTTGGCCTCGAATGAGTTTGAATTTAAAAAGTTACATTACAAAAGAAATAATATGATACTCATGTTACGAGTCCCGTAATGACTATAAATAAGACCAAGGCTGGATGTAATTACGGAGAAAAACGTTAAAAGCATTGTAGTAACGGGCGTGAGAAAACGGTTTCGATATATCGTTAAAGCGATAATCGTTAGTAGAACCTACCTTAAAGAAAACTAGACTTAGCCAACTGCAGACAGCTGCTAATTTTGCTCGACAGAATTCCTTTGGCTTTTTAGTACGACTTGTAATAGGGTGTTCAGCAAGCTGTATTAGAGGGTTTTATAAATAAGTTCCTTTACAGGCAAGCAACATTTTCTTATCAGTAGTCTTTAAAATGTAATAAAAGACAATAAAAATTTATAATCTAACATTACACGAGCATTTTTCAGCAACGCCAACGGAACTTGTTACAACGGTGCTTGTAAAATGGTAGCTGGTAACTTATTTCCCACCAAGCTGACTTTGAATAGAGTTTTGTTTACAGCCGTATGCCATATAAAGGATTTTATTTGATACTTCTCTAGATTGGCTTATCTTTCTTGGTATCATAGCACTCTAAACAATAAAAGTAATAATGCCGCCAAACACTCAAAGATATTAAGGTCATTAAATTAATTAAATTCCTAGATAGATAGGGAAGACACACAACGGGCTGGTATGAATATAAATGTTCAATCAAAGCGTAGCTCCCAACTCGCTCTAACCCACTTATATGCCGTGACAACGAATAGAAGAACACAGCAAGAACATTAAGTTATCAAGCAATGCAGAAGCTTGGCAAACAAAGCAAAGTCTAACAAAGTTTCTGAGAGACTTAAAAACTTCCCACTGACGTGAATCTTAATGGTTGATACTTTATTATCCATTATATATATATATGTATCAAATTAAGTGTAAGTTAAAATTAATGTTACTTTTTGGACTTCCCATTTAACTGTTTTCGTCCGCGGTCTCTCCGCAATTATGGAATCCTTTGCCAGGATTTCCGTAGAGACTGCATGCAGTGCATGGAGTTCTACGCGTGAATGACATACCTGGTTCGCAATCGTCTTTAGACTACAGGACTACTAAGAATGTCGTCGTATAGAAATTCGACATAAAAAATAAGCATTTTACAAAAAACAAACAATACATGCCAAAATTAAAAACAGTACACGAAGTACCCAGAGATCACTAATGTACTTTTATTAAACTATTACACACATGTACTTTTTTTAATTATTTTAAATTATAATACATAATGTCTCAAAGTTCATTAGACGGAATTCGTCTACGTTGACGATGTGCTTCTGACAATCGGCAAATTAAACTCGCTTGTGTGACATTTAATGTTATAGCCTATTTCAGTGCTAGTTAATTATTGCTGTGTTGTGTGAAATAATGTGTGAAAATTATGTTGTACAACATCATAAAGTCAAACTACAAAGAGGATTCTGAATTACTGTGAGAAGTGCTAACAATAAAATGTTAGAAGAAGGAGATAAGTAAACCAGGCTATAAAAAAATATAGATTAAAATTTACAAAACTCGTTTATTAATGTAATGCGATAACAGTTTTTTTATTTAATAAGTAGTTATTAATTTAAATTATAGTTTCTTGTTAAAGAAAACAGAATGAATTAAAGACTATTAAAATTTAATTGTTTATTATTTTTGGTTCTCGTAATTCTATATAAATTTTTGAAGTCCAAGAAGGACATGGACGGTATTTAATTGAATTCAGAGATGAGGACGCCAACGACATATTGCCACGACTTGAAATGATTGGAATAAGAGAAGGAATATAATGTTTCAAGAACATTAAAATACAACAGGTATAACATACTGAAACAGATCTGTAAACAAATGACAAGACAAATTACACAGTCACTTTCCGCTAGCACTGTAGGATCTCTAGAGAAATCATTCCAAATATTTGCAACTTAGGGGAGCAGGAATTATTCGAACGGTTACGAAATATATGGAGCACGAACACAATTAACTTCTGTTAGACATTTTTTTTACGTCACTTGAACCAGTATTAAATGCGGTTCTATCTTCCAATACTACCCAAGAATAAGTAACGTTCTCAGGTACCGTTTTGACGTCAGAAGAATTATGGGAAGTTAATGCCTTAGTAATATTTAACTAAAAAAAGAAACAAATTTTACATGAATAAATGGACAGCAAGACTTAGAAGTCGACTGTGACGACATAGTTACCCATTAAAATTGCATAATTATTGTTAGAATACTGCGTAGAATTGCTTATAGCCTAAAGATACTACCGTAACCAATCACTCAGTAGGTACTTATGAGGCAAAACCAGCAACTAATACTTAATGTCTTACTCAAGACCTGTACAGAGATACTATGCGTTAAGTAGTACGAAATTACATCTTACTGAAGTTTACGGTTCTCAAGAACTTCAAGTAAACAAAATTCAATCCTTTGTAGCGGGGGATAAGGTTTAAATTTCATAATAAATTAACGAAAATATTAAGAAAGATAACAGGCGTAGGGCTCATCGCCTCGAGATGATGTATAATTAACAAGTAGCCTTTGATTCGTTATTCCGCGTGGTCTTAGAAAATTATCTTTGTTTAAACAACTTATATTTTAACGGAGATTAATAACCACGAAAGCGTTATTTTGCAGCTTTAAAAAGTAAGCAAAATCATAGAAAAATATGAGATTCGTCATTTTTTTAAAGGTTTATTGCATTTTAAATAAAACCGTTGTTCGAAATCAAATGAATATATTTAACTGTGTACATTAGCTTGGTCTTGATTTTATTTAACCGAACTAAATAAGTATTGGAAAATTGTACAGCAATTGTCTTTTTCAATGAAACAAATTACAGACTTGGTTAGAAATAAAAAGAACCAATTCATTCAATAGACAAAGCTTAGGCACAATTTAAATATTTCGTCAAATGTTGATGAAGATAAAACTATTATCGATGATAATTCTGGAACATTGGTTAAACTATCACTGACGAAGCATACATACATGAAAATGACCGAAAAAATACATACATGAAATTATGGCAAACGTCAAATTTAGACATAAATAAAATAAGTATGTCGAACAAACATTAATTAATTAGAATGTTAATTCAAAATATAATTAATAAAATAAATAAAAGTGGCGATTCTGCGAAGGATTTTAATATCTTAGCTGCTGTTAAATTCTCTTATTGACTATTTTAAATTCTATTAAAGCAGCAAGCATGCCTACATGGCGTACCTTAGGTAGGGTTATGCAAGGATTTGTATAGGGCCGAGGCATCTAACTGTGTAATTTTCACAATAAAATACAGTAAAGAACTATGAGTTTTTTTTTTTAAATTTATAGGATATGAGTCAAAAAGCTAGGAGTGGCACGATGAACAATTACTAGGCTCCTTACGAGTCGGCAATACCCCCTTTTATTATATTGAATGGGGAAATCATAATTTTTACTTATATTTTAGCTGTACTGTAACTTTCGTTCACAAATGCTCGATAAAAAACATAATTTTTGTGAAACCACATATATCTAGCGTTCATCAACTATGTCTATATCAAACACGTCATGCGAATCCCCCACCTTCATCCCGTCAAACTAATTTCGAAGCACAACACGCAATTCTTAAATTGCCGCTAATTTGTAAAATCAAATGTCAAACGAATTCCAAACCTATCTACAAATTCCCAAGATTTCTTTATTCGAAAGCTAAAACATTTTTCATTGGCTTCTTTCAATTGTCAAAATAACATTCTCGGTTCCTTCCTTCTTTTATGATCTTGTAAAAACATTAAAAGTTGACATAAAATCTGTAGTGAAAAATTTCAACGGATAAATATTTTAATTAATTAAAATCCAATTATAATTAATCATCTGGCCATTAGACTAACGAGAGAGGATAGTAAATTACAAGTGCCACGGCGCTGCAGTACAGAATCCACAACTAGTTACGGCCACGGCGGGATCCGTAAATCCGCACAAGTTAGTTAGTAGAAACCGCGCAAAATACTCGTATTTGCATGCATGGATATGTCTATTTGCATTTGTCTGGGACTTTCTAGGTAAACTAACGTAATTATGTACAATATACACATGTACCTATGTATTTAAGAAACATATCAAGGGTATGTATCCTTCGCGAAAGCGCAGCGTAGACGTCCACCAAGATGCAGAGTCGGCCTTGTAGAGATTGCGGATCGTCGGTAGATGCAGGCCGCTTTCAAACGGTTTTCTTCAAATTCATTGAGGGAGGCATATATCCAACAGTGGACGTCTTATGGCGGTAATGATGATAATGTTCATCCGTGTTCTACAATCAATAGAACAAGCTATAAGTTTGGATCTAGATAGCGCTTTGTAAATATGCAGCAGAATATTATATCATGACTAACCGATTAACTTCAAACATAATCATCTTGTCTAGTGTTAGTGTAGTGCCTATTTAAACGGTCTAAGTCTGAAATTGACTACTACCTAGTCGAGTCAGCAATTTCGTAAGTTAAATCAACCGGTTACTAATTACACCTAAAAAGAAACGTGTCTTTGAGTAGCACAACTCAATTAGTGTTGCTACAGCTGCATTATGGTTTTGCGCAATCCGTAACTGTTTGACGGGCATCTTCCATTTCCTTTAGTGATTTCCGTTTGAATAACTTGCTTATACGGTTTATTACTTACTAGTAAAAAAAAATTACTTAAATTGTTATATTTTTGTATTACTTTTCGAATGCAAGACGTTAAACCTAAAACTACAGCTTACGGTCTTACTTACATAAATACAAATTAGAATAGCGATGTGATAGGGTACAGCAGATCCTCTGCTCGACTTGTCGTTGGCCAAATGCCTGACTTTCCCCAAAGACGACTGAGTAAGACAGCGAATTACAAACCGATATTTTTGGTTTCAGTTAATTGATAAATATAGCAACCCCAAGACATCAGCATACACTCTGCAAAAACACAAAATTATCACAGTAGCTCTGGATACATTTCTAAAGAGTACATCGGCAATTCATATGATGCTGGCGCCGTCAACTAATATACCTTGAGATAGGATACTGCAGCGTTTTTCCCTTTTTCCTTTTTATAGAGTTCACTACAAGAAACGTACTGGGTCTGTGGTTAACTATTAGTATATTACTTATTTTTTTATTTTATTATTGACACGGCAATAGTATAAATACACAACATTAAAACAAATATACAGTATGGCAAAGTTTTTATATGTAGACATATAAAAGACATGCACAGTATTCACCAATAGATTGACAAAGGTTTAACTAAAAATTTTTGAACGGAAATTACAAAAATCTTAAATAAAATAAGTATGTAGAACAAACATTAATTAATTGGAATGTTAATTCAAAATATAATTAATAAAATAAATGAAGAACATAGGTGGTGATTCTGCGAACGATTTCAATATTTTCGGTCTGACGTTGTGGAACGAGTCATGAAAAATATCCAACTGATCGAGTTTGCCATTTAAACTATTGTATTCGTTACTAATTTGCAAACATTATTTTCTTTCAATTTTGTAAAGACGCGGATGAATATTTTAAACAGTTTTGACAGTGTTGTAATGGTAACGATCACATGAGCAGCATCATTCAAACGATTTGAACGAAAAATGTAAAACTAGAAGAATGAAACTGTATTCAGTATTTTTAACAGAGCTTCCTGTGGCACTCAAGGTTACGAATTGGGTACGTGTCAGTCTATGTTTCAAAAGAATCCAGAGGCGGGCAAACTATGCGCTTAAGTCAGTCACTGTCCCTCTAAAAATCTCGGAGACTCGCGGCGGGGACCCAAAACGAGACTTCATTTAGTTTCGACTCTATTCCGCTGCCGTTACTGAGAACTACTGCGTACAGCATTTCTAGCCTCTGATTTAATTAACCTTCACACCTTTAATTCACCTGAATTATTAATTACTTTTTGTGGCTACCATTATTTATTTTAAAGCCTTATTTTCTCAGCCTGATTCGTTGGACAGCGTAGTCGGCCGCGTGGCCGGGTATTCCCGGATTAGATTGGAGTTTCCGCCCCAATTTGTTTTCTATCAGTCGGAAATCGTGGAACACGACGATAGACTCGAAAACTAGCATTATTTGGGTCTGCAAGAAACGGGAATACAAATACATTATTAGAATATAAATATCTCGAGAGGTGACAAGTGCGTATTAGTTAGTGTTATTCTTTGGGACAGATCTTTCGACGTTTGCAGATATTGACATTACGACACGTTGTGATAGCACTTAAGCCGTCAATAAAACGTAAAAAGCTAGTGGGAGTACAAGTTACCCCAGTGCGCTACAAGAGCTTGATAAAAGATGTTAGATATTAGACTTTGTCAGTTATAATATCATACCACAACTTGCCGTTGCAACCAGCTGAGGCTGACTGCATAATAGTATGAAAATCGTAACCTACAAAATAACTGTAGAGTTTCCTTAAAACAAATCAATAAATAAAATTCAATTACAATATTGTTTTCTGGGAAACTTCTATGAGGCATCCTTACAGCACTAATATTTATTATGGTAAACATTTCCCAGCGATGTTTGAAACACCTTTAACTCTATTTTATTTTTATATGTACTCGGTTAGCAGTGCAGTGCATTTTGCAGTATCACATAGTAGGTACATTTCGCAACAGTACATTGTGAGACTGATGCAATGTTCAACAACGAGGTTATACCTTGGAAACGTTTACATTTTGCACACAAGATTGATTCATTAATAACGTTTTGTTATTGACGTAATCAGAAAAGGGCTCGTGCTAGTTTACTTGCGGTCCTTGTACAATATTCTATGACTATACCTATCTATAATCTATCTATTCTATAATCCTGTAAACTAATAAACTAACACTTTTACCCAATGAAGAAAAAATAACGTCGGAACTGAGTTATGAATTAGATGTGTAAATAACAACTTCGGGTAAATAAAAAAGGTATTGTGCCTAGTAATTGTTTTTGCGATTAAATCCCGATTTATTTATTTAAACTTAATGCACAATTTGCACAAAGGCGGACTTAATGCCCAGGGCATTCTCTGCCAGTCAACCTTGGGGTGATGTAGAAATATTAAACGGTAGATGCACAAATAGAATTTAGTCATAACAAAGTAGATACACATATTACATGAACACACATACACATCTAATATGTATAGTAGTTTAAAAATAATGAGTTATGATTTTTTTTTGACGTGACAAAACGTCTTATAATTCGATGGAGCCGGCTGCACGCACGAAAAAACATAACTCATGCGGCGTTACCTCGCTCTGAGGCGTTCCTATGACGTTGTCACGTTCAACTATCGTCAGTAAACCAACTTTACAGACAACCGCTTTTTTACTTTAAGAATGAATTGTCAGCCTATCTGCAGGCAGGGCAATTAACTGTCTCAAATTAAACACCGGTGATCGGACCCGCCGACAGAGCACAGATAGCCAGGAGACCCTGCTTAAGCAAGTGTTCCCACTAGCACAGATGACTTATAGAATATCGTATTCTATAAATGAGTGGCTTCCCTAGCTTGAAATATATTTTTCTATCCCTCAGGAACACTATTTTTATGTATGAAAGATGTGTCCTTTTCTGTACGTACCAATAGTAGGTACAGAAAAGGACACACACGGACAACGTATATGCAAAATTATATGATGAACAGTTGCTTAGTCAAAGCTCGAAAGCGTAACAAAGAAAGCAAACTCACTTTTGCATTTAGAGTATCTATTAGTAAACACCCAACACAAGGATTTTCGCTTGTAATCCCTTCTCATTTAATTTAGTTTAATAGGAAAAAAAAACATGTAATAAAGACGTTTGAATTAAGCCGTATCCAAAAAAAAACAGAAACACTTTTCTGTTTAAAAAAAAATTAAACATCTAACAGTGCCTTGGAGAACAATCATGCAACATACCTATTGTCGGCGAAACGGTTCTAATTAGAGCTCCGATACTCCCTTGTCTTACTGAAGGCGAGTTAAACACAAGCAAATTGCTTCTTATTCAGAATGATTAAATTGAGATACTATTCCATAATTAAAGACTCGACCCAAGTACAATACATATATGTATGTCGAATCGTTCTAAATTGCGACTTCATTAAATTTTCTAACTAAACACCGTAATATGTATGTCTTGTAATATACATGACAAGACCCTTGTTCACGTTAAAAGTGCTACTTAAAGTTATATGTATATATATCTAAAAATAATTATATTGTGATTCTACTTTAATTTGAGCATGCTTATCGGCAAGCTTCAAAAGTTGCAATTACGTATTAATAATGTAATCGCTATCCGCTACTAATGTGGAAAAGCCTTATACTCGGACAAAGAAATCGTCTTTGCAAATGTGAACATTAAACACACGCGATTGTGTTCACATAGTTAGTTAAATTGATGCATTTATTGATGTAGAATATCGAAGGATCATTAATCCTTAACCTATAATTTGAACAGACATGCACGTGAAAGCCGACTCTTGATTCCAGTGTAAAGAGAATTTTGAATACCACTAAAGTGGCAATCAAGCCCCAATGACAGAAAACTATTAACATGTATAGCATGGCTGTAAAGGTCCAAAACAATATCACAGAGAAAGATGGTTGCTACAAGAATTGGATTGTCTCTAAAATACAAAACCCTTGAAAAGTCAGCTAAGCAGTTAATATTTATAGTTAATATAACGATTTTTTAATATTCTCAACTGCGGTGTTACTCGTCGGTTGCAAAATCTATCCCTCTGCCCCTCACACGTTTGGTCGTTTAATTATTTTACAAAATAATATCTCATACCGGTATGTAATATCGTCCATCATAGTTACTTAACTATTCGTTAAGAAGTTCAGTTCCTCAATAGGATCTCTTTGCCAATCGCTTCGTCATCAGATCATCGCCATATTCATATTGAACCACTTCTTTATTATGAGTTGTCAGTTCAAAAATTCGATCGGTAGGCGATTAATATTCACCAATATTTAACTCAATTTAAGAACCATTGGCTAACGCAAAGCAAAATGCCTCATTTAGAAATACATTACTTGCTTTATTTAAAAATCCAATATAAACAATGCAATTACTGAAACTCGAGCCACAGTAGGTACAACACAGTGTTTTTAAACAAGTATTCTTGAGGATCAAACCACCGCAAAGGGAAACTTCGTTAAGTCTTCATAAAGACATTCCAAGTGCGCTTTAGAGACATTAATGTACGACATATTAGGCAAGTCCTTGTGACGTAGAAGTGTAGGACATCTATAAAACCATGAGACAACACTTAAGCACGTTGAATGTTATTATAATTTTATTCGGCTGTACATCAAAATAATTTAATAAGTACTGATCTTGCAGAAAGTAATCGCATGCGCCATTTCCTAAGCTGATTAGTACACATTGATGTGCATTGAAAAAAGTATATCAAACGTTGGGCAGGGGCCTGCCAGGGATGATCGTCTAGAGTCTGGTCGAAAGACCCTCCCTTTGTGTTCAATTCACATAACGTTGTCTTAGATATCATTTTATTTTACAACACTGTCATATAGATAAGAATAGTCGTAATAAAACACTCTTCGGAATCTTATCAATCGATGAATCACAGGATAAGAATCGGAACGAGGAAGTCTGTAGACATGCTTTTATTAATCCGAACTGATAAGTTGTAGATCCTGTTAAAGATAAACTAGTGTTGAACATTTTAGTTTTCTACAAGAAATAAATACCCTTCTCCGAACTGATGAATTAAGTACCTGTAACAAAAAAGTAACCAATTATTTTCAATTTTGAGGAAAATAAAGTTTAAGTACTTAAATGTTCATGTAGCACTTAAACAAATGCCATACTTATACTTATTCTGATAATAACTTGAATATTTTAATAGATAAGTAGTTAATAGGTAGGTAAAAATAAAATTTAAGTCAATTCTACGCTTTCGACGGTTAACGGTAACGTTCCGAAACCTTTGATTATATATGTGTCTAAATACCGTGTCACATTGGGACAAGTGTGATCTGTTATCCTAGTGTGCGTAAAGGCTTTGTTTTACACTGGCACCCATTATGTGAAAGTATTTCTAACAGGGCTGTCATGCTAAGAAATTATGCCATTAAAATAGGGAAGTTTGAAATTGAATTGGGAAAATTTATTTACAATATATATTTTTTTTTTCTCTATTTTTCGATATTCATAATTTAAAGTATCAATTAGATTTACAAAAAAAGTTTTTACAAAAATGATCAGAACAAATATACGTCGACGTGTTTGGTTTCCACTAAGACTCATTTCTACTCAGCCTTACTATCCCTATCCATCGATCCGCGAGAATTATATCTCTGGGAAAACTATAAACAGTATAAAAATAATTTCAGGATATTCATAAAATAATTCTGACGAACATGAATTTGAATAATAATCCCTTACAAAAAAAAAATTTAACTCTTTGCTTAAATAGCAAAGCCGTGGGGTATTAGTAATAGTAATTAGATATAGTGGGGACTATATCTAATTACTATGGGAACACTGACAAAAATGGTGGCTTCGCTGTCATCGGTTAAATTATAATTATTAAGAAAAGTTTTAGAATTTTATAGAGATTGAATCACATTATTAACCGATGGAATGTTATTATCTTAGTTTTCTCCTTTTTTTGCTTAATAATTTTTACAATATTTGACGACACAAGACGCAATTTTTTATTAAAATAAGCGGCAGCACAAATACGTATTTACGTACTACAGCTGTCAAACGCACTAAGAGTCGAATAGGTATATTTATACTAATTTAAATTGGTGTTACTTTGAGATGACAGACCGGGCATCTAGACATATATATAATCAAAGTCCGAAACCTTTTCAAGAACAAGTAGGTACATACTAACTTTTAAACTTTCGCGTTCCATGATATAATATTATCTACGTATTAACGGGAATTAACGTCAGGCAATTCAGAGGTATGCAATACCTTTTCGTGATCGCGTTAATTCCCGTTAATACGTAGATAATATTAAGTAGGTACATAACGTAATCTTTTATGGTAAAAATAATATTATTATGTAATATGTACTTATAGCATATATTTTTACAAAACAGCTAGTTATTGCATACTACTAAAACGATTGTGCCTATAGCATTTCAAAAACAATAACAGAATATTTTTATAGTCAAATCAGATTAATGTGCATGCACTCTTAAATTTATACTAACTTGTATTAAATCTGTAGTGACACGATTTTAAACTAGTGACCAATAGTGACTTACTGGCAACCCTGGTACCAAATAAATCTCAAGAAAATATAAACCGCCAAAATAAATGAAAATCGACAGCGGGTCTTTAGCGGGAAAAACTCGTTTCTGAAGAAATTTCTGACCATAAAGTATAAATTGGGCATAGCAAACGTTTGATCATGGACATAAAAGGATAAGAATTCGAAAGACGCCATGCCATATTCCAGTACATTTAACGGAAACGGATGCGTCCAGAGTGCGGTTAACAGATGACGCCGAACGCAACCATTACCGGTCATGCCTTTTTGCTCTTTTGGCGGGAGGCTGAATGTAGTGTTTGGCTTACGATTACTCTGTGTTTATTTTAAGTCTGCATTTATGAACAACTCTGTAAATTTAGTTTCATTGAAGAGCCAAGAATTAAATATTTCCATCTGTATATTATGTATTTTATCGAAGACTACTGAAGTGTTTATAGTCAGCACTTCGATAGGTTAAAAAAATATTTGTTTCTCCTCTCTCACTAAATTATCTTCAAATAAGAGAAAAGGGAACAAAATATTCGATGGACTAAAGTGGTATTTGATGTTTTTTATGAATAAAGAGACAAGATTTGATAAAAGTTCGGCCAAGTGCCCTCAATAAATTGGTTAAGACAATTTTTGTGGTTCAAAAAATTGACGCGACGAGTAATTACGACACTCAAAACATACGAGTATTACTTATTGCGACATATATATTATCTGTCGTTTTACAGAACAGAAACATTATTCAAACTCAAAAGTCTCATAACAAAACAGTCGTCGATACAGTAAACGAACACAGAAACAGGAAAACAAGTTCTGTGCATGCAACTGACCGCGTGAGACAAACCGTTTAGAAGGGGGGAGTTGGAGTTTATTTTGTTTACATTGAAATCCTCTCGCATTCATCATCGACACAAATTGCTGGAATAGTTTATTTTTATTCTTTTCTGCGTGGGTTGGCTTTAAGGACTGGGTTCTCGCACTTTGAGTTGACATGGTAGATAAAATGTTCAATTAGTATGACATTGCAATTCTTATACCTACTTTACCCTACTTTAAGAAACAAGTAAGGTAAGTAAGAAAAAATAAAGATTAGTTAAGTAAATATTTAGTTGTAGATATACTCGTACTTCTATTTATGTGACTAATTATTCTATATTAAACAATAAGGTCCGATTTAAGTAGAATTCAAATTCGTATACAACATTAAAAGTTGCGTTACCTATTCGTACAATTTTGTAGCTATAGGACAAGCATTATTTTAAAAATAACGTTGTAGCTGTAAAGGCAGCATAACTGATATAACTGCTTTATTTTATAAGTAGCTATAAAGGCCAGCCAATTAGCCTAAGTTTTTGATATAGTTTATAGTACGTTAAGACGCTTTATCTTAATATTTTTTCCAAAAACATAAAATTTATTTCAAATTGATTAGATTAGATTCTGACATTAAGCCCTAGGAATCCTACTAATATTATAAATTTGTGAGGATGTATGGATGTTTGTTACTCTTTCACACCAAAACTACTGAACCGATTGCGATGAAACTTGGTATGTAGATAGCTAGAGACCTGGATTAACATATAGGCTACTTTTTATCCCGATACTCCCACGGGATCGGGACTTACGCGGGTGATAAAGCGGGGCGCTGCTACTATAATAATATATCCGTTGCTTTTAAAAGTTGTCCAAGAACTACATGACGTATAAAATAATAAAAGTTTACTAAAATAAACTTTTGTTAAGATTTGAAAAACGAGAATTTACAGTAGCATATTTTTTTATGTGTGTACAATTATCGCATTGTATTTTAATATAAAAAAAATCTTAAGTTACCCTACATCCTGAACTACCTTGAAATGCGTGGGTTTACTCGTGGAGTTGTGACGTCAGGTCGACATCACGAAAAAAACCCATAAAATTCTATACAAAATGCAAGTTACACGTTAAAGTCACAATTCTACCTAATACACCACCAATTAAAAATATGAAGTTATATTATATTAATTTAGCGCACCTTCAAAAACGTGCCATCAATGAACACGTTTCGTTTAATGACCTACTAAACTAAAATAGTCTCATCCGATTGGCAATGTTTCTCATACAAGGTTGTGCGCGTACAAAAGAGCGAATGTGTATTAGGGCCATTCATGCATTGTGGAATTTTAGCCTAGAATACATTGGACTGTCTAGAATGAATATTAATAGACATAGTCGGGTTGTTGTTTTGTTAGTGAAAATAGATCATATCGATAGAACAGAACTAGAAATAATATACTTATACAATGTTTTGCATGCGATTGCTCTATTTATAAGAATTTATCAGTGCGACAAGAACGAGTATTAATAAAAACTCTATTAAAAAACTTTCTGCTCTCATCACAAAAAAAAAGTAAAACTATGCTCTGTCAATCTCAAAATTAGCCAGGCAATACCAAATTGGAATAGCAAATGGAGTTTTTTTTTTTAACATAGCTAAATTGAGAACTTTACGATGGTGTTAGGTGTGTTAGGGGTAGAGGGAAAACGTTAATGAGGTGGATAGAAAATCTTACATGACTAGCCGATCATCTTTATCCTATTGATGTTAGCTGTTAATCCTATTAATAAAATCTAAGAAGAAAGAATCTCTTCACTTATTAAAAATGCTCTTAAATTTTATAACGAAAAAGACTTGACTTTTTTTCCGTTTTAGAGAAATTTCCGTGTATGTGTGGGGACTTTAATAATAGAAGAGATCGCGTGGTGGTCGAATCGACCATCGTTTTGTCTATGGCCAGTATAACTTGAACTGTCATTTTATAGACATACCATGACAGGTAATCACATATACTGGACGCGTGTAATTTCATTAAGCCGTTTACACGTAATTTTTAAAGTTGTAAAACATATTGTTTAAACATTTTAGCTTTCTGCACTTCTATATATAAACTGTAAATATTCCAAAATTCACGTTACTACGTTCGCGAAATTTTCTTAAAAAGGGGTACAAGGAATTCTCTTCACGTATTAATTTAATGATAATGTTAACTATTCTGAATGTTGGCCAAAGACAACGGGGAGGAGAAACGCCTGCATGTAACTGAATTGCTGTTGTTGTTAAGATGTGACTACGATGGACAAAGTGAGGAATGAATACACTGGAGGGAGCCTGAAAGTAGCGGCAGTGGATGAATAGTTGAGGAGCAACTGATTATCGTGGTATGGACATGTGATGCGGATGGATGAGCAAAATGTGGTTAAGAGAGTTTTTTATATGGAAACTAGCAACCCGCCCCCGCTTCGCACGGGTAGTAGAGACATCTTCAACAATCATCATCATATTTCAACCAATTTACACAAAACCTTAACAAATTATATACTTAAACCTTCCTCATGAATCGCACTATCTATTGGCGAAAACCGCATGAAAATCCGTTGAGTAAATTTTGAGTTTATCGCGAACAGAGATAGACAGACGCGGCGGGGGACTTTGTTTTATAATATGTAGTGATAGTGATTAACAGATACAAGACTAGAGCACGACCAAAGAAATGATGAATGGACTCCGTGAAAGAGGATATGGCCTGAAAGGGAAGCAGTGAACTTGCGAATAATAGAGGAGAATGGAAGAAGAAAACACAATTCGCCGATCCCGGTTCATTTATTAGGGAAAAGGACAAGGAGACACAAAGTACACTCAAAATAAAAAACTGTTGTCCTGTCTGACAATCGAACACATTATTATCGGTTAGATGTTGGATGACCACTTAAACCACCACGTCAGCTATACAGTCATCCAATTACACATCAAGCAGTAATGATATGTTCTTAAAAGCATCCTAAATCGTGAAGATCTACTGATCAGATCCATGTAAAAACTTCCAATTCCAACTTCGAATATGCCTAATTCGCATCGCTGCCAATCACTGAATCGAAAGCATTCATTCATTCGTGAAAACAAAAACAAAATGGCGTCAAAGGACGTAAACAATCAAGCTTCCCACGCGAGACTTGCGTTTATCAAATAGCAACATCCTGGGCAGTGTGGGCTGATACAAAACATCCGAAATTTTATTGCTGTAACGTAACTGGTTCGTTATGCGGCCATATTTTTTTTTTGTACTATGCATATCTAGAGTAAAATGACACGTGGGTACTTTCCTTTACATTTATTTTTTGTTAAGTTTATAATTCATTATAGCCCAGGATCCAGGGTCCACTTTTGCACTTGATCACTATCAAGTTAATTTTCCGTGAGTAGCTAGGACAATATAACTGTTAACTTATATAAATATTAACTAAGTAAAAAAAAAAATCAGCTGGTTAGTAATCATTTTTGATGACCTCGTCATCGATACATGTTGGAAGGAGGGGACTCTTTGATCAAACCATACATTTTGAATAACAAATATTTTTTCGAATAATTTAGATAATTATCATCATTTAAGATTTAAGAAAAAATTTTTTTTGAAAATCATAATATTTTCATTAAACATATTTTATCACAGACCCATATTACCTACCACAATCGAGAGTTTTCATACAGGAAATTGTTAGGCGTCTCATCAAAATGAAGCTACTCACGGAAAATTAGCTTTATAGTAATCAAGTGCAAAAATGGACCCTGGATCCTGGACTATTATTACAGACATAAATAAAAATCTATAAAAATTGAATTGAACAAGCCGAAATATTGCGGCTACAACGCAAAAACTTAATACATAATGCTTATACATGCATTTCGAAGGCGGAGCAGAGCATAAATACATTAAAAACAAGTACTAAGTAGTATGTAAATTACTTGTAGGCATCCAGTGTCTCCCAGCGTCTCCCAGCCATGGAGTTGATCAAATTAAAAAATATTCATTCATGAGCCCATTTTGTACTTCGTCAACCTTACAATGAAGAAAAAGTAATATTTATTTATTTTTGCTTTGTAGACGCAATATTTAAATACGTAATTAATTGTATTTATTCTTTTTTAGGAATATTTACATTTTGACGTCAGCGACATTTTTTCAGAGAAAAAAATTTTAGGAAAACTGAAGTACGAAGAAGTCGATTGCTTTAACGGGAAATTTTATTGTTTTATTGAATAAACATAAAACTTCACCTTGAAATCCAGTTTCATGGAATCTTATGACAATTTTTTTTCCCAGAATAGACACAGAATTCATATTAGTACCAGTAACATAAATATAAAACACATACGCAATACTATTATTTGCGTTTGCTTTCATCATATACAATTGTAATTTGTGATATTTGTAGTTCATATCGTTATTAAATAGATCGATTGACATCGGGTTGGTTCATCGGTGACATGCTCAAGTTGACTTCACGTTTTTTTTTTTAATATTCCAAGCTCTTTAAATTGACACTCAAACAGAAAATTACAAGAGACAGATTGTAGGTGATTAATGTCAAATGCGGAGGGGTTAGATGATGCAAACGCGTTGATTAATTTTGGGAACTTCTTGTCAAAATATTTTAGTGCAAAAATTTAATACATAAAATTTTTAAAAGAAGCGCAGTGAAGCGACTGCCATCAGACCTCCACAACCCAAGTATTGGGGATATCGAAGTTCTGCAGTTAGACCAGGTTGTCCGACTTTTTTTAGGGCTCCAACTACCCGTAACGAATGTTCATATGGCAAACCGGGACCGGCTCGTGCTCTCCGAGGCACCAAAATTCCAATAATATAATGTATACTATGTAGAGAATATTATAGTGAATGTATGTACATAAAATGAATAAATATATATATATCCAATATTGTCAGTGATTATATGTATGTAGCTACGAGGACAGATAGTGATTAATAACCAATTATGAAATTGACTGAGCACGTTTCACAGTTTTAGGCAACGCATTCCTTCCACAGGCGAACTGCATGGACTGTAAAAGATAGGTATGTGAAGGGAATTTCATTAAGGTACTCGAAATGTTCCTTGAAATAGGTGGGAGTAAAAGAATCAAACAAAATATTGTAAAATAGCGCTATAATAATTATAAGCATTTCAGCGCAGCCGCATTGGTGCCACTTGAACTTAATACGAAATTCAGGAATGTGGTCATGTTTGCGTAAGCTAAATATAAACCTGATGCAGACGTTTTGTAGTCGCTCAAGTTTATTAACGTGGTCCTCAGTGACATCAAGATAGCTGGCAGCGGCGTAATCGAAGACTGGTAGAAACACTAAGTATACATATAAATTTACACAAAAACTACATAAGACAATAACAAATACATAAGACATTAAAAAATACATAAGACATACATAAGAAAGGTATTACAAAGCTAAAGGGTATTATAAATTACGTGTAAACATTATACCCATACACAGACAGAAACGCGTTTTCCTTGCAATACTCCTAACACACCGATAATATCTTGGAACATTCTCATTTACAAAGAGATTACACCCAATGTTGGAATCGAAGAGATTATAATAAGAATGCAAGAGACAGGCTTTCTGAAAATTTTCTAGCATTAGCGCATCTCATGACGGCTCTCACACACAAGTATTTTTTTCAAATTTACTTCTCATTAACCTTAAAGTTTACTCGAACAAAAACTATTAATTCTATTTATAAATTAAATTTCGAAGAGGCATTACAAATATCGAATTCTCACGATAACTAAAGTCAGGCAAAGTGACAAAATGCCGTTCAAAGGTATACCCGGTAGAGGCAGCTCTTTCTAAAAATTCGTAGTCGTAGCTAACGATTCCCAAGTGAAAAATGGGTGGAATGGGGTGGTTCATTCATATACCTGCTAGGACATAAATTGCTATGTATAACGGGAAAATAGAAATTCACTTTGCTGGTCGATCTCTTTTTATTTACGTTTTCAGTCACTTAAAATTAATTATAAAGTTAGAAACATTGATAAAAGAGAAATAGAAATCTTGCTGAACGTTATTAGACCTAATAAAATATATGTATATTATTTTATTCCTCATAGTTTCGTTATGCTAAAAGTCCAGGAACAAAGGTAGCGCACTATGTCTGATCTTTGAAGGTCTATAAGAAATGAGAAGTAGTAAACATCAAATATACCATTCTTAGATGTGGGGTGTCAACAGCTGAACATGGTCTTTCGTAATTTCTTCTTCTACAAAATGTAATGTTGGGCCTTAATCAGGCGGCTCCCTACTAGTTGGACCTGGTGGTTTAAGACATGGCCGCTATCTATACGCCTCGTAAAATGACTCAAAGCTCAAAGGATTGCAGGGAGGACAACTCTAAGTGTTTTTCTGCAAGATATACTTTAAATGTAGAAGAACCAAAATAACCGACATAGATCATGTCATTAACACAATGTGGCAATTTTAATGCCATATAGCAGAAAAAGTGGCAACCGCTGGGTAAAAAAGGTTCGCGACAGGAGTACACAAACTGGAAAGTGCTGCGTCTGACGTATGGACTTAGATGGACAAAATTCACGATAGTCAACAATAAAAAAAGTAATTTTACTTTGGAAGAACCAAGTATTTGGTAGAGTTACTCAAGAACTCTGAATATAAAAGAATTTTATTTTGATAGGTTATGCGTATACTGCGTCGTTATTTATGGTTGACGTATTACGCAAATCAAATTACCACGAACCCACTGTACAAAACCGTAAACAACAAACATTATCACGTTTCGGCTTAAACAATTTTTCAACAAACACAATAAAAACGCCAAACATGTTCAAGTTTTGGTTTTTTTGAAAGTTTGATAATAAAATTCTGAAATTTTATTAAGCAATGAAGGGAAGTTAACGATATTATTGCGATACAAAATATTAGAATATTAGTGCTGAACTTTTATGAATGGTATAAAGAGTTACCGAAAAAACAGATTATCCAATAAGAGGTTCAAAACACTTGTAGCTATGAATATAACATTTTATCTAAAGCTAAACCATTAAACTAGACACACCCATTCGCTATGTATCAATGAAACTACCATTCATATATGTTCGCACGTTCAAAATAGCGAATGTCTCAAGGGCGTCGAAATACGATAGACACGTTTCCTGTCGCTATAATTATACGGAGATTAGGCTCAAACGTTTTTAATACGTCACCGAAATACTTTTTGTATGCTAGCCATCTTATATGTATATTTTCTTCATTTTCTCTTTCATATTTTCGACATGTTTATACTGTTACGTCATATGTCTATCGAGGTATTGGCGTATTCGCTGATACTCTTAGACGCCAGTGAAACATTGATGGATATTTACTATTAACTCTTCTTTTATAACGTTTGTACATGAGTATCTTTAGACAGGTATATCTAGTCTATAGTCTCGCTTACTTCAAATCATTATATGGAGTGTTTTGTTATTGTTTTAGTATATTGAGGAATGGTTTTGAATGAAAGCTATGATAAATGGCAGTTGAAGAGGATATATATTAAATCGGTTGTGTCTAATACTCATATCAAAATGAAAATACGTAATATTGTTGGCTGTGCTGACGTTCATACAAAAATTATTTGTTTTGGATTCGAATCAAAAGAGTTTCAATTTATTTGAAACTAAATTTCAAGGTAGTAAAAAACACGATAAAAACATATTAGAGAACCATCTACGTAGTTACAATATTTTGTATAAACATCATGCCAGAAAAACTTGTGCGTGTGATGACGACTGTTTGTCCTACTGAATTAATTAAGGCTCTATAGTGCATCCATTTTGATGAATAAGTACTTAAATATACATACATTGGAAAAGTAATTTGTTCGGTTGACGGGTTCAATAGTGGTGCGATTGAAAGGTACAGAAGAAATCCTGGCTGGAAGAACATAGGAATGATATTTCATCGGAATATATAGATGGAATCCACGTAAAGAAACCCTTAACTTTATCGCTAACGTAGACGGGAGAAAGGTTCTTCTTAATATAAATGTTAAGAAGAAAGTTTTTGAAACTTCCTAGTAACCTGTTGATCGCCTAAATGAACAGGTTAAGAGGAAGGTTACATATTTTGCTCGATTGTGGGAAGACTGACCAAAGGAAGCATCTTAAACCCACAACAGACCTGACACTACCGGTTACAGTCTACCAAGCAAAATCTGAATATTTTGCTACAATTGTGACGTTCAATCTTAAAATGAATGACCGGTGTTATAATTACCGGGTTGTTAATTGAGAATTTAAGTGCTCTAGCGAGTGATTGAGAAGTTAATCACCTAAGTAAGTGTTAAATGATTACTCCAATTTTCTAAATCACTTCACTTAGGTGATGAACTATGTATAAACAAATACTTGGTTTTTACTGTGTAACGTCGTCTACATAAAATAATTATTGACTATAAACGTCTTTTATGAAGCTTAAACGATTAAGTGATATTAAAGCGTAGTTATCAATCGTTTAAAAGATTAGTTAGAGTATTAAAGATTAGTTAGAGATTAGAGTTCTCGGTTCGGCTTTTCTTGCGTATGCATGCAAATATTACATGACATTTGTAATAACTATAAAGAGCTACTGAGGTCGGATGAACCAGATCTTGCGAGGTATTTGAAACTGAAATACCTGGCTAAGGATTTTAGATATTAAATTAGATTTTATTGATCACTGAACCGTTTTGGAATAAATAACGTAAAAGAGACTGTAACGGTAGTTCAAAAAATATTTTCGTTTATCGTGTTTCACAGGGAAGTGAGAAGTGAAAAAGAAATGAAGCTAGATGGTAGACAGACAGAATGAACAGATATTATAGTCCATTAATTCAATAGAATAAGATCCCCTATTTTTAACGTTAAACATATTTATATAAAGGTATTATATTCAGTTATTTGCGCATCGAACATGATTCGAATGAAATAAACATACTTAAATGACGAGAACTAAAAAAAGTTAAAAGTGTTATTTGTATCCGATCACGGAAATCCCTTGGCACGATTCCAATACGACACATATGAAGTACCCGCAATGCGATCAAAAATATTCCATTCAAGAGATGCAAGGTGGGATAAAGGAATCAATGAATGCCAAAATGGCCTCATGCAATTCTGAACTCAATGGAGCAACAACAATGGTTGAGAGTTAAATGAAGAGGAAGCTGGAGTCGAATTCCAAGATAATCCTAACCTGAAATAGAACTTAATCATAGCAAAATAAAGACGTTATTCCGCTGACAATGTCTGTTTTGAAAAGTGCGAAAGGAGCGTATCGTTACAGTTTTACGAGGGGTCAAGTTCGCAAAGGCGCACTCAATTGATTTATTAGTTAGCGGGACTCAACGAAGATATTTTTAACTATATGTTTATTGCCCCGCCCCGCCGCGTCGTAAGATCACCATATGATTTCATTGCATGACATTGAACATAAGACGATCATGTATGTTAAGGAGTTGTAAACGTTAATGTGTTTAGAATAATAATATACTACACTACTGCTAGTAGTTGTTGCAGCTTAAACGGAAGCGAATAAAACATTTGATAAAATATATGTTCATACATATTACATATTGTATCTGGTTTAAAAAAGCCTTCTAACATTGCTAACTTTGTTCTCAGCAAAAGCGGACCTAAACCGCTACACATGAACCTAACTCATGTGTATTTAACTTCAGTCTACGAATGAATTAAAGTAATGCGTGGAGTACACTGAAAATTTGCGTAACTCATTAATTACATGTAAAGTAATATATTTACCGCTTTTCGAAGTATTCTCTATTACATTTTAAAAACTTTTTCATTCGGTCATACCATTTTTTAAAACATGAGGACAATTGTTCTAAGGGGATGTTTTTCACGTGCTGGTTGAAAGCTATCACGGCCTCTTCCGGCCCCGTAAATATCATGCCTCTCATCAAATCTTTAATTTTTGGGAAAATATACAAAACGCATAGTGCCAGGTCTGGACTATGTGCGGGATGGGTCACTAGCTCTACCTTTTCAGAAGCCAAAAATGACTTTGTCTTGTTGGCGGCGCGAGCCAAGCATTGTCTTGGTACAATAGGATGCCACTTCTTGGTCGTTTTTTCCAAACTTTTTCAAAGACTCTGGGCAAACAAATGGTGGTGTACCACTCAGCATTAATTGTCTTTTGTTCTTTAAGTGGGATCCTGCAAACTTCAACTTGTGATAAAAAAAAAAATTAAAATTAATGATTGAGTTTCTTATGTTTAAAAAAATATAGCATTCGAAATTCAAACATTTATGAGCGGCCAGGAGCGCAGAACTTTCAATCATGTTTGTGAAGCACTATTTATTTAGGTTAATTTTATTGTAATTTAATAATTACTGATATTACTTAAAACAAACATAAAAATGAATAATACAATCTTGCAATAAGTAGATCTCAACTAGCAAGAAACAAATAAAAAATGAGAATAGAAATTAAAGGGGCAATGTAACAATAAATCACAGTTGTCATTCAATATGATGTTTAAACGGATATCACAATCAGTGTAATCCGACTCGAAAACGAAAACAAAACAATGACCCTATTCAATGGGCCAATGAAAAGGGATTTGAGTTCTACCCAAAAAAAAAAATATCCACAGCGAAATCAAATTACTTTCCATCCGGGATTAAATAAAATGTTAACAGATGATTTTAAAGAATCACCCCTTGAAAACCAAAAACAGCACTTTATCAACGCTAACCAGAGGTATTTTTTGATTGAAAGGTCTTGTCTTAGGGATTTTAAGAAAATAAATATATTAATTGCAGTGAAACTTCTTTGGAATCGTTGTGATTTGAAATTTGATGACAAGAAACTCACACTAAAAAGAGACAAACATTCATAAATAGCATTTAGCCTGCGAGAGAACGAGATAGAATACAAGTATACAGTGTTTCCTGCAATCTTTGAAAAGAGAAAAACATATTCATAAATACGATTTAGCCTGCGAGAGAATGAAATAGAATACAAGTATACTGTGTTTCCAACAATCGTCTTTGCGCCTGCATACTAATAAGCCTTCAGAAAATGCGTCAACGTCATCGTGGTGTCGTTTTTGACATCCATTAAGCCTGGCATTGTCAACATTGCGGAATCAAATTTAGAATAGGTAAAAATTTGTAGCTTTTTGTTGTTAATTTGTTACAGCAAACGTTATTTTGTTGCCATAGCCAAATAAGGCAATGCCAGCTCATGATTAAGTTGGCACATAAATTTAAATTTTCGGCACGGAGAGTAAAAGTGACTCATTTAAAATTTACGCTTACGGGCGGTAAAATTTCGTTGAATTTTCAACGAAAATTTTTTTTCATTATTGGAACCGGGCATTATTACACTAAAGTTAATAATATATAATCTTACGTGCTGCAGTTCGGTAACTTACATAACAGTAAATAATGTTTTAAATACCGTCTCTCCCAGTAGGTACGTACCGTAAAAAAAAAAACAAAAGGTACGTACCGTAAAAGTTAAAGCGACTTCATACTTACAAACTTGATATAATAGGTACTTGGTACACTAAGTACATACTAGTCTGTTTGAAGTCGGAACCAAGCCAAATAGGTACTTGATAGATGAGCTAGCATGGTGGTTGCGAGGGGTTTCAGGCTGAGCAAAACAAGCCAAACGGGCAGACTAAGATATTAATTTTGAATGCTTTATGACGTCGGTGATAAATTTGCATATTTTGACTATTGCACATAATCTACTATTGCAAATTTATCAGACCAACGTCATTTATTCGTATATATATTTCAATATAATTATATTCAGTTTTTAATTAAGCTGTTTATATCCCTAAATATTGCTTGTTGTAAGTACATATTGCTTTTTGCGTTTCGGGCTTGGTACCAAGTTCAAACAGACTAGTTGGTACCTAGTAGTGATGTAACAAATATTCGCGTCGCATATTTTTTGCCATTCGCTTTTAATTCGTATTCGCAAAAAAGATGCGAATGTTTGGCGAATGTGTTTGACAAACGAAAAAGAAATCATTGGTAATACATCTGCTAATATTTATATTTTTTGAGTGTACCTACTTAAACGTATAGTATAAAGTATTTTTTATTTAACTTAAAACGACAGGTTTACTATTTTGAACTAAAAATAGTTATTTTTTTTTTGTTATATTAGAATATAATCGAACTGTCTTGATATATAGGTTTACTAAATTGAAGACACTTTTACTTTTGTTCTTGTTACTTTTATTAAAATATTAACTAAACAAAAAAAAATAGTTTCATAACAATATCTTGTATAGAAAAGGACTTAAAAGGCCTAATCAAATTAATAATATCTAATAAAGTTAATTACATATACACTCAGAGCCACAATTAACCGGCCACCTATACCATGTTGATTCCTTCAAAACTCCTTATAATTGAATTGTTTTTGTTATAATACTAAATTAAGTGAACCGGTTACAAGAATTATCAAACAGGGGTCAGATATAAAATTGTTTATTTAAAAATATGTGAAATTACAGTTTCTTTACAAAAAACAATGACAAAAATATTGATTTTAAGGAAAATCTGCAATTTAATTGTCACATTAATAATGGATATTTCCTCTCCAGGAATAAATAACTACTTGTAATCGATTTGAAAGCCCGTCCATTATGTGTTGAATCTCGCTTAGGCTAATATTCTATCACTTCTCAACAGCTGCAGCTTTTAGCTCTCTGATGGTCGTAAGAGCTGGTCTACGGCTTCTGATAATCTTTTTGAGATTGTCAAAGACGTGCTCAATTGGATTCAGGTCAGTACTGATACTGAGAACGATATATCAGTTGGACACTGAATAATTTTCATGATTTTGAGATCGTCGGCGTAGATATAAGGAACAGAAAATAGCAAACATTCCGTGGTGTATCATCGTGCATGAAATCAAAATTTTAGCCAATAAATGGTGTGAATTGACCCACATTTGATTCTACACTTAACTTCTTCCAGATACCTGTGAGCATTAACACTGCCTCTGTCAAAGGCGACTAATATGATGCTCCATACGAGCGTCATAAGAAATGCCGCCCGACCACAGCACATACAGCAAACCTTCCACCACGGCATCTATAGACGCGCTGACGTCCACCAGGACCACGTAAAGCAATTCTTAATTTATCTGATCACTCTTAGCTGCCTTAAATTGATCCGTTGTCCAATTTAAGTGTTCTCTAGAAAACTCAGATCTCGCTCTTTTGTGAGCTCTTGTAAGCTGTAGAACTTGAGTTGATCAAAATGCTCTTAAATCCCTCTCTGCTAACATTTTTCTTATTGTTCCTACACTTACATCTCGTACCTCAAATAAGCAGCGACGAGCTTCAGAACTGTTGTGAACTGATTTCGAAGAACGTTCGAGACGATATAACGGTCATTTCTTTCTTGCTAACTGTCCCTGCTTCTCCAGCTGTGTGCAGTGGCATTTTATTGATGTAAAGGAAACTACGACACCCCAAAAACTTCGTCTTCGCCAGTAAAAAAATTAATCACAACGTTACAAAACAAATTTACTGTTACGCAAAACGGGCGGTTCTTAAACTGTAACTAAACAGTTAGTCTGTTTAGTTTAAAGTTTAAGAACCGCCCATTGTGTTCGACAAAAACGTCAAAAATTAGATAAGATACGAGTATAATTATTTTATTTATTGCAGAACTATCCACTTAAAGAGAAGAGACAATAAGCTGGAAACTCGTATAAACGATTGTATTGGCATTCTAAATGTTGTCTCAAAGGTCTCCTAAAATTTGTGTCCGCGTCGTCATTCAAGGTTATTGTGTTTTTTCAAGAAATATACCTATAAAGATAAACTTAAAACGTTATTAACCTAATCTAAATACAAAATTTTATCCAAATTGTTAAATTTAAATACAGGAATTGCTGAAAGATATTTTAGTGATTTTGTAACTTTATACAAGGTATCATTCACCGGGACCCCCGGTTAACCTTGCATTCTTGTTTTACGCGCGCTCTATTGCAAAAATGATAAAATGCATGATTTTTTTTATTAAAATTTGTTGAGAATTTTATGCTCTACAGTTTTATAACAAATTTCAAAAATTTATATAAATATTTGCAAAAAACTCTTTTTATGAACGTTGACATAGAACATCAGAAAACACGCACAAGAAATTTTATGAGACTTTTGAGACAACATTTAGAATGCCAATATAAAGATTTATATGTGTTTTCAGCTTCTTATCTCTCATTCCTAGGTAAAAAAAAAATATTGATAATTAACCCCACCAGAACAAAAGGCTGCCCGTTAACTGCCAAAAAAAAAACAATTCACTGTGGCGCCACGACCAAGACATTCATATCCATATCATCTCAGAGCATATTGGGATACTCTGTGTGGACATTTACAGTCTCGATGTCACCAAGGCCAAGCTGACATTCTAAAAGCTCAGTGTGCTTAAGCTTAATTCATCCGGGGGCAAAGACTTATATAAATCACAAATCTGTCCTCATATGGAGTACAGCTGTCGTCTCTGGGCGGAAGTACCTGGATACCACCTCGTTGACGATCCTAAACTTACAAGCGATATTAAGGCCGCTAATTATACATTTTTGTTCTACCATTTAAAGATAATGAAATATAAACTTAAATACAAGTTGAGATGTGTATAGCAGTCTAGCTTTACTAAAAACTCTTTCAGTGGTACACTTGTTGGTGGTGGTTGGTGGAGTAACCAAATATTCTCTGGCGATTCTCTCTCTAACCATCCATCACAGAAGTCTTCATTCACAATACAAAAATCTTCACATATTTCATGAATAAAAAATTCAATTTATACCTCGGGTCAATAAAAGCCGATGCGAAATGTCAACCTTCGTACATTTTGATCGCTCTTTAGTTGCAAAGTCAACATTCGCATTCGCGAATACTAGAGACAAATATTGGCATTCGCGAATGTGAAAAATCGACATTCGTTACATCACTAGTACCTAGTGCCTTTATAATGTTACCTATTGTATTAAAAGTGCTACATTTTAGTCTTTTCAGTTAAGTTTATAATTCATTATTTTTCACTTTTCAGTGCCCTTTGCTAAGTACGTTTAACTTTTTTTTAGTTTTTATCCGATGTTCCTTTATAGTATCGTACAAATGCAAAGCTGAAGTAATTGAAATGTAATTACTGAAGACGTGTATGTGTGCTATTTATGGGTATGAGTGTATGTCTAAGCAAAATCCGATTACGTTTGTAATCTCCGAGGTAAATAGAGAGGAACGTGTGCAATGAAAGGATTCAGTAATGTAATAAGCGAAACCTCCAACATATTTCTAAACAAAGACGAAGTTCGGATAGTATAATAATATATATATAACTATATATAAAATTCTTAACGTCCATTTAAACTCAGTCCGACAGCAAATGCCGAAATGTTGTTGATGTAGTAAAACTTGTGTAATAGAAGTATGATGATGAGTTAACGCATAGCTCTACGTTAGAATACTTAAAAACTAGCTAAAGTGGTATTCATAGGTATTAAAAATATACTAACGTGTGTTTTGGAGAACCCAGAAGGTCTAATAAGAGCACTTTGTGAGTGCAGCGCACACTGACCCTACAGATCGCTACGCTTCTTGACAAATGACCTAAACTAGGCCCTGTTGGGCAACAAACTAGTCGGGTTTTCCATACAACCGCCTTTAAAAAGGAAATTCCCTTGAAAAACAAAGTAACATGTTCATAATTGTTGTAAAGTAGCCTGTAGCTTTTAAGTGGTTCACATAAATGTCTCTGAATCAGACAGTTAATGGTTACATGTTCCAAGAAAAGGCTCGTAGTTACAGGAGAATATTATAACATAACAAGCAGTACTTGTAGTCTCAAATATCCACTCAACCATCAAGTAGACAAAGCAGCCAAGACTCAGGTACATCGCGACACGACCCATATCAATATAAAATTACTCATGCGGCTGGACGTTCTCAAATGTCAGCACACAACTTGACATTTACTTGATCACGATCGAAGTTAATATTTATTACGTTATAAAGTTGGTCCAATAATTATGTATTTAGAAAGGAGGATTAATGATCTTGTTTAGATTTTGTTTCTGTGTTAACTATGCTATAGTTGAGAGGTTTAGACAAAATCAAGTTCATATGTTCAAAAGGTTACTGAAGTTGAAATAAATCAGGTACCAATCCTACTATATTATAAACGTAAAAGTTTGTGAGAATGGATGTATGGATGTTTGTTACTCTTTCACGCCAAAACAACTGAACCGATTGCAATGAAACTTGGTATGTAGATAGCTGGAGACCTGGATTAACATATATGCTACTTTTTATCCCGATATTCCCACGGGATCGGGACTTACGAGGGTAAAATCGCGGGGCGCTGCTAGTAATATATAAATTAGTATCGGATAAATTTTGATTGTGTTAGAACATTATCTGAATATAAAAACGTGCATGGTAAACGGCAATAGACTGTACCCTTATTATGTGGGAGCAAAATATGTCTGAAAGTAGGTGTACCTACTTCGCCAGCTCTGGTACGTAAATATCTTATAATAAAAAAAACTAAAAGCTTTGGCTAACAAATATCAACGTCATTCTTCGTTGTTTATAATAGTTTAAACTTATAATTATTGGCAGTTCCCGATAAGTTTAAAATTCAGTTTGACTAACATATTTTATGAATGAAGTGAACTTAAACTCAACTTAATCGTGCAAACTTATAAAACGAGTCATGTCATTAATTTTGACATCAAAAGCATCTAATCACAACGCAAACATGTTCAAACTTGGCAAGTGTCAAAGTTTGACAAGTTATGCTCAAAGTAGCTTCAGGGACTTTCAAAGACGACAATAGCCTGTATGTATATTTAGTGATATGTGGTGTATATTAACATTCAGTTTCATTAGATATTCGATTGTCACATTTGAGTAATTGAGTTTCATAGATAATAAAGTGAATAAGTTGTCAGGACAGTTTGAGACCTCTTAGACATTATCTTTTAAAAAACCTAAATTGTTTTAGGCGTCTTCTAGTAATCGGTGAACATACATAAAAAAAAAGATTCCGACGAATTAAAAACCTCCTTTTTTTATGGTATAGGGGCAAACGAGCAGACGGGTCACCTGATGGTAAATGACTACCGCCGCCCATGGACACCTGTAACTCAAGAGTCACAAGTGCTTTGCCGCTCTTTAAGGTGGGAATAGGGGAAGAGGGGGAAGACGGGAGAGGGGGATTAGAGGGGAGGAGAGGGGGAGAAGGGGTAGGACGGGAATAAGGGAGAGACGTACATCCTTTTTTGAAGTCGGTTTAAAATAAATATTGCCCTTCTTAACTAAACTTAGAACTCAATTTAAACCTACTAGAAGTAGGTTTATCTAAACTAAGCAAAAATAATCTATCTAAAAAACTCAAATTCAGGTTGTGGATGGGATCATTTTTGCTTAAATCGGTCTAATTGTCGTATCGAAATGAAACTTGGTATGGATATGAACCTCGGATGGACAATACTATATATAGCATCATGGAGCTGATCTGATGGTGGGGCCAAAAGGTGTATACTGGAACTCTTCAGCGACCTTTACCCTACAAAAATTGATCACACTAATGGTGTCGTTGGTCTTAAACTCTATCCTGTCTCTAATAGAGAGGGGATCTACTTCGGGCAAATACCTCGCCAGCGGACAAAACAGTAAACACTACGCTAGTACTACGGGTTGAGAGTCGAAGTACTAATCATTAAGGTCTAGTTCGATCAGGCATCTCCCATGCCCTACCCTGATCTTAGGGCACAAAACAGGGACCACGTAAAAGTTGGAAGTCTCAAACAAACAGGTTGTTTTTCTTGTAAAAATGTTTAACAGCAGAATTGTTTCCTGGCCATGCCGCGTGTTGCTGCAGCGCTCTTGCCGCTCAATGTTTGGACGCACCTTTATGAATAATATATCGCTGAAGGAAAAAGATAGTTCAGAATGCATCTTTTTAACGGTAACTTACTTCATTTATATATAAAAAAATCGTTTCACGTTGTTTGACTAAGATGAGCTCCTAAAGAACCGATTTTAATGAAATTTTGTGCACTTAGTGCAGATTGAGATGAGTACAACTTGAGAGATAGGATAGTTTTTATCTGAATTGATAGTCAGAATATTTTTTTATTGCAAATTACTTTGCCACAGCAACGCGTGGCCGGGTAACTAGTATTTTAGTAGTTTTAGAAATAAAAAATTGAAGGCCTACAGTGCGATATTGCGATTATTACAGGAGAAAACATTTGTGGATTTATTAGATTAACACATGAAAGAATTTTCCGTATACAGTCAGTGAATGAAATGGAATTAGGTTTAGGTATTTAGCGTTACTGTCGCATGTCGTCCGAATAGTAAATGATTTAGCTTCCTATTAATATATCATAATAATGACAGGCTTTATCGCCAAAAAAAAAAGAATATTAGCAATATTATTTGGTAAAATACGAAAACAGTGGCAAAATAAATAATTATGTGATATATTGAATATAATTGAATGGTTATGGAACAATCTGGAAGGTCAGAAACTACATTTATATTACTTACTAGTTTCGCAATGCTGTAAGTACCTACAGTCAGCGAGAGAAAACAAGGCTTTAAAAAGTTACGAGTAGTCTTTATTAACAACCTACAATGTTATTGTTATGTATCTTTATGTATATGCAAGCTCAAATGTAATCTATAAATTATTAGTTTGATTCAAAAGATATGTTCTAACATTCATATTTATCTTGCCTCTTCTTAATAATGATGATTTAAAGTATATGCTTTGCAAAACGTATAATATTTCATTCACTTAATCAATAATTAATTATTTATTAAACATTAATAATAGGAATATAATTATTATATAACACCAGCAGCGCATAGCGATTTCACCCGCGTAAGTCCCCATCCCGTGGGAATATCGGGATAAAAAGTAGCCTATATGTTAATTATGTTAATCCAGGTCTCCAGGTATCTGACATACCAAGTTTCATTGCAATCGGTTCAGTAGTTTAGGCGTGAAAGCGTAACAAACATCCATACATCCACACATCCATACATCCATACATCCTCACAAACTTTCACGTTTATAATATTAGTATGATTTATTTACGTTTTGGACGCCACGGTCGGCTATAGCTGACTGTCGATACTGTCTTGGAATCCCTTTGATGTCTGTAGGTATTTCAGGTGAATTTTGGCTTGACATGGGCGACATGCCGATGCATTAACGCTCTGGCGGTCAAAGGGTTAATGTTATATGAAGTTCGAGAAGCCGGACAGCAGAGCTTTTGACCATAATCTATCGTATCATGCATTTGTCCATGTATAACAAAGACAGTGAACGAATCTATAGCCGGTGTGTTGATTAGAATAGAGTTTGATACATCAAGTAAACCCCCCCCCCCCGCCACATTTGTGCGAATCTGTTCAAATGTATTATTAATATTTTTAAATAAATTTTTAGTAATAGTGTATGTCCACCTATAACAACTAGACAAAAATCATACCTTATCTTAGCTTACTCGTAAAGGCGGCCGTTTGTGAGGATGGATGGATATTTGTTTCTCTTTCACGCAAAAACGGCTGAACGGATCTGGATGAAGTTTGACACAGAGATAGATTATAGTCTGGTATAGCACATAGGCTACTTTTTATACCGGAAAATGTACAGTTCTCGTGGGATAGATTTCACTAAAACTTCCACGCGAACGAAGTCGCAAGCAACAGCTGGTTTTATAAATGCGAAAGTGAGTTGTAACATTTATCCCAAGCAAAGCAGCGGCGGTAAAGCTAGTTATTAATAACAAAGCCAGGGTAAACTGTTTCCAATTATTTTTCTTAATGATACACTGAAGCTCGTCAATAGTTACTAAACAAACAAAAGAAAACCGGTTGATTAGTTATCGGAAAAAATATTGAGCTGGTTTTTCTTTTTATGTGTGTGAAATGTGTGGCTAACGGTGAAATGGTATGTCGGAATCTGTCCGACAAATGCCCGGTTCCTATAATCAAGAACGATTCGTTTTGTTTACGGGCGGTAAAATTTCGTTGAATTTTCAAGTTAAAAATTCAACCGCCCGAAGCAAAACGAATCGTTTCTTGATTATAGGAACCGGGCATAAAACCACACGGTGTTCCGTGAGAAGTGGGTCTAATGCAAGGGATCCGGGTATATCTTAAGAAGAAAGCCTCCGAGAACCACCTTTTTATATATTAAATTAAAACTTGTATGAAGTCAAGTAAATATAATCAATTTTAATTTTTTTTTTTTCAAAATAATATAATTTTTCTTTAGTAAGACCATGAAGCGAAAATGGTTTCATTTTTACAAGCAATAAAGTATTGACTATAGGTCTAACTACGTTGCAAACTAATATTTAGTTCGTTAGGTTGAAGAAATTACGTTAAACCGCTATTGCTAATAGACGAACAATTACTTCACAAAGTGAACTTTATGTAACCTGAGTAGGCTTACTAATGGATTGATTTTATACTAGAGACGAGGATATTATACAGTCGATTAAACAAAGCAAAATAACAGTGAGAATCCCAATCTGTCCATAGTTCGTGGAGCGGCTTCAGTCCGTTTCATAATCATCATTTCAGCCAAAGTCTACTGTTGGACATAGGCCTGTCCCTTCTTGTCAGTCACTGCCAAGAAGACCAGTTGGAAACAGCCTGTATCCACCACTGCGATTTTTATAAGGTCATCTGTGCATCATCTGTCATCTTTCCGGTCCACAGTCGCCACTCAAGAACCTTTCAGTCCTATGGGCCATCTGTCCTTCGTACTATGTGCCCTGCAACTTCAATTTGCTATTTCAATAATCTTCGTTCGTCTGCGTATCTCAATTCTGGTTCGATCCCGCAGAGAAACCCCGAGTATAGCCCTATTCATAGCTCGCTGAGCGACTCTGAGCATGTTCGTTAAGCTCATAGTGAGAGACCCCGTTTCAGTACAAATAGAAAGGTTTATAGAGCCTTTAACCGGTATTTGTTGGTAGCAGTATCTATAACACTAATACACAGGCGAGTTGATTTTGGCAAAGTGTGTGGATCTAACTAGTTAGAAGTCTTGACCTTCTAAACAAGGCAATCGGGCCCAGAAGTAGCCCTTGAATACTCTCTCTGCTGTAGTACTGAGTCACATACCACGGGCAACGCGAGCAGGAAGCATACTAAGCCTAAAGCAGGATTAGGACTATCCTTGTTAGCTATACCTTTTGTCACCTTTTGACTACAAACTGAGAAATAATACCTATAAAAGTATTTATAACCATTCGTACTAGCTGATACTCCAGCAACCTGGATTATTCTCTCTCGAAAGTCGAGACTGAGTATTAGTCATGAATTAATTTATTATGTATTGCTCGAATGCAAAAAATACAGTTCCAAGACAACTGACCTGGTGATTTATGCTTATATTATTTGCAGATTTTTACATTATTACCGTTCAAAACTTAAGAAAATATTTTAGCAGAAAAATAAACTTGTTTATTCCGGAAACGACAATCTTCAGTCAAAAGCTCGTCTTCCTAAATTAATGACGAAGTGCACAACAAAATGAACATCAATCTAATTAAAAATGTGAGTACCTCACTATTTTGACGTGTTTACTAAGACATCATCAATCTATATCACGTTATTTTAACGACCTACCTACACAGTACTTAGTTAAAACGCCATTATCTCTTGACGTCACAGTTTTTATATAATCACGTAAAGATACTTGATCTCCCATACACATTATGTATTTCAGATTTATAGAGCATTTGTTATGTTTTACGTATGATAAAAGAAAACTGACCCTTTTAGAATTTCAAATAAAAAAATATTCACCAAACCATATTTGGTTTGGTGAGAGCCTTTTTCTTATTAGAAAAAGGCTCAATAAAGAACATGAAAGAAAAGTTGACGTTTAAGTTACAGAGTTTAGATTAAGTGATGTTAAAGCTTATTAAAATGGTATAGGAACTAGCTTGGTGGGATGGTGCCAAATCGGAAAGAACCTTGAAAATTCGAGGATGGAAAACCGAAAGCCACAAATAAACAGGACTATTTAGTACTGTTGTTGTTTCCGCTAAGCGCCAGAGTACCTTTGAGTGGTGGTAGGCACTTTTGTCTAAAGGTACCGGTAACAGAACACAATCTGGCAGGCCATAATCCAGTGTAGGTAGTTAGTATAAAAAATAAACAATTTTTGTGTTACAACGGAATAATACAGATGGATACTTCAAACATTCCTTTAACAAAAGAAAAACCGTAAAAGTGCGAGTCCGACTCGCAGATCTAGGGTTCCATAAGCAAAAAAAAATTGTATGTAGATATAACGTCCTTTTCGAGAATCAATTCTTGAAGATATTTGCCCGTCTTTTCCGAAAAATGTACATAACTATTTTTGTGTGTGATTTAACAACAAATTAACTTAACTTTTCCATCACTTGTGCTGTCAGACCTTGTTTCTTACCAAATTTCATGATTCTAGGTCAATGGGAAGTACCCTATAGGTTTTAATTTACCTGCGAAATGTTCAAATTTGTTAAAATCTAAGGCTTAAGTGGCCATATCTTTTCATTGCGTTGACTTTGAAGCTTGATTTTTTTTTGGAACGGAACCCTCAAAAAGAAGTGAGGAAGTCACAATACTACTAATTCTTTACAAAGGAAGTAAAGATACTTTTCACAGACGATTCCTATGAGGAAGTGAGACACTAAAAATAGAACGTCATCTAAAACAGTTGTACTCACGGAATACCGTCCGGACTTTATCCGCTCAAAACATCCGGCTGACTTAACGACCCTATTCAGACAGACGATTGTGACGACACACAGCACCGATTTGATCCCGTCAACAGTTATATGAAATAGCAATTCCAACATTGAAAAATTATCGCTTGTTCAATGGGTTCTGAAAACCAAAACGGTCGCATACTTATTCCGCAGTTTAAAATAACTGCGAAGAAGAAAACTTCTCTCTTAAATTATGACAGCAAGAAACGTTTCAAACCAGAAGTATTATTAAGTCATTCACAATGATGGTGAAAGTAATAGCAATCTTGTGCTATTAAGTATTGCCTAACTTTTTACAGCGTTTACTCTTGCACGCAGTCTCTAGGATTGTGTGCTAGTGACTGTGTGTCCAAATGGGTAGAGTGCAATTTTTACCTCATTTTCATCATCTTCATCTGAATTCTACGATCCATTATTCAAAGTAAAGAGACCTCTTTTAAACTAAAAAGCGACCGAGAATTTTAATACCGCAATATGTACTGGTAAATATACTAACTATAGATCGCTAGGTGGTCGATTCGACCATTATTCATTTTCCGTTTGTTTTATTGGCCAGATTAACTTGAACTTTTATTGTATAAACTGACGTACCATAACAGGTCAACATGTATACTGGACAGGTGTAGCTAGATGTAACCAATTTCGAATTCGAATATTTTCTTCAAATTTAACCGCACCAACTTTAAGTATAACCAATTCCATTAAAAAATGATTATTGAAACAAGTTAACAATGGGCGAAGGTACAGCATAACATACACAGAAAAACATTTGTCTAATATTATAAACCTCCTCTTTTTTAAGTCGATGTTAAGTATTAAAAAAATATTTGATTTTTATTTCCTTTTGCTTTTCAGAGGATCGGTTTGCAATTTATCTAAGTTACAATAATGTCACCTACTCATCACCCTTTACAAAATGATGCTTTTCCCTATACAGGGACGTTAGTTATTGAGGAGTTCTACTGGTACTTCACCATCAACTTCATCTTATGCATTGCGACGAGCATAAATTGTTTGGCAAACACATGAGAGTAATGGAATCGCATCCCGTGATATATTTATTATTAGTAGATCTGGTGGCCCTCTGTGATCTTAATCCTCAATTTCACGTGGCCATCTCTGATCTCCATCCTCAATTCCACTTCACCAAATGGTGCTTTCCGGGTGCAAACGCACGAGTTACTATAATAAACCCAAATTGCTAGGTGTGCCTATCAAATTTGAATAGTTCCATCTATTTCACCAGGATCCTATCATCAGATCCTGAGCTGATTTACACTGGGCAAGTATACCTTTTCAAACAAAGTTTTTGCATATCGGTAAAGCTATCTTCAAGATAGATTACTTGAATCGGGCAACATAGATTAAAAAAAAAAAAAGGATTCGGTTAACTAACTTCAACCGTCTCTAAAATTGAGCGTTTCGTAGGAATGCATTTTGTATTTTAGAGCGATTATTGTACGCTTATACTTAACATTAAGCTTTTATGAAATGATTATGTGTTTTAAATACATTCTAAAATATTAATACAAACTACCTTTTAGATATATATCTAATCTGTGGTGCAAAACAATTAAGTGTCTCTTAATTACCTTTATTTTGTATGATTGTACTCGAAATCGAATATAAACGAAACGTCCTTTCGCAATGTGAAAATTCGTACCAGGAATACCTAAGATTCATTCAAATACGTTGGTATTAAAAATGGCGTCTGAAAGATGACACAGTACCGATCCGTCGCCTACGATACTTCAACTAATGTTTCCTTTTGAGTCATACAAAATTACTTGAGACAGTCATACTATACAGGATATATGTACATCAATCGTCACTTCAAAAGAGAGATTTGTAAATTTGTTAAAATTTATCTGTGATATTTCAAGCTACCCTAATAATAGAAACCTCAAATATCTAGTTGCTAGCTCAGAATTTGTAAAACTTGATTTAATGAAATTCCCGTTACATGTACATGCAAAACGTGTATGAGCAAAATTTAGTACAAAATTGTGTCATAACTTTTATAAATGTGGGAGTTAACCTTGGTTAGTTGCGTGCGAAATATGAATTTTGAACACCATGACAGTGAGAAATTATATCGTATAGAAATATAACACATAAATAATTGTATTGCACTGTCCATTCTATAACATCCATTCCATATGATACGACCTGATTGTAAGCAGTGAAGACTGATTAAGAAAGACCCTCGCATGTTTGAGGGTTAACCACCGCCAGCGCTAAAAAATCCCATACTGTGGTATCGTTAAGAAACCTCAAACAATTTTTCCATTGGAAGGCAATGGAATCGCGCGATATAATTTAACCAAATTTTCTTATTTTAAAGAGAGGGCCCACATAGGATTGAGACTTGCATTATGTATGCGCGCGGGAGAGCGCACGCAAGTTATCGAGTCCAATGCAGTTGAATATATTTACACTAACTATTTCGAGCCATTTTCAGACCCCTCTACATCTGTTGAAATGAAATTGGGTATACGCCGTGAGCGCCTTATTACTACACCATATGATACATTTTAAAACTACAACTTTAACAATTTATGTAAAATTTACGTCTGAAAATCATAATATTTGTGGTGACTGTCTAACTGACAGATCATTAAAAACATTTTCTTCCTCTCTAGGTCTTTTTGGTTTATCAAAAGGTTATAGGATATATCTTAAAATCCGCAAGTTGGGTCGAGTTATCTCTATCATTATCACGCGAACTAGCGAGCGGAGCAAGCCGCGTTCCGCCGTTGCAAGAAAGATAAATGCGAATGTAAAGCCAAGTTCTTTGTCATTAATATTTTTTTTTTTTAAGTATGACCGACTTCAATGTGCTTTTTAGTTTAAAGTAGATGTATTTTGTTTAAATTTAATATGGGTACGCCAACTAAACGCACTGCTCCAATGAGACAGCGATGTTTCGGAGCAAACGAAAACATCATCAACGTATACAATTTTTAGATATTTGTTGATTTTTAAGAAACCGCTCGACTGATTTCGATAAAATTTAAATGGAACCACCTGGGAAGTAGACCCTTTCCAACAAAAAAATATTTTTTTAAATTGGTTCAGACGTGTTCGAATAATAGGTGAACATACATAAAAAAAAAGATTCTAACGAATTGAGAACCTCCTCCTTTTTGGAAGTTGGTTAAAAAAAGAAAATAAATCTGAATATAGCGTCAAGTTCATCTCGTGAATGGTTTAATGGATAAGTTAAAGAGTTTTTGTGAGTCTTGGTATGATAATAGTTATGCAACAATAAACTGTTCAAATTCATTTTAAACCATTCACAAGATTTTACATTGTAACATGGATGTACTCGGTGCAAAATTCTGCTTTATTTTCTTTTTTTAGTGACAAAGAACTTGCCCTTACACTCAAATGTTTTTGATCAACTTTTAGTTAACGAATTCAGATGAGATTATGCAGCAGCATTTGTGTTAAATTATTATTATAAAAGAGGTGCTAATGTTCTACGTCAAGCTCGAACAATACCCACACCCACTGACCTCAACTCGGAAGGACTATTATATAAAAGAAGTACCTATAAGTTAAAACTTTCAAGGGAAATTAGGCGTTATATAATTAATGTTACTTTTTTTCATTTTAAGGGCATTAAAATGAGTTTTAATTATGACATCCGTAGTCAAGCAAGCGGACAGGCCGTTTTGTGCAAATTATTGATATTAGCACAACTACGATGTTACAATAAAAGTGAGGTGGTTCAAATGGGGTCAAATAAAATTGTTTTCATTATAAATAATGTAAATTTTATGTGTCCTACTTCAAATAACGAAATGTACACGGAACTAGAAATACGATTTTAATACCAATTTGGTGGTCTGAATGATGTTTTAATATATAATCGTTAGAAAATGAATGAAAACTACTCATATTGAATTAAATCAACTTGTTACAAAACATGAAGTAACAACAGAGCCAGGTTTATTCCTTATTATTCATTATTTTTATATGATTTAAACCTAGTTAACTTTAAGTGCGACTCTGACTTGCACACCAGGGTTCCGTAAGCAAAGAAAATTACATGTAGATAGTACCTCCATCTCAGGAATCAATTCTCGAAGATTTTTGTTCCGAATGACAAACTTAACTTTGCGGTTGCGATGTACTGTTGACAGTACATACAGTACATGTTGACAAAGTCAACTTTACAACCGCAAAATATAAGTTTGTTATCCCAAAAACTATTTCTTAAATGTGATATAAACAATAAATTAACGACTTTCGGATATTTGCCTTTACTTGTGATATCAGACCTTGCTTCTTATTAAATTTCATGATTCTAGGTCAATAGGAAGCATAGGTTTTGATTTACCTGCGAAATCTTCAAATTTAGTCGAATCTAAGGCTTAAATGGCCATATCTTTTGATTGCGTTGACTTAGAACCTTAATTTTTATACAGCTTCAAGGGACCGCAGACTTATGTATTTGGTATTAATTTCAACTTATCTCTCATCTCTGAATTTGGGTTCCGAATATTTAGTAAGAATATTTAGTAGTAAGTATATTTAGTAGTAAGTATATTTAGTAGTTTGTAAAAAAAGAAAAGAAAATGCATAGATTTTTGTATCTCAAAACCAGGTTATTTGCAAAAAAACTGCTTTTAGATTTAGCCTCCCGTCACAACAGAGAAATTCCTTTTTTAATTTTAATTTATTTTAGTATCAGTAGACAATTCACTTACTCAGGCAGAGTATTAAGTCCAAACAGATGTAAGCATCGGGAAAATGGAACATTGGAGAATTGACACTAACTACTTCTGCGTATTTGACCTACGGACGGATGTACATGCCAGACATTCCTGTCTGAACATCCCGTCACTCTGGTACATCCATGTTTTCAACGCACGACTTCTATACAACCTTGAGAATTGTATTACAATGTTTAATACAACACTGTAATGGCAATTTGAAATGGCAGAGTGATCCTAATTAACAAAACGACTTCAATTATTGCGTTTATAAATTTTTCAATAGTCTGTATTCTGGTTTTTCATATTATAAGTACTTTCTTATTGTACGTTCGAATATTATTCCGAGAAACAAGAGCAAAACATAACTTCTTTTCAGGACAAGAGTCACGCACGTCCAATGAAAAATAACTGCTATCTTGAATACAAAACATTCTACAGTTTAAAAGCTAATGAACTTTTGATATTTTTATATTTCCATTTATTCATTGTGGACCGGTTGCGCGTTATTATTACCTTTATACTTTCAAGCGCTTTCCCCTTGGTGGCTACAAAAGGTGTGCAAATACCACCTGTCATCCTGTTTCCTTAATGACTTTTGCAAACTAAGGGCAACTAGCTATTTAATGTACAGCGCAATATTGAGGAAATCGGAGACGTAGAGTAATATCAATTTCCTTGTATTTTCCTTATTTGATGGGCTGTGACGAACGGAAATGCAAGTGATTACGGCAGTCGAATATAAATGGATCACCTTCTTTTGCGGTTCCGAAGACGAACAAGTAACATAATTTAAAGCCTGTGGATATTTGAAACTGGCAACGAATCGGATTCTGAATTTTTAGCAAATTAAGTAAGGCTAATTCTTTACATTTGTTTCAATAGGTATATGTTACCGTCAGAGTGTGGAGAAAGCAAACTGGCAAACACATTCAAAAGTATTTAAAATACTAGTTTTCAAACAAGAGCTACCTACATAATTTTATATAACATACCCGCGGAGCTTAATAATAAATTCATCAACTCCAGGCATCTCAATTCATATTTCACAAGTAAAAAAGAAATTTTAATTACTTTAACTTTAAGATTCTTCGTCGTTCCATCTCGAAGTTGCCTCCCGGATCCCGCATGTCGTATTCACTTCGTCAGTCTCCGTATACACAATTACATTTACGGTACACATGTGATTCAGAAAACATAATTAAATACACTTGAAAGTACCTAAAAGCTAAACCTCACTCTTAAATTTAATTTCAAGTGTAATAAGCTTTGGTGGTGTGTTCCCCGAGTCCTGGGAAATTATTTGCTTTCTAACTTTATTTTGGTGTAGGTACATTTTTGCTGGTGAATTTAATAACACAACGGAGAAAAGTTTTGTTCATTTGTTGTTGCTGGGGTAAACTCGTACGGTAACATCAAAACAAGGTACCTTTGTAAACAAAACAAATGAAAATGTAGGAGAGAAAAGTAATTGGACGACGAATTCGCATAAATTAATATTAACCAGTTGAAAAGGTTGAGAATGTAATCCAACTATCGTAAATGTCATAATATTTTATTATAGTATTTTGTATTAATAGGTATCTCAAAGGAATCATGTTCATTTTAAAGTTATCAAAATATATTCTCAAATGACTATCTAGGCCTGAGCAGATTAATTTCAAATTCTCATTTAGATGTAGTAACTGAGGAGGTAGTTTACAAAACCACTTTCGAAGAACGTCATAAACAACTTTGAACATCTGTCTGAATTAAAAAGATCATTATAATATGATATCGCGTTCTTAACTCTCCCTGTAGCATCTGCGTCACTAATGTATAATTAAAAAAAAAACCCTTTCTTTCGTACAGGCCAATTGCGCTGAACTGAAGCTACTTTTGATACTTTGTAAATCTAATGAATGGACGTTATTATTTCGATGGTATGGTTCTTGCTCTCAATCGCTCAACCACTCTTTCGACGAAAGGAGTGGTTTGAAACTGTAACGTATTTTGGCTTTCTACATAAGCATAATTTATTACATCTCTAGTGAGAGGTGTCCGACACCGCGAGGGGATAAGTTATAAAATAGAGTCCATGTTGTCTCTTCAGCGAATCTGACGATAACCAATAATACGCTTCACGCCGAAGATAGCACGTACGTTGTCATGCATTTCCAAAACCATTTAGCATAAACATTTCAGAATTGCCGTCTCCAATAATATATTATCCAAACAATCGATTCATGTAAACTAACAGTTGTGTCAGTGAATTGGAAACGACGCGGTCAGATGAATTCGAACAGTAATTACATTTTAACTGTTTCCTCATAGGTTATGTGAACATTATTCAATTGTTATGGGACATTGCAGTTAAAACAAGTGTGTTTAGCATTGTTTACAACGATTAGTTTTTATATGTTTTATAAAGTACTCCAACCCGGTCCTTATTTGTATTGAACTAAATAGGCAGTAGGTGGCAGACCTCAGAAAGGTATACATTTTTTGCTGTAAGTTTTGTACCGAGGATGGGTATTTTTAGGTGGGTCAAACCATACATGCGATATAGCTCCACCTGACTGACCATCTACTTGAATGGCCCGTAATATGTCCTCTACATCTTTGCTTGCTATAATATATTTCGGTTGAATTACGATAAATGGCTCCTTACATCGCCATAACCATAAACGACTAATCCGATATGAAAGCGTGGTCTCAAGGAACCTAGTTAGAGACAGTAGAGTCCTGGTTGAGCGCTGTCAACGCAACGGTTCGAGTAGGTGGCGCTGTCAAAATCAAGTGTTAAATTTTCCTAAAAAATTAAAAACTAGAAAAAAAGGTTTTTTACTTACTAAAGGTTAATTACTTAATGTTTTAAAATTTAACTTACGACAGACTATTCCTATTCATTTTGAGATGGCTTACTGAGATCCCTGGTAGAATTAAATATACCTATTAGCATTAAATCCGTCCTCAAGCAATATTTTACTTGAAGTTAAGGAAATCCATATAATACTGTAGAAACATACGCGTATAAAGGAAATAATAGAATATAATAACATTAGTGCTCAACATTCCAATGTTCATGAGGCTATAATATAAGAGCAAAACCTGACGTAGGTAACTAACTTTTGCCCGCGGTTTAGCCCGCGTGAGCCTCGTTTACCACAGCAAAGAGTATCCTATGTGTTAATTTAGATCGTAGACTATATGTATGCCAAATTTCGTCCAAACCCGTTCAGCCATTTTTGCTTGAAAAGGAACAAGCATCCATTCATCCTTTCTAAAATAATCGAGGACCTAGAAAAGACACAAGTTGCTTTGCAAGTACTTATTAGAGTCTAGAATATTTGTGATTAAGTAATTGTAAAATACTTTTGTAACGGTTACTTAAGTAAAAAAAATATAGTTTATTTTTATTTATTTATTTACATCCAACACTTACATCTATTATTACAGGCTTAGCCTAATGCAATGCATATTGGACACATTGTAAACAAGAATCTATGAAACTATAAACAAATGTTCCTGATCTCAACCTGACGCTAACATTTGTCGATACCATCCCTAAATCCCAAGAGTGTAGTACATGACGATACATTATCCAGGGGATCGATATTAACGCTCACCTGTGCACTTTTCAATTTGTAACGATCAGAAACACGGCTACCGCATGGCTTAGGGTTCCCTTGGGGCGCAAGAGATACATGACCATGATTATTGCAGAGTTAAGGGATTACTAAATATTTATGTGCTTATAATAATATCTCTATGAATATAGCATAGGAAAGTAGGATTGCATGGTTCAAGCAAAAATCAATGGCTTAATTATCAAACTTCGTATCTCCATTTGCTCAAGTTTTACAGGGGGAAGAAAAAACTATTTTATTAAACACTTAACTAACTATAAAACATAGACTTAGTACAGTTTTAGTTCAAATATTAATTGTGCGTGTAATTGTTTGTTGTAATTATGATTTATTATCTGATAACATAATTAAATAAAGGGACTTACGCGTGTATACTTCTCAAACATGAGTAATGGACTCATGAAGTAAATAATTTTTTTGTAAATAGAAAAAAAAACTTAAAACAAGTAGGAAATACGAGTGATTCCATCGTGTTTGTTATGGCATTTTACACTAGATGTCATCGAAAATTTTGGTTTTACGAAGTTTGATGCCATCGAAATATTGTTCAATAGGTTTTAAATTGAATCAGTTATTATTTTAAGAGTAATTCTTAAAAGTCTTGGTTACATTACCAAATTTATAAAATACAAATACCTGATAAATACCTAAAAACGTTTATAAATTGAATAAAACATTTAAATCACAATAAAAAAATCACCTCATAATAACGTCATAGATTAGATTACAGTACATCCGGCAATATCAGCTATCAAAATCGATATACGCAGGCAATCATACTTATAGCTACGATAAGATTCAGAAAGGAAATTGCGCGATTATCAGCCGGTTATTATAAATTACATGTTTACTCAAATTTGTAATAATAATGGATTAGGTAATCTCCAGCAGGAAAGGCGCAGCGGAATTAGTTAGTATTTTCTTTACGAGGCTCTTCTCTTACTTCGAAATTATAGAGGCAGCGGCAAATAGGCTCTCACAGTCCTTAAGAGAGGTTGACCAGAATAGAAATGTTCGTTATGGCTGCCTGCTTGCTTTTTCACTAGGATGGACTATTTTAGATTTGACCCAACTGAATGTGATTTACACAGATGAAGCAAGGAGAAGATTGGACGGAGATAAAATATAGTATTGTACTGTGGTGCAACAGCCGTACGAAACTATATTTTATTGTCATCCTGATTACAAGAAATCTACCTAAATAATGCCACCACGAAGTGAATAAGCCCCTTTAAGCCGCTATATCTTTTACTTGCAAGGTAAATAGGTATAACTCGTGATAGGTATGTGACGCCCTTATCATATTCTTTAGTCGTTAATAAAATGTTTCAGTGCAAAGACTAAAAGCACTTGACTTTGCTAGTACAACTTGTATGGGCCATCGTGATACTATCACAATGCAGACTGACATGACAAACTGATGTTAATCGCGATATCTTTTATTTAAACAATAAATAACATAAGTAGTTCTTCCGGTATTTAATTACACATGCATAATCGAACTGACAAGGCGCGAGCAGAATTAAAATTGTATGTCAAGCCTTTTGTTCTCTCCTGGCATATCGTTGGTAGAATGTGATCTGGATTTTAGGCGAGGATGTGCAGGAGGAGAATTGAAATAGTATTCATATAATCCATGTTTGTGTTTTGCTTCTACTAGAAATTATATCAGCTATAAACTTTGTAGACATCAAAAGAGACTACGCTGTCATATCTCAGAAATATCGGTCTACGCTCGGGAATGACATGTACCTATTGGTGAATTTCAATAAAGAGAATTCTTCCGTCTAATCTTCTCCTTGTAGAAATACTCTCTTTGTAGAAATACTCTACTTGTTCTCCTAAGTTTTTTTTTTTTCTCCTAAATCACATTTAGTCGGTTCAATTCTAACATACTCCATCGTCGTGAAAAAGCAAGCTGGTCCACCTCTTATAAGAACTGAGAGCTTAATTTTGCTTTATACGGCGTCCTGTATAAGGTAGGTACAGTTAAGTATATAAAAATAAAATGGTTTCCGGGCTTTCCGGCTCACGGCTAATTTTCAATAAACCTGATATATTTTCCGTTCCAAATCCGTAGAGCTCCATCTTAACATGTGTGTGTCATTCTTACTACATATGATACTTAGATGGGCTAAGTAGATATTTAATATCATGTGTAGAATAAGAAGAAATGCCAGACGTTAACATGGAGCTCTTCGGATCGACCTCTTCGAATTCGGAATGGCAAATATGGCAGGTTTATTGAAAACTAGTCATTCATATTTATATATTTTTCCAAAATAAAAGCAGCCTAAGTTACTAAGTTATAAGACCAGCTATTTGCCAGGGAAAGCCCGTGATAACACAGAGACAAAAACTAATTTTTGTACCAACTGTAGCTTAAAAAAAACTTATTTTGACATTACAAACAGACACTTTTTCACTTTTTTTATTTGTATTGATTAGCCCGAGAGCCGGCAAGCTCGGTAGCCGTTTAGCATGCTATCTTCAAATGAAGCTACTACGAAAAAACTGTAAAATAGTAAACTAAAGGCACCATCAATTGTAATGTTACGTAGCTTTCATTTCGCGAAACAGGAAAAAGGCTGTTATGTCGAAAAAAATGTCGTCGCCTAGTGAATGCTCTGTATTGATAGCGTCGAAAGTTGTTTTTAAGTCTCTTCCAACCAATTTAACACTTTTCGGATGGTAAATTTATTTTAAGTTGGGATGCAAACTGGTTTCTTGTATTTATTTTTAGGTTTTCACGGCCAATATACATCTGTATTATTCAATACATAATATGTTTAACTGCTAAATTTGCCACGCCAACGTGAACATCCGATTAAATTTAATTATGCGTGACAGCACGTTATTCGCGTTCGCATTGCCGACTCTGTAACTCGCTCTTTTGCTCTTTGACAAAAGCTGCAAAACTATAGGAAAGCATACGCTAGGCAAACGATGGCAAGTAGGTTATTTGAATTATGAGCGTGCACTGGAAAATGTTATTCTACCCAATCAATAATACATGAGCACTGATAACTAAGTCCCATAATTAAATTAATCGCTATCCTTACAGAACACTAGCTAGAAATTATTTTTAGGAAAAGGATGTTTACCATTATAGCAAAAACCAAAAATCTGTTTTCATGCCTTTTTCAAATCAAGTTAGCATGCAAAAACCAGTTACGAAAAATCTTGGAATATTATTTTACTTTTACCGTTGAAGGGAGACAGGTAAATAAACTTTGAAAAGATAAAAATAAAAATCTTTTTAACAAAAAATTAAACCGACGAAAAAAACTAAAAAGCAAAAAATAAATAAACTTTAAGTCTTAAGTATTGACCTTATTTATTGACTTAAAGTTTATTTATTTTTTGCTTTTTAGTTCTTTTCGTCGGTTTAATTTTTTGTTAAAAAGATTTTTATTTCATGATTTTTTGCATCATCAGCTCAGCTACATGGAAGTGATGATTTCTAAACGCAAATACCTGATAAAGTAATGAAAAAGTAAACAGAAACACTATTCGTTCCTACAATTTTCGATTGTTTCTCTCAATTTTATCAGGATCCCATCATCAGATCCTGACTTCCTTGACATGGGACCACCCTTGAGGTATACCCTATCCAACAAAAAAAGAATAATCAAAATCGGTTCATAAATAACGGAGTGAGGGCTGAACATACATAAAAAAAATATATATATATATATATATATACGGTCGAATTGAGAACCTTCTTTTTTTTTCGTCGGTTAATTAAAGGTCGAATGTCGCCAAATAAAACTTTCTTACGAGTATACAACGAAATGGGCAAACATAGACAATGCATAGGGCCTATTTGAAGCTAAGCGGTTACTGATGTCTATAAACACAAAATAACTGGTGCCACACACGCATTGTTAACTATCCGCCTGCTATGTGCAAAAGATTTTACTAACCTGGGTTCGGCGGCTCAGCGACCAATGAAATGGGAATTTCGATTGTTCACACTGCCCTAGTAGTACTATGTCGTTGATGTACAATTATTTAGATTATTCTATTCTATCTATGCACTCTCCCTTCCCTTTTTGGCTTTCGTGTGTAAAATCTAACTAATGTTCGTTATAAACTGATGTTCGTTACTCTTTCACGGATCTCAATGAAATGAGACACAGAGATAGATTATAGTCTGGAATAGCATAAAGGTTATATTTTTATTCCGGTAAAAATTTACGGTTCCCGTGTAATAGATTTCACTAAAATTTCCACGTAAATGAAGTCGCAGACAACAGCTGGTTTCTAATAAATCAGTCGACTATAAGTGCAACTCGAGTTTTCAAGATTCTATTGCATTAATAGCTTGGCAAATAGATATATGCAAATAGGTAAATAATTCGGTAACTAATGCCGCGTTCCAATAAACAAAAAAACGATTCGTTTTGCTTACGGATGGTAAAATTTTCGTTGAAAATTCAAGGAAATTTTACCGTCCGTAAGCAAAACGAATCGTTTCTTGATTATTGGAACGCGGCATTAGTCAATATAAAGCGTGTAACATTACAGAACTACGAATAAAATAATTAATTAATGGAAATTAATGCCGTCGAAATACGTTCACTTAGAAGTATGTGTAATGTTAGATTGGCTGATAGAGTGAGGACTGATGAGGTAAGAAAACGGGTTGAAAGAAGATGTAGTGACTAGAATTGAGAAAGGAATGCTGCGATGGTTTAGGCATGTTGAAAGAATGAGTGAGAGCGAATGACTAAAAGAATTAAATAAGGCTCCTGGGAGTGGGCGGGTCGGTGCTGGTAGGAGGCCCCGAAAGACGTATACTGACCAGATCGGCATTATGCTGAAGAAGGGCCTAGTTAAAAGCACCCGCAACCGCCGAGCGTGTTTGAAAGGTCTGATAAATGTGGAAGAGGAGCGAGCTGTATGTCAGAATCGTGGTAAATGGTGTTCTATAGTCTCCGCCTACCGATAGGAATAAGGCGTGAGTATATGTATGAATGCGAACAATACGAATTAGGGCAAATGGCTGAACGAAGATGACGTCAATAATTCAACCGGTAATTCGTTGATTCGGTAGAAAGTTGAGTAGCAAAATTTTAATGATGATTGAGTAGCAATTATGTACAAAAATAAATATTTTTTGTTTATTTCTAACAAAACTTTTGAAAGACATTTCATATGTCATGTGACCGGCTCTTTTTATCTTTGCTAATAAAAGTACTATAACGCCCAAAAAACGTAACGTACAAAAACATGCAAAATTAAGACGAATTCTTGCAGAGAAATATGTATGTACGACTGCATTAAACATTGTTTGTCAAGTAAGGTATAGTCATGTACAGTGAAGTGCAAGATTCTATTTACGGGTTGGCCAACATGGGCTATGCTTGGTTGTAAACTACGAGTAAAACCTAAAAACACTTCCGAAGTTTGGCTTATGGCTATAGTCTGCCTTAAAACAGGTTCATTCGGAGATAAGGCGTGAAGGTTATGAATTAATGTTAAGCATAGAGCATGCAATCAATGGCTGGCAAATGCTAGATTTATGACCTATAAATAAGCTTCCTTTCTTTTACATAACACCAATTGAAAAAAATTAAAAATTTGACCTGCTTTGGCAATCGTTGATAATTTTATTTGTCTTATAGATAGCCTGGTGGTCGAATTCGGATCATGGTTTATTTCATTGGCCAGCAGGTATAGCTTGAACCGTCATTGTAAAGACTTACGTACCATGATAAACACATGTCATTCCCAGTCAAAAAAATCCGTCAATATAATAAACATCAAATCTTCGTGCGTAACATATTATTTTATTAAATGGTTTACAACCCTAATGGTTTTGAGCCATTCATCGGCTCTTATCATATCTATAGGAAATATCTACAGCAGATATCATTCATTGAGTAATAAATGTGTGATAAGACGGTCATTCATATGAAGCACATAGTCATTCTTACCAAACGTTTATGAATGGGACAGATACAAATTTTATTTTGCATCAAATCAATACTACAATACATAATTTATAAGGTTGATACTTATTTCATTCTATCCGTTGACGTGACGTTGAGTTTTTTTTTTTACCGGAATAGTTTCTTTGCTGTTTCGTTGAAAACTTTTCTTCTTCTGGGCGATATTAAATAGATGGGTCACACTTATGAGAATACAGTATGTTTATTATAAGTTTTAAAAATATCGGTCCAATTTCTATATGTATGAAATTGATAATTTCTATATAAAACATCGTAACTCTCAAATGGAGTGAAGGTTTTTATTCAACCTTGTTAGACAGTAATGGTTGTCGGAAATCAGCATTATTCATATATTGGGGCCTGTTTATTAGTAATGTGGGAAAGAAATTAACAAGTCAGCGTTTTACGAGTGTCGTCATTTCCGTTTTAGAAAAAACCTAATACATTACAAATACCTCATTAAAATAATAATTAAAAAAATACATATGAAATATTATAAAACAATATAATATTAGTATGTGTGAAGTATGTGTATGTGGTTATAGCTATATTATATTTATTTATGTTTGAACCTATAAAATGTGTTTAAGGTATATTTGATTATTATGTATCTATTTTCGCTTATATTCGTATAGTTTAATAAGCTACTGAACTGAGTTTGTACACCTGCAAACTGCCCTATGCACTATTCTACACTTCACTATCACTAGTCCATCTTAAGGTTGTCTGGAAGAAATCGCAACTAGCGATAAGACCGCCGATTGTACCAGTATTCAATGTTTTTCATTTATATTGTAACTTTTTCTATGGTGTACAATAAAGAATATTGTATTGCATTGCATTATATGACAGTTAGGTATGTTTTACAAAAAAAAAACATGTAAGTTGTAAAAATGTATACACATTCACATGGGAATATGTTGACATTCAATAAGGAAGGCTACAGATGGCATGTGAGAATTAATGCCCCCATTGTCTTGCTAAGTAATTAGAGAAATTCTATGACAATGGTTGTCTGCAGAAAGCCTAATGGTATTGTTAGTGTTCCTTGTTTAAAAGTGTTATAGGAAGCAATAACATTGTTTAGTCTGTGCTGTGAAGGCTTTGAACACTAGTGGAGTTCATATTTTTTTATTTTGCATATATACATACAAACTTTTGTTTACTTGCATTATCAAAACAATGGTTGCAGAATCTCACAAAAGGTGAAGGGATATATATATTATCTGTGGATTGATTAATTACATGATCATGTATAAACATGTATGTATATGGAATATACTGTGGTTTCATTGTACTTAAGTTATGAGAACACACCAAGTAATGTTACCCGATATGTACTCATTACTACACTTGAGTTTTTACATCTTTTTAGGAACAGCTTTTGCCAGCACCTTTTTTTTTATTTATTTAAAAAAGACATCTTACGCATTGGGAATACTGTGTCGCAGGGGCATTACAAACAATTAAACAATGAACACAAAGAACACCCAGACTCTGAACAACTATTTGTGGAGCACACAAATGTTTGTCCTGTGTAGGATTTGAACTCACAACACTTGGCGCAGTGTAGTGCCAAGGTGACTACTTAAACCAATCAGGCTAATTTGTTAGTGTTATGAAGATATTGTCCATCAATTTCGATATACCTTAGGAACTGAACTTTCTTTGGGATCAAAAGTACCCCTTATATCCCTTTTGATAATGTGTATGCCAAATTTCATAATGATTGATTGGTTACCTACAAGGTGTGAAAGCGTAACTAACAAAGAAACTCATATGGTGAAGCAGATGAGGAATTTAGGTATGTTGAAATTTTAAACATCCTTTGTCACTATTAAGAAGGTCAACAGATACAACTATAAAGAACTGGTTTTACAGGGTATTTCTTATGAAATTTGAAATGATTTGAAAATTTTAATTTAAAAAATTATCACAGGAGTCTATGTCCAGCAGTAGACTGTAATAGGCTAACTGAAATTATGAAAAACTAGTTTAAAAAAAAAGTTGCTGTGAGTTTGTTTACACTATTTCTTCTCACATGGCTCACCCATTTGGAAACGGTTGTTGCTGTGGTCTTATTTCAAAATGCAATCTCTTTCAGGCAACCTTAGGATTATGAGGAAGGATAATAATAATGACTTGACACATTTCACACACAGCCGTCTGATCCCAAACTAGGCAGAGCCTGTACTATGGTAACCAGACTGCTATTAACATACTTATATATTTCTAAATACATACATATTATAGATAAATTACACCCAGACACAGAACAAATGGTCATGCTCATCACACAAAGATTGTTGCTTTGAATCCTCAATGTTTTATAAATAATTATAACTAAGTATTATATATTAGTAACTAAGAATGAACAATCAATTATTTCTTTCATTACATTTTAAAACTTTTTTCTTACTATCTTCCTAATAATTTAAAAGCTCTTTCACACAAAAACAGCTGAAAGGATCTGGATGAAATTTTGCACAGATATAGTTATGTACACTTATGAAACCAGTTGTGTAAATTTATTTACAAGGCTTATTTTAAAACAAAAACTATTTGATTTAATTTGGTAAACCATATCTTACAATAAATCTACCTTTAAGTATAAAACTACATAATTAAGTGTAATAATTGTCAAAAACAAAGCTCACCTGTTCCCAAAGTTGGTCCTCCAGAAGTCTGCAGCATCACTCTTGGTTATACGGAACTGGTCACCAGCAAAAGTCCCATTAGGGAACATTGCCTTCAGTTCGCTTAGCATGTGGCTAAATACTAAACTAAGCTTCGTCAAGTTACGCCTATAGTGAGAATTCTCATCAAACATCTTTTCTTTCCCCTCTTTAAACAACTTAATAGCTTGCTTACATTTCCTTATCAAATTAATTATAAATATGTTAAAATGTTCATTACTGTTCAACGCCTGCATATTGTCCTCGTACTTCGAGTATATAACGCGTAACCGCTGATATGTATCCGGTAGAATATCCAGTATAAATGGTGGACTGTTTTTCAAGTTCATCTTATGATGCTGACACAGTTTTACAACTTTATCCATTAATTTCCAAGTTTTATCTAAAGTCCTCTTGTCGGTTGCAAGCTTTGTGGGACATACCGCATCAGAAAATGCTCCATGTAACTTCGAAAATATCGAAGAAATGTTTTTCTGTTGTGATTTGTGACGAGGAGCCGCCATATTGAAGAGTCCGATGACATACAAATGAAAACAACGTTTTTTAACACGACACTAAACTTAAAACACATGCATCACTTAATAATAATGTAGTAGACCGCGTGTCTTCTCATTATCACGTAATCGAACCACATTTACGACACAAATATCGCACTATCTTACGATCGTACACTGACACATCGCCGACGCGTATGACAATTTGACAAATAAATTGAATGAACCAAGTGACAGCAAGATTGTAGGTTGCTTTGGAGGACAAATTGATGTTGCCAGTATAAAACAAAATTGTACCACAAGAAAATAAACCTAATTCTCATAAATAATCCTTTACATTTTTATAACATTTTGATTCTTATACATCAATTTTTTGTTTATTTTAATGCACGTTATTTAATTAATTTTAGTTATTAGTTATTATTATTAGTTATTTAAATATTTTTTTACCATTTATATCTATACATACATACACACATACATATATATCTATTAAAGTATAAATATTATAACTTTTTAAAGAAATAATGGTGATTGAACGAATTTTAAATCACAAATGGGTGATACTGTTTTCATATTTGTAGTTGATTTGTTGGAATGGCCCAACATTAACTATGACTAGTGACACGGAATGAAAGGTAACACTGATTCCACTTATCTCGCTATGCAAATCACAACAAACACCATGTTTGCAGGTGAGCAAGCAAGCAAGTGACAAAGCGACCATACATTGCTTCTATTTTATAACATAATCTGTTAACTTTAAATGCCAAGAATACAAAGTACATATGCTTCCACAAAACTGCGGTGTCCGCTTCAAAACCAAGCTCTAAAATAAAATTGCATGAATGTTTAGACCAGATGAACAACAACTGCAAAGAGCTTTCTAGAACTAAATGCATTAAGTATCTTGGAATACTGATTGACGAACACCTTAGTTTTAAATATCACATTCATTACATATCAAATCGTATCCGAAAAACAGCAAATGTTATGAAACTACTTCGGTGCTCAGCATCATCAGTCATCCTGAAACACGTTTATTTTGCCCTTTCCCAATCACTTTTAACCTATTGCATAACTTGTTGGGGTAGTGCACTAAAAACATTTATATTAAAAGCAGAAATAGCCCAAAGCTCTGTTTTGAAAGCTATGCTTGGAAGACCCTTTAGGTATCCGACTACAAAGCTCTGCTCTACAGCGAGTGTAAGGTTTTAACTCTAAGACAACTTTTTATTCTCAGAACAGCACTTAAAGTTCATCGAACAGTAGTTAACACTGAGGTGCACACTAATTTGCTTAAGCGTCGTGTCTATAAATTACCAATACCAACTACCAGCACAAGGTTTGCTAAACGTTTCAGTCCATACAAAGACTATTATATCTACAACAAAGTCACAAAGCTGTGTGACATAAAATTATGTTCAGCTAAGGAGGCTAAACAAAAAATTACGCAATGGTTAGTTTCTTTAACATGCGACCATGCAGAATGTTTACTGGTACACGTCCCCTTAAAATGATGCAAATAATAATTTCCCTACATCAGCATAATATACAGTACACATATACATATATATTACTATTATATACATAAACTTGAAACTGTTTGCCTGCAACAATTTCCAATTGATACAATTACTTGAGGTAACTGAAACCTTTAGTAAATGTATTAGGATGGAATTTGGTGTGGATAAATGTGCAGTCATGCATGTAAAAAGAGGCAGGATTGTGGAATCTGAAGGGATGGAACTCTCAGATTCCACACACCTTAGATGTCTTTCCGCCAACAAAACTTACAAGTATCTAGGTATGACACAGGCGTTAGGTGTAAATGAATTGACTATGAAGCAATCGTTAAAGGAACGTTTCTTTGGCCGCCTGAAAAAAGTATTGAAAAGTCTTTTGTCAGGTGGTAATAAGGTAAGGCCTATAATGATTGGGTCATACCAGTCCTAACCTACTCCTTTGGCATACTTAGATGGATTAGACTGAACTAGATGCCCTGGATAGAAGAGTTCGTACACTGCTTACCGCGTACCGAATGCACCATCCACGTTCATCGGTCATGAGATTGTATATCCCGCGGAAATGTGGGGGTCGTTGTTTTTTAAATGCCAAGACCCTCCATAACCGCGAGGTATGCAACCTTAGAGATTACTTCCTCTCCGTTGACCTGGATGTGTATCGGGATGTCGTGGCAGTTGACAACGGACTCACTCCGCTTGCTCTAGGAAAAGAGAACTGGCGCAAACCAGCAGTACTTACTATTATAGACCGCAGGGAGATATGGAAGAGCAAGGCGTTGCATGGACGTTTTTATCGGGCCTTAAATGGGCCTGATATAGATTTATTAGCATCAGTATCCTGGCTACGGTTCGGTGACCTCTACGGAGAAACTGAAGGTTTTGTGGTTTTGCGTGACGAATAACTATCGGAGATATATCCTGAAGGACGGCACAATTGACATATATCGGGCGTGTCATCGTCCCGGAGAAACCCTCAGGCATATAATTTCTGGTTGTTCTCGTCTTGCCAACGGCGAGTACTTGCATAGACATAACCAAGTGGCCAGGATAGTCCATCAGCAACTTGCTGTTAAATATAATCTTGTGGCTGTCGAGTTACCGTACTACAGGTATGTGCCCGACCCAGTTCTCGAAAATGGTCGTGCAACATTGTACTGGGATCGATCTATCATCACTGACAGGACTATTGTTGCCAATAAGCCTGATATAGTGGTGATAGACCGATTAGAGCGCCGAGCAATGATAATTGACATCACCATTTCCCATGACGACAATCTCTTAAAAGCCGAAAAAGATAAAGAAACAAAATATTTGGAACTAGCCCACGAGATTGTCGACATGTGGGATGTGGATTCAGCAATCATTGTGATGATAGTCATTTCGGCTCATGGGTTAATTGCTAAGAGCCTCGACCAACACCTTCAGAGGCTCACGTTAGGCAGCTGGACTAAGAGCCTGATGCAGAAGGCAGTCCTCCTTGATACGGCACGCATAGTGAGGAGGTTTCTATCTCTGGAACCCTAACCACCGGTAGCTTGTACTCGATACCGGTGGGACACTATTTTTTTTATTTTTAAATATATTTTTTTTTATTTTTTGTAGTGAATGTATTTAAAAATGTAATTTATATGTATATTAAGTAAATAAAGAGAATAATAATAATATGTTTTTATTTATCTCCACAAATTATTTTATTATTATTATTATTCTCCTGATGTAGACTGATGCTGCTTGAAAATATTTTCACTGAGTGGTGGAACAACACTACATTTGCTAAGAGAAAAAATCTTTTTGATTTTGATTTTCGGAACGTGCCACTTTTATAGAAGTAATGTGCCAGTATGCTCTCCAGTGATGTGATAGTCACTTTCTTTACTACTTAAACAAAATAATAATACATTTTTGATATTTTATATAAGATAATATATAGATTTTATATAGAATAATAGAAAAAGTAATAGATCATGCAATAAGCATGATCTATTACTTTTTCTATTATTCATAGTGTTTTTGTTATTATAGTATTTGTATTTGGCCATTTTGACAGTGGTGTATAAAACAATTTTCAATGAGTTTGGATTATTAGGGATTTCAAATTGCTTGTCGTTCAACTAACAATTTTTTTTGGTATTTTCACTATTTCTAATATTTAGGTAGGTTTAGTATTGGCTCTCTAAGAACCCAAGTTTGAAATCGAACTTGAGTTATAATAACCATAATTTTTATCGTATTCCAAAATGTTTCTAATTTTCTAATGTGACAGAAAACGAGTAAATACATATTTTAATAGATTTATTTTATAACCTTCTATACAGTTTACCACTGAAACACCTCATGCTTTACAGACTTCTTTCCAGACTTTTTAATAAATAAACATTGGTCATATTTTTGAATGCATTGGCATAATTTTAAAATACACTATTGTTCTGTAATTTACCTGTCGTGCCTGTAATTTTTACAACTTACCCGCCTTATGTGGCTAAGTGCCACCATGGTTGAGTATTTAACTGCAATGGCATGGATTTGAGAGTTCAGCCATTTTGAAGCTAAAGCCTAACCAAATTATTAAACTCAATATTTATGTATTGTTCAATGTAGTTACAGCCTGCCCACGAAATCAAAAAACATGTTCTAGGGACATTTTCAGTGCGTTTTCTTCTTGTAACACTAAGTATAAACCTACCTAAATATTAGAAATAGAGTAAACACCTTAACAAATTGCTAATTAAACCACAAGCAACATAGTATAATAATCCACTGTCAAAATGGCCAAATACAAGTACTATAACAAAACACTATGATTGTTTCAGAATTATAGAAAAAGTAATAGATCATGCAATAAATATTTTTATTATGTTTAAGTTATTTTTTATGTGTATACCTATTTATTATATTGTTGGTGTACAATAAAGAGTACTTACATATAGTCATACCTTTATGAATTGGAAAACGTTTACAAGCTATACACTTAAACTTATAACAAATTAAAATCAGCATGGATGGTAAGATACAACCTTTTAAATTAATACTGTGATGAATCATTGGAAATTCAAACAAGAACATTTTTGATTTCGACTAAATTTAACGAAGCTTTATTTTTTATAAATTCACATATTTACAAGTCACATATATATACAAGTTATATAAGCTAAGAACAATCAATCAACAAATACCCAGATCAAAGTATTGTATTGATTGCACAAATCAAGGAAATAAAACCATCAAAGCTAACATAATGTTTAATATGAATGACATTCAGAAATTAAATTTTAAACTTCATTTGACATTTTCATCTTCTTCATTTCCTAATCTTTCTCAGTTTTCTCTGTTTTGTTAGCAGGTGTGCCATGTTTCTGTAAAATGTTCCTACGCAATAAGAATAACATACAATAACTAAAAAACATTATGTAGGTACCTATTACGTTTTTTTCTTAACTAAAATGTTTTATGTTTCGCTCAAAATTATCTTGTACAAGTTATAGGAAAGTAATATTATCGACACCAACATTCAGTGATGAAAATTTTCGATTTAAAAAACCCATAATATTTTGATTGGGTTTAAGATACAGCCAATACACAATTCTCATTGTGCACATTCAACTTCAATTTTGATTTGTGGCTTTGTGGAATTGTGCACATTATATGAGGGACGTATGTTTTAGTTGACAACATGACAATGTAAACTAAAACTGTAATGTTATTTAGAAAAATAATCTAATCCATCAGACTCTCATTCTGACAAAAAAAAATATAAATACATTACTACCTACTTTTCTCTCACGTGTATTAATAGTTTTTGGGCATTTTGAAACATAAAAATCTCACAAATTCAAAAATAAACTGCGTTTATACTTTGACAGCAATCAATAATAACATGTTTGCTGCTTTGCTTTAACACTTATATTATATTAAAAATATAAGTTACTATATTTTAGAAACATACTTTTCTTATTCTGTCTTATTTCTTTTTTGATGTTTTTAAATTAGTTCATATTATAGTCAGGCTATAATCATATACATAAGCGGCTTTAGCGTAATTGCTAAGGCGTCGGACTTGCGATCAAGTGGTTGCGGGTTCGAACCCCACCCAGTTCACTACCGTCGTGAACCTACTCCTAACATAGGTAAGCATTTAGCTTAGCTGGAGGGGTTGACAAGAATACTAGTAATGTGTGACTCACGTTGCTAGTATTCTTTATTGCAAAAAAAAAAAAAGAAATGTATATATTCTTCAACATTTTTGAACTTGTTTTTTAATTTTCCACGAGCACAAGGCAAATAATTTCCTAGCAATACTGAACTTAAACGTTTTATTATTGCTTGAAAAGATGTCTTAAAACGAGTCTTAACTGAATTTAGTTTTATTATTATCAAGTTTTAGGAATTAATATTATTAATTTGAGTAATATCATTTCTACTAAGTATTATGTACATGTATAACACATTTTCTTGTAAGGGCATTAACAAATGATTTTTATTTGATACTACTGCCATCTAGCAGACCACAACAATACTTTCTAGGCAAAAGAGTTCAGTTCAAAGATGGCGCGTTTGTATAAAGAATTACTGTAGTATAATAATTATCTTATAGAGGTCACTAAAACTAATAAACATTTTTAGAATAATAGGTTTATTTGTAAACTCAACAAGTGCATTAAAATGAAGTAACAATACAAACAAAGTGGATGATAAATTGCATTAGATGTTGAATAATCGTTATTTACTCCTCTTCATCTTCTTCATTGGCTTCAGTAGTTGAAGTCGTGTGTTTCTTGTGCTTTCGCTTTTTACTGTGCCTTTTGCCCTTCTTACTAACTCTGAAAATTTATTGATAAGTTGTAAACGGATATTTTTATAACAAGACAACTTCATAGCCGTTAATCCTCAAACCAGAAACATTAGATTTAATTCGGCCCATACCACCTATGGGTACGGCGCCGGCCCTAGCCTTTGATCAAGGCAGAACCAGATATTATCTTACAGCCCCCTTGGGTCTTTTCGCTTCAAGTGAATTGTATTTCAGTTTATGTTGAATAAATATTTATGATTTTTTTATTGGAAACATCAAAACTTTACACAACCAAATCTAGAACCTAGGTCTAATTTTTACCTATACTTCTGCTTTTTTAATATTAAGAGAACTATGTAAATTTAGTACTTATTTGATGTTAATTTCAATTAGTTATAAAATAATAAAATCTGTTAGATATGTAGATACTGTAATAACTACACAAAGGCCAGCCGCGGGCGTCCACGTCTCAAAAGGCGTCATCAAAATGTTATTTTGCGTTAGAAATTGTTTTTGGCACCCTTTGCAACTTGGTGCCTAGAGCGGCTGCTCTACCAAAGGGCCGGCTCTACATGTGGCTTGGAATGTCAATAGATACCTAACTCTTTTTTAGGATGAATGCGCTGCGTATTTATTTTCTCGAAGTAGACCCAATTCTGCTATGAAGAAGCTCAGCCATTCTGCTAAAGACCGCAGTTAGACAACACTATCTTCAGATTGCAATTTTTTTTCTCAGCACACAGTGGGTTTTGCTGTATATACGGATACGACCATGTAAAAATAAGCCTTTATTACTAACATTTATCAGCACCTTTGGTGCAAATTGTCTGCAATAGGGAGGCTTCCTTAACTAAAGGCTACCGTGATTTTACAGTTAAGCTTTCTATTAATACATAATAATATATGAAAAGCATGTTCCCATGGGCCGTGTGGTGTGACACCACACACAGGCCACATTTGTGGCTTTAGTACCAGCCAGCCTGTATGTGTAAGTGCATTATGTATGTGCTCAAATAATATATTTTTTTGCTGTAGTCGTTGCCTGTCCCAGGATCATGAAAAGTGCACCAAATAGAGAAGTATGAAGGGATATGTCATTAAAAAGAAAATGGCAATCATTATGATGAGTGACAATTTCTTTCAGAAAATTTAATTTAGTAAAAAGACGGTATAAGTTACATTACACATCTTAGTTATTATTAAAACTTTTAGAAATTCGAAGGGAGATAAACAGAATGAAGAAATATGAGTACAAGAAATCACCGTAATGTTATTAACAAAACCAAAAAATATAATCAATGATGTTAGTCACAACACTGAAGAGGTTCTCACTTTTCTCCAGAAGGACAAGGACTCCTCTCGTGCGCTTTGAATTTCAAGATAGCTCCTTTAATTCCAATCATAACATTGTCCACCGAGTCCATGGCAAAGGTATTTACACCGTTTACCCTAAAGGAACCCAGATGTTTTGCACTTGTATTATCAGGATCAATAAGATACAAATTGCTATTTTCATCCATGGCATAAACTTCGTCAGATCTAGTTACAAATACACCTGTCATTTTATCGTTGGGCAAACCTTTAATCATGATAGGTATGGTGTATCCATTCTTCAGAATATAGGAGGTTTTAGTCGCAACAAAGTAAATGTTATTCCTTGGATCCACAGTTAAACCATGGCCATTAGGAATGGCGGAAAAAGTTTCCAGCTTCTGACCGTCGTTTGTTATTTTGTGAACACGATTTTGCGGCCATGTGGCAATGTACATGGCAGTTCCATCACTGTTTACGGCTACATACATTACATCTTCACCCAAAGCTGTATAGAGTTCAATAGATCCATCGTCTTTGTATTTATAAACGCCGTTATCAGTAGCTAAATATACTATATCATTTAGGTTATCAACACAGGTCGACTGTCCCAGACCAGCCACTTTAATTATAGTGAATTCCCCACTCGGATCCATAATTTGGAGACTCATCTTCATTTCATCGCTTATCAATGTGAAGAAGACCTTGCCCGTTTTCCAGTGGATACTCATGTCTGCCGGTATGCCCGTGATATTCTTATGTTCTTCTAAAGAATAGTAAAAGTTGTTAAAGTTCAAAAGCGATGCACAGAAAGTGTCTTGAGTCTTTTGTCTCAAGAGACCCTGTCTGGTCATGACTGGGTTTGCTAGAACTGATGCTATTGATAAGACGAAGAATAACGCCGTTTTCTCCATCTGAAACAGTTTAAGCATCACAATCATTTAATTTTTGTCGGTTGTATATTGATCCTCCCAAGTGAAATATTTGTGATCAAATTACCAACTATTTTATAAGTGGATGAGTCATTTTCACATGTTTTTTTTTTAACTCGACCTGTCACTGTTTTTTACACTGCCGATTACCTGTGCCTATAGATACTTGTTACACTAACAGTGTCATTGTATCAGTGTGGACCTCTGGTGACCTCACAACCAGCATAGGAGATTACTAGACTGTCTTACTGAGACTTACTTAGTCTTAATAAATAAATAATAAACGGGGAGTTGTAAGACACGTATTGTAAATAAAACTTTAAAACAACTTTGATAAAGTTGTGAGTGTAATTGTGTAAATCACGTTGGTAGGACTAGGACAAAGTTTCCAAAGTCGGTCTTGAACCCGGTACTAACTAATATTTGCTAAGAGCATAGTAGATAGATAGATAGAATATTCTTTATTGTACACCATTAAATAAAATTAATTGGAACAGATCATGGCTTAAAAATAGAGTACAATGGGCGGTCTTATCGCTAATAGCGATCTCTACCAGACAACCTTTAGATGGAGATAATTATAGAAGTATTAAATAAAAGCAATAGTTGATGGCGTACTATATAGAAAATACAGACAGACTTAGTTTCAGTTACTGTATCTGTTAGTCTTCAACAAGAAATACCCATATCTTTCTTAAAAAAAAAATGCGTCAACAATTTTCCTAGAACACATCACGTCACTTTATCTATAAATTATATCTTTATCGAACTCAGAGTACGTTTGAAACACGCAGTTGTTGGACACGATAACACTTAGGTATGCACACTGGGGGCACTATACGAGCAAAAAATTAAAAATTTCATAACATCTGTTAAACTACGAAGTGATTACATTATTATTTATAATTGGTTTTAGTATACGCTATCATTGTGTGTGTTTTTCATGAACAGTATAAATAAAAGAGAGATATAAAACTTGTTACAAATCAGTAAAGGATTCATAAATCTATACAAAAACGATTCGCATTTGTAGAAGCTTTGAGATATAGAAGTTATTCACTTAATTTGAATTAATAATGGTTACCGTCAAAGCGCTAATGAGTGCTAGGGGCATTGGAAGAGAGTAATTTAGGTATGTAACGCACCACAGATAAGATAATAATTACTTCGACCGCACCATAACAGTTACATGTTATTTCTACAACCAACATCCCTTTAACAAGAGGAACGTGCACTGTTGATAACAGTCAACCTCAAATACACCAACATCTTATTTAAAAAACACTTTTATGCTTAGAATTTTAATCCCGAAATCTATGTTTTATTAAAATTGAAGGAGTTTGAAGTCTCTAAACAAAACTTAACTAAACTATAAGTTATTCCATTGTCTACAAAATGATGGAAGTTTCATATAAACACCCAAATACTTTTGTTAGTTTTGAAGCGGTCCTCTTTTTGGCTTAGAAGAGACGTAACTTTAGGAATTAATTTAATTAAGTGTTGTATCTATTCTAAATATATTCATGAATTAAATATCTTGATGGTACTCTTAAATCTTTTGATCTTTAGTTTAAAAGCAGTTGAAAGCGCTGAAATATCGTTTGTTAATAAAGACTTTTGTCTCATTCTGAGGATTTGTGTTGCCGAAAAGATTATAGTCATTTATACGAGTATGTGTACCGCAGATTCACCCGAGTTTATGGTCACTACAGTACTACACTGCTTCTAAGGGTCGTGACGTGATGTTACATAACCTATAACATCTCTAAATCCGTGAAAACGCTCTAAAAAAATGCCTATCGCATTTCATTTTTAATACAAAAAAAATTAAGTTAATAGACCGAATCAAAATACCGTAGACATAGAGACGAACTTTGTGAAGAGATATTTAAAGATACACTCTATATTATACAGCTCAGTGTTATAGCTCAAACCTTTTTAATCAGTATAAATCTTGTACCTAATGCTTCAATAAAATAATCAAATATTCGTTATTACCATTTCTTGCTTCTATATTCCAATTAACACGAATGCACTGCACACTTACATGCTTTTCACTAACTGAGGTCGTTGCTATCACTCGTCTATATATATGTATTTATCTTCGTCAGCGTATCACAACAACAATGTTGATTGTAAATATTAAAGTATAACAATTACTTATTGTTTTAAGTAATAGTAAACAACATTTTTTCACGCTTATTTCAGTTTAGTCAATCTTATAAGGAAGTTTTATGTTAATAAATAATTGCAGTACTTATTACTTACACTGGTTTAACACAAAGTTGAGTAGGTAGTAGTTTGCGGTACACAAATGGCATTATTAATTTGGAAAAGAAGAGACAATGAGACATCGGTAAAGAATTTAAATGCAGTTTGCATGGTTCAGCATCTGACGAAGTGTAAAACCTGTTTATTTATATTTTATGATTCATTTTGATATCAATTTTGACATGAAGGATCAATCGAATCCAAAGACCTACCTACCTATCTTTTATCAAGCGCATCTGATCCACAATTTAGCGGATTCGGATTTTTTAGATCTCTTAAATATAAAAAAGTAGATTCCTCTGCATTTGTAATTTATTTTCACTTTTAGGATGATTAATTTTATAAAAGCTTTAAGGTATAAAGCTTTTAATGCGATGCAAATTAGTTTTAAAAAATAGTTTTAAAAATCTTCATTAAGGAGTTATATGTTAAGACTTATATGACAATACACCTAAAAGATGAACCTGTAACACAGGAGACTAACTCCAACCAAAATGGAGCCTGCCCAGTACCGTCTCAAGATTCCACAGCACATCATAAGAAAATGTATATCATTAGCTCCAACAAAACAAATAACATCCTATCGTTAGCAAAGCAGTATTATAGTGAACAATATAAAGTATGCCATTTCTTAATCCCTAATGTAGGGATAAATCAACTATTAAAAGATATTAATATTAAATTGAAAACATTTACAATGAACGATTTTTGTAATATAATAATAGGTGAGGACGACTTTAGAGTGTCAAAGGACTACATCGACGTCATCACCAACATGAGAAACATATTACGAGCAAACAAACACACTAACATTATTATTACTTTATCAACATTTAAGAATTCTTTTTTTACTGTAATTTATATAACCATAGAGTAAATACGCCTATGTTTTAGACTCAAATCGTAATCTTATTTATGATAACAGTATGTTTAAAAAATCAGGCGCTTTAAATAATAATGGCATGAAGATACTATTTAAGGATCTTTACAAATTGACTTTAGATATAAATGAAACCTTGACACTTAATAGAAAGCCCCAAATAGAACGAGTTGAAATTGACAATCATGATTTACCTTCACAGAAGCTTTTTCGGACATAAATATTTGAACATAATGCATCAGAATATTGCAGGTTTAAGAAGTAAATCCAATGAGCTCTCTGTTTGTTTACATGAGCTATCTGACAAAAATACTAATGTAGAAATAATTTGTGTGACAGAGCACAATATGATGTCAGGCTACGAGGACCTGTTTGGTCCCTAATTTCTACTTGTTAGAAAATTATAGTAGAAGTGTTAGCAGAGGAGGATTATGTATCTTGGTTAAAATAGGGCATCTCTATAAAAACATTCTGAAAATTGAATCATTCTCTCAATCATCTAGTTTTGAGTGTTGTGAACCCAATAGCTCTATTTGCAGATGATAGTACAATTACTGTAAAATGTGATAATAAGAATACCTATGCGCTTGATATAAATAACGCATTGAGCTCTGTTGACTGGCTCGATGTAAATAATTTAAGGGCTAATATAGGAAAGACAATGCTTATGCATTTTAGTCAGCGTATGAAATCTATAAAAAACTTACAGATTTGTGCTAATGGCCAATCGTTAAAAGAAGTAAGCTCCACCAAGTTTCTCGGTGTAATAATAGATAGTAAATTAAAATGGAAACCACATATAGAACAATTATGCAAGAGGGTCAGTAAGTCTGCGTATGCACTTCATGAATTGTCACAAATAATTAATATCGACGCACTTCTAACAGCATACCATGGTATAGTAGCCTCGGTTCTTAGATTTGGTATAATTTTTTGGGGGAACTCTGTACATAAAGAACAAATATTTAAAGCACAGAAACGCTGTCTAAGAGCAATGTTCTCTCTTAAAACAACTGACAGATGTATGCCCTATTTTAAAAGACATAACTTATTGACATTACCTTCTCTGTATATATTCGAAGTAGCTGTATTTATTAAACTTAATCCGAATCTATTTGTTTTGGCTTCTGACGCATCTTTCCGAACGCAAAGAGACAAAAGTCGCCTACACATATGTAAAACAAATACTACTCTAATGCATAATAGTGTTTTCGCCATGACGCCTAAAATCTATAATAAGTTGCCAAGAAATATTAAGGAGTCTGATGTGAATAGCTTTAAACAAAAATTAAGGAAACTGCTGAGCGAAAAATGTTATTATAATATCGCAGATTTTTTGTTAGATAAATTATTGTAGTACAAGTTCCTATATCTATTTTTCCATTTACTATTTTAATATTGACATGATCATGTAACATTTACCTATTTAAATATTTGACATTATAAATTTCTTTGACTTTGACTAATGTATACATTATTTATTTTATATCTGATTGTGTGATTGATTATGTTATTTTGCATGCGAATTGCTATATTCTTCTTTTATAATATCTACACACCTCTCTGAGGTTATGAAACAGCGCACCTATGCATTTATTATGTACCCTATGGCTATACCAGCCCTAAACCTGTCTCATGCAAATAAATGATTTGATTTGATTTGATTTGACTATTAGGAACTGTTTGAAATAAGTGAAAATTAGTAGATTGTCGGCACTGTATTTATAGAACAGGGAAAAATAATAAAATGAAAGATATTAATTTTGGACTGTAATATAAACTGTCGCAAGAATTTTGCAGTGGTTTTTTACCTTGAAGCTATTATTTGTTTATATTAATCAAAATACTAATCTGTGCGTTTTTACTTTAACCCTCCTCTCGGCCTATCCTGTGTACGTCCTTCTATATTTACTATTCAGGAGGAATCTGTGCAAACCCAAGATTGAGTATACAATTTCAAAACGTTTGGGAAACTGCTGTCTAAAAGTATTGTTTAGTTTATCTTTTAAAGTTATTTTGAATTGCTTCCATATCAATGTTTTCAAAGCTTGGCTAGAGTTGAAAAGATTGGTCTGGAATTACATCTCGTTCAGCTCTATAAATTGGGAATACCGTTACAAGTTTCAAGAACAAGGATAACCGAGTAGGTTAGCACATTACAAGATTAAGTAACAATAGCCAGGTCAGTCTTAGGATGGGTGACCATTCTTAACATGTTGAGACCCCTCCGTGCCTCGGAGAGCACGTTAGCCTCCGGTCCCGGATACCATACGAACATCTGTAACATTCGTTACGGGTAGTTGGAGCGCTAAAAAGTCTGACAACCTGGTCTAACTACAGAACTTCGATATTGCCTAGTACTTGGGTAATATCTAAGTTCGGCCGTATCGTGGTTAGACTAAAAGCCGACCCCACCTTAGTTGGGAAAAGGTGCGGATTATGATGATGACCTTTACAAGTTTCCACCGATCGGCGTGAAGGTATGAGATTACTTAAAAATGAAGCTTAGTTTCATGCTAGTATTACTTTTATTTGCATAGTTTATATAAAGTATAATTGGCCTCCTCATAGGTAGGCAAAGAATTTCAGTTTGTTGATAGTCGATCGTTGACAACACATGTGTATCTTGGAATGTGTCTAGTGTGTATCTTTTGCAATGTGAAAAAGTCTAATGAAATAAATAAAAATATAAACTAAAGATACGAATAGGTACTTTAATTTAACATTGAAAGAAATAAAGAAAATACGTTCGTTCTGGCACAACTAAACGAGACAATGTTATAACATGCCTTATTATTCTAAGCTTTGCCAGGAGTGGATAAAAAGACGGATCTTTTATCTAGAATTAAAGTGAAGCGCTCTACCACCTGAGAGACTCCTCTGGTGGTCAATCAACCTGAGAGGTCAAACCACAGCGGACTGTGACGAGAGTGTCGTCGGCGTAACAGATACCGCCAAGCCCGGGATTAAAGTTTGCATGAAAGGTTTTCAGGTTCCCATAACGGTAAGCTCCTCTCATCATGCCTAGTGGAACGCAGCCGAACGATTGCTGTTGTGTGTGTAGTTCTGATTGTCATTGCTAGATGGCACTGGAGCATGTTTTGCTTTATGTAGATGTAGATTATCTGATATTCGTATGTTACATTAATTGATACAATTTATTCAAACATAAACTTAAATTCTGATATATTATGAGATAGGCTTAAATAAAAATATTACTTTTGTCTTAAGAATCTCAAAAATGATAACTTATTTTTTTATGTTGCAGTCTATATATATGGAAAATCTTGTTTGTTCCTCCGATTTACACGAACGAATAGTACTTACTAAGTGCGTTGGTCTTGGTCTAGCTGTGTAATTTAACCATAAAAAGATACGATTTAAGCATATCAACCAATTAATAAATGTATTTGAGTAAAATATAATCGTGTAACATGTAAAAAAAACATTTAGTGAGTGACTGTTGAACAAATGTTGTAGAAAATTGTTGTATAAATATTGTTTTATTAACTACATATTAACTGTGGTGGTGCGCAGCTGTAGGAGTATTAAAAAACTGCTCAACTTGTAGGTAGAGCTTTTACCAATATCGTGAATTAATTTAAACAAGAAAGAATTGACCCAGCGCTCCATTATCTTCGATTCGACAATCACACGACACATCCCGTGGAGTTTCCACAAGACAAAAAATAAATATTTTTATGTTAACCATTGCTAAAATAATAAAAACACTAAGAAATAAGGGGAGTATGTTTCTTCTTCCCAGGGTGTAGTGTAACTTTGTGTAACATTTTCCATTGGACATAATAAATAAAGGTGTAGTGTACTCGGAGATTAAGTCCCTCAGGAAAGATAAGAGATTGCGACGTTAGTTCTACGGCTTCGATGTCGAAAGTACTATGAAGATAATTGTTTCAAATTTGTTTCAAATTCATATTTTAAAATTGTACCATTGATCACATTACATCTTCAGAGAGAAAAGCAATGAAAATTTATTTTAAGTAGGTACAAATTAGGGGCAAATTTTACAAAGGCCGTCATATTTTATGGTGATAACATGTTTTTTTTTATGGTATAGTCGGCAAACGAGTAAACGTGTCACGGAAGGGGAAGGGGATTGGGGAGATAAGGGTTAGGGTTTCCGGTAACCTCACTCACTCGGCGTAAAGCAATGCAAGCATTGCTTCACTGCCGGTTTTCTTAGTTAGTTCAGAGTTTCATAAATATATTGACACGCTACCGTCATTATCTTAATTTCTTTAAATTTCTGCCTCAGTGAATCACGATTGCGTGAGTTGTTAATTGCTCGAAGAGGGCTCTATTCACAACAAACAAACAATCCATCTCACATTCGCATGTATAATAGGAATGTGAGCTTCCTTGATTTATTCATTTAAGTCTCGGAATTTCATTATATTTATATTCGAGAAGTACAATTCAACATTTAATATGGTGTAAGTCGGGCATTTGATGAGTCCTAATAACTTATGAAATAGGTGCTATATTTTTTAAATACTGGTTACCGAAACAGACAACAGTTAAGGGCATATCAATTCCTGGTTTACTTTATTTTACCGACCACGACCATGGGCCGCTCCCACCTCAGCAGAACATTAGCAAGAAACAGAAACGTCTGCCCAGATTCACTGCCGCTTTGTTTCAAGGATGAAACCGCTAGGAGGTCTAAACATCCAAGACCTTTGTTAATACGGATTAGGGTTAAGCTTTGCGGAAAAATAGGTAAATGAAACAGAATATTTTATTTCTGTTAGAGTATTCACATACAATAAATAATTAAAAAATAGTGCAGAAAAAAGTATCTTCGATTTAAAAAACATATCCTTTAAAAACATAATCATGTATAAAATATCAAACAATTTTTACTAATAATATGTCACTTGAAATAAATAGAAATAAATGAACGACTGAAAACAATGAACGACGTTTTGACAGGATCTTCAAATTAGATATGAAACATAAAAAAAATATTGAATATGTAATTACCTCATAAATATCGTACAATTCTTCTCCATATCTAAACAAGAATAATCTTAAAAATAAAAAGTAAGCGATACAAGCCGTTGTATACACTAAAATTTAATCCATTCGAGAAGATGTTGCTTCAAGCATATTGTAGAAATTCTTCACTTGGTAACTGGAATCAGCAGGAGGAGGAATATAAAATGTTATACAAAGGATTGGATATAACTCGTTAATATATGTTGCATAGACAAATACTTAAATACATTGGCTGGTAACAACATACAGAAGTACTTAAATTATAAGCACAGGTCTAATAAACGAACTCAAGTCAAAGAAGCGGGAATCTTTTTGAACAATTAATATTCTTGCTATCTGATACATCGTTTCATTAAACATCACTAAGTATGAACAGTTTATTTAAAGGGCTGTGATACGTAGAATTGGTTCAAGCGTAGCATAACGGCAACGTTATGTTACGCTTGAACTCTTGAACCGGCTTCTCCTGAACAACCAATATTCTGTAAGTAGTGTTTTATATTATTAGCAATGTTTGCCTGATTGGTGGAACATTGTTCCATTGCACGATAGAGAATCTACTAACTATATTTTCACACATACTCAATACTGACATGGGTTTGCGCCCTATCATTAGTAATAATAACTTGACAGGGCCTGTCAACATACCCAAGAATGTTCACATTTATTGTACGAATAATACAGGATACCTTACTCGGCGCCTACTGCAAATTGAAGAATTGAATGTTCCAGGCGCTTTACTGCTAGAATTAAATAATTATCTGAAGCTAAAAAAATAATTGTTTATCAGAAAAATCACCGGTACTAATCCTCGATTCTGTTGCGAGAGCGAGATGGAAACCCGTCTTTTGCGATTAATTCCGCTGATGATTTTAGAACAGCCAGCTGAAATATAAACATAGTGACAACACTAATCAAATAAACAGTTTTCTTATTTGAACACTTGATAAAACTTACGGGATCCATGTTATTTTTAAATAGTGTGTATCCAAAAATATTATAAAACTCGAGACAAAAGCAATTTAGATCTCTACATTGCTTTTGTCTTGGTTATAGGGTGAAAAGAACATGACAAGGTAAAAAAAAAAACTGTTGGTAAAACTTTACCTTCTCATGATTATTATTTTCACATTGTCGAAGGTTTTTGACAATTTCATACATCTGAGCCATATGTCACATTTAATACATAATGTTATATCATTAATTCTACGATGCTCTTTAAGAATGTGTACCGTCGATAAGATCAACGTATACTTTCCGCTTCCTGCACAGTGAGTCCACAGCCTTAGTTTAGATTTGGAAGAGTTAACATCACGCATGTTATGACCCCGAAGTCACAAGCGGTACGGATATTATTTTAGAAAAAACTGTGTCGTTTTCCGAATCAGTCTAGTGTCTGTGTCGTGGCCAGATTTTAGAATTGTTCACCTCATGATATGTTCAACCATTTCATGAAATTGTCTTTTTTCATGATATGGAAAATACACGCTGCGATGTATTAAAGTCAGATTGGTAATAATAATCAGTGTTTGACGATATGAACAGCTACACGTATGACTATTTCATAATATGGTAAAAAATTATACCATATCGTAAAATAGTTATATTATTCACAGTTAGAGGCGCCAATTAGCGTTTTATGTGCAGCATCATACCGGCGGACAACTATTCAGTTTTAAAAGCGAATAATAATGTGCAAATTGAAAATAAAAGTGCAGTAAAATGTCGTTATGACAACTTACAAGGGTAATAGGTATATGTATTAGTTCCTTCTTTATTTAGATTTTTTATTAAACTTTGTATATCATGGAGAGTATACATTAATTATATGGCCAAACGTGGTTTAACGTATTATAAGAAGTTGACGTTTGAACGATACGGCCAGTTTTAGCTGCCTATATAATGAAATACAAGCATTTAATGAAAATAATATGATCGGACGCTTCATGAAGCAATCAATTCTATTAATTACTATAGAATTAATACAAATTGCAATTGACTAGTAAAGTTATTGCTATAAATTTATAGACTGGCGCTATTTTACCTGTATAATCATTGTTCTTAGGTATAATCAGATAAGTCAATCTCAAAGTCACTAGACGTGAGATTGGCTTGTCTACTTGTCTTAGACACCAACATTTTTTAGTTATGGATTTCTAGCCTATTGCCTCCAGATTCCGGGCTACTATCAAAAATTTTTAATTTTAAATTCTAGCAAAAAAACTCAATAATTAGTAGAAAAAATGGAACCCAGTGCTAATATTTCTAATCAGTATCTACGGTTTGATAATCTGCCTAATGGCCTTGTCGCTATTGGCCAACATTTTGTGACTGCCTTAATCCAGTCTAGCCAGATATAAGAATATCAGAAAAATATTTAAAATCAATTCTAATGAACCAAATGGACTAGCACTTTCGTATGGCTGCAAAACCTAGGCACTTAAAAACTAAATACAACTGAAATGCGTATGCTGCGTTGATCAGGAAGAGTTACTCTCAGACAAGGTGCAAAACGAACATCTTAGAGGGAGCTTCAAGGTTGCTAAAATAACTGACAAAGTATCAGGAGGAGTCCAGGCGGAGATGGTACGGCCATTTACTTCGAACAGGGGAGCATGTCGTGAAAAAGTGCATCTCCATAGCTACGAAGAAGAGGGGCAGAGGAAGACCTCAAACCACCTGGATTATAAAAATATCCGGGGTGACCTGAAACCGACGTACAAGCGCGAGAACTCTCATAGCGCGATGCAGGATTAGTAGTTTGTAGATGATGTTGGAGTATGTTTCTTTTTTTTTTTATGTATGTGGAAGTCGCCACAAACGTAATAAATGGCGTCGTACGATTGGGAAAGCCGACCCTGAGTAACGGAATATGGCAAGGCTAAAGTAAGAAGAAATTCTAAGAACCAAATAAACAAGACTCAAATTCCGACTACCACCCTACACATAACCACAATATGAACTTGTTACAAACATTGTAGTATATAACAGAATTACAAGCGTGGATGTGTCTTTTCGAATTAAACAACATAAGAAGGAGAAATTCAGAGAGGCTTCACAAAAAACTTGTTAATAACATTCATAAGCTCCCTTTGTTGTGGAAACCCCTTTTCGTGAGTGTTGTTAGTATGTTTTATATGTAGGACAGTAGTAGGCGTACTGTAGCCAAAGGAACTCACAGGGTTGGTAAAATTTATAAGTTTTCTATATCCATTATTTCAGAATTGGCACACTTTTATTTCTTACAAAGAAAGCAATTACACACATAATATACTGATGTTTTATTGGACGTTATTCTTCCTTATAAGACTTTAATATTCTAATATTTATATTATGATATGTATCTATTGTATCTATAACATGTTATTAACATCCAATATATCTGTTTTATTCTCAATACACCAGAAACAGCCCTATAATTCCTTTTTATAACATTATTATGCTCTCCATCCTATGGTTGCCTGTAAGAGATTGCCTTGTGCGATAAGGCCGTGAGTTGTACAAATTACTTATAGTTATTAGTTACTTATTGCATTGTATATTGTATATTACATATTATTATTTCCGCGGACTCTTAAATCGGCTACAGAACAACCTGAATGCTAAAGTATTTCCAATGTCAAAAAGACCTCTATTATACAGGGTCTGTATCTGTGTCAAAACTATATGCTAGCTTGCCACTTGAATAGCATTTTTATGTTATTTTCAACTATTTCAATTGAAATAATTCAATTAAATAGGTGAAAGGTCAGACGTTAGTGTTCTTTGGATGCTCTTTCGGGTTGTAAAGAAGAAATACGCTTCATAGGAATCCGTTCAGTGGCAATCGCTATTTTTCAGGATCTGTTATCCCGAAAACGATGAACAAGCGTGGAAACTCTCCAATACTACCCACCCGCATAAAAAAAGTCGATATAGCCTTCTAGTGGTTTACAGGGGTGCTAGTCACCGGAGTGACAAGTCATAGAAGACGACATACTTTACGCTCTCGAGTCTGTTTAAACAATTATTGGAGCACGGTTTTTAAGTCCATAAAATAGCTAGTCTCTACGTGAATGTGAGATACAAAGGAACCGTTGAATTAAGTCCTGGTCTAAAATAATCATAAGCTTATTACTAATTCTTATTTAAACGAAGTTTTTCAGACTAATTATATTCAATGCGATACGGACTATTCACGCGTGGGTGCTAGAATTACTAGAGACCTTGAACACAAACGTTTGTACTTTATCATAACATATACACATTATTATATGAAATCAACATCACGATAAGAGTATTCATTGTACATTGTTTTTTTTTCATTTAGATATTTATTTTCTACTCGCAGTTCCTCGCGTGTACATATTTATATATTTTGCGCAGAAATCTAATTCTTTTTCCAAAATAAAAGTAGGCCAAGTTACTCCTTATAACACCAGCTATCTGCTAGTGAAAGACCCGTGGAAATCGGTAAACCTATTACGGAGACTAGCCGGAACAAATAGACAGGCAGACCAAAACTATGTATACATTCGTATGCATTTAGTAAAATGCTGTTATTATGACACAAACAGGTATATCAATTTTATTTTTTCGTATAGACTAGTTTTTCCCGCAGGTCCCGCATTGACATTGTTTTTCTATCTATCGGAAATAGTCTTTTTATCTGGAAGAATGATACCCTAACAATCAGGACACCAGCACTTGCTGGTTAGTGGTGTTTAAGAGATACCTTAAAATAACATTGACAGGGATTGAGAGTCTCTTTAACAAAATCTGGATGGTCTACTTGAACTATGTAGTTGCATGAACTATATGTTGCAAAATATAAATTGTCACCGATTTCAATCGTTGCTTTCCGTTACCCTACTTCAGTGAAATAATACTTCCTGTATTTCTTTTCAACGAAACACACAAGGAAATAAGATTTTCAATATTCCACAACTTTAGATTAAATTCCAGCAATTCTAGAGCTGAATAGAAAACTATAAGTTTTATTTATTTGCGAGTTCCCGGAGGATTCAATCGTACCAGTCCGACGAATACATTTTATTTCCAATAGAGGCTTACATACATAATACAAACATATTAAATAAAATGATTTCCTCCTTTTAATTTTCAAGAAAGTTTATCCTTTGTTGCCTGTTATTTTGGTTCTTTTAATCAAATTTACTGACTTAAGTTACAATAATCAATGTTTATCTTAATCAATTTTCTATACATAGTACGAATCATAATTATCTTCTTGAGCTCGCGCTTAAATTTGCAAAACATAATAATGAAAACTACTAGAATCATTTAATGTTTTTTTTAACACGACAATCAAAGAAGTTGAAATATTCTAAAAGTAAATTATCAAAGAAATCCAAGTGAATTTTCTTTTAATGTTAGTACGTGTTCATTATTCACTCTGGTTTGTATTTTCTCTTTAATCTATTTATTTTCCTCAATATATATAGGTACTGCACGAACATAATGCTCGTTACAAGACAGCGGGTTTTGTTGTTCGTCTCCTTGTTAACCTTTTCTAATCATGAGCAGGAACATGATACTATGCCAGCAGTCAACAGCGGTCGGTCTAATTACGATATAACTTAGATTATGTACAATAATTGTGTTGATGTTCAAATAATCAAAGCTATGTAATAAAATTCTATATAACGATAAGAGTGAGGAGTGAGGGTACTGACCATATGCTAAACAAGGTTAATGTGTATTGTGATTCACGATGTACATGTCACCCATCATATACCTGACCGCAACACCTTTTCTCGACCATGCTATCTAATTCAAGCTCCCGATCGCACCTTAGTTCTCTTGACCTTTGTATTTTGTTCGCTCTCACACCATAAACCAGTACAACTAAATATAGCCATAAACATTCTATTTTCACATGCTCATGTTGTCCCAAAAACTTTGAACAAAACCTTCAAATATTGACGATAACTTTTAAGTTAAAACTGTGTTGTTTGACAATATTTTCTTATTGCTCAAGTATGTCGACATTTGGGTAAAACACTGCTATGAATTGAGTCAACTACGTCAGGGTTGCTATTTGAAAAAGAAATGTAACTGACTTGTGATTATTTTTGGTTTGGGGGAAATTTTATAAAATAAAATAAAATTATACAACACAGATTGGGTGACGTTAGATTTTTCTAAAACAAGTCAACACCCTCTGTGCATTAGGTCGTAACCTCTCATCGTAACCTCCATTGGAACAAGGGAATCCTGTCAAAAAGTCTAGCCTACAAATTTTCAGTTTAGTGGTAGAACTATGTAACCACGAGTATATATACTTCCTTTGATCTATTTAGGGGTCGGTTCATCTATTGAGTTGGCAAGAAGCCACTTGCTTAAAAAATGTGTTTAAGGCAGGCGATATCTTCCGAATAGTTTGTAACTAATTTAGTCTACTTACCATCCAAACTTAAAGCCTTAAACGTAAAATAGGAAAATATCTTCATGGTAGGCGGCTCGGTCAAGGGCTGTTGCGGGAACCGGTGCTCTTTTAGAACACATGTATAGTGAAGAAGTTTCTGTGTCCTGCGCTATAGCCACTCGTATCTAGGTCCTTGCACTTGAAACCGGGGGGTTGTTTTTTTTTATTTTAACTACATTTTAATAATAACTAAACTATCCTACTAATATTATAAACGTGAAAGTTTGTGAGGATGAATGGATGTATGGATGTTTGTTACTACTGTTATTACTGAACCGATTGCGATGAAACTTGGTATGTAGATAGCTGGAAACCTGGATTAACATATAGACTACTTTTTATCCCGATATTAAGAGGGAGTATAATATAATTTAGACATATTCATGCAGACACGTTTGCAGTCTTAAATATAAACTAGGTACATATTTTTAAATAACATTTACAAGTGGACATATTTGCAGATTTACGAATAAACTAAATCTTTTTTTAGTATGTAAAAGACTTGGTTACCTGAATGGATAATGTAATTTAATTAATATCATTGTTTTTAGTGACATTATTTCAATCTATACATACATAATTATGAAGGTAGGTGTGCATAAAATTTTAATAAAAATCTAACCAATGATATTATAGTAAAGTGTTTGAATCATATGGTATGATGTGTGCGAGTATTGAATTACTCTTTACAATTCTTTTTCTCCAGGTCGACACTAGTATAAGTGGAAGAGCCATGCTTCGGCACGTATGGGCCGACTCGACTCCGCTCGATACATCGGCCTCACAGAAACACTTCCCTCTCCCCTATTCCCGTCCTCCCCCTCCCCTTTAATCCGCCTATCCTGTCTTACCGCTCTTCCCCCCTCTCCCCCTCTTCCCCTATTCCCACCATAAAGGGTGGCCACGCACTTGTGACTCTTGAGTTACAGGTGCCCATGGGCGGCGGTAGTCATTTACCATCAGATGACCCGTCTGCTCGTTTGCCCCCTACACCATGAAAAAAATAAAATGGTATTTAATTATAAGTCTTATCTCTCTAAATTGAAGAAGAATACTATCGACCTCCTTTTCATAATGCCTCCTATATTATAAAACTTCGCATTTTGTCTTATGATTTTCATTGCTCTTTGTAATTTACAAAAAATAATTCAGTTCAGACTGATACATATATATATATATATATATATCGAGATTAGCCCGTTCAAACAAATAAAAAATACAAATAATAATAAAAATACAAAATACAAATACGACTGTTTACTAGTATCACGGATATAAATAATTTAAAGGTCAACCTTAGTAAAAATAACGGTGTTTTTTTCTGTGTAAAAATTTAAATGACATCCTGGACGCTGACACCCCTAGCTATTCCTATTCAACCAATCATCGCCTAAAAGTTTCCGAGAACAAGTTATGAACTTACAACTTTTGATAATAGGGTCGCCTGTTGGGCAACGTGACGTTTTTATCGACGTAAGCGGTTTTAGAAAATATCTTTTTGTATGTTTTTTTTTACCTTAGTTTGAGTGGTTGTTAGTATTTCCATGGTTTTGGCAATCTATGTTTTTCTCGTACCGGTCCTTATGTTTTGATTTTTTGAGCCATATCCTTCATGTTATAATGATATTGTTTTGGCAACTTTGGTTGGCAGTAGTCGAATATTGTACACTAAACAGTTTTAGTAAAAAGAGAGTTGTCCCGTGGGCTAAGACCTGGAGCGACAACTAAGTCGTTAGTTAGTTATAGATAGAATAATTGTGGCCTTACACTTAAGATTTACTTCACCAAATGCTATATAACGTTTTGTGGCATATCATCCTCCGCTGTCTGCCTCTTCTATGGAGTGACGAATTAAGGTAGTTTAGCGACGTATTCAAATCAAGAACTTGCATGCTTTACAAATATTTGCATCCTAACACTGGTATTCCTCCTTCAATCAGGATAGCAGGACCACCACCTCTACATGAATCTTATATGTTCACCGTTCCGAATGATGCCAAGATCTTTTAACACTCTCAGCGAAATGTTTTTTATTTTTTTTATGGTATAGGGGCAAACGAGCAGACGGGTCACCTGTTAGTAAATGACTACCGCCGCCGATGGGCACCTGCAACTCCAGAGTCGCAAGTGCGTTTCCGTCTTTTAAGGATGGAGTAAGGGAATGGTGGAAGAGGGGGAGAGGAGGGTTAGGGCCTCCGGTAACCTCACTCACTCGGTGAAAAGCTATGCAAGCATTGCTTCACTACCGGTTTTCTGTGAGGCCGTGGTATCACTCCGGTCGAGGCGGCCCATACGTGCCGAAGCATGGCTCTCCCACAAATGACACAATAAAACTTAAATGATGAGTGACTAGTACACACAAGAATCATTAGTGGGATTTAAGTCGTAATTCACACTAAAAAGGAACAATTAACTGTTTTATTATTATTTATTCGAGTGTATCTTGTTTCAGTTAATTGTATTTTTCGAACAAAGTTATTTAACGCATGTTACACTTCAGACGCTCGGCGGATGAGGGCTAGCTACAAAAAGGTGTTAACGCAACTAAAAATGTTGACCGTGAGTTGTTTTATTTTACGCGATAGTACTGTAACTTTGATGTTGGTTGTATACTAATTGTCCAAACATTAGTTCTGGCAACTCTTACAGATGGCGCAACTTTAATTTCGAGTTATTACAATATATAATAATATAATAGTTTCGTTTACATTATCGAATACATTAAAAAAATGTAATTTGTCATCAGTTCCAAATAAAGTTTTTTTTTTTTTTTAATGATAACTCCACACATCTCACACACGGCCGTCTGATCCCAAATTAAGCAGAGCCGGTACTATGGTAACCAGACTGCTGATAAACATACTTATATATTTTTAAGTACATACATATTATAAATAAATTACACCAAGACACAGAACAAATTATCGTGCTCATCACACAATTATTTGTCCTGGGTGGGAATCGAACCCACGACCTCTGGCTTAGCAGTCAAGTTCACTAACCACTAGACCAACAGGCCAGTCAAAATATATAGACTTAGAATTTATAGATACAATTTATTCAATTTGTTAAATATATTTATATATAGTGAAAGGAATTTCGTCTAACCGGGTGTCCCGAAGACACCTCACACGTTTTTGTAAACATTAAATAAAATAATTTATTTTCTTAAATCCGGACCTACCATATTTGTGCAAATAGAACAAATAGAATAACCATCAATTAGAAAATAATTTCTAATTACATTTACTATTGGTGTAATGAATAATTATTCTTTTCGACGTTTATGCAAAACTATTTAAACCATTTCGCTAAAATTGACCCACTAACATGATTTTTTCTAAATTATTATCATCACTTCATTCCGGTTGTTAATTTGACTAAAAACACTATCTACATATTCATCTATAAGCCTCATTTATCAAAATTACGCTATCGCTTCCGCTATCTCTTTTCGCTGGCGTCGCGATAGTCGTGTGGCATAACGGTGTGTTTGCGATCCGGCCGCGACTGTCTGGCGCCAAACGGCGTGCGCGCGCATTAGTCCACGTTAGCTTAATGTGGATCGTAATAGTTATCAGGTTTCAGAACAAATCCAATGTTAAAGCTTTACGTATTTCTAATGCGAGTGCTTGCTATGTAGTTCGTATACTTATTGGTAATGCACCTGGTAGTGGTATCACAACTTTTTTTATAAATATAATATTTTATATTTCTTTAACCCTAAAGAAATGTAAGGTTAAGGCGACTGTATGGCTTTACACGTTATCGTATGAATATACTGAGAATATTGTAAAGGTTGCAGGTTACACGTGAAAATACACACAAACACACACACACACACGTGTGACTAAATGTCTTTTTATTTTTCTTTTTTTAGTAGTTTTAGAATAATTTTTTTACTTCATATATTGTATAAACAAATATTGCAATGTAATGTTTCCACATATCCGGGGGCGGGTGTCAATAGTAGCAACACGGTTTTTACTACTGCCCTCATAAATTATTATGTTCCGGCGTAGTAACTATTTTCAATCTTATTTTTCGTTAACCAAATATAAATATTTCCAATTTTAGGTTAAGTGTAAAAGTTTTATTAATGCAAAAAAGAAAATCTAGATAAAGTATGAATTTTTTTGCCCATCCAATGAACCAAAGATTTATTACTATCCAAGAATCTTTAATCTTTCTATAATTATACAGCCAGAATGACAAAAGATATAGATAAAAACAAGTTGCAGCTATATACTGAGGAGCCTGCGGGTCTAGTGGTAAGTGATTCTGACTGCTGAGTTAGAGGTCGTGGGTTCTAATCCCACCCAGTACAAATAATTGTATGATGGACACGATCATTTGTTCTTTGTCTGGGTGTAACTTGTCTACAATAATAATATGAATCGAGTAAAAAAGAACATCCATACAAAACTTACGTCGGTGTAGACAAAAATCTCGTAGAATTTGCGTAGGTGTCACCAAATAAGGCCAAATCATTGTTACGGCTTATAAAAAACTACTACTATGCATACCTTGTAAGAGCCAGCTACTCGATTACCGAACACTATTAACACAATCATAAAACTAACTTTATCTAATTTTAGTATAAATTAATTTGTTTCTAATGAATCTAGAATTATTGTGTGGGTTTTACTAACAGCTTTTCTGTTTTGCTTTACGTTGCCGCTTTTAACGTATCTGCAGTTATCCGTGAGCAAGATTAAAAAAAAAACTGAAATCATAGACGTATTGCATTTATCGGCAGTTTTGAGTATTTAATTCGCCTTTTAAGTTCCATTGGCCTTTCAAGCCTTCCAAGTGTAAGTACCTACCTAATGTATTTTTGAGTTTATTTTTATGTAAATACTAGCAACCCGCCCCGGCTTCGCACGAGTACAAATTATAAACCTAAACCTTCCTCATGAATCACTATGTCTATTAGTGAAAACCGCATGAAAATCCGTTCAGTAGTTTTTCAGTTTCTCGCAACAGACAGACAGATAGACAGACGCGGCGGGGGAATTTGTTTTATAATATGTAGTGATATATGTTTATTAATTTAAAAAACAGTAAATAAAATAATTATTATTAGTAAATAGTAGTAACAGTAATATAATTATTCTAATGCGTATACTTATTGTTATAATTTTAAGTAAATTAAGTAATAGGTTTCTTTTAAACATTCTATCCCAAATGGCAGGCCGTAGCTGATCTTGTGGCCTTAAGACCCATCATTGAACGACGTTGTACTCCACATTTTGGGCGCCTGCCAGCAGGCGGACAAGGTCTGCAGTAGTCCCCGGAGGCTTCCTTCTTCCTGCAATAGACCTACTTGTGACGAAACACCGTGTGGTTTTAGTCGGTTTGATTCCGACATACTACTTTGCCGTTAGCTCCGGTGAGGTGATGACCCGTGGGGTTTCCACACGATAAAAACAAAGGACGTAGCTGACCTAAATATAACGTAAACATCTTTTGTATCTTTGATCCACAAAGAAATGAAGTTTGAAAAACAAAAAACGTTTGATCTGATGAGATGAAATTTTTTTTAATTAATAAAATATTACGACAAATCAAATAAAATCAATAACTTGACACAAATGTAAAATTTCACAATATTTTTTTTTTAACTGCAATAGTAAGTATTATTGTTTGTTATTGGCTTCGTTACAATCACCCGTCGCTGCGTCGTCTCATAAATTCAGATTTATAAATACCACGTTTCCATTAATTGGAATTGGGAAGTTTTATATCTTTCTTTCTTTTTTTATAATTGCTTCAGACATAGCTTTGATTGGGATGAGAACACAATATGAAAAAAAATAATGCAAGAACAGACTGTGCAATAGAAAATAATAGATTCTAAGAGAGTTTTATTCACGGTAATATTTTATTTATTCCGATGGTATTTTCACGAATGGAACCATAGGAGGTGTCTAGCTCTCCTAAAGACTTTGTAAACGAGCCGTCTTGCGCAGTCGTCATCTAACGGCTCCCTGACTTTAAGTTTAACTACATCTTTGACCCATTTAGTATAATTGTGATAAAGCTCTACCAAGAAATTCATCATAATCAATCAAATCAATTGGAGCCTTAGATTAGGGAATCAAATCTAGGTTTAAATTTAAGATTTTGAAAAAATAAATAAGTATAAGGTCTAACACACTGACTTGCGCCATGCTGTGGGCATACCGCACTGTTACACCGCAATACCGAGCGACGTGACAACACGTGCGTATTTTTAGGTCACAATAGCCCCACTATTGATCCCACTTCAATACTAAGTGACGTTGAGGAATATTAATTATAATTAAGGTACGTAATATATTACGTAATTATAATTAATATTCTTGAACGTCACTCTCTCCTTTTTTCGACTGCTGCATTTATTTGAATTACATATTTATTATTATAAATCTAAAGGTATGTATAATATATATTTTATGTATGTATATAATATATATAAATATATACGATGTACCTAGTTTTTAAGCTTGATATTTTATTTCCTCTCAAGTATAATGCGTTTTTCTCTCTATTTCTTTTCCACAGCAAAACAACCCATTGGTTTGTTTTTGTATCATATCATTTTTGTCCATCTTAAGGTTGCATGGAAGAATTGCATTTAGCGGTTAGGCCGCCCTTTGTACATATAAATTCTGTATACTCACTGTAACCTACCTTGTAATGGCGTACAATAAAGTTTATTTCGTTCCATTCCGTTCTGTTTCATTCCATTTCATTCTGTTCTATTCTCTTCTATATTACTACCTTAAATTAACCTTTAATAAAACAATTTTAATTGAAACTCTTTACATCTTCCTTTATTAACACCTTGGACATACCGGAATAACTTACACGAGAGAATCAAATAAAACCACCAAGGAACACATTATGTTTAAAGGCCCGAACATTTAAAACAAGATCGATAAATTCAACCGACACGAGCGTGAACTCGAAACTTTCCCATAGAGTTTGCATTTGCGGCCCAACTTCACTCGTGTGCCATCGTTAATGTGTTTAGAAGAATTACAGCTAGACCGAGAGTTTGTGTGTAAACTGTTAACTGAAGGGTCCTTTTGTTCTGTGATTTATGGCTTTGTATAGGGTTTTGTTTGATTAAGGCGATGACCGCGATGACCGCGATATTCGTGTTAAAAATCCTTTATACCAAAAACATTTTCAGAATACTCTAATCTTGGGAGTAATAAAACATTTATAGGTGATAATTTATTTTAATACTTTTTATTTTGCTAAAATTATTACAATATATAAGTACAAAAATATAGGATGTGATTTATGCATCAAAAAACAAACTCCTTAAAATAATAATCATATATAAAATACCAAACCATTTCCAAAACTAACCTAACATACAATAGGGAATTCCACAACCAAAGTAATTCACTTTGCGAATCGAAATTAAATCTGAGCAATATTATATCGCTTGAGATAAGTAAAAGTAAGTGACCTATAGAAAACAATGAAAGAGATTTTGAGAGTGTCATTAAATTAGTTAACAAACAAACAAACGTCACACATAAAGCAGAAAAAGATACACACATAATCAAAAGAATAGAAGTTAATCTTAAAGCAGACAGTAAAAAAACTTCACAATTAAACACACCCATAATTGCCTCATAACCTTGTAGGATACTTAAAAATAATGTTGAAAATATTATGACCCCTTTTATATCGTACAATTCTTCTCCATCTTTGAACAAAAATAATCTCAAAAATATTATCCATGCGATACAAGATGTTGTGAACACTGACACTAAATCTATAAGTGAAGATGTTTCTTCAATGAAATTGAAGAATTGCGTCACAACCTGGTTAGAACCATCCGGAGAAATATAAAATGTTATACAAAGGACATGTATGTACCCTGCTAATAAATGTTGCAAAGCCAAATACTTAAATACTCCCCTAGGGAATGCAGAGCGTGTAGCCAAGTACAGCAGTAAAGATATCATAGGTACAGTTACGACAAAAGAACCCCATTCAAATATGTGGGATTCGCTTTCAACTGTTAAAATTCTTGATGGCTGGTAACTGGTTTCATTAGACATCGCTAGGGTTCCAGTGTGATTTACTGCATACAATGAGTAGAATTTTGGTAATTTTGCCAGTAATTGAAGTCTTGATTTGGCTCCTCTTGTATAAACGACATTCTGTAAAGAATATTATAAATTGTCTTTGTGGTGTGAAATAACAACAAGTTTAGAGCTTGATGACCACACAATTTGTTTAGTCATTATAGCATGTGTATGTTTATTACTATTATTGGTTTGAGTGCCTAGTGCTACTGTGACATTTTTTAAATTTTATACTATGGGATAGAAGGCAAACAAGCTGGCGGGTCATCTGATGGTGACTTTCTTCAAGAGTCACAAGTGCGTTACCGGCCCTTTAAGGTGGGAGTAGGGGTAGGAGGAGGGGGTTAGGGTCTCCGGCAACCTCACTCACTCGGCGAAACACAATGCAAGCATTGCTTCACGCCGGTTTTCTGTGAGGCTGTGGTATTACTCCTGTCCAGTCTTTACAATACAATACAATAAGGCTTTAAGGCTAGAAACCAGTAGTAGAATCATTATAGTTATCATTCCAATGTAGCCTATTATAGAGGATATTATTCATCGAAAGTTAACAAATAATATTTGTTTTTATGTTTTAATGAGCTTCATCAAATAACTAATAAAAAAGAGAGAAAATAGCAATAATTTGGACTCTTGCCCAAGAGTCAACCGGTCCTTTGACATATTTCTACTATCTAGTTAAAAGTTGCGGGTGGGATGAAACATTAGATTGCTGAGATAAAATTACAAAAATCAAAAGTTTGATACATCATCATCAATCACTACAAATAAAAAAAATTTAAGTGTCTGTTTGTAATGTCAAAATAACAGTTTTTTTAAGATTTTCACGATACCTATGCCTAATAATCAGTTTTTAAAATGTTTGTCGTCTGTTTGTTCCGGCTAATCTTCGGAACGGGTTAACCGATTTCCACCGGACTTTCACTGGCAGATAGTTGGTGTTATAAGGACTAACTTATTCTACTTTTTTTTTATATTTAGGGTTCTGCGCAAAATATATAGGTACACGCGAGCGAAGCCGCGCGGGAACTGCTAGTACAAAATACTAGAAAATCTATTTAACGAAAAAAACTATGATTCCTACTGCGTATTCCCAAATATGTAGTACCTTTTTAGTTTATAGAATACTATTAAATATTTGAAATCCATTAAAAACAATTACCCAATAATACATTAAAGACTTACTATGGACGAATGTCAAACTGCTTGGATTAACTCATCCTAAAATTTTATGAACTTTTTCAAAACTCGTGTTGTTAATATAAAAACAAGGAAAACACTGATATAATTTTAGTTAGATTGTGTATTGTTATTCATTCTAATTAAATGTATTATCAAATTGGAAATCATATTAATTTGATAATGCATTAATAATTTTAATGGACTAGTATTTATTTCCTGAAAGTTTTCATTTCATTCAATGTCAATAATACAGACGTGATTTTAATTAATAATATACCTATGGCGCACATTGGGAGAGGCCTATGTCATGCAATGGACTAACTCAGGCTAATTGATTGATAGGTGGGGATCCATTGTTTAAGCAACTACCTCTGTACGTTATACCACGGAATACATAATATACAGGTACAGAAGTTTCACTCCACCATCAAATTCAATCATTAAATAAATAGCGACTCTTTCTCTAACACAATAAAGTCGCAATGCAGGTCGCACAGCGGTAATGTTACCTACTATATTCACCTAGAAGTTGCCGCTCTTCCTATCGCGTAACTCTTGTCTGTTCTGACGCCACCGCTAGGTTGTCCTTAAAAAAAAAACCTGGGTATTTAATTACCAGTAAATCTCATCACACACTATACCGTCACGGCTCCACCCCAGCAATTAATTTGTCATTCAAATCTGAGGTTTAAAACGTAGTCGTATAATACATTTCATAATGTCAATACGCGCTTACTGCCCGCCGTCGGCTTTTTCATATTGACATTATGAAATGTATTATACGACAACGTTTTAATGCTCCTCCTTATTGAAGTCGGTTAAAAATTTAAAAATGAAAGCTCGCTTGAAAACTATATAAAAAGTCATAATCAACTGAAAGAGGTTTGAATCCAACTAAAAACTTCGGTTTTTACAGAAAGTTTTTACTTTATTCCTATAATCAGTTTTTATAACTATCATGGCCGGTTATCCGAATGAGCATTGAAAGGGAAGAAATAGACACATAAAGGAAATATTGAGATTTATTCTCTTGTAACAATGTATTGACTATCCAAAGGAGTTATTGGCAAAGGCGCCTTCGCAATAACTTAATGTATGTGAATAGCTGTTATTAATGTGGTGACTATAATATTTGTAATGCTTTAGTATTCTAATACACTGTAATTCGTATTAGGGTGACGAAAAATGAAAAAAAACTGTGTTGAGGTGTTTTGAGCACGTGGAAGGAACAGGTCCCAAAATAGCTGAAATATACTACAAGGTCAGTGTGAGTACGCAACCGAGTCAGTGTATATTGGGAAAAACTTATACGGACCGAATACATAATATCCTTTGATGCAGCACAATGGACTTAAACAACCATGGTGGTGGTCGAGGTATTACGACTAGAGCATCTAGAATATCTTAGAATATCAGCCCAATCATCAGACAACATTGTTACTGATGCTCGCAAAGAACTGCGAAGTTTGGCAGAAGAGAGACCTATTGATAATTGAGGGTTGATGTGGGCTGAAGTGATAATGATAAAATTATCAGTGATTTATGTCTATCAAAGACTATTAACCGCCAGTGAGACTTAACATGCGTGCAATTATTTGTAGCAAGCAACTAAGCAACTGCCATAGAGTTATAGAAAAATATAAGGAAAACTATAAAAATGTAATAAACTTTTCTTTGTTTTCATCCGTTACAGCGTTTAGAACATTATTATCTTTTAGCTCCTTATTTCGTTGTAACTGTTGTACCTACAGTGGACTGTCTTTCTTTATAAAAAAATACACGCCATCAATACATACTTCATTACCCTTTTTTTTTGAGCATGTATGATTAAGTAAGTATACTGCCGTTGGTTTGGTCGTGTGTATAAGCGAGTGTGTGAACAATCAAAACATAGATACTATTCATAAATATTTTTTTATAAGAACCTTTTAAATAGTTAAGTCGTGACTAAAATAATAACCCCCATTGTCAATAACACACAGACAAACTCGTGTATATTAAATAAACATACGTCACTTTTCGTCTTTTTTATATGTACATAAGTCACTGAATCAATGGTATCAACTCCCACAGTGCAATTAGATGGTACAGTAATTTATCTGTAACAACCTAGAATCAAATGCGATACCTTTCATTTCGGAGTAGTTCACGTTTTTTGTGGCACTATTTTAGCGTACGTGTGGTAGCTTTATAAGTATAAATAAATTACGTCCGAATGTGTGGAGAGAGATTTTACATAGCCGAGTGGTGTAAACAAATATATTGTATATGATTGGTTTGACGTGACCAATTCCGAAATTTCTTGCTCCTTTGTATTCGGAAGCGGATTCAGCGGATTTCTGTTCTCTGAGTCTCCAGATTGGAAAAGTATGTTCGTCATACACAGGTCCACTGTTTGTAACGTTACTAGCATAGTAAAATATGTATTTCTGATATTGATGGTCCAAATAGTGAGCAATAGTGATTTGGACCAAAAAAACCGATAGGCCAAACCGCGACTTGAGCTCAGTATCACAGCCGCTTTCATAACGCATTATGCCACCTAGGCGGTTAGTAGGCAAAGTGAGACATTTACAATAATTGGAATTAAAAAAAAAACTGCTTCTGTAACTAATTCAGACAGCTTTCTACTGCTGAATTTGTCGCGGTTTGTCTTATCTTGAGTGTTGATTTTTTTAAACTTGTAAATTATAAGATTGTGTTAGGTTAGGTTTTTCATGTAAGTCCTTCAAACCAGTTTGCTTGCTTGCTTGAAGCAGATTAAATAATATTTTTTTTACTAAACGCCAAAACATATTCCAAAGCAGCCTCTGATAACGTGAACTAAATTCTAAACTCCTTCAAAATAAAGTCCATCTCCACATAAACCCAACAGTTTTAAGTCCGTCTACATCTACACACTAACGACGCGATTTTCGGCCGAACATCCGGCGATTATCCGTCATGCGCGGATGCTAACTATCACTTCGGTCGACAAAAAAACGTATCACCGTGGACGTAAATAACGTTACATGAGGTTCTGAGAACACTTTGTTCTCTTGAGTTTTGGAAGATGAGTGATGGATTTAGGTTTACTTGAAACGTAACTGATTTATACCTATAGGTAGTTTAGCACTGTTAAAAATGCTTTTTTGTACTGTATAATTTTTAATAATTCGTAAAGAAAGAACAATTGATAATTTCATATTAGGATGTGTAATGAATTCTAATTTGAAAAATGACCTTTTTTCTTGCTAATTTATTATTATAATAGACCACACGAAGAATGTACACACACGGATAAATTAATACTGAAGAATATAATGAGCTTCTTTTTTATTATTAGTTTTTTATTTCCCGCAGTTTCACCCGCGTTTATGGTTACTGCTCCACTTCTAATAGTCGTAGCGTGATGTTACATAGCCTATACTATACCTCATGAATCTAGGTATCATATACAAAAATACGGCTATTCAAATACTTCTAGCAGCTCCAGAGATTAGCGCGTTTAAATAAGCAAACAAACAACCAAACAAAAACAATCTCTTAGTTGTAAAATGTTTAGTAGACGTAAACACAATTCCTGGAAATTTCCTTAAATAATGGGAAACATCAGAAAGCCTAGCGGATGAGAGATACAGAGTTCTAAGACTTAGCAAGCCACTGAAATGTAAAAATATCTAAAAGAATGTCTAAAAAGATTATAAAACATTTACACCATGACACTAAGAACAATAGCTGATACCTACTGTTGGATTCCAAAAACACGCTTAACCGAATAATTAGAAAGTGCATAACTAGATTTTAATATGATCCTTGTTCACCAATGATTTTGCACTTGCATATATTAAAATATAAATTAACATTCAGATAAGTATGTACTAGTTTTAGGTAACGCTGGGGCTCACATATCCTATGAGACATATGCCCCTAAATAAATAAAGAGAGAAAAAAAAAAAAAAAAAAAACGTATTAAAATAATAAGTACATATGAAAACGAGATGACAAACAGGATGTAAGCAAATTCAAACTGTTACAGGATGAACTAATCTGATTACAGCTAAAGGATGATCGGAGATAGGTAAAATAAATTATCATTTAAAGGACATTTGACTGCATGGAATATGTAGTAGTGTAAGTGATTAAGTTGTTGATTAAATTGTGGATTCGATTCTCACAAAACACAAGTACATTTATGTACAATCTATAGAGATTATCTTTTCTTATTGATAAATGGAATTGGCGTTTGTCTTCCAACTTCCTTCTTCACCAAGTTTAATGTAAAGGACTCGTTAAAACATCCCAAACTTGAGGGATTAAATATGAAGTAGCCATTGATTAGCAACTAATCGTCTTCTCCTTCATACAAGCTTTATGTTCTCTGGCTGGCTGTTGATCCAGTGGTTAGTGATGCTGACTACTTAGCTAGAGGTCATGGGTTCGATTTTTACCCAGAAGAAATATTTGTACGGTGAGCATGATTATTTGTCCTGTGTCTGGGTGTAATTTATCTAAAATATGTATCTATTTAGAAATATATAAGTATGTCTATCAGCAGTCTGGTTACCATAGTACAGGTTCTGCCTAGTTTGGGATCAAGAGGCCGTGTGTGAGATGTGTTATCTCCGGCTGATATCACAATCATACAAAAGTTTCACGTCACTACGGCAATTATAGGTAGGTAAAAATCAAGTTTAAGTTAAATAAACGTAAAAGGTGTCACAAATATGAATAGGAGGGTTAGACTCCTTTTATTATAATCTCTAGTTGCTTTCAGGGTATTCCTCTAACTGCACATAGCGCAAACGTAACAAGCACACAATATGTATTTGCGGCATGTATTGATATTCGGAGCGGACGCGCGCAGTTCATTTCAGCGGACATCAAAATTTACGACACCTCAACGAACGTGTTGAATGTTCATATTAGGATATCTGCTGGTATTTTTACATATGTGGTGGTAGTAAATACGCGGCACATTTGAGTTCTGTAAAACGAGATTAACTTCCACTTATAGCGTAACATTCCATTTCCGCCGAGTTACTGGCGAAGGCTAACCCGTAGGCAAGGCATGTGCTCAAATGCAAATAGCAGTATAAAACTTTATCTCGACGACTTAGTATGCGCTACGGGTGAGCATTCAGGTGCTACGTCAGGTAATTAAACCCACCACGGGTTCAATTCCCACTCAGCGTAAATATTTTTGTGCATGGATATGTCTTTTTGCAATTGTGTGGGTGTTTCTATGTCCAAATGAAAGTGTTTAAAATATTTTTAGGTATTTCATCCGTGCCTTAGAACTCATGGATACTACAATCTGTACTTAGTTTGGTCTAAAAAGCGTTGTGTTCTGTGAATTCAATCTTAGTGACCTTTGTTCGTTAAGATGAGTGACCTATCTCGGGCCTTGTACATCCGTATGCTCTTAACTTCAGAAAACTATAGTTAGAATCTCTTATCAGTCAGTGGGTAAAATTTTAACTTCTAGTAGCATAGTATGATTAGATCTACTAAAATCCATTATCATGTGCCTCAACAAATTTTTTTTAAATTACTAGTGTCACAAAGTAATGGTTATTTTACATGTAAATCGTATAACAGATCCTGCGTCTGAAATTGTTGACGTGCTAAAAACATTCACCGTATTAACGATATGTAGTACATGGCTAACATAACGTTTATAAAATAATCTCTTCTTGATGTATCTAGTAATTACCCTGCCTGTTTTTGTTTTTCACAGAATATAAGTCACTATTTTAACTGTGCGAACCATCACTTTTGTGTGTATCGTAGTACTTCTATGTGTTGATAGGGTTTCCCAAGGCAAATGGTGCCTTTGCCAGGGATAGAGAAATTATACAGTGATATCTGTAAACAATAATAATTATTTGTTTGATTTCAAACTACTACATGCACTATTTATAAATTATTACTTCTGATAAGCTGTGGAACCACCAGCTGAGTTGATGTCAGAAGCTCCAGTCGTTAATTGTACGACATTACGATTTCAGTAAACACCTTCCACCCCCCCCTTCTCACCTCCCTTCTCACCTACAAGTACAATTTCACATCACAAAGGTTTCGTATGCTACAGTATTTGATTATATATATGTCTATATAATCAAAGGCCACATATGTTTAGATATTTTAATTTGAACAACCACTAAAAGAAGGGTGTGATACCGGGGGCAGTTAAAACAGCTTCCCTAGAACAAATATTACAACCCAGAGTCTCTATGGGGTACATACTGTCCTATAATAATATTATAAGAACCTTTGTAATACACGTTTGTACAATATTTAGGTAACAAAAAGGGCGAGATTCGAGTGATATTTCTGTGCTAGCGTTTATATGAGAAATGGTTGTTTTTCAATTAAGTAATTGAAATAATAAAAACGCAGCGTTATGTTAATTCCGAGCCCATGACAGTCTTCCAAATGTTATGGTGTTTTGATAAACAAATATAGGTTCACTGTATCAATGTATTTTTGAATATTGAAATAGGACTTATACCTTAAAAAAAGTAGCATTTATAATTATAGATTATTATCTTAATGTTTGTGGGTTGTCTTTTCGTTATTTATAACCAAAGTGCATTTAAATAATAATAAAATAAGATGTTATTAAAAAAATAGTGCAGCTGTGGGCAACACAATCCTAAAATCGCCTGGCCTGTTGGCCTAGTGGTTAGTGACTCTGACTGCTACGCCATAGGTCGTGGGTTCCGTGGGTTCGATTCCCACCTGAGCCTGACATGGGGTCGACTCCAAAATTGCTGGGTGGATCGACAGCATGCTTAGATACAGAGCTATACAATTTACTGTAAATAACACATCGAGAGGGGTGGTGGCCAGAGGATGTCCGCAAGGCGGAGTCCTCTCACCTCTCTTATGGAACATTGTGGTCGATGAGCTCATTATCCAGCTCAATGACCGCAAGTTCTTCACAGTGGGCTATGCGGACGACCTGACCATCCTCTTCAGTGGCCGCTTTGAGAGTGTGGTATGCGACCAAATGAGGTCGGCATTGAAGGTCGTAGAACAGTGGTGCGAAAAACACAACCTAACAGTGAACCCGACAAAGACGGAGATGATTATGTTCACAAATAAACGAAGTTTAGGAGAACTGAGGCTACCTAAACTATTCGACACCCGTCTAGCCCTCACCAAGGAGGTCAAGTATCTAGGAGTGATACTGGACAGTAAACTCCTATGGAACAGACACCTGGACGCAAAACTAAATAAGGCCTGCATTATTTTCTGCCAATGCAAGCGACTCCTCGGCAGAAGCTGGGGGCTATCACCGAAAATCACACTATGGCTGTACAAAACGGTTATACGGCCAATCATCACATACGATGCTATTGCCTAGTGGCAGAGAACGAAGCTAAGCACTGTCAGAAACAAACTACAGCAATTCCAGAGACTAGCATGTACTGCCGTCACTAGTTGCATGCGCACAACTCCCACAACTGCCCTTGAGGTGGCTCTTGATCTAGCCCAACTGGACCTGTTTATACAACAGGAGGTAGCTGTGGCAGCCATCAGACTTAAACTTTTGGGTCTGTGGTATAACCGAGAGGGTCCCCATATAAAATTATGGAATCAAGTAGTGGAATATCAACCACTAATCGCTGCCCCATGCGACAGGATCCCGAAACAACACATCTTTGAGAGGAAGTATCAAATACAACCACTTGAAAACGACCGAGATCAATATGGCATACATGAAGTGCGAATATACACGGATGGTTCCAAGATGGGGTCAGGGACTGGAGCCGGAGTTTTCTCAAAAGGTATAAAGGAGTTGTGCGAGCACCAATCAACAACGGAGTAAATGACGCTATAGGCGTACAACCAATGAGAGACGTTGACGATGATGCTACACTACTTAGATTGCACACATCTTTGAAAAAATTTGCATTATATAGAGAGAGATTAGAACCACCGCACGTTAAACACTGTAAATATATCTACCATTTTTTTCTTCCATATTAAAAGTTGTTCAATATTATTGACTGAAGTTATTGAAGCGAACATATGGTCCTTTTCAAGCCGGACACATCAACAGAATTGGGCTACCGACCTACGGTTGTTCGTGTGGCAAAGTGAACGACAAATTGGCGCGTATGCAGACAGCTATTGCTTTTCTTTTATTTATACATACGCTTCATCTGCTGCTGGAATAGCTGGAGATAGGAAGAGGCTTTCTGAACATCACGCATCATAATCTTTCGGTACGGCCATCCATCTTACTTTCCTTCTAAACCGCAGCAACATATCTTCAATCTGTGTGTCTAATCTATTTAATAATTTCATTCAAATTGATTCATCATAATTTAGCTGTGCAGTGCTTATCAGTGTACTAGGTGTAAAAAATTCGCAAAATAGTGAGTAAATCAGTTCCTTCCACAACAAAACATGACCACATTGGAGTCAGCTGATAAGTCTAGTGCTAAATCGCCCGTCAAATTAACCATTCCAGGCGATGAAACCGTGTATAATAACCTTGTTCGAAAACGAGGTATTACAAAAGGCAGATTAACTAGATTTTCTTTTTAATAGTAATAGTATTCTTTATTGTGGATCATAGGTAAGTAAATAATACAGGTGTTATAGTTTTTTACATTATCTAGAACAGCTATGTCCCGCCCATTAGACTTACAATATTTACAGTAATTTGAATATGAATTGAATACATTAAAGAATAATATAAGATATGTCAATATATCACAAAAATTGTATTTAACAGGCAATAATAATGAAAAAATAGAGAATACTGAACACATCATGATTTGGGTATAGAGTAATGGAGCAGAGATTTATCAGCTAAGTAATCCTTTACCGTATAATAACATTTACTTATTAACAGGTCATGAAGTTCCTTTTTAAACACAGTTATTTCTTTAACCATTCTGATATCTCTCGGAATATTGTTAAAAATGCGCGAAGCTGTACAGAATATACTTTCATGCATCAGATGAGTCTTCCTAGCGACTAGTCTCATGTCTTATACGCTTACGGTAGTTAAATAGCTCAGAATTCTTTTCGACAAACATGGAGACATCCAGAATGAATAGACTTGGCAAAGTTAAAATGTTAAGTTTTTTAAAATATGGTACACACGATTCGGTTTCCTGCTGATTGAACATTGCTCTTATACAGCGTTTTTGTGCTATAAATGCCCGGCCTTTGTCTGTACTATTACCCCAAAATATTACGCCGTATCTTAGGGTTGAACTTACATAGCCATGGTATACTGCCAGAAGAGTCTTTTCATTTGCTATTTTTCTTAACCTGTTGAGAGCATATGAAAACTGACTTAGTCTTTTACAGACATGGCCAACATGTAATTTCCAATTAATTTTGTTATCAATTTGTAAACCTAGAAATTTTGTTACTTCAGTTTCTTCTATCTCGCTATTATGATAATGTATTTTTAAGGGAGCTGTGCGTTGTGTACGTATTCTAAAATTCATAACTTTTGTTTTTTCGATGTTGATCATTAAATTATTCATTTTAAGCCAGTCTACTATATTTTCTAAGGATTGATTAATGTCAAGTTCTAGATTAGTTAATTTGTCATTATTAAATAGCACTGTGCTATCGTCAGCAAATAATGTGATGTCATGATTGGTGATTGAAGGCATGTCATTATATAAACAAGAAAGAACAAGGGGCCCAAAATACTCCCTTGTGGTACACCAAATTGAGCAGTCCTAGCTGTAGATGTATAGACTTCTTCAATCATTAACACTGGGTTCAGCTGACGAATCTCTGTGTACTGTTGTCTATTTGAAAGATATGATTTTACGAGATCATACACATTACCTCTGATACCATACACGTTCATTTTTCTAGGGTTATATGCTCGACACGGTCAAATGCCTTTGACATGTCCATATATAACGCTATTGCCGGTAGTCCCTTGTCCAAATTGCTTAATACTCTTTGCAAAAAGTTATATATTGCCACATTTACAGATTTATTTTTTCTAAAACCATATTGACTTGGTGTTAGCTTTCCAGGAATCCGTATATGCATTGAAATATAACTTTCTCAAAAATCTTTGCAAATGTAGATATCAGTGCTATTGGCCTGTAGTTATTCATATTCGTTCTATCACCTTTTTTAAACACTGGTTTTATTACAGATATTTTGAGATTATCTGCATAGATGCCCTGTTCTATACATAATATACAGTTCTAATTATCTAAATACTTTGACTAGTGTTGGTTTAGTGTCTCCCATAGAGAGGGCCGATTTAAAGTTACGCACAAAAACTGCTGAAAGTATTTTTCGGGAATTTAACGATCTACAAACAAAAATTGAGGAATTAGTTTCTGTAAAGGATCTCGAGGAGTAGTTAGATCAACGGGATCAATTTGAAAATTCATATTATAATGTAGTAGCTCAGGCTGAGTGTTTATTAAATGCCGGGGAAGGTTCTAGTAGTCATAGTTCAAGTATCCAATCAGTAAAATTACCAACAATTACCCTCCCTTCGTTTGACGGTTCATGTGAACATTGGCTGGAGTACAGAGACACCTTTATATCGCTGATTCACGAATCCAAGCATTTAACAAGCATACAAAAAATCCGCTATTTGAAATCGTCTTTAAAGGGTAGTGCCGCTTTAGTTATAGAACAATTAGAATTCTCTTCGAATAATTATGAAATTGCCCTCGAATTGGTTCAAAATACATATAACAATAGTAACTTATTAATACATAATCACGTGAAAGCATTATTTACTATTCAAAAATTAACAAAAGAGTCGCCTATCTTATTACGAAAATTAATTGATTGTATTCTGAAAAACTTACGAGCTTTAAAAATATTAGGTGAACCGACGGAAACATGGGACACTCATTAATTTCATTATTGTTTCTAAACTTGACAAAATTACTGAGAAAGAATGGGAACAATATAAAAACACATTTTTGAACACAAACAATGACTGGAGTATAAAGTGTAAAGTGGATGATTTGCTTGGATTTTTAAAATCGCGAGCAGATATGTTAGACACCTTAAGTTTAGGCTACAACAAATCAATAACAAATAATTACAAACACAATAATAAAGTACATTGCAACATTTCGACCAATAAATATGATCGGCAATTACCACGAAATAAGCAGTGTTTAATGTGTAAGGCTAATCACGCGCTTTATACATGTCAACAATTTTTAAACGCATCAATTAAAGATAAACTTGAATTTGTACACAGTAACAAATTATGCGAAAATTGTTTGCGATTGGGTCATTCGATCGAGGAGTGTAGGTTTGGTACTTGCCGATTGTGTAACAAAAAACATAACTTTTTGTTGCATACAGACAAAAGTATAACTAATGATAGTATTACGAGCCTTGTCACAAACATATGTTACCGAGAAACCGGTTTGAACGCATCTATCGTTGCAGATCAGCCGGCCGCAAGCAGTGATTATATGAACACACCTATACATTCGGTTACTGGTTTTAGCATTCAAACAAACAAGCGTTGTGAATTCTCACATTCTATTTTATTATCTACTGCATTGGTTGAGATAGCGGACCGGTTTCAAGGGTTTCATGTTGCACGTGCGCTCCTTGATAACGGTAGTCAACGTTGTTTAATTACAAATTCTTTATGTAAAAAATTACAACTTCCATTTATACAGTCCACTCATGAAATACGAGGCGTTGGTAGTTCTGTGATACAGTCAACAAAAAATTGCGATGTAATTATTCGGTCACGAGACAACACTTACACTAAGCGCATTAGGTGTATTGTTTTGCCAAATATTACGTCAGAATTACCAATTGTGCCATTACATCGCGATCAAATTCTCATTCCTAAGGAGTAGATTAGCAGATCCCTCATATTTTGAAACGCAACCCATAGATATATTATTAGGCGCAGATATATTTTGGGATTTACTAAAAGGGGATAAGGTGCGGTTGCAAAATGGACCTATCTTACTAGACACTAAGTTGGGATGGATAATTTCGGGACCTATCCACCATGAGGCGCTCAGAGATAGTAGCATTATCCATTGCAGTTTTACTCAGTCTATAGACGCACAAATACGTCAGTTTTGGGAACTAGAAGAAATAACTAAAATCCAGGACTCACGCACGGAAGAGGAGAGGACCTGCTAGAAACATTTCGTAGAAAATACAAAACGCGACCTTAACGGAAGGTTTATCGTAGGCATACCCTTCAAGGAAACTCCTCATGTTTTGGGAACCAGTCGCGAGCAAGCTGAGCGTCGGTTTTACGCCTTAGAAAAACGATTACAACGCGATCCTATGTACAAGCAATTATATTGCGAATTTATGCGAGAATATTGTCACTTAGGCCACATGTCTCGCGTGCATACCTACTCTAACCCTCATTATTTTATGCCGCATCACGGTGTTTACCGTGAGCAAAGCACAACCACAAAATTGCGTGTGGTCTTTGATGCCAGTGCGCCCACAACGTCTGGGATATCATATAATGACATTCAGCTTGTCGGGCCGCCTAGTCAAGGGGATCTCTTTTCGATACTCCTACGCTTCAGACAGTATAGGTATATAGCCTGTGGAGATATCGAGAAGATGTATAGGCAAGCGTTAATTAGCCCCGATCTTCGTGACCTACAAATGATTCTCTGGCGTGAGGATCCCTCTCATCCCCTAGGCATGTATCGACTCAATACCGTTACGTAAGGGACAGCGTCAGCGCCATTTCTAAGCGTGAGATGTCTTCGACAACTCGCTGACGAATGTGACGATATTGAGGCGAGACAATCTATATATGAAGACATGTACGCGACGATCGACGATCGACCCGGGCGTGATAGTAAGCAGGAATTACTGCAGTTATGTAGTAGGGTTTCTGACGTCTTGCAGGGGGGCTGCTTCCTATTGCGAAAATGGCTTTTTAATTTCAAGTGCGACATATCGGAAACTTCTTTAGACTGTTCAAAATCATTAACACTTACTGAAAACAGTCACAGTAAAACACTAGGTTTAAATTGGTATAATTTAAGTGATGAGTTATATTTTAGCACTCGATTAGCAATTGATAATCAAATTATTACAAAGCGACTTATATTATCGTCGGTTTCGCAAATATACGACCCATTAGGATTACTGACCCTTTGTAATGATTGTTAAAATTGTTTTACAGAAATTATGGTTATTAAAATTGGGATGGGATGATGAAGTGTCACAAGATGTTGTTAAAATTTGGCATACGTTCGTGAATGAGTTGCTTTACTTAATACTCTAAGTGTGGAGCGACATGTTATACCGCACAACGATAGGTATGTAGAATTGCATGTATTTACGGATGCGTCACAGACAGCGTACGGTACCTGTGTTTATATACACACAGTGAGCGACAATGAAATTATATCGGTTAGGTTACGATGTTCAAAAGGTAAGGTGGCACCACTCAAACCCGTGAGCGTACCCCGATTAGAGTTGTGTGGTGCATTATTGGGTGCCAAACTGTTCCACAAGGTTAATGAGTTACTGCGTTGTAAATTCAAGTCGGTTATCTTTTGGACAGACTCAACTATTGTCCTAGGGTGGTTACAAACGGCTCCTAGTCGCTTACAAACTTTTGTCCAAAATCGTGTCGTTGAAATACAGGAATTGACTAACGGTATACCATGGCGTCATATCAAGGGTAAGGAGAACCCCGCTGACTTAGTGTCGCGGTGCGTCAGTTTAGAAAATTTAACGTCCTGTGATTTATGGTGGCAAGGGCCACCCTTTCTCAGGGATATCCCATTTGACAGTAGCTCCTACGTAAACTCAGAATTAAAATTTAAACATGAGTTACCCGAATTAAAACCGGAAAAAACACATACATTTATATGTGAAAACGGTTTAGGAAATGAGTTGTTTCCATTTCACAGATTTTCTCAATTCCAGCGCATGAAACGTGCATGCGCATATGTACTCCGTTTTATCTATAATACGCGCAATAAACACAATAGGCGTAGTGGTGTTCTCACTGTAGGGGAGTTGATACAGTCAGAATTAGTTTTAGTTAAATTCAGTCAGTTAGAATCATTTCCAAGCGAATATAAAACATTATGTAAGAACAGCCACTTAAACAATAAACACTACTTAGCAAAACTTAATTTATTTACTGACAATGATAACATAATTCGTGTAGGAGGCATTTAACAAAAAATACCCCATATTGCTGTCGAGCAAACATGCATTTACTATTTTACTATTCCGTTACGAACATAAAAAAATGTTACATGTAGGACCCCAGACACTACTTTTTAATTTAAGAGAAACATGGTGGCCGCTTAGAGGTGGAAGTTTAGCAGGAAAAATAGTTCACGAATGCGTTACTTGTACTCGATTTAAGGGTAAAACTTTTTCTCCAATTATGGGTAATTTACCCGTAGAAAGAATTACTACTAGTTTTCCATTTTATAACTGCGGTGTCGACTATGCCGGCCCCGTGTACATACTGAACCGCAAGGGTAGGCGCTAAGACCTGTAAAGCTTATATTTGTTTATTTATATGTCTTGCTACGCGCGCTGTACATTTAGAATTGGTATCCGACCTTACTTCCGAGGCTTATTTGTTGGCACTCAAGCGTTTTATATCACGTCGTGGAAAACCACAACAAATATTTTCCGACAACGGAAAAAAATTTGTAGGATTAAAAAATTATTTTCAAACATTTTTTAAAAACATGTTCCTCAGATATTTTAGAATACGCCATTAGTGAAGATATTGAATTTAAGTTTATTCCTCCATATGCTGCTTATTTTGGTGGTTTGTGGGATGCTGGTGTTAAATCTTGCAAACACCACCTATTAAGAGTTGTAGGCAATGCACATCTGACCTTCGAAGAGTACAGTACTCACACAGATTGAAGGCATTCTTAACTCCCGTCCTTTAACCCCCATGTCCACCGATCCGTACGACCTTCATCCTTTGAGCCCCGGTCACTTCCTCATAGGCCGTCCGATTACTTCTCCAGTATGTGCTCACCCGAAATTAGCTGAAAATGACATTCGAAGACTTCCTCGCTATCAAAGAGTGGAACAGATTCGGCAGCATTTCTGGCGAAGGTGTAGCAGAGAGTACATATCAGAAATGCAACTCCGAAGCAAATGAAATCATAAGGGTAGTGACTTACAAAACGATACCCTAGTTATCATTAAAGAAGATTTTTCTCCAGCGATGAAATGGCAACTTGGACGCATCGTGGCCACATACCCAGGCAAGGATGGCGTTTCCAGGGTGGCAGATGTCCGCACAGAAAAGGGCATAGTGAAGCGAGCATTTTCAAAACTCTGTCCTTTGTTCCCGTTGGAAGCTGCTTCTTCCAAGGCCGGGGGGCATGTGCGAGCACCAATCAACAACGGAGTAAATGACGCTATAGGCGTACAACCAATGAGAGACGTTGACGATGATGCTACACTACTTAGATTGCACACATCTTTGAAAAAATTTGCATTATATAGAGAGAGATTAGAACCACCGCACGTTAAACACTGTAAATGTATCTACCATTTTTTTCTTCCATATTAAAAGTTGTTCAATGTTATTGACTGGAGTTATTGAAGCGAACAGAGTACAACATCCGAATACTGTCAGATAGTAAGGCCCTCTTAAGGGCCCTGGAGGGCAACACCATTAACTCCGGTCTCATTTATGAATGCCACCAGACGCTAGAGCGTTTAGCCTCTGCCAATGGGGTGATTCTGCAATGGATCAGAGGGCATAGTAATTCATTAGGGAACGACGCCGCCGATGAGCAGGCAGGCCCAATTATATTACTGCCACTTCCCTTTAATCAACTTCGCTCATGGGTAAGACAACGGATTCGTGATTCGCACAACGGCCGTTGGGCCGTCATACTGGGCTGTAGGCAGTCTAAACTGGTGCTGACGGAGGTCTCACCACGTTTAACTTGCAGACTGCTCAGTCTTAACCGACTCGACATCAGAATAGTTGTAGGGACCATTACGGGCCACTTAGCCCTAAACCGGCACCTATTCACCATCGGTGCGACAGACAGTCCTCTATGCAGAGGATGTCTCGACGCGAAGGAAAAGGCCGCCCACGTTATCCTGGAGTGCGAGGGAGTGGCCACAACGGGCAAACATCCTCGCAGGTGCGAGATCGCTCCTAGAAGCCTGCGAACGCCCCAGGAGGCATCTGTGCTTCTGGAAGGAGCTAGGCTGGCTCAACTAGTCAGCTTATCTGAACGCATAATGGACCATCTATGAGTCTAAATGCGGAAACAGAGCCCTACACCAATACCAATACCAATACCCACCCGAGCCTGGGTGTTCTTTGTGTCCATTGTTGGTATGTTTGTAAAGTCCACAGGAGTCATTCCTAATGCGGTTGTTGTTTTTTTAATAGAATAGAATTTGAATTTTCAATTGTACGTTTCATTCCAGATTAAGAGGAAGCTTGAACAAAAAGATCTGCCTAGTTACATAGTAAGATTTCGATTATTAGTTATTGTAGAAAGTATACTTTTTATACAAAACCTAATAATTTTTTATATAGATTATGTAGGTGAAACAGATTTTTCCCACACGACCCTTAATATGCCCCTACAGTTAACACCTTATAGTATGCGGTCATCAGCTACCATCCTGTCTCCCAATAAGGCTCTGTTGACTTTCTTCCTCAACAAAATATAACTAAAACTTTAACGTTCAACTGACGTCTAATTGATAATAATAATAGCAGCCCTATTTTTCTTTTCTTAAACGTCAAAATACGATTAAAATGATTATGTGATCAACGCTAAGCCTATTGGAGCGAAACAGGCGTTCAACAAAACAAGTGCAATATCGAGTTACATCGCTACAATAACAGTTGAACACCAATCCGATTAATCATTGTCCGACGAGCACTATTTACTATAAACAATCGGTATTAAACTCGATACTGTTTAGTCCATTTAAATGGGTCACTCGATCATTGCGATTGTCGGTCGATTTGTCCAGATAACCCGGTATTAATCGTGGCTTTTCCTGTTTGGTTCGTAATTTTGCGCGTTTTATTGATGACTGTTGAAGTTTTTGATTCAATTATTGAGTGATTCAGTTATTAATGATAACGACTTTAATGTCACATAGTGTGCGGTAGTAGTGTTTTTGCTGACTGAAAAATGAATGCAGCAGATTATTTTAGTATATAGTTTATACCTATTAGCTTTATTTTATTGCAGATTGTTAATCATTTTTATTAAATAGATCGTAACGCAGACAACTTTAACATTAATTAATTTTAGTCATCGTTTCTTGTGTGAAAACCACGGCATTCCAACGCAACCAGCCCTCGTTACGCCGCGGGGTGGAATGCCGTGGAATGAGTCAAAGCAATTATGACGAAGTTGAACCGATGAAAATCACACGGTATCGACGTCACATCTATGTCAAAAAAGGCGGTAGGTATAAACTAAACTTCGCGCATCCAAACAACATGCCTGACCACGACTAATCTGTCAAGGGCATAAGAATAAGAAGAAGAATAAACTAAACGTGGCGTTGTATCCAAGAAACCCTGATACGTTCTCCTGATATAGATCATTATCACCTAAGCTTTTTGGGCCAAATAAGGAAAAGTAAGACATTAATAAGCTGTCCTCGCCATTCGAATCACGCTCCTTATTTGAGCTTCTAAGATGACCCTGTCGTATTTCAATCGAATGCTACTTTATTTGTCTTTCTGTTTATCGCAAGTCGTTCACTTATATCCCTTATCACTAAATTGAATTGGTACGGGACAAAAGGTCTCAGTGTAAGTGGCGACATTTTCTGTAGGGTTGCTACGGGTTTAGAATGTTGTAAAGGAATTGCATAGTGATCACAAAAACTTCATCATTTACCTGCTAACCGAACTTAAAACTGTGTCAAATATAATCATTAAATATTGATATTTTTTGTAATAAAATAAAGTTAAAGGTACTTAAAAAGGAAAGGTACAATACCAATTACACTCGCTTTGTCATCCAACACGACGATAACAGCTAAGAATTAACTAAAAAATACTTCCTAAGAAAATACTTTGATACGCATACTTCTCTGGTAATAATTGTGTGATGAGCACGATCATTTGTTCTGTGTCTGGGTGTAATTTATCTATAATATGTATGTATTTAGAAATATATAAGTATGTTTATCAGCAGTCTGGTTAACATAGTACAGGCTCTGCCTAGTTTGGGATCAGACGGCCTTGTGTGAGATGTGTGGAGTTATTATTATTATTATCTTTATTCACTTAAATATACATATAAATTACATTTTTAAATACATTTAGATTATATCAAAAATACATTTAAAAAATAGTGCCCCGCCGGTATCGGGTACAGGGACCAAGCTAACGGTGGTTAGGGTTCCAGAGACAGAAACCTCCTTACAATACGTGCCGTATCAAGAAGGACCGCCTACTGCATCAGGCCCTTAATCCAGCTGCCTAACGTGAGCCTATTATTATGTGAAATGATACAGCAGGATTATAATGAATAATCATTATATATGTATATATGTCAAATTACACCTTACAATAAAGTTCTTTGAATTTTTTATTTCAGTTCTCTTTAATAGCAGCGACACCATTTTACCGAGCTTGGTTTTGTATGCTCCATGAGCGCCGATACAAAAGAGTGACCTTTCAGACAGTTAAAGCCTCAATGGCGATACGTGAAAAGAAATATAATGTAAAAAAGATATCGTTAATAATTTTAAGCTAACCTTTTTTCGTATTTCTTGAAGAAACTTTTTCATTGTATCCTTATTTTTTAGCTGTTTTAGTAGATAAAACGTAAGTTATAACTTTGAAAGTAGTATTCTTAAAAAAAAATTGAACCACATAATATGTATAATATAATAAATTATTCGTTCCTTCAACGTTGTATAAATTACTAATAATGAAATTTACCAAAAATTCTTGGCAACCCTAATGGCGACCTGCTTATCTTGCGCATGATTAAGCTCTCAGGCGTCTTGCACAAAATACAGGAAAACCGACCACTTTTCTTCCTTGCACTAGTTTTTTATTCAGCATTACTGAACGTACCGATAGTAAAACAATTGTTTGAATCACCTAATTTGCAATCCAGTGAAATAACTACATTTTTCCTCTATTTAAATCAACGAAAATTAAAAGGCATTCATTAAAAACTTTATGGTTTATAAGAAAATATAGTTGTCATACAAAAACTTAAAGTCAGACCAGAAAAATTAAATACCTGGCGTAGGGGTGCCTCAATTGCGGTTTTTATAGCAACACTAAATATAGTCTTACCATGTGAATTGGCAAACAGTTAGGAGCTATGATGCCACAGACAGACACGCACATACGAGTACACAGACACATACGTTAAATCTATAACAAGAAATTTTTGATTTTGGACTTATTCAACGAAGCTTAATTTTTACAAACTTACATATTTCTACTTTATTTTTATAAACTTAACCTTTTTGACCTGTTAAAGCATGCAGTCAAATTAATGTAATAAAACCATCAAAGTTAATAATATGATGTTTAATTAGAATTAGAATTTTAGTCTGTTGTGCTTTGAGTTGAGTTTTTTTGAGTCTGAGTGTATGCCCAGTCATGCTTGTAGAATTCTAGTTTAATCATCAAATAATTAATATTTGTAAAGATTGGTTTATTTTTGGCACACAACCAGTCGGAACGTAACGGTAATCAGGTTGTTATAAGCTGAACACATGACGATCATTGTACCTCTAGTCCAGGTTTTCTGTTTCTAAATAAAAAAACAATACTAAGGCCATTAAAGAAACTAGATAACGATTTTGTACTTGTCAGATTGCATGAGATTTACACTTTTCAACAGTGAGCTTTATAATTTTTACGTACACATATCCAGATAAAGTCTATGGGTCTGACTACACAAAAAATATAAAATAAAGGCCCATATTACATTACTTATTTAGAGAACTTACAGCTTTAGAGCCTTACAATTTACGGTTTTTTTGCAATCAATACTCAGCAGGCGTAGCTCCGTCAGCCGCCATTACAGCTCCTCATTGTTTAGTGAACATGCTTACACCATACTGTTACTTCGTACTTGCATTATTCAAACATCCTACAACACTTTTTTTTAACTTGTACACATATGTAAGAGATAAAACAAACATATGTTCATACATAAATCACAAAACTTGGACTTTTGGGTAAGAATCTTTATTCTGAATAAAGACAATGTCACTAAACTTGAGAACAATAGTAACTTAAAGTATAGTTACAGGTTCGTCATTTCCCTCAATAAATAGTGGTGTTGAAAGGCGTGAGTAATTAAAAATCAATTTTAAGAGTTTACTTTGCATAATTTGTAGCTCAAGGTGAGAGTGATGTAATCTTACACTTCCCAATCTATATCCTTTTCCTTCCATTGCCTTCTCTTCTATTTTTGAAGTGAAACTTCTTTAGAATCGTTGTGATTTGAAAATTCAATGCAACGAAAAAGTCACACTAAAAAGAGACAAACATAGGATTTACTGCTACTACTACGAAGCCTACAGAAAATGTGTCATAGTCAACGTGGTGCATCATTCACGTGTATCATTTTTGTGCATTTCATTTTCAAAATTCGTTAGTTAATTAATTTATGTTAATTCTAATTAATAATATCTGTTAATAGTTAATATCTGTGTTAATTTGACCACTAACTATTATATAGATTATCTAAAATAAAATTTATTAACATTAGTAAATTATTTGTGTCGATTTTACTTTTTATTTCTCATTCTCTCGTAGGCTACTTTTCTGAAGTTTCACTTCTGCCATGTGTGAATTGCATACACACTTTTTTTTTAAAGACTACTCCCGCATCGGGCATCCCCGAAATATAAACGAGGGTTAAACTGCAGGGCACTGCTGGTAATAACATAGATACATAAATATTTTGAGATCATTGTTAGCCAATCAAATAGTGCAAGCAACAGTCATGTTGCAACACGTCAATGTACAAAAAGGGGGTGGTCTAATTTCAACATAGTATTTCCATTACGTCTTATATCATTGCCCAATAAAGGTGAAGACGTGGCTAAGAGAAGCTTTACAAAGCATAATAAGCACCTATATGGTTAAATCAATTGAACGCATTACACGTAATAACATTGTATCACGCCAGTAATTCCAAACTAGATTATTGCTTTACTTTCAGTGGTATGAAATACAAGCAGAAGCGATCAGTGGTAGCGATTTTAACTTTAAAGGTTTATTGTGCTGAAAGCCTCTCTGAAAACTTTTAACATTTATTATTTTATAACAATTAACAATTTTAATTTTAGGGTTAACTAGTTAACTAGTCATTAGCCTATATGTAAGTGCCTATATGTAAATAACTACGGGCACGTAACTAAGTTTTAAGAATAGTTAGGATGTGAATGTAAATAAAGACAACAAATTGAGAAAACTGACCATATACCATTATCTGAAATGTTGGCAAAACTCTTGTAACATCACGCCAACAAGGCGTCATCAGTCGTTCGGGCCGTGCACTTGCAAATTCACTCTAAAAAAACCTTTTAATAACTTTACGCTTGCTCGCTTTACTTGCACCAATTATCAAGGCTGATTACACACCTCAACTACGTCTGATGATAAATATTAACCATAAATCGTGTACAATATACATTGCCTATTTTATAAACTCTTCAACAACCTCTACAGTTAAGAACGGGCAATGTAATCAGTAAAAGTAACGTATCACGGTGGATTTCATATCGCGTTATTATGTAGATGCCGAGCCTCCAGGCGCAAGACATTGCACTGATTGATATACGTAAATGATTAAGGCGGCGTTCAACGTAAGCTGAACGTAGCATGACAAGTGAGGCGGAGTGGAGCTATTATATGTACATATATGTTGACACCAATGTCCAATGTATGCATAATTTTGTTGTTAGTTTAATATTAAATTCTCCACTCGTCTATGCATTCATCCATCCCATTTCTGGGCTGTCTCCATAAACGCAAGAGAGAAGACAGTGCTCAAGTTTCTACTAAAGATGTCGCTGTAAACACATTTCTGTTACCTGCAAAAAAAGTTAATGAATCCGGTCAGCAGTGAATCCAATAGCCAAATTAGAAGTGCTAGTACGCTACGCTACGCTAATAACTCTTTGTTTTCGTGACAATTAAGAATATAATGCACAGCGTTAGAGGAAATATGGAAGGAGCAAACCCCAGTGACCTGAACGCTTAAACCGAAATTCCAAGTAGGGTAAGGCACAACGGATTTTTCTCGACATTAAAACTGGTCGACTGCAGGCGTACCTCTATCCTAGAGATGTTATCACTCAAAATGACCTTGTGCTGTATTCTAGGGCGGTACACATAATTTCTTACTCTATGAGGTGTTTTACTGTCTAAAGGACTGCTCTCTACACATTAATATATGAGTGGCACTGACTTAGGTACAGGGTGTTAACTTTCCAACATGAAAAGCCCAACAGGCTGCGGTTTTTGAAAAAAAACTATCCGTTTACAAGTTATGACCGTTTAAATTTCCAGGTATTTTTACCTCGGTTTCTCATAAATGCAGGTGGAACGTGTAAATTTAAAGATTTTAAATCGAACGTATTTTTTTATTCGGTTCTATTCACAAAACTAACTTAAATATCGAAGCTAGTTTTTATGGATTTTCTTAGTAAAGGAATGAAAAAATCTTTACCATACCACGTTCCAACTACTTTTATGAAAAACGGAGGCAAAAATACCTTCAAATTCAAACGGTCATAACTTGTAAAGGGATAGTTTTTTTTCAAAAATTCTTATTGCATGCTATGATTCAGTTATTTACGTAAGTGTTCTGTTTTCAAATACACCCTGTATATAAGTACGGTTTTATCTAAAAAGTAAAATAGTTGAGGAACGACTGTACGTTCCTCTACAAAGGGAGGGTCCTACGACCAGGCTAGGTAATCGGGTCTGGTGGACCGCGGCCTGGTGGGCCATTCAGGTTTAAAAGTTAACACCTTGGACCTAAGTCAGTGGCACTCATACATCATCACCCTCCACACTATCTGTTCTATTTTACAAACAGTTCTATCGACCCTGTTTAGAATATGCGAAAGAGTATTAATTTGTTATGTTAATTGTTGTTATGCCAATGATTATAAAATTTGGCATACACCTTGTCAACAGTACACAAAAGAACACAGAGGACGTATCGTCGTGTAAAAAATACTGTTCCTAAGAATAAGAACAATAAATTTCACGTCAGCGAAGCCACGGACAAAAACTAGTAAATCCTACTATATCCTACTAATATTATAAACGTGAAAGTTTGTGAGGATGTATGGATGTATGTATGGATATTTGTTACTCTTTCACGCCAAAACTACTGATCTGATTGCGATGAAACTTGGTATGTAGATAGCTTCAGACCTGGATTATTAACATATAGGCTACTTTTTATCCCGATATTCCCACGGGATCGGGACTTACGCGGGTGAAACCGCGGGACGCTGCTAGTAATATTATAAACGTGAAAGTTTGTGATGATGTACGGGTGTTTGTTACTTTTTTACGCAAAACACTTCTGAACTGATTGCGATGAAACTTGGTATGTAGATAGCTGGAGTCCTGGATCAACACATAGGCTACTTTTTATCCCGATATTCTCATAGCGCCGGGACTTACCTAATAATAAATAGTTCTTAGTTAAATTTAAAATTATAAAATAAAATTTGGATGGTTGGATGTTTGTTACTAAATCACTCCAGAAGGGCTGACCGGATCTGGATGAAATTTGGCATAGGGATAGATTATAGTCTAGAATAGCACATAGGTTACATGTTATCCCGCAAAAATGTACGGTGCCCTTGGGATATTTCCACGCGAACAAATTCGTGGTCGGTAATTTCTAGACCAAAAAAATATCTTCACTCCTCTCTTTAAACATTAAACATCTAGCTCCGCTTCGCTTAGATGGAACCCTGGATCAATGTAAATTATTGTAGATCTCCGTAAAGCTCGATGGACGTTTTGATATATTAATGTTTTGGGTAACAAATTAAGATATCAATGAAAGTTGTAACTGACACCTTAATTATGGTATCAGTCAACCGTGGACCACCTACGACTGTTTTATAATAGTCTTTTTAAACTCATAAAGCTATTTCTGTTGGATTTATATTTATCTATTAAGGAATAGTACGTTGGTACATTAGCTTGAAGCAAAAACTAATTATCTAATTCTAACTTTATATAACTAATATATTATCTTAATAATATTATAAAAGCGAAACTTTGAGAGAATAGATGGATGGTTGTTTGTTACTCTGTCACGCAAAAATGGCTTAACAGATCTGAATGAATTTTGGCACAGAGATAGATTAATCGTGGGAGAGCCATGATTCGGTACGTATGGGCCGGCTCGACCGGTGTTATACCACGGCCTCACAGAAAACTGCATTGCTTTTCGCTGAGTGAGTGAGGTTACCGGAGGCCCTAACCCTGTCCTCCTTCCCCCCCTCCCCATCTTCCACCCTTCCCCTACTCCCACCGTCAAAGCCGGCAACGCACTTATGACTCTTGAGTTACAGGTCTCCATGGGCGGCGGTAGTCATTTATCATCAGGTGACCCGTCTGCTCGTTTGCCTTCTATACAATAAAAGTAAAAAAAAAACACATACGCATTTTTTATCCCGGAAATATGTGCGGTTACCGCGGGATAGATATCACCAAAAGTTCTACGCAAACAAAGTCGCGAGCAAAAGCTATTATTATAAATACGAAAGTGAGTTTGTTTGTTTGTGACGCTTTCACACCTTAACTACTCCATCGCTTATCGTGAAATTTTGCATAGACGTTGACAGGAGTAAAGGAAAGGACATAGGAGGTAGTGTGTGAAGTGAAATGAAGTGACCTATCTGACCCGTGCAACTTCGCCTGCGTCACATAACAGAGAGAAATAAATTTTCCCCGTTTTTGAAACATTCTTCATTGGTGCTCCGCTCCTATTGGTTGTAGCGTGATGTTATATAGCCCATAGCCTTCCTCGATAAATGGGCTATCTAACATTAAAATATTTTTTAAATCGGACCAGTGGTTCCTGAGATTAGCGATAGAGATATTTAAAAACATCTGTTTTTTTTTCTAACGTTATCATTACTCATACTCATAACCCTTAACTAAAATAGGATTTCTATTTTGCATCACAAAATAATTTAAAATTTCAATTCAAGCTCTTCAATGCTTTCAAAGAAACTTGTTTCGCATAAAAAAACACTAAGGTACATATCACTTTTCTTGAAAATCCCATTATAATAGTAATGAGAAATATATGAGATAAATAATAATTTTCATTAAAAGAAGTACTTATAGGTATAGTTTATTAGATACTAGCTGCGCCCCGCGGCTTCACCTGCGTAAGTCCCTCGTTAAGTTTTCTAATTTTAGGAGAATGAATAGGAATAGGAAATAGGGATTCATTTTTATATATATAGATTGAACGAAATGTAGTATACAAAATATTACTAACTAGCAGCGCCCCACTGTTTCATCCGGTGGAAATATCGGGATAAAAATTAGCCCATGTCTCCTGCTACTTACATACCAAGTTTCATCGCAATCGGTTTAGTAGTTTTGGCGTGAAAGAGTAACAAACATCCATCCATCCAAACTTTCACATTTATAATATTAGTGGGATACTAAGAGAGAGTTTAAGTAAAGTTTTAATTAACTACGACGACACCACGGACCGGCAAGCGCAGCGTAGGACATCTATCAACAAGGTGGACAGACGATCAGTAAAGATCGCAGGCCCCTCGTGGATGCAGGCCGCTTCCAACCGGTCTTCTTGGAAGTCATTAAGGGAGGCCTATGTCCAACAGTGGACGTCCTATGGCTGAAATGATGAAAGCTTTAATTGCTGTCAAAGGATCTACAGGGTGTATGACAATGGAATACTCACTTAAATCACTGAAAGGGCATGACTGCATGCAGTTACAAAAAGAGTTTTTGAAAAAAACTATCCGTTTACAAGTTATGACCGTTTGATTTTCCAGGCATTTTTATCTCCTACTAGTTATTCACTCAGTTAGTTATTGAGAAAATCCATATAAACTTACTTGTCGTGACACATTTAATCATCTAGAAATTTCACTATTATTGAAGCCGTCGTTACGTAACACAATTATATTAGCTCTTTCAGTAATTGATAAATTGCGAGGCATTGCTGAGAAATCAGTAAATCACAAGAAATAATCTTATTTTAGCGTAAATAATAAGATGACATAAATGTTTGACAGTTGTCAATATTTTGTTTTATAGTGAAAAAGACTTTTTAATCTCGTATGAAAGATTATAAAGTTTGTTGATGGAAATAATATTCTAATAGACTGATAACAAAGATCATAATAACATCTGATAGCTTCAGATGTCAGTAGGTAACAAATATTACGTCATAATTGTGCATCTCTTTCATTGTTAGATAGGTTCAACCTTATCGCTATTACACAGAAACTTTTGTCAAAACTGATAGACCATTTTCATTGTCGACCGTACCCACTACACATAAAAACTTAATTTCAAAACAGCAGAAAGTTATTTTTCTTCTCAGTTGTTGGTTTGTTCTTTAAAATTCCGTAAAGTATTTTATGCAATTTTTGCGTGTTTAATGAAAACCCATCGAGCGCATGTCAGAATGAAATCAATCACAATATTAAGTACCCAAAATGGAACACCTTGTAAATAAACACATGTTAACGTCAGTCATAAATTCCTTTTTCATTTTATAGAATTGTTTCGTAGGTAGGAAACAATAAAGTACATTATCGGAAAATTGTTAAAGTTACTTACTTTATTTTTCTTCGAGTTGTAAAGATTGTAAAATCAAACATGTTCGAGGAACAGAGGTTAAATTGGTTTTTTAGGGTTATGTAGGAAAAATATGTACTGAAATGAATTTAATAATTTAAATATAATAAATTTGTAGAACACTTACGAGTATAGACTAGCGACTAATATCTGGTGACATTTCTTTAAATTAGGACCTATGTACACTTATTATTTAGGATACAATTTTATGTATTTTTATAGAAGATTAAGTAATGCCATATTAATACAATATGGAGTATAAACCTACCTTGGACTGAAAGTTACGAAGTGTGGCAACAGTGCCCTTCATTCTGGACCAAACCCAGTTCTCGCTCGGCGTCCGGGTTGACTCAATTACAATGAAATAGTTTTCAAACTGAAAGGGCCTTAAGTTGTGTGTTTTCGTACAATAAACCCAGCGTTTTCTTTGCGGTAGGTACGTAGATTGTATTGTGTTGATAAAGTTACAGGTTTTCTGCTGCTTGCATAAAATATGTATATTTTGTTATAAATGTCAACAAAACATTTGAGAAACACATATTTCTGCTTTATGCCAGTTTACGATAAGCTAATGTTTTTTTTTGTGACGTACTTTGTACCTAATCATGTGGCGGTGAAAGTCGCTATTTATGAATTAAGCTTCAATGGGTGAGCTTTTTGAACGTAAGTATCCGGTAACCTCACTCACTCGGCGAAAAGCAATACAAACATTGCTTAACTGCGGGTTTTCTGTGAGGCCGTGGTATTGTAATTCGTCGATAATTCGTCGAGCCGGCCCATACTTGCCGAAGCATGGCTCTCCCACGATATAAAAGCACTTCTCTTCCAAATACTTGCAAGGTATCCAAATGATTGTGTTAGACAAGAACAGCCTAACCATTTCCCAGCTTTTTACCTTGTACATTTTTAATTACTAAAAATAGTGTATTGTGTATGTTTTCAACTAGTTTGCGGTAAAGTTGGAATTGTTTTCAGTTTATTTGGCATGAAAAGGATCTCAGACACGCTTCACTTTAATTTCTGTCCGCGTGGTCATATTAAAGTGAGGTTAATGATTGCTATTAAGTGTGTGATTGTACGGAGTGTGGCGCCATTACATTTTTATATGGTCGTCAATTTAGACTACTTCTTGTGTAATGTTGATTGTGTTGTGTTGAGGGTTCTAAATGTTAATTCCAGGGACCCGACGAAGCCTCCAGTTTGGTTCTATTAGTAGATTATAATTTTGACATAAATTCGAGAAAGTTGTAAAAAGAAAGTTGACTCCAGACTTGAATGGAACTACAGAAAACTGCAACCTAACAACTATTCTTGCATAGTGCTGTGTGAATAAGAGTCCAAGAATAGGAGATGTATTTACAGTTTCTAGGAAGGACAGTTTCTGGTGAAGGGATAGTCTATTTTTTATTTTTATTTCATTCTTTTAGAAAACCTACAGCTATTACATGGGTGATTATATTTACAATAGTACGAGAAGACCAATTACAGTTACATTTAATTTAAAAATATAAAATTGGAAGTGACAGATAAGTGACGATGTTTGCAACTCGAAGTTTAAAATAGTAAAAACGTTAATGTTTAGCGTGCAACTCAAGGTGCAACGGCTTCTCTTGGTTGTACACTTTTCACGCTGTGAAGAAAGCATCGTTCATCATACTTGTGAATTTTTGCGTTAGATAAATAGATAGATAACACTTTATTTGTACATTAGCAATACGGTGGAAGATACATTTACATAATTACATAAAACAGATATTGTACAAAAAGCGGCCTTATTGCTAGATGCAATCTCTTCCAGGCAACTTTAGGATGGATCAAAATGATTCAGAGAGACAGTGGCAATTAGTGTTGTATTTAAAAGTTTGTTGTGTGCGTTGTGCATGAAAGCGTAATGGCTAAGGCGTCGGACTTGCGATCAAGTGGTTGCGGGTTCTAACCCCACCCAGTGCACTACCGTCGTGAACCCACTCCTAACACAACCGTTAAGCTTAGCTGGAGGGGTTAACAAGAATACTAGTAATGTGTGACCCACGTTACTAGTAATCTTTAAAAAAAAAAAAAAGAAAAAAAAAAAAAAGTCAACGTTGTAAAATTTTTGGGTTATTTAATTGTAATCTCGACTGGCCCTTATAAAAGAATTTTGGGCCCCTGTGCTCGTTGTAATTTTACTTTTATATTAAAAGTATTGTTTTTTTACAAAACCATGTTTTATTGAAACCCTTATTTTTATCTAAGTCGAGTCGAGACGTATCAAGAGGTCAAAAAGATCGCAAAGATATCGATAAGAGCTTAGTTCTTACAATCAATCAGCCTTTCATAGTCCACAGCTGGACATAGGCCTCTCCCAATGTGCACCACAGCACCCGGTCCTCCGCCTTCCGCATCCAGTTCATCCCTGCTACCTTCTTCAGGTCCATCCAAATAAAATTTTAAAAAATTATAAAATTTACTTAAGTGTTTTTACTGACAAGTTAAAAGTTAAGAAAACTGACTAGTTTTCTTAACTTTGGGACGAATCACTGAATGAAAAATTTTCAATTTTCAATTTCTGTGTTTCGTCCTTTTGGGTCTTGGTACGTACTACTTACTGAATTATCCGATTTTTTCCGCGCTGCGAGTATAACAATATTATTTTGTATAATAGACACAACGAGGTGCGCCAATGTGTGCCTAGATTTGTAAGTGCCCGCGAATTAGCTTCTATAAATATGTTAGTTCCTAATCCTCCTCTTGTGGAAAACGCTGTTCCACAAGAGGAGAATAAAACGATTTCTTTTTACATTCTTAAAATCAAAATAATTTCAAAAAGCAGCCGCATTCAGCACAAATATTACTTCTGTGTGCAATTCAGCTGCTGACTTCGATAATGTAATCAAAATAACATAGTGACTATGTAAACTTTATCTGGAGCCATTAAACCAGCGGGAAGTCGTAGCTATTCTAATTTAAGCGTCCATCTTGGTTTTAGTATATAGCTCATTTTTATAGCAGCGGGGTTTGTTGGTTGAGATGCGGGATAAAATGTATGTCGTTGGAGAAGTCTGATGTTTATTGTGGATATTTTTACGGTGTAATAGAAAATAATAGAACTTTAAGGTTTAGTATGGGTTTTTATGCTTCTGGGACAGTTAGTTCTTATTATTTTCTCTTCCTAAATTGCCTTGAAGTGCATGTCTAATTCATCGTAGACATGCCAGTTTTAGGACATTCCAAGACATCCCTTTTAAAGACTTCTCTTTAATCTTTAAAATATCGTGAAGTTCTCATCCCTTGGCTTTCGATCCCAGTTGACACCGGTGAATATATTTATACTTAATACTATCAGTTTTATAAATACTGTCAGTCACCTTAATGAGTGTTAGTTTATCTGCCTCGGTTTACGAGCTTCGTACTTAAAAAAAATAGTTATTTTTGTATAAATGTCTACTAACCTAAACATGCTAAAAACTAGGGTAGGAACTTGTAAACTTGCACAATTTATTATCATTCTATCTGATAGCCGTTATTGTACGTTTATTAACAATGAAGGGTCTTAATAAAATTTTTGTTATTGACGTTTTGACCGACTCACACGACACCGATCGCAATAGTAACCTGCAACCTTTAGTATGTATAATTTAATCGCTTGTTTACTGGCTCTACACATAGCGACTGTTTTAGTTGAACACACTCCTTAACCATACGTATCTAATGTTAGAGTGAATATAGAATCTACGTCTAGCGAAATCTAAATCTATTCTGATGGATTTAATGATATTGTAGAGTACTTACATCAAACTCAAACGATTGTGGAAAATATCATATTATTTTTTACCTTGAGTCGTCGGCCGCACTAAAAATGATAAATTCACTGAATTGTATAATGTTAACCTGTGTCTCAAAGTGTTTGTATCCTAGAAATTGGGATAAAGACCAATAAATATAAATAAAAAAAAGTGCCCCGAATAAAAAAACTCATAATGTCCTACTTAATATTAGTAGTAGGTACTTGACTTTATAAATGTTTCACCAAAACTTTTTACCCTCGTTAGCCAATTCTCCACGACAGGTTTTACGCTATTTAGTAATAACGGTATGATTTCTGTTTACTTTGTGCTAAACAAAGATTTGCTTGGTCAAAGATTGAACAAGTAAAAAATATCGTTACAGATTAAGCTAATAGATTGCTAGCTGACCTTAAATTGACTGGTAACAACTAAAAAAATTAAGTGATGTTTACCTCTTCAATTTGTCGTGGTCAATAAGACTTTCAACATAGGATTTCTTTTAAAAACATCACTGGTAAGCATTCTTTACCTTTACTAAAATTATAAAGCTGAAGAGTTTGTTTGTTTGGTTAAACGCGCCAATGTCTTAACCTACTGGTTCAAATTAAAAAATCATTTTAGTGTTCGATAGCCCATTTATCGAGGAAGGCTATAGGCTATATAATATAACGCTACGACCAATAGGAGCGGATGCCCATAAACGCAGGTGAAACTGCGGTGATAATCAGCAGTAAAAGACTTACGAAATATTTTCAAACATTCGTAAATGGGCATCGAGCTAATGAGCCAACTATTTCTTAGTAAGCAAATTCGTTTCTTTTAATTATCGTCAATATATAGCTTAGATAATCATACCAACTTTCATAATATATCTGTTATATAGTAAAATAGAATTTCAAATAGGAGTGATTCTGAAGATTACCTACTATTTACACACTCACATTATGTGTAAATTATAAAAAAAGATAGTTCACCTACTTTAAGTTATAACTATGAATTGTTTTTTTTATGCTTATTAATTATATTTTTCGTTCAATTTGAGTAAAATGTTTTAGGAACGCTACAGAAAATTGTAAAGCAAATAGTTCACAACAAATAGTTTGCTCAGTAAGATCTTTTTATATGCAGTTAATTCAAACATCACATTTCTAAATCAGTAACGCTTCAATGGTTAAACAATCAGACGAAAAAATCCACCATGACGGTTCTATTATTGCTACTCATGATTTTTTACTTGATCTTTATTTTTTGGGCAATAGAGCTTATATTCCCTTGCGTTACATATTACTGAGTAAAAACGTTCAATGGCTTAACTTTAAATTCCCTACTTCCTATTAGATGAATTTGAATTTTAATGCTTTGGAATAGAGTCCTAGTATTTATTCCGTTACTAGTAAATTGATTTTAAGCTCTACGATTTTGGTAAGCTTGTAAAATTTTTAATGATGATCACTGTCATAGCTTTTCAATTATTTTGCACTTGACGCTCGATTGGATGGTTGCGGTCCTCTTAATTTTTTTTAAGTTTATCTGCGTAGTAATTGTGTTGACATCAATATGAACTGATAATAAAATTGATTAAAGAGGGTTTGATACCTATGTGCGTAGAAGAAAAATATAAACATTGATAGTTAAGGTGATTAGAAACAGGTCATAAGGTTTTGAGAGTAGTCCACGTGACCTCTCTCAAAAAATTATATCTATATATTCTCATATCTATTATATCTATATAAACTCTTAATTAATACATGCCAGTTCGTCATGTATTTATTGTACTTTTAACTATTGATTCTGTACGGCGCCATAAAATTTCTCGTGCCAATCCCAAGTAATCCTATCTTACTAATCACACTAATATTATAAAGGCGAAAGTTTGTGAGTGTGGGTGTGTGTATGTTTGTTACTCTTGCACGCCAAAACGACTGACCCGATTGCGATGAAACTTGGTATATATATTGTACATAGCTTTAGACCTGGATTAACATATAGGCTACTTTTTATCCCGATATTCTCACGGGATCGGGACTTACGCGGGTGAAACCTATATATTATAAAAGGGGAACGATTGTGAGGATGGATGATGGATGTTTGTTACTCTTCTACGCAAAAACAGCTGAACAGATCCTGATGAAATTTTACATAGAGATAGGTTATAGTCTGGTATAGCACATAGGCATACTTTATATCCCGGAAAATGTACGGTTCCCATGGAATAGATTTCACCAAAATTTCCATGCGAACAAAGTCGCGGGCAATAGCTAGTATAGTATTCTATATACGAATGTTTGTTTCTTTGTTAGGCGTTCACTTTCGCGTTGCTGAAAAAAGGGTCTTGACAAGGTGACAGCAGAAAAACTAAGAATTCCAATAGGTATTCCTCTTTTCCTTTTGAGGTACGAAACTCTTTAAACTACGTGCCTCATGTTACTAGGAGACAATGTAGCTTATTTTGAGTGAAAATGTTTTCAAAATCAGATCATTAACTCTATCGAAAATATTTTGAAGAGAATTTTTTGCACCTATTTTAAAGCAATATCAGGCACGGAGGAGTTTCATGTGTGATATTCATGTGACAGTTCAAGTTAAACAGGTCAATGAATATAACAAAACATTCAAAACTTAATTCAATAGTACGTACTTAGTATAGATACAATATTTGTTAGAAAAAGTCTCACCACCACTGCTATAAACTATGAAAATCACTAACTAACAGTAACTACCATATTGTTCGTATCTCACTCAGCACTCAACTGATTGTTATCAACTCATAATACATTCTTAGCTTTTTATAACCCCCACTATTCATCAACATTTATCAACCGACCAATAGCATTGCTTTAATATCTATTAACTTATTTTTATTAAATAGTGAACTGTTTTGATCATCTATTATAGTTTGCCCCTACTTTTAATCTAATAAATAAGAGTTTTTAATGTGGCGACAACATGATTTAAAAGGGAACATAAGATTAAAATTCATCTTATATTCCTTAGAAACGCAAAACATCGTTATCAACAAAAGTTGCAGGGGTTAGTTCATCAGTTCAACTAGCTGGAGATAAAACTGATGCGCACAGTGGAGCTTCTAGCGAACTAGAGAACATACTAATGTTGAACGAGTAACTTTCACGTACTACGTGGATTATAGAAGCGTGGATAGGAAACCTTTTTGGTAGCGGCTTTAATTAGCTTTCGCTAAAATTAAAATCGAGTTTTTGGGATGGCAGTTACTTCCACTTGATCTACCTTTACTCTACTGAAATTAGTATTTAACTATAAAACACTATTCAATATGGTCATATGTGCATTGAAAACCAGTTTTAAACACCGTTTATATTTAGTGGGACTTACAGTTATCTCTTTCTTTAATACTGCGTGTGTAGTCTGAAAAAGTGTTAAGCTTCACTGTGGTTTGATACACATAAACTCCCTATTTGTCTGTTTGTGTGGCAAATCTGTCTACTAATTTTAACGCGGAAGAGTAACAAACATCCATCCATCCTCACAAACTTCCACGTTTAAAAATATTTCTAAGTAAGTAAGTTTCTAAGTAAGTAAGATTAAGTTAAGGCTGAGTTTAAAGTTTGTTAAGCCAGTAGACTTATCTAATTAGGGCACGCCACGATTGTGACGGTAAGGCCCGTCACGGAGGACTCTCTCCACGGCCGTTTCGGGAAGTACCTGTGTCGCCGAAGGCTGGGAGCCAAAATCTGTGTACCACCACTGCGGGACCCGCCGCAAGGATATCGCTCTCCACACTTTGGTGGAGAGCTTTGCATGTGCGCAGTAGCGGGCCAACCTCACGGCGGCCATCAGTGTGGATAGCCTCTCGCAAAAACTACAAACCGGATTTGTATGAAATTTGACACATAGAGTACTCTTTAACATAGTAACTGAGGTACTTACTTGTTAACCAGCTGAATTAGTTGTTAGTGAAGCCAGTTTTTTTTTAATTGCTTAAAACTCCAATCCATACCGTGGGCTCCAAATATTGCCGTAGGTGTGATTGCCGACTGTCCATAGGTCTTCGTCATAGCCGCTATATTTAATTTGTTCGAAATGTTTGAAATGTGTAAGACAGATTGTTTTGATGTATAGTTAAGTGAAGGTGACCCCAATGCTTCCTTATCAGTTATGCTAAGTACTATAAACATGATAACGTATTGGATATAATTACTTAATAAGCGTTGCCCCGCGCATTGCTGAGTTAGTTGCGCTTAGGAACGTAACGGGCGACTAAGAAAAGGTATGCTATATTACTATTACTCTACCTTTGTGCCTAGGTATATTATGTGTAAAAAGTATATTTTTTTCTGAATCCAAAGTCTATCCTAAGTAAATATCTAAATTTGCAGTTAGACGCTTCTTACGACACTCCGGATCGATGCTTCGGTCTACCATAGCTCCTTGGTGGACACTTATTAACAATTTTTGTGACTCTGTTAAAGCTGTGAACATATATTATGGGATTTTGCTTGTCTACTACATTTTTTTCATTTGTTGTTTATATGCTGTTTAAGGAATACATTTTGTTGAGCCAGCAAGCTTTTTCGTTGTTCTAGTATCTCAAGCCTGGGCCCGGCTTGAGATACTAGAATCTGGGCCTGATTTACGGCACTCACTCGTACATATATTTGTTGAAAGGAGTGTTAGTGCATCTATCAAAAGACTTAATATTAGTATCGATAGATCGATGATGACACAAATATACAGACTCATTTCCATTATTTTTTTGCAAATTACTGCAATACTTATCTGAAGTACGACTCTATAATCTAATTTAACAAAGACGTCAGTTGTAAAATAGTGATGAATCAATAGACTTTTATATAACAAACAAATGTTAAATTTAATTTCAGAATAGAAAATTATATATAGATTGCATTCTGTTTACAGACAGTGATACCAGCGATGAAGGCGATTTACTTGATTCTTCTACTAGTTGTGATACTTGGCGCCTTTGCCGAGGCAGGAACTACAATTTCTAAGACGCCTACAACAAGAAACGAGGTTTCCGAACAACCTTCTACAATAAAACCACCAGATACTAATAAAAGTAATGGAACATCCGAGAGTGACTCGTATCCTCATTCAAATACCAAGGATAACATGCCATGCCCACCTGGAAACAAAATAGTTGATGGTTTATGCTTACCAGATCTTATAAGTATTTAGACATAAATGGATTCCATATCGGCTAAGGATAGATATAATACTCGTTCATAGCATATTAATCGTCTAAAGCTGAAAAAGGAAGAACAAAGGACTCAAAACAGCTGGACTAAAAAAATAACGATTTTTGGCCTTAGGTTGGATTTTATACTAGGACAAAAAGTGTTCGATGATCACAAAAGTGTTGCGCTACATAAGTTTTGTTGTACTCTGTGAATTCTTTTTATTTTGTTCAAACTATTCTCCACTGGCAGTAATACAGGTCTTCATACCAGTAAACTAGGTGCTGAATATATTGCTCCAGTATCCCTCTCGAACACAGTCGCAAATCTCCTTAAAAGCGTTAAAAGCGTAAAGCTCCTCATCCCTTGAAAACTTGCGAACTTCAGTTGTTTTTTCACATATGGGAATAGTGCAAACTAACAAGTTAAAATTGCCGCGATTGAATTAAATATAATAATATACCACCGTTCTACTCCTTAGAGATGGACACGATTACCTCAGTGCATTACTAATTTCCTCGAAACTTTTTTGTTCAGTTAAGCCACTTGTGTTAACAAACACTTTCATAACGAGGGACACCCACCATTTTCAGAGAGAGAAGAAGAAATTAGAAAGTTAATTTTAGAAATATTGGAAGATTAATTTATTAATCGAATAAACGATTCGATTATTAAACTGTTTGATTGTTTTTTTTTTAAATATAACTTGGAATTTATGGATATGACTTCATATCACAATATTATGATTTCTAGTTTGTATACGACAAAAACTTATGTAGCGCCCTGAGTAGTTGTATGATAATGGAAGGGTCAAAGAACTCGTACCTTTACGGTTTGCTAAGTAGATTGTAGATAGTTATTATAACGAAGGAATCGTTATAATAACTATCTACATAATATTGTATGTAATGTTTGTGGCTAGGTTTATTCTTAGTATCTGTTGTACTTTTGTAATTATATAAATAAAACTGAAATGCTGTCCATCACTTGAGAATGGCTGTTCCGATTTGAGTGATTCTGTGAATTTAATATGTTAATAAAAGTCCGAATAAAGTTTTCAGGGATAGAATAGTTTGAAAGATAATGGCCAAATTCGGAAAAAACTAGAAGTGCTTTTTTCGTAAAATTGAAACAATTTTATTTAAATTTTAAGAGGACAACGTCTGTCGGATCAACTGGTTAAAAATAGAAATGTTAAATAAATATTATGAATAGTTTTTGTAAAGGTTTCATATCCGGCCTGGAAGGTATGAACATATTTCTGAATTTTGGAAGCAAGTGTTGTGACTGGTGTTTATGTCCAGTGAGGACCTGACACCGACTTCAACACTTCTGTTAAACGATCAATCGTTGACTGCAGTTTCACCCCATTTATGGTAATTGCTCCTAAACGTCGTAGTGTGATAGTAAACAAGCTATAGGCTACCTCATCGGCAATCAACAGCAAAAATGTTTTTTTAAAACCGACCACAGCCGAAACACAAACTTTTTAGATTTATTATATTAGTATAGCTATAAAATAGAAGTCAATGAAAGATTGTAGGTATAATTATTTTATTAATAATAATAATAATTAGTTTTTATAATAACTTGGCAACACTACGAAGCAGTCTTGTTTTATCAACGTATTTCATTCACGTATGTATTAATCATAAAATCAATATATTTGACAATTTTCAAAACAAATATGCATACCCAGACTAATACAAAACCACGTCGCTAACACCTATACGTCGGCCAAGGAGAGGTTGGCCACCGACGTACTTATGACCCCGAGGGCCACCGGTTTCAAATAGGACCCCCGCTACCGGTGGTAATGTGTGTCGCACGAGACTGTCGACTATGTATGTGTATTTTGTGGCAACAAAGGGAGGAACTAACCTCACTGCATATCGTGATCATATGCTGCCTCTATTTTAAGAACTTGAGGAAGCTGTTAACGCTGCAAAGATATCGGATCAAGCGTGAACCATTGAGCTATGTTATTTGCTGGATAACTCCGTACTTGAAAGGCTACACTCGTACTCGCTGCTTCTCCTCCTTTGCAATTTGTGACACATACAGACTTTTGTTGTTACAATCTAAGCCTCCTGAAGGAGGGAAGGTAAATGATGCTTCATCTGAAAGTACTCAGTATACGAAGGAGTAAGTATAAGAAGGTGCTATTTGTAAATATCGGTCAATGAGTTTTGAAAATTGACTACATTAATCGCTTTTTCCGATGCATAAACGAAATAAAGTGCATAAACGAAATAAAGTGCTAGTGTGCTTTGGATTCTATAATTCCAATTTATCTAGAAAAGTGAAGATCTCAGCTATGCGAATTTAATTCTGTATTGTGCGGCAGTTGCAGCGTGTTGTCAAAAGTAGCTGGTGTCAAATTCCCAGGAGTTGTCCCAGGTGGTAACAACTCCTGGGAATTTGACACAACTTTCTTTGACCAAACTTTCTTGTTTCGGCATGGTAGTATAAGATTGCGCGTCGTTTCGCTGTGGCACTCATTGGCGAGCTTATCTGTTTCAGATCGGGTAACATACGCCTGAAAGTAGTGTTTTCAGTTTTCTCATAATTGCTCTTTGGGCCACTTGAAGTTTGTGGAGGATCTCCTTTACCAAGGACCCAGATCTCAGCGACTCAGCCCCATACGCTAGCACTGTAAACTACGTTGGTCATGTATGCGGGTTTTGTTCAACGTTAATTTTCATTTTGAACGCAAATTCAAGTTTAGAGTAAGCTGCCCATGCTGGTCTCATACACCTGTCAATTTCGTTAACCTGGTTGTTCTTTCGAATTATGACATCTTAGTCAAGATACACATACTCGTATGTGTCAACTTTCTCTATGACAGTGCTGTTTACGCTAATGGCCTGGAAAGACTGGCCTGTTGGTCTGGTGGTTAGTGATCCTGACTGCTGAGTCAAAGGTCGTCGGGTTCGATTCCCACCCAGGACAAATAATTGTGTGATGAGCATGATCATTTGTTACGTGTCTGGATGTAATTTATCTATAATATGTATGTATTTAGGAATATATAAGTATGTTTATCAGCAGTCTGGTTACCATAGTACAGGCTCTGCCTAGTTTGGGATCAGACGGGCGTGTGTGAGATGTGTGAGATTATTATTATGTTTGCGATAATATTTGGGATGTTGGTCGTGACCTTGGTTTTGTCAAGGTTCATTTCTAAGCCACAATGTTCAGATGTATCATAGCCGGAAGGTTTGGGTTTTTCGAGAACAACGTGACTACCTTTGAAGGGCTAAACAAGGAAAACAAAGGAAGTATTTGGATTTGGCCCACGAGCTGGTTGAGCTGTGGGGCTCTATTTTTTATATCTTTAAATATATATTTTTTTACATGCAAATGTATTTAAAAATTTTATTTATGTTAATAAAGGGAATACTAATATAATAAATTCGGGTATTTCTATCTATAAACATATTATAGATAGAAACACCCGGACCAATGCAAATAGCCATTTTCATCATTAAGCGGGAATCGAACCCGCTCTACCGCCGCGTTACAGCAGTCGTGGAATATTTTTTTTTAAGTTTTTTTTAAACGATGACTGCTACCTTTACAACAAGGCCGCACGAAAGCTAACACAATTGTCCCTATTTAATTTTAATCGTTTTTAACATAAAACATGTAAATTTCTTACATGGTTTTTATATATTTTTTATTCAGCCGATTCAGTGAATTTTTAAATTTTTTTTATTATATAGCATTATAAAGACCACCCAAAGCATTTATGTTGACTGATGCTAATTTTGGTATTAGTTTAAAAAGGTGGTATCCGTTTGCAATACAAAAGAAATGTGACTGTTATTTGAATGGAATGGATTGAAATTTAACAGTAATTCTTTAAACTATTGTAACAACAGAGCTCCGTCAAAGCTAGGGAAAAAAACTGCCTCCAAATGTTTCCATTGATACTTTAGCACCTCAATAGCCACTTACAGTTAAAAAGTAAATCGAAACCAAACTATTTTTTTTTTTATGGTATAGGGGGCAAACGAGCAGACGGGTCACCTGATCGTAAATGACTACCGCCGCCCATGGGCACCTGTAACTCAAGAGTCACAAGTGCGTTGCCGCCCTCTAAGGTGGATGAAGAGGGGGTGGGGGGGAAGAGTGGGAAGAGGGGAGAGGAGGCGAGGGCTGGAAGAGGGCAGAGGGAAGGGTTAGGGCCTCCGGTAACCTCACTCACGCGGTGAAAAGCAATGCAAGCATTGCTTCACTGCCGGTTTTCTGTGAGGCCGTGGTTTCGAGCGAAGTCGAGCCGGCCCATACGTGCCGAAGAATGGCTCTCCCACAAAACTGTTTTGTATTGACTTAATTATATCTAAATGTATACATGTAAGGTCATAAGATAAACTCATTAACTTATCAGTTCACTTATGTACGTGACTACAATTGCCACAAAATAATATCCGTGGTTAGTAAATATTTTGAAATCTGTTAAAAAAGTTGACGAGATAATAAATTCGTCAAAACATATTGTAAGCGGCGGTAGTGTAATGGCTAAGGCGTTGGATTTGCGATCAAGTATTTGCGGGTTCGAACCCCACCCAGTGCACTACCGGCGTGAACCCACTCCTAACACAAGCATTTTAGCTTAGCTGGAGGGGTTAACAAGAATACTAGTAGTGTGTGACCCACGTTACTAGTATTCTTTCTTAAAAAAATAAATATATAATTGGGTTAATTGGACCCCAGGGTAGGTATTAATTTGGAGCAAAGGTACATTCAGTCTCCCGCTCGTACAATGCTTTTCCAGTTGTAGGTGTAATTTCTAACCAACATACTATCAATTTTTATGTCAATAACAATGATTTTGATTTTTATTTGATTTACTGGGCATTTGTACAAAACACTTATAGTTTTATTGATGTAAGCTGTCTTATGTAACCTTTATCTTTATTCTTACCTGTTATTACCTTGAATGATTTCTATGTTTAATAAGTTCAAACCTTCAACGGTATCACTGAGTGATTTTTATTTTTTAGTACGTTAGCTTTTATAGCATTTCAATAAAATGAAATTCAGGTGGCATCAGCTTACATCCTGTTTACCTTTCGTGTAACACTAACACTATTGTACCTGAAGATCTGACTTTTAAAAAGAGTGGCCATGAGTTTCTTTGCCAGTATTCTTCTCATAAGGCTCTACGCATTTCGGAAGCTGGTAGTTATAGATCGACACAAGCAGGAGATAGAGAGTAGTAGATTTTGGTCTTTTCACCTAATTTACCTGGACAATCCAGTACATGCTGTGGCGTCTGTTTGCGCCGATCTATGATTTTAACTCTAGCTTCAATTTAACGTTCATAAATGTGACTTAGTGTCTTAATTGTATAAATGATTTTGAATTTGAATTTTAAATTTGAATATCATACAATTTTCAAGTTAAATTTTTTAGTTTCAAAATAATAATAATAAATAATTTTGTATGGTATGAATTGGTTTGAAAAAAATTTGAAGAGTAAAATTTTGTGATCGGAGGGCAGCGTAACGCTTTGTTGTGCTTTTTATGCTATAATGGAGTTTACTCCTAATTCTCGACGCATGTAACTAGGTACGCATGTTATGTATCTTAATATATATAAATCTCGTGTCACAATGTTTGTCCTCAATGGACTCCTAAACCACTTAACCGATTATAATAAAATTCGCACACCATGTGCAGTTCGATCCAACTTGAGAGATAGGATAGTTTAAATCTCAAATTATAGTCGCAATTTTAATTTATTGTTAATTATTTCTCTGTTATTATTTGACAGTCACAATTATCTGTTAACTCCAAATGATTCTAACAGATGTCGATACCTTTCGACTGGGTTGAGTAAGTAATCAATAGATGGCGCTGCTATGGTAAATCTACGAACGTGTCATATAAGCTACATTTTAACAGCATAATTACCACGTGTTGTTGACGCTATAAAATTAATTAAATTTATTTTGTAGTGAACGAAATACCGTATAATTCAGCTAATTATTTGTCTGTTATTTGCGATTTAACATCTGATGGACGAGTCATTTTGTACAACAATATGAATTTTTCAATTGAGTACTTTAGTTTTATTTTCAATTTAGCTAATTAGATTTTACCGGAAGGGTTTTATTTCCTTAGTTCCGATTAGAGAAATAAAATATGGCGGTACGAAGTTCGTCGGGTCAGCTAGTATATATATATATATATATATATATATATATATATATATATATATATATATATATATATATATATATATATATATATATATATATATATATATATTTATATGTGTAAATATATACAGAATATATAGAGGGAGAGAGGGAGGGACGGACGGAGGGAGGGAGGGGGAGAGAGAGAGAGAGAGAGAGAGAGAGAGAGAGAGAGAAAGAGAGAGAGAGAGAGAGAGAGTTATATTAATAAATAATAAATCATTTATGCACTAGAATGTAGTTACATACTGGTGTTTATTTTGTGTTTCGACCTCTCACATTCTACCATTACAATGGCGTGTAGATACATAAATTTATATATTCTGGTACAAAATTAGAAGCAAGACATTGGTTTATTATTAAAATCGAATTGTCAAATAAAGTATTACAAATAATGTCAAACTAAATATTAAAGTAACAAATATTGAAATTAAATCATAGGTAATTATGTGTAATTAAATAAATAACATTAATTAAATGCGATTTTAATTATAGACAGATTGTGCAATTAGTCACTGTGCTAGCTTTTTTTAAACAAAGGTATCGGTAGTTATTTGTATTTATTTGGTAGCTTTTTATTAGAGATCGGATAATCGGATGCATATTTACCTAAAGTTATTTTTTGGATAACATATTATGGAAGCGGCTTCTAAGTATATTTTTATTTACGAATGTAAGCAAGCAAGTATAATTTGCCGTCTCACTCGCACTCTTACAAAATGCTTACATTCCCTTTGGTTTAATAGGCCCGATTTGACACTTGTTACAACGTAATAAGGTTGTTTTTGCTTCGTCAAAAATCACTGACAATAAAAGTAGGGAAAAGCAACCATTATACGTTGTAACAGAGCAAGTGTCATTTGTGTCAAACTGGGGTTTATTACATCTCACGGAGTAGAGACACTTAAATTTGAATTTCCTGGAATCGCGGGATTCTTTCGATAAAAAAGTGCTTTCCATAATAGCCAACATCTCAACTTTAGGTAAATATGCATCCGAATTTCCGATCTCTACTTATTATATTACATAAACATTTCTCTCAAATATATCTAAGGCAAATATTTCTCCTTTAAGTTTGAAGTATGTTGGATGTTCAAAAGTTTATATACATATACAAGTTAAATCTATACTAATATTATAAAGCTAAAGAGTTTGTTCGTTTGGTTGAACGCGCTATTCTCAGGAACTGCTGGTTCGAATTGAAAAAAAATATTATAGTGTTGGATAGCCCAGTTATCGTGGAAGGCTATAGGCTATATGCCATCATCACGCTACGACTAATAAGAGCGGAGCAGTGACCATAAACGCAGGTAATAAAAACGGTGCAAGATAACTTCAGAAAGGACGATAATATATACATGTAATATATATAATTAAGAACCATACCAGCTACTTATCGAATTTTAGTTGCCAACAAAATTTTTACTACACTTTCGGGGTTATCTGGAACTAATTTCAGAAAAAGTGAAGAGTCTGGCACTTTTATTTTTATATGTTACATAATACGTCTACTTTATATTTCTTTAGGTCTCATTCACCCTAAAATACCTTTTTTATCTAAAATATTTTGCAAGATTTGGCACCATGCGCAGTACGATTGAGTGCCGATTTCGTCAGCCAGACATTCCATTTAATACCTGAATGGTATTCAAGTTTTACTGTTCAAAATTTCTAACGCCCTAAAATACCTTCTTTAAATACGTTATAAGCTTTTGGGCTATAAGAAGTTACTATAGATACTAGAGCTCTCACAACTAAAGCTTGATTAGGTATATATCGAACTCTTTCTTATTAGTTTATGATGAAAGAGCGCGATATACGATGCTGAAATTGCTCAAACCCTTTGAAAATGTGAATAAAATATGAACCCTATCGCAATAACATTTAGTTGAAAATCGTATGCAAATATGGACCGCGGACCCTATTGGTGTAAAACAATAAAAATAATTTTGAAGATCTTAAGTTTGATGAATTGATGGTTTCATCGCAACGGCTTTTTGAAAATACAATTTTAATCAGTAAAAGCACAGGAAACGGTACGTCCTCTCACCGGGGGACTTTGGCTGAGGGAAACATTAAACTAGTGTTTCCTTTAGTGACTGTACTGCACGTTGTTAACTGCTTGTAGGCCTACAGACGGACAGAGTTACTTTCGCATTTATAACATTAGAATAAAAGTATAGATAAAGTTAAAATCACAATATTTATGGATTTTATTAGGAATTTTACGGCGGTCGCGACCTTCTGGGAGGACGTCATCTCGCAGAAGGAAGCGGCGGAAAGGGTCCGGGAGGATGATCTCCACTCGGATCTAATTCGCCGCTGTCTAACCGGGTGGTGGAGGCGCGCTTACCAGCGCCTCATGCCGCCCTGAGTGTGGCCGCGGGCGGACGGGACGGGTTTTCCCCCCCACCCGCTATACTGGCCCCCCGCGAGGAGGCGGTGCCTGGACGTCGCCTAATTGAGAGGTTTTACCCGAAAGTGGTGCCCGCGCTTTTGCGGGCAGGTGCTAGGAGGGTTCCGGATGTCTTGATAAAAGCTGTTCCCGGATCCCTCCTACTTAAGACGCAGTACGGCACACCGTGTGGTTTTAGTCGGTTCGATGCCGACACACCGCCCCACCGAAAACCCCGGTGCCCGGAAAAGTCAAGAGTCACAAGTCCGTTGCCGTCCTTAAAGGTGGGAGTAGGGGAAGAGGTATAAAAGGGGAGAGGGGGCGTTAGGAACTCCGGTAACCTCACTCACGCGGCGAAAAGCAATGCTTCACTGCCGGTTTTCTGTGAGGCCACTACTGTTGTATCACTCCGGTCGGGCCGGCCCATACGTGCCAAAGCATGGCTTTCCCACTGCAAAATTTTGCTAACTTGCCACTGCTTCCTTGATAGAGCTATCTCCTCGAGCTCTTGCTTACACTCCGCTTTTCTTCTCCTACTTACCTACATTTCCTTTTTAGTATATGTACTTCCATCCTATCTTTAAGACCTAAGGCTCTAGGCTGTTCTCGTTCAGTTATGTTCGGTCTAAGTTTATTATTAACTTAGAAAAATTCTTACTCTGCATTATAGTCAGATATCTAAATTTATGTTATTATGTTATGTTATGTTGTTTCTTTTTTTATCAAGCCCATAGTAATTGCCAATAATAATCCCACTAATATTATAAATGTGAAAGTTTGGATGGATGGATGGATGTTTGTCTTTCACGCCAAAACTACTGAACCGATTGCGATGAAACTTGGTATGTAGATAACTGGAGACCTGAATTAACGCATAGACTACTTTTTATCCCGATATTCCAACGGGATCGGGACTTAGGCGGGTAAAACCGCGGGGCGCTGCTAGTAATAGATAATAATTACTTGATAAATCTCACAAATGGCTGTCTGATCCCAATCTACTCAGAGCCTGTACTATGGTAACCAGACTGCTGATAAACATACTTATATATTTTTAAATACATAGGTACATATTGTAGATAAATTACATTCAGACACAGAACAAATGATCAGGCTCATCACACAATTATTTGTCCTGGGTGGGAATCGAACCCACGATCTCTGGCTCAGTAGTCTGGATCACTAACCACTACACCAACATATGTATTAAAACCATTCTATAAGAACCAATTGCTATGAATCACTTTAAATTATTTCTGGTATACAATAAAGAGGCAGGTATATTATTGTTAATGAGTCGCAAGCTGAGATCTGTACCTATAATGTATTTAGGGATGTATATATAACTAAATAAACTTATCCTAAATCATAAACAATGACTGTAATTTCCAGTGTTTGATATACGTTATCAACCTTTGGAAATGAAGGTCATTGATGATATTGGATTATATATAAATAAAAAAATCAAAGGAGCCATCACTGTCTAGTGTAGCGCAGACGCAAAGCGATTTCAGTACAAAAGGTAAGCCTTGTTTTTAATTATTTAAAACGTTTATATTTATGGTCGGGAACATATAAATTGATGCCGAAAAAACTTGAGACTGTTGCTGTTCAAGGGTGCTCTAATTACTTGCCAAAAGGGTGAATAATACTAGGAAGTATGCCAACGAAAGTATATTTATTAAACAAAATATCACTGAGGTCATTAAACGACGGAAAATCTTAACACCGCCTTTTAATTTTAAGAAATTGGTACAGCGCCACCTATCTACCAGACTGTTAACTAAATTAACTATTTATGACTTCAAACAGTTGCCGCTTATAATATACACACATTACACACTACTGGTCGCAAAGAGAACGAAATTCAACCGTAATTCTTTAAATTATTGGCACGTCGATAGTCACAGATAAAAAGAAAATCAGACCAACCCAACTGTTTTGCATTAACTTATTCATATGCTAGCTGACCCGAGCCACTTCGTCTGAGTTTGTGAATTTTCCTCGTTTTTGTAATATTTTTCATTAATGATCCGCTAATATTGGTTGTAGCGTGTTTTCTGTTCTGTTCACCTTATAATGAATTATTTAGCTCCTGGCACTAGAAGCTAGCGCTTCCTTCAGCCAAAGTCGTTCGGTGAGGGGACGTACCATTTCCTGTGTTTTCCCTGAGTGGAATTGCTTTTTAAACGAGCAGACGGGTCACCTGATGGTAAGTGACTACCGTCACCCATGGACACCTGCAACTCAAGAGTCACAAGTGCGTTGCCGGCCTTTGAGATAGGAGTACGCTCTTTTCTTGAAGGTTTGAAGGTCGTATCGGTCCGGAAATACCGCAGGCGACAATTTGTTCCAAAGATTGGTTGTGCGAGGCAAAAAAATTCTGGAAAACCGCACAGTGGTGGATTGCCAATTATCCAGGTGATGGGGATGAAAGTTTTGTCGCGTTGAACGATGGCGAAACGTTGCGGCCGGTATAAATCCGAACAGTTAATACAGTTAATACAGGATTACCGTAGTCTTTCCCAGAGGATTCCTTCCTAGGGTATACCCGGGTCTCCCTGCAATAGACCCACTTGTGACGGAACACCGTGTGGTTTTAGTCGGTTCGATTCCGACATACCGCTTTACCGCAATTTTTATCGTGTGGAAGTGGTGATGACCCCCACGGGTCATCACCACTTCCACACGATAAAAATTGCCGTAGTCTTTGGGATATATAGAAAAAAGACTTTACTTTACTAATCACTTTATTTTACTAATCATGATTTTTGGTGTATTCTGCGACGTACTTCCTCTTAATGCGATGAAATGTCCACCAGGTTCTATAAAAATAAATGGTGAATGCGTAGCACCACGGGCCGAATTTCCGGACAACGAAGACCATTTTAAAGATTACTAATGAGCGACTTAATAAATTTTAGTTGTGTCCAATCAAAGAGGTTTAATTTTTAAATATGAAAGGCCAATAATTAAAATCTTTATGGATGTCAAAAGTATATAATATTGTAATTTTTTGTTTGAATGATTTAAATTCTGTTTGTTTGTTGTAACGTAGGCAATTAACATGTGACAAAGAACAATAAAATTTTGTATTTATTATTATACATTATTTTTTATCTACATACCTACTTCATTCCAACAGGTTTTGTAAGCCGATCAATGTAATTTGATTCCGAGTTTTTTATATATATTTCATTTATTGCACTAGGTTTGAAGTGTTATAATTGTAAGATTACAACTTATTAAATTCAATATTATAAAAATGTTAACATAAAATAAAACTGTGAAGATATTAGAGCTTAATAACTTCTTAACTTAAGGTACCATTTGTATTTTATGTAGGTAACCAAGTTAGAGGAAAAACATAGTTGACATTCGTTATACACTAAGATTGAATAATGATACCTAAAAAAAGATGTTTCAATCTGTAGATATATACACGAAAAAGAAGTAGTTACTGGTCTAGCAATAAGTTACTATAGATACCACAAGATCAACAACTAAAGCAAATAATTGTATGTCGCACTATTTTTATTAGTTTATGATGAAAGACCGCGGAATATTGTTGTTTATGTCTGTTGAAATACCTCAATAGAAGAATGTCTAAGTGTGATAGGTTGTGATACTATTACTTAGAGCCATTTGGCACGTATAGGCCTGATCGACCGGAGTAATACGGCCTCACAGAAAACCGGCAGTGAAGGAAAGTTTGCATTGCTTTTTGCCGAGTGAGTGAGGTTACTAGAAGCCCTAAACCTTCTCTCCAATTCTCTCCCTTCCATCCTTCCCCTACTACCACATTGAAGGCCGGCAAAGCACTTGTGACTCTTGAGTTGCAGGTGCCCATGGGCGGCGGTAGTCATTTACCATCAGGTCTGCTCGTTTGAAAAGCAATTCCACTCAGGGAAAACACAGGAAATGGTACGTACTTACGTACGTACCCTCACCGAACGATTTTGGCTGAAGGAAGCGCTAGCTTCTAGTGCCAGGAGCTAAATAATTCATTATAAGGTGAACAGAATCAAGCCTATGGGTGAACACTGAACAGGGTAGGTAAATAGGCGATTTGTCTCCTACACGGTTTTTCGTGTTTGCAAAGGCATTTCATGAGGATCGGTGTAATTTGGTAGATTAGGTTTTATCTCGAAGTCTCATGATCAAGAATAGCAAGCAGAATATCAAAAGGTTATTAGTTTATCTTCATAAATACGTGTATTATAAACAGATGTTGCAAAGAAATGTACTTATTATGACACTACATTATATTAAGTGATAAACTTCTTTATAGGGTCGTTACACTATCTTAATAGCACATTCCTATTTATATTTAGTGAATATACAAAGTACCATACCATGTAAAGCAAATATTTGGAACGCATAGTATTATATCGGAGGTTCGATTTTTGCTCAGTTCTAATATTTCTATAAATGAATATTTTACCTGCAGTGGTCTGAGCATTTCTATGTATAAAATAATAGGCCGCTACATAAGTTTCAAAATAATCTTCCCTGGCAGTAATACAAGTCTTCATATATGTAACCCAGGTGCAGAACACACTGCTGCAGTATCCCTCTGGAACACAGACGCTTATCTCCTCAAAGCTCCTATAAGCTCATCATCTGCGTCCCTTCAGTTGTTCTTTTACAGACAGGAAGAGTTCAGGGGCGTTATCTTGATGCAAAAACCAACTTGCTTTACAAAAATAAACATTTAAGGCTAGCTAAGAGATGTAGTCTATTGCTAGATAGCCTGTACTATTCCTCGTGAATCTGGCTCTCATATACAGTTTTTTATTTCATCCGACTGGTAGTTTCAAAGATTAACGCGTTTAAACAAACAGACAAAATAATTCCTCAGCTTTATTATATTAGTATATATTTAGATCTCGTAGCGCTATTTCTACGTTTGGTAGGAATGAAAGAAAGAAAGAAAGAAAAAATATATAATCAGAACCCGGCAATATACTTACCAAGTGTGGTGTGTGGACGGCAACTGGTAATAGTCTTGCAAATACCACAAATCGGTGTTTGAAGTGCTATGATTGTCAGATTGACATTGAATAGTTGGTGAGTGATGAATCGTTGAGATCAACTGTTTTAGCACCGGATCCATATTATCGCAATATCTTTTGGATTTTGTTAGGGGGCTCGAACTCGAGGGCAACAGCTCAAGTTATAGACATATGACCCTGATATGCTCGAGCCCTATCAAGTTAGTGGCAAATTCGCAAAAAAATAATTCAAATTTGTACTTAATTTGTTACTAATTGGTTGCTAATTTTAACCTTAACACTATTAACCTTATTGTCATAAAGTCGGTTTAATTTTTTTTTAATCGTATAGTAATTGCCTATAATAATAATAAAGTACTCACACACGGCCGTCTGATCAGAAACTAGGCTGAGCCTGTACTATGGTAACCAGACTGCTGATAAATACATACATTTTACAAATTACTCTTCACACAATTATTTGTCCTCTGTGAGAATCGAAACCACGACCTCTGGCGCAGCAGTCAGGATCACTCACCGCTAGACCAACAGGACAGTCAATAATAGCTAAGTCAATTGTATAAGAACCCATTGCTAAATCTCTTTAAATTATTTCAGGTGTCCAATAAAGAAAAAGGTAGGTACAGTTAATGAGTCGCAAGCTGAGATCTGTGCCTATAATGTAAACTAAATAAATTGCTACTAAGTTATCAACAATTATTGTAATTTCCAGTGTGATTTACGTTATCAACCTTTGGAAATTCCGGTCATTGTTGATATAGGATTCAATATATATAAAAAAAATCAAAGGAGTCGTGGCAGATCACTGTCTAGTGCAGCGCAGACACAACACAACGCAATTTTAGTACAGAAGGTAAACATTGATTTTAATTAATTAAAATGTTTATATGTATGGTCCGTACCTTAAATTATATCCGTTGTTAGGTTAGTTTAGATTTACACGGGCAGTTTTCCGCACCTCCACGACAGGCGTATTTTGCGTTGGTTGGAATAAACGCTATTCGAGCCACCCTAACTCCCCGAAGAATCCCAGTAACCCCTTCACATTACCGACGATCTCGGAGAGTGATCCTGGCGAGCCATCGTACTTCATATATCCATTGTTATTAATAATTCAATACCGTGTTATCCTTCTTAATAAATATTCTTTGTTACTATTGGATAACCGTAGGCTTGGGAATATAAAAAAACAATGTCCCGCTCGTACCATGCTTTTCTAGTAGCAGGCGTAATTTCTAAACCACATATAAATTTTCATGCCAATTTGAATGATTTTGTTTTTAATTTTGTATATGGGCATTTTCAGACACATCCGGACATGTCATTAAAATACTTGGTATAAAATACCTACAGCTGCATTCATGTAATATTAATTTTATCTACAATTTTCAAGTTCACATCTTCAGTTTTAAAATAAAATTTATAAAAAATCACTAATTTTGCTTCAAATGTCCGCTTCCAACGTCTTTCATTTGAGCACACCTTTCTGTGAAATCTTGTATGTATTTTGAGCTCATTACAATTTAGTTTTGTTCACAGCGGCAAGAAGCAGAAATGAAGACGATGCGCTTGATTGTTTTTCTAATCGTGATGTTTGGTGTATTCTGCGAGGCGATTAGTGGTACTTTGCTGACGAGCAGATGTAAACCACCTTATATAAAATTAAATGGCCGATGCACACGAGGCCGGAATAACTCCGAAGACTAAAATTTGTTTATGGAACTTGCATCGGAAGAAAAGGTTTTATAAAAAAATAAAAGAAATGTGAAGTTTTTTCATTGATTAATGATATTAGAGTTCAATTACTTTTTTATTCACCATTTGCATTTTGTGTAAACAAATTAAAAGAAAAACATAGTTGACACTCCTTATACCCTAGAATTAGATAAAGGTAAGGTAGTAAAAACAGATCTTTGAATCTATATCTAGGCACAAGAAATAGAAGTATAGGAGAATAGGAAGAAGTTACTATATATACCACAGGTTTAACAACTGAAGCAAATAATTGTATGTCGCGAAATACGGGTGTTTGTGTGTTTTAAAATACCTCAATAAAAGAATGTCTTAAGTATGATAGTTAATGATGCTATGATTTTCTGAAAAAGCAATTGCACTCGCGAAAATGGGTTTGTAACGTTTGAAATAATAACAAAAGTTCTAATGATCATATGACCTAATTTCATAGAATATACTATTCTTTTATAATCTTTAATATAACGATCACATGATATAATGAATTTCTGATATAATTTCATTTTACCTAATTTTATTTGGTTTATTTTTTATTTATGGGATAGGGAGCAAACGAGAAGACGGGTCACCTGATGGTAAGCGACTACCTCCGCCCATGGGCACCTGCAACTCGAAAGAGTCACAAATGCGTTGCCGGCCTTAAAGGTGGGAGAACGGGAAGGGGAGGAAGAGGGGAAGTGGGAGAGGAAAGGGTTAGGGTCTCCGGTAACCTCACTCACTCGGTGTAAAGCAAGGCAAGTATTGCTTTACTGCCGGTTTTCTGTGAGAACGTGGTATCACTCCGGTCGAGTAAACATTGGAGTAAACATTTTGTATAATGCACATTTGAACTAATTATTCATTTAGAATAATATACAAAATCCATAAGTGACGTTTAATATAATTTATAAGCGCTAGATTCCCTCTATAGTTGGTGAATCATTTGGTTTAGATGAGGTTATAATAGTATGTTGTTTCCTGATATATACTTATTCATTAGGTACATTACTTAATAACCTGGCAACACTATATGGCAGTCGTTAAATTTTCACCCAATATCCCAATATTATCCAATATTTTTATTTTTCTGTAATGCCAAATCAAATTATATATATTTTGAACAGCATTAATAAAATTTAATATTATAAATAAATAATGGTTCGTATAAAAAGAAAGTTTCAAATATGTAAAACTACAAACATATACAGGGTGTCCCAGAACTCAACGTCAAGCCGAAACGGGGTGACAGGATTGATTGTAACAACCATGAGAAAAATCAAAAAAAAAATCTATCCCATGCAGTTTGGAAATTATGGGCATTTAAGAAAAACCTAGAAATTTGGTCAAACTGTAACCATTTTTCAGTTATTGTGGTTAGTTTTTATTATTTTTGTTCATTTAAACTTTGGAACCGTAACCCTAAATAACATTTCTAGAACCACAGTACAAAATAATGACACAATTGCCCCAAGTTTTCTAGAATTATGACTATTTGTTAAACTATGAATTTAAAATTTTCAAAGTTTGTCGACTATGAAAGGCAGCATCCTTTAAAAAAAATGTACTAAAGTGCCTTGGCAAGTGCCATTAAAAGTTTGCGCATTTAATCAGGATTGTAAAATAGTACAATACTTGTTAGTTTCATACTAAAAAAACTACTTAAAAAATAAAAACCTTAAGTAACCCGATTTTTGCTAACCCATTTTACTCAGTTCAAAAGTTTTTTATTGATGAGAGAGATGGATAGTGAACATGTTTGCCGTGAGCGACCGAGACCGATAGTGACGCCCCTTTTACCACTTATATATACACTTGAGTAAAATGGGTTAGCAAAAATCGGGTTACTTAAGGTTTTTATTTTTTTACTAGTTTTTAGTATGAAACTAACAAGTATTGTACCATTTTACAATCCTGATTAAATGCGCAAACTTTTAATGTGAACGGCGAATAGACTGCATAAGCTTATGCAGTCTATTCGCTGCCGAACTGGAAATCAGAGGGCGCGGATGGATTGCATGACTTTTGGTTAAAGTGGCTCCGTAGCTCACATGTACGATTGGCATCTCGATTGCAATCATGCTTAGAATCAGGTTTGCTTCCGACTTTTATGACCGCAATCGTAACTTACCTTTTTTTTTTTTTTTTTGCGTGTGGAAACCCCCTCGGGCCGAAACCCCACCGGGGTTTTCGGTGGGGCGGTGTGTCGGAATCGAACCGACTAAAACCACACGGTGTGCCGTACTGCGTCTAAATTAGGAGGGATCCGGGAACAGCTTTTATTAAGACATCCGGACCCCCCCTAGCGCCTGCCCGCAAAAGCGCGGGCACCATCTTCGGGTAAAAACCTCTCAATTAGGCGACGTCCAGGCACACGCGGACGCCGCCTCCTCGCGGGGGGCCACTATAGCGGGTGAAGGGGAAAAACCCGTCCCGTCCACCCGCGGCCACACTCAGGGCGGCATGAGGCGCTGGTAGGCGCGCCTCCGTCGCCCGGTTCGCCGGCGGCGAATTAGGTCCGAGTGGAGATCGTCCTCCCGGACCCTTTCCGCCGCCTCCTTCTGCGAGATGACTTCCTCACAGAAGGTAGCGACCGCGGTAAAATTCCTGTCGCTACCGGCCATGGAGCGTATGACAGCCGGTAGCGACAGATCCACTCCGATGACTGCAGTGAGGGCCCGACGCTGCGCCGCCCAACTGGGGCAAACCGCCAGCGTGTGCTGAGCCGAGTCCTCACTGCAGTCGCAGTGGTGACAGGCGGGACTCAATTCCCTCCTAGCGACCGAGTGCAGGTACTTCCCGAAGCAGCCGTGCCCGGAAAGAACCTGCGTCAGTCGGAAGGAAAGGGTCCCGTTCTGCCGCCCTGCCCACTCGACGATAACCGGCTGGAGCGCCTCCACGGCGGCAAAGCCAGCACATGGAGCCCCCAGCCGGGACGACCAACGAGCCATCGTGGCTCGGCGAGCGGCCTCACGCCACTCGCGTACCTCTTCGGGCGGGGGCCGACTGCCGCTTCCCGCCCGGAACTCAGTCGTCCGCCGATAAACTTCGGCGAGCACTTCCGCCTCCAAATCCCACGGGGGAGTCCCGGCCAACGCGCACGCCGCCTCCGTCGACACGGTGCGGTAGTCGCGTATGGCTCTAACCGCCATAACGCTCTGAGGGCGCCAGAGGCGTGCCCTATTCTGGGCGGTCAGAGCCCCCGCCCACACCGGTGCACCGTAAAGTGCCATTGACCGGACAACCAACGTGTACAGCCGTCTCGTAGCGACGCTGGGTCCACCCAAATTGGGCAAGAGTCGCCCAAGGGCGGACGCAGCGCCGACCAGCTTCGGAGCAAGCTGTCGGAAGTGCTCGTCGAAGAGCCACCTGCCGTCGAGGATCAGGCCCAGATACCTTATGTGGGCCCGAACCGGTACGAGGACCGAGTTGACCTCGATAGAGACGCCAGGGGGTGGACCACGACGGGGCCCATGAAATAAAAGGGCCTCCGTCTTATCCAGGGCCACCCGCAAACCCAGCGCCTCGATGCGCCCGACCACCAGAGAGACTCCCCTGGTAGCCAAGCGCGCCGCCTCCTGAAAGTTCACCCCCCGGGCCGTGACTAACGTGTCATCGGCGTAATAGATTACGCCCAGCCCGGCGGGGAAGTCACCTCGAAGGGCCCAGTTATACCCCATGTTCCACAGGAGTGGTCCAAGGACAGACCCCTGCGGAACACCGCACGACATGGGCCGACTACTTAAAACTTCATCTCGGTCCTCGTACATGACGGTACGCTCCTCTAAATAGTCTGCCACTAGCCGCCTCAGGTACTGTGGCACCCCATGATAGAGGAGTGCTTCCCTGATGCAGCTGAATGGCAGACTATGGAATGCGTTGGCGATGTCCAGCGACACCGCCAACAGCACGCCGCCACAGCTCACTACGTCTTCGGTCACAGCCCTCAGGCGCAACACAGCACCGACCGTCGAACGCCCCGCTCGAAAACCGAATTGGGCGTCCGACAAATCGGGGCCGACCTCGCCAAGGTGCCGAACGATGCAGGCGGAGAGGACCCTCTCAAACAATTTACCCGCCTCGTCCAGCAACACGATGGGCCTGTAGGCTGCGACCGAGTCGGTAGGCCGTCCCGGCTTCGTTAAAAGCACCAGCTTCCCGCTCTTCCAGCAGTCAGGGAAGCATCCGGACGCCAGGCTAGCGTCGAATACTTCCCTGAGGCGGTCCGACATGTGGTCGAGGGCGAGGGCCGAAGCTCGGGCAGGAATCCCGTCTGGCCCGGGGGCGGTGTTCTTGGAACGGATCCGTAGAACAGCCGCCTCTACCTCCGCCTCTGTGACCTCTGTGTCCTCACTTTCGACCTCCCCGTCGTGTCCGGCCAACATGGCCATCGACGGGGGTGTGTGTCCCGCCCGTTGCGGGAAAAGGCCCTCAACCACATCCTGCAGGAAGCTGGGCTGGAGAGTCTCCGTAAGGGGGGGGCCCGACACGCGGAGCCTTTGTTGTGCCGCGCGATATGGGCGACCCCAGGGGTCACGATCGAGACCCTCCAGCATCTCCTTTCTCCTCTCCTCTTTGGCGCGGCTAATGGCCAGCTTCAGAGTTTTCCGCGCCTCTCGGTACTCCTCATGAAGCTGGTCCTCCTCGCCCTCCTCGCGGTGACGACGCCGGCTGCGGGTGTAGGACCTCCGGGCACGAGTACAGGCCGCACGGAGGTCCGCCAACTCCTGGGACCACCAGTAGACCTCCATCCTTGGAGGCCGACGACCTCGGACGCGGGGCATGGCCGCATCGCAAATCTGCGTAATCGCATCGCGAAAGTGGCCTGCCCCCATGTCTACCTCCTCAGTCAGAGGCTGCGGAGACAGCCATGAGTAAATAATAGCTGCCTCCTCTAGTAGGTCCCTATCCATCTTCGTAACAGCCCACCGCGGGAAGCGAGAAGAACGCCGCGCCGTGTGACCCCTTCTGGGGTCCTGGGTCCGGGAGAGCTCAAATCGGATATACAGGTGATCCGAGAGCGTCTCAACCTCTTCCAAGACACGCCAGTTCCTTACTCGTGCGGCGAGAGCAGGGGTAGCGAACGAAAGGTCCACTATCGACCCCCCCTGCTGTCGCACACACGTATTGGTGGAGCCTCTGTTTAGGAGACAGAGGCCCACCGATGCCGCCCACTCCTCTACGGCATCACCCCGTGCGTCCTTCCTGGGGGAACCCCACGCAACAGACTTGGCGTTGAAGTCCCCCAGCACTAAGACGTGCCCAGACGCTAGTCGCCGGATCGAGGTCTCCAGGTTACTGAGGAAGACCTCGAAGTCGCTCAGACTCCGGTTGGGGGAGAAGTAGACACCATATATGGTGAACCCCCCCCATTCGGCAGCAACATATCCAGTACCCTTGTCTCTTAGCGACAAGGGCGGGGAATGAGCCGCCGTGGAGCTGACGACTGCCACGGAGCCATCCCAGTCACCCAGCCAATTTGGACGGGGAGGAACGTAATAGGGCTCCGCGGCTACGGCGACACCTATCGACCACTCCACCATGGTTTGCAGGAAAAGATCCTGCGCACCGGCAGAGTGGTTCAGGTTCGTCTGGACAAGGAGGTTGGAGACTTGGTCCATTACTGGACTGTCTCTACAACCTCCTCCATGGGCGCTGACGACGACGCAGGATTGACAACGGAGGCAGCCTGGGTCGATTGGCTAGCCACCGAAGTTTGTCGAGAAGTGCGGGGCGGCTTGCAGCCACCCTGCCCCATCTGATGGTTGGCGGGAAGATTTCCCGCCGCGCACACAGGGCAGTGAGGGGCGGCGGAGCATTCCGCCGCCTTGTGCCCCGGTCGACCGCAGCGGAAACATAGTCCGCTGCAGTCAAAGCAACTGGCGCACTTGACGCGAGTGTGTCCCGTGAAGAGGCATTTAAAGCACCTCATCGGTCTCGCCGCCAGGAGCGTGACTCTGGCGTTCACGAAACCGATGAGGATTCTTCCGGCGTCACTCAAAATCTTGGCCGGCGCCACGGGACAACTGGCCCACACCGCGCCAAGGCCCCCTGGACCGGGGCGGATGGTGCCGACCCTAATGTTGTCCGCGTTGCATCCCGCCTTCTCGCGAATTGCAACGCGGACATCCTCGACTGTCACTGAATCGTCCAGGCCCGAAATGCGCAGCTCCGCGCACTTGGTGGGCCTGGCGATCTTGACACCATCCGTGGCCGCGAATACCTCCCGCATCTTCTCGGCAAAGGTGTCCGCCGTCTTGGCGCCTTCAGCCCCAGGGAACTCAAGGACTCGAGCTCCCGTCTGGGCGAGGCGCATCCTGACACCTACTCCACTGAATTCACCGGCGAGACTGTCCCGGGCCTTCTTAAATACGGCTGTGTAGGATAGCCCGCCTTCAGTTGCCGCCGGTGATACGGAAACCACCACAGCCGCCGTTTTAGGTGTCGTCAGTTTCCGCGGCTTGTTCTTGGCGGTCACCGTCGGTGCCTGCGTCGGAGAAGGTGTATCACCCTTCTTGTTCCTTTTCCGGGACCGCTTCTTCCCTCCCCCGACTTTCTGCCACCCGTCACTGGAAGTGGCAGACGTGGAGGGGGCAGATGTAGATGGTCCAGGCTCGTGCTCAGCACCAGAGGGTACAGTAGGCACATTTGTCCCTCTTGATGCCGGAGTGGGAAGTGACGGGAATTCCACCACCGGTTTTACCACAGCCTTAGGTGGTTGTCCGGCCCTTGATGCGGCCGCCTTTGCCGCGGCCTTGACCTGTCGACCAGCCTTCGGTGCGGCTGTAGGCGCCGGTGCCAACGTCGCCGCGGCATACGCTACAGTCACGCGGCCACCCGAGACGGGAAGGGGTGTCGGGACTGTTGCAGCGTTAACCTTGGCCGCGGCGAGTGGCGGCCGAACAATAGGTGCCGGAGGAAGCCTTGCCTCCAGGCCCGTGAGGCGCCCGTCCATCATGCGCCACACTGCGTCAGTAACTTGACGCAAGTGGGCATCCGGAACGGGGGATGGGGAGGGGGCAGGTGTCCGGGCAACCGGGTTTGGCTGCTCAGGGCAATTCGCCTGTGCCCGATATTGGGCGAACTGAGCGCTGAGCTCAGTGACCTGCCCTGTCAACGAATCGTTTGCGGCCTGGAGGCGCGCCACGTCCCCAATGAGGGTCTCGACGACCCCAGAGATCGCGGAAGAGGAGTCCTTAAGGGCCCTAACAAAGGAACCCTTAAGGTTCGTGGACTTGGTGGCCACTTTGTGGATAACGGCCACCGCCGCGTTCGCTCTCTCCCGCATGGTCAATGGTGTTACAGGGACAGAACCCCCCAACACCGGCCTTGAATTTTTAGCAGGAGATCTGCGATCTCCTCCTCCGCCACGTTCTCGCCCTCCGCTCTAACTCGGACATAGGCCTCCCACCCTGAGAAGGCGGAGCCCGACGGAGTTGAGACCGGCGTGCGCGACCTCCCTCTATGGCTACTAGCCACTTTGGGAGGAAGCATCTCCTGAGACGTGTCGCTGTCCTGATCTAAGGAGCGTCCGCGTTTTCGACAGTCGGTGTTGGAAATCTCCACTTCCATCGACTCTAGGCTGTCTGCCATCGCAGCGGCGTTTCCGTCAGATGACAGGACAGACCTGGAACGCAGACGTTCCGATTGTCTTCTGCTCCCAGGAATCGAGCTGACTCCTGGGAGCTCCTTCAAGATAGGCGTTTCCAGTGAAACCTCCTTTCCCTTAGACGAAGTATTCGCCTTCTTCTCTTTCTTACTTTCTACCTTCTCCGTCTTTTTTTCTTCATTTATTTGTTTGTTTGTTTTAAATTTATTTAAGTACTCCATAATTAAACCCACGAGACAGGGAGAAATAAAGGTCGACCCGGGCAGAGATCCCCAATACCCGGGCAAGCGAAGGTTTATGCCCAACCGAGGAGTCCGCAGGTGCTCCGGCTGGGAGTGCGCTTGCGACTGAACTACCCATCAGCCATGCATCCCCTGGTCACGCACCAGAACACGGGATTCGGGGTGATTTTTTAGAGAGGTTTTCTTCCTCGCAGTCCGGGCGGCTAAGCCAAGACCCTCGTCCCCGATCGGAGTCGCGAAACATGACCACGACTCCATTCGGGATTACGATATGCCAACGGTGGCCAGGAAACTAAATTCCCCATGCCTGCTCGGTGGCAGTGTGAGTTCACGCCGAGCCCGTCTTCCTTCTCTACTGAGAACAGCGGAGAAACTCCGACCCATGGAAGGGTCCCTCCTTCGTGATTTTTTACCGAGGTTTTCATCCTCATAGCTCCGAAGAGCGAAGAGCCAAGAGAGGAATCGGCAGAAACGCCCGCTCTGTTGGGCCAAGCCTTAACCAAGTGGCCGAAGAAAGATGGCCTCCTCTTCATACTAGAATATTAGCCGTTGGCGATGACGACGTCCTCAAATCTGAGGAACAAAAGGCAGCGTCATCGACAACGTTTCCAGGGTGCACCACGTGGAGGTTTTCTAGACGGCACCCCGAATCGTAACTCACCTACTCTAAGTCTGGTAGTGCCACAGATCCCAAAAACTACAGACCTATAACCTACACTTTATAAATTACTTACGTCTATTCTGAGAGTGAAGATAACATCTCATATAACTAACATCACGATTATGGCTTACTCTCAGAATGGATGTAAAAGTGTCGCCCGTGGCACTAAAGGGCTCCTCATACTTGACACAACCATTAACAAACAAGTGCGTCGTAACCGAAAATATTTGGTGACATGTTGGATAGATTACAAAGATGCCTATAACTTTGTACCGCACATATGGTTATAACTTATATGGGTATAACTCTATGCACTTTCTTGAAGGCATGTATGTAGCAATGGAGAACGATTCTTTACTATACAAGATGTCTGTGCCATTACACATGAAGTTGTTATGACGAATAACTATCGGAGGTATATCCTGAAGGAAGGTACAACGGGACATTTTTCAGGCATGTCATAGTCTCGGAGAAACCCTCAGGCATATAATTCAGGTTGTTCTCGTCTTGGCAACGGCGAGTACTTGTATAGACATAACCAAGTAGATAGGAGAGTCCATTAAGAACCTGCTCTTAAATATAACCTTGTGGCTGTCGAGTTACTGTACTACACATACCGTATTCGACATATCGAGAACTAGGTCTCCTACTAAGAACCAGTTCTCGAAAATGGTGGTGCAACATTGTACTGGGATCAATCTGTCATCACTGACAGGACTATTGTTGCCAATAAGCCTGATATAGTGTTGATAGACTGGTTAGAGCGCCAAACAATGATTGTTGTCATTTCCATTCCCCATAACAACAATCTCATAAAAGCCAAAAAAGATAAAAAAATTAAATACTTGGACTTAGCCCACGAGATAGTTGACATGTGGGATGTAGATTGAGCAATTGTTGTGCCCATAGTCATTTCGGCCCATGGGTTAATTGCTAAGAGCCTCGACCAACACCTTCAGAGGCTCACGTTATGCAGCTGGATTAAAAGCCTGATTAAGCCGGGGTGATTGGATGCCAGATGTCGAACGATCGTGAGTATGTGTGATACCATGGAGCCAATATCAATAACGAACACTGATATAGTTTATGCAATCCGTTCGCTGCTGAACTGAAAATCAGCGGGACCAGACGGACTGCATAACTTTTGAGAGTGAGAGGCTCACGTTAGGCAGTTGGATTAAGGCCCGATGCAGAAGGTTGTCATCCTCGATACGGCACGCATAGTGAGGAGGTTTCTGTCGGTGGATCCCTAACCTTCTAACCGTACTATTTTTTATATTTTTTAATGTATTTTTATGTTTATTTTAGCAAATAAAGATAATAATAATAGTAAAGCCCATTTATTTCCAAAACAAAAACATTTATAAAACAACCATTACTACTTATTTACCCAGAATACATGTTATATATTTAGAATAAAATTAAGACAATTAGTTATAACTATGCAATATCTGGTATTGGAACTCCTGTTTGGCTATAGGCCTCCTTCAGCTTGTTCCAAGCTTCTCTATCTTTTGCTTTTTTCATCCATTCTCTTCCTGCGATAGCTATTATATCATCGGTCCACCTTTTCTTCGGATGGATTCTTTTCCTTCTGCCAATAGCTCCTTTCCATTTGGTTATCTCTCGTGGCCATCTGTTATCTGTATATCTTACCAGATACCCTGTCCATCGCCACTTAAGTGAAGGGAAGGGTTTAGTGTAGAACATCTATTAAATTAGTCCGCCGTCTTGTGTTCACTACTTATTTTTGTGTTCTTCTAATTTTTAGTATTCTCCTTTCCATCGCCTTTTGACATATCACGAATATTTCGATTTTATTTTATTGTATGTATTTTTGTAGAAATGTGGCTTAGAAAATTTTATGTATGGAAGTTGACGGGTACAAAAGCGTCTCCTACGAAAGAAACAATGGATGGACGGCGTGAAAGAAGGTATGCCGAGAAAGGAAGTAAGCAGTGAAACGACGAATAACCTAGTAGAAAAGAAAACATATCGCCCCGACCTGAAATAAGATTTGGTTTGCTAACAGTAGGGCTCTAATTCGAGCAATAATCTTCTGTACCCTAGCTTCTGTAAAACTGTATAAGTGTATGAAGATTACAATACTGCTAAGAAGAATGTATACTTAAATAAATCTTTGTTTAGTACCGGTGTAGATATTAAAAGTAACGCCGGACTGGAGATAATTTATTTCTGTGAATATTGTGCGTGAATACCCCCACAGCTCTTTAACGGGAAAAGATTTCACGTTGTATCTTACAAGAATTGATCTATACTGAAATTTGCAACCACTAGATTAAAGGCCTACTGTGTGTTACCCACAATGATGTGGCGGTCAGGATCTACCTAAGTGACAAACTAATAGCTAAACATGTTTACTCCTCACACCAAAGGTCATTGACACCTCACCATAAACAATTTGCAGTTAATGTTATGACTCGATTCTAATATTACTTAATCCATAAGTTGGTACTTTTAGCACTGAATATGTAAAATTTATTTATTTATTTATGTACACTTCCTGCAGATACATTGCATGAGGCGAACTTAATGCCGTAGGCATTTTCTACCAGTCATCTTTTGGGTGATACAGAGATGTGTGTGGCAGGTGTATAATTGAAATAAAAAGCATTGTAAGTGTAAAAAAAGAACAAAATAAGAGAATATAATATAAAGAATATATTACATAAATACACCTTCATAATTATGTATATTAAGGATACCATACAAAGGCAATTGATAGAATACTAATATTTGCCTGAATACTTATTGTCCAAATTCAGGCATCGATTTCATTCAGAATTTCATTTGATAATGCTCCTCATTTTCCGATGCTGTTAAGTTTACGTTATGTAAGCAATCAAAATACAGAAAATAAATATTATTTTAATATATTAAGACTACGTATAATATAAGGCAGCAACTGAAAATACGTATGTAAATAAATAGTTATTTTACCACTGGCCCTGGCACGCTCCTTAATAGAGCATAGACAGCTGACTCATCAAGATATTGACCTCCGGTCTTGGAGGGGAGTGATGTGGCGACTTCCACATACAGCAACAAGAAACATCTACAACCTACTAATCCTGCATCGCGCTATGAGAGTTCTCGCGCCGATTAGTATACTCGTATATACAACTTCCCAACATCAACCGTTGGGCCGCGGCCCGTCAGGCATGATCACCTCGCCTGGTCGGAGGATCCTCCCTTTGTGTTGGAGGAACATGATACCCGTTCCTCCACAATTTTAACCACCTTAAGATGAAGTATAGTTTATCAATAATTTAAATCTAGTAGATCTCTAGGCCCATTTCTGTAGTTATGTTTTAAGTAAAGACGATAAAAATAAAGACGAAAGATGTAGATTTTGCCTTTATTATAAAAATGCATCACTAAATAAAAACTTTTTATATCAAACCTTTGGCAAAGCATTCCATAAGTATCATTAGCAGAACTCATATTTATTTAGACAACCGAATGCAAGGACCCTTTTCGAAAAAAAAATATCGCTCAAGCATTTATGATTAAATCCGTTGTCACGTCGCTATAAAATTCCCGTGGCTACTGGTGCAAAGGTTAATTTGTCCGGCTTCAGGGACTCCGACTGTAAATACCTTTCATATTTTTGCTTTAATGGAAAATTTTGTTTGACGATGTTGGAAGCTTTGGAGTGGGTAGTTTGAAATAATAAAGAGGAAAGACTGGGCTTATTTTTGTACTAGCAGATTCCGCTTAGCTTCGCTCGCGTGTACATCACTACATATTATAAAACAAAGTCTCCCGCCACGTTTGTCTGTCTGGCTATATTCTGTTCGCGATAAACTCAAAACTACTGAACAGATTTTCATGCGATTTCCACCAATAGATAGAGCAATTCATGAGGAAGGTTTAGGTATATAATTTGTTAAGGTTTTGTGTAAATTGGTTGGAATATGATGATGATTGTTGAATAAGGCGGGGGCGGGTTGGTAATTAATAATAATATTCTTTATACTTAGTTTTTTTATACACACATTTCCTACATAGAAATACCCAAACTAATGTAAATAGTCATATTAATGCATTACAATACAAATATTTACAAAGGAATCGTACCCGCGACAGTCGAATGCTCTATCGAAGCGTTATATACGTCGTCAAATTGCTTTTAATCATAGAACCTACACCTATTCAATGTATGCTTCTATTGCTATTGATGAAGAGTTACGAGCTGATACTGTGTGTACATAAATCGTTTGCTTGACTTAATCAAATATAGTTAACTATAGTTGAATTATGATACCGTTGCAGAGTGCAATCAGTCTTAGTATTATAGGTTATGTCAAGTTAATCTTAGTTTAAGTTAAGGATTGATGACTCACACTGATGTACAGGCGAGAACGAAATATTTGAACAGAGTTTCTTTCTTACATACTAACTGTTACTTGTAATTTCTAACTGCAACAGTAAAAGTTGTAAGCGTTATTCCTCAGAAGTACATAGATGACTTTTATCTAATAGGATGCGAAATTTTCAACAGTAGGATGGATCTCAGTTAGGTCAATAATACAGTATTTGGAAATACTCTTGGGTGTTACATTATTCATATTCTGAGATATATTATACAGCGCTATCTAGACCTAACGGAGCAGAGCTCTGCTGTGGGTTCTAGAACACAGAAAAACGTACTTAGATATTTTTTGTAAATACAGAAAACCGGCAGTGAAGCAATGCTTGCATTGCTTTTTGCCGAGTGAGTTAGATTACCGAAGGCCCTAACACTTCCCTACTCCCCTCCCCTTCTTCTAGCCTTTCTCTACCTTAAAGGTGGGCAACGCACTTCTGATTTTTGAGTTGCAGGTGCCCATGGGCGGCGATAGTCATTTACCATCAGGTGACCCGTCTGCTCGTTTGCCCTGATACCATAAAAAAAATTACATAAACATATAATACATAGAAAAACTGAGACCAATGATAATAGTACATCTATCTCCATGCGTATAAATATTTCCACTCAGCGACAATGGTACCTGTGACCAACTAGGAAGTCTAATGTACTACCGCGTCTACCGCAGTGCCACATAGCTCGTCAAATACTCTGGATTATTCAAGAAAATACAGAGTTCATGTAGGGATAACAGTTGATTATTCAATAAAAGTAAAAAAAAAACAAAAGTCTCCTTTTAAGCCCAAGGGCTGAATAAAATAACATTATATCTATACTTGGAACATTTTCCTTATTCCACGAACATCCTAAATTTCTTACATCGTCGCATGTAGGTTGAGTCAATTTGTAAGACTTCCCTATGACATTATGTTGCTGACCGGACCGTTATATAATTGGAATGACATAAACTTTTATTAAGAAGTAGTTTGAGGGAAATGTTTTAACCAGTTGTTTTAGCAACATTTAGAAAAACATTCCATCGCCTGGTGGAAAACAAAAGAGCTCTATTACTCTTCTATTACCCAGTTCCGAAGCATTGGCGTATTGTACTTTCTCCCAAAATGGGGAGTCAGAATTCCCCTTTACCTAAAATCGCCTGTAACATATTTTGACAATGCAATTTTATTGTAAAAAATACAGGCTATTTTATAAATATTTGTTTTGAGAGTCGAATCCCCTTTTACATCCGAAACAGGCTGATTTTTTAATGACTAGCAGGATATAGGAGATTGTGCATGAAATAATCTTGTATTATTTTTTCTTCCATAAGCCTATAATCAGGCGTTCTATTGTCAGTAGGGAAAATGTTGTAAAAGTACTGCAGATAGACGTTAATAGAATAAATAGCTACAGTGGTAGCGGCCAGTGCTAATGTACGTACAGCAAGCTCTTCTTCCAAAGTTCTATCGTCATAGGAAATTGCATTTAGTTGTCTTTATAATATTCGTATTTGGTAGAAGAACTAGCTTCGTTTGGTAGAGGTCAATATTCTCATGGATTTTCTACCAAGTCATAGCGTCAAGAAATAGTACTAAAGTAGATTCGTAGATCAGTTATATACAGAGATAAACTAAAAGGAACATATTACGGCGCTTTCGAACCAACTTTTTTGGCTTATTCTTCGAGATAGCGAAGCTGAAGAAAAACATAAAGTTTAATCAAGTTTCACGTAATTACAACTAAAGGTCTAAAGTTTTTAGTATACAAAAAGGTTGGAAAACAAGCATAGGGCCTCCTGCTTCGAAGCGGTTACGGTTGTGACGCATTGATAATCCCACGACAATCCTACATGAATACAATTCTAAATTCAAATACTTTCCCTTTTGTTAAGGGAATAATGACACATTTATATGTGAAAGTTTGGATGGATGGATGGATAGATGGATGTTTGTTACTCTTTCACGCCAAAACTAATGAACCGATTGCGATGAAACTTGTTACGTAGATAGTTCGAGACCTGGATTAACATATAGGCTACTTTTTATCCCGATATTCCCACGGGATCGGGACTTACGCTGGTGAAACCGCGAGGCGCTGCTAGTATATTATACAATAACAACATCTTCATCATCATCATCAACATGATTTATAATCATTATCTATAATATACATATATTATATACGAGTACAATAACATTATCTATAATATTTCCGTCAGTTCCTATTGAGCTCATTATATCGGAAAGTGTTGTAAACCCTTTAAACAGAAGATTTTATTTATTCAATTATTTGCATCCACGTGGTATTGGCTATGAAAACTCTATTTCTCGGCAAAGGTACTAGAAGAAAACAAAAGGTGGTATCGTCCACACGCGACTGTAAGAGAGTTTTTACTTCCCACCCCGAAGTGTTCACTAGTTTATTTTACTAACATAGAGTAGATTATAGACAGATGGATAACTTCGTTCAATATTTATAAGTAGCAGTTCCCGCGCGGCTTCGCTAGCGTGTACATGTTTATATATTTTGCCCTGAATCTTAATTCATTTTCCAAAATAAATGTAGCGTAAGTTAGTCCTTATAAACCAGCTATATGCCAGTGAAAGTCCCGTGGAAATCGGTCCACCCTTACCCGAGATTAGTCGGAACAAACAGACAGATGATTTTTAGGCATAGGCATCGTGCGTGAACAAATTTGTGCGAATCGTCTTCCAAGCCGTGTAAACAACTGTATGAGCTTAAAAATACTTATATTATTTTGACATTGCAAACAGACACTTAAATTTTATTTATTTGTATTGATTTTCTTATTGAATAAACTTACTTGGATTGCCATTACAAGTACGCTTAGGAGTATTATTAATAATTTACTTTCCATCAAACAAGCTGAAGAAGCGTGGTTGAAGTGTTTGCTAGGTTTGAGGTTTGAAACATTAACCTGAATAGTCCTTGTATGTAAACACCGGTGAAAGAAATAGTGAGGCCATTATCATGACCAAGTTCATCGCTTTCACCAAGGATTCATAACAGCATAGTTTTCAAAGCAGCAATGAAGTATTAATGATATCAAAAGCGTGGGAATAAACTACAACGCGAAACCCAGAGATCAATCCTTCTCCCTTTTTTGCTTATGCACCGTGGTTAATGGTAATCAGGGAGGATATCATTAGCCTCGTAGTACTACTAATAGGCGTACCACCAGTCCGAGTACTTTTAGGAGACATGGAAAAGTGTAAATTGGTCTAAGATCTTTGAAGTTTTATAGGTTGTTCGCCTTATGCATAGGGTGGAAATTTGTTCAACAAAAATGCTAGAAACTGTATGGGTGATACCAATTTATTTATTGTAATAGTAATCGATTGTAGACATGTAGTAAGTACTGTAAATATTATCACTTCATTAAAAAAAAATTTCGTCGTCCACCATATTCGGTTCAAAAATAGTTCCACAAACGTATATATGGTGTCTTTCAAGTCGGTTTGAAAAACAAACTCAACTTTGCAGGTCTAAAATACACCGATATACGTCACAGTTAATCTTCCAAGCGCAAATTATAAGTTTATAATCGCATGTTTAACAACAAATTAAAGACTTTCAGATTTTTTCAGTAACTTATGCTGTGAGAACTTGTTTCTCGCCAAATTACATGATTCTAGATCAATGGAAAGTACCCTATAGGTTTATTGAAAATGTTAAAATTGGTTAAAATAAAAGACTCATCTTAGCCGTATCTTTTAATGCATTGACTTAGAAACTTGAGTTTTTACAGCATCAAGGGACCACAAATATAATAATTTCATGTAACTTCAAACTTGATATCTCCACGTATTCCTGAGAAAAATTGTCTTTTTAGGCAGACAGACGGACAACAAAGTTATTCGATAATTGTTCTGTTTTTATTTTGACGGACGGAACCCTAACAAGTATTTAAACTTCCAAGTCTCGGCCATAACTCCTCTACGTGTATACTCTTTGACAAAACCCTTTTTCTATTTTTTACACAGTTTTAGTCTCGTTTGTTAACAAAAGTCTTTTGTGTAAGTATTGCCAAGTTAACGCGTCTGGTATACAAATTGTATTTTAAAGTAACCACTTTATTTCTTGTCTTACATTTTTTATTAAAAAACACTTGCTTGCTTGCGTGAGTCTGAATCATCAAGTTGGTCAAAGTTTCTAGTTACTTAACATTTTTTGCATATTATAATCGATTTGTAAGTAGATGTTTAAATTTAAGTTTTTTTAATCAGGAAAAAAAGTTTCGACTTATTATTGTTTGTGAATGAGGTGTGCACAGCGAATGTTGTAAGAAACTACTTAATTCTTCACAAACAGGTAAAGAAAATTCACGTGCAATTATCCAACGACAATAACAAATTTGTCGTAACAGTTATGGTTGATTGCTAAGTGTTCGTGTGTTTATTCAATGGTAAAGAGCAGGAAACAAACGACTTAAGTACGTCTAAACGTACACGTTGTCACAAAATTAAAAAGTTTAAAAAACCTTTATTCAAAGTATTCAATCGTCATTATCTTCACATATATCATGTTTTTAAGCGGAACTTAAAAGATATGCATAGTTATAAATTGATCTTTTTATTCAACGTACCTAGATAGATCTAATACCTAAAATCTATCCTGAGTATTATTACACCTAGTATATTATACAGCTTTATTTTAATTAATTAACATCAAAATCAAAATCACTATGGGTATTTTTGAATTGTCAGGAGTAGTAGTCATTCAGACTAAGTCGGTCGAGACTAAGTCGACTGACTAAGTCAGTCGTGAAGCTAGTTGCCTGTTCCAACTCGTAGATCCAGTGGAGAAGAACAGCCAAGAATCTCCAAGGACACTCTTTTTTACCATGTTTTTTACAAATCTCTATCGATCGATCGATCGATATACATCGTGGCTAAGTGGTAACCGAGTAGGATAGCATATTACAACGTTAAGTAATACTAGATGGATCAGTATACGATGGGTGACCTCTCTTAATACATTGAGACCCCTCGGTGCCTCGGAGAGCACATTAAACCACCGGTCCCGGGTGCCATACAAACATCTGTGGCAATCGTTACGGGTAGTTGGAGCCCTAAAAAGTCCGATAAACTGTCTAACTACAAGACTTCGATATCGCCTAGTACTTGGGTTGTGGAGGTCTGATGGCAGTCGTTTCACATAAAATTTCAAAGTTATCGTAGTTAGACTGAAAGCCAACCACAACTTAGTTGGGAAAAGGTGCGGAGGATGAAGATGGTACACTTTAAGGATTGTATATTAAAACAAGAAAGTCAAACTTTATATTGAAAAACACGTATTACAATCTATGCAGTCCATATCCCATTTAAAACCACTAATCACATCAAACTTCCTCGTAATTGCAAACCTTATGTAGGCGACAGGTGCTTGAATTCACGTAAAATATTTTGCTGAGAACTATTGAACTAAAAATGTTGTCACTAAGCCTGACGTACTACCGTTCTCCTAATGGGGTGCAATTTTTGCACGACATATTTTATATGTGGAAATAGTATATTGAACTTGATAAATGGACGCTTTTCTTTCTTGTATTTCCATATTAGTAGCCAATGTAAAATATTTACGCCTTACAGGGCTTTTATGTAGAATGCTGATAATCTACGTTAAGTTAGTAGTTACTGCTTCAGTCACTACATCATTATCATTCTCTTGATCTTTCTCCAAATTTATTTCACGTTAGCGCATTGTGTTTTCTTCTTCTATTTTACTCTATCATTCGTAATTTCACTGCTTTTATCCCTTCTAGCTATATCGACTAGCCTGTTATTTTTTCGAATCTCGGGCTCGTGGTTAAGTGCTAACCGAGTAGGTTAACACACAACAAAGTTAAGCAATAATAGCAAGGTCAGTCCAGGATGGGTGACTATTCTTAACACATTGAGACCTCTCCGTGCCTCGGAGAGCACGTTAAACCGTCGGTCCCGGGTGCCATACAAACATCTATGGCATTCGTTACGGGTAGTTGGAGCCCTAAAAAGTCCGACAACCTGGTCTAACTACAGAACTTCGATATCGCCTAGTACTTGGGTTGTGGAGGTCTGATGGCAGTCGCTTCACGTAAAATATCAAAGCTCGGCCGTGTTGTAGTTAGACTGAAAGCCGACCCCAACTTAGTTTGGAAAAGGGGCGGAGGATGATATGTGTTTATGTTTTTAAAGCATATACGGTTTAACTCAGGTCGCGTGTGTATCGGGGAACCTCGACTATTTTAGTGTACCAACTGACACGGACGTGGAAGGTCGCTTTACACCTCGATAAAGGTGTCCGTTGGGTCCGAAACTAGTTTGTAATCCCCGAAATAAGCAAGTAAGTAAAACCGTATGGTATCACTACATATTATAAAAAAAAGTCCCCCGCCGCGTCTATATGTCTGTCTATCTGTTCGCGATAAACTGAAAACTACGGAACGAATTTTTATGTGGTTTTCACCAATATACAGAGTGATTCATTAGGAAGGTTTAGGTGTATAATTTGTTAACGTTTTGTGTAAATTGATTGAAATATGATGATGATTGTTAAAGATGTCTCTACAACGCGTGTGAAGCCGAGGCGGGTTGCTAGTCCTTTATAAATATGAGTACCAATCACGAAAGTTTTTCTTCTATCATGTGTTTTTATGTATGATTTGAAATACCTAGTTATCCTACTGAGAGCTGCTAAGTTGCGGCCCAATCATCGTAGGGTATAAGTATATTTTTCTTAGAACTGCATGCTAGAGCCTGATGCGTTCAGTGATTTTAGTAAGTGTTCCTTTTTTCAAATACACTCTGCATAATGTTATGTTACGTACACAACAGATAGAGTATGTTTTGGCAAATAATAGATTAAGAAGTCAGGTAATGTTCTTAAAGATAGGCAAAGTTTTGGCACGTCTAATAGCTATTGACACTGCATTCCATAATCGGACAGCCTGCACAGTAAACGATTTATCGTAGAACTTGGTACAGTGAGTTGGTACTGCCAGTTCCAGAGATTTGGACGATTTCAAAGACCTTAAATGTGTGTCATTGAGCAAAACGTTTAATTACAAAAAGTTAAAAGTTTAAATTAGTTGGAGTACAGGGATGAAATAGAATACTATAAATTATAGAAAGAATATGAGTATTCAGTCGAAGGTGAATTGGGAGGAAAATCTTGGCAGGTCTTTCCGCAATTTGAGCCCCTGATGGAGAAACTTACTCTCAATCTGCATAGTATGCATTCGCTACCTGGCAATAGCTTTTTTATGGGATATGGGGCAAACGAGTAGACGTGAGTGACTGCCGCCGCCCATGGACACCTGCAACTCAAGAGTCACAAGTGCGTTGGCGGCCTTTAAGGTGGTGCTCTATTCTTGAAGGTTTTTAGGTCGTATCGGTCCGGAAATACAGCAGGTGACAATTTGTTCCACATATTGGTTATGCGAGGCAAAAAGTTTCTGGAGAAGCGTACAGTGGTGGAGTGCCAATTAGCGATGGCGGAAAACTGCTTAAAATTCACTCAGACAAAAATCAGAACCTCACAAACCCATAAACCCAAGCGGCACTCAAAAGTAATTGGATATCGCATCATGTGAATTCAGTCTTCATCAATTTACCTAAATGCTCTCTTTTGAATTTCAAATCTACCTTCATTCAAATCTGGAGTTAAATAAATGGCATCTTGGATCAGTGCTCGTTACGTCAGAATCGAAACTTTCAATATCGATTTAGAGTGTATGGTAAGTCGGAATGGAAGATCTAGACAATTTCGCTGGAAATTTGTTACACAATTTGCTTACATTTGTTCGAATATCGGGGAAATTACTACAAAATAAAATATTGCAGTATTTTTTTTTTTTGCGGCAAAGTGTGTTCTTTTATTAACAACACTCATGTGTAAGGCAAGAACAAATGTTTGTTTTCTTTCTGTATCAGAAGAGTTTGTCACGGTGACAGTAGATATGGATTACCAAAAAATAAAAAATATCAACTATTTCAATTCTTGTATATTCGAAAGCCAAAGGTAGTTTGTTGAGAATTAGTATCATAGACAATTGCAATAATTTTTAATCCATGCTGTGTTCGTCCACAACATTTTTATTATTAATCCATGAAAACACATTAAAAACTAATCGAGTGGCATAGCAGGGGCTGTTTGGGCTTGCATGTGGTGACATATTTAATTCATTACTTAATCTGAGTTACAAAACAACTTTTGAACGTTTGCTTTCACATGAGTTATTATCGGTGTAATTGATCTACAATATGTATATAAGTATTTATAAATATATAAGTAAGTATGTTTATCAACAGTCTGTTTACCATAGTACAGGCTCTGTCAGTTTGGGATTAAGACACCCGTGTGTGCGTAGTGTGAAGTTATTTTATTATTATATAGTTATTATTGCTTATATTTAATTTATATTTTTATCCCCTTAAATCTAAGTCTAATTTGTGTTTAGTACATACAAAAAAGTAATGTTGTGTAGACAACTTCAGCTACGGAATACGATTTTTCAAGATGTTTTTCTTTATCATCACAACAAGTAAGTTAGAGATGAGTAAAAGGGAAAATAACTGTTACCGATGGCTTTGTTACCCATTTTGGCTCGGATTAGAACCGCCTACCTGCTATAAAGAAATCCATATTACAGAAGACTGCGATATTACACACCAATAGTGTCTGGTGGTTATTCGATACAAGTGGGAGAGGTTGATATAGGCGGCTCCTGTTTGCCGTTTTCGACACTCGTGGATTTATCTGATTCGGAAACGAGATAAAGAAATCACTGATAGGAAAAATCCTCATGACTATCGGGGCGACGAAATTCCAACACATTTAACAAACTCGATCTGAAATTGGAGTGTTTTATCGGTATTACGTTTTCTTATTATACCCACTGCCGCCGAAACAGTCAACGATACGGAATAACACTTTATTTATAAATCCTTAGCCAACACTTATTCCCTTAAACACCCTTATAACTAAATAAAGAGGTAGGTATATTCCGAAGCCCTATGAGGATCCGGTTCAATAGATTAATTCCTTGTCAGACCCCTCGCAAGATTAAGTAGAAAAACTTTAGGGTTAAGTTACCCGGCACGCCAGGGTTAACTACTCTGTTCCCGAAGTTTGCTGTGTAAATTTTAGGGTATGTTAGGTAAGTAATGATATAGTATTATTATTTTGTATGTGAGTAAGTTGTTACCAGTAAGTTTGGATTACCTTTCACTTGGGACTATAAAGAATCAGAATAAGGAGACCTGGGAAAGAAACTTTTATAGTTAGGTACATAAAACCTTTCTTAATTATAAGAAATTAGTACATCTTGTGATGTCAAGACATATTTGATGTGTCGGTCGAACATTCGACTGCGATAGGTCACGGTTTCGATTCTTGCTCAATGAAAATATAGTTGGAAGAGAACCTTTTATGGATGTATTATTATTCTTTGTGTTCTTAGCGTATATAAAAAAAGCTACTAAGTATTTCTATCTGAGTTCTAGACACAGATTTAGGTGACTGTAATATGTACCAGAATATCATTATTATTATTAGGTCTTTACATATTGGCGTTTTATATGACGAAAGTAAAAGGTTTTTTTCACATTCGCCATTTTATAGAAATTTCATTAATATTCTTACTGAAAAAATTGTGAGAGCAAGAATCAATGAAATCTTTGAAGGCGGTTTGGAATGCCTCATCGAAATTCCGGAACAAATGGTAATTTATTTTTATTTTATTTATTTAAAAACTTTATGCACAATGTGTCCAGAGGCGGACTTAATGCCAAAGGCATTCTCTGCCCATCTAACTCAGGGTGATGTAGAAATATAAATGAAGTAGGTGCATTAAAAGTATAAGAATAGGTAGAAGAAAAGTAATCTGTTGGCGCAAGGTCCGGGGAGTATGGTGGATGTCCGAGACATTCCAAGTGCAGCTCCTCTGATTTTGCAACCGTCTGTTGTGCAGTGTCTGGTCTAGCGTTGTCCGGTCCACCAGACACTATATAAAAAATTAGTGTCACGTTGTTTGTCCGCTATGAACTTCTAAACTAATGAACCGATTTCGATGAAATTTTGCACTTGAGAGATAAGATAGTTTTTATCTCAATTTATGGTCACAATATTTTTTTAATGCAAAGTACTTAGCCACAACAATGCGTGGCCGGGTAGCTAGTAATATATTTGTCTCAGGCCAATCGTTGGATTAGGCCGAATGATATACGTGCGTGCGACAGCAGGGGGGGTCGATAGTGAACCTTTCGTTCGCTACCCCTGCTCTCGCCGCACGAGTAAGGCACTGGCATGTCCTGGAAGAGGTTGAGACGCTCTCGGATCATCTTTATATCCGATTTGAGCTCTCCGGGACCCAGGACCCCAGAAGGAGTCACATGGCGCAGCGTTCTTCCCGCTTTCCGCGGTGGGCTGTATCAAAGTTAGATAGGGACCTGCTGGAGGAGGCAGCCATCGTTTACTCTTGGCTGTCTCCGCAGCCTCCGACCGAGGAGGTAGACATGGGGGCAGGCCACTTTTGCGATGCGATTACGCAGATTTGCGATGCGGCCATGCCCCGCGTTCGAGGTCCAGCTGGTCCAGAGGGAAGAGGACCAGCTTCATGAGGAGTACCGAGAGACGCGGAAAATTCTGAAGCTGGCTATTAGCCGCGCCAAAAAGGAGAAAAGAAAGGAGATGCTGGAGGGTCTCGATCGTGACCCCTGGGGTCGCCCATATCGCGCGGCGCAACAAAAGCTCCGCGCGTCGGGCGGAGCTTACGGAGACTCTCCAGCCCAGCTTCCTGCGGGAAGTTGTTGAGGGCCTTTTCCCACAACAGGTGGAGCACGTACCCCCGTCGATGGCCCCCTTGGCCGCAGATGACGGGGAGAGCGAGGAGGATGGTGTTCCGCCCGTCCCGGAGGCGGAGGTAGGCTCGGCTATTCTACGGATCCGCTCCAAGAACACCGTCCCCGGGCCGGACGGGATCCCTGCCCGAGTGTTGGCCCTTGCCCTCGACCACATGTCCGACCGCCTCAGGGAGGTGTTCGACGCTAGCTTGGCGTCCGGGCGCTTCCCTGACTGCTGGAAGAGCGGAAAGCTGATCCTTTAAGGAAGGCGGGACGGCCTACCAAATCGGTCGCGGCCTACAGGCCCATCGTCTTGCTGGACGAGGCGGGTAAATTGTTTGAGAGAGTCCTCTCTGCCCGCATCGTCCGGCACCTGTGCGAGGTCAGCCCCGATTTGTCGGACTCCCAATTAAGTTTTCGAGCGGGGCGTTCGACGATCGGTGCCATTTTGCGCCTGAGGGCCGTGACCGAAGAGGTAGTGAGCTGTGGCGGCGTGCTGCTGGCGGTGTCGTTGGACATCGCCAACGCGTTCAATAGTCTGCCATTCAACTGCATCAGGTAAGCACTCCACTATCACGGAGTGCCAGGGTACCTAAGGCGGCTAGTGGCAGACTATTTAGAGGAGCGTACCGTCATGTACGAGGACCGAGATGGAGCTTTGAGTCGTCGGCCCATGTCGTGTGGTGTTCCGCAGGGGTCTGTCCTTGTACCACTCCTGTGGAACATGGGGTACGACTGAGCCCTTCGAGGCGACTTCCCCCCCGAGCTCGGCATAATCTGTTACGCCGATGACACGTTGGCCACCAGGGGAGTCTCTCTGCTGGTCGGGCGCATCGAGGCGCTGGGTTTACGGGTGGCCCTGGATAAGACGGAGGCCCTTTTATTTCATGGGCCCCGTCGTGGTCCACCCCCTGGCGCCTCCATAGAGGTTAACTCGGTCCTCGTACCGGTTCAGGCCCACATAAAATATCGGGGCCTGATCCTTGACGGAAGGTGGCGCTTCGACGAGCACTTCCGGCAGCTTGATTCCAGGCTGGTCGGCACCGTGTCGACGGAGGCGGCGTGCGCGTTGGCCGGGACTCCCCTGTGGGATTTGGAGGCGGAAGTGCTCGCCGAAGTATATCGGCGAACGGCTGAGTTCCGGGCGGGAAGCTGCAGTCGGTCCCCGCCCGAAGAGGTACGCGAGTGGCGTGAGGCCGCTCGCCGAGCCACCATGGCTCGTTGGTCGTCCCAACTGGAGGTTCCACGTGGTTTTGCCGCCGTGGAGGCACTCCAGCCGGTCATCATCGAGTGGGCAGGGCGGCAGCACGGGACCCTTTCTTTCCGACTGACGCAGGTATTTTCCGGGCACGGCTGCTTCGGGAAGTACCTGCACTCGGTCGCTAGGAGGGAATTGAGACCCGCCTGTCACCACTGCGACTGCAGTGAGGACTCGGCCCAGCACACGCTGGCGGTCTGCTCTGCCTGGGCGACGCAGCGTCGGGCCCTCACTGCAGTCATCGGAGGGGATCTCTCGCTACCGGCCGTCATACTCTCCATGGCCGGTAGCGACAGGTTTTACCTCGGTCGCGACCTTCTGCGAGGACGTCATCTCGCAGAAGGAGGCGGCGGAGGATGATCTCCACTCGGACCTAATTCGTAGTAGTAATTAGTAATTCGAGTATTTTACCCAGAGGTGGTGCCCGCGCTTTTGCGGGCAGGCGCTAGGGGATGTCCGGATGTCTTAATGAAAGCTGTTCCCGGATCCCTCCTACTTAAGGCGCCGTACGGCACACCGTGTGGTTTTAGTCGGTTCGATTCCGACACACCGCCCTACTGAAAACCCCGGTGGGGTGACAGCCCGAGGGGGTTTCCACACGCACAAAAAAAAAAAAGGCCGAATGATATGGATTTCGTGATTTGGCCGATTATAACTATAAATTTATACATTTAAATCCTTTTAAATGTATAAATTTATAGTTTTATTTTTTTTATTATCTTCTTTCTTTGTTATTTATGTTATGAATGTTGCGGGTTTTGAATAAATATATTTTTTCTTTTTCTTTTTTTCTTTTTCTTTTTCTATGTACAGAATATAAAGTTGGGCAGATCGAATTGTCGATTTTTCCAAGAAGTCACTTGTCTTGGCCATTTCGTGATATGTCCAGGTGCATCGTAATGTAGTTCCGTTTCGCGTCGCCACACCAGTGGCAATACTTACGCTCTGTCAGCTGCCTGTTTACGTGCGAGGAAGATGGCAGCATCATTACAAATCTATGATAATACAATCAATATCAGTGAGTTAATTGCAGAAAAAAAATGCTTTTTAATAAACTTATTTAAAACGAATATTACAGAATATTTTTTTATGTGACCCTAGAGACTCAATGTACCCAAGCATGACCGGGCAAATTTTTATTTTTTTAATAGTCTTTTATTTACTAGTAAAATAATGATTGTGTAAACTACATTTTATAAAGTTAATATAGTGTAATTAATTAGCCTAACCATGGCCGGGCAAATCGTCAAACATTAAGCTTTAACAATATGATGGGTATTAGACAAGCAAATCAAGAAATTGTAGTAGATATCGATGGGCCCAATGAAACGATTTACCCACAACATATGTGTAGTATGCCTCTCTTATTTACATTAAGTAAACATCGGGTACGTTTTAGTTAGTTTCTTTAATAAAGCTCAAAAGGGAAGACATAAATAGCGGCTTTGTAATTTGACAAGGTGATACAATGAATAAATTTCAACAGACTGTGAGTAGTGCTATGCTATTAGGCAGCGTGGCATGGATGATTTCGGTTTTAATTTATCAAAAAGCTGAATACACTTGTGCAATATCATTTTTTGACATTTTTTTGTATTCTTCTTCAATGATTTTGTACACCGGTTCTTCGAGACAAATTAGAACATGACATCGACATTTCTAGTATTTATAGACACTAGCTGTCCCGACCCGACAGATGTAGCTCTGTAATTTTTTTTGTAAATTACTAGCTGCACCCGCTCTAGAAAACTGATCACAATGTTCTCTTATTGTGTCTGAAATGCATAACCATTCCTTAATTCCTTTTTAGAAGTACATTAATTAAAAAAACATAATATCTGAAAGTTGATTATAATATTATGTACATAAAAATACACTAGAAACACAGTCAATCAACGGAAATTTCCTACTTACTCTATCTCATATCCGCTTCCTCCTTTCCCTACATTGGCCATATTGTCTCTAAAAAAGTATTTCAATGTCTCAAATTTTCAAATTAAATTTGGAATAATTTGTTCAAGCGATTCATTATTGTAGGTTTTTGGATTTACTGGAATTTTGAATTGAATTTGGAATACTTTGTTCAAATGATTACAATATTCAAGGAACCATGTCATTTATATGTTCGTCAGATCCATCGATTGCTTCAGCCAAAAACGTGAAATCAGTAAAAGAATGCCGGTATTTATAATTTGAATTAAAGTAATAACTACGTTTTACGTAAACAGAATTTAATCAAAGATGTATATTACTTCTCCCTCATTAGAATCACATTCACGGAGTAATAATTAGCACCTGTGTAAACTACAGGACTAACAGATTTATCGTCCCGGAGCGAATCCTGCAGAACAGCCGAGCTACCAAATGCAACGGTTCCGCTTTATACTTGAACTAAAGGCATGTCCACATTCAGCACGATCAATTTAAATACTTAATAATAATAGTCTATTTTTAACCAAATGACACCACATTCATAGATTCAGATCACGAAGTCACGGGACGGAATCTAACCAGAAAACTAACCTACGAAAGACCGAGTATTATTTACCTTGTATATTACTACTGTTAATAGGGTTTTTAGAGCAGTCTTACTGGACCTCAGTAGAAAAGGAAGAAACTCTTTCGTTGACAGAACCCGAACTTCTCAATGTATGAGCTCTTGAAGCCATTATCAACCAGCAACATCAGGTTGTTACGTCTGTTACCTAGTTAAAAGGAACATAAACAAAAAGAACACGACTCCATACATCCCAAATCCCAAATACCACCACAAAGTAAGAATATATTTTGTGGAGGTATTATTTGGGAGTTTTAAGTTTATCATTAGATGAGAATATCCTCATCCCTGAGTAGGTAATTGGTTCATCGGCGTACTTTTGCATTTCAAATGATCATGATTACGGCCAAAATATGACAGTGGCAGTGCCATAATATCCTCGTTTACTGTTTAGAGGATTAGAAAAGTGCAACTGGTCCCTTGATGTAGACGGTACTACGGTAATCACCATACAATGGGTCGTATGCTTGATACCGTAATTGTGTAAAGATAAACTGAAGCATAATATGGACACTAGCCTTAAGACTAAAGCAAGCGTGAAACAGCAGCGGCACACTACACAAGACACTAGAGCTCACCTGTGCAACTAATTAAACAGACACCCAACTCCCAGTGCATATAATATAATATATAACAAGTTTATCAGATCGGACACTAGTCTAACTACGAGTGCACAAAGCTTGTTTGTTCAACTGAAATGAACGGACTCTATTAAATTCAAGTTTTCTGCAAATTACTTAGCATACACTTGGTTTTAATAGCATTAACAACAAAATATGGACCTCTGATTTTCAAAAGTGGATATGCTTGTTACAAACTTATTACCACTTCCTCCAAATTGGGAACTTGCGTCTCTGATAGTTATTAATTATTTAAATCGTTTTGAAGTCTGGTCTGTCACTTCACTAGGAAATAGCGTACTATGCAACATTAGTCGCTCAAACAACACCATCTAACAATTACAACTACTACATATTAACTGATCCTGTATGACGCAATTAAAGTTTTCTCACTGATTGGTAAGTAAACAGCAACCTAATATCAACGGTTGGGCTGCGTGACCACCAGGCTAGATCACCTAACTTCTTTGGACGATCATTCCTTGTTTGTTGAAGGAACACTACACTGTGTTCCGCCATAGAGGTGACCAATGGGTTCAATAAATATAACAATAGCATTGGCCACCATCATGTACACTCGTACAGAAATTAGCAATTCTATTGCTGAATGAAATCTTAGACAGCCAGCATTCTAGTCCCAACAAACATTTTTACCATTTACCATAGTAGAGAGAACACTGGTCTTCAGCCCTGAGTATATCATCTATACAGCATGTAAGTTTGAGCTACGGGAAAAACTTACAAAAATCTCTTTCTGTTTATAATTATCACAGTCAAACAACAAAAGTCAGTTCATCATAAAAATGCGAGATTAAGGTAAGGTAAGGTACGGTGAATGACCTTAAACTTAAAAAAAAAATTTAATTTACCGGCAGAAAATTCCAATGATTTCCAATTCCGAATGATAGTCTGAATACACTATTTCAGTATTCGGTACGGTGTTTCTTACACCCTGAATATTAGCAATGAATAGAATTCTAAGTCTCTTTAGGATCTTAAAACTTTAGGATCTTCGTAAAAACGTTTTAATGCCTGAGCTGCGGTCCTTAGCCTAAAACATATAAATGGAAACTCAAACATGCCAAACAAAATTTAAATAGCGGTTTTAGAGATGTCCTCAGTATTGACCGCAATTTAATTGAACTCTAACTAAATTTATCTCAATAAATTCGTGCATCCCAAAATGTGAGAAAAATCATCGATTTTCGGACAGGGTATCACTCTGTTATGGTATTCAATGGCGATGGCCACGGGTTGTCAGACCTCGCAGTATAGATACTGTGAGGTCTAACAACCCGTGGCCGTCGCTGAATCGACTTCTGACCCCATGAATATGGTAGACCATATCCAGTGCTATTTGGCGAGGACGGCTGAACACCAGGCTCTAGCGTTGTACTATATAATGTGCTTAATCCTACGCGTTGAGAGGGCTCCTGTCAGGCATGTAAGGTCTGAGATTTGAAAGAATAAATAGGGAAGTGGCAAAAGTAGCCGAGCGTAGGCACTTACCGACATTATAGCTCTCGCTCACACCCGCTTGGCAGAGAGGATTTAGGGGATCGGGTGTTGATATAAAAGGAGAACAATTGACAAAGACTGTTGTACAACTTTATAAAGGCTTCATAGATGTGGCCTAGCCACTTGACAGCCGTCCACTCTGACTACTCGCTGCGGCGCTTCTCTCTTCTTTCTACTGATTCTAAACAAATTCCAAAACAGAATTTGAAATTATGTAAATATTATATTAAATATGAGATTACGATTTCTTATGGATGATTGGATGATGGATGGAGTATACTCCATAAACATATAAATAAAGAAATTAAATACATTTGTGGAGTATGGAGTGTACTTCATAAAGAGGCAAGTAAAGAAATCGAATTCATTTGTTTCAAGTTGACTTCTTGCCAATAAGTTACATAATACTATAATTGCTTGAATGTTAGTAAGGCCACTAGCCATTCGAAGGACAAAATGTGAGTGAGTCCCGATATGTAAATACGGTGTTAACGCTCACGCTCAAATCTCTCACTTCAATGACTCGTCACTGCTATAATTGTGCAAGATAGGAGAGCGCCTTTGAGTTAAAAGATAGAAACGCAAATTTTGAAATGTTGAATTGCAACGAATGAAATGCAATGATTTCTACCAACAATGTACTACAGTATGTCGGGTACAGTAGCTAACAGAACTGCTTCACTTAAAGGTTTAGTTCCGAATTTAATTTTAAAAATGTAACAATCTTAAATAAATACAATAAATGTTCCTTTTACCAGAACAATCAGTTTTCTGATATTCGTCACATCAGCTAACAGTCGCGATTCGGTTCAAGAACACATCTAGATTTTATTCGTCATATGAAAGTACAAATCTTATTATTTAAAGAACGGTGAAATGTACGGTCAGTAAAAAAGTTTTGACAATTAATTAAACAGATTTATTCTTTGGGCTGCATTTTATTTCCTATTTCTTATTTAGGGTTCCATTGTCCAAAAGGAAAAAAGGAAGGTTCTCCGTCTGCCTGTCCATTTGCATGTCTGTATGGCTTGACAAGACCCTTTTTCCCTGAAACGGGTTCCTGAAGCCGTGGAGGTATTAAGTTAAAATTAACATCAAATATTTATGTCTGTGGTGCTTTGAAGCTGTTAAAAAAATCAAGCTTCCAAATCAACGAAACCCATGTACCATATATTTCATACAATTTAACACTTCGCAATTCACATTCCAAAACCTATAGGGTACTTCCTATTGACCAAGAACCTGGAAAAAAGGAAGAAGTCGTTAATTTGTAATTATATCACAAAAAAAAATATTTTTGCACTTACAAACTTGTATTTTGCGCTTGGAAAAACAACAAAAATCTCGAGACTTCTTCTTGATTCCCAAGATGGACGAAAATCTACATACAAGTGTGCCCGAGTCAGACTCGCACTTTTGCGGTTTTTTCTATTATTTACTCTTGTATAACACTCTTATATGTACCATCAAAATAGTCGCATAATGTACCTATGACAGATGTACCTATGACAGAAGAACTGCTCTTAACTCAGTTATCTGTTGTACGTAATGGTCAAAGAGAAACTTTTGATGTCGCAAAGTTGGTAAGACAGGATTTCAGGACAGTTTACGGAATGCTTAATGGATGAAAATGTCATTAATTATTGTGAAATTTTATCCATCTAGTCGGCTTCTATTTTGCATATCTTGGGTAACCATGTTGGACTTACATATAATGTTGCATCGTTTATTTCTTTTTGTTATCAGGGAAGTCAAAGTTCTCAGTCTTAAATTAAGCTCCTGATAAAATAAAATAGCTGACCCTCTTTTAAAAATCTCTTAAAGTCTGTAAGTGGAAATAATAAAATTTGAACATTATACTTATTTATTTTGCTAACGCTGCAAAGGTAAGAGCCGTTTTAATATGCTAATGGTCTAAAATAAATTTGGCATAGGCATTTTATGGGAAATGAAGTATAAATTCAATTTTCCTAGGGTGTGGGTAGGTGGTACTTTGGGAGGTTTTGCTTACTACCCCCCAAGTTTTGGGTCCACGGAGGTTTATATCTCGAAGATAATCATGGTTTAGAGCTTTTTCTGTCTTGTAGATTATCTAAAGAACCGTATCTTTTGATGGCCATTTTATAGTTATGTTTAAATATGGAGAATAATTTTGTTTCTTTATGTAGATATAAGAATAAGTGATGTGACTTTTTGGTATGTTTGTGTATATTTTTATTTTCGGGACGGTTTTTATGTTTTATTGGATTGGGTTAATGGCCGTGAATTCTGATGCCCTGTATTTTGCTGTAAATATATCATTGGCTGGGCATGGCTGCGTATGTATGTATGCCTGCTATAGGTTAAACTGCGCATGTTTATGTGAATGCATACATTTCTGTCATTTGCCTTAAATAGGAGATACTATATAAAATGATTCATTTAATAATACACTCTTGGGGAACCACAATCACCTAAGTAGAGAACCAATGCATGCACGAAAGACAAGTGAATGTAAACAAATATATTACATCGTTCCTACGTTTAGTATATAACATTTTTGTTGTGTGTTTTATAAACAATATACATTCCTTTACCATACGAGTCAAATCAGGACCTTCAAGAAGTTATTTTACTCTGACCGCGACTTGTGTTTGGAATCGAATTATTATGTGATGACGAACTGTGTGACTGGACCTACTAAAACTTCTGGTGTAATTAACAGAAACAAGACACAGTAAACTTTAAAATATTATGTTTAACATTAAACAGTGCATAGTGTACTTCTATTCATTTTGGGGTTTTAGTCCTCCTGGATACCGTGTTGTATGATAATGTCCCCAAAACTCCATTTCGCGTGGGTTCACAAGCACTGTCATTACAACAATACTTTGCCGTTACATAGATTGTAAATTATTTAGGTACATAGGCTCAAGGGCTTAAAAACTAATTTGTGTAAGTTTAGCAATCGTGGAGTCAAGTAATAACAAACCACGATGCCTAGTGACTATGACTTTTATCTTATTTCGCCTGCATAGACTCTGAAACTTTACGATCTAAACTTATCCTAGAGCTCGGATCATTGACCAGAGTCTCTTAAATCTTTCCTTCGCAGTTTTCAGGAGTCTTAAAGACGCCACTAAAACTATTTTAAGGTTTTGAATACATTTACGACTGGAAGAAACAATTTTAAGTTAACAGTTACTAAGCACATGTTAACTTAACTTACTTGTTAACTTAACTTGTTAAGCTAATTAAATTTGCATATCCAAAGAGGTGGGATCTGGTGTCCTGTATTACAGGTGTAACTACCCACCACAGGCACCAGCGATCCACAACCAGAAATTGTCCGTTTTAGCTATATTTTGCATATACCATAGTTTGTATTTTTTGGTTTGTGGTGAGAAATAAACGTTTTTATTATTAAAAAAAAAAAAAAAAGAACTTCGTATTAGATATTGTAATGAAGACTTTAGATAAACTAGTTAACAGTATTTAAATGGTTAGTTATTTATAACGTAATAATTTACACACTTATATAAATTAGCTTTTATACTACGACAGTGTAAAACAATTAAAAAAAAAACAAAAAAATAAAAACAAAACTATAGTCTGTCATTCTCTTTTCTTCTTTGTATTTTGAATATCTCAAACTATAAAACAATATGTAGTAATGATGTCTCATGTGCTGACTATCTTCAAAAGATCGTAAGTGATTTATAATAAAATAAAGCATATGCATCCTAATCTTGCAAATCGCAAGCATACTTTCCCATTGAGATACGCCTCGCTATCTCCGTCAAAGCTAACGAACGAGTAACATAAACTAAAATTTATACTATAATAGGTATCAAACTTGACTTAGTTGTTAAATATTTTCTTTACAAAATAGATTTTACTTCTGATCCTTAATATTTTCGTCTTTCAGGATGAAATTGAAAAATAAAATAAAACTTTCTTACACCACAAACTATCAATTATTTCTTTTATTTCCTGTCGACTTGGTTCATCCAAAAGTTGCTTGTAAGAAACTGCTTTTAGCGATAAGGCAGCCCATTGTATAAATTGTTTTTGCGATTTTCTTGTAATTTAATTTTAATTCGAGTACAAGATTTTTTTTCTATTCTATTCTATACAAAATTATTCTAAAAATATATACGTTTCTATAAAAGAAAGCTTAATGAGATTTTAATAAAGACTATTCCTCAGTCTAATAAATAAATAAATGAGAAAAGCAATAATTAAATTCAGCTACCATTTAGAACGTAATTTTCATTCGCTTGTTTAAAAGAGGGCAGACTGTCTTTATAGGGTAATTGTGTAGTAGTGAACAATTAGCGAGCAAAACTTATACGTTTACTTGGTGCTACTGCTGCATCTGGGCGAATCTTTTGATGCGATTAATAGTCGCACAGATACTTCAACAACATAACGAAATTGGCCCACTTTATCATAAGCCTTTAGACAAGATTTTGTGAGGGAGCTCTTGTGAAAGAAACTGTTTTGTAGACTTTACCAGCATATTTACATATATATACACAAAGTACTGTAGTTATTGTTGAAGGTGAATCTTTAAGTCCCGATTTAAACATTTATTTTTAGTTAGTTAGTCATGTACCTATATAAAATAAAAACAATAATCGTACAGTGGAAATAATTTCCATGATTTAACCCAGACACCACTTGGGATCCACCTGTCACCTTTAGCAGCTTTATAAAATGCTGAGATATAAAATATATGTTAATAACCATAATAATCATGTCAACCACGGGACGTCCGCTTGTGAGCTGATATGCTCGGCTCCGAAAGTTATCGTGGCAATGTGTACCTATATGTATGTAGTTCGAAGTACGAACAACTGCCGGGAAAGAATGGTTCTCTAGTGGATGTGCGGACGACCTGGTCATTGTTAACTGCCCTATACATAGCTCCATTGCATCTGTCCATCTAAAGGTTGTCTGTAAGTAATCGCAACTAGCGATAAGACCGCCGTTTGTACCATTATTATTTTTTTTTGTCTTTGTAAATATTTTGAAATGTTCCTCATGGTGTACAATAAAGAGTATTGTATTGTATTGTATTTGTATGCCACATTGTTTTTCGACAAATCTTTCGCCATTTTGCAACAAGGTTGTGGAATGCACTACCTATAAGAATAAGAAAAGCTCAAACAGTAAACGCATTTAAAGCAATGGTGAAAAGTCACTACGCTCATGTTATCATGGAGTGCGAGGGAGTGGCCACGCAACGGGCTAATAAAAGCCCAGGAGGCTTCTGTGCTTCTGGAAGAAGCTAGGCTGGCTCAACTAGTCAGCCTTATCGTAACGCATAATGGACCGCCATGGACCAAATGGTGTACAACAAAGAATATTCTATTCTAAATAATACTACGTTAAAATTTGCGACAAATCGCAACCGTGGATACTTTTCAAAAGATGTTGCTATTTCATGTTACATAATTTCCTGAACCGATACCGGAACGGTGTTGGACCGATTTTTCACAGCGTCGTAATAACGTTAGTAGTAGTAATACTGTACCCTATTATATGTAGGTGTCACATATTACGTAACTTACTCACAGGTTTATGTATTTTATTAGATGGATGTTTCTGAACTTAAGTTAGACCCCTGACAGTTATTGACAATGGGAATCGATTGATCAGCGTAGTTAAGTGACGATACTGTTGTTAACCCTATGTATATGTAATCAATCTTAACTTAACTTAACATACAATAATATTATCATATAATATTGATCGTGGGAGAGCCATTCTTCGGAACATATGGGCTGGCTCGACCGGAGTGATACCACGGCCTCACAGAAAACCAGCAATGAAGCAACAATTGCATTGCTTTTCACCGAGGGAGTGAGGTTACCGGTGGCCCCAAACCTTCCCTCTCCCCCTCCTCACCTCTCTCCTTCCTCACTTTTTCCCTCCTCATCCCATCCTCTACTCCTACCTTAAAGGTCGGCTGGAGCTCAGCTGCGCCTCCGTGAAGTGCGAGTTTCAGCAACTACCCACACTTGGTCTTCACTATTCTTACTTTGTTGGTCTGTCCGATGTACGAACTACCACAGCTGCAATCTACCTTGTACACACCTGGCGTCTGAAGAGGAACAACATCCTTCTGTGTTCTCAAGGACTTTGCTAGCTTTGAATAGGTATGAAAACAATCTTAATGGAGTACTATTTGATACTGTTCAAACTTTGTCGTCTCTCCTTTAACATAATAGCAGATATGCCGGTACTCTTAACTGTACAATGTGTACATGTCGGTATTACAAAATTATGTCAGGTGATGACGTCACGGTTACAGGGACATAGAACTTACACTCTAAAGAGAATAATTCTTATAGAATATTGGGGGGTTTTCAGGAGGGGCATTAAAATATTTTACAAACTAGGCAACCTGTCTCTACTATTGCGAACACCATAAGCTACGGTTACCGCTTACCACAAGGTAAACTGTAACTTATTTGGCACTTCAGTGGTAATTATAAAAAGTATTGTTGAGGCGAGATTCATACTATAATGTATTTCACTGTATGCCGCAATCTAATAATCAAGAAACGATTCGTTTTGTTTACGGACTGTAAAAATTTACCGTCCGTAAGCAAAACGAATCGTTTTTTAATTATAGGAACTAAAAACAACTGTAGGAAACTCCATGTGTTCCTGTACGGTCTATCCCCTTATCCGAAGAAATTAGGGTAACTTAATTATGCGTTTTTTCCTACACGTTTTTGTCAGAAGTCATGTCAAATAAACAAAGGCATCGTACCCAATTAGTCTAACTAAAATATTATAAAACAAAACACCTTAGTCATGTTTATATTAAGTTCAAGATTGAACATTAGGACATAAAAGTCATCACCAACTCAAAATATAGTCGTCTCACGTAAAACAAGATCACACATTACCGCCTCAGCACACATGTACCATTCACGATAATATACATAATCCGATTGCATTTCCGGGAATCTTTTCCTTGCTCCTAATAAGTGCCTCAGAGCGCGTATCAATTCAAATGGGTAATTTTTAAATAGGGCCAGTAAACGTGCGATGTTTTTAATGTGGGAGAGCCATGCTTCGGCACGTATGGGCCGGCTTGACCGGAGTGATACCACGGCCTCATAGAAAACCGGCTTACCGGAGGTCCTAACCCTTCCCTCTTCCCCTATTCCCCTCTTCTCCCCCTAACCGCACTCTCCCTCTTCCCCCTTTCTCCCCTTCCCCTACTCCCACTTTTAAAGCCGGCAATGCACTTGTGACTCTTGAGTTGCAGGTGCCCATGGGCGGCGGTAGTCGCTTACTATCAGGTGACCCCTCTGCTCGTTTGCCCTCAGTATCATAAAAAAAAGGAAGATTAAGTTACTAGAAAATTGTTCCAAGATTACTTTTTATTAGAGAATGCGAATTATAAATGTATAGTTTGGTATGATGCCCGTGCTTGTGTTCAATATCTTCCAGATTTCTAAAGCTTTATGGCGGCAGACTACATACAATATGACATCATCTAAAATATAATTTATACGTAAACCATACGATGTACTCTTTGAATTGTTAAAGCTTATACGCTATATAAAAAGATAAAAAAACATTTGCAAGTATCGATGAAATTCGTATTTTTCCACAATTTTTTTTAACAAATCTATGTATAACAAAGACTTTATCTATTAAAATCTGTATTCGATACAATTTGTAGTCTAATACAACAAACACCTTTTTTGATTGTTATTAGAATTTAAAAGTAAAAATGCGTTTAAAGTTGTCAACATTCTGATATTTTTGACGGAGCAAAGGACAATAATCGTGATCTGAACTCTAAATATCACTAAGACAGAGATATACCTGTGACACAATATCTTTTTTGTTCCTTAATCATAGGCATAGAAAGCTGACTATTTTAATTATGAATTATAAAAAAAAAACAGTAGTTTAAAGAAATCACAAACTGTTTTGGACACTAAATAACATCAGTTTTTTTAGTCAAAATATTATTTTTGGGACTTTCACCGCAGCTTAATATAATTAAAAATAAAAATACACGCTCTCTCCGCTTGTATAGTGGCTCCACCAAGAATCATGCGAAGCTGTCTCTCGGCGGATTCATTTTTAAATTCAAATTAAGTTATCGCGCGTTATCGGGGAAGGTTAAATTTTACGAGTCAGGCTCCGAACCTGTTATTTTTCACTACGTGGCGGAACTTTGCTGCCGTTATTTCGTGAAAATGAAGTGGGGAAGATGTTGGTTTTTAATTTCGAATGTGCTGAGGATGCGTATTTAAGGCTCTTGCGAAAATAACTTTGTAAGCGGATTCTAAGAGTGGTTAATTAAAGTTGATTTGAAGTCGAATATCATTTTTGTTAATAGACTATCGGCAAAAAGTTGTTTAACCTACTACTGAAGATTATGTTTTTACGAATTTCTGGGTATATATTTGGTATTATTTATAACCTTTCAGCATCGTTGTGTTGTTTTTTTATTATACTAGTAGAAGACCCTATAATCCAAATCGACCGATAACTAAATAGATATTTCAAAATGAAGATGACGTGTCCTACAATATTTAACAGTTCCATTTAAGAATGATTAAAACTAAAAAATGTAATGAAACTTATCAATAATAGTAATAGTAAATAATAGTAACAATAGTTAAAAATAAAAGAACTCGACTGCATAAAACGCGAACTAAAGGAAAAAAAAAACATGATGATTTAGTATCACACATACCTGGGAGACCGTGCTTCGCTCGGTAGCTTTTTGTAAAATCGTAACTTTTTTTTGTAAAATTCCTTTTTTACAGGAAATACAACTAAGCAGTTGCACTTAAAATGCAAAACTATATCTGTGTATTCCAAATTTCATCAAAACCGTTAGGGCCGCTTCCGACATACCCAAAATATAAATACATACATAAATAAATACATAAAGTTTAAAGGAATAAGATTTGATAAACTATGATTAATACGTTTTTCAATTAGGCGCACACGTTTGGCAGGTTACAGCAGGAGTTACAGTAAATAAAATTTGAAACTGATGCCTCCTCATCAAACTTATGCAAAAAACTTCATTATTTTTTAAATATTTTTTTTTATTCTACTAATTTAAGTTATTTTTTATGTTAGACTAGCAGCGCATCGCGGTTTCACCCACGTAAGTTCCGATGGGAATATCGGGATAAAAAGTAGCCTATGCGTTAATCCAGGTCTCCAGCTATCTACATACCAAGTTTCATCGCAATCGGTTCAGTGGTTTTCGCGTGAAAGAGTAACAAACATCCATCCATCAACATACTTCTGTTGTAATTGAATCTGTCTGACGAAGGATTTAGTCTAAACCTTACCTGTAACTCACAGAAGATAGCTGTTAACCACTACTTAAAACATAGTAATATTTCTACTAGAGTGTGTGACGGCAAGGTGTCCCCAAAATTTGCTGTTGAGTGTACCTATATCTTGTAGTACATACTTCTCCATGCTTTTGGAGTAGTGGACATATGTGGTATGTAATGGCGAAACCGATGTCCGTCAAAGAATAGGAACAGATACTCGACTGCGACAAATAAGTACGTAAAAATCATTTGGAAAACATGCTGGGATGAGAAATGCAACTAATCATACGAAAAGATCAAAGAAAATGGCGTACTAGTACTCGTACTGAAACCCTATAGTATTTTTAATAAGGCAACAAATATTTTTTTAAATATTTCAATGAGGCCTTGAAAATATTGGTAGCAAAACAACTTCCTACAAAAGTGATAAAACATTAACTGTCGCACTACTGTGTGGTAATGTTGTACATCAACATGCAAGCTCGTATAGTAGACACAATTTGTTCTAATACGGTTGTTACTTTGCTCACCATGGGCGGGGAGCGCATCCGTCTTGTTAGTTTCACCATCATTTTGATAACTGCAGGATTTTTCTTGTTGAATTTCTTTTTCGTACTAGCTTTTGCCCGCGGCTTCGCTACCGTTAATGTAGATTTTGTCACCAATTCATTGTTGTCATTGGCTGTCCCTCAGGAACAGCACTTTTTTTATTAAGGAAATGTTTATGTCATTTTTTGTACAATGTGTATGTAAGTTTTTATGATGATCGGATGAGTATTTAGGGTGTGAAAGAATTACAAACAAACACACAAGCTTTTTGGAAACTGAAATTGCTTACAGCGTACCAGTTTTAGAAATAAATTTTGACCCTAATATTTCCTTTCATAATTTTATATGAAACATTTTGTTTACAATTTAATTCTGTCTTTACTCCCAAAACGATTGCGGTTCAATGAGGCATTCCCTTCAACATTTTAATTCATCTTGTGACTTTATGAGTCATAATTAGAGATCGGATATTCGGATGCATATTTACCTAAAGTTGAGATGTTGGCTATTATGGAAAGCACTTTTTTATCGAAAGAATCCCGCGCCCATGTACAACTTTTCTATCTTTCATTTCTCTTCTATGTGGTTTCTGTGTGTACAACATAAAAATATTATGTAATGTAATGAATAAATAAGTTTATATTAATTTATGTTTTCTTATTTACCACACCACCATTTCTCTTACACCTTACATACGTACATACTCGAATTGGAAACACCTTAACTTAAAAAGAATTAACTTAAAGTAAATATACATCCGATTAGTTATGCGATCCCGGAATCCCGGGATTTTATTTTAAATAAAAATATACTTAGAAGCCGCTTCCATAATTTGTTATCCAAAAAATAACTTTAGGCAAATATGCATCCGATTATCCGATCTCTAGTCATAATATGATGAAAAAAAAAATAATAATAGTAAACAATTTCAAAATTCCAAATCTCGTTTTCTGAGTTTAGGTTTTTTATAAAAAAATTGGTTATAATTAAATGCAGAGTTTCTTTCATAACCTTAATATGTTACATATATAATATTAATAACTTGACACATCTCACACATGGCCATCTGATCAAAACTAAGCAGAGGTTGTACTATAGTAACCAGACTGCTGATAAACATACTACATTATAGATATACTACGCCTAGACACAGAACAAATGATCGTGCTCGTCACACATTATTTGTCCTGGGTGGTCAATAAAATAAATATATTGAAATAAATTAATTATTTTATGAAATAAATATATTGAATTTAAACAAGGAATTACACTTTCGCATTTATAATATTAGGTAGAATGTTTACCTCTAGACAGGTTTCGAACGTTCCTATAAATTGTGAAGGTTTATCTTTCCATTCTGAAGTTACAGCTCTTTCAAAATATTATATCACGATTATAATATCTTAATTATCTGTATACGATAAGGCAGACTATCGTAAGTATTTTTTATGTTTTCTTCATCATCTTAGGGTACTTTATAATACTTAAGAATTATCTCATAAAACCCAGAAAATAAAGTGATATGAAGGAACTCTATAGATACAGACCAACCCGTCGAGAAATTAATAATCAAAATCCCACAGAATTCTAACACGTGGAGAAAAACTAATCTTTCTCCTCTCCTCTCTCCCCTACAGTGATTTCCGGCACCACCTACCAAACTTTTTTTTTTTAGCAGGTTTGGGTATGCATGGCAGTCGAACGAATGCAGAGAGAGCGATCCCACATGCCCCCACGATTTAACTGAAATAATTTGAAAATGGATTATCTGCGAATTACCTAAATATAACTTACGTACACGTACTGTCAGCGGGCGTAGGCAGCCCTCACTTCAAGACTCCATGGTGAGGTGTCCCGGCTACAATTTTTAGATTTTTCAGTCTTACCATTATTGACTACTTTGTCTTCTATGGCAATTTTATACTCTACTTTTTAACCGCCGTCAAAAAATAGGAGGTTCTCAATTCGACTGTTTTTATACCGCGTCTAGACGCTTGCCAAACCCTCAACAAGCAGTCACAAATTCAAACGTGTGGATAGTATGTTTGCTTGGCTTGCCGCCGATCCGAACTCAGACGATTTTTGACGCACAAATCAAAGGAAGCTTGCGGCAAGCGCTTGCGATGCATCCACATGTTTGTGTTGTTAGTATGCCTTTCGCGCTGGCGATGGTCAGACGTGTGCGTCCGTTCCGAATACCGATTGTTTCTGATACGCAATAATAAAAAAATTAGTAATTGGTCCATCCAAGAAACTGTACGGTTTTTATGAATTTTTAACATCCACCATCTTCTTTGCCGTATTTTTCTTTTACCTATTTTCTTGTTTTTATAATAAAAATAACTTAAGCCAAATGTTATGGCCGACACAAGTTCGATGTCTGCCATGCTTGCCTCTTCAGAATACACTAACGCACTCGCAAGCGTGTGGATGGCGATGTTTGATTCCCAAAATCAAGCCAAACGTTTGTAGAGGTTTGTAGTTTGTGGCAAGTGGCAAACGTGCGGATTCGACTTTATCTTCACAAATTGTGAACCGATTTCAATAATTCTTGTACTCAAGATTGGCCCTATTTATATTTGAGGAACATTTTCCACCTCTAAGGGTTTAAAGTTAAGGGATGAGAAATACAGCTTATTACAATTTATCATGATTCAGACGACATTCTTTTTTAAATTAAATAGTCAAAATAATCATCTTTCGGTCTAATTAGTTAGTTAAATGATGTTTCTAATAACGACCAATATCTTTAATATTATCTTGATAAGAAACTAATATAAATCATGTACAATCTTTAAGGAGAAACAAGAACGATTTTATCTTTGTTATTTTTTTTTAACTTTTTATTCAAAATATGTAATATGCCTTGTTTTAGTTTAGACTGGCTTTCGTGCTTATTGGCAGCAAAACTTAAACAAGTACTTTCGGCAACTTTGATGTTTTAAATTGAAGTCTCTTTTCACAACAGCTACTCTTAATAAATGCCGTAATATTCTGCAATAAACAATCCTGATTTGAACAAAATAAAAAAAACAGTTGTTTTATACAAAAAAATTAAGTTTTTATTCAGTTGTCAATAATAAAAATTTATTGACTCGACTTATGAGTACACATCTCAATCACACTATACTTAAGAACGATCGTGGTCAGCCAAGTGTTTGCCTTAATATATGATCTTCATTAACTGAATTGTACAAGGCATAACCCCATCTACGGTTTCGAATGAAACTGAAACATATACCCACTCCGAGAAAAGCACTTGTTTGAAAAAGAAAAAAAAACCTTATTCATTTTCACGACTGAGACTGCTAACTACAAAACACAATTCTCATTTCCACTATCGATAATATGTATACAGTTATACAAACAAAAATATTATTTAATTAATACATCATAAAAATGTACACCTGTATTTTATGTATTTCGTTTACCTCACCGAGAAAAATACCTTCTGGCCTCATCATTACCGATAATCCCACATTTTTATCGATAATATAATCCCACACTAATGCAGGTAAAGATTTACAAGGCGAGCGTCAGGGCGTGTTAAAGGTTTACTTGCAATAATAAGTTATCGACCAGATGGTTGCTCTAGTGGTATGGACTTTACTATTCCTGGTTTTTGTAAAACAAACTGAATTACAAAAGCTTATAGTTTATTTTCGCTGACGTGAATAATATTTTTTCGACTGCATAAATGGCGATTCGATATGTTGAATTTTTAAACACAGTTGGTGCTTTTTAAATGGTTTGTTAAAGTGAGTTCTTTATAGGCGGTACAGTTTTATGCAAAACTCTTTGTTTTCATGCACAAAATAATACAATAAAAGTAGAATACGTTAAAATGTAGATTTTTTTGAAGTGAAAACTTCTTTAGCGGCGTTGTGCACTTTTTGGGATGGGTAAAAAATGTTAAACTCGCGTCAGGACACGTGACCCTGATCTGATCTGATCTGATCTGACCCTGATACTTTTTATTTTTAAACTGTATGTAAGTGTATGTATATCCAAATACATTGTGAAGTTATGTTTTCACTTCTGACGTGCAGTCCTACGACTGATTTTTTTTTAATTAAATTACGGATTAAACTAGCAACCCGCCCCGGCTTCGCAGGGGTAGTAGAGACATCTTCTACAATCATCATCATATTTCAACCAATTTACACAAAACGTTAACAAATTATACACCTAAACCTTCCTCATGAATCACTGTCTATTGGTGAAAACCGCATGAAAATCCGTTTAGTAGTTTTTCAGTTTATCACAACAGACACACAGACACGGCGGGGGACTTTGTTTTAAAATATGTAGTGAAGTGGTACAAAATGAGCTTTCTTTGATTCGATTTTAGGTATGAATTAGGGCCTGGTGCAAAGGGAGTAATTGCTTAATATGCAACTAATTATTGTGTTTTGAACTTCAATCTTCCTACCCTTTTCCCAAATTATATTGGGGTCGGTGCAATGTATTGCCAAGGGTTTTGGCTGTTTTTTTTTATGGCCGGCCGCGTGCCTGACAAACCTCCTTGGGAATGTAGTCGTTTTAAGACGCGAAAGAAGGAAGAAGGTAAATTTGTAAAGGGAAAAATGGGTAGGGAGAGGAACCTATGGTAAGGGATACCGCAAGTCTCCTATGGGGGACTGAGACTGCAGTAGCTCGCAGAGGCCGGGGTCGCGTACCCGAATGTCCTGTATTTCCTGTGACTGGAGAGGCCACCAGGACAGGAACACCAGCTGGATTGAATTTCAATAATCATCACTACATATTATAAAACAAAGTCCCCCGCCGCGTCTGTCTGTCTGTTCGAGATAAACTGAAAAACTACTTAACGGATTTTCATGTGGTTTTCACTAATAGACAAAGTGGTTCATGAGGAAGGTTTAGGTGTATAATTTGTTAAGATTTTGTGTAAATTGATTGAAATATGTTGATGATTGTTGAAGATGATATTCATAGGGATTTTGTTTTCCAATTTAAATTATTACAAAATTACTTCCTTCCTGGGTTAATTTTTTAGGTATTTCTATTTTTTCTTTCGTAAGTTTAATTAAATATGAACAAGAATGAATAGAAACTGAAATTTATATCGGAAGAAGTTATTGCAACTCATGTAAGCAAGTAAGAGTACAACAAATGACGTGATTTGACAGCAACAAAATCTTGCCGAGAATAATCAGCTAAATATACCTTTTTATGATCTTCTATGAACGATGACTTACAATGTTTAACACAGATAAAAATCATAATTTAAAAAGATTCTGATACACGAGTGAGTGGAAAAAAGAGAGCATTTCTTATTTAATAAAGGAAATGATAAGACTCAAAACCGCCAAAAAGTGAGTTACAATGTTTTTCTAATACTACTCTCAAGGGAGAGTTTTCCAAGATAACGATCGAAACTGCTTAGTCATTTCATTTAAACCAGATAGCCATCATCACCGTCGCGTCGTAGTCATCAACTCAGCAGTAATCGTACCGCCATCGGTACGATTACTGCTGCTGAGGTGATACCGCAAAGTAACAATCTCGTTTATGATATGAATACATATTATATGTGTAGAAAACTATCTGTCCCTTCACCGCCATCGTTGAATTTTTTATTGCTAGTTGCACAATTTGTATATTATATGATATTTGCTAAATATTTGACATTCATTAACATGCAAGATCATAGCCGAAACGACTTACATAGGGCGACAAATAGCCAAATAGCCAAATATTTGCTTATAAGCTTGTTTGCATCGACAGGAATCAACCTGTCTTGCGACCAAATACTCAAACGTAACTCAATTATAAGAGTTAGTTACGATGATGTATAGCGACATCGATCTCTTATATGTAGATAGTATAGATACTAGACGTAGTCCGGAATTCCATATTTCATAATACATGGGATTCATCTAATGTACAATTGATATTTTCTTTTAGACATCGTACCTACAGAGCGTGTAAGTTTGAGCTACACGAAAACTTATAACCTCTTTCTGTTTATACTTAACTGAATACAAAAGTCAGTTCATCACAAAAATGCGAAATTAAGCAATATACATGCAACATGCGTAGGTATTCTTTTTGCGGTACGGTGAATGACTTTCAACCTTCGGCGCTGTAAAGACCCAGCTGATTGCATAAAATGTTAAAATGTTGTTTGATTGATTGCATTGTTGTTTTTTCCGTATGCTGTATTTATTACATTTTTTTCGGTACAATGTTCTGTTTACTCATTCTGGTACCACTTTTAAGCAAAAAATGTTAAAAAAATAAAAATGTTATGACTCAGAATAATGGTCTGATTATTTATTATACAATATTTCAGAATTCGGTACGGTGTCGCTTACACACTGTATATAGTCCGGACATTGTGTTGAATGCGGATCACGATCAGTGTTAAAACACTAAAAACGAACTAAAGTTTATTGACATCGTTATTACTCCACACGACATTTTTAAACTTTTAACCAAATTATAGTTATATTATTTGAGTTGTATATTTAACCAACTAAATTACGATAAACCCCAACGAGTAATCTTTACAAAACTGTAAATTACTCATTACTAGTCGATCTTTATTATGTACAATGCCTAGACCGAGTTTAAAATAACGTTTTTTTTTAAATAATTATACAGTAGCGTAACAGTTACGTGAAAACGCATCGAGTTTGAGGGTCCTATCATTTTCTATTATACTACTGACGTAAACCCGTAACTTAACAGACTTGAAAATTGTTTTTTTTTTATTTCTTTGGTCAAAAGAAAGCGTTACACAATTATCTTGATCTAGGTTAGCATTAGAGTATTTGTAATTTTGTAGCTCACAACAATATCCATATCTTATCGAGTTACATTTTTATTTGAGAACTAAACAACAAGTAAATAAATAAAGTAACCTAAATTAAAATACCTCTGACTCAAAGATCCCTTCAATGATTAGATTAGAAAAGAGCTGATGATCTTCGAACGGCTGAACAGATTTTCTTGAGTTATAGCTAAAAACACTCTGGGTTAAGACACCTATAAATAAAAAAAACAGACAAGTGCGAGCTGAGGGTTCCGTAAGCAAACCTGTATGAAAATTGTTGTGTCTGGGTGTAATTTATCTATAATATGTATGTATTTAGAAATATATAAGTATGTTTATCAGCAGTCTGGTTACCATAGTACAGGCTTTGCCTAGTTTGGGATCAGACGGCCGTGTGTGAAATGTGTGGAGTTATTATTGTTATTAATTTTTTGGGCGTCTTTTCCGAAAAACAAACTTAACTTTGCGGTTGCGATGTACGACAAAGTCAACTTTCCAACCGCAAAATATAACTTATATTTGCGTTGACTTAGAAACTTCAGACAGACAGATAACAAAACTTTGTTGTCTGTCTATAAGGGTTTCTAAAAGGAAAAAAAATTGAGGATCCGTTCCTACCTCAAAAACTAAATGAAAATCGGTCCTTTTGTTCAGGAGATAATATATGATTCACAAGCAGACACACAGATACATAGACATACAGATACATAGACACACAGATACATAGACACACAGATACATAGACACACAGATACATAGACACACAGATACATAGACACACAGATACATAGAAACATAGATACATTAAACTTTTAACATCTCTCCGTTTTTCGTCGGGGTTTAAAATGCATGGAAACATATACCTAACTCTCTTTAAATTAAATCTGCCATGAACTTAACTTACAATAGAATTAGACCTATATATTTTTTTACCTGTGATTCATTACGGAGGTGATTTTCCCCACGTTTTGAACCAAGTGAGTGCAATATTACGTAGTAATTACTGCACGTAAGTTTAGCGAGTGTGGGCAAACTTTTACTTGACTTCGCCTGCCAACTAAATTGTTCTTTTCCTGTTACACATACATATATGTAGCTATACATACGTGAGCCGCTATATGACTGAGAACTTTATTATAGAGTAACTAGTCGTTTTTTGTACACTTCGCCTGCAGCTTGCCCACGTTGCGTCACGGGCTTCCGTGTGCCTACGTGATTCAAGTCCGTTCAACGCTTAGGGCGTATTTACGTAACAAAATTACGAATATTTTTACGAACTAGCATAAACACGTACACACATAATTATGTAAATTAAATTATATGTTAATTAAACGCTTTCGACAAATATAACGCAATTTACACGAACTAGCTTTGGCCAAATGAACTATATAATAATATATTAATATGCAAAGAGAATTCTTCGTACGCATTTTTAAGAAAATTTCGCGAATGGACGAATGTGAAATTGGGAATATTTAGTTTATAATATAATATAGAAGGTGTGCAGGAAGCTAACATTTTCAAACAATATGTGTTAAAAAATTTAAAAAGTATGTGAAAACTGCTACATCAAGCTACAGGCGTCTAATATCAAGTTGAAGTGTCGTGGTACGGGAAAATCTAAAAATGACAGTTAAACATAGACTGGAAATGAATAGGTAAAATATAGGTGTCCTAAGCCAAATAATCGAATATCAATTGATCGACCACTGTTAATCGAACATTCAATATATCGTAAACTCAATACATCGAGTGTTCAAAATATCGAATGTGTGTTTGATCCAGCGTTCAACGCATCGCTTGAACAGAAATGGTTAGGTTTAGGTTAGGTTAGAACTGCGACCACAACGAACCGAATTCTATTGTAATCTCACAAATTATTGTAACAAATAATGCCTTACAACTTAAGTACTGAGATATTAAGAACGTTCGATTTATAGTGGTCGATTGATTTCCGATTATTTGGCATTCGATTTGGCATAGTACACCAGTAATATATATTTGAATTATGGTTTAATTTCGATCACCATGCGACTTCTAGTTATAATTAATGCTTCTGATTTACATGTATATCTAGACACTATTCCTTTATATGTATATGACGATAAAAACCCTCAACAGAACAAAGCAACAAGCTTCGTGTTCAGAATAACGATTGCAATTGCTGATGTCAGGTGATCCGTCTGCTCGTTTGCCACCTATCGCATAAAAAAACTATCAGTCGTAAGACTGCACGTCAGAATTGAAAACATAACTGGCACATGTCATCTGAGCGTGACGATCACGCAAGTTAAGTGCTTTTTCTCCGTACCAAAAGTGCAGAACGTGCCTAAAAAAGTTTTCACTTCAAAAAAGATTATGTGATCCTACAAGGTTTTCCATTTTTCCTTTTGATGTACGGAACCCTAAAAATCATATGACTTAAATGAAAAACATGTCAAGAAAGACACATTCGCAATAACAGAAGAATAATGCTTATGCATTTATGAAACTCCGTACACAACAACACTTGGATGAAGCTAGCACACGAAATATAATAAAGTTTCATGTGGTAGCTTTATCCAAGTGTTTTTGTTCAGAATTATTACGTAAAAAATCTCCTCCTCGCAGGTAATTACTCCGCTGCGTCAAGACCAAACGGTGTCTTCCCACGACAGGGTGCGTGTAGTTACAACCACGATGTATTATATGTGTGTGTAGGTCCGGAATAAATAATTGGAAGGGGGTATGTAAACGGTTGTTCCGATGTCTCGTTAATGTAGGTATGATGTTGTTGCCGAAAGTCGTTACTATTTCAGTAATATTATTGTTGTCGCCACATCAAAATTTCTTAGTCTAGTCATACCGATAACGCAACACTATTGGTCGGTTGACAACAGTGGGGTTATAAAAGGCTAGGCATGCATTATAAATTGTTAACAATCACTTGAGTGTGAATAGAGGGTACAACATAGCAGTGATTTTGATAGTTTATAGTTATAGTAGATTGATAGTATATAGTAGTGAAAGTGTTTCTAACATTATCTATTTATATGCAAATTAGTTTCTTAGAGCTTCTTTTTACAGCTTTGCCAAGGTCAATAATACCATATTTTTTATATATTACGGGGGTTAACGCGATCAATAGGTATGACATACCTGTAAATTGCCTTGCGTTTCGACCAGATTGCAGTGGCCGTAGTCACAGGCTCACTAAAAATTAGTAATTTTTTTTTATTTATTTATTTACATCCAACGCTTACATCTATTATTACAGGCTTAGCCTAATGCAATAGAATAGCCAACTTAAAATCTATAACTTGTTATATACAATGACACACCTGAGAATTCACTCAGAGAACAAGAAAATAGGTCAATTTCCTCCGCGATGTAATGGAGGGTGCGCGGTGGCGAGCAGCGCCGTGCGGCCTCGCGGTACGGCCAGCAGCGGAGGCCGGCGGCGGCGCTCCACGTATCGTTTCGGGACACAGAACCCTAGGCGCTCCAATATTTCCGGATTGCTAGCCTTGCCTCGCACCAATCTAAATATATAAGCGACGAAGTTACAATAAGTAGGAACCAGTTCGCAGTTGATTAAATTACATAACTGTACCTAATCATGTAATTGAATCAATAGTAAATAAATAATTTAAAAATGAGAACCAAACGTGTGTGCCAAATTTCAGCAAGATAGCTTTAGTGGAAGTGAGTGAAATATTGATTGCAAAATTCCAGGACATACACGTGAAGTTAAAGTAAAGATTTTAATGAGAGAAATTAGAGATATTATAGAAGTTCTGTAATATCTCTAATATCTCCTAAATATGTACCGAAATTCCTTTAGAAAGATACCACAAAGGATGGGTTTAAATTAGGATAAAAATGAGGTCCTAAGTGCGGTGTGGTTAATACCGGAATTAGAGCTATCACGATTCTATTATTATAAGTAGCTTTTAATTCGACTTAATTTCCAAATTATTACGACATAGGTCAACAACACAATAAGTTATTATCAGCCTCACATCATAATAAGAAAATTTCTCGAAAATTTAAGAGAGGGGCTCGTGCCTAAGTGGTAACCGAGTAGGTTAACACATTACAAAGTTAAGTAATGCTAGCCAGGTCAGTCTAGGATGGGTGACCATTCTTAACACATTGAGACCCCTCCGTGCCTCGGAGAGCACGTTAAACATTCGTTTGGCATTCGTTACGGGTAGTTGGAGCCCTAAAAAGTCCGACAACCTGGTCTAACTACAGAACTTCGATATCGCCTAGTACTTTTGTTGTGGAGGTCTGATGGCAGTCGCTTCACGTAAAATATCAAAGTTCGGCCGTATCGTAGTTAGAATGAAATCTAACTACGATACGGCCGAACTTTGATCCGAAAGCCGACCCCAACTTAGTTGGGAAAAAGGCGCGGAGGATGATCATAATAAGAAAATTTGAAATCAACTACTTTGTGCTTAAAATAGAGCAATCACGGTGAGGATGAACATCAACATGATAGTTTTATCCATGGAAATGCCACAAAAACCAGTGCTACTGATATTAATATTAAAATTTAAGCACAAAAGATGCTTCTACTAGTGTTCTATTCATAAACTGTGACAAAACCCACTATGATCCATAAGTAAAGGATCCTCAGAACTTCACTGTAAATATATTTAAGCCTTCCCCGCACTTCGGCTTAGCTGAAATTACCCTGCAGTATGAGGACACAATGAGAGCAAACCGGGACGTTATTAGAAAACAGTTTATTTTTTTTCAGAGTTTTACGAGGTACATAAGCAGCACGCTAAGAAATAAAATCTAAACTCTGTCTAATAAGATTTCTTTATTCGTTATCTAATAGATTATATATACCTAGCTCATAGCTAAGCTAGATCTAGCTTAGCTGGCTCTGACGCAAACGTAGCCTTATATTCGAAATTGGTGTGACTGTTTGTCGACTTGCACTGGATAGTGAGTAAAAAATACACAACAACAGTGGGTAAAAAATAAAATTGTGACGTCATGCTCGGGTCTCTAGTAAAGCCCGGTTACAATCAAGTAAATTTTTACATAGCCATATTAAAATACACACATGATGGTAAAAATGGGTAAAGTGGTTTTATAAATAAAAAAGTATGTCGGTTAATTTTAACAATAGATAAACTACCTTCTAGTACGCAGTATAGATCAATCAAATTCGCAATAGATCGCAGACTGTGATAACACCTACCATTCTACAACTTCTTATATTATTTATATTTACATATATTCTTATATATATTTCTCTATCTATCAATTCTTTATTAGCAATTCCGCATAGTGAATTAGGAGGTAGAACTAACAATTTTACTTCAATTTTATAATTTTGCTTTAATTGTTAAATATTCAGCTCTTAGTGTATTACAACACTACGCCATGGCCCATACTATCGACCGACTTATACCCACTAAACACTACAACAAATGTATGGAAATTATTCAGTGATCTATTCAGTTTGCACTTAATCCGGGATTATAAAGGAATCCTTAACTACGGAAAGTTTTCGTCTTTGAGGTTAATATAGGATAATTATTATTTTAATCCGGTTTAACGTGAACTATTGGGGTAGTTGGCAGTATATAAAGGTGTTAAGAGAAAGTTATATTTATACAGGGAGAGCTTTATTTTATTTGTGTAATTTCTTCAATCGTCGGGGTTTTAGGCTGGTTTTAAAGGGCCATGATCGATTTATTATCAGACCGCTTTTTCTTTAATAATAGCAATAAGAAACTGAAGAAAAATAGAGTATAAGTTAAAATAAAATACGATGTTGAAAGTGAGCTGTGTTAAAATTGTAATAAAGAATGCTCCAAATAAATAATGTTCCAATTTAAAAAATACTACTTTTTTGAAAGTAGTTTATTACAAAATCCAGTGTATTATTGTTTTCATTGCGTGCCTACCTGCATTTTGAAGTGAAACTCAATCGATTACCCGTTATTTTATTTATAAATTTTCACCGTGACACAAAAAGAAAAATTATGGAGTCAGGAGTTCAAGAAAGAAAAGAGAAACGGACATCTTGATCTTAACCTGAAAGACCGACTCGAATAAATTTAGGTATCAGTCGTGTTTGTAGGTCTATACATTATGGAAGGCATATGGAGTAAGATCTTAGTGCCAGTAACTACTACGTAATCTGTGCCAGTGCCTCCAGACCTTACTTATTTTCTGAGGAACAAAATGTGTTGAACAGAGTAGTATTAGTAGAGACTCTGTAGGTGCATAGCTCTTGATTTTATATCTGATGTTTAAATAACTATTTGAATGCCATTTGTAAGCAACCATACTAGTCCTGGGGGCCAAAAAACCCCCAGATCTATTCAAAATCTCGCATATGAAGCGCGGGTGCACATATAAATGGGTCTGGGGGATTTAAGGTCCTTAGAATTTGTCTGGCTGCTTACAAATAGCATTAAAATAGTTCGCTCAAAATCTTATTTAAAAATAAAGTCTCAGACTATAAGTAAACTAATATTATTTCTTCTAGGAATAACTGTCTGACAATATTGAAAATAACTTTTTAATTATATTGTGTACTATATAATAATATACAGTAATCAGCACACTGAAGTTAACACAGGCAGTCTATGTAAGCTGTCACAGTCAGATACTTCGTTGGAACCCCAATATCCATATATATGTTGTAAATTATCTTTAAAGTGTTTTGATTTCAATCGACAATTATTCGTAAAAGTGTCTATTGGCAAACTTTATATAACAGACAGATGGCAATTTATAAATAGTTTACTTTATTCAGGTATCTTGTTTGATTTTCTCATACTTCTTGGAATATCATGGGACATAAATATTTCATTTACGTGGAATGCCGTCTACGCTGGACGCCAGGTTCTGAGTAAGATATTAAATATGACATTTTGATCATTGTTGTGTCTAGTCGCCAGATGTTGTTTCAGTGTAGGGCTTGACGCTTAAGGCAAGATAAGTGGCACTAATATTCTGAAGGTATTAAGCTCAAGCTGAGCGTTTTTAATACACCACATAGGTAGGTATCATATCATACTTTTTTGTGCTTTTACTCGAGGATTAATTTCCAAATTCGAAAAAAGAGTTTCAAAATTAGTAAATATATTTGTTGTATCAAAGCCATAAAAGATTATAGCATTAAGTAGGTAGGTACCTACTACATATAGGTATATTTTATTTTGCATTGAATATTTTATTTAGCAAAAATCTATAGTAAAAATATGTACCCTCAAGTTACAGAATACTATATGTATGTTATAAGGTAAGTACTTAAATAAAGGTAGACAACAAAATGGACGTGTCGCATGGGCGGTAAACCTTTCTTCATTAAATCATATTGAACTTTCATGTATTAAAGAATTTTATTTAAAAAAAAATAAGTTTAAAAACATTTATTACTGTTGGCTTTAGATTAGAAATATAACTCAATCTTTTATTGTGATTTTCTGTTAACTGTGGTAAAAATAAAACAAACCTAAAGTACAGAACTCTCAATATAGTGTCTATTTTTAGTTTTTATAATGAATATTTTTAGTTTTCAAATCCAACATATTTCCATGATATAAACGACATCACCTACAAAGTTATTTTTCTAAATTTGTACAAATACGGAGAAGTTTTGTTATCAACTTGTAAAAAATACAATAATACTGCCAATCCACCAGTAAGAAAGCTGTACCAAAAACATTTAAGCCCCACGTTTATACAATTTAACATATATGATTAAATCAACACTAAAAGTATCCTCTTGTTGGGCTCATCACAGTCAGGTAAAGGAACAATATTATCTGTTATTATATCTCAGGCAGGGATCGGACCGTGTGAGGAAACAAAAGAAAAAGTTATCACCTGCTTGTCGTCCATTGAGTGTCAAATAAAAAAAAGGATGTGTTCTTTTATTTGTGATTGTAGCTAGAATATATTTAACAACTGGCTAATATGATATTATTATTTATATTACAATATATATTTTACACAATAAAATAGAATTGAGTGGGGAAAATAAATGGTTCCATGCGACAATGACAATGATAAAAAGGCGAAGATAAGGGTCGTAAGGTCATACCTATTAAGACATTACAAAAGTTCGAATAATATGACTGGTCTGTTGGTCTAGTCGTTAGTGACCCTGACTGGTGAGCCAGAGGTCGTGAGTTCGATTCCCATCCAGGACAAATAATTGTGTGATGAGCATGATCATTTGTTCTGTGTCTGAGTGTAATTTATCGATAACATGTATGTATTTAGAAATATATAAGTTTGTTTATCAGCAGTCTGGTTACCATAGTACAGGCTCTGCCTAGTTTGGGATCAGACCTAGACCTAGATTGTGAGATGTGTGAAGTTATTACAAGTTATCTACACTAATATTATAAAGCTGGAGAGTTTGTTTGGTTGGTTGAACGCGCTGATCTCAGGAACAACTGGTTCGAACTGATATGTTTCGTAACTTTGAAAAAAAATTGTGTTGGATAGTCCATTTATCGAGGAATGCTATAGGCTATATAACATCACGCTACGAATAGTAGGAGCCGAGCATCAATGAAAAATGTTGCATAAATGGAGAAAATTTACAGACGAAGTTGCGCGGGCCAGCTAGTTACTAGTACAATAATGTCGCTTCTACAAATTGTGAATGTATTTATATAAAATTGTTTATATAATTACATACATAAATGTAAAAAGGTTAAGATTCTGAATTTCTGTTGTTAAAAAATTCTAAATACCAGAACTATAAGAATAATGTTTAAACACGCAAGGTTCCCGGTGGCATCCTACGTCTATGATTTTTAGATCCCACACGCCTTCAAAATACGGTTGTAAGCATTATTTGTTCAGAGAAAGTATAATAACATAATTGGTTCATCATCAAACCGTGACCATGAAAAATTACAATTCATGTATATTAAAAACGAGTATATCTTCAATCAAAGTAAATTTATTACCATACGTAGAGGAGTTCCATTGTTTGTCTTCTGACTTCAAAGTCAGATTAAAACGGTATTTATATGAGAATATCTTGCTGCTGATTCCTGCTAAGATACGCAAATGACTTACAAATGACGGACACGTAGAGTACTTCCATCTTTTAAAAGTCTACAAATAGTTGAAGATAGAAAATAAGCTTTGCCAACAAACGGTACAAAGTAAGCTTAAATACACGATGTATTTAAGCTTAAATTATACTGCTTAACCCGTCTAAACCGATGTGGCCAAAAAAACAATTAGGGCTATTTAAAATCAGAATTAAATCACGAAGTTTGATGAATTTCTGAAGTGGGAGAGCCATGCTTTGGCACGTATGGGCCGGCCCGACCGGATTGATACCACGGCCACACAGAAAACCAGCAGTGAAGCGATGCTGTGTTGTTTTTTGCCGAGTGAGCGAGGTTACCGGAGACCCTAACTCTTCCCTCTTTCCCCCCTTACCCTACTCCCACCTCCTAGGCTAGCAACTAGCAACGCACTTGTGACTGTCGAGTTGCAGGTGCCCATGAGCGGCGGCAGTCACTTATCATCAGGTGACCCATCTTCTCGCCTCCTGTATGTCCTATAAGATATTTGGTAATGCTGATGTGTGGTCTCACGTACTAGGTACTACGCGGTTTAATACTGATACTTTCCGCGTAACACAGAAAACTTAATAGTACCGCGTAACCTAAAATGTTGAAGTAATCACCCTGTTATAGTTCTCCCATTATTGCCAGTTCGTTAAAAGTATACAAAAAGGTTTTTACAGGATCGGAAACATAAAAGTGAAAGCACTGACACAAACACACGTTCTGAATCTGAATCTGACATCTTCATCTGCAAAAAAAACAGTAATCGAATTAAAAGTGACATTTTAGAACACATGTCTTTATACTGTTTTAAGTCTCTCTTCATTCCTAATTTGCAACACATTACAAGTACATCGCGCATTACAAAACATAACAATAAATAATTAAAAAATTCAAACTATATAACGTATTATAAGTTTCATACCATCTGTTGCCAACGCACTGGTCAAGGAATGCCTTCGAGATGAGGTTGTTTTTACACCTGTCACATCTCATCTTGGACCAGTTTCCAACGGATGTGGCGAGCATTCACCCAAGTCGACCAAGACGGCAACATAAGCGTGCCGTACAAAAGAAACAGCGATATGAAAAGGCGTTAGAGGAAAAAGGATGGGTGTATAGACGCGTGGCGTGCAAAAGAGACGGCGAAACTTACCTTGCTTGTTTTATTTAATAATCCAGTTATAATAAGATGGTTGTATGGCTTCCGAAGGTGCAACGATTTTGAAGGGTTACTTGCAACTTTGCCATGTACGTATCTTTTCTTCGTTTTTTATTAAGTGCTAAATAGATATCTACGCCGCTGCTTGATCCGACGTGTGATATAGTTATAGAATATATTAGCACAAGGTTTTATATAATATATTCTACTTTATCCTAATTTAATCTTCGTCTTGTTTTTACAAATTTTATGAAAGTATAAAATAATCTGTTTTTTGTGCGAAATCAGTCACTTTTTTATAGTATTTGTGTTATGATTCGTGCGTGGGCACAAGAATGTGTGGTTCTCTCTCAGTGGATAGTATTTCTTTTCATTGCTAAAAGGATTAAGTGTTTGTCTTCCAACTCATCAGAGAGTGGAGTGGAGAGTGACTATGAAGAGGAAGATGGTACACGCCTTTCATCAAATTCACTCTACTCTTGAACGTTCCAGGATTATAATTATTGTAGTCTTTCGTAACCACTAAGATGGCAAATATGCTGTAACCTTACTTTAGGCAATTTTTATTCTGGTAAGGCTATTGCCCAACTATTTTTCATGAAATTGTTTTTATAAAAAATTATATAATAAGACGGTAAATTACGATTTTATAATTATGTTATATAATTAAGAAAAAAATAATAATATAACGCTTGGATTTTACCGCTATGCGAGGTATGACTATCTACTTAATTAAGGACGTAGAAAGTTATTGAAATAATTAACTATAAAAAGTATAACAGACTTCAATGCGTCTATATTATTGTAAATTGTAAATCTGGATTGTTCATCCCTTAATTTTCCACAATTAACGGTGCCATATTTTCTTTAAATTTAAATGGGACCACCCTGAGTATCGGAGTCACACTTATGAAACTGATGCAAGACGAAGATATCGCAAAAAAACAAAAAACATTCAGTCGAATTGAGAACTAATAATATTAAAAAGTTAATTGAAAGTTTACATTAAATAATCGTTATATTTCCTATCCTAATATGAGTTAGGTAGGGTAGAAATAATCATTAATACAATCACTACAAATAAAAAAAATTTAAGTGTCTGTTTGTAATGTCAAAATAATAGATTTTTTTAAGCTCATACAGTTACGAGTACTTGCACGATACCTATGGCTAAAAATCAGTTTTTTTAATTTTTGTCTATCTGTTTGTCTGTTTCTTCCGGTCAATCTCCGGAACAGGTGGACGGATTTCTACGGGACTTTCACTGGCAGATAGCTGGTTTTAAGGAGTAACTTTTTTTATTTTGGAAAAAAAAAAAGGATTAGAGTTCCGCTCAAAACATAATAGGTAAATACGTACACGAACGATTAGAATAAAAACTTACGTGATTGGTATTCACATTTATTCATGACTAACTTTTGCCCGCGACTTCTCTCGCGTAAAAGTTATTATTGTATACCTCGGGATTGTTATTTTTTTCTGGCTGACAGGTAACTTTAACAAAGGGTGTTTGTCAGGCCGAGACTAGTCGGGCATCAACGAAATTCATACGTGACTAAAACTGTGTAATATCTTAACTAATATTATACGCTTTCACGCCTTTAGTACTCAACTGATGAACATGAAGTTTTGCACACATCTTATCAGTAACACAGAAAGTCCATAAAGTACTTTTAAAAATAAAGAGCTGTTCACGAGGGATATTGAATTGGTAGACAAAGTATACAATCCCGCAAACAGACCCGCGGCCAAAAGGTAGTATTCTTGTTAAAAAAAAACCACAAATATCGAATGTGTGTCAAATCTTTGCACTTTCATTGTAGAAACAAATGTATTTTTTTATTCATTACTGACCAGTAACGTTGTTTTATTCATTTACTAGCTGACAATATATTTCAATGATGCTCCGCTCCTACGTTGTAGCGTGATGTTATATAGCCTGTAGCCTTCCTCGAAAAATGGGCTATTCAACACTAAAAGAATTTATCAATTCGAACCAGTGGTTCGCGTTCAAATAAACAAACAAACTCTTCAGGTTTATAATATTAGTATAGATAATATTTAAGGTATCTAATCCAGATTCACAACATATTAGGTTAAAGTACTCATATTTAGCAGAACATCTATAACCACCTGAAACGTTCATTTCGCCTAAAACATCAAATAAATCAACAGCTGCCATTGACTGGAAAGCACTTTGATCTTTTATTTACAGACTTTATAGCTAGAAATGCAAGTTGAATTTTCTCTTTATTGTATGAGAATACTAGCAGTGCCCCGTTTTTAAACGCGTAAGTCCCGATCCCGCGGAAATATCGGGATAAAAAGTAGCCTTTGCGTTAATCCAGGTCTCCAGCTATCTACATACCAAGTTTCATAGCATTCGGTTCAGATGTTTTTGCGTGAAAGAGTAACAAACATCCATCCATCCATCCATCAATCCAAACTTTCACATTTATGATATTAGTGAGATTAATATAATCTCTGCTGCTGGCTAGGAATATGACAGTGAAAAGGGCAAATATATTTACGTTCGGATCGATGTCAAACTTAATACAGATTGACAGCTAGTGAAAACTACTTACTGAATATATAGTCCTATTTGCGACATTAAATTATGACTAAAGAGTATACAAACACTATTATGACCAAAGAGTATACAAACACTTTTATGACCAAAGAGAATACAAACACATTATGACCGACAAACATTCTTCGTTACATGCCAATGGCAATAAGCGTTAAATATTCATAACCTACATTTAATAACATTCGTAAATTCCATAAAATACGGTTTCTACAACTTATTTAAAGATTGGCGCCTAACGTGTTTATTAATATTGATATCGTTTCTGCATCGTAAATTAATTAGGTTTTTGTCACTTTGTAAACTACTTCCAGTAGAATAGTAATTATTATACGACTGCCCAAAAAAGGAGTGTAATGTTGTCAGGGTTCATAAATATTTATTTTTTAATTTATAAATCTAGGCTCTAATTAAATTTTTTTGTAACTTTAACATTTAAAAGTATAAAAAGATTTGGATGTTTGGGATACCCCAACGTTACAATCCTTATATACATATATCCCAAGTGAAACTGGCCATATTTTTTTTGAAAAGAGCCTAAATATGGGAATGTTTGGAGCGATTTTCCAATGTTAAAAAGGTTTCTCCATTTCGTTTTGTGGCCGGGCAGTCATGTTTCTTAATTTTTTTATTAAGTAAATTGTTTTAACGAATGATTTGGGTTATAATTTTCTGCACAATATATTGATGTTTATGAGAATACAAGCTTATGGTAGCTCTTCTAAATCAGCGGTAGATCACACACACACTGGTGAAATATCTATAGCTAACAAACGTTAACACAAAGAGACAATTAGATCCATGCTAAAATAGCCTGTAGCTGGTACCATAACGTCTGGTTAGAAATATCTGGTTGGCCCAAAGGGATTCAGAAATAGAATGATAGACATAGCGAACGATCGTGTCTGGCTATTTGTAACTTGATTTGTACAGAATTAATGATGCTCGTCCCTTTAGAATTAAAGGGTCGTCCAAAATACATTTTCAGGCAAATTTTATAGGTGTGCTTATAGGAGATATTACAAACTTTGAAGTGTGTAAACGCTACATTATTAAATCTATATTGTTTCAGAGAAAGAGCGTAAATATTGCGAGTTTATACCTATGGAGAGATATCTCCAGAACTACTGCACCGATGTGAACAATTCTTTCACCACTCGAAAGGTACAATGCTCCAGGGTGACTGAGGCTACATATTATGAGATAGTTTCTAAGCTCAATCATAACATCAGTAGAAACAACCTTCGGTTTTACACCAGGACTTCGGTATCTGGCCTGTGCCTGTTACATTTTGTGTCTATTGTCCCAGTTTTACTTGCTTTTGATTTTTCTTAAGTTCTAGTATACAGGGTGTATCTGACAATGGAACACTTATTTAAATCACTGAAAGGGCATGACTCTAGCATGCAGTTACAATAATAATAAAAAAAAGCAATGTGTGTAAGCAATTTACACTCAGGAGAAGTGAAACTTCAAAATTAATTAATCAACGAATTTTAATACGCAAATGCACAAAAATGATACATGTGAATGACACAAGAAACGCAGGCGCAAAGACACGTACTAGCATACGAAGATCATAGGAAACACTGTATACTTGTATTCTATCTCATTCTCTCATAAATCACAACGATTGTAAAGAAGTTTCACTTCAAAAACTATTCGTTTACAAATTATGACCGTTTGATTTTCCAGGTATTTTTACCTCCGTTTCTCATAAAACGAAATGAAAAATACATATACATGTAATTTTAAATTTCAATAAACTATTATAATTATAGCTCTATCAAGAGGTATACTGAAATCATGTGACACTCTTATCGTTATAATGTTTATTTGCAGAATATTGTTATGTATTCTCTCAGTATTTAATTATTCATGTTATTGCTTCGGTATATATAGATATATATTTGTATATTTATATAAAACTAGGTATATGTATGTGTGTATATGTAGTCCACCGACAACTACCACTTAATTCTGCCACTAAATCCATCCTAAGGTTGTCTGGTAGAGATCGCTCTTAGCGATAAGACCGCCCATTGTACATAACGTTAATATTAAGATAATATTCTATTCTATTCTATAAGTATATCCATAAGTAGAAGCAATATCCTTTTCCTTAGATTACCGTACCTTCTTCTTTACCTTTTCTTTTAAATAAACTCCGAATTTTCCCTTCCTTAATTCCCAAATTACGCGAGTATAGCCAAATCATCATATCAAATACATCCCTGCCTCCCCTTCGTGGATATAGGCGTTAGTGTATTGTATGTATTAATAAAGAGAAGTTAAAACTTACAATCAATAAGTCCCGTATAAATAGAAGGTAGGCAATACGTCTTGTCGTCTAACTGTTAGTGTACGAGAATAGCTTGGTAAGTGAATACAGTGAATTATTATATCTCTTAGTAGGTAATGCTTGTTTTTTGTACGAACGATGCAGACTTGATGTCATTTTGTTTTAAACCTTACGCGTGGCCTGTAGCTGCTAGTATCAGCAGTACTAATGTCGTTCGAAATTCACAATGCGTATGAGAAGCTTTTACAAAGCTTTAACGAAGCAAACTATTGTTGCAGTGACTCTGTGTGTGTTGATCTATAATTTTTAATTATTATAATTATTTATTAAATCGACGATTTCGAATAATTGATAGTAAATTTTATGAAATAAAGATTTTTTTTTGAATTTGAATTGAATTTGAAACAATTTTACACATTTATTTGAATTTGAAACAATTTTACAATTTTACACATTAAACATAGCGTTCAGTGTTTACATTAACCTTTCTATATTTGTAGATGTTTGTTGAAAATCTTGTGGAAAGTATGTAATTAAAGGTGATTCGATAGTTACATTCGTGTGAGTAAGAAAATTGACTTAATTATGAACGGGATGTTAGCTCTTATTCGTTAGCCTTATTTAAACTAAAATACGTAATATTCAATTACATAGATGGGACAATAATTGACACTTATGAACGTTAGAAATGTTTGCATTTTAATGGCTGGTCCATAAAGCAATAGGCGTAGCTTTAGAAAAATGAACATGGCAATAGAACTCACTGCCAGTCACACACACTTCTCAACTGTCAAATTATATATTTTTACAGTATTGTACAAATTATATGTAATGCCTCATTGGTTTGAAACCACTACAATATCACTTTGAAAAAAGATATTATTATAATAATAATAACAACTAGAGACACCTCACACACGGCCGTCTGATCCCAAACCATGTAGAGCCTGTACAATGGTAACCAGATTGCTGATAAACATACTTCTAAATTATTAAATACGGATAAATTATACCCAGACTACAAATTAGAAAATTCATTTGGATTTTTTTCTCTCTGTTATATATATATATATATAGTTACTTCGCCCAGACACAGAACATATTATGATCGTGAAAATATAGATAAAAAATGGGTTCTGAAGTAGACCTTGCTGCGTTCTGAAGGTTTTCAGAGAGATCCAATTTTTGTAAACGGATATTTAGTTATTCGATGGCAATAAATTCTCACAATAGAATGTTCTTTCCAAAAACAGGTTCAAGTCCAAAACTTTCCATATCTATTAATAGCCATAGCCATTAAATATATATAACACACATATTTTAAGATATAAGTCCGTTACTTTCAACGTGGATTCTAATTAAATATTCTATCTTTGTTAATAGAGGTACAAATTCAATACCACTAGAAACAAAACTAAACTAGTTTATAATCTCTGTCGGCCCTTTAATGAATGCAGCGTTAAGATATATGCTCTTACTCTAATTACACCCGTAATTAAGCCAGTAGTTTGTAGCTTTAGGTTAATGAACAACCAAAATATAAAATGTTGAAGATAGGCGAGCTACACACTCACACTCAACGAGTAAAACATTTATACAGTCATGAGTTTCCTAAGGGAGTTATTGACATCAAAAAATTACCACCAGAATCATAAACCCATATAAGGTAAATTGATTGTTTTTTCATCTATAAAGCTAGTTTTACTATTTTTTTATTAAGTAAACATTTCAACGTACTTTTAAAACATGTTTTAGTCAAGTTTTTGAAAGTAAGGGCTAAACTAAAGGACACAAAGCCCAGACAGGCTCAGAAATAATTAAATGTGACTATCATTGCTTCTTTTGCCTTTGTTGGCTTTGCAATTTACTGGCTGAAAATAGTGATAATGTGGGAATGGGATTCACAGCGTTTGAAGCAGTGTCAGGTTGATGAAGTTGATAAGAATATACTAGTAACATATTATACACATAATATAACATTTATTAATCAATATTCAAACAACGGCGGCATGCATTTGAGGGTCACTGTGTTCAGTACGCCTTAAGCTTCTAGTTCCATTCGTATTTAAACAAAATGATACAGTACAAATTAATTACATAAAATACATTGGATCGAAAAGTCATTAGAATTAAATCATGCCATACGTTTACTTCATGACTATCTGTATACTTTAATTAATTATATTTCTTTATTAAGGCTTCCATGTTGACTCTCAGATAAAATATTAATGATATTAGATATTTATCTATCGTTACTTACGAACAGAAGGGTCTGGAGTTTAACCGCACCTGTTGGTCTACAGGTTAGTGATCCTGACTGCCAGCCAGAGGTCGTGGGTTCGATTCAGATCCAGTACTAATAATTGCTAGTTGAGAATTATGCAATTTATCTATAATTTCTAATTATTTAGAAATATACAGGGTGTAAGAAACACCGTAACGAATACTGAAATAGTGTATTGAGACCATCATTCTGAGTCGAAAATCAAAATAAACATACTTATATAAGTATGTTTATCTCAACAGTCTGGTTACTACAATACGGGCTCTGCCTAGTTTGAAATCAGACGGCGTGTGTAAGGCTTCTCAATTTATTATTATTATTTTTTACCTCTTTCCAGAACATAGAGTAGAGGTATTTTAAGACGCTCATTTGAAGGCATAAGAAGATCGCGGTAAAATAGTTAATTATGTAAATCTGTGTTTCTGCTGAGATTTGGTAAGAAGGATCGACATAGAGCCATGACCACAGCTTGGTAGAATTTATGGGCACTGGTAAAAGCTCAATCAATCAACCACCATACCAGCCAGCTTTGCAGTTCATCACATTTTGCATCATATGTTGTTTCCATTAGATCTATTGAACTCATATCACGTGAACTGGTTAGAAACTATTTTTGTGTCGATATGTGTTTTCTATTAATTAGCGACAGTGTTTTTTTTTTATTTTAGCCAATTTCTATTTCCTGTTAATAAGTTATGGAGTAATGATAAGTTGTATCCTACAGTTAAACATGAATCTATCGGAATTTAAGTATTACACATCATCCTCCTTTCACCATCCAAAAACAAGACGCCACACTTTACCTACATTTTGTTTTCACGGCGCCATCACTATATCTATGTATACACACAAATCTCATTAATTTAGTCTGTTGCGATTGTGACACTATTTTATATAAAAACTTTCTACATTTAACGCTTTATGTATATTAATACAATAAAACTGAAGAGGTTTTTTAAACCGACTTCAATAAAGGTTCTGTATTCGATCCGTACCTATTCAATGAATGTTTGAATGTTTGAGATTTTCTTAAGAAATATTAGACTAACTTTCATAGTTGTCTCACTTACGTATTCTACATATTTTCAGGAAGTTTTTGTTGTATTTAATATATATGGTATTTAATAGCAAATTTTCTTTAAGTAAAAACTTCTTTAGGAACGTTATTCACTTTTGTTGTGGAGAAAAAGCACTAAACTCGCGTGACCGCCATGTTCATATATATGTAAACAAATGTGTGTGTGTATATGTATTTATATTTAAGTTATGTTTTCACTTCTGATGTGCAGGCCTACGACTGTTTACAGTAAATTTCGTTGAAGTCGGTTTACTTTTGTTAAAAAAAAAACTAGTTGAACGCGCTAGTTCAACCCCGGAACTACCAGCCGGGTTACCAAATTCAATCCTTTGCTAGCCCAATTCTTCGGGGAGGTTAAAGATTCATCATGACGCTACGATACCCTTGAGAGTGGCCATAAACGCAAGTGATACTGCAGAGAAATGATCAATACTGTACCTAGAAATATAATAAAGTTGAAAAGTTTGTTTGTTTGTCTGTATTTTGTAGTTTGTTTATAATTTCTAGGCCCGTCAGTCAAATTTGATTTGATTTGTTTTTTTCGATAGAGTATTCATTGAGGAAGGTTATAGGCTAGGTTACATCACGCTACAACCCTAAGAAGCGGAGCAATGACCCTAAACGCTGGTGAAACTGCGTTACCCTCAGTTTCAACAGCGTTTAAACGCTAATAAATAATAATAATATCGTCACAACAACCGCTGTTCCCATTAGATGAATCATAATGAGATTCTTACCGGTTCTCATAACTTCTGCCTACTCCCACGCTTTGTGTGGCGCGATATTTAGAACCTATGAATGCTGTTTGAATAATGTATGATATATTCAAATTGTTTCCTATAACATTGCAGAATGTAAGAGATAGGTTTCATGACAAGATTCAATGTTATAGAAGAAATGGAAGTACTTAACAGAGTCTCAGGTTTTTTGACACATAAGCCAAAATTAAAAACAGTTACAATTTTTTTTAAGAGACAATAATTCTAAATCCGCATCAAAGATTGATCATAAAACTGTCCATCAATTGATTGCCAATCTCAACTTCGCTCTCCACATATTCACCCAAAAGATTTAACTATTTTTGCCGTTCGAGAAGAAACAAATCATAATATATCATAGCTGTGGTCTCCAGGTCCTACCTATTTTCCAGAGAATTAAAGTCGTACACTAACTACCTGACACTACCTTCCGCATTTCTTCATATCTTCAAATATATTACACAGCAACAGTTATTCTCACATATCCAACTAAACGAGAGCATTCCGACACTTGGATCTGCTATTTTTATAAGGATAGTAATATTTTAAACAGGAAATTATACCAGATCTCTCTTTGTTCGTATAAAGCTGCCAGACTGGATCTGGCCTCACTAGTCAGTACGCCTTACTGACTAGTGAGGCCTAACAGCACTGTGAGACTTCATAGCGCTGTTTTTCTGTTGGTACGAATATGTTATTATTTTTACAAGTTTTTATTTACCTTGCAATGTTTGTTTGTTTGTTCGGGTCAAATCTTACAACTGAATTGTAAAGCAGTCATCCTCAACCGATTATGCTAAAATTTTGCATACAGTTTGGATGACAATAAAAAAAGAATAGAAAAACTTGTCTTAATTTTTTTACTATTAATTTATTAAAACCTACACCAGGAAATGTAATTTTCGATTAAATAATTAATGTTTTTCGGCTATTACCTTTATTTAACACAGATAACATGGAAGAGTGTAACGCAGTAACGCAGGATTTTCCGAGCAATGACGGACTAAATGTTTTGTTAATTTCTCCACCTCGTAAAGACCGCGTTTAAAAATTACTACTCTCGTACTGATGTTTTCTGTTTATAAATGCAGGGTTTGACTAATTAATCTTATCTCACATTATTGACTAAAATTAGTTACTAAAACTAACCATGTTACCCGTAATTAGTTCTTCCAAGAACATAAAAGTAATCAGGTTAGTTTTATGAATAACAAGACTAAGTTACGGCATTAAAAAAAAAAAGGGTTAAATAGTTTATACTAGTAACGTTGAGAAAATTACACTATTGATGTGATGAAGACAATGACGGGAAACGCAGCGGTATACCCGCTAGTATAGTCTCAAGGTCACGGAAGGTATTTAGATCACACAGTTACTGTATTTAATTCGCATCTTTTTCTTGTTAAATTATAATAATATAAGATTGGTAACGAGATGATTGCCTTTATAGAATGGGCAAATGAGCTGGTTTTATATATCATTCATTATTCGTTCGTAGTTCCCAGAAATACACACGTGACTAGAACCGTAGTTATTTTTCTAAAAGTAATTGTTAGTTATGTGGTACCATTATATATTCTGATGTTATGTGTAAGATATATTACAAAATATTCTAGATGTGTTCTAAATGCATATTTCTGCACAAGATGAAAATTTCTGACTAGGACTTATATTCCTATGGAAGATCGCGGTTAACGAGCATTCCTAGCGTCTTATGCCGCGTTCCAATAAACAAAAAACGATTCGTTTTGCTTACGGACGGTAAAATTTTCGTTGAAAATTCAACGAAATTTTTTTTTTGTAAGCAAAACGAATCGTTTTTTGTTTATTGGAACGCGGCTTTATTGTATTTCTGCTGGTAAGTTAGTTTGCTAGAACTGCGTTGAAGACGTGCGAGTGACACCTGTGGTGTTTATTAAAGATACGGTTTTGTGTGTGTGTGTGTTTGTTTTTCAGGGATACTCGACTAGTTTCGGACCCGACCTGGCCCTCTATCAAGGGCCTCTGGTGTTAGCGACCGCTACCTATTTGTTAACTTATAGTATAAAAAAGAAACAAGCCTTTTAGAAAATACTCAACTTTGTCGAATGTACCTGCTTTTATTTCAATTGATCGATGGCCCTCGAGACTAGTTTGTTTCTCATTGAAATTAAAACCTTTAAAATTATATCGTTTTAATTTACAGTATCGATATGATTACCTTACAGACACTGTTTATAAGGTCGATATTCATGCAAACATTTTTAATACATCTCACCGAAGTGATTGCCTATCGACCAATCAATCAGGTAAAAGTGGAAGTAATATATCATATCTTGCCAACTAGATTACTTTGAACGTGCCATCTCAAGATGTTGAACCTGTTGTATATCGGGATACCGCTAGGCAGTAAACTTGGACCCAATATAATTAACTATACAGTAATGATTACGTCGGGTCGATTTAAAATTATGGTATATTTAAGACTACGGTTGAGCATTAATACTGTCACAGTGTTGCATTTCTGCGATTGAGTAGTTTCAACAAAGGGAGAATTGAAGGGAGAAGTGGAGTCATGAACGACGACATGACGAACGACGAAGAGGATTTAGTTTTTTTTTGAAGTTTTTTTACGGTATGCCACCTGGCAAACGAGCAGACGGGTCATTGGATGGTAAATGGCTACCGCCACCCATGGGCACCTGCAACTCAAGAGTCACAAGTGCGTTGCCGGCCTTTAAGGTAGGAATAGGGGAAAGGTGGAAGAGGAGGAAGGGGGGAGGAGGGGGGGGGGGTAGAAGGGTTAGGGCCTCCGGTAACCTCACTCACTCACTCACACACATTGCTTCACTGCTGGTATTCAAGTTAACGTGTACAAGATTAGAGGAAGACAAAACAGAATATTGATGGACTTCTGAAGAGGATATCGATAGAAAGAGAGTAAGCAATGAAATGTCGAATGATAGAGTAGAACACAAGATGAAAGCACATTGCGTCGACCCTAAATAACTTTGGTAAAGGGTAAGAAGATGATGATAGTAAGTAGTTTCAACAAAGTACTGGCTAGATTATGATACAATACTAATAAATACTGACTGACGAAACTGAAGTCACTTAGATAAATAGTAAATACAAACACATAAAATAAATATACTATGTTCAAAAAACACTTGCCTAATTAAGCTGGGGTACGACGCAAAAGTTTTTTGTTTTTTGTTCTGACCGCGACTTGTATACGAAATACAAGGGGACGTCCATTAATTACGTGTAGTATTTGTTGTGTTTGAAAAATCGCCAAAATTGCCTGACGTAATTAATGGACGCCCATGTCGTTGCGATAGGTATTTAACTTCTTCGAGGGTCCTTGGGATTGCTGCAGCTAGGGCGAGAGTACAAAGACCTAACTCGAGCCTAATCGAGAAAATTTAGTTTTGACAACGTGTGTATAGGCGGTGTTGCTATTGCCATAAAATGAAAGTTTTCATAGTAAAAAAAGGATTAGAGATAAACTTTATTTCTGCAACTATTAATGATTTTATTTTAGTCTTGCACAGTGTAAACTGACTAGCTATAGACTTATGAATGATACAGTAGCCGACCTTTTCAAACCAGATGTCCAGCGAGTTTAAATAAAATAAGTCTATCAGCAACAAGTAGAACAATGCTCCACATTCAATCCCGTACCGAATGATCTCACGTTTAACATATAACTTGTTAAGTACCATTGAAAACGGTTCCAGTTTTTCCCAAAACATAATACTCCAAGCTTTATATCAACATAAAGGTAGGCACCCGTATATTCCGTTGCATCGCCCATTGTAACCGACTAAACGCCCACAGTGCGGTGTCAACGAGGCGCCAAGCCAGACGTTCGCTTTTGACGTTTCGACATTTCGCGCCAAAGGCCTTTCGCGCCAACAAATAAACAATTTTGTTTTCGATAGAAAAGTTAGCAATTAAAACTTTTTGGTCGTGTTACGTGTGGAACATATTTTTTTAATTAGATTGACGTTTGTGCGCGGCATAAATTAAATTTTAATTTGGGAACATTTTTGTTGACAGTTTTGTCGTCTCAATTGATATTAATTTTTATTATTAATTTTAGTACCTAATATATTGTTTAAAGTGCGGGTGGATTCTTAGTGGAATGTGATATTTTGAATTTGCGGAACTTGGAGATGGGCAGTGTATTGTTGGATTTTAAAAGTTGTATATTATACCTTCATTAAATACACTGAATGGTAAGATCTTGTACATATTACTGTCTCTATATTCATAATCTTTTGTTAAAATTTTTGTTTATTTAGATAAGACACGTAAAATATTTTGTTGCTGAGTAATTATTTATATTACCGATTATAATTTAATTTTTATGTACTTATGTGTCAGTTTTCCTATTTATTACGTTAATAAAATATTGATCTTCAGCGTTTGATACGATACCTATAGGTAAGAAAAAAAGCCGTTAAAATATTATTTGCAAAAAAATATATTTTATTTTTTACTGACAAACGTTTGTTTATATACTTGTTTTATTTCTAGCGAGCATTAAAATAAAAACAAAGCAAATACTTCCACTTACACAATACACCTTTTTAAACACAAAGAACCCAAGACAATGTAAAAAATATAAAGTTAAAACTTGTCAAAACTTTTCTATCTGATAACTCCCAAAAAGTCCCGAAAAGACAATCTAATTTTATCAATGGATTCCATATTTGAATTAAAAGTCGCATCAGTGTCTAAAACAAACCCGCCATAAGGTTTTAATAAAAAAGACATTATAAAGTAGTCGGTGTCCAAAAAACATAAGACATAAGAATCGAGATGAATAATACAACACTATGTTACATTGACAGAATAAAAAACATTGAAAATCAGCCCTTATCTCTTTGAAATACAGATTACAGCAATACACGATAGCTGTATTGGTAAATTTGAAATTTTTATACTTCAAATGCATTTGAAAAAACAGAAACATTCTGTACCTTATCGTTATAAGAATAACGGTCATGGTGGTGTTATGGAATAGTAGAATAAATTCGTTTTATTTTTTTATAATAAACAGGTTTGATACTTACTCGTTAGGGATCGTAATTAGGGCAGGTGTTCACCGGGCGGCGGTGTAACTTTTTGTTGTGTTTAGTTGATTTTTTCTCATTTCGAGATGTGGTCGGGATGAAACGAATTTTGTGGAAATGTTTTTATTTTGTTTTCGCTACCAGTTTTGGTACTTAAATGAAATGAAATAACCTCGTTGTGTATTTAATGTACATTGTGTTTCCTTAAATATTAAATGTGTTATTTCAGTATTAATGTAATTATTCGTGGCTTCGTCTCTATAATTACTTTTCCACGCTTTTGGGTGGTAATTTCCTATGACTGAAATATACATAAAATATATTTACGATTAAGGCCGCAGTAGCTATATAGCTAAACCGTTGGACTTGCGATCGAGTGCTTGCGGGTTCAACGCCACTCCCAAAAGTAAAGTAACTACTACAACTGTTAAAATAATAATCAATATAAGTAAGTTAAAATAATTTACTAATCCTTCCACATAAGTAAGTATTGCTTTATACGGGCGTTAGTTAAGAAAAAGCAAGTCGTCAAGTGTAAGCAATCATGTAAAGTATTTGTATAAAAATAATAGTCATACAAACCAAAAGTTTTAACAAACATGTATGTGGCGGCCATATCTGCCGGGGTTCGCAGGGGTTTTGCTTTCTAGGGTACACCTGAGGCCTCGGTCATAAGACCCAGTGACGTAACACGGTCTTGTTTAGTCAGGCCGAGTCCAATATACCCACCTTACCAGCACAACAAAAAAAAAAGACTTCCACACAAAAAAATACTATAATTTAAAAGTTTAAAACAAAAGGAACCCTTACTAGATATGATATTTGATAATTAATTATTAAATAAATGATTCCTGACTAATAACTATTTCCGAACATATTCGCAGCTAATAAACGTTTCGACCTAAGCCAATCTAAACTCAATTAATTCCACTAGTAATTAAGCTCACACTCAATTAATGATAACGTGTGTCAATTTCTAACTAAGTTAACTGACACTAAGTCCAAGTAGTTGTTATGCATAAAGTGTTCTACTTCAATCACGTAGCCTTAACCACCTAGCTTTTATAGAATAACTATATTTAACCGGTGGCTTTGTTCGCGTTTTCATTTCTCCCTCCATAACAGTAGTATTATAATTATGTATTTAGACGGGAATTAACGCGATCACGAAAAGGTATTACATACCTCTGAATTGCCTGACGTTTCGACCAGGTTGCACTGGCCGTGGTCACAGGCTGACGCTGCACGCTCTCCGACGTCAAGATCGTGAGGTAGAAGGTTGTTCCACCCGCACATTTTAGATATTTTTGTTTCGCCATGTACCGTTACATACTATACTAACAGTGTCCCTATCTGTAAGCAAACCGATGTGTTCTTATTCTGGTGTTCACCCGACTGCACATAAAAGCGAGGTGGCACGTTTGTCGCGTTAATTCCTGTGTAAATACATAATTATATCATGGGACGCGAGAGTTTAAAAGATAAAACATTAGTATTATTCTGCCCATTTCCTCCTGAAAACGTGTACCTATACAATTTCATGAATATCGGTTGAGTAGTTATGGCGTGAAAGCGTGTCAAACTAACAAACGCACACGCAATTGTCATATTAGTTAAAATTTAAAATCATTGCTAGATGTAAGAATCGTTTCAACAGCTCAGAGAATCATGCAGCACAGCCATATTTGAAAAAAAAAATCAACTCCAAATTGCTCTCTGGCTTTAAAAATTTACAAATAACGGATACAAATTACACATATACATGTAGACTTCTTCGACACACGTAATGTTTTGAACTGCCTTATTTGTAAGGCATTTATTAAGTATTATAACCTCCTTTTTAGGGACACATACAACGGGACCCTATTACTAAGCCTCCGCTATCCGTCCGTCTGTCTGTCAGCGGGCTATATCTTATGAACCGTAAAAGGTAGATAGTAAAAATTTAGACAGAATGTGTATTTGTGTTTCTGATATAACAACAAATAATAAAAATAGAAAGTAAAGGGAGCTCCATACAAGTTTTAGCTGCATATTATTATAACATTGTGTTAATATAGTACGACGGTACAGGACCCTTCGTGTGGGAGTTAGACTCGCAATTGGCCTTTTTGTTTAGTTTCCTTAAATACATATATACCTTATAAATAATAGTTATTCCCCGCGGGTTTCGCTCGCGTGTACATTTTTATATATTTCGCGCGCGGAACCCTTATAATTTTTCCAAAATAAAAGTAGTTAGGCTACATTTAACTCATTACTCCTTATAACACCAGCTATCTGCCAGTGAAAGTGAATTCCGGAGATTAGCTGGAATAAAGAGACAGACAAACATTACAAAAAAAAAAGTTTTTATTTGGTTATATGCTCCGTGTAAACATTCGGATGCATTTAGTAAAATGCTAACTTCATGGTATGGTGACCCGTCTGCTCGTTTGCTAACTATAATATAAAGAAAAAAATACCAGTTACCAGTATCTATATCATATATAAAGCAGTGGTGTCATTACGACGTTGCGTACTTTTCCATCTTCCCTGGAACTTTGGTGACCCTGGACCTGCTGACCAGTAGAAGTAGAGAATCTTAAGTGTAGACACACCCCAAGGACGACAGACGTCGTCCTTGGGGTAGTGTTTTCTAAGTCAGGTGATTATAACTTTATCTCTTATTATTACACAGGCATACAACACAGACAATAATGCATATATAGAAACGGAACCTTTTATCGGTTCACCAGTGTTTGACAAAAAACTAATGACAGACGATAATTTTAAAAACAACAATGAATCATTAGTATTATACAGATGCTACAAACAAAATATAAAAGATGTTTCGCCAATAGCATTTTAAATAATAAAAGTAAGGCATTATTTCTGTTACAATACAATTGGTTAAAATTAGGTAATTTCATACTTATTTCATTCAATAATAGTAAACATCGAATTGATTTGATAATTAAATAAGTTAATGGCGATTAAATCCGGAAAAAAAATCAAAATAATTATTAATTAAAAATGTCAAAATATAAATAGTTTGGTTACAGATACCTTATTAGATACATATTATAACTAATTTAAAATACTTAAGTTCAAAACTTATCATTAACAAAATCTATTGTGGAGTAGGTAATATGATTGGTCAATAAGTAATTTAAAAGATTGCTTTTAAATTCATTAATATCTTTACAGTCTCTTATTTGTAAAGGTAAATGATTATACAGTTTTGGTGCCATTGCGTAAACCCTTTTACATTATAAAAATTGATCATTTTGCGAAAAGTCTCATTTCCCGAACATTATTACTTTATAAGTAATCATTTGACAAAGTACAGATTTCGCAAATGTTTCACTTTGCAAATATTTAAAATCTTAAAATGACATTCCAAAAATATTCATTTGATCAAGTATTTCGTTTGTCAAATTTGTTATTTTACAAAATGACGGTAGATAAATTAGTTAATTATGTAATTATTAAGTGCCCTAAACAAGTAAAATAGGTAGAATTCGGTTACTCGTGGTCGCAGTTCTAACCTAACCTAAACCTAAAGTAAGTTTTGGTAAATAAGGAAGTAATTATTAAGCAATGCATTAGGTCAAACGGTATTTTTATGCTTTGCATTGTTTAATCAATTAACTTGATTATTAAAAGATTAGTTTGTCAAATGATGTGTTGATGTAATGAAATGTTGTATTTCAATTACTTGTCAAATGAGTTATTTACAAAAATAATAGTTTGTAAAGTGATTACTTTATCGAGTATATAAAGTAAATATACTTCTTAAAGTATTGTGATTCGTTTTTTGTCAAATTATACTAATATGATAAACGTGAAAGTTTGTGAGGATGTATGGATGTATGTAGGTATGTATGGATGTTTGTTACTCTTCCACGCCAAAACTACTGAACCGATTGCGATGAAACTTGGTTTGTAGATAGCTGGAGACCTGGATTAACATATAGGCTACTTTTTATCCCGATATTCCCACGGGATCGCGACTTGCGCGGGTGAAACCGCTATGTGCTGCTAGTATACTATATTTAGATTGTCAAGACTTATACGAAATCAGAAAAACAACACAGAATTAAGGATGTAGTATAAAAATACTACGCATTTTCTACACAACAATGAAATCAAATTGCGACCTTTATCATAATATGAATACAATTTTCCAAAAACGGAGACATTTCTTACCTACTGAATGCTTAACTATTCTTATAAAACACCAGTTAAACCAGATCTCCAAAATTCTTCCCCCTACTTAAGAAATAAAACAGTTTGTAAATCACTATAGCTTAAGTTACGTTGGACGTTAATAATTCTATTATCATTTCAACTTCTTGTAGAGACAACTTTGATAGTGCGTAGGTGTACTTTATTGCAGTAATTTGTTGACTACTACTTAAATTCTACTTTACCGTCTTATCAATACGATTCATAATCATTTCACAAATAAATTCAAGTAAGAAATACATGTTAACAAACTATAATGTTAAGAGACGTTTAACGGTCGATTTCAAAGATCGAATGGAAAGACGTCAGTTTAATAAGTAGTGTTGATAGCCATGTTCCAATAATTTGAATATAGAACGGTTATAAAACCGTTTGAAGACTAAATATGTAATGGAAGATTGTTCAAAGAATATAAAGGGCTATGATCGAAGTTTTGAATCGGTTATTATGATAGTTAACAGTAGAAATATTGAGGGATAGATAGAAAAATCTTATTATTATTGATTTAGTAACTTTTTATGGTCAATGCTGAGGTTCCAAACAAGCACACACACGGTTACTTTTACTCGCAACAACAAAGGTGTAATTTATGTGGGGTACCTTTCACTCAAAAAACTCTTTCTACTCTAAAATTGGTAAATGGATTCTCGAAAATAAAGATATGAAACAAATAAAAAAACAATTTATCATTAGGATTATAGTCTCACTCTAAACATACGTCTGTGTCGTAAATTTAATCAACAAATTCTGCCAAAAAATGTTTTAAATAACGTCCTACATGGACATAGACACGATGCTAACTTGTCCTCAAAGCGAAAAACCAAACACCCTCCTTTCCTCGCTCCCCAGGCTCCCCGTGATCTTCACTAGCCTGTCTCCCCTCCATACTCACTTTTACCTTTACTTGCAATACCTGCTTTCAATGTTGTTTGTTGTGCTTTTGTGTACATTACATTACATAATGTTAAATTATTATCAAGATTTAAAATGTATATTACTGGCAAAGGTATAAGATATAGTTATACCATATATATGATAAAAAAATAGGCAGTCATGGTACTGCCGACAGAAGTGAAAACTTAAATGAAACGACGAACTTAAAATGTCACATTAGCAGGTTGCTGACATTAATTAATAAGGAGCTGACAGAACGCAATGTTTAGATTAGCGCCCTCTAGCGGATCTATACGGATAGCGTGACGGTCACGAGTTTGCTTTAACGTCATAGCAAAAGTGCACAAACGTGCCTAAAGGAGTTTTCACTTCAAAAAAAAAAACGTTAGCGGAAAATTTCCATGGGTAAACTTTTTAGTGTATGTCATTAGAAATAAAAAAAAAAAGTCTTTATAATCCATTCACAATAGCTGGGTTCCGAGGTATAAACCTAATTGCACTCGACTATTTTGTTCGCCATCATATTGTTGACAGTACTTATCGCATTGCTTTAAGCGCCATTATGTTGTGTTGTGCTTAAAACCGCAATGTTGTGTTGTGTTCCTATCCTGGGATCTTAATCCAGGATAAATAGTACTTATTTGATACGCAAATACTTTATTCGGAGTTTTGGTGGACTCTGTGTCCGTTAGTTACATATTTTTAAAGTCCCGTCTATATAGGAACTATTTCCTACTGCAGGTTTTTAAAATAAATGATACAGTAACGAATCCAGTCCTTCGTTTCCTTGCTGCATCATAAAATAAATTAATGTATTGACTAATTTATTCCCAGAAGTAAGCAACAAATCACCCAATACTTAATGCATGCCACAATTAAAAATGCAGACTGTTCAATTGCTGAATCAGTCAGAGTTTCATTAAACCCTTTTAAGTGTCCGCATGACAATTTAATGAAAACGTTCCCGAAGGGCGGTATGATGGTGACGTGGTGACGTGGTGACGGTGTTTATTTAGTTTTTTGTCTTTCTTTCGTTACGGAAAAAAAATGTAAGGGGATTGCTTGTGCTCTGAATGACTTCAATAAAAGGATGTAAGGCTGTGTTTTTTTGCTCGACTTGCCGTCCACGCGACGTTTCTTTTTTCTATTAGGTTGTTAGTTTTTGCTAAACCTGACATCAACACAAATAAAATTATTTTAGTAATCGTATTCGTCTTCTTTTAATTATGTTTCATTACATATTATAAAACAAAGTCCCCCGCCGCGACTTTCTATATGTCAAAAAGTAGTGAACGGATTTTCATGCGGTTTTCACCAATAAAGAGAGAGATGAGATGAGAAAGGTTTAGGTATATAATTGGTTAAGCTTTTGTGTAAATTGGTTGAAATATGATGATGATTGTTGAAGATGTCTCTGCTACCCGTGCGAAGCCGGGGCGGGTTGCGAGTTAGGTGTATATTTCTTTGTTGCAAGTGTAGATAGTGTTATACATAGAACAGTTATTTCCTGTTTCCTTTATAACATTAATATAGTTTTGACTTTTGAGTAATATAACTCTTATTGTCTTTTTTCTCGTAACCATTATTTCAGGCAAATCCTACTTATAATATTATAATATAATATAATATATAATATTATAAATGTGAATGTTTGGATGGATGGATAGATGGATGGATGGATGTTTGTTACTCTTTCACGCCAAAACTACTGAACCGATTGCAATGAAACTTGGTATGTAGATCGCTGGAGACCTGGATTAACATAATAAACTACTTTTTATCCCCATATTCAAATGGGATCGGGACTTACGTGGGTGAAACCGCGGGGCGCTGCTAGTATTATATAAAAATATACGTTTAAGACCGATCAATAAGGTTTGGTTTTAATGTCAGGATACTTTTCGTGTAAAGTTCACTTCTGCGATTTAGACTCAATTAGTACAACGTATGTTGGCTAGATGGCGTGTAATGTATTTGTCTTTGCGGTTTTATAGAATCTCTATAGACTTGAAACAAGTAACCAAAAGTACCTCATCCATCATTATAGAATATCAAGAATATTGACATACATATCAACAAAAAACTGGACCTCACACAGCTCCAGCTATTAAAGCAAGCCACGACAGGAAACAGTGGCACAGAGAAAGTTCGTTAATTGTACTTCTTACATCAGTCGTTCGTCGCATTATTGGTGTACTTACCTTACAGTTGTCAACTGAATCGTTTTGAGCACAAACCAGTTCTGCTATTGCACTAAATGTTCTGAATAGCACCTCACGAATGATACACATCTGTAATAAGACGATAATTTGTTTAGCGGCCTTTTCAAATGTCAATGACTTCGATAAAATAGTCTTAGTATTTTTTTTAGGCTGTTTTAAATAGTTTGGAAGACTTGGTGTTAAGTAATGTATTGGCCGGCTCGACCGGTGTGATACCACGGCCTCACAGAAAACCGGCAGTGAAGCAATGTTTGCATTGCTTTTCGCTGCGTGAGTGAGGTTACCGGAGGCCCTAACCGTTCCCTCTCCCCGTCTTCCCGCTCTTACCCCCTCTTCGCCTACTCCCACCTTAAAGGCCAGTCATGCACTTGTGACTCTTTGAGTTGCAGGTGCCCATGGGCGGCGGTAGTCATTTATCATCAGGTGACCCGTCTGCCCGTTTGCCCCCTATACCATAAAAAAAAAAGATGCTGTCTAAAGTAGGTAAAATTTTGTTATGCAGATTAGCAGGTCCCCACTCAAGTGACTCTAACCACAGTTACAAGTTATTCATATTAGGGTTCCCGGAGGCTTCCTGGGTTCCCGGAGGCTTCCTTCTTAGGGTATTCCCGGGTCCCCTGCAATGTACCCACTTGTGACGGAACACCGTGTGGTTTTAGTCGGTTCGATTCCGACATACCACTTCACCATTAGCTCAGGTGAGGGGATGAACCGTGGGGGTTTCCACACGAAAAAAAAAAAGTTATTCATATTAGGAAATAGTTCATAATACTTTAACCTTAATTTTGATCAGTCAAAAAAAACCGGCAAAGTGCGAGTCGGACTCCACTCTACTGATAGACAAACGGACAAACGGATCCCGTTGGTTACCCTTCGAGTACGGAACCCTAAAAACGATTATCACTACATATTATAAAACAAAGGTCCCCGCCGCGTCTGTCTGTCTGTTCGCGATAAACTGAAAAACTACTTCACGGTATTTCATGCGATTTTCACTAATAGACAGAGTGATTCATGAGGAAAGTTTAAGTGTATAATTTGTTAAGATTTTGTGTAAATTGATTAATTTATGTTGATGATTGTTGAAGATGTCCCTGCTACCCGTGCGAAGCCGGGGCGGGTTGCTAGTAGTATATAAATTTAATTACACAAGGTTATTTGATCTACGTGTTTATTATGGAATGCTCAAGTTTGCGTGCGTGCGTGTACACACACACACATAGACGTGTGTATTTTAGACCAATCTTCATTTCTACCTACATATAAAATTTTGATAATTAATCAGTTTGTTGTTTGGCGCTGACAGAAAATTAGTTTATATAATATTTGATAGTTTATGTTAACTTAAAAGGTTTATGTATTTTTTGGTTTAGTTCTTTTTCGTCGCTTTAATTTTTTTGTTAAAATTTATTTTAAATTTTAGATGTAATTTGGTACATCTTTCCATCCTAGAGGCCGTCAATTAATCACGTGATGTTTTTTAGCAACTTTATAACCCCCTTCCCCCTGGTGATACGTGGTGGTTCTAGACTAACCCCGCCCCCAAAATCACGTGTATTTTTTTATTTCGAAATATATTTAAAAAAATTCAGAATATCATCGTTAAATACATACATATTTAGTGCGTTTTACGAAAAAATACACGTGATAACTCACTTCACTCCCTTTCCCTTGTGGTATTTCATGATGTTTTCCGAACCCCTTTCCCCCCTTTCAAGCCTCACTGGTTAATGGACAATCTCCTAGCTACTTTCTTCAAGTCTAGGACCTATTTGAGGGATGTCCTGCCTTATGTAAACCTCCTCTCAACTAAATGCCTTTTTCTCTTTACTTCTATCTAATACTCTTTATTCTTTTATCTATTACTAGCAGCGCCCCGCGGTTTCACCCGCGTAAGTCCCGCTCCCGTGGGAATATCGGGATAAAAAGTAGCCAGCCATGTTAATCCAGGTGTCAAGCTATCTACATACCAAGTTTTATCGCAATCGGTTCAGTAGTTTCTACGTGAAAGAGTAACAAACATCCATCCATCCATACTTACAAACTTTCGCGTTTATTATATTAGTAGAATCGATTTTGTCCATCCAAAGATTGCCAGTAAGAGATCGCTCTTAGCGATAAGGCCGCGTAATATACATATTCACTTTGTGTATTTATTTTAAGCAATATGTTGTTGGTTTGCAATAAAGATTATTCTATTCTAAATTATGTGTCTATTTCAGATTTGTACTTTACAAGTATTTAGGTCACAATGTAATCCGTTCAATAATTTATTTTTGTAGTCCAAGAGCTTAGTGATAACAATAAAAATATAAGAAGTAGATGGAAATTAAGTGAGCGATCTAAAGTGTGTTTAAGTTTTGTTCTGGCGTAAAGGTTAAAACGTCTAGGTAAAAGATTTTTTTTTTATGTGATAATACTTAATAGATTATTGTATCACAATCGGAATGATTTGCGGAGCGTTATTAATCCGTTGTTTGTGGTTGTCACGAAGAATACCGACTGGCAAGGCTCATTGTCGTTGAGTACCAATAAGTTAAAGACGCTGTAATTATATCTTTTTAAAATAATATAAGACATTAATAAATATTTAAAGTTGTTGTGTATGTTTATTTTAGTCCGTTTTAAGTAAGAAACAACGATAACTATAATAGTAATAATAACTTGAGACACCTCACACACGGCTGTCTGATCCCAAACTAAGCAGAGCCTATTATACTATGTTAACCTGACAACTGATAAACATACTTATATATAACTAAATACACACATATTATCGATAAATTATACCCAGACACAGGACAAATGATCGTGCCCATGACTTGTTACATAACTTGGTTCTACCTACCTTTCGTAGTGACAAGAGTTCTATAATTTTGATTGAGCAGGTGAAATGGTTTGTTTCTACGTAATAGTCATTAGCCAGGCCAAATATTGACCAGAGCATTTACCAATTAACAAAATTTTATTATATGAGTCTAACTACTACGTCTACAGAGATATTAGCGGTTTTATCGCACAAAAAGCCAATACCATAAAATTTCACATTTATTAACTACAAGCAGTGCCTCGCGGTTTTACCCGCGTAAGTCCCGATCCCGTGGGAATATCGGGATAAAAAGTAGCCTATGCGTTAATCCCAGTCTCCAGCTTTCTACGTACCAAGTTTAATCGCAATCGGTTCAGCAGCTTTGCGTGCAGCAACTTTAACGTTTTTATATATTATATAACGTGTTTATAACGATATAAGCGTATTTTAAAAATAAACTCTTGGATGCACTGGCATGCTCACAAACTCACACGGCAATTTATGTTCAGACAAATATTTGCCTATCATTTAGCACGTGCAGGCTAATTTGTTTCGAATAACCACACGCAAGAACTTTTTTTTCTAAAGCGACCTTTTACGCTCCCAAAGACTTGAGTAGTGGCATCAAAGAAAATGATAACTTTTGCATCTGTAACATGTTTGTCTGCTATTGATTTTACATACATAATATGATTGTGCTTGCTAGCTAGCCAGATTGCGTCTGCGGCTGGTACCAGCTGAAGAATATACCTCGTGTAACCAGTTTCTGTTACAGATATCATAACTTTAATTAATTTAATTTTAATCTATCTTTTAATTCTATATATTAGATAGTCACTTAACCTCGTGGGTTTCAGAAGTAAAGCTCTCAGAGTCATTTCTCTTGACTCAGCCTTACGAGAATACTGAGTCTATTGGAATGGGATCTCAATAGGCAGTAAAATTACGCTTAGAGATCCTAAGTCATCAATTAGTTTCTATACTGACTAGGGACACATATCACACAAGATAGACACGAGACTTAGGTCTCAGTCACGAAGTCAGCGGGATCGGGGTGGCAGCGGCGGTGGCGCGGGGAACGGCGCGTTTCAATGCATACATTTATATGGAACTGGCCTCGAACGCAGCGGCGCGGGGAGCGGGCGACGAGCGCTCGCCGCTCCGCCGCCGCCCCGCTCCCGCTGACTTCGTGTCCGAGGCCTTAAAGACACTACAAAGATTTTACACGTTTGAGAGCCATTCTTGAGCACGTATAGGCCAGCTCGACCGGAGTGACACCACGACCTCACAGGAAACCGGCAGTGAAGCAATGTTTCATTCTCCCGTTCCCTGCACTCTCCCTCTTCCCCCACTTTCTCTACTCCCACCTTAAAGGCCAGCAACGTACTTTTATCACCTCTATCTGGCTATTAAAGTGCTTAAATACTTATAGTTGAGCGCTGAATAGGATACATTTCGTTAAATTGTTTTTATGCGTCATACAAATACAACGAAACAGGAACATATCATTAAGGGTTATTAAAATGCTGCATACCAAATATTTTGCTTCAATTACATCCTTGCTCTTTGTCCTATTGAGTTGAGGAAATTAAACAACATAATGACTACGGTACGCGACTTTTAACAGGTTAAAAGAGTATGTTAATGACACTGTGTTTTGTTCTTTCGTGTAAATGTTAAGCGCTAGGCCACACTCGAGACAGATTAAGGGCAGGACGGAGAGCGGCTAAAGAGTTGCCCCCTGTAAATTTCTTCTTGAATTGGAGCGTCTCCTTTAGAAAGTGAGGTTAACATCTACATGTTAAGCACTAGGTACATATAGGTTTTACAAGTTTAAGTCTAATTTTAATGGTCATTAAAGTGGAGTTCCGGAGGGGTGGTTCATAAAATACGTTTGCACTTATGGGCGGGAGGGGCGCTTAGTGTTACAAGATGTGAAATAAAGATGTGCAAATTTTTCTCGCGTTGTTTTCAATAAAAAAAAAATTATTTAATATTTGTAAATATATAAATATTTGTGTCGTATATATTTTATGGGTATAGAGGGAGTCTATTCGTGACGCCATATAGACAGTTCGCAGAAAATGTGACACAGCGGGACGAAGGGGGGACCGTGGTCTAAAAAGGTAAAATTTGGCGTGACGTATTTTATGTACGGTCCCGGATGGTCATATCAATTGTGCTTGCAAATTCAAATTTAACAGCATTAAGGGCTTAAGGCCAGGGGTGTAAGCCATGTGAAAGAAGCTGAATAACTGATAATACGTACGAGTTAATACTATCTGTATAAATGGACAAAATCATTCTCTATTAGCAACAATCTTACGGAAACTTTTTACATTTTGATACATTTTCAGATAAATAAATTAAATATGGTAATCATATAGGTACGACTAATATGGTCTTACTACGTCAGCACTATCTCGTAGACAAAGTAGCATCGTAATGTAATTTAATCTTTAAATTTGATAGAGAAGTATAAAATCTCAACCAAGCAAAACCGTGGTCAGACAATTGAATCTTTAAATTTGATAGAGAAGTATAAAATCTCAACCAAACAAAACCGTGGTCAGACAATTGAATCTTTAAATTTGATAGAGAAGTATAAAATCTCAACCAAACAAAACCGTGGTTAGACAATTGAATCTTTAAATTTGATAGAGAAGTATAAAATCTCAACCAAACAAAACCGTGGTCAGACAATTGAATCTTTAAATTTGATAGAGAAGTATAAAATCTCAACCAAACAAAACCGTGATCAGACAATTGAATCTTTAAATTTGATAGAGAAGTATAAAATCTCAACCAAACAAAACCGTGGTCAGACAATCGAATCTTTAAATTTGATAGAGAAGTATAAAATCTTCACCAAACAAAACCGTGATCAGACAATTGAATCTTTAAACTTTATAGAGAAGTATAAAATCTCAACCAAGCAAAAAAGCGGTCAGACACTTATATAGTGTATATAATACACTATTTAATCATTATCCTTGAAAGAAATTTTAGGCCTTTTATCAGCCTAATCTGATTAAAGCTGCTTGATTCAATATAGATAGAAGTCTTTCAAATGTCCGATGTCCAATCTTATTAATACTAAGGTCACGTTTCCATCCGGCAATCCATTCGCCGATTGACTAAGGGTCAATTCAGATTGAGCAGCAAAATGTGCGAGCACTTTTAAGATTTAAATAAAATATTAATATTATCCAACTAAAATAAAGCTGAAAATCTTATGCAAGGAATATAATCTACAATAGTTACAACCTACAGCAATTTGAGACTGTTGCATATTGCTTTCTGTTTATTGTATATACACCAGCTGTCGTGGTCACAGTTTCCGAAGCCCCATATAATAATATCATTATCCAAATAAAATCAAAATTATTTATTTCAATTAAACTAATTGTAGTTATTTGAATTTTCAGGAGTAGGAGTCTGTCAGTATAAGTCGGTCGTGAAGCTAGTTGCCTGTTCCAATACGTAGATTCTACGGAGAAGAACAGGCAAGAAACTCCAAGGACACTCTTTTTCAACATGTTTTTTTTCACAAGTTACTTGTTACATTGCTTATAAGTGCAAAGTAAATGTGAGGACAATGTAACATATTGTTCTAAATTCCACAATCCCCCAAAATTACTACTATATTCAAGTAATTGTATGTATATCCGTTCAGCCGTTTCAAAGTAAAGAGATAACAAACGTACGTTACCTACCTACGTAACCTATTTCCTTAATCACACACTTACTCACTGATAAACGTTTCCCTCAATGCTCCGTCGTTAAAAACAGATATTTTTTTATTAGCGATGATTGGGTTAAAATACATCCCCAGACTATTCATTTTCGTTATTATTTAATAAGGACAACCACGATCGATACCTCGTTGGCAATCCGACCTAAAGATGTCATACAAATACTGATTGGTTACTCTCTATAGAAATATGTTTTGCCAATACCTTTGATGTGGAATACAGGTTTTCATTTCCTTTTCAATACGTCAATGCAGTGTGCTAAATGTTAGGAACTAATTTGGGAGAATTCTCAGTGTAACCTTTTTTACTCTTTATATCAACATTGCCTAGACTAGGCAGACAGAAAGTATGCTAGTTTTCTAAAATATATGTACAAAATGCAGAACTAAATGTGATCAATAGACAATTGACACTTCCGGGCAAATCCGGTCAATTTATTACTGATAGTTTCATCTATGGGTATCTATTTACTTAAAAAGCTTTATTTCTCAGCTTTAGACAATGTTTCTATAAAAAAAACCGGCCAAGCGCGAGTCGGACTCGCGCACCGAGGGTTCCTTAAAATATTTTTATTATATGATGTAACTAAAAATTTACGGTTTTCGCAATTTTTCCTTTATCTGTGCACACGTTGCTTCGTACCAAATTTCAAGATTCTGAGTTCACGGGAAGTACCCTGTAGGTTTGATTCCCTTGCGAGTGTCGAAAATTTGCGGAAATTTGCGGCATAAACGGTTGTATCTTTTGATTGCGTTGGTTTAGAAGTTTGTTTTTTTTTACAGCTCCAAGAGACAGTAGATTTGAGTATTTGGTATAATTTCCAGCTTGATACCTTGACGCGTTCCTGAAAAAAAATATTGGAAGGAGAGTAAATGCGTCCCACCAATCAACCTCGTATCACCTATAAATTAATAACAAGACTGTAGCTGCTTTATCTGAAAAGCAGACTCTTTCTTGACTGAGTTTGGTTTGCATTCTCTGTAATGTGATCGTCGGCGCTTATAAACTTCTCCAGCGCTGTCAAGATAGTTGGACAGGATGAGTGGATTGTGAAGCATTCCCTCTACCCGCAGCCATACTAAAGATGAATTGATATTAATTTGTTTCATTGGAATTACGTCACGAACAGCTCTGGTGTTAACGCACTATTCTAATACTAGGTATTTTCAATACTAAGAAACGTAACCCAACTATACTGCTTTTCTATAAAGGTTCGTCCTCAATATAGCCATAATCAGGGTATGTAATAATAATACGTTACGACATTATTAGGATACGACTTTTGACTGTCAAGGACATAATGCCTTCTCTTTTAGGCTTATAATTTATTTCAATACAAATATAATATTACTACAGTAGGCACAGCATGTTGAAATACTCGTGTAGTTTTTCTGTAGTAATCAGAACAAGGAAAATATATGATACTGTGAATGAAAAATATATGTCACACAGAATCTTGACACATTTCTGAAATAACTTTATGTTGTATTTTTTACTGGATAGTGTAAACTATCATTACCACCGACTACCAGCATGTTAATATTTACTTGAGAATCTTAACATTGTAGGCAAAAGTAACCCCGACTCTTCTAAAAATACGTGTACGTAAACAATATAACATAACTCTGCAAAGAAATATCACAAAAACTATTAAAATACACAAATGTAAAGATTTGTACTGAGGTTCTTAAAATTAAGTATAATATTGACCGAACAAGAGCAAGTCGTCATTCGTCAACACTAAAGTGTGGCTGCAGCATTTTGCCTTCGTGGGAAAGAATGGTGGGATGTTTACCGATTTCATACACATTGTTCAATAAACAATTACGTTGGTATGTAATTGTCTTGGTATCGCGCGATGGTATGCAGAACGGGTATTATACAATATTTGTTTGTCATAACTAGATTCACAAAAAAAAACTTGTTGAACGGGCGAGTTTCGGAATATATTTTGTTTGCGACTGCGGTTTGGGGTCTAGACAGACAAACAGTATTTGAACAGCACGTCAGTTCAGAATTACAGATTTTCTGCATAAACTGCTAAAGTTGGTTAGCAGTTGACAGCAGTTTCAGTGTATGGTTTCTGATGCAAATACTACTTCACAACTTTTTAATAGACAAGTGAAGTCAATTTTGCATCTGGAATTCACATATGGTTTTTATATCAAAATTTAGCCATAAAATAATATGTTTTATTTGGTTTATACTTCTACTGTCAAATAAGCATATGTTTCTGTAATAATCAAGGGGGTGCTTGCCGGCTTTTCTTATGTATAGAAATAATAAACTTAAGTCAACTCATTGCTTCACTGCTGGTTTTCTGTGAGGCCGTGGTATCGAGCGGAGTGGAGCCGGCCCATACGTGCCGAAGCATGGCTCTCCCACGTTAATATCTCATATCAGAAATTGCCTTTAAGGAGTAGAATGATTATCACAAGAAATATGGTTACCGCCAGTTATGTACATATGGTAACAGTACCGTACGTCACACCGTGGATGGTATGAAAAATTATACAGTATTTAATCACTATTAATTTTTATTATCGTAAACAAGTTTCCGCAATCCGGCAATGATGCTTTCATTAGTGAAATAAATATTGTTAAGAACTAAGCATATTTTAAAATGTCAAATTTATTTTAATTAGATAACTTAACCTTTATATGTGTAAAAAATCTTGAATCGTGAACAAAAATTTAATAGAAGTACATTTTTAATGCATATTTGACGTGTCACGTTAGCAGCATTTCACGGTTCGGGATAGAGGGAGACAAACACCATAAAATTTTTGTTTTTTTATTTGTTTTTAATCTATCTCTTCTTTATTAAGGACTTTTCGGTCTTGCTTAACTTACACGTTGTGTAGTTGAGCTAACGGATGTATAACACTCTTGGAGATTTAATTTTAAAAGACCTGTTTAGGGATATAAAAACCAATTATGGTACAATCATAACTTTTGACCCTAGATTTTTTTGTGTTTTAAAAATAAAAGCTAGCCTATGACTATTGCACGAATTTTAACTCGTCGTTATAAATAAACCTCAACAATACTTACATGCTTAATTGTCAACTACCAAAAAAAACAAACCCTTCTTTGATTGAGCAGAGTCGAGAAAAAACATTAAAACGCAGTTTTTATAGCAATAATAACACTTCTTACACTAATTTATTCTTTAGGTTTTATCCAAAAAATATAGTACTGAAATCAATAGAAATCCTAAGTATTTTTTTTTAAATAATACAACGTGGAACATACACAGTATTAGTATTCTTGTGAACCCCGCTAAATAAGCTTAATACATTGGGATGGGTTTGAAATCGCAACCACTTGATCGCAATTCCGTTGCCTTAGCTACCACGCCACCGCCACGCTTTTAGAAACAGATAACACAAAAGGCTAAACAACTCAAGCTTTCAACACAACTAGTTTCATTATAAGAAAACTAGATGGCTCTGGATTTATAAAGAGGCTTTTACTATACACCTTAAAGGCAATAGGCAAGATTGTTGAAGACTGGTATTACAGGTAATACTCGATCATCTTTGGTCAGAAACAATTACGTGTGGGCTGGGAAGTTACTTTGAATGTAACCACAAAGCAAGAATCTTATATTTCAGGCTTCATAGTAGAAGAATGGACAACATTCCAAGCTTTTAAAACCTAACGTACATATAACGTGTGATTTATGTGAGTGATTGTAAATGTTTAGCAAAATTAACTGTTAGGACTTGACCACGTAATACTGCCTAACAGTAAACTAAAAGTAAGAGTCAGGCATAGAATTCCTGGTTTAGACTTTACACATATTACTTTCTCCAACGAGGCTATGCACCTTGTCATATACTTTTGTTTTGTACTGACATTAAAAAATTAGCAATACTAATTCTGACCGGTACAAGCAAAAATAGACTTTAAGATTATGAAGCTTATTATTCCGCCACTGCCATGTTATATTATCCACCTTGTAAGCAAACTTTTGAACTTTTGCTGCTGATTAAAAGCGGTGATAAAGGTGGTGAATATGATTCAAAAAAATATGGAATAGACATTCTAACCTGTATGGCGGGAAGTATACTGATTATAGAATGCCAAAAAATAGATTCTTCTCCGACAGTCATTATCTGCATTGGCATTTCCTGAATCTTCAGCCCCAATTTGCTTCGAAATCCTTGAACTTTACTTGTAAGATTATTATTAGTTGCTATTAACCTTTTCAACTTCTAGCACTTACTGCCTCTTCTTAACTTAATGTTTAATTCTGTTTTCAAAAAGGGTTGAAACTCAACTTAGAGTTTTGCTTTTTTTATCAGCGCATCCTACTACAGACCGCAATCGGCTAGTATACTAATACGCCCAACTTATATAGTAGTCTGGTTTGCTAAAATGTTGAAAAATACCCGAATACGAAAACAATATCGTAAGTGGCTCAGGATTCGATCCCGTAGTCTCCAAATTGCATAGGTAGGTATAATATGCTACTACCGCTTAAGTAAAACAGCTAATTTATCATTGCATGTTGAACAGTATAACGTATGTATACTTTAAGTGAACGCATAACGGAAATGAGATCCAGATAATTTCAGAGGTAGTTTTCTCTCCACAAAAAATACATATGCTTATATATACATGTACTTTCAACCGGTTCCTTACGAAATGGGAATGACAAATATCGGGTTTTAATAAAATACAGTTATAAGATTGTTGTTTAAAACGTGGGCAGAAACGGGTTAACTGTCTTGTTTTGGAGTATACCTGAATTTGTAATGGGAATTCTTTAAAATTTATTTGTTGTGTAGTATGCAAAGCTAAATTAATTATTCCAATGAGAGAGGTCAGTTGGGGCAAAAGTATAAATCTTTTAAAAGGAAAATAAAAATTTAGTTAAGCCAGTTTAACAAATGTGAATATTTTTTTCGTTCGGAATACAATTTCCTTTCTTTTTAATAAACTGTTTCTTATTTAAGAGATCAAAAAAATCGTCAATACTGATTCATAAATAAACAACAATTGATGTGTTCATATCCGCGATAATAGGCAGTTAGACATATATTAATCAGATTACACATTTAATTGAGATTCAAATTTTTTCCTTACTTATTTAGGATTTTTTCTTCATAAATGGCGATGTATCTAGATATAAAACTACGATATAATGCTATACAATACACAAATCTACTAAACACTGTTGTTGTAATTGAATTGGAAAGTAATTAGAACTTTAGCTCCATCTAAATAAAATTCATCTAGAATACTATGAAAAACAGCAACCTCTGATAAATTAATACCCAATTCTTTAGTTAGCCGTGCCCTTTACAGCTCTGGAAGTATATGTATCTATTTTTTCTTGGAATCACATAAATTAGTTCTTTAGCTCTATATTTTGGAAAACTTGATTATGTAGATCTAAGTTTTTCTAGACAGAAATGAGTCATTTGGCTGTTCTCTCCGTACACAGATATGCAAAAAACACAGCATAACAAAAGTGGTACTGTTAAACTCAAATTTAGTTTCATCGTACCAAAATATAGTAATAATTTCACCCCCATTTGCAATAACAGCGTCCCTCCACTAGTTTTTCAGGAAAAAATCTTATTTTTTAGACAAACCGTTTTAAGCGGGCTATCCGTATTGTGTAAAAACAAAACGAAGGCCACAGTAGCGGCGTTTGTAACGCAATTTGCATAGATAGGAGCTACCAGTTCAAGAAAAACATATGCGAGCATACGGGAAAACATTTTCGTAAACATTTTTATTTTGGAATGTCTATTTTTAAATTATATTTCTTTTTATAAATATTTCTTAACTGTAAATTTGATATATTATTATAAAATATATGGCTAGCTCGCATTCCTGTCCAACTGGCCTCTCCAGTCACAGGAAGTACAGGACACTGGGGTATGCGACCCCGGTCTCTGCGAGCTACTGCAGTGGCAGTCCCGTTCCCCTTCCGAGACTTGCAGTATCCCTTATCCTAGGTTCCTACCCACTTTTCCTGATACAAATTTGCCTTGTTCCTTCTCTCCCGTCTTAAAATTACAACATTCCGAAGAAATGTTGGCGTCAGACAGGCGGCTATTGCGCCGATTCCAATGAAAATGGGAAAAACGGCAGGAAGATACTGATTATGAAACTCATATCTACACCAGCTTAGTTTACGAGCCAATTACTTTGCTTGTAGATGTAGATTAGAATTAATAATTAAAGCAAACATTATAACACCGCTTTGAAATTGCTTGTTACGATTTCATTAATAAATAATTTCAGACGTAATACTTAAACATGTATTTCTTATAGTATAATATATATCTACTATAAGATACTATATATACTAAAAGATATACATGTTGATTAATGTGAATTATTTGAAACTGATAGCAAGGCAGTAAAATAAATATACTTATTATTTGTGCAAAATTAAGTAATTTCGGGATACATGGACAACACAATGTATTTTCTAACTTTGTCTCAGTCTGTTTTTTATTAAAGCTATAGTGTAGATTTATTCTATCGCCTATAAGTACCTATATTGGGCTTTTATGGTTCGCTTTTTAGTCCGTGTCCAGCACTGAAGAGCTTTTCTTTAAGACACCTTATGGGAAAACTTTTATGTGATGACCTGCAGCACTCCCATGTCTGCGATGATGATAATGAAATATATAATATAATAATACTCGTAATGTCTGAGGAATAATTTTTAAAATTGGATTGTTAGGTAATTAGTAAAATTGTGGTAGTCTTGGGGATGTAGGAGAGCCTTAATTTGCCTTTTTTATGGCGAGAGTATAGAAGACTTTAAGTTATGATGTATGATCCGTGAATTTATTTAAAGTATATGTGTTTTCTAAAGAAAAAAAAGGATTAATCCATTCGTGTTTCCAACTCCTTTCATTTGGTTTCAGTTTAATTTGGGGTAGATTTTACTTCAGATTAGCTGCTCACATGACCGAATGTGATTGCACGCAATGCATAATCGGAGTTTATATAAACCGCTTCTGTTGATCCTTGAATATGAAAACTGTATCTGTCATCATAATTACAGCTGATCGAGATTATTATCTTTATAACTAAGTAATTTAATTGCATAGAAGTTGATTATAGGGTTTTCCTTGACCGTATTTCAGATAGGAATTTATCGCGTGAAATTAACTGTACCATTTCATTACAGTATAATTTGTCGTTAGCAATAGATAATATCTCAATAGAAATCCTACGTACGTCATGGAAATGAGAACACACTTAAAAGTAACCTAAAATAGAAGAGACATAACCCCAAAATAATGAGTGAGTAATTAATACAAACAAACTAAAAGAAAAAAACTGAGCAATAAATGTCACAAATACGAAGATATATGACAAATACTATTCAAAGATCTTAAGCTTAATTTCTCATGTTTCGAAGTTACTTTTGTGAGTCGTGAACAATGAAACTATCAACAATTTTATTCGACACAATACATAGAGATATTTAGTCCAACATCCTCATACATAATGATACTTGTTTAGTCATATAACAACATAAACCTGTACAAATAAAAAACATTGTATTCAATATGTTTCTTCCACAATAAGGTTTGCACTCGGTCTCAAATCAACAATGAAATTCACACGCATTGAAATGACAAGCTATTCAGAACCGCAATTGTGCTACGAAACAGCCTCCCGTATGTTCACTCTACGTATAAACACGACATGCCATTCCCTATCCCGGTTCTTGTACGAAGTGTAAAATGTTATATTTGTAACCACCAAAACTTTAAACTATCCTTAACGATAGTTTTAAAGAATTGTTCTCAACACTTTATCCTAGAAATGAAGCTTGAACCCGCATCTACAGCATAGTGATAAGTCTGTGTTATGAAATGTATAATTCGGATCCAAGGTTTTATTAGGTACCTTAGATTCGTTAGGAGGGGTCCGGTTGTTATAATAAAAGTTGTTCCCGGATCTCTCCTATTTTAGGCGCAGTATGGAGCAGTGTGGTTTTAGTCACTTCGAAACCGACCCACCGCCCTACCGAAAACCCAGGTGACGGCCCGAAGGGGTTTCCAAAAAAAAAAGAAAAGGTAGAGGTTGAAGGCGCCACGTCGGCATCGCCATTCAGACATGTTCTGTGTTTTAACTATTATATACCATTGTTGTTAGAAAACAGGTTTTATCTTCAAATCAAACCGGAATATCCTGAATCAGTTTTTTAAGCGAGTACTTAAGGAATCATTGGACTCTCTTAACCTTGGATAACCAGTAGGTCTGTTAGATACAGACATTTCTGCACATATGGAGTGCCAAAAATTCAGATTTTGTACACCCATGTATGTTTCTCTATAATATGTGTCTAGGTAGCTTTAAGTGGACGAGCAGTTCAGATGAGCAGTTGTACGTAGTTCGTAGGAGCGCCATGCTTCGGCACGTATGGGCCGGCCCGACCGGAGTGATACCACGGCCTCACAGAAAACCGGCAGTGAATGCTTGTATTGCTTTTCGTGGCGTGAGTAAGGCTACCGGAGGCCCTAACCCTTCCCTCTCCTCCCTGTTCCCCCCTCTCCTTTCCCTCTCCTCCCTGTTCCCCCCTCTCCCCTCTTCCCGCTCTTCCCCTACTCCCACCTGAAAGGCTGGCAACGCACTTGTGACTCTTGAGTTGCAGGCGCCCATGGACGGCGGTAGTTATTTACCATCAGGTGACCCGTCTGCTCGTTTAAAAAAAAAACTGTCTGGATATAATATAACAAAAATAAAAATTGTTCAAATATAACATAGGTGGACCCTTACGATAATGGTAATGAATGTGTATGTATTAAAACAAAATTGACACGCCTTCAATCAGAACTTTTTTTTAGCTTCGAATGAAGAAAACAAAATGTGTACTCTATGATAAATTAGACATTTTCCGTTCACTAACCGGTGAGAAATAGATTACTATGCCAGTTCGTAGTGAGTTGTAATTAGTAAAGATACTGATTAAAATAGGCAGTAGTGCATAATTATAGACCCTGTAATACGCACCTTCTAGTACACTAACTTTACGTCCGCTTTCTTGTATATGATAAGATCTAATTTATTAGTATCATGTAGTTGGTTTTTGCGTTGGAAGGTTTTTAATAATAACTCACAGTTTAAACAAACATATAATTGATAGACATAAAGTCTCAGATAATAAGTGTAAATTACATATATTAATCTGAGGCTATTTACTTCTTAATGAACGTCCAATGGCTGAAACGATGATGATGACAGTCACCTACGCGTCCCTTTTTCCTATTCTAAACTCACCTACTTCTTTTAAATACTGACGTCCTCTTTGTATTTCCTGTGTTCTCTCCGTTCTACAAATAATCTTCTTCTGTTACACCCCTCTCATACTTCTCTGTGTGTCCATTCTTCCTTCCTCATTCGATTAAAGTGGTCGTCTTGCCACTAATCCGCGCCGAGTGTTATGGGTTCGTTTTCCACACGAGACAAAAGTTTGTGTCTGTCTGACTGTTTGTTTCGGCTAGTCTCCGGAACGGGTGGACCGATTTCCACGGGACTTTCACTGACAGATAGCTGATGTTATAAGGAGTAACTTAGGCTACTATTATTTTGGAAAAAGAATTAGGTTTTCGCGCAAAATATAAAAATATGTACACGCGGGAACTGCTAGTAGAAACTAAAAAGTATGTTAAGCAATAAATCCAAATGATAATAAAGGACTCCTGAGTTGCGTACAAGCATTTTTAATAAAAAAAATGCAAAAAAGTACCTCAATGTGGGAATGTACTTGAGGCACCCTTCTTGTATAGAGTTTCTTAACAGCGGGATATTAAGCTCATATATTATGCATTTTTTTTCCATACATGCTATTCAGTGTTTGTACTCCCTTAACCAGTGCTCTATATGGTAGGTTCATGCAATGGCCAAACACAGTAATTATGAACCGATATTAATGTTTTTATTTTGATATGATATTGCATTTCATACGTCGTGGGTTCAACTCTCAAACTGTATTCATGTTTAGAATCAAACTATAATTTAAAATCAGCTTATCAGTTTATTGCGAAATTCTGTACAGTAAGAAGTTATTTGTTACTGAGGCATCGATTCGGTCAGTCCTCCCTGAAATACATGAGAATTTTTAATCTTTGACTACAGGGTTTCAGTCAAAACACAAAATCCAATCTAATGTAACCCAACACCGCAGTTCTAGAACATCTTTGCTCAGTCGAAGGATGCTATAAAACAAATTATCGATTATTGAAGCCCCACGCAGCTCCTTACATAATGCCTAACATTAAGTATACTTGTGAGTAATGACACGAAGAAAAACATCAAAGGAATGTAAAATAAGGGTGTCTGCAGTAAATGTATTTTTATTTTGTTTTGAAACGTACTAATTTGTTCTTGTGTTGGTTGTTGTTGTCTAATAAGGGTGTTGTCTGAATAAAGCTAGAAGACCAAGTTGAAGTATATTACATAATGCAGCAAGTATTATTTAGTATACTGACAAGCAAGTACTATATAAGACTTTGTTACTTGAACCAAGTTTAAGTAGTTTGTGGAAATTTAAATATAAATGAACCACAAACCCCCTTATCTACTTAGTATTAAATTATCTATTAGCCTATGCGTATATCAATTGTGTAAATGAGTATTGACAGGTAAGGATATACCATCAGGCAGAATGTAAGCTCGCTTGTCATCGGTAGCATTGATAGTGAATAGTAAGTACAAGAACGGCTAACAAATATTTTTTTTATGATGAGTCTGGCTGCTGCGCGCGATATTGTTCTAAAAAATTAACCTTTACCTCGGCGAATATTGTGTTCAGAGCAAAGAGGTCGCCATTAAAAATGCAAGCTTTACTAAAATAGAGATAGCTTTATTTAGCCCGTGGATGCTACGGCTAAGATTTGTCTAACCACGAAAATGTAAAAGTATGAATAAATTGCATACTACTACATTATAAATTACTACTACTTTGCTTTGAAGAAATGCGATGATTTTTTAAGTCTGAACGCCAAATATGGCAATAAGTTTTGTGAATAGCCATAAATATTCCCATTTTTTTTTATTCAATATTTATATCACTTTTAGATGGGCTAAGAAAAATTTACATAAAAATTAAGTATTTTGCTTTTACTTAACTCGAACTTAGTCTACTTGAAACTATCCGTGTTACATGCGTGGTAGTTTGGGGTACTAAGCTACTTATTTTAACAGACCGACAGAAAGTATGTGATCTCGCCTCCGATATGGTCTGAGGTAAATTACCGCTGGCCCTGTGAGTCCTTAAAGTTATAAGTTTAAAATTACTTAACGCGGGCCGCAACAGGTTGATTGGCAACGCCTTTCATAGTCTATCGGTTAACAAACTTAACGATATTAGATATGGTATCGCTACTCCTGAATTTCTCCCCTATATTTAATTATTTTTTCTGCGATATTTACTTATCAATGATCACAGTATAGTTTTAAGGGAAATTGACTTTTGCATATATTTTTTTAAGAAAACTTTATCGCATAAACAAACTCCTAAGTCGTTTCTTTCCAAAGTTAAGAATCAAGCTCCGAGTTTTATAAACAACTTAATCTAAAAAGACGCCAAGAACCAAGTGTTTTAAATAATCTAAATGAAACATTTTTCATTTATGTAATAAATGTAATTTACTTATGTAATAAATAGTTTTTTATACTATTTTGATTGTGGTACGAAATTTCTTAGGCCTAGATAATTGCTATCTACTGTATATTACTTACGTACATTGTACATGTTACAACAGTCAAATGAAGCCTGGGTGATTGCAAATAAGAAAATACAAAATTTCTGCTCATATAAACACATAGCTGTAACTTTTATAGCATTCATTTTTTAAAAACCCCCTGAGAAATTAATAAAATATGAATATATCATAACATGTAAAGGTTACTTAACAAACATAAGATTTGATCACTTCAACTTTGATCAATTATTCCTACATTACACAAATAATTGTCTATGGTTGATTCAGCACATAACTTTAACCAATAGCAATAGTGAAGCGATGCCTTAAGCAATAGGCCGCGATGAATGCGATCTTGTATTCACTTGTATTATTATTTATTTGCTGTTTCAAATGAACTCGTGGGCTATTTTTAGAGCACACTAAATAAAACAGAGAATAGACCACTTCTTATATTCTGTACTAGTTTGTAATATTATTAAATTGTTTTCAGGTATTTCGCCAACATAGAAACACCGAACGCTGCAATGTTATACTAGAGGTAGGTACAGCCTTATTGTTATTCAAAATTTAGTATAATATGGATTGAACAGTCATAGGGTTTTCCACCAATGGAAACGTATACGTCTCTTCGTTCGAGAGCTACACACATATATTTCGTAATCTTTATCTTGTCTTGGAGGTATGTATGTATGATCAATATGATCATACATTAATAGTGGAAAGTCTGTAACCATCTTTTTTAGTAGTGAAAATATACATTGTAGATCCATTGCACATATTAATTATGGTACGAAGGAGTTGTATGGCAATTTACTCGTTGCCAATTTCCGACTCTCCTTACTTTTATAACTTCTGTTAGATAAAGATCGACATGGTCTCATAAAAAACATAATAACATCGAATAAAACTCGATGGAGATGACAAGGCTACTTTAAAATGTTTTCTTTTTAGTACTTTAACACAAACTGTTTATAAACAGGCTGTCTGAAACACGGTCACGGGTACTCATTAATATAATTTATAGTAACAAGTTATGGTCATTTCTGAACGTTTCTAGCAAGTCCTGCGCATATGATTAGTCCGCATTTAAAACTAGTCTGCCCTGACCATTGGTTATGACTGCAAATGTTTAAAGGTAAGTGTAGTGACATTAAGTCTGCCTTTTTTAGTATAAAAGCAAGTATCAGTTACATTAAGTTATTTTCTATTAACATAACATTAAACCCGGTTCTTCTAATGAGCTGTGTAAAGTGTGTAAAGAGAAATATATTTTTACTTCTCACTATTTCTCTGTCTTTGGAATTATTAGCAAAAGACTACAGTATTTACACGGTTATGGTTCTCACAAATATTTTTTTTTATATTAGTGTTAAAAGGATTACATTTATTGTTAAACAAAAAGATCATAGGTACATCGACTTCATTATTTAATTCATTTTAACGGTAAATAACGATACGAAACACGTTAAATATCATTATCTGTAATCTTAACCAGTGTTAATGTTTACACAATATCGATTTATACCGATATCGATCGACAAATTCGATATATTGTTTTATAGATGCTATATTTTGTTTCCAGTATCTTGGGTTGGGATCTCGAAACGGATGTGTGATTTAGAATTTTTAGTTTGAGTAATTGGTTTTTACTGAACTCGTGTTTGAGGTCCAGTCCTGTCAATTTGATAACATCTTATTGAAAGTTAGTGTTCAAGGTGGGGACCTATATACTTAGCTGCATCATTGCTGTTCATGTCTGTTATTTTGTTAAGTAAATGAGATTCTATATCAATCAACTCTTACACTGTGTTCACACTTATTATTGGGTTTTCGTAAATCTCGAAGGAACAATGTTTTTTTGGATAAATGTAGAAGAAAATTCTACACGGTTTTTGTTCATACTCGTATATATGCTATTTGCATGGATCTGGATGTTTCTACGTATAATATTTACAAAAGAAAAAATGTATTTCAGTATGCTTTTCTGTGCTGTACAAGTTATGCTTAGTTTAGGTCTACATAACGTGGTGTTATATGTCCCAAAAGATAATAAATACAACTATTAAAAAGAATTAATGATTAATTTCATTATTTTAGCAATCAAAAGAGAAATAAATTGTTTATCTTGTAGATAAAAGTAACAATTTCTGATGAAGCCGTTATATAATCCTTGCAAAATTTAACCGTTATCTTATGTCAAAAATTATACAGGGTGTATGGTACACCGTGCCGAATACTGAAATAGTGTATTCATATCATCATTCTGAGTTGCAAATCATTGGAAGTTTCTGCCGGAAAATACATAATTTTTTTAATAAGCTTGAGGTCAATCGAACGTTTACGGTCATTCAGCGTATAGTACAAAAATAATACCTACGTTTGTAACGTTTAAATTGCTTAGCGCCAAATGAAACTAATGACTATAAATCCTTAATATTGCATTTTTATGATGAACTGACTTTTGTATTGTGATAAGTATCCACAGAAAGATGTTTTTGTAAGTTTTTAGCAAAGCCGAAACTTACACGCTGTATAGTCTTTTTAGCAAAGCCGAAACTTACACGCTGTACAGTCTTTTTAGCAAAGCCGAAACTTACACGCTGTACAGTCTTTTTAGCAAAGCCGAAACTTACACGCTGTACAGTCTTTTTAGCAAAGCCGAAACTTACACGCTGTACAGTCTTTTTAAGTAAAAGCAACCGCTGAAAGAAAATTATCTCATTTTAAATCTCAAAAGACCATTAAATCCTTTTGTTTATATTGAGCAACAAATTTATGAAATACTTTTTTAATACACTATTGACAAATTCTTGAAATAATAAATTTGTTCTAGTTATTTATTTGCCATGGGCATGCTAAGGTTCTTATACTGACTTATTTAGCATAGTCCACACAGTCCAGACAGGTTGAACGACATAGAAGGCCTTAGGCATTCAGTCCACCTTTATATATAAATATTTATGTATAATATGTGTTTGAAGTTTGGATAACAAATAAGTTAGGGTGACAAATCTCTTTCCTCAGGCAGTGGTAGAGTTGCTTTCCGCCCCATCATTCCCCCGCTTCCACCCTTCCCCTACACCTGAAAGTCCGGTAACGCACTGGTGAATCTTTAGTTACAGGTGCCCATAGGCGCCGGTAGTCATTCACCATCAGGTAACCCGTCTGCTCGTTTTCCCCCTATACCAAAAAAAAAGATGTTAAAGTCTTATCACACTTTACTTTAATTTATGTAGGAAGCAACACAAGTCTTATATAATCCTTCTATCATTATGCACCTTCGCAAGTGAGACACGCTACATATTTCATATTATTTTAATCAGAAAGGCACAGCTGTTCAATCTCAGCAGCTATGCAACCATAAATATATACCTGCCGCCGATGAGACACGAACCCGAGAGTATTATGAATAAGCTCATACACGCTATCCAAGATTCTGCAGTATTTTGATTCTTTGCATCAGTATTCGATATCACTGACGAATTCAATTTTGTAAAAACTTTGTAAATACTTAGTTGGTCTAAGAAAGAAAGAAAGAAAAAGAAAAATCATTTATATTGTCACACACAGAGACATCGACAAAGGGCATGCAACAATTGGTATGACACTAAAAAAAAAAAGAACATATTAGAATATAAAATAATAAAAACTAACTTGCATAGAATAATACTTTACACAATAAAATACAAAAAGAACAAAAATAAAAAGGAATACAAAGTATAAGGTGTCTCATGGCATGATCAAAATAGGACCTAGTTCAGCATATGTCAGGCAATGATACCTGACGCTGGTTTTCAACTAGTCCCTTTAGTGACTCACGCAGGACAAATCAGTCAAACAAGAAAATCTCAAAACAATAAAAAATACCAAAATAGGATGAACTTTCATTACTATACAATTACTATGAATACGAACACAAAGAACAATACAGTCACAGAGTTCGTGTGGTACACACACACACAAATAGGGCACAGACGCACTTTTACCTTTATATATTATTTACTATTATTTACTATATATGAATTATATGTGAATTATATATGAGTTATATAGTCTAGTGGTTAGTGACCCTGACTGCTAAGCCAGAGGTCGTGGATTCGATTCCCACCCAGGACAAATAATTGTGTGATGAGCACGATAATTTGTTCTGTCTGGGTGTAATTTATCTATAATATGTATGTATTTAGAAATAAATAAGTATGTTCATCAGCAGTCTGGTTACCATAGTACAGGCTCTGCCTAGTTTGGGATCAGAAGGCCGTGTGTAAGATGTGTGGAGTTATTATTATTATTACTAAGTAAATAATATTGTAAACTGAGGAAATCCAATACCTGATAGATGAGAAACAAAAATAGTGGAAAAATGTCACGCTGTAAATCCTTCAAACAACGCTATCGTTTGATGAATTATGTGCATCCGACTACAAATGTCACGGGTTCGAACTTCGTCACTTCTTAACTTCACAGTCAGTAAAAATATGTGTATTACATCCTGATCTATTTTGGTTTGGCCAGTTGGTGTCCCTGTCCTAGTGGCCACTTCAATCACAGGACGGACATACGGGTACGCAACCCCGTCCTCTTCGAGATTCCCATTTCTCCATCTGAGACTTGCAGTATCCCTTACCCTAGCTTTTTTGCACTATCCGTTACCTCCGTTATCCGTTATCCTTACCCCAATACACCTTCTTCATTTGCCCCGTCTGAAAACGATTAAATTCCCAAGGCGGGTTGGCATAAGGCAAGCGGCTGGCCCATGGAGCGAGCTATGCTTCGAGTTTCTTTGCAAGATAAAATTCGAAATGAGGTCATCCAACAAAGAACTAAAGTTACCGACATAGCTCGCAGAATAAGCACGCTTAATTGGCAATGGGCTGGCCACGTATGCCGAATGACGTATGGCCGTTGGAGCAAACGGATTTTAGAGTGGAGACCGAGAATTTGTAAACGGAAGGTAGGACACCCCACAGCCAGATGCACCGACAACTTGAGGATAGACTGGATGTTAAAGGCGGAGGACCGAGTGCTATGGCGCAGAGAGAGGCCTATGTCCAGTAGTGGACTAGAATAGACTAACTGAGGCGGCCGGCGATAAAGGAAGCTAGCCAAAACCCTTTGGAATGTCACACACTGCGCCGACCCCAAATAAAATTCTACAACTGGCAGGAAGATGACGATGATCTTGATCTATTTTATTCAAATGGGTTTTAATTTCAATAAAAATATTTTAGCGTCAACGTCTTCCATGCCCATTGCACCGTAGGGCCATGCCATACCAGCAACTGGTCTAGTGGATTTAGGGAATTATACGTCTCAAATTCACCTTCCAAAATGTTTATATTTGATGATTTCTACGTGATTATTATCGTTACTTAAAATGCATGTACCGCCTCATATCATCTTCAAAACATCCAAAAGTTGACAGCAAAAAAACTCTTAACTATAAACTCCATGGTTTGCATATCTAATAGTAGTTTAAATTAAAAACTACCTATTAATGCATCATATACGAAGTTATATTCAAGTTTTAATTTAATCTTGTTTATGATATATCCATATAAGAGAATCAATAATAAATCTATGGTCGACATAACATCTTAACTCATTCACAAATTACACGTGAATACATTTATCATAATCGGGTAATAAATATTTAGCTTACCCTACTAATTAGTAGAAATATTTTTAATTCGTTGCTAAATATGGAATCTCATAATTAGCACATGTGGTTTATAACGCCGTTGGATAGATTTATGACGATAATAAAAAAGTAAAAAAACGAGATTCTCATGATTGATGGCTAATCGCGCTTATCGATAAGGCTAACTTCTTGCTCTAAATTTTGGCGATAAATTATTTGCTTATTAGCTATTTGTTGAATCAAGACATCTGGAGAACGTTAACTGATCAGTCATGAGTTCATGACATTACTTTCTATGTACTGATATATATTATAGTAATTCATGATAGAGGCATTAGCGTAATGAATACGACCAGACTTGCGATCGAGTACACTACTGATAAAAACCCACCCACCTTAAACATTATTAATGACTACAGATCGCCTGGCGGTCGAATCTCGAAAATAATTCATTTTTGTTTTATTTCATTGCCCAGTCTAACTTGAACTTACATTAATTGTATAGACTTCCATATCATGACAGGTCAACATATATACTGGACGGTAGTAGCTTGTAGCCGTTTTCGTGATTTTTAAATTTGCAACACATTTACAAGTAGCTTTCCACACTTCTTTTAAACATAAACTTTAGTATTCCAAATTTCAAGTTCCTGCGTTCGTGAAATTTTCTTTAAAATGCGTATCTACAGTACATTATCTGCACGTATTGCACCAACGTTACTGAAATTTAATTGTTAGAAATCAATTGCTTAGTGACACCGGGCCTCTAATAAACTAGGAATAAAGTTTACACAGAATATTTGTTTCTATTCTGTGTTTCTGTCTGCCAATTTGATTCAATTTTGTGTACTAATATGTAGGTCAAAGATAAAATAAGAAGCCAAAAGAGAGACAAGAAACATTAATATAGCTGATGAGTAAAGTCGAGAGGAATAAAATCCATAAATTACACTTCGTTCGTCCTCACATAAAGCACATTAACCTTCAATAGAGACCAATAATTGGACGAAATTCACACCAACAAACAAATGGCATAGCAATGAAATTAAGGCTTTTTCACACAACACATTTGAGTAATTTGACAAAAGCCCGGGTAACAGTGTAATTCAGGCAATTTGCCGAAGTAATGATATAGAAAATTGCGCCAAACACCGCGTCTAAACGTAAGTGACGCGCAAACGATGATTTTAGTTGCCCCATTAGGTATGACTCTCGCGGTATTGTGTGGAAAAGGGATCGGGCAGAGAAAGGTCGTGTATGGAGAAAGTTTGCCTTATAAAATTCTGCTTATTATGAACATTGATTTTGACTTTAAGTCGTTTGATACTAATGTTATGTTCTATAATGTTCACTATAATTAAGCAAGTTATATAACTATAAAATAAAGTGATAAGACACGAAATATGTATATGAGAGAGCTACAAAAAAAAACAAAAAATGACTTCTGAACGGATTTTAATGAATCTTTGCAGTATACATAAACTATAATTTATAAAAGACTAGCTGTTCCCCGCGGCTTCGTTCGCGTGGAAATTCAAATTTATCCCACAGGAACCGTACATTATTCCAGTATAGAAAGTAGCCTTCCCCAGTATACAATCTATCTCATTACGATACGAACATACAAACAGAGTTACTTTCGCATTCATAAGAATATGTGTAAAGTGAGTCGGAAAAATCATGCTATGACTATAATCGGTGGAGTATATTATGTACCTAATACATACATACATACATACACTGACGCCTGTGACCACGAAGGTCTACCGCATAGTAGAACCGTATTAACACCCACATTTTGCCAACTATAATTTACTCCCAATCATGTAATTCAAACTCATTATTTCAGACATGGGTTCAAAGGGTTAGTATAAACAAAATAACTTAAAGACTAGTGTTAGTAATACATAATTATTATAAGTGTATGTCCTTGGTTGATGTGGATCTTTGCTCAGTGGCGCAGCAGATGGGAGTCCCACCAAACTGTGAACACGTTCAGGAGACAGATAGTGGCGGTACGCAACCGGCCGGCCGTGGTTGCGGTCCTCTTTTTTATAATAGCGTAAAAGTCGTCTGTGTGCGCCTACGCTAACATATCGGACGCACAACTACACCACGACAGCCCCAACAGTATACTGAACGCTTTATTATATTGGACATGCAGATCGCTGTATGTCCTCTGCGTAAAACTGGTTCAAAGACTGCACGTGTAAAAAGATTGGCAGAAAGCTTTAAAAAGCCTAGGGGGCAAGCCTTTTGTGCCCTTTGGGAGTTAAAGATGGGAAAATTGGAAGTATATTGAAAGGGAAAGATAGGCAAGAAGGGAAGGCAATTGATATTGCTTATACAAATGGTGGTGTGTATGCAAAGGCTCGAGACGGTCAGGGTCCTGTAACACGTACTGGCTATTGCAGGGAAGCCCTCTAAATGAATGTTTATTAATTAAAAAGCGTCAACAATATACATATACAACATTGTTCATTTTATTGACCACGATATCACATCTCATAATATAGACGCCCACGGCATTCATTTTACGTAAAGTTTACTTTTAGTCTGACTGGCCTGTTGGTCTAGTGGCTAGTGACCCTGACTGCTAAGCCATAGTTCGTGGGTTCGATTCCCACCCGAGTCTGGGTGTTCTTTGTGTCCGTTGTTTGTATGTTTATAAAGTCCCCCGCGACACAGGAGTAATTTCTAATGCGGGAGTTGTCTTTAAAAAAAAAAAAGTTAATAAACTTATACTAAGCAGTAAAACATAAATTACAATATTTCAACATAAGAATCAATCCTAACACAAGATGAATCCAACTCTGGCATTGCAACAATTTACACCTAAAGCTGCCAAGGGGATCATGAATGATGTCGATGTTGTAGTCGTCTGAGTTCCCACACAGAGCGTTGTATTCTGAACAGATTCGCACCAGGGCAGATTTATTGCCAATTTTTTTTTTTATGGTATGTCAGGCAAACGAGCAGACGGGACACCTGATGGTAAATGACTACCGCCATGGGCACCTGTAACACAAGAGTCACAAGTGCGTTGCCGCCCTTTAAAGTAGTAGAGTAAGGGGAGAGGGGGAAGAGCGGGAAGACGGGAGAGGGAAGGGTTAGGGCCTCCGGTAACCTCACTCACGCGGCGAAAAGCAATGGAAGCATTGTTTCATTGCCGGTTTTCTGTGAGGCCGTGGTACGAGTATCGAGCGGAGTCGAGCCGGCCCATACGTGCCGAAGCATGGCTCTCCCACGTGATATACTCTTTATTGTACACAAAGCAATAGGTTACAGTATTTTACTTATATCTAAATACTTACTAGTTAATGCCATGTACGATTGGCGACCTTATCACAGTCTGCGATCTCCTCCAGGCAACCATTGGATGGATAGAGAAATATAATTGAACAGAGGGGCTGCAGTGTACAAGAAGCCTTCATTGGTTCTGCAAAATAATTTAATGTACAGTAAATTAATATTTCTAATACTGTGCTATTAGCACAGTATTAGTAATATTAATTTACGCTTGCAACGCAGGATTATCACTTCCACGTTGCCAACATCTAAAATCAATGTGCTTATATTTATGCTCTTTTACTACACACGCAACCAATTCTTCGAACTAAGCTCTGTTATTTATAAGCAATTACATTGACCTAAATCTTTTATCTCTAAACCGGACGTATGTGCGTCAAAAAACCATGATTATATAGCCATTCAAGGACAATGATATTAAATGATTTGCTGTTTTTTACTGTTAGACAACGCTAATACTACATACTGATTTTTTAAGACGATTTTTGCTTTGTTAGTAATTTCTTAAAAAAGAGCCACTGTGAAGATACAACACGGTCGCTGTTCAATTGCAAGATCGGTACCTTAAAGTTTGACGATGACAAGAGTAGTCATAACGATGTCCTATACTAAAGTGGTGGTTGGTTACTGTGCTCATTAGTGATGGGTTATACTTGTAATCATATTTTTTTATCTTATTTTCTTCCTTCTTATTTCTTGATATTTTGCCATATCTTCTTTATTGATCAATTTCCTGGATAATCGTATACAACGGGCTCCAAGTCTTTGTTAAACTGTATATTTTTGCTATGATCGTTAAGACACCCTTCTTGAGATTTCTATTGCGTGATAATAAAGGCTTAGGCTCATCTGTCTCTCAGTCATTCTGCAAATATGAGACGACGAAGCTCACTGTCTTGTATGTTATTATTCCTTGTATTCTTACTTAACATAAAGTTTTTGTGCAAATATTTGCGATATGAGACCAAACAAAAATCAGCTTTCTCCCATAAGCGCTTAAGTTTGTTTTACTTTGACCAGTTCATGCATTTGCACAAATATGCTGTGGGAAGTGCCAGCATTATACGATCGTTTGTTCTTTGATATTTCTCGAGTTTAAAGTTTTAAGTCACATTTACGGATCAAGCTTGTACAAGCGTATATGGCAAAATGCACTATTGCATTTTTCATTACACTTAAATTTCCGAAGAGAAATGGAATTTTTGTATGAATGGGCGAAATTTCCGTTCCAATGGAGCTAAGAATATATTTTTAAATTGTATTGTATATTTTTTATTACTGATCAGGTTAATGGGGTCTTAGTATATTTCATTGGACCATTCTAGTAATGTTGAAATATTCACAGTCTTAACCTCTAGTCATGAGTTATATTCACAGAAATCTAACTATACTTTTTAAATTTACCTTTTAGTTAAGACACAAAAAAGCGGTCGGTCGATCTTATAAGATATCTACTAAAAAGTTAGGATCTTAATTATAATAATCATGTTTAGTTCCAAAACTATAAGTATGACAGAAATTACGACTACATGTACTACCACTACAAAGACTCATTTAAATTTGCTATTGTATCTTGTCCTCGTATCATTAACTCTGGTCTAATCTACAGAGCTATACAAGGATACAGTGAAACCGTTGTTGATAATATGTTTTGTCAGTGAATAAAGAAACAGATAATTATTGCAAACGATCTTGACTGGCCTGTTGTTCTAATGGTTAGTGATCCTGACTGTTGACCTAGAGATCGTAGGTTCGATTCCTACCAAGGACAAATAATTGTGTGATGAGCATGATTATTTGTTCTGTGTCTGGGTGTAATTCATCTATAATATAATATGTATGTATTTAGAAATATATAAGTATGTTTATCAGTAGTCTGGTTACCATAGTAGAGGCTCCGTCTAGTTTGGGATCAGATGGCCGTGTGTGAGATGTGTTAGGTTATTAGTTACTAGCAGCGCCCCATGGTTTCACCTGCGTAAGTCCCGATCCCGCGAAAATATCGGGATAAAAAGCAGCCTGTATGTTCATCCAGGTCTCTAAGTATCTACTAGATACCAAGGTTCATCGCAATTGGATCAGTAGTTTTGGCGTGAAAGAGTAACAAACATCCATACATCCATACGTCCATACATCCTCACAAACTTTCACGTTTATAATATTAGTAGAATTATTCTTTGGCACGACACCTTTTTATGTTGATTTTTTCAAAGGCACTCCCGCAAGACACGATACTCATATTGTTTGTAAAATGAATCAAGTTTAAATAAATTCAGTTCTGTTATAAAGTTTCTATAACCCGAAAGGAATTGTACCACGAAATCCACCTCTATCTATAACTGCATATATCATATTTTTTATAGACATTCCTATATATTATGTCGTATTTACCCGACACCCGATACGGCCGACACTTAACACTGTATAATATAACAATTATGAGCCATGATGAGAAATATTCTTCACAAATCATAATTATATACAGTAATGTACTTAAAAGGATAGGCATGTCAATAGTATCGAAAAATAAATCATTCATAATTTACATGCCTCGCTGTCAATGTCAAAACGGAAAATGTCCTTCATATTATTTTCTGAAAGTTGAATATACTGTAATAACAGGGTTGGATAAGGTTCAAGATAGATACGATAAATTGTGTAGTAATTTAAACTTTATGTCTTTGTAATAAGTGTCATAGACGTAGAAGTATTAATATTTTGCAAGTGACAGTCGAAAGGCGGTTGTGTTTTGTCATTTTTGCTTTGATATGTAAATGATATTTTAAAAGTTAATGATAGTGATTAAAGATAAATTACTTGGGTTGTGTTGGGTATTATTAAGGGTATGCTAGAGAGTCGTATTTATATATACATATAGACTTTTGAACCTAATTGGGCAATTAATTATTATTTACAATGATGGAATTACGAATGAAACTCAACATTCATTCGTTACGCGGTACCAACTTACTCTTTGAAATCAGTTTTTTTAAGAATTTAAATAAATATAATTAAAGTTGGCAATCACTACCGCGAACCGAATCGTCGCTATTCATACCAGTTTATAAATTATAATGAATTATGTATAGAATTAATAAGAGCGTGATTTTATAAAAATGTAGTACAAAGATGTTTTATACTTATTTTTGGCATACAAAAGTGGGATTACTTCGGAAATTACTTGGACATAAAAAACAACTTCAAAGGGGAAGGAAATGAAATATATTTCTCATCATAAAGTGAACATCTTATGAATGTTACCCATGAATTCTTAAAAACGATCCATGAATCCTTAAATAGGATTTTTAATTGGAACTTTGTTAGCGTAGGTCTTTTATGGCGAGCTTGTTGAACGGACCGTTATATGGGTTCCTGTACATTTTTTTTTCTTATAATAAAGTTCAAAAATATTTTAGTACTGTCTGTATTTGTATACATTTTTGGTTTATACATTTGCCTTCATAGCTACACGTATGTTTAAGAGTGAAGAGTAATATAAAATGTGGTGCCTTTACAGTCTGCTAAAGCATGCAGACTGGTTTTAAGAGCTCCCCATATTCGACGGCGCTATCAAAAGAGTAACTTGGTAGATAGGTAGGTACTCATGCTATCTGTAAAAAAAATAAAATACATCGCACAATGATTTGGAAACTCAGGAGACAAAGATCGTCTTGTTGCTGGCAATACAAGATACCGTCACTAACACCGAGTTCTACACAAAATATTTTATATTAGCTGTGCCCGCGACTTCGTTTCGTTACCTTTTTCTCCAGGCAGGATTTTTTATACTGTATTGGCGGTGAAACAACCTGGAGCGTACAAAAAAGGTTGTTTTGGTTGCTTACACGTGAAATAACGACATAATTTGGCCGTGGTAACATTACTCATTTGTTTTTCGTGTGGAAGCTCACCTCACCGGGCTATTGGTGGGGCCCTATATCAGGCTTAAACCAACTAAAACCCACACGGTGTGCCTCACAGCACCGTTTATGAGTTGACCGTCGGTACGGCGACGTTTTGCCTCCAATGATCTACCCAGCGCTGACTAGCGGACGGCAACTGGGCGATGTCCAGACACCCTCTTCACGGGAGACTCTGCTTCGGGTGAAGAACATAAAACTCGTTTCATACACCCACGGCCACTCTTAGCGTACGTATGAGAGCGCGAGTGAAAAGGTTCTACCTGGAAGTTTTTCTACCGAATCCACACCGTCACCTCCTCCTTGCGCGAGATGTTCTCCTCGCAGAAAATCGTCATAAAACAACTGTGACGACCTAACATCTCGATTCGTCCGACCAATTGGGAGACTCTTGCTGTAGTCAGTCAGTCAGTGACGCTTCCTAGAAACTATGGGCCCCCTCGGTATACCTAACCGATAAATGTTTGCTTCTGAGCTTTGTTTAGTCACGGTGTAACATAAGATTTCACACTACTGTAACCGAACGGAAAATAAATGGTCTGAAAGTGTAAAAAAAACTTCACCGGTTACATGGCAATATTTCAGCTTAGATGTAATTTTTTGGCGATAGTGTCTGCCATGCATTTAGTATAGTAAAATACTGTAATACTAACAAACTTCATTAAACTAACAACTAAGTCATAGATGCTTTAAATAAAAATTCTATTCTATTCTAATATAATCATGTTGACGGGAATCAACGCGATCACGTATTTAAAAGGTATGACATACCTTTGCTTTTAAAAACTCCTACTACTTCAGCAATCACCACAGAAAAGCATATTCCCCTATGATATCCTACGATTGAAAATACACATTCACTCGAAATCCTTCAAACAGACATGACTATTTGCAGGTGAAATCTAATGTAACTAATAATATTTCTTTAAATCACAGGTAAAAATCGATTCTTTGTACTCTTAATATTTATTAGTTAATTAAATTAAGTGGTTTTATAAAAAATATAAAAAAAATAATTAAACCGACGAAAAGAACTATTTAAACGCAAAAAATAAATAAACCTTTTAAGTCTAAGTATATTTTGCTTTTTAGTTTTTTTCTTCGGTTTAATTTTTTGTTAAAAAGGTTATTATTTATGATTTTTTTTTCATCATCAGCTCGGCTACATGGTGTGATGATTTCTAAACACAAATACCTTAGAAAGTAATGAAAAGTAAACAGAAACACTATTCGTTTCTACAATTTTCGAGGTTTTCTCTCAATTTTATCAGATTTCCAGTATCAGATCCTGACTTCCTTGACATGGGACCACTCTTGAGGTATAACCTATCTAAGAAAAAAGAATAATTAAAATCAGTTCATAAATAACGGAGGGCTGAACACACATAAAAAAAAAAGAATATGTATAAAAACAGTCGAATTGAGAACCTCCTTTTTTCGTCGGTTAAAAACGATACCTAATTTAAAAAAGTAAATTAGTTTATATATTTAAAAAAAAGTGCAAAAAAAGAAGAGAGTGTCAAAGAGGGATTCGAGCCGGCACCCAACCTAGTAGAAGTCGTACTCTACACCAGATAAGCTAAACGGTCGCTGTAGTTAATCTCGAAATAAGTATATACATTCTACTAACGTTACAATAAAAAAAAGTGCAAAAAAAGAAGAGAGTGTCAAAGAGGGATTCGAGCCGGCACCCAACCTAGTAGAAGTCGTACTCTACACCAGATAAGCTAAACGGTCGCTGTAGTTAATCTCGAAATAAGTATATACATTCTACTAACGTTACAATGTTATTACAGCTTTCATTGATTTTCCTGTGGGAACCAAAGTTTACCCCGGGGTAAAAAGTACCCTATAACCTGCGCAGGCACTCAAACTATTATCATACTAAGTTTCAAGCATATCCCTTCAGTAACTTCTGAGTTTATCGTGAACATACAAACAGACAGACAGAAAGACAGACAGACAGACAGACAGACAAACATTGTTTGAATCGCATATTCGGCGTTAGTATAGATATCTTAATACCCCTCAGTCAATTTTTTTTAAATATATTCAATGTACAGAATTCATCCCGCTACAGATTTATCATAAGTATAGATGATACCTTCTGTAAGCTGGGAGTATTCCGACATCCAGAAACACTACTTTTTTAAATTAAAAATAAGGTTGACTCAATACTCAATCAGTACAATGCGTACAGCAAGTGCGTTACATACGACAAGTGAATCGAAACACAAAAAAGTGCTTTTAATCAAAAACAATAGAACTCGCTTCATCTCGTGCCTTGCGTTTTGTTAACTGTTTGAAGTGCTTTATTTACTTTGCGGGCACGCGAACTCTTTAAACAATCAGTACTGCAGAGTAAATTACATAATGAGAAAAAATTAACTTCATAAGCATCGGCTCTCGCTTACCATCATTCGAGCGGGCAGTTTTCATGTCTGCCAATTAAATGAATTATAACAAAATTGCAGAATTATATTTCTAATGTAGTAACTATTGCACGTTAAGTTAAGACCTTTAACGGATATATCATACCTTTTGGCAAATGTTGAAACTAAACCGAAATGACAATCAATATAAAGTTAATTTTAGTATGGCTTCTAATGTATTTCTCAAATTCAAGGACATTTTGAGTCGTGGGTACTATTGGACATAGTATGTTTGTTTCTTCACCCTAGTACCACAATGATTATGACTAATGGATTTCTACCGCTTCAATGTGAGTCCAAGCCAAGGTTAAACAAGGTCCATTTTTACTGATCGCGTTTTATTTCAGTAGTTTCTTTTTTACTTTATATTCCATGGCAGAGTGAGTTTTACATAATGTATGGTCCGGACCACTGTGACAGTGATCTAAATGTTTTATTTGTGTTTTTGTGTCAATAGCCGTTAATAGAAAAGAATAGACCGATATTTTCGATATCAAACGCCCAGGTACGCCTCTTTTCTGTAGTGGAATTATGACCAACTCGTCCTCTGAAGACGTGGTGCCAAATGCCTGACTATCCATCTTGGTTCGATGATGCTGTTTTATTAGTACACACTATCCAATTTTTACGCTATGTATTCTGTAGTCATTTATTTAGTTAAGGTACATCGACAATGGTTTATATTTAATTTTTTAACTAATACATAATTACATAACAAAAAAATTAATAAAAATTTAACAATCACAAAAGTAAACTTTAATTATGTTTGTATCAATAGTTAATACAAATAAATAAAATTGAAGTGTCTGTTTGTAATGTCAATAATATATGTTTAAGCTCATACAGTTATTTGCACGATACCTATGCCAAAAAAATTGTCTGTCTGTCTGTTTGTTCCACCTAATCACCGGGACTGGTAGACCGGTTTCCACAGAACTTTCACTGACAGATAACTGGTGTTATAAGGAGTAACTTAGGCTACTTTTGTTTTGGAAAAAGAATTAGGATTTCGCGCAAAATATATAAATATTTAAAAAGAATACGAAGAAATTAGTCAACAGTATCATTTTAGTAATAAGAAAAACGCGTTTTACGCTTAATTTAGTATAAACCTTCTATCTTCACAATAATACACATACTGTTGTAGCCATACGGTGCTAAAATACATTATCCTACTTTGTATTAGACGTTGTACATCACAAGAGCATTTGCAATCAATTTGAGCGATCGGGATTACACGAGACATGAACTGTTAATTGTAGTACCTAATTGGTTCGATGGATGAGTTGGTGTGACAAAGCTTAAGCTGGTTCCACACTAGTCAATAGAGAAAGGTCATGAAGTGGAACTGACAAAAGTGACTTGTCGTGTTTGCAGTTACAAACCCCAATTACGTAAATGTTAAGGTAGTTAGTTGGTATTTTCTGTATTTAGTATTTGTAGTAACATGTGTGACGTTGGATATACGTACATATAATGATACTCTGGAATTTATTACACAGTGCTATCTATTCCCTAAACATATAGAGACACCTACATCTTTTTAAATACTTACCTATATATTGTAACCCCACACATCTCTCTCACACACGGCCGTCTGATCCTAAACTAGGCAAAGCCTGTACTATAGTAACCAGACTGCTGATAAACATACTTATATATTTCTAAATACATACATATTATAGATAAATTACACCCAGACGTAGAACAAATGATCGTGATCATCACACAATTATTTGTTCTGGGTGGGAATCGAACCCACGACCTCTGGCTTAGCAGTCAGGGTCACTAACCACTCGACCAACAGGCCATATTATACCTACATAGAAACAGCCAGGACAAAGCAAGTAAACATATTATCCATTCCTACAAGTATTTATACTGAACGGGAATCAAACCATCCACAATAAGATTAGTCAACTCTGTTCTACGGCAGCTCTATAATGATGGAACGTATGTATGTAGATATGTATTAATAAAAAAATTTAAAAGAAAATGTTGAAAAGAAAAAAATTCACTACTATTTGAACAAATTGTAGTGAAGTATTTAATTGAAATATTGTATTTAATATTTCATTATTTATATTGATTGATGGAAAGTTCATAAGCAATAGAAAGATTTATGAACTATTTATCTTGGTAGGTCACTACCATAAATATAGCTCGACAACCACACTTAAGGCTGCCTCACACACTACTTTTATCAGCGACCGGCGCGGCGGCGATTAAGTCCGATGATAGGTGGTTGGGTGACGTGAAGAGGCAGCTTTAATAGTCTTTTTTCAGTTTTGTAATAATTTTGTTTACCTAACTATTAGATGAGTATGTTTATTTGTTACGCTTACACGCCTTAACTACTGAACCGATCACCATGAAATTATGCATAGGTAGACGTCAGGAAACAGAAGCATCTAGGATACTTTCACCAAGAAATCAAAGTACTGTTTCCGAGAGATAGAAACATAAATTTAACGCTTCACAAGGCAAGGCAAGGCAAATAAATTATAAACCATAAGATAATATATCTGTAGATTTCGGTCACGTGTAACTGACGATTAATGGTCAAATATGCACCGACTTTTCTAAGCAACAGTGACGGATCCGTGTCTAATATACTTCTCAACTTTTTATATTTCTCTGGTTTTCGTTATATGTAGGTAAAGTTTAATAGAATTAATTACGTCAGTTGTAATTTAACATAATTGGATGGATTATTGCCACGAAAAAGTAGGCGAAAACTAGTTATAGAATAAGAAAAATTCATTTGCATGAATATAAGGCAAATTGGCCGCAGTGTTCCGTCATCGTTCAACAAAACTTTTATCCCCATCACTTGGATAATTGGCAATCCACCACTATTATATGCGGTTCTCTAGAAACTTTTTGCCTCACACAACCAATCTGTGGACCGGATCGACTTTTAAACTTTCAAGAAAAGAGCGTACTCCCACCTTAAAGGCCGGCAACGCACTTGTGACTCTTGAGTTGCAGGTGTCCATGGGCGGCGGTAATCACTTACCATCAGGTGACCCGTCTGCTCGTTTGCCCCTTAACATAAAAATACAATGTGTTTAGGCCTATGATACTAGTGAAATTTGCTTTCAAATCCAGCAATTGGAGATTTATTAAGGTATAAAATAATTTCAGATATCGTTAATGAGACGGCTCCTGTCAATATACACATATAAGTAAAATTCTTTTTCCGCACACACAGAGTAGGCTGTGTGTTTTGATATCAACTATATCCAGGTGTTCCCTGCTATGCCCATATAAAACCTTAAAGGCAATTTATAATAAACGAGGTTAAGTGCTATAGAGAGTTTTCTATCGTAATATAGTTTTAAACACCGTAATAAATAGCTCTTTGGCAGTTATTTCCTGGTACGCTCCCCTTGAGTATCGTAAAATGAGAAAGATTATGAAATATCTAAACTACGGGGAGAAAATGTTTACCGATAAACTTGTGCTCACATCTATCACTCAGTAACGTTGATGTTTAAGTTACTAAAATGAAATCACGATCAATAAGAAGATAGAAACAGATTATTTGTTTCAGCAACCCGATAATATTCTTAATGGATGATGATGAGGAGTGACATAAGAGTGATAGAGATAGAGAGAAAAGTTGGATACTATTCGGAGATAAGATAGGTTCATCATTGTTAGAGATGGTCAGAATATACTTTTAGAGTTGTAATTCAAATGAGTATTGAGAAGCTTTGTAACCGCTTTGATTTGGTCTGGAAGGATGATATATTTTTTATCTCGTTTTTTTAAAGGATGCTTGTAACGTGGGTATTATTGTTAACTTATTTTTAAGACGCCTTACGCATCATGCTAACGTCGCTTTTTTGGAGGAGAAAACGTTATTTTATACCATTGATATTTTTTGTAGCAATATTTATTTTGTGTTTCAAACAGATAACAATTTCTAAAACGAATGCCAAGGAATTAGGAACCATTAAAATCATTTTTACAGTAAGTATAAAAGTTTTTGATTGAAGGCCATTAAAAGTATTTTATCAAAAGCATTAGCTTATAAATGATTATACTGTTGTATTTTAACACAATTATCTGAATCCAAATATAACAAACAATGAACATGTACTGACTAATGTCTACTGTGATCACAAAAAAATTTAAGAAAATCAACAAAAATAACTAAGAATTGAAAGGAAATACAAGTAGTATCCGTTTTTAATACAAAAAAAAAATTACTACCAAGAAATACCAATGGTTTTAGCCCATGTTGTTCGAATAGAAATAGATCGAGAAAAGAGAAAACCACTATTTAATCTTCTTTGGTGTTTTGCCTGAGCCTATTGTAACTTCTGGCGAGTCTTATTGGACAACTTGTGCGACGGATTGTCTTTCGTAGTGATGCACAGAAATCACAGTGTAGACTTCTTCCACTGGGCTGTGGTCAGCGCCCTTCTCTCTACTGATACTGATACGGCAAAATTATTTAAAAAATGGTACAACAAATGAAACTAATTGGTGATCCATGGTTTATACTATTAGTTCGTGGTTTAAGAACACGGATAAACATACTGTTCATAGATTCTATATACAAATACATATAAATTATACATCAAAACACCAAGATCAATGGAAACAGCGATTTGACGTTGCAGTCGAACCGCACCGCACCACGCAGGTCGTCAATATTATATCTAGCTATCTCAAGTCTGTTTTAATTGAAATTGTTTGTTATCAACAATCATTATAATATGCTTCAGCTCTGTAACTCTAATTAATATAATTGATAGTGTCTGGTGTTGGATCATCAGTAAATGTACCGCGTTATATTGCGTTCTCCGGGATATGCTGGTGCTGCGTTTAGTATTCACTGGCCGAAATATCCTAATAATCTAGTCAAGTCCAGTTGACTTCGGTTCTTTACTTCTTTAGAATTAAGTTATTATCGTTTTAATTATACTCAAACTTAAGAGCGTGGCTTAATTTGTAAATCGAATATTCATCATTAAAAAAATTGTACCTCTGTTATATGGGATGCAAAACACTCTGCTTTGACAATAATTACAAATACTGCTAAGGTAGAGAATAGATTCTACTAATAATCTATTCTTTCTCATAACTATAGGTTTGTAGGTATAATCTTCTATAGGTACAAGCTCTCTGAAGTCATATCAGCTTAACTAGTGTCATACTCGTACATACAGAGAGCATAAAGATAAAGCAGACTTTAATTTTATTAATAGGTAATATATAATTACTGACACATAATAATATGTATATCTTAGGAGGAGGAGATGTCTATAGACGATAGATTTTTAAGTCTTGTTTTTTTCAAACAATATAATTTACTAATACAAACTCAGTCTGTTCGGTTTGCTTGAATCGCATTCTTCAGCTTGTTTAATTTAAGGTTTCATTTACCACGGTAATGTTGCGATAGTGATAGTTTTCGATAGTTGACCTTGAAGAATAGTAACTCTTTCGATAGTGCTATCAAAAATTTCGTCATTTCAAATAATTAATACTATCGATAGTATTATTGAAGTCAACAATTTCGATAAGACTATTGATAGTAGGACTGATGTTCAAGGCAACGATACTATAGATAGACTTTCGCTATCGTAACAACACTAGTTTACCGTATGATCTCAAACGCAAAAACGTCTTTTACACGTAGTAACTTCACAGATATATTTATATGAATTGGCTCTTGATTACTAATTTCGTATTATAATTTGCCAACTCGATTATAACAAGTTTTACAAATCATCGTCTTTATATATTTACGTGTAGAATATTCTTTGTGTTTGCCGCCGAGTGAGTGAGGTTATCGGAGGCTCTAACCCTTCCCTCCACCCCTCTTCCACCCTTCCTCCACTCCCACCTTAAAGGCCGGCAACGCACTTGTGACTCTTGAGTTGCAGGTGCCCATGGGCGGTGGTAGTCATTTACCATCAGGTGACTTGTCTGCTCATTTGCCCCCATACCATAAAAAAATTTTAAATCATAAAAAAGTTATTGAACTGAAAAAAAAAATGTCGAATTTCTACCACCAGTTAATTTCTAGTTCTTAAAAATACTTCTTAATAAATTGTTTATCCGGAACTGTAATACATAAATAAGTAGATCATACATTAATGATTTTATTTCAACATAAAACATAATTTATTGTTTCCATACAAGAGTTTATCAATAAGATTAATACTATGACTTTTAGCTAAATATTATATTGATCGATGATCATAATATTCTGTCATCAGATTTAAAAAAAAAAACTCATCGTGTGGAGTCCAATCGTAAACTATAATTCTATGACACGTTAAAAAAAATCTATTGCACCCAACCTAATTTAAAAAATATATTGAACTGACTCAACTATATAAGCTACAAATGTATTAATAAATTGTACATTTTGCTATTATTGTTAAAAATATATTGCCTATAAAATATAGAATAATTTACCATAGTATTATACTATGAACGAGTTGAGCAACTAGTTCCATGATTTTTCTTAAATGACATTTATTGACATAGTTTGGACGGTGGTTACAAATTAATGTGTACCAATTTAATTTATGACCCTTCTGACTAGGTAGAAATACAAATTGACTAGAATAGAGAACTTTCTATAACATGCTCAACCGCAAAGTTTTATTTTTTTTAAGTAGGGGTCTGACTATTATTAATATTAGAGCCCATTGAGTACACGGTACTAGAATATTATTTATATAATTATATAATTCCTAAAAGCTAAATAACGTCCCTCAACTCCACAACATGTGGGTGATCGAAAAGAAAATACTAATAAATCTTTTTTGGGATGAAACTGATATCTTCGTGAGTCCTAGTATATTGCTAAGCTATTTAATCTATTTAATAGCATCTATAAAATCATTATTCCCAGAACTGAGTTGAATCTAATGACAACTCAGATGAGGAAATCCGTCACAACTCTGTCTGTCTGTTTACTAGTTGTTACTACTAAAGCTACAAACCTATTATATATATGTGGTGGTTGTTTTTGCTGAAGAAAGGATAAAAGCTTTGTTAATTATTATATATATAAAACAAAGTATTCATATTTAATAACAAATTATTTATTAGCGCTGTCCTAGTAGAGGATACATTTTTTACCTAACATTCACATCGTAACGGCCGTCTTCAAAATACATTACATGAATATCTGAAAAGTGATTTGGTTTTTTATTATATTTTTTATTTAACACACATAAATACGGCAAATTATAGTCGCTTCCCATTAATTACAGGCAAGTAACAGTTTAAGTGCAAACGCTCCTTAAGATGCATTGTAGGCATACCTCAGACAAATCTCAGCAATTAGGCAAATGCTTTTAACACGAATGTGGAGTGATTAGGGCTGTCCCAGGTAACTTAGCAGGTAGTAAATTTGGGTAACTTTCTCTTGAGGTTTCTATGTGTCTTATGAGATTGTAGTGTACGATAATACTTGTGCACTATAATACTTGGTCGTTTGTATAAGATTAATCTTGTGAAAATTTGTAAACAATCTTGATATTTAAAGATTAACTTTTAAAATACATTCTGGTTTTTTATAGATAATTTTGTGAATCTAGGATTTGAATTAAAATTTTGAAGGATTTTTTTCTGGAAATGTATCTACCTGGTACTTCTTAAAAGGTACCGTTACTCTTCTAGTCAAAGGTTTAATATTAAATTCAATTCAAAGGAAAAAAAATTAGACTAACAAGAAACCAGCTAGAAACTAATGGGTCAATATTTTAAAATTTTGTAATCGATTACAATTTCAATGGCTTATGTTATGCATTATCGAATAATCAAATAACAATTTGTTTGATCCAGGTATCGAACGCAGGACCAACGAGGCAGTCTTGGTCTTTTTAATAAATACTTATATACCACTTTAATAAAAATTTGATATCATGTGACAGCCCTGAAACTATGCGTTTACATGTAAATGTACACATTATTCAGTTGGTATTGTCGTTGCGTTCAGCCAAATTACTTGCTTTGAATACTATACCACACCCCTTTTGTAAACAATACACGCACGGGGTAAAAGATACCTGAATACATACATATATTATAATACACCCTGTAATACTAGGGCGCTACATAAGTTTAGTCGTACTTTATGAAATATGTTTTTTTTCGAAGTAATCTCCACTGGCAGTCACTGGCACAGGTCTTCATACCTGTAAATCAGGTTGCTGAACACATTGTGTATCCCGTTTGTGTTTTTTAATACAGAAATAGCGCAAAGTCGTATGGCTCTAAATCTGGATTATAAAGAGGGTGTCCCAGCAATTTGATTCTAACTCGGGGCAAATAATCCCCAGTTTTGCCGGCTCAATAGACAGGGACGTTATATTGTTTTTAATGTTACTTAGAGTTTATGGATATGCCTTCAAATCACAATATTGTGATACCTAGTTTGCATAGGACAAATTTATGTAGCGCCCTACGTTTGTTTGCGTGAAGAGCGGCTTGTATTTCATGGAATTAAATTCTTGTCTAAGTTTTCAAGTACACTTACATAACGTCTGATGGTATGGCGTTACCTAGGCCCAGGATAAATTATTCTTATTCGTGTTCTTCATTTCTAAAGGTCCTTGAAAGTTTTTCGTGGCTTTGTTCTTCAGTAGGAGTTACTTTTTCTTCTCTCTCGACTTAGTAGCTGTCTCGTAATGGCGGCCTTTTCTTCTGCCTTGTCTACTGTAACGGGCAACATGACAAATTCCTGAGATTATGTAAGTAACAGTAATTTAGGTCTTTAGGCTAAGTTATTCCAAAATCCAGTTGTTAGTTCTCGTGGCCGTCCACCACACATCGTAAACATCGATTTAATTTTCTTTATTTCTAATTGTTCACGACTCTGAACCGTAGAGAATAATGTAGAAAACCATTGTCTTTTCTTGTCTTATCTGGGTACCATTGAAGGCAATTCTGTCCTGTACGTGTCAGATGCTGGTTGCGTCCTTAGTCGTATTTCCTTTTGGCTTCCTCCTTGATTAGTAATCACAGTAGGTTTAATTTTTGTTTTACAAATAATGTTTCTATATTGACTTTTCTTTTTCTTCTTCTCATGCATTACTTCTTTTTACTTACATTATTAGGACATTTTTATCTCTCCCTTTACTAAGAACGGATTTCTAATTCAAACAATTTCATTCTGATTCGTGTCTACGTTTGTCACCTGTCTATTACTAAGCGTATTTGTGGGGCAATGTTAATTGAGATCAGTATAGCACTGACCCATAAATGCCTTGTAAAATAATAACCATCTATTGAAATGTATAATATTATATATTATATTTCCATCATCACAAAAAAACTAACACGAAACATGTAATGATTCGATTTAGAGGTACGTACACTATTTCTAATTTAAAGAATCTCGTTTATTTTGAAATTATGCTAATACTCGTTTCTATAAATGTTTTACTAGCAACATAAATTAAAATCTTTGCAGATTATAACTATTCGTTGGCGCCAATATCCTATAATATATTTAAGCGGTAAATATGAGGTTTACGACATCCTAGTTTTGAAGAAGTTACATCCATTAAAATTGGAACGAACCAGTATATATAATTACACGTATTATCCAGTAGTACGCCTGTGTTTGATTTGTATAATAATTAATGAGACAACAGTGTGGTTATATTGCATAAGCGGTAGCGATAGCGGTTGGATATTGTGTTTTACATTATTTCGACCGTTAAAGCAATGAATTGGTCCATCAGAGTAAATTAGGTTACAGTATAAATATAAATGTTATCGCTTAAAGCTTCCGGGTGTGATTAAATTAGATATAATAGATTTATTCATACCATGTCGTATCCTACTCTAAAAATACCTAGTCTTACTTCTAGTACTTTCGCCTTTCGTCCAAGGCGAAGGCACGTACTATATGTGACATAAGTATGTATGAATGCAAGTATGTATGCATTTCTTGTATGACTATGTGTGTATATCGTGTATATATTATACTGGCTATCCCGCGTAACTTCGTCTGCGTCACATAAGAGAGAGAGAGATTAATTTTCTCCGTTTTTGTAAAAATTTTCATTGATGCTCCGCTTCTATTGACCATAGCGTAATTTTATATAGCCTATAGCCTTCGGCAATAAAGGGCTATCCAACACTAAAATAGTTTTTTAAATTTGAACTAGTAGTTTCCGAGATTAGCGTATTCAACGTAACAAACAAACTCTTTAGCTTTATAATCTATAATACGTATATTCCCATGTTTTATACCTGATCTTATTTTTTGTTAGTGTTTGTGCTAGATACAATTTCTTATTTGGATTAAGCGCATTAACGTACCCATTTCTGCACCCCTCTAAGGTAGACCGGCAGAGAATGCCTAATTGTTAATAAACAAATAAAATAATTTACAAAATGTGTCCGAAATTATAAAAAAATGTTGGAAATGTAGACCCCTTACCAAAGAACATTTGTCGTTGGTTTAAAAATTTAAAATTTGAAGAACAGATGCACCATTTCAATAGCTATCATCTTCGATCATAATACCATATATGTAGATGTTTGATCGACGCTTAAAAAATTTAACTGATTAAACTGTGCTTCAGAGACAACGTAAATTATTTATAAGGATTAAACAGTATTACTAATTTCCAGGCAAAATCTCAGTTGTCAGTCAGTAAAACAGCCGAAAATTCAGACTCGAAACCATACTAGGCAAATTACCTACTTACCAGAACACTCCTAGAGAAATTGGTTTCCAGAAATCAAAACTAGGAATATACTCAACGCTTGTAATAAATTTCAGCGTATCCTAATAACTTAACATTTAAATATACTAAATCGTGGATATTCAATCGTGGGAGAGCCATGCTTCGGCAGGTATGGATCTCCTAGACTGGAGTGATACCACGGCCTCACAGAAAATCACCGTGAAGAAATGCCTGTCTTGTGTTTCGCCGAGTGAGTGAGGTTACCGAAGAACCTGACCCCCCACCCCTTCCACTACTCTCACCTTAAAGTTTGGCAACGCACTTGTGACTCTTGAGTTGCAGGTTTCAGTGGGCGTCGGTATTCACTTACCATTAGGTGATCCGTCTGCTCGTTTGTCCCATATCCATTAAAAAAATAAGTTACACAAATAGATTGCAGAAATACTAGTCATATTAAGTATTCTGTGAAAACGCTATTAACGTTTAAGTTGAAAGTAGCTTTTTTTAATTCTTTGAAATACTAGACTTTACAACATTAGTAGAATACAGTTGTAACATGATTGGGTTCCTTAGAAAAAGATTTAATATCATGTAAAATTGACTCAACTGACAACCCGGTTCTCATACCTAGAGCAGGTATTGAAAGGCGCGAGGCCTGATCCTTCTTTGTTTGCAGAGCCATGTATCAGTGTAATTTATTATGTGCATGTAAGAGTAAGAGACAATTGTATAGCGCCTTCAAAAATGGTTACCTTAATTTTCAAAGAAACCTCGATTCCTGTCAAAAGCACTGATTTTAACATAACCTTGCTTAGAACGGCACCTTTGTTGAAAAGTGTTATCTCAAAATCGCCCCACTTATCGCTTCACTTGTTTTCGAAAACGGCCCCTAAATAATTTGAGTCGTAAAAAAGCTACATAAATTCTAACCGGTTGACTGACCAATTAGTTTTAATTACCAAAGAGTGTTACAGCCTTATCAATACTTTCGAATCAAAGTATCAAGTTACTTCAATGCACAGTGTCGGGCGTCTTCCCTCTGGGTGGACAAAATTCAAACATCGATGAAAATCATCCGAACGAAGTTCGAATGCTTGTTGCACAGTCAGCGTTGATCAAAATCTGGAGATGATTACCTCGTTTGTATTTAAATTATTTTTGGAAACGAGGATTTTTAATTGCCGATTGATAAGTATGTAAATTAATGTATTTTTTAACTCTCTTTCGTGTAAGAAGTGTCGTAAGTTCGTATTTTAACTGAGTAGTGTTTTTTTTTAACATGTGTAGGTATGTTGATTTGGTACTAATGTTTCAATATTGTTTGATGTGAAATAGTGATTTTATCAATAACTTAATTAAGAAGTTTATTTATACAACAGTGATGTTATTTATTGATATTAAAAAAATAAACGATCTAATTAATGCATTTTAAAAGTGTATAGAGGGTAATCGCTTTACGCCAAGAAATAATTGGAATGCAAAGGATAAACATTTTTACTCTTAATGTCATCATTAGACTTTTGCTGCTTTAAATATTGAAAGGTTAGTTTGAAATACTACGTAAGGTATTGATAGAACTTCATGTACTCTGTTAGACTTTTAAACAGTTTTTAACAAGTGAGCTATAAGTCATATTAAGGATATCGTGCTAGGTTGCATCTAGTATGACTGTAAAACTGTGTCAAATATTTTTGATGTTGTTTTTTTTTTAATTTCACAAAACACATCTTCTGCTGTACAGTATATGAGTGCTTCTAGTACTAATTCATAAAACAAAGCATATGATAGAATACATAAGTATATATATGTTTTACAAATGAATATAATAAATTCTTTTCTTTATTTGCAAAATATTGTATTTTATTTATTAGTATTTTTTTGTATTGCATTTATTAGTATTTTTTGGTATTGCATTTAGTAGCTATTGTATTTGTTTTTTTATTACAGAAAAAATACAAACTTTCATATTACCCCATCTCAAGTCATATTATTATCTTGAGATGAACAGACAAGTCGAAGAGGGCCTTGTCCAAGCCAAACTTGTCATAGGCTGGCCAAAGTCCTTGAAGATCGACTTTTCCATTAATGATTCAGAATAGGTATTTCTAATAGAAACAAATGAAAATTGAGGTTGTCATGTTGACCACAATCTACGCGTTACTTAGGCAAAAAATAACTTAATTCGTTTAAATCACAAAGTAATATTTATCAATACAAATAAATAAAATTGAAGTGTCTGTTTGTAATGTCAAAATAATAGTTTCTTTTTAAGCTCATGCAGTTATTTGCACAATACCTATACCTAAAAATCAGTTTTAAACATTTTTGTCTGTCTGTCTGTCTACCTGTTTATTTTGGCTAATCTCCGAATCGGGTGAACCGATTTCCAGGGGACTTTCACTGGCAGATAGCCGGTGTTATAAGGAGTAACTTAGGCTACTTTTATTTTAGGAAAAGAATTAGGGTTAGGGTGAGGGTTAAAGAAAAATATGTATGGAACTGCTAGTTAACAGTAAGCGGCTACTGGAAAATAGAAACTGCCAATAACAACTCGTAAACAATATTTTTCAATTGCTAGTAATAAAAATGTTCATGATATCAGAAAATAAGACAATATATGGAGAGCATGGAGCATGGAGATGCTGTCAACAAACATCAATGCAAGGTATACCGTTCTCTCAAGACAAAGAATGAACCATTCCCGGTCCAACAGTTAATATTGTTAATCTAAACTAATATTATAACGAGGAAACATTTGTGTGTATGTTTGTATTGTTTTCACACAAAAACTACTAGACCGATTGCGATGAAACTTAGTTTGTAGATAGTTAGAGACCTGGATTAACGCATAGGCTACTTTTATCCCGACATTCCCACGGAATCGGGACTTACGCGGGTGAAGCCGCGAGGCACTGCTAGTATTATATATAGTGATATTAATCAGCGTATAAACGTCTATACAGGCAAGATCAGTAGTTGAAAGTAATTCAATTAGTGTTCGCTAGATGGTGATGCACGTATTTACGCTATTGTATGTTTTTTTTAAATGTTCTTATAAGAGGTGAAATTAGAAAGGGTATATTAAAAAGAAAATGTATAGCTGTGGATAAGAAGAATATCTATGTCGAGTTTTTCCTGTTTATCTTAAGTCATAAGGATAGCGATTGTAACTTATGATATAAGATGAAGATAAATAGGAAAAGGAAGTACAAAACGTAGACATTTCATTTCATTTCATTTTCTGCTTCAAATATTCCTCATTCACTTTATATTGTGATTTATTTACTCAAATTCCTTTTAATTTATTTTCATGCATTCATCTTTGAGAACACTGAAACAGCTGAACGGACTAAATCAAATACCTCGTCTGGTTTATTAATACACATTGTTCCGAATACGGTCAATTCTCAGTTAAAAATAAAAACAAAATTCACAGTGGTACCGGGAGTAATAAACACTAACAACTGCCTATCAAACATAGCTCGTAAAACAGTCAAAATGAAACGTTTAACAAAATTGCATTCAAGGGGTTAACTAGAATACGCTTCAGATATTCAGTTATCCTTAATTTTAAATTAGAATAAAAACAGACTTTGATCTCTCTGAATAAAGATCAAAATTAAATGCACGCGATAAGACATTTTAAATTTGGATCTAAACTATTTTGTGAGAGAGCTATTTTTCGTTTGCACTGCACACTGGTGCATTCTGTCAGGACGAGACAAAAATACTGCAGGCGGTGTGTTGTGCTGCAGACAAATTTAGCGAGAGAGTACAGAACGAGCAAAAAGTTAGCTCAGATGTTCGCACCCCTTTTCAAGGTAAATTTCCCGGCTACATCAGAAATTAAACATACATTTCAAAGACAGATAGAGATTTTAGGTAGATTTCGAAGAAACGTCTACCTATTGGTTTTGTACCAGTTGTCGAGTTTTCAAAAAAAATCTTCACAGGAGGTCTAGTTATGATCCCTAGACCCCAAAACAACCGCCATATATATATATATATAAACTTTTGTAAATGATGAGGTACATACATATCTATATGTATGTACCTCAATTTTACAAAATCAACAAGGCAAAAATGAAGGTTAAGTTTGTAAATGGGGGATAATGCCCCAAAACTGACTGGGGGGAGAATTTCAAAAAATTAAAAAACACGATTTTTCTCTCGATGTGTTTTAATTTCACTTAAACAAATTTTACATAGTGCTTATTTACAAAAAAAAAAGCGGCTTTAACAGGACAGTCCTGTCTGTCCTTTTCAACCGATTTAAAAAAATGGATGGATCTTTGGATTTTTTTTATATTTTACCCGATTACTGTGATTCGGTGACTGGACCGATTTGAGAAATTCTTTTTTGTTTGAAAGGATACACTTTCTAGTTATCATTTATAATGACTGTGGCACTTTGAAGTCTGTGATATGTTTTTAAACATGCTGTATTTGTGCTGCATTTGTATGTTAAATTTCATTGTCTCGCTCCGATCGCTGAAACAAAAGCACAGTTTTTTATTTGTCTCAGGTAACCTAAGCTAAACCCAAGGGAGATTTTAGGTGACTGAGTAACCTCTGAAAGTTTGCGACAAAATTAATAAAAACACATCGTTAAAATGGTACCAAAATCGACAACAGGCTAAAATAATATTTTGGTTGTGAGTTTTATTACCAGTTTAGTTTAATAAAAAAGCGACTAAAACAATACAATTTCGGTATTGTTTTTAGTCATCACTGTCTATCTGTTCTACGTATGCAGTGTCAATTCCATAACTCGTTCGCCGCTTCCATACTGAACAAATAAATGCGGGCTTTTTCAATCCACCCGCCATATTGGTTCGTCATGCGATGATTATTTATTTATGTACTGAATGCTGCTAAATTTAGTTGTTTATTTTGTTCCTCACAAATCCGAACAGGATGTTGGGATTTGAACAAGCAAACCGGCTAATATATTGCTATGTAGATAATACTGCATAGTGCATTTGTTTTAATTTAATGTAGCAATTAGGGCCTGTTATAACCAGCTTTATTTAAAAAAAAAATAGGCAGTCAATGGACTGCCGACAGAAGTGAAAACTTGAAAGAAACAACGAACTGAAAACGTCACATTAGCAGGTTAGTGAGATTAATTAATAAGGAGCTGACAGTACTCAATGTTTAGATTAGCACCCTCTAGTGGTACTATATATGTATTATTAGCGTGACGCTAACGAGTTCAGTGCTTTTTCCCCATAGCAAAAGTGCACAAACGTGTTTAAAGAAGTTTTCACTCCAAAAATTTAAAAAATAAGGCCAGGAAAAGATAGCCAAGTTCTGCTTCAGTTATTTTCATCATCAGCCTATCGCCGTCCACTGCTGGACGAAGGCCAAAATTATTCCCCCAAGGAATAAAAATTATCCCGGTCTTGGGCAATCCGTATCCATCCGCTGCCAGCCACCTTCTTCAAGTCGTCGGTAAAAAAAAGACTTCCGGCTATGGAAGTATATTCCTGGAGTAAGTGAGAACTGATGAACAAAAGCGAAACCGTTCCGTTTATAAGTCTATTAGTGAATTTTATGCTCAGCAGTGACGTCCGCTGCTGAACTTAAAATATGATAGCTATATTACTTCCCTCTCTTTCAGGCTCGGCAGGGACTTATTACAACTGACAATTTACATTCTAAAGCTACTCAAATTACAGTTAATTTAATCTGGAATGCATAAAGGCATTTCTTACACAACCATGACGAAACAAGAAAGTTAACATAATCAAATGCTTTTTTATTTTAAAATAAACAAAGATCAATATCAATCAATCAATCAGTCGATTGCAGTCAATTGCTGGACATAGGCCTCTCCTAATTTGATTAATGTACTGCATGAATGAACTGAACTGTATTTACTATAAAGATTTAAAGCCACTCAATACGTACCTACTGATTTGCTTTCTTTGGAAGTGAAAACTTTTTTAGGCACGTTTGTGCACTTTTGCTATGGGAAAAAAGTACTGCACTCGTGATCGTCACGCTAATAAGACATACATAGATCCACTAGAGGACGCTAATCTAAACATTGAGTTCTGTCAGCTCCTTATTAATTAATGTCACCAACCTGCTAATGTGACGTTTTAAGTTCGTCGTTTCGTTTAAGTTTTCACTTCTGTCGGCAGTCCTATGACTGCCTATTTTTTATTTTTATATTATAAGGGGCCAACGAGCAGACGGGTCAACTAATGGTAAGTGACTACCGTGGACACCTGCAACTCAAGAGTCACAAGTGAGTTGCCGGCCTTTGAGATGGGAGTACGCTCTTTTCTTGAATATATTTGATTTTGTTTGATAGATATAAAGAGTTTCAAGCCATTATTCTTAAATCAATGGTTTATATATGTTTTTATGTACGAATAATAAGTCTAGAAATGGGCTTCTTATAATTGACTGCGATTACGAGATACTGTTCTATCAATTCGTTGAAAATTATTAAACTACATTATTTGACGAATGTTTGTGCCTTCTAAGTGTTATCAGAATCCCACAAATAACTCTTCTTTATGGCCACTGAATTCGCAACAATCTTCTGGTAGTAGCTCCCTAATCCGATTAATCGATAGTATGTGTTGTTAGACTATGATAACTTTTAATTTGGTGAGTACCAGAAAATAAATGTTTTTAGCCAATAATGCTCTACTGCTCTATCAAGTAGGTACTTTAATAATTGTGTACTTCAATGTACTTACCAAAAATAGCAAGAACGGAATTGCCAATCATTGTTTTAAGTCGTTTCTTATTTAAACGACAATATTAATTATACAAAACCCCAGCAGGCTACAATCTACTTCATGTTCATTACTTTAAAAGTCATATTCCCTTGATATTTAAATCATTTCTGAACTAATTAGTTGAGTATAAGGAAATGTAGAATTGTTGAAGAAATCTTGAAGCAATTCAATGATCCTGTTTTCTAAATTTAAAAGCGATGTAATAAAATAGACGTAAGCTATTTCTGTCTTAGAAGTATAGATTTATTAGTTAGAAAGAGATAGTTATATATCAGGAAGGTTATTTAGAGTTAGGAATTCTTTGAAATTAGGGCTTATCGTGTACGTTGCTGCAACAGATAGTTACAAGTTGTTTACGGATACATGAATTTTTGAAAGATAATTATTTCACATACTTAATTAACTTTACAAAAAGTATCACTGACTTTAATACGTCTAAATCATGATAAATTCTAATAAGCTGTATTCGTCCCTTAATTTTCCACCGTTATAGGTAAAATATTTTCTTAAAAATTAAAATTAAATGGTAAGTACCAACCTTCAATATAACCCATTCAATTTAAAAGAAAAACTGGGCCCGCAGCAGGCCCGCAAAGGTAGATTTCGTGTTTTTTTTATTTTTTTTGAAAATCTGCCTCCCAGTTCCCCCCTTTGGGGGAATATCCCCCATTCACGAACTTAACTTAAATTGCCCTGTTGATTTTTCGCCCAAGTTTGAAAGAAATCGGTGCATAATTGCGACCTCTATCGGCATGTATATTTATAAACTTTTTAACTGGTGGTTGTTTTGGGGTCTAGTGATCATAACTAGACCTAAACTTAAGACCTAGACTTAAACTGCCCATTAAATTAGAATTTAATCGGCAGTTTAACCTTTTCAAATTCGTTAAACCGCTACCAAGTGACTATTATCTTATCTGTACCGCTACCGAGAAATAACTTACGCTTGACAACTAATGTCTGCGGTTAGTCTAGTCATGTTAGTCATAAATATTAAAAATAAAGCAGTTATAAAATACAAAAATGGTATTAATAACAAAATCTGTGGTTTTTCAAATTAGATCGTGAAATTGTACTTGTTGAGCTTATTTTTTTGCTCATCGATCGGTTGAGTCATGATATCAATAACATTGACTGGCCTGTTGGTCTAGTGGTTAGTGACTGCTGAGCCAGAAGTTGTGGGTTCGATTCTGAGTCTGGGTGTTCTTTGTGTCCGTTGTTTGTATGTAGGTTTGTAAAGTCCCCCGCGACACAGGAGTAATTCCTAATGCGGGAGTTGTCTTTTATAAAAAGAAAAGAAAAAAAGAATAACAATACGGAATTAACCATCAATGTAATACGAAATTGTATAAGTTGTTGTAATTTTACTCCTGCACATATACATTGCACTGTACATGTGAGTAACACGGGATCGTTAGTAATTAAAATAAGCAATGAAATCTTTATGTATTAATTAAATATTAATAGCATTATCTTTTTCCAAACCGCCCTAACCACCGGTGTCTTGGTCCCTGTACCCGATGTAGGTGGCCTATAATTTTTTTATTTTTAAAAATATATTTTGTTAGAAATGTACATAATTAAAAATGTAATATAAAGGTTTTAAGTTTAAGAAAGATAAATTATAACAACAATAACTTGACAAATCTCACACACCGCCGTCTGATCCTAAACTATTTATTAGTTATTTGTCCTGGGTGGGTATCGAATCTACGACCTTTGGCTCAGCTGTTCTGTTTCTGTGCATAATATGTATTTTAATAAAATAATAGTGTATCTAAATCTGTTTAGCCGTGTCTCAGAATCTTAAAGAAATTAAATTTAAAATAGGTTTTGAAAATATTTGTTTTATGAAATAATGTAATCCCTTGAAAAACAAGTAGAATCAAATAATTTTGCACGCACCACGCCGTTACATGCTCCACATAGAGTCTGGATTTCTATCTTCGCGCTCATTATAACCCAGCTGATGATTAACACACAGGGAATACATTGCATAATTTAGGTGCGAATGGGCTTGGATTTAATATGAAAATAAAACTCTCAACTCTATTCAAAATTTAAAAAAAGGTTTATTATGCACGGTGCGCAAGGTTTGAATTAGGGATAATAATAATAACTTGAGACACCTTACACACGGACGTCTGATCACAAACTAGACAGAGCCTCTACTATGGTAACCAGACTGCTCAACTGCTCATAAGCAGAGTTATTTTGGCAGCTCAAATATATAAAAAAAAAAGCGTACCAGATACAGAACAAATGATCGTGTTTAGTACTAAATTATTTATCCTGGATGGGAATGGAACCACCACCTCTGGATGAGCAGTCAGGATCACAACCACTAGACAAACAGCACTGTCGAATCGCAGTAGGTAAATTAATACAATGTCGTTTCCAAAAGAAAATATTATTTGAAATGAGTTAGAAATAAACAATGTTTAGCCCTCAACGGAGACCGATAGATTCCCCGGTATAGGTGCCTAAAGGTGCAATGTGCATCTATAGGCACCTATACCGGGGAATACCCTTGAAAAACTTGCATCGAGGTGACATGCCACGGTAATTAACATATCACCTTAGCTCGAGAAAACAGGCCAACCCTGTAAATGGAGTGATCTGCCACATTATATGCCATATGAACTAAATTGTGTCATCGAAAATTCGTTTCAAAAGTTGATGGATTTAAAAGGTTTTGTAGTGTTCTTGGAGGAAGCAAGCATAAATAGAAAAAATTAAAAATCGAAATTCCCTTTAACGATTAGAAAAGAGCTGATGACCTTCGAATGGCTAAACAGGTTTTCCTGAAAGTTCAGAACACTCTCGATCAAGTCCCCTTACATACAAAAATAACTAAATCAAATCGGTCCATTTATTTAGGAGATATAAGCAACCCACCCCGGTTTCGCATGAGTAGCAGAGACATCTTCAACAATCATCATTATATTGCAACCAATTTACACAAAACCTTAACAAATTATATTCTTAAACCTTACTCATGAATCGTTCTATCTATTGGTGAAAACCGCATGAAAATCCGTTCCGTAGTTTTTGAATTTATCGCGAACAGAGGCGGCGGGGGACTTTGTTTTATGATATGTAGTGATGATGCCGCAACACACTCATAAATACGCGTTAAACTTAACAGCCTTTGGATCTGAAGGAACTCTTTTACACATGTTGCTATGATGAACTGATGCTATATCAACGTAACTATGACAAAAAGTCAATCTAAAATGCATAGAGTTTTCCGTTTTCGAGAAACTTCAGAAATATAGATAGATAGATACTCTTTAATGCACACCATAAATAGGATACAATTAAAAACAAATGCATTAGAATCAGCAGTACAATAGGCGGCCTTATCGCAGTCTGCAATCTCTTACAGGCAACCTGTAGATGGACTATACAGTTAGGAACAGGTAATTTGTGGTGCACATTTGTCTTATTAGCACTTGAGTGTACGTTCAGAGAAGGAGAAAAATTATATAAAGCATACAGAATTACTGATACACTCTTTTGTTAAAATGTAATGTTGTCGGATAGAGTCAACTCATGAAATAATTGCCGAGATTTGCGGACACAAACATACGCAACCGGAATTTGTATATGTACATACTTTACTTATACATATCATATGTCTCGCAAACATATGCTAACCATTGCGCATTATCGTACGTTTGTGCAAACATTATCCTAATACGTTCCATCTTGTGATAATCCTTGAGTGAGTAAATATGAGCTGCGTGCGCTGTAAACCTTCTTAAGTAATTCTATTATCATCAACATTCCAGCCAAGAACATAAACCACTTCTGACCATTAAAATTTTTATATCTAATTCTATAAACTTTACTAATCTATTTCTTTTCTATTTTTCTAATTATTATATTTCATGGGATAAGGACAAGGACAAGGGCAAACGAGCAGACGTCATCACCTGATGATAAGTGACTACCGCCGCCCATGGGCACGTGCAACAAGTGCATTGCTGGCCTTTAAGGTGGGAGTAGGGAAAGGGGGGAAGAGGGGGAGAGGGGAGAAGGGGGAAGAGGTGGAGAGCCTCCGGGAACAACACTCACTCGGCGAAACAACTGTTTACACAAAGAGTTGTGTAAACAGTTCGGTTAGAGAACCTAACCCGCCTATCTCCACCTCTTCCACCTTCTGAGGAATTATCAAATTAACACATGTATCAACATTAGGGGACTATTACTAATCTTTTTGAACTGAAAACTTCTTTAAGCACGTTAGGCGCTTTTAGTACTGAGCAACTGAACTCGTGTGACCTTCACACTATGATATATATACAGATGTGCATGTGTAAATGTATATAATAATAATAATAATAACTTCACACATCTCACACACATATATAATGTGTATGTGTTTTCACTTCTAACGTGCAGTCCTAAGACTGACAGTTTTTTTTCTCCCTCTTACTATATTATGTATTCCGGAATTATTTACTGCTGCTAAAGAGACGGTATTGCAGAGCTATAAAAACCATACCGTTCATTAATAGCAAAATAATAGCTTTTAATAAAAACATGTTTATATTACTCAACCACAACAGCAGATTATAAATAGCTATAAAATTTTGCACCACATTTGGCAAAGGCCAATGTTCACGGTACACATTAATCTAATTATAACTGTGAGCTAATACTTCCTTCTATATTATTAATGTAAACACAAAAGCAAGATAACTACTGTGAGACTATTATGTATTTAAACTGAAATTAACGCGATCGCGAATATGTATTACATACCTCTGAATTGCCTGACGTTTCGACCAGGTTGCACTGATCGTGGCCGTATTTTCGTGATCGCGTTAATTCCCGTTTAAATACATTATTATTTCATGGAACGCGAAAGTTTAAAAGTTAGTACTGTGAGACTATCGTGGAAGAATATTTAAGAAATAATAATCTGACATCTAAAGACGTACTTCAATTTTATATTATGCCTTGCTTCTTGCGTTTGTCAAATGCTTTAACGTTGTTCGGAATAATAATAATCGTTTGGGATATATTATATAGCTTTCTAGAAAGTAAATAAGTCTAGCTTTTACTATCGGGTTATAGAATACGATATTAATTTTTTTTTTTCAATAATGAAAAGACAACTCCTGCATTAGCATTTTACTCCTGTGTCGCGGGGGACTTTACAAACATACAAATAACTTACACAAAGAACACCCAGACTCAGGTGGGAATCGAATCGACCTGTAGCATAGCAGTCAGGGTCACTAACCACTACGCCAACAAGTCAGTCGTTTTTTGTGAATACTGTGTACTTTTTGTGTGTGTAAAATCGAACAATTGAAAAGAGCAAACCGATATGCACACTGCCAGTACCTCTATCGTACTAGTTGCTAATGCTGAATGACTCAATATGGGAACTAAATACCCGCCATATGGGTTGTCTTGACAGCTATTGAGAAACTAAATTATAGCTATGGCGTCATTGTTTGAATATATTTCGCAATTATTTCAGTTTTGTACAGGTATCAGAATGTACTAGCCCGTATATTTTTCTTTATATCTTGATGGTTAAAATACCTACCTACATTTTATATTACTAGAACAGTTGGATTAAAGGCATACGACGCACTTTTACTTCTGATTTTTTTCGACTAATGTAATAAATTAACGGAATTTTAACTCATTTTGATCATCAAAGTAACCATTTAAATCTTCATTAATAACTTATGTTTATTATCTATTAGCTGCGCCCTGAGGTTTCACCCGCGTAAGTCCCGATGACGTGGGAATATCGGAATAAAAAGTAGCCTATGTGTTAATCCAGATCTCTAGCTATCTACATACCAAGTTTTATTGCAATCGGTTCAGTAGTTTTTGCGTGAAAGAGTAACAAATATCCATACATCCATACATACACACATTCATACATCCCCACAAAATTTCACGTTTATAATATTAGTAGGATACCTTTGTTAGACAAAGAACTAGATATTTTCTTAGAATTATGTACTACCAAGGTATACGCATGGTACACAAAGAACAACATTATTTTTTTTTTATTTTGTTATTTCTGTAAAAAAAAATGAAATCAAAAAACGAAAATAATCCAAAAGGGTTTTCTATAACTGATTGAAAACCACGTCATGAAAAACATACTGTTAAAATCTCTTTACTTGTCAAATTTATGTTTCATTTACCAATTGGGTCAAAATATGTTTAGAACATTTTACATAAGTAATTCGAAGTCATGAAAGTAATTTTTGTCATATATCTAAAACTACGTCGGTTAAAAATACTGATATACATCTCTTAAGCTAATAATATTTATCTCAAACCATAGTAATTCTAGAAACTAACCCGATTGTAAGGATTCATTACCAGAATTCATTTTCATTAGATAGTTAACTCCTTTTCTGGGAAATGGGTTGAAGGTTTAAGGCTGTTACGCTCCGACGTTATTAACGGAGCCGATAGGGTTGAAACTTTTAAAGTTTATTTTACGGCAATATACATACAGAAAAAGAGATTGATATTACCAAGCATACCAGGAATAAGATAGTATAAATACCTTATATTACAGTACTTTTTTTACTTCAAATTTATGGCCATTTTACATTATTCATACTTTTAAAGAAAGAGATTGAAGTCCAAAAAATTTACCAAAAATAGAAGATTTATTACTTATCAGTCATCAATACGGCGCCAACAAAGAAAATTCTAACAGAAGTAAATTATTTTGTATGCATAAACAAATTTAAAACCCTCCGACCGGATACCGACCACGTGTTACCCTGCGCGCACGCATATTCTAACAAGGGGGCGTTTTCTAAAAATACGCCACAGAATTTAACGCAATACGCATTTCAGTTAGTCACGACGCGATCACCACGGCCGCGATACGCGATCTTCTAAACCCCTCGCCCCGAAAATTTCGTCTATTGTACGTCTACCATGGTCTTAATATTGAGTGTTTAAATTTCGAACTGCGTAGTGACGTTGTGATTTCTTTTGGAAAGGTGAGATTTTTATTTTTTAATAGGTTCTAATTTGCAGGAAAATTTTCTTTTTATGTGTAAAGTGCGTAAAGAAATGTAAACAATCTGCAAAAAGTACCGCGTATCTATGTTATTTATGTAAGTTTAAAAACCCGGCGACCTCTTTAAATTCTAAATACATACAATAATAAACTATTGCCGTGTTCTATGTAGAATTTCGGTGAACAAACGTTTATTTCACTACTCTCGCACAACGGAGTCCGGAAAAAAAAAGGTTGGGGCCTATTTTTTGTACTTTTGTTGCTCCGCTTATAAAAAATGAATTCGGGGAAAACTTTACACACTTTTTGATGAGGTTTTCACGTCTGCATAAAGCATTTTATGATGAAATAATTATGTGCTAAAAGTGTAAATTAAGTTTACAGAAAAAAGATATGGTTCAAGAGTTTGTTACATCAAAAGTTAAGGTCTGTTTCCTTTTATATTTAAGTGTTTATGACACAGCCTGTTCTTACTGAAATAAAGAAAGTCTGAGCTATTTTCATTTGTACCTTAAGTTGAAGAAAAGCAATCATTCCTCCTTTTTATAAAAAAATATACAACAAGTTGTACCTACTAGTTAAAGCTATCTTGTAGAAAAAAAAGTGTACCGGTAAAAGTTTGTTGATTTCCATTAATTACAAGTTTTCTTCAAGAAATATAAACAAATTAATCTATTCATTTTATTTATTTTTCATAAGTATCAAAAAAGGTAAACAACAAAATTAATAGCGGTTTATGAAAAAAAATCAACTTAGTTATTAAAAAGAAGCATTTACATAAAGTATTTCGAAAACATCTCTGTTTGGTTGCATCTGTACGTCAAGTGTATAAAATATAGCGTAAAATTGACGCTTTTTGATATAAATTTAGACTAAGCCGGATGTTCCACCGTCTGTGCTTTCAGAACATGAAATGTACTTTGCGATAATTCCTGTGATTCCTGCGAAATTAAACGTCAGTGCTCCAGCGTTCCTGTCTAAGTTAATTTGAGAACAGGGAAACACGGAGATTTTCTGACTAGATTAATTATAACAGAAATTGTCAGACTGTCACTTCAATCATGAAAATAACTTTTATATTTCATTACTGTTCATTTCTCTGCTTTTGTAGTCGCGTTTGTTGCCTCTATTCTGCTCCTATAAAACCAATAACATATAGCGTCATGGTAGGTGGGGCACCAATAGCGAGAATACTAATTAATTAATATAACCCACGTTTGACAAAGTTGACAAATTGACGAGTAAGCGATATTCCATGTGTTGCAAACGTTTATAAGCTACAATCGCTTTTTATAAGGTGCGGGTTTATTTTTATTTTAAGTATCACATCACAAGTCATCACGCAGCATACTTTTTTGCAATTTTGGTGGTAGGTACTAGGTACATAAAGTATAGTTCAGAAAAACCAAAAAAAAAGCACGCTTCATCAAAACGAATCACATGACCCCAAACTCGTGGGCTACTGAAGAATGCCATTATTCCATTACCGTTACCAAACAAGCAAAATATGTTGGACTCGTCGAAACGAATTATATCAGTTCAAGCTAGCGGGGTTTACCTATATCTACGGAAAAGTTTCACTATTCACCTCCCGATTCCATCATCAGACCATCGTTACCAAGAAAAAATTATTGTACTCGTTAAAACGCATCAAATAAGCTCAAAGTCGAGGGGTTTACTAGTAGTCACTGAAGAGTTTCATCACCTACCTCTTGCTTCCATCATCAGATCAGCTTCAAGATGCCAAATTATAGCATTGTCATCCGAACTACTAAAATCAGAAGTAGGTTAAAATTGAATTCCTAGATTTGATTACAGTACTACTTAGTTTTTTTTTTTATGGTATAGGGGGCAAACGAGCAGATGGGTTACCTGATGGTAAATGACTACCGCCGCCCATAGGCCCCTGTAACTCAAGAGTCACAAGTGCGTTGCCGCCCTTTAAGGTGGGAGTAGGAGAAGAGGGGGACAGGGGAAGAGTTGGAAGAGGGGAAAGGGGAAGGACGGGAATAGGGGAGAGGGAAGGGTTAGGGCCTCCGGTAACATCACTCACGCGGCGAAATGCAATGCAAGCATTGCTTCACTGCCGGTTTTCTGTGAGCCCGTGGTATCGAGCGGAGTCGAGCCGGCCCATACGTGCCGAAGCATGGCTCTCCCACGTGACGCTCCCAGTTACGACTGACGCTAATAAAAGCCTGTTAAAAAATATTGTTTTATGAATATAAAACCCAAAAAAAATATAATTTAAGAATCTGTTTTCAACGCCTCATATGACGTCAGGAGTAGATATAAAAGAAGCATGTGAAATGTACCTAACTTCAAACAAGCTAAATTAATTATCGTATGCTTCATAAGCTGATAATGATGATCTCACGAAGCAAAGATGTCTTACTATTACAAGTATTGTACTTTGTGTGTCTCATAAACGATAAAACACGAGCATTCATATTTCCCAAGTATATTGTCACATGCGTGTGTCATCGTCACATTACGCTTAATGTGTCGAAATTATGACACATTCTAATTGTCTTTAAATTAACGGATTAACTGTCAGCTATTGTGAGACGACGCTTAAAAGAACTCATCGATGAAGTGCACAAAAACTACTTTTAAACACCATCAGCGTTCCTTCATTGTTAGATATTAATAAAGATTATAGATAATAAATAATTGTAGCCCAATTTTTATGGAAAATTATAGGCTATTAGGCTATTTAACATTTAGAAGTGGAGCAGTCTAACTGCTGGTGAAACTGCGGGGAACTTCTGGCTGGCAGACTTGGCTCTGACAGCCAATGCTACGTTACAATAAGTTGTTATCCTCCCCCATTTTTTAATAGTTTATTTTTGCTATAGCCTTTTATAGTACTATTTTGTAATATTTTTACATACCTGTGTGCCTAATACGGCTAGCCATGCAAGCAATAAAATGTCCGAAGTTTATATTTTTATTAAGAAGTCTTGTTTTAAAATTTAATTAGGTAGATTTCTACGATCCAATTCTTCATTCGCCTGAGTCTGACAATGTTACATTTTAAATTGTAATACTGCGAACATTGGCCCCAATTCTGTTACTTCACTCGCTAAATTGAAATTCACTAAATTTTCCTTATATAAGAAGTAAACCTTGTACACTTAGGAACAAGGTCTTATTTCAAATTTAAACAAGTAGGTAACATATGTCGCTATCGAAATAAGCAATTTATTTGTCGACTAAAGTCTGATGCGCTTAAATACACTTTAATACTACGTAGCAAGAGCCGCTATCCGTTGAATGCCATCTCTTTTGCTCTGTGTTTTTAGTAAGCGTCTTCGTAGGTGTAGATTAAAAACACGTCATCCTTGTTCGTTTTGAACAAGTTTTTATACGGCAATTTTACAGCGTTTGAATAAATGAAGACTCTCGCTGCGTGGAAATAAAGTTGAGTATACGTTGACAGGTTTTATGGAAATTTAGCGGCGCTGAGAAATAGATGCTAGTTTCATATGAAGAAATTAAGTCAGGTTTTAGTTTAGTCGAGTGTACAATAGAATCGGCACCATTGTCCTCTAATTTTATTTTTATTAATTTAATAATTGTCAAGTCAATTTTAAAAGTGAATGATTTGACAACAGTAATCCGTGACGTCATACTTTATTTTTCATACAAAAATTTACCCAACCTACCGTATTAACATTTAATTTTATTAAAAAGATGAATAAAAAAGACTTGACTTGACTATCACCTACCCTATATTGTAGATCTGAAAATTTCTGTGTATATAACTTCAGTCAATTCTATACTTCTCCCTAAACTGTAATTATTCCCCACCATATAATTGTATGGTCATTCTTCCTTCAAGTAGACTACAAGAAAATTTATTTGCTTTGAAAAATAAATTATTCTACATACACCTTACATTCGTACTGTTTTCTAGATATATGTGGTCGTAAAGAATTTGTTGTTTTAACTCACTGTCTGCTAGATAAACTATGCACATTGGACAAGATTTTATCTTTTGACTGTAATGTATTGTGGTTGCTTAGCTTAACGTCTGTATAATAGTTTAATTTTGCAGTAAATGAAGACTAGAAGAGGGAAAAAATTGAGACGTCATTTTTTAAGTTATTTTTTTTTGTGAATATCTTTTTAAGAGCAAACAGACTCCTTTCTTGTTCCTTCCTCTTCTTTTCATTTCCTTAAATTTTTAATGACTACCGTGTACGGCTCGCGGCTTCTTTTTTTTTGGTATAGGAGGCACCTTATACATATTCCTACGTCGAACCGACTAGAGTCGTAATTTCGATAGTCTATTCGATCTTATTTCTGTTCTCCATTTAGATCGTCTCTCTTTACATAACTTATGAACCTTTTAGAATGCTTTTAACTTTATTTGAAATATTTTAATAAAAAATGTTAATTCCAAAATATTCTTAAAACTACGGGATACAAAAATCGGAATTTGTAATGGCATACGTCACCATTGACGCGACCTAGCAATGACACACAGTAGTTTGATTTCTTAACTGGTAGGTAGAGTCATCATAGCTTCACGGGAGCGAAAGATAAAGTTGCCAATGTTCAAGTGTCATCAGGTCCCTGTAACTGCCAACGATCAGGCAGGATATGTGTTTGTTTGAAAAGTTGGTTATACCAGGCGGGCTGTTTAGGTACTTGTTAGCGGTATTAGAAAAGGAAACCTAAAATTTATATTACTTACTACATAATATAAACATATAAAATTAATTATTAGAAAGGTAAATTATGATTGCATTCAATAGCCGACTGTACCTGTGATATCATTTCTCTAAAGGTGCATACAAAGTTAACTAAAGACTACAACTTCCATTTGAAACTTCTATAACTGCAGTACTTCAAACCAAGCAACAAAACCGCCACGGTGAGCAGATAATTTGAGAACAAGAGACTAGCCATTGAAAGTTCAACGATCGTACGGATATAGAAGGAATGTTTGACTACACTGAAGGGAATATCTACTGTTGCTAATGATTTGGAGACATAAAAGGTTTTGTTTTTACTGAGTTAGGAGGACGAATCTTAATACTACAATTTTCATATTTAACTAAAATGCAACTAAAACATTAACTAAGATGGTACGTGGGTATTGTAGCCGTCGAAGTTTAAATCGCTGTACTCTGTCCATTCATTCGTTTTCTTTTTGACAGTTTGACAAGTAGTCAATTAGTGATGGTGACACGTAGCCGATTAGATTAAAAAAAAACTATCGATTTTATTAAAGGAAGATCTTTATCGATTTAAAAAATAAATTTAAACCTAAGTTTAATAAATTATAAATAAAAAATGTGACTGAGGACTCAAGTGACGAATCTAGTGTGTATTATCTTGCCTAAACTTGAATTTCAATATTTTGATGTTATTTATTGCAAACACAATTAATTGATTTAGACATAGATAGTATCTATTTCTAAATATGCAGTAGAAACATTATTCTCATCACTACTTTCTGTTGTAGAACATAACTTTTTTTTGCGTAAAACAAAAATCATTTATTTTGAAAAAATACTACATATATAGTATCATAATATATATGTATGGGAATGAATATTATAGTGTAATTAAATAAAAGTTGATAACATTTAATTTTACACACTCTGGATCAGTTACGTTCTCAAGCAACTGTCAAAAAGAAAATAGACGGAGTATGAGACTGATGCCAAACTGTCCTTCTTCCTGAACAATATTAATAAAAACATAAAATATCTTAAGTATTAAAATTGTTTGAAGTAACTATTACCACGTTTTGGTTCTAATTATGAATATTAAATTGATTACACGAATATTCAAAAACGAGATCAATATAATAATATATAAATTTTCACTCTGCATAGATAGCATATTACATAAAAATAGATTCATCATAATTGGTTCATAATCAATCTCCTTTATTCTTAAAGTCGACTAATTAAAAATATAAGACATGTTATATTTTAAAAATAATTATTGATGATAATACAATTGACAGTAATTTAATTATTATTTGAATTAATTCTTCAAAATTCTATAATGTGTATGTATCCATGAAACTTCATAAACAGTTATGAAACATGTTGATTGGATTATATGTATACTGGGAATACAAAACATAAATTATTTATTAAAAGGAGCCAAATGGATAATCCCAACTTAGCCATTAAGGCTTAGCTTTCCTTCATTAACATCACCTAAAAGTTTGGAACGGATAAACAAATCGGTAACTTTCAGATCCCAAACCTGTAACATTACAAAATTTAACTTATTTAGATGCCTTTGTTACCGGGACTATGTTTCCAAATTCAATTACAATTACGGAATTTAGAAAGACTTGTTTTAAACTTGTTTCAAATATGTCAATCGCACTAAAGTGAATAGCCACAACGCTAGTACACGACTGTGTAGTGGTATTCCTAGTGTATTAAGTTATATATAATTATGATATGTATGTATATATATATACATGTAATCTGTAGATCTGAATGATCTGTATGACTGACCTGTTGGTCACACACTTAACAGTCAGGGTCACTAACCACTAGAGTTAGTGACCCTGACTGACCTGAGTCGTGGGTTCGCTTCCCACCCAGGACAAATAATTGTCTGATGTAATTTATCTATACTATGTATGTATTTAGAAATATATAAGTATATTTATCAGCAGTCTGGTTACCATAGTACACTGTCTGCCTAGTTTGGGATCAGACGGCCGTGTGTGAGATGTGTGGAGTTATTATTATAATTATGTTGTAATGATATTATTATGTGTAATCAGCGTAAATATTGGTTTGTATTATGAATAATTTCAAATTTAACCTTGCATCTACCTTATAGCTGTTCCAAATCACCCCAAGGTTGACTGGTAGAGAATGCCCTAGACATTTAGTCCGCCTTTGTACAAATGTGTAATTTTTTTTGAATAAAGTGAATATCTTCTAAAGCAATATATAAATAAATAATACTCACTTCAATAATATTTTCAACTGGCTTTTGCCCGCGGAACGTAGATTTTGCTAATCAATTCATCCCTAACAACAGTACTTTTTTTCTTTATGAATATACCCTACGAGCAGTTCCCGCGCAGCTTCGCTCGCGTGTACATCTTTATTTATTTCATAACCCTAATTATTTTTCCATTAAAAGTAGTCTAACACTAAAAAGAGACAAACACAATAGAATGGGGTTTAGCCTGCCAGAGAATGAGATAGAATACAAGTGTACAGTGGTTCCTGTAATCTTCGTATGCCAGCACGTGTCTTTGCGCCTACGTACTACGAAGCCTTCTTGTGTCATTCACGTGTATAATTTTTGTGCATTTGCGTATTAAAATTCGTTGGTCAATTCATTTAGAAGTTTTACTTCTACCGAGTGTGAATTGCACACACACACTTTTTTATCTAGGAATCTAAAACTTTTTACCTGCCAGGAACATTTACTGTTTTTTTTTATACATAACCAATGAGTTATTATTATATCTCGGTGTACATAACTGGCTACCCCACCCACGCATTGCTGTGCCTAAGTAATCTGCAATAAAATAATATTGTCACTATAAATTGAGATAAAAACTATCCTCTATCAACTTCGACCAAACTGCACACAGTGTACAAAATGTAATTAAAATCGTTTTATTAGTTTAGGAGTTCATCGTGAACAAACAACGTGAAACAAATTTTTTTCAACCAAAGTCCAAGCGAACCTTTATAAGCGAAAATGAAACTCCGCAACCAAACTTGTCGTCCAGTATATTCACGAATAATTTAACACATTTTAAGAACTACTTGGAATGATAAGTGAGTTCCAGATAGAAACTGAATGAAAATAAAATTTCTTAGTATAAACGTAAGCCCTAGTCATCGCATCAACGCCTACAGGGTTTGATGAACTGGTCTAGATCGCGTGTCACGTCCCTAAGAGCAATCTTGTTTATTTTAAGAAAACATTTGGCATTAGATAATACATTCTGGTTGGTTTCTTTGCGGCCAGTCTAGCGCCACTTATATTAGACAATAGATTGTTATCATTGTTGGCTGGTAGAAATTTATGAGTTAATTATGTCTATTATATCAGAAGATCCTTGAGTTTTAATACGTTTTATTAGACGATAGTGTAGTGGTGTAAGCACCTTATTAGCCAAAGCAAAGTTTCATATTAGCAGCTGATCATGGCGTTTGAAGGAATGAGGTTTGAAGGAATTGAATTTCATTTATTTTGACACATCTCACACACGGCCGTCTAATCCCAAACTAAGCAGAGCCTGTATTATGATAAGCAAACTACTGATAAACATACTTATATATTACTAAATAGATACATGTTATAAATAAATTACACCCAGACACAGAACAAATTATCGTGCTCATCACACAATTATTTGTCCTAGGTGGGAATCGAACCCACATCCTCTGGATTCAATCGGGATCACTAACTTCTAGAGCAACAGGCAGGTAAGGTTCATTAGTGCGTTTAACCATAAAAATAAATAAATAATTAGACCCAAATTCAACACGGTTGAAACAACGGAGATAAGTAAGCTCGAATAGTTCGCGTACTTTATGTTACAAAAATTTAATAATTAGGTAGGTATTTTAAAATGTAATTTCGTGTCACCGTTTACACAATAAACCGATTTTAATGAAATTTGCACACTATATGCAGTTGAGTCCAACTTGAGAGGTAGGAAACTTTTTATCTCAATTTATAATCATATTATTTTTTTATTGTAAATGACTTAACCACGGCAACGCATGGCCGGGGTAGCTAGTTATATGTACATATATGGTAATTTTTATGCCTAAAGATTAGTATTAGATGTATATTAGTATAGTCATGCTAATATTAAACCTGAAGAGTTTATTTTTATGGTTGAACGCACTAATTCCTTACTTGCCTGTTGATCTAGAGATTAGTGATCCCGACTGAAGCCAGAGGACGTGGGTTCGATTCCCACCCAGGACAAATAATTGTATGATGAGCACGACCATTTGTTTTGTGTCTGGGTGTAATTTATCTATAAAATGTATTTGGTAATATATAAATATGTTAACAGCAGTCTAGTTACCATAGTACAGGTTCTGCCTGGTTTGGGATCAAACTGCCCTGTCTGGGGTGTCTCAAGTTATTATTATTAGTTTTTATTACTAAAATTTAAATTACTAAAATGATTTGACCATTTCTTTTTACATTTGATTGCCCATTTTTTGAGAAAGATTATCGGCTGATTTAACATTACGCTATGACACTGAGAAACGGACTAGTGACCAAAAACGAGAGTGAAACTAACGGAATTAGTTACTTAGTAAGGTATGAGGCAACATTTCAACATGTCAATGACAACATTTGATTAGCGTACCTGTTTGTGTAGATAAATAATCTTGGCTGATTCTTTACTATTAAGAAGTCTGCCTCAACATTGACTTTCCTCCTGTTTCAAATATAGCTCTACCCATTACATACATAATGCAATCAATTCTCTAAAATCAGTTTGTATATCTTTATCTTTGTATATCAGAAACAGATAGCGGCCACCCACGAAATAATTTGTGGTTGCCCACACATGATGATAGGCGATGAATGATAAGTGAGAGGTGATTATCTTGGGAATTCATTTTGTCTTGTCTGGCAATTTAAAAAAGTATATAAGGTATTTTAGATACGTCAGTCAATGTGCCTAACTTGCTAGTACTTGCTACTCGAAATTGATATTTCTTAACCTCCTTTAATTTGAATTTACTCCAGTTTTGAAAAAAAAAAATTGTCCACATAAAAATGCTTCAATAAAATACAAACAAACGTAAAACAGTAACATTTCTTAGTCATACTACCTCCATAAAGAGACCCCAAGTCCTTTTTACGTACGTACAATAAACCTGACCAAATAGAAATAAAAAAAAACTCACCATAAAGTCATCTGTCGTAAAAAAGACTAAAATATGAAGTAACCATGTTGGTAACACAAGGGATAATTAACTAAAGTACACATAATTATAAAAAGTAGGCGTTAAAATAATATTTGTAATGGCCATGTGGTTTGTGGTAAGGATGTTGAGTTAATGGAAGCGCTATGAGTGTTAATTTGTACGGGTTGAAGCGCACTTAAATTTAAGTAGCTTTGATTGTGAACATAAGTTGTTTTACTTTTAATGGAAAAGTATTTTTATTTCACTTTTAGCGACATATCGAGAAGTTACGTGTTGTTATAGATCAATAGCCTTTTTTTTTTTAATATTATATGTAAACTCGATAATAAAGTAGTGTGATTTGTGGATTTTTATTACTTATTATGATAGCATTGTTGATTAAAGGCGGTTGGTTGGATGTGTTTCCCCAGTTTTTGATTGGAGCAGAAATTTGCTGTTCTTAATTCTTGCCAAAAAGATATTATACGCTAATACGTAAACGCACTATCAACGCAATCATTTTAAGTTGATGAAAGAGGAAATGAGTGTACGTCACGTTACGCAGCCATTTACACAAACAAACATTTTTTGTTGAATCTAATTTATTTAATTTTTCTCTTTTACTATTAAAAATATAAAACCTACTTTATCCGCCGCATAAAGAAAAAGAACACAAAATGTAATGTGTGGAATGATACATTGTTGTTTATATTTAAAAATTTTGTGTCACGTTGTTTGTCCGCGATGAACTCCTCAACTAATAGAAAGATTTCAATAAAAGTTTGCAGAATTTGTGCTGTTCGGTCCAACAACAACATGTAAATTTTTTTAAATACTTTTTTTTTGCAAATTTCTTAGCCACACCAACGCGTGCCCGGGTAGCTAGTATTTTACATATTTGCAGGTTATTCGAAGGCAGGCATTAGAATTACGACCACGGCTAGCTTATTTTCTATAATAGCTCACTTAAAACTATTTAATTTTCTAAAAATAATAAATATCAAATGTACTGTTGGCCCTATTTGATCATTCTACAATCAATTTATCGGTACCCTAAATTCCGAAATAATCAGCTACATTTATATGACAACATCATCACCGTCTGCCACATCTATCGCTCGTATTTCGTTGGTATCTGACACACATGGCGGGCATGTGAAATGATATGTCGCCTAATGTGAACTTTTTGAAGTATTTCTGTACTCGTCCTGTGCGCGTTTGATGAATGAAGAGGAAAGTTAATGTTTACTGAATAACACTTACACATTTATTTTTAGCGGACAGTAAGAAATAAGATTATTTTATTTGATTCTCATACATGTATTTTCTTGTTCAAGTAGCATTAACTATATTATATGCTGGGAAATCACAGGACATTTTGCACAGTATTTACGTGGAATTTATTAATTGTATTGTATTGTATTGAAAAAATGTTCTAATTTGGAATTTTATAATAGAGATATTACACAGAACATACGATAGGTGGTATATCATGACCCACTAAATGGAATCGTGATAGTCTGGGTTGGCATATGTCCTGTAACATTGCAGTTAGAGCGCTGTGTTTGCTTGATATAATGATGTTGATATATTATTTCGATCGATTATAATCTTTCTTTCATTTGTTTTTAAATTTTTTTTGGACTGTATATTTTAATCGTGGGAAAGCCATGCATCGGCACGTATGGGCCGGCTCGACCGAAGTGATACCACGGCCTCACAGAAAACCGGCAGTGAAGCAATAACTGCATTGCTTTTCGCGGAGTGAGTGAGGTTAGCGGAGGCCCTAACCCTTCATCTCCCACTCTTCCCTTACTCCCACTTTAAAGGCTGGCAACACACTTGTGACTCTTGAGTTGAGGGTGCCCATGGACGGCGGTAGTCATTTACCATCAGGTGACCCGTCTCCTCGTTTGCCCCCTATACCACAAAAAAAATTGTATAACTCACAGACACATTATAAATGTGCAATTCACGTAAATACCCAAGAACTATTTTTATTTTTCCACTAACTATTTTTCATAAACTTATTTAACTTAGAGTTTATCCAATGTCAATGACCTTGACGTCTACCGCGGCCATTATAATCTCACACGTGAAGAAACAGATGTGTGCAACATATAACGATTGGGTGACCAAGAAATTATTACTGTGTCTACGTAATCATTTATCTTATATTCATATGATCCAGGCTTAGAATTTAAATCTTTTATATTATTTAACGACAACTCTTACACACAGATGTAGCTCAAATGAGCAATTTTTACTCCAATTGGAGCCTCTTATCTCGAGAAGCTACTACTGGATAAAAGATGGTGGTTATTTACTAAGTTCATTAGTAAACTTCCAACCTAATGTTAATTCTTTTAATGAATGCTCAAAATTAGTTAAGTTTTTAGAATTCGATAAAATAATAATTAAAAGATTTTTTTTTAAATATCCAAATTACCTATACACATATGTAATAGAGAGAGTTTAGTTTCAACAGTTAAATTAACCAATACTTGTTTTTCTACCCTTACGGATACGACAAGAACCATCTTGATGGCTACCAAGCTTCGTTGGAAGCGAAGCGACACGTGGAAAACGGTAGTTATTTTATACATTTCCAAGACCCCTAAGCTTAGAACTGGTCTTGCAAAAGGCTGATGTTATCACCTATTTTAAATATAAGATAAGATAAGATAAGATAAGATAAGATAAACATTTATTGCCAAAATTGTAAATGATAATATAATATATGTAATATGATTGCATATTATTGCATATAATTGATAATATAATAATATGTAAGAGATTGCAGACTGCGATAAGGCCGCCTCTTGTACTGCTGTTTCTAATGTATTTCTTTTTAATTGTATCCTATTTATGGTGTGCAATAAAGAGTATCTATCTATCTATGATTGAAAAGTCCTACTAATACTATAAACATGAAAGTTTGTGAGGATGTATGAATGTTTGTTGCTCTTTCACGCAAAAACTACTGAACCTATTGCGATGAAACTTGGTATGTAGATAGCTGGAGACTTGGATTAACACATAGGCTACTTTTTATCACGATATTCCAACGGCATCGGGACTTACGCAGGTATAACCGCGGGGCGCAGCTAATTATCAATAAAATGACTTTAGTGTTGAAGATCCATGATGTCTAGTAAGCCGTCTTCTGTCACAATAGGGTTACAATATGTATATTCAAAATTAATTCCATCAGGAATTCATGATTAATTAAATATGACATGAACAAACATGAAATGCTGACTTCAGTATGAGGTACTTGTCACAGAGTGTAAACTGCTGTCACAGAGTGTAAACTGCTGTCACAGAATAATCAACAAATCTCTAAGTCTAGGGAAAACATTGGAATCAGGTTGCCTACTTTTAACAAGTTTTGACAATTTCTGCTCCACCACCAAATCCAGTATCACATATATAGGACCTGTTTGCCGTAGTTTTATCCAACTTGGTTGTGCGTATTAGCTTAAGCAAATACGTAATTTTAGACGAAATAGCCATAATGCAACTGCACTGTATTTAGTTACCATTATACTAATTCGTGAAGAGAATTATTTGTACCCCTTTTTAAGAAAATTTCGAGAACGTAGTAACGTGAATTTTGGAATATTATAGTTTATACATAGAAGAAGTCCAGAATGCTATAAATTTTAAGCAATATGTCTTACAACTTAACAGCTTAACAGCTTAATAAAATTACACGAGTCCAATATATGTGATTACCTGTCATGGTAAGTAAGTCTAAACAATGACAGCTCAAGTTTTACTGGCCATCGAAAAGACCATGGTCGAAATTCGACCACCAAGCGATCTCTAGTTTAATTAAATGCGCCTGCAACTGACGCGGTAGGTCGTCTCGCCCCTTGATAAATTGTCGGGTCTGAAACTAGTCGGTCATCTTCGAAATATATATGTAAGTTAAACAATATATACTTAATTAATATACACCACTTGTGTTTCGATTCACACTGGCTACCACTTACCGAGTATTTGTTGTGCCATGCCTATTTAATGGTTAAAAATATATTAAGTACTGTTACTTTTAAAATTGCTATAGCTTGTTTAATGGTTCAATAATTTAATTATCATCGACAACCTAAAAAAAAAAATGACATATCTTGCTTTAATTGGTTTTATAACTTCAAACAAGGAGTTTCTTGATTGGATCCGTAGATACGTATGTATGTTCATATGTCCGCAACTTGCTTAAAAAATAACATACCAATTTTCATGATTGTTTCAACAGCGTATTCTACATATTTTCAGGAAGTTTTTAGTACTTTTTTTTTTAATAAATTTAAACTCAGTTTATTGTATGGAAAAGAAATATATTTAGTTACGTTTCTAAAAAATATCTAGACCTTATACATTAATTAAAAAGCTCACCTTACAGTATGCATTTTGATTAAACTTTGTGATTATCAAGTGCTACTGTTTTTTTTGTTGTTAATGTTTTTTGTTGTTGAATAATGAAATACATATTATTATATTAAGTATAAGTGTAAATATGCCCTTAAACTGTCACATAGCATGAATGAACAATCTGTTGAAGATCAGAATCCGGTACATGACTCACACTTACCCGAGTCCCACGGGAAGTTCTAAAATAAGATCTCTAGTTGAATAATAATTTATTGTGTAGCACTATATCTTTCTTATATACAAATAAGTTGGTAAATAAGTTCAAGGTCCGCGTGATGGGAAGTGGTGACTTATACATACGTGCGTGCTTCACCTATGGTTTTATTTGTACATTGCTAACCTATTTTTGGTGATTCTACTCAATTTATTACTACACAAAAATAACAATTCTTTTAATAAAAAAAAAACATTCAAAATATTTCTAGGTTATCTATAACAGCGCATTCAGTTGTTCTTTATTCTGTGCTATTAGTTATTAGTTATCTTTATATTTCAACTCAAATTTACTAGGCGGTGAACGATTCATGTTGGAAACGCAAACAAAAATAACAAACAATATTACTTTTTATTAAAACTTACACCTATTCTGACAAAAAAATCGGTCAAGTCATTCGTAAACTGCAGCACATTAAAGGGTGTGTGTACAATGATTTAGATTTGCGTACACACAAATCTAAATCACTGTATAAAAAAACTGTCTCTGACAAACTTGGTTAATGTCGCTTACAAAAAAAAATTGCTTTAATGTCTATGACAGCCCTGTAATTGATATCAAAAGTAATTTACCTTTCAAAAGTCACTGGACGTAAAAGGGTATTTGACCACTTTAACACTTAAAGCTATATACATATATATATATTTTTAAAGAATACTAATAATAATAAAGTAATATTTTTTTGTTATTTTTGTTTATAATAATGGGTTGATTGCGAAGAGCCTCGACCAACACCTTTAGAGGCTCACGTTAGGCAGCTGGATTAAGGGCTTGATGCAGAAGGCGGTCCTTCTTGCCAATTGCTTTCAATATACTCACTTTTCCCATCTTTTATTCTAAAAGTGCCTGGTTGGTAGCACTAGAATTTCCCATACGTGAAAATTTTGGTTTTTTGACTTTGGAGAAGGACATTTTCTGACTAAAATACTTGAGTTGGTTGAAATAGGGGACGAAAGTTTGTATAGGAGAGATTCTACGCAAACAAAGTCACCTTCAGCAGTTAATAATTATACCTTATTTGTTAAAAACGAAAACATGGTTGTAATTACTTGAAAAATAAAGCTGCAGGGGTCTAATAAACAGGTCCAAACATGGTTATTATCACATAAAACATCCATTTCCGTTTATAAATAATAATCTGACTGTAATTTGATTTAATTGGGTAAATATATTAAATTAATTATGGGTTTAGTACTTTAAATTATTGTTTTATGATGTTAACCACCCACAAATGTCAACTCTGTTTGTTATTTCGCAGAATTTGATTTATCTAAAAACCTATAAAAAAGCAAACTTCTGGTATTAAAAACTTACATTATTATTTTTTACACATAATATAAAATGTAATGCCGTTGCTTAAGCCGGAGGCATTCGCGTTGTAAAGGAAAGGACTGGACAAGTTATTCAAATTTTTTGCAAGTCTTTGACTCCTAGCATATGCAACTTTTTGCAATTATAGCAACATAATACTAACATAATGGTAAATATAGTGTTGCAAATGACCAAATGCTCTATCAAACCAGGTTAATATTGTTGTTGTATTCCATTTTATAATAGTATGGAGCAATGGACATTAGAAAAGAGGTTTATATCTAAACTTTGTGACTTTCACTAACCTATACCTATAGAAAAATATAAATAAAAAGACATTAACTTAGAATACCTATAACCCTACTTACAATTTACTTTTACAAAATACCTAACATTTGTTTTTTTTTATTGTTACAGATATGTGCATGCAGATATCCTAAAAAATCCACGCAAATGAGACAAAAAAAGATTATCTGTCATCAATATGCTTCAAACATATAAACTATGGCGGCTCAACTCAAAGAGACATTCGAAAATGGAACGCCGTTTATAGGACTGCGCGGGCGCATATCCGAATTCAAATTTAGAACGGAAAGGCGCCGGAAATGGACTCGACCGGATGTCGGGGTGCAGTTCCTGCTGTTGATCGTCTTAGTTTCCAGTTGCCATGGCTACCAAGAACAAAGGTTTGCCATGGAGCCACAAGATCAGGTTAGTTTTACTGTCGATTTTTATTTCATGTTTAGTAAACAAAGGTTTTACTTCTTGGAAGGTATTTATTGATATTTAGATTGGGTGAGCGTGTGTTTTAATGATAAACATTTGCGATTTTGTTTGTATTGTAATCTGGTAAAAAACCGATAAAAAAATCCCTGAGGCACTTTATAATATAGATATAGTTTTAAATACATTTCATTTCGAGGTAAAATGTTAAACAAACCCAAACCCTTAAAATGGTTTCATTGTGAAATGTGCGTAATAATTACTTTTATTTTTTGAGGAAAAAACCATCAAGAAAAAAAAGTTTAACTAATTTGAGTTGTAATATTACGTTATTATTGTTTCCCAATATTATTTATAAATAACCAGTAATTTTTGTGGTTTATCAATTCAGTGGTTCACCAAATTATTTGTATGTTTTAATGACAAATCATGGTGCACTAAGATTAAATACAGAATCTTATAATTCCATAACCTGATATACATATATTTTGTATATAAATATTACTTTAATGATAAGAAAGAAATATAAAAATGAAATAATAGTGCTCACAATTCGTGATGTTTGGGTGTACCTATGTATTCGCATCACAAATAACAATCTAACTGCAGACTGAAATGGCAAGAAGTTTTCATTTACATATGTATGAAAAAGGAACACTTACTAAAATCACTGCATGGATACTACAATAAGAATAAAAAAAATCAAAATAAAAACTAACTTTTTTTTAAGTTAGTTTTTATGGATTTTTTCAGAAACAGTGAATAGTTCAAAAATAAAAAAAAATGTATGCCTTAGAATCTTTAACTTTACACGTTCCGCCTGCTTTTCGAACGGAGTTAAAAATATCTGGAAATTCAAACGATCATAACTTGTAAACGGATATATTTTTTTCAAAAAATCTTATTGTAACTGCATGCTAGAGTAATGCTCCTATAATGATTTAAGTAAGTGTTCCTTTTTCAAATACACCATGTATAACGTCTTTGTACAAACCTTCATAAAATACAAACCTGGTGAAATGCTCACTATCATCCAAAAGTATTTTTTAAACACGAGGCCAATAAGAAATAAGTCGTAAAAACCGGTTATTTTAATAAACAGAGAAATGTACCAAAACAGCTTTTGAATTAAATGGATAACGCTACTAAAAATTAACAGTGCAGTGATAAATAACGATGTTTAGTAATTAATTTAATGGATATTTTAGGTTATTTTATAATACCGGTATTTGTGCTACCACTCTGCCTTAAGGCGCTACTGAGTGCATGTGACCTTCCACAAAAAAGTGTTGCCCCAGTGTGTTCATCAATTTCCAACATAAATATTCTCTTTCTTCATCGTCATGATTCCAGAAATGAGTTATTTACTGCTGACAATAACGTTTTTGCAAAGTCTTTACAAAGATAATTTTCAGAATTAGAACACAGTATAGAAATAACGAAATATTAAAAGTATTCCTAGATTGGACAAGTATTGTGACCCTCCTGAGGCAAGCAGTCACAAGCAAGGAGTGAGATGTGCATAGTCTGCAGTATGAAAAAAAAAATTGGCAGTCATGAGACTGCCGAGAGAAGTGAAAACTTAAACGAAACGACGAACTTAAAACGTCATATTAGCAGGTTGGTTGGTTGATCAATAAGGAGTTGACAGAACTCAATGTTTAGATAACGGCCTCTAGTGGATCTATATATGTATTATTAGCGTGAAAGTCACGAGTTCAGTGCTTTTTCCTCATAGCAAAAGTGCACAAACGTGCCTATATAAAGAAGTTTTCACTTCAAATACATGATATATGAGCTGAGGCAAGCATGATCTCGCAGTGGCAGTCACTGATCTTCTGGCCATTTACCAGACCCAGAAGACAGTTACGTAAATGAGCTTCTTCGTCTTTCAAAGATTAAATCGAACGTACCATTATAGGGATAGAAATAGGTTAAGTTTAGCGCCACATGCGATTTTAAGCGTTCTCGTACAATCACCAGTAAATATATCTTGACTGAGGGAAAGAAAATGTTGCGTGAGCTTTACGTAAGGTGGTTCTCACCCTATATCGGGATATGACGAAATTTAGTGAGACAGTGGAATTTCAGCAATTTCCGCGCTGCCTTATTTAACGGTGTTAAAACCGCGGCTGACGGTTCAACAATAAATGTCTCAAGGACAGCGCTCGCTGTAAGCGTTGTTCTTGAAGTGTCAATTACCATAGATAACATTTTGATGTTAGGAACTAAGGTTTTAACATAACCAATTTTTAAACAAAACGAATCAGTTTTTTAAGAAATTAAAAGTTTTGAGCCACATATTAGAATATTAAGCAACAATGTTAAAAGTTGAATGCAATACACGTGATAGAAGTAATTTTTACTCGTCACAAAAAGTAGATGGACAGAAAAAAAAGTAGTTTATTGCAGTTGACAGAATATTTTAGTGCTTTCTAAAGAAAGCACTAAAATTTTCAACTGCACGTTTTGTAACTTTTGAGGCAAATAAGCACTTTGATGGTTTTCGTTAATTTTAATAGTGTCAGTAATTTTTTGTAATGTCGCTTAATTTGACATTAGAGATATTACTTGTATGTGTACAACAAAATCTTCTTTTTCATGGATCTCAGGCAACCTAATGGTAATTGACTGTGGTTATCTGAAGGACTGGGAATCTCCTTCTTTCTGGGCATTTCCTTCCTAGATCCTGCCGCGCATTACACTAAGCCGTCACGGTTCGGTCTATTGAGAGTGTTGTGGTAATCGTGTTCTATGTGGCTTTCTCGGATGATTATCTTGTTCTACTTTGTCTGCAGTATAAAAAAAATTGTAGGTACAAATTTGAAGGAGACTTGCACATTGTTTTTTTTCTTATTCTTACTTTTATGTTGATTTTAACCCACGACGCAAAAGGGAGTGTTATAAGTTTGACCACTATGTATGTGTGTGGATCCTTCTGTGTGTCTGTCGGTTCGGTTCTTAGACATGTTTGATCAAAATCGGTTCAGCCGTTTCAAGGTCATCAGTACTGTTGTTAGCTGTGGTAGGGATCTAAGACGCATAATGGATATTTACTTTACTTGAAAACATATATGTGACCTAAAATTCTTTAATTTTTTTATGTTACATTATATTTCAAAATTTGAGCAAAGTTGATAGTACAGATCGTTCTTATACTTCTAGTACTTAATTAACGCTATACAGGAAATACCATATAGCTGTACTCACATTATAAATAATATAACATAATATGCCGATATCTCTGTCGGTCTGTCGGTGCCAATCAAAGCGGGTGTTAGTGCACATTTAATTTAATCAACCGTTAATGCAACAGTGTCACATTAACTAAAGTTAACTGCCGTTTAACGGCTTCTCGGCGTTTATCAATATAACTTTAATGGTAGGTTATTGAACTAAATCACGGTTGATACAATAATGGCTAAGTGCTGAGGAACGTTTTAGGTAATGAAATAATTTGAAACACGTATATTTTTTTGAAGGTATTATTTATCAGGCATTGTCCCGTCATTAAAAAAATCATAATATATTTTTAACCGTGTCAAAGAGCGGGGTCTAATTATACAAACCTTATGATGTAAATAGTAATAGAAGTCTTAGTACTGCAAATTTTTGCTTGAAGTGGAGTCCTCCCTGGTTAGTACGTTAATCTTAATATATATTATATATATATTTCTTCTGTACGTGTGTATGCTACTGAACTCCTCCTAAACGGCTGGACCGATTTTAATGAATTTTTTTGTGTGTCTTCAGGTGGATTCGAAAATGGTTTAGATTTACAATTGGACCCGGTAGATGGCGCTGCGATACCGTTTCAGGAATAATAGTTTTTACATTACGGCAAGACAACGTCTGTCGGGTCCGTTAGTACTTTATAAGAAAGCGCTTATCGTGAACTGCCGGCGTAGTAATGTTATTCTACTCGTACCCAGAGCTAAACGGAGATAGAGAGGATACGGCTGGCAATTCACAATTGACACTGCTATTACTCCTGTTCAAAGACACCCGTAATAGCTTACAATTAGGGTTAGGTACCGGATAATATGATGTGCGCCTTAAGGCATTTCTCTGTCGGGTCTTGGCCCCGGTCATTCATACGTTTACTTAACAAAACAAGACCTCTTGGATTCGCTTGTCGTTCTGCTCAGTTGAACTCTAGGCCGAGCACTCGTTAGAAACTACTAACAAACCGCACGTGCTCAGTACGTGTGATGCTCAGTACAATTCTTGTAAATGGTTATTCGCCTTCTCTCCGCCGAGGACCAATTTGCCGTCTCGACATTGTAAGCGGTACGTGGGTTAAAGGAACGTCCGAGGTAGAACCAAGTATGCGTAGCAAATTATCTTTGTCACCTGTTGCGAATATGACTATTATCAGCATAAACATAAAAAATACAAAACTAGGTAGGTACACTGTCAGAGCATGTAATATAGGCCTTGAAACCCGGAATGCAGGAACACGACACGAGATTATTAGGTTTGAGATCTATCCTCAGCCTCTGAAGACTAGAGTATATTTATAACATTAAATGATTGAACAAAATTTCTTAAGAGATGTTGATGATGACAAATTGTCAATATCTAGGAAGACTATGTTACTTGCTATGTCAGGGGTATGAAAAAATACATACCACTAAAAATATATAAGGTGTATGTTCTTAAATGTTTTTAATCTATTATATTTATAATAATAAGTTAATGTACGTAACTCAATAATATTATACATATAAAAAAAAATAGAACAAAAACTTAGCGAAAAAAAAAACAACAATTTTTTTTTTTATTCATACACAGAAAATGTTGACGTTTTTATCTTTAGTCTGACGTGACCCTTAGATTGGATTTTTCATAACTTTTTAAACCGTAGATCTCTCATTCAGGCGAGTTAAAAGCTGGGTACATAGTGATTGAAGGAGATTAAGGCGTGTGGGATTGATTTCGATCCTACAAAAAAAAGAAGTAACTGTTAAACGTGTACTCCGGCAACAATAGTCCGTAGTCTAAGCAGGCTTATCTGTCAAAAACCACATTATCAAACGAGCAGGTATATAATCAAACCAACGAGATACTGTTCAAACTTCAGTCACTCATAGTAAGGGGGATTTCAAAACGTCTTCGAATCCTCTATCAATGGCCAGTTTCACGTAAACCACACAGATAACGTTTTTATTTTAAATATAAATGGAATACCGTACCCGTAGTACCTCAATACCCAGTACCCCAATAAATAAAGTCATGCAGGTACGATAAATTAGCAACAAATGGCCATTTAGTCCACAGCTTAAATAAATATAGAAGAATAAATTATAGATTACAATCTGTCAAATATTTTGCCAAGTTTATGTATTTATAGAGTAGGTTAGCACATTACAACGTTAAGTAATACTAGCCAGGTCAGGCTAGGATGGGTAGGACCATTCTTAACACATTGAGACCCCTACGTGCTTTGGAGAGTACGTTAAACCGTCGGTCCCGGGTGCCATACAAACATCTGTGGCATTCGTCACGGGTAGTTGGAGCCCGAAAAAGTCCAACAACCTGATCTGACTACAGAACTTCGATATCGCCTAGTACTTGGGTTGTGGAGGTCTGGCAGTCGCTTCACATTTTTATGTGAAGCGTCTATCAAAGTTCGGCCGTATTGTAGTTAGACTGAAATCCGAGCCCAACTTAGTTGGGAAAAGGCGCGGAGGATGATGAATTTTATTATGTATTTCTATCAACTATCAAGAAATATTTAAAACATGTATATATTATGTCTAATGTTAAACATAAAATAAAACATTTTTGCATAAGAATTTCTTAATGTTTTTTCTTAATTTGTAAAGGTTAGTTACACGGGGTCTACACGTTATCTTTGATTCCTAATTAATGTAATAAATGTGATTGTAAGTTTGTTTGTGAGCTTCAAAGTTACTTTTCTATCCCTCGGGAACAGTAATGTTATCTGTATTGTGACAATGTGTATGCAAAAGTTCATGATGACTGGTTTAGTCGCTGAGGCCTGAAAGCGTTACAAACAAACAAATCGCTTCGTTTTATTGTACTATAATAATATAATAATAATAATAATAACTCATAACACATCTCACACACGGCCGTCTGATCCCAAACTAGCAAACCCTGTACTATGGTAACCAGACTGCTGATAAACATAGTTATATATTTCTAAAGACATACATACATTATAGATAAATTACACCCAGACACAGAACAAATGATCGTGCTCATCACACAATTATTTGTCCTGGGTGGGAATCGAACTCACGACCTCTGGCTTAGTAGTCAGGGTCACTAACCACTAGACCAACAGGCCAGTCAAGTACCACTATCTAGTATCATCTCCATTTATTTTACGAACTTTTACACAAATGTAAAAGTTTTAACGAAAAAAATTGAGGCTCTAAACTTCATTTTATTTCAGTATGACCGTTGTGGTAAAGTCTTGTTTTAAGTACAGTACTAAGTTTAGTAAACAAACATGTATGTTATGGATGATCCCGTGTTAACACCGAGAGGCGACAGTTTTTGAATAGTTTGAGCCTGTAAACAAAGTATTTTATGGTGTGGTCTAAGTGATAAGAGGTCAGAGCTAAATATGAGTATTAAAATTTATTATTATTTATTTTATTCTATTTAAAAAAAAATGGGAATGACACATTTTTTTTTGTGCATAGCATGACACTTAGACCTGATTTTGCAGCGATTCTCAAGCTATTTCATCAAAGAAAACTATTTTCCAGAAGGTAGATGGCTTCTTGGTCCCCATAGGTATAAATAAAATTTTACACTGGTCTCGGTGGCCAATAGGTGAAGTTTACTATCATCTATTAAATCACAGACTCTTAATTTCACACTAGATGGAAGACAGCTTCAATCATTCTAGCTTATTTATACCCAAGGTCTCTGTTCCCCTACACCCTATCGATACTAAGATTAAAAATCAATTGAGTTGTGCTTTGGATTTCAAGTCACTAAAACTCGGGGGTCGAGGACAGGGTTAGTGAACCTGACGTAATAGTAATAATTTTAATAATACTGTCGAAAATTACAAAATATCGCTATCTAGATCCAAGCTAGATGGTACTATGCGTTCTACATTAGAACACGGATGAATATACATAGCTTTTCTTTTGGAAATATATACATATTGTTCATAGAAACCGTGAGTAGATTTTTTGTCTTAACCTCTCCTTGTTTGCGATTATTTTGTCACATTTATATAAAACCACTGTGGGAGCTTTCCTGGCAGGTAATCCTTAGAAGAGATGGAACAAAAACTGCGACCTATCTTAACTTACTCATTAACAAATGCTATTACAGTGATTGCTGATTTAAGCCATTTCTTTTGATCACAAGTCCCACAAGATTTATATAATTTTAGTTTATGTATAATGTTTGTCCTTAGCAGCTAAGTAAGCAAGTTTAAAAGTACTTACTTAGTTTATAAATAGCAAAGTTCTAAAATTACGCTGTCCCTAAAGTAGGGTGACAAAGTGGTTTAAGGTGACAACGTCGACAAACTCAATAGAAGATCTATTTATATTTCAGTAGTTTGGATTTCAAAGAAATACCTTCGTTTGTTCCTTATTTACATCTTAATATAGAAAGGAAAAGGTAATAATTGGATTTGTCCTGTGAGTAGACACGATAAAAGAAATATTAAATGAATTTTTTATCTCTCGAATCTAGTGTACTCCTACTAATATTATAAACGTGAAAGTTTGTGAGGATGTATGGATGTATATATGTATGGATGTATGTATGTATGGATGTTTGTTACTCTTTCACGCCAAAACTACTGAACCGATTGCTATGAAACTTGGTATGTAGATAGCTGGAGACCTGGATTAACATATAAGCTACTTTTTATCCCGATATTCCTATGCGATCGGGAGTTACACGCGTGAAACCGCGGTACGTTGCTAGTTATTTAAAATTATGATTATATTCTTAGAGCTTGTGGAAAAAACGGTGGTGAGCTTTTTTTCTGACAGATAGATTCCTCGACTAGAAAATGTATATATCTATGGCTTGGCTCACCAGTCAAAAGTTCGAATATGTTTATTATGAAGTGTCGTATATTTTTTATTTTTAGTATATTTTAAAATGAGCGCTGTCTTAGAAGTTCGGCAAACCAAAATCATTTATTTAAATTAAACCAATTATCGGTATTTTTGAGTTGTCGGAAGTAGGAGTCATAGATGCTATTAGAAAGAACAGGCAAGAAACTCCAAGGACACTCTTTTTCAACATGTTTTTTTTAAATTTTCTGGTTACATTGCTTATTAGCGAAATGTAAGGACAATGTAACATATTGTTCTAAAATACAAACATTCGTGCAAATTACTACTATAGTTAAGTAATATCAGTGCGGTGGAGGGTGAGGAGCCCCGACCAGCGATACCCGTACTTCGCTAATTAGATATGTCACTTAATATACAAATACATAGTTCTAATTATCTCAAATTATTTTTTAACAAGTTTACATAGGATAAAATACAATGTGAGAAGTTACATATTAATACGTTAAGAGAATTCTTAATACCCCTTTTGTGATGTGAATTTGAATTTCTACAGTAAAGTATTCCATAATTTACTTTTCTCCCGCATTAGGAATTATATACTCCCAAGCACCAATAGATAACATCGCTAATGCAATTGAGATCATCAATAAAGATCTAGCTAAAATAGGTGCCTGGAGTAAATCCTACGGACTCAAAGTAAACCCTTCGAAGACCCAGGTGATTATCGTTGGGAGCGCTAGAAAAGTTTCAAAGATTGACTGGTCACATGTTCCTCCGATTATTTTCAATGGCGCTATTATACCCTTTAGTGAAAAAGTAAAAAATTTAGGAATACTTATTGACTCGGAACTATCGTGGTCTCCTCAAATACAAGGAATAAGCCGTAGGTTATTCGCCTCTGCAGGATCGTTAAAAAGATTAAGAAATTTTCTACCAACTGCCACCAAAACTACCCTTGCAAATTCACTCCTTCTTCCAATTCTTGACTATGCGGACGCCAGCTATCCAGATCTCACCGAAAACCAATTAGATAAACTTGAGCGACTTCAAAACTTTTGTATCCGATTCATATTTGAACTGCGTAAATATGATCATGTTTCTGAATTCCGAAAAAAGCTCAAGTGGTTACCTATTCGTCTTCGCCGGAATGCCCATGTTCTCTCTTTGCTATACAGCATACTGTTTAACCCTCATACACCTTCCTACTTAAAAGGACGATTTGAGTTCCTTTATGGTACCCATACGAAATGCCTAAGATCATCGGAAAGTCTGATATTAGAGGTGCCGGTGCATTCAACAACTTTTTTTGATAAATCTTTTATGGTTCTGGCTGTTCGTTTGTGGAATGCATTACCAGTACAAATACGGCAAGCTGAAACCCTTACAGCCTTTAAAAATATGGTCAAGCAATACTATCTATCACTGTAATACCTTTATTTTATTCTTTATTTTTATTCCATCTCACACTTAAGATCGAAATTACTTTAGATTTTACTATGTAATCTCTACTGAATAGCTGGATTATTTAAGTATATATGTATGTGTGTGTATGTATGTATGTATGTATGTGTATATGTATGTATGTATGTGTATTTATGTGTGCATGTATGTATATATATATGTGTAAATACTTGTCTGTCTTTTCTATATAGTACGCCATCAACTATTGCTTTTATTTAATACTTCTATAATTATCTCCATCTAAAGGTTGTCTGGTAGGTATCGCTATTAGCGATAAGACCGCCCATTGTACTCTATTTTTAAGCCATGATCTGTTCCAATTAATTTTATTTAAAGGTGTACAATAAAGAATGTTCTATCTATATATCTATCTAGGAATTACTCCTGTGTCGCAGGGGACTTTACAAACATACAAACAACGGACACAAAGAACACCCAGACTCAGGTGGGAATCGAACCCACGACCTGTAGCATAGCAGTCAGGGTCACTAACCACTAGGCCAACTAGCCAGTCAACTTTACTGTAGATTCAATTTTTTTTATTATTTCATACTAATAATATATACAAAAGTAGCTTTGTTTGTTTGTTTTTTGTTGTTGGTATGATATAAATTGAAAATTTATGCGAAATCAGCTACAATATATATGTACGTTGACCTGTCATGGTTCGGAAGTCTATACAATAACAGTTCAAGTTATACTGATCAATTTTGTAAAACAAAACATTTAAGGTAATGAACATTGGTCGAATTTCGACCACCAATCGATCTCTAGTTTTTATAAATATACTAGCAGCGCCTCGCGGTTTCACCCGTCCGTACAGTTAAATTAAAAAGTAGCCTATGCGTTAATCCAGGTCTCCAGCTATCTACATACCAAGTTTCATCGCAATCGGTTAAGTGGTTTTTGCGTGAAAGAGTAACAAACATCCATTCATCCATCCATCTAAACTTTCACATTTATAATATTAGTGGCATGTCAGTACCAATTTTAAAAGTTTTTTCTGACTGTCATAAGTGTTACGTACGAGTAGTTTGTAACCTAGATGATTAAATTGTGTTAATAAGTTGTGATACGATAAATCTCGTTAATTCATTAGATTCAGCTGTAACCTTAAATTAAGTTGTGATTTCTTACCGTGAAGGTAATAAAAAGTTCATTACCCTTTGTAATTTAAATCCACTCTTCTATTACTTGAACCACATTACAGAATAAATTTAAATTTATAATTGTTACATTTCCATAGGCATTTTGTTAGGCGACGGATCGACATATCATCGAATCTTCGGAAGCGCCGTAGTATTTAAGGAATCTAAATATAACATCAGTTTAAGTACCGAAAATGAATACAAATTGACAATATAGAAGATAATCTTTGAATCTGATAACTTGGTAATGCTTAGAATTAGTAGCGTTTATGTTGTGTATTGAAGTAAACTTTAAGTAGAAAGTGAATTCTGTTTTTGAATTTTATTATCTTAATTACGGGCAAGTATAGATAAATCTATACTTACTAATATATAAAGCTTAAGAGTTTATTTGTTTTCTTGAACGCACTAATCTCAGGAACTACTGGTCTGATTTGAAAAATTCTTTCAGTTTTAGATAGCCCATTTATAGAGGAAGGCTTTAGGCTATATGTCAACGCGCTAAGCGGAGCGGAGCAGTGAATAAACGCAGGTGAAACTGCGGGGACGGCTAGTGTGATAATAACATAGTTCAGGTTATTTGTGTAGTTAATAGTTCAAAAATACTCCTTAATTACGTAGTTCATAAAACGTGTTACAGAAACATGTAATTATATATTTTATTGCTGCCACGTATAGCCAGTAAATTCGTAAGCAACATAAAAAAAAATATTTGCTTTTTTCCCGAATTATGCGTTTCCGGTCAACATTGACAAGCCTGTTGGTCCAGATGCTAACGCTCGTGACTGCTAAGCCAGAGGTCGTGGGTTCGATTCTCCCCTAGTAAAAATAATTGTGTGATAAGTACGATATTGTATTTTGTCTGGGTGTAATTTATCTATAATATGTATGTATTTAGTAATATAATATAAGTGGATATGTTTATCAGCAGTCTGGTTACCATAGTACCTTACTTAGTAATGTGTGGTATAGGCTCTGCCTAGTTTGAGATCAGACAGCCGTGTGAGAGGTGTCTCAAATTATTATTTCAAAATAATATTTTTGTAATTTCAATAAAAGCTGTTTTTTCTCTTATATTCTCGGTGTAACGTGCCTGTACGCTCGTATCCTCATACACAGGTTTAAAAAATGTAGATGCCGAAATATGGATTTAATTTTACATCTCTTCAAAGTTAAACAGGCGTGAGTAAATAAAAATATAATTTCAGTTACTGTTGTACCATTATATTATTACAATTAATGAATATAATGGATCTCTTACATACAAATGCACTCTAGCAAACCACATATAATGCTATAAACAAAACAAAACTCGCACACTGCGTCCCCTTTCAAACATAAATGCGTTGCTTTTAAAAGGTTACATTTTGTACACTAAGTAATGACGTGAAGTGAATGTCACGAAATGTTAGTAAGGGTAGCTGGCGCGGTGTTACCAACTCTAAATTTAGAAATTATTGGGAGATTTAAAAAAAGCAAGGTACCTATAATTTCTAGTTATTTCTTTTCCTTAATTTTTATTGTACACTTATTGAGAAGTACATTGGTAAATCTATTTCATATTAGGTATGTCTATTCTATACGAATAAATAAAATTGAAGTGTCTCTTTGGAATGTCATGATAACAGCTTTTTACTAAATGCATCTGAATGTTTCCCTAGTAAATTACCAACATAACATAACACTGGCAGATAGTTGGTGTTATACAGAGTAACTAAGTCTACTTTTATTTTGGAAAAGGTTTTTTCCAAAATATAAATGTGTACACGCGAGCACAGATCAGATAGTCTGTAATATGTGTAGATGCGAACTTAAGAGGCCTAATATAAAAACTGGTAGAAATATGCGTTGAAATTAAATTGAAAGGTAATGTTTTCCATAGACAACGAAAACTTCAAAATCGTAAGGCACAATAACGTGAACTTAATTATCGTATTCCACATATAATAATTCCACGAATTTCTATTACTGGGAGTGACGTCAAAACAACTGTAAAGTTTTTGTTAGTGGAATAATAATATGCTAGATCTACTCATGTTATTGAATCTTGCGATGTTAGAGTTTTCATAAATTTGCGTTTATGACTAATAACTTTTTAACGCAGATTTCCGTCTTTTTAATTAGCATCTTCACTCAGTATACATTTCGTCAGTAGTGTAATAAAAACAAAACATCATACAATCAAATAATCAACATAAATATCACATAAAAATCCATTTCCATCACACCAAAACTGCCCTTGCAAATTCACTTGTTCTCCCAATTCTTGACTATGCGGATTCCAGCTATCCAGACCTTACCGAAGACTTGAAAACTTTTGTATTACATTCATATTTGGACTGCGTAAAATTGTCTTTGAAAAGCTCACGTGGTTACATATTCGTCTTCGCCGGAACGCTCATATTCTCTTTTTGCTATACGGTATACTGTTTAACCTCATACACCTTCGTATTTAAAAGGTCGATTTGAGTTCCTTCACGATACTCAAACGAAGTTCTTACGATCATCAGAAAATCTGATATTAAAAGTGCCGCTGCATTCAACAACTTTCTTTGATAAATCATTTATGGTTTTGTCCGTTCGTTTGTGGAATGCATTACCGGTACAAATTAGGCAAGCTGAAACCCTTACAGCCTTTAAAAAATGTTACATTATCTGCCACTGTAATACTATTACTCTATTCTTTACCATAACTAAGATCTAAATTGCTACCTATAATACTATATTATCTCCACTAAGTAACTGTGTGTTAATTAAAGGGAGTTCCCATACAATAACATTTTATCTTAATAGGGAATGACAATAGGTTAAAATGTTTACAGAGAGTATTACTACGAATTTACATAGTGTTATAGAAACTCTTCTGGTTGGTTCTCTCTAGTTTTGAAAAAGTATATAGTGTTAAGTCTTGTACGATGGTACCGAACCTTCCGTGCGCAAGTCCGAATCGCACTTGACCAGTTTTTAATTTAGGTAAATTGAGGGCTGCTGTCCTTAATACAGGCTACTACGTAGCCTAGCTAGGACATCAGTTCAATATTGTCACTCAATGATTGGTGTTGTTACGCAATGCTGTTTTTGTCAATATCTCAACAAAAAACGTAAAACTGTAAATTATACTTAATATTGTATTGTATATAAAAAAATTTAAATATTAATTTAACTCTTTCTCACACCGTCCTAAAATGTTTGAAACGGGATGCGTCTCTATTAACATTATTATTATTGACAACGTTATTTGAACATTTTCATGAAACTGAATGTTCATTTATTGTTCATAGCGGTGCGAACTATTTTAATCTTCCATCTGTAGTTCCGAAAGTTGCTATTAGAGTATTGGAATATGTTCAAGGAGTAAATCTGCTCATATATAACATATGTACTTACCTAATATTATTTATTCTGTTTAGTTACAAAACTTCCCTACAATTTCTACAGCAAATTATAGGGCTATCGAATATTTAAAATTAATTACGCTGTTCGTTTTGTCATAATCATACTATTATATCCGAAATGAATATGAGTACCTATTATTAATTTTAATCCCACAATTTTGGATCGTACCTATCATTTTGTACATGTGTAATAACTGGATGGATAATGATGCCTGATCGATTGCAATCAAGCCTTGGATTTTATAATGGTCGAATAACTTCGCGGCATAATTACGCTGGTAGGAGTCTTTCGGTGTAATAGCACAGATAACTGAATAGTTCCTACGTAAGTAATAGTAGGAAAGGAACTCTCACAACGGTTGTAACTTTAGTCGTGTATTTATGCCACTAAGATAGCAACCGAGTATGAGAACTACCTGATTACAAGTGGGTAGCCTTGATTACAACACCACAGATGTCACGCATTGTCAAGTCTATAAAACCAACAATGTTTCAACTTCGTATAGTGCAGTTTGTATAGGATGCCCACGGTCACAGGTTGTGATGAAGAGAAGTCTGTACTAGACCGACAAACACAGCTTGTAAATAATGCAGAGACAGCGAATTCTAGCATACAGTTTCTAATCAGACGCACAGACCGATGGCGGAGAAACCGACTAGCTCAAAACGAGGTCTATATCTAACCTCTACAAATATTACCCATATGTAGCAATGCTCACCCAATGAGGTGTTGCCACATCTACTACTCCGTAGCTCGATGGATTTTTAATACTCATTGGCTACAACAATGTCTAAAACCTTTATATTTAAAATAAGTCTGATTTAATGTTCTGTAATATTAAATATTTTATGTTTGCACAATCTTGGTTTTTAAAGATGAATCGTTGCGTCGGTGCCCGTATTTTTATGAAAGAGTTGATTCATAAGATTTGTGGTATCAAAAGTAATATAATAGAAATAATTGAGTTACTTAATAGAAATGCTAACAACACTATAATGAGCGAGGGGTTTTTTTTATAATAATAGTCTTTACTTCTTAGGAAATGAGAGATTAAAACACATCAATTGCTATTGAAAAAGATGATGTATGGTAAATCAAAAATACATACAAAGATACGTATATTTCAGTACACTATAATATCATGGTAATTTAGAGTTACGCTTTTATATGTACTATTATCACAGGTAAAAAACGCCAGCATTTGGATCTGTATGAAAGAATGCCGTGTTTTGACTACTTCTGCCGATATGTCGCTCTTCAACGAAGTTCGATTAAAAATTATTTTATATACGAATTGTGTTTCAGTACAGTGATTCCTAAATTGTATCTATTAATAAGCCTCACCTCGAAAGTCTCTAATACATAGAGTGAATTTATTAAATCAAATATGCAAAAACTATTTCTACATATAGAAATTAGAATAGAATATAGAAAAATAGTCTGACACACGCTGTTGACTAAAATATACTAAATCAACAGCCTGTGTCAGTAAATTTTTGTCAATATTTGTATCAAAATGTATCGAACAAATAGTAATATTCTATGCTTTGTTGGATATCAATTTTTATTTTATAGGCGAATCAGATCGTTATTAAATTGTCTAGGTAGAGAGTTATAATATCTAGTAAAAAATATTCTTCTATTTCTGAAATCAATTTCCGACTATCTATTTATGTTACTAAGAGTGAACAGCTCAAGCTCAATTATAAGGAGGTACGATAAAAGCACCGGAAACGATGTACGACAATATAGTTTGGATAAATATTGTTTGGTACACCACTTCTTAGCATAGAATATCATTTTAGCCACTTGAAGTAAAACCCGCAATGTATTACGAATATACTAGACAAGACTCTTCTCAAATTAAGCATGAGATTAAAAATAATTCAATGAAATTATATTACGCCTAATAGGCACAGATTAACTTAATAGTGGAAGGAAGTAAGGGTTAATTGAGCAGCGGTAGCGTCACTTTTATTTGATACGCGAATTAGGTGCAGTGCCGTTATTTATCTATATATTTTGATCTATGGACTAGATCGTAGATCGGATAAATCGTAAAGCAGAGAGAGGCATACAGAGGCTACTGGTAATGTGAAGCTTTTATGCAGTGACAATAATAACTAATTAGGTAATATTTTGTCCTTTTCACAGAGTGCCATAGTCGGGGAGCGAGTGACATTGCCCTGCCGTGTCGCCAACAGAGAGGGCACTGTACAATGGACCAAAGACGGTTTCGGACTTGGCACGCATCGCAATCTCAGCGGCTACGACCGATACGCTATGATCGGGAGCGACGAAGAAGGTAAGCTTTCAAAAAAGATCACAGGTAGAATACTGAAACAGTAAGTCACCCCATTTGTACACGATTGTGAACGTACATAGGTAGGAGACCTATGTACGTTCACAATCGTGGCTAATTTTACAAATGCGAATGTAAATTTGTTTGTTTATTTACGCTTTCACATCTTAATTAGTCATGCATAATGAAATTTTGCTTACCCGTTGTCAGTACTAATAAAAAAATTGACGTAACAAATTACTTTAACTAGAGATCGCGTGGTGGTCGAATTTCGACCATGGTTTTTTCATTGGCCAGTATAACTAAAGCTGTCTCTGTCTATAGACTTACTTACCATGACAGGTAATCAAATAGACTGGACGTGTGTAATTCCATTAAGCCGTTTTCACATAATTTTTAAAGTTTTAAGACATATTGGTTAAAATTTTAGCTTTCTGCGCTTCTTCTATATAATTATATAAACTGTAAATATTCCAAAATTCACGTTACTATGTTCGCGAAATTTTCTTAAAAAGAGTACAAAGAATTCTCTTCACGTATTTATATAATGATAAACTAAATACTAGAGGGGGGCGGGGGCAACAACATTTCACAGATAAATTATTCTTTATTAAAAATTAAAGCTTAACCAGGAAAAGTCGGGTCAGACCACTTTGTTTTTGAAAACTGCTTATTTCGCAAATTATCTGAATAAACTCACTCACCCTGTAAATCCCCAAAGGGTCATAAATTTGTATTAAACTATCATTACAACACCTATAGTTTTTTGTAGTAGTTGAAAGTGAACCTATTGCTATTTACAGACATATTTCCAGACTTCAGGGTAATGAATTGTAAAAGCCAACAACATTTTTCCAGACCCAGAAATCAAGACCCTGACCTTAAGACGCAAACAGAAGCGCAAACTTATGCCACTGAAGCAAAAAACCAGTCATTTGACATAATCACATTTAATCTCCTTTTAACCTAGTTTGATTTCTTCACATAGTAATTACATTATATTTACTGAGAGAATAGAATAAAGGCTCAGAAGACAGACTGTAATAATCCAAAGTTTATTTACAATATATTATTCCTTATAGCAATAAAAGAAAATATTCACATCGGTCATCGCTACACGTTTCGTCTGTGACTCAGAACGTAAATAAAAACGCACTTTTACACACAGCAACTGTGGTGAAATGTTGATTTTCTGTCTTAGTGTAACGTCGTAGAGTTTAATATTCAAACTTCTCAATAAACATTGTGTACAAATTCACACAAACAATTTTATCTTTTCGGGTTCCGTAATTAAAAACAAAAACTTTTTGAGCGTCGGTTCAAACTAATATTCTGTTCAATGCCATACATATTACAAATTGTCCTTCAAATGTAAGGTTTCAATCTTACATTTGGCCATATTATTAACCACAACTGATGCTGCAATTTAATGATGGAAGATGGAACTCACATAATTTTGGGCGGTCCAGACTGAGACATAGTGGGAGGATAAAATGGGTTTCATCTTCTCAAAAGCTAAAAATATATTTGCCTCATGATTGGTATTCGAGTTTACATTTTAATGTTGCAAGAGCTTTTTGTTTCTTACAATTCTCAGATACTTTTATTTTGTTATCGCGTAGTCGCGCTTCACTCAAGCTGGGCAATCTGCTAGTTTTATTATTAAAAACTTCTACGAGTATTCCAATTTGAGCAACATTTAAAACCTGAGAATCCACAATAAATTGAAATATGTTCGATATATGATTTATTAAAAAGAAAACTTTTATTAGTAATTTTCGAAATAAGGAACCCGTTGGCTTTCGGTGATTCTGTAGAAAAAAATAAAAATATATATATTTGGCACGAGTATCGGACGGAATAATATTTTAGTACGATATTTAGGTACATTACTATTAAAATTTAAGGCTACATTCACACCTGTTACTATATTTTAGCACGAATCAGTTACAGGGTTAGGTTAGTTATTAATATACACGTATTTAGCCATGATTGATTATTTTGAACTTATGTTTGGGAATTCTTTGAAGTAGAAATTTCAGTTTAAATGCCTATAGGTTAAGGGTTATTGTATAGTGCCTTCAGAATGGCAATTGTTATATTGTGAAGGGTCAATGACATATCATTTCACTGTCAAGTTTTCTTTTAGATTTTATTTTAGTTACGTTTATTGCATAATATGTGGGAGTAACTGTTTTTTTTTTGTTAGTTGGAGATATTGCCAGTATACATTTTATTATGGAATATAATGACGGTTGATATGTATTTGTTACATTGAAATTACATTTTTGACCTTAACATATGCATATAGGAACTATTTCCCGTAGCTGATAATAATATAATATAATTACTTGAGAAGCCTTACACACGGCCCTCTGGTCCTAAACTAGGCGCTCTGCCTGTACTATAGTAACCAGACTGCTGATAAACAGGCTTATATATTACTAAATACATACATATTACAAATAAATTACACGGACACACAGAACAAAAAATGATCATGCTCATCACACAATTATTTGTCCTGGTTGGGAATTGAACCCAAAATTTCTGGCTCAGCAGTTAAGATCACTAACCACTAGACCAACAGGTCTGTTAAAAAATGTATGCTTCCACCTCCATTTCTCTATCCGTTATCAAAGCTATTTACTCCCACTAATTAGAAGAAAACAGTACAACGTAAAGTAGTGTGGCTACGATCTTCTATAGTGTAAAGGTAAAGAAATTAGCTGTGCTCTTCCTTGTCCAACTAAAAGAAACAAAAGCTTGGCTCGTACGAAAGTCATCATTCAGCTATTTACAAAAAAAACATGATAAGTTCTCAAAAATTGTGGACACTCGTAACTAGGATACATATCCGGGAATATGGCCCCAGGAAATACACACTAAAAGCAATAAGTTTATCGTTCTAAGGAAATATGAGTACAGGGTTGTATTTCAAATAACTATGTGTCGTTGTACTTGTAATTCTGATAACTGCCGCGGAAATACAAAATCGATACGGTGAGGTTTATTGTTTCCTTTTGACTAAACTGAAAATCGATATACCATATTTGTATCGACTTAAAATGTCGATATATGTTGTTGTGACTAAGTAATTTGCAATAAAATGATATTGTGACTATAAATTCAGATAAAAACTATCCAATCTCTCAAATTGGACCAAACTGCACACAGTGTGCAAAATTTTATTAAACTCGGTTCATTCATTTAGGAGTTAATCGCAAACAAACAAAGTGACACATTTTTTTTATTCATCAGATAGATCTTGCCTGTTATCAATAGTTGCTGTAGCGTAAATATGATATATTACTATTTACGCTACAGCAAAGAAAAGTAATGACTTTTCTAACAAATAACTTTGCCTTCTTCGCTTGCTATTGTAAGAAATAAATATAACAATACAAACCAATCAATATTCTAAGAAATAGTTCCTAACCGAGGGAGAACTAACCAATACATTATTATCTGGTATGTAATATATCTGTGAAAAAGATTTTCCCTGAAAGCAATAACCTTCGGAGAGTAATGAAAGCTGCCGACTGATAATATCAAGATATAATAAGCGAAACGGTTACTATCGCAATAGTGAGGAAGTAAAAATATAAATACACCTACCTAGATGTAGGTACAATATAAATTATTTTTCTTTCCTTTAAGGGAAATGTAATTTAGTCCATTTATATGATAGGGCAATAGGTTACAGTTGCGACTGGAAAGACGCATGTCATAGTCTACAAGCAAATTACCTGTTCATATACAGTATAGTCTATCAAAAGGTTACTGTAAGAGATTGCAGACTGCGATAAGACCGCTAATTGTACTACTGTTTTTAATATATTTATTTTTCATGATTGTATCCTATTTATGGTGTGCAATAAAGATTACCTACCTATCTTATCTATCAAATAGCCTAAAAAACTTTTCGAACATTGTAGGATGCGGAAAAGGGGAGAGAGAAGGGTTAGGGTCTCCGGTAACTTCACTCACTCGGCAAGCATTGCTTTAGTGCCGGTTTTCTGTGAGGCCGTGGTATCACTCCGGTCGAGCATGGCACTCCCACGATTATATTTTATACTAGCGACCGGTGCAATGTAGATAGTAATGTGGTGAACAATTATCGTCATATCATTATACAAATTAACACAAAACAATATGAAACTATACGTAATAAACCTTCCTCTTGAACCGCTTTATTGGTGAAAAGTGAATTTAAATCCGTTGCGTAGATCTAAGCGTACAGATGGCGGAAGCGACTTCGTTTTATGCTATGTAGAGAAGTACAACTGTTTAAAATTTTCTAAAAAATGAAGCTCAGTGAAAGAAGAGCAGAGACTTAAGCTTTATGTTGGATCAAAGTCCGGAGGTAAACCTTTCACTTTTCATCTTTGCATCATATATATTTTATTATTAGATTTTTTACGCAACAAGTTGATGAACTCTCTTGGCTAGCGGCAGCAATAACTATTGCTTGACGAATGAAAAATAGATTCAAGGTTTTTAAAGATTTATATAGATGAAAACAATAGTAATTGTAAAAAAAATACACATTTCACTTGAATTATTGTGTGTCCGTTATTTTCATTGACATTGACCTTTGACAGAATACATAATATTACAATAATTCTTTTAAAAATGTCCTTGAAACAAGTTGTGAAATGTATCTGAAGTTACCTCATTAGACTTTAAAAATGAATTGCGAATTAATTATTGCTGAGCCGAAACTTGGAACGCAGATGTCGGTACTCTTCAAGACCCTTAAAAAACGAAGCATTAGCCGTATGTTTATGTATCATATTATCGATATACTTCAGACAGTGTAGGCGTTCTTATAAGTTGAAGATCATAGAAGATGGGATCAGTTTGAAATCTAACTAAAAATTATATTATTAGTACGTGAAACTTGAGTTACTAACTTTTAAACTTTTGCGTTCCGTGATATAATTATGTATTTGTACAGGAATTAACACCATTACGTAATATATGTATTACGTATCTTTAAATTGCCTGAAGTTTCGACAAGGTTGCACTGGCAGGTCAAAGCTACCTATGTAAAATATATTACATGTTTATCTTAATTCCCGTACATATACATAATTATATCTGGCCTGTTGGTCTGGTGGTTAGTGATCCTGACTGCTGAGCCAGAGGTCGTGGGTTCGATTCCCACCCAGGACAAATAATTGTGTGATGAGCATGATCATTTGTTCTGGGTGTAATTTATCTATAACAATGTATGTATATAGAAATATATGTTTATCAGCAGTCTAGTTACCATAGTACAGGCTCGGCCTAGTTTGGGATCAGACAGCCGTGTGTGAGATGTGTGAAGTTATTATGAAGAAGTTATATCTTGACTTTCTTAGGAATTATTTCAGAAGAACTTTAGCTAGGTAGATATTGATACTTAGGACGTTTTAGGACGTTTTCATGACATCATCATAAAAGTTGATTAAGAAGGCAATGTAGATGATAAAAAAAAAAGACAAAAACATGGGCCTGAGTACTCCTTAATACGATTGGCTCCATACGAGCCAATTCTATTAGATATTGAACGAATTGTACTTTTTGAGTCAATATAAATATTTACAAATGCTTTTTTTAATATATGATTACTGGCCACTACCGGATTCTCAGCAATATCTATCCCAGATTAAAAGAAAACTATTACTATTTTTATTTGTTTACGAAACTGCTACCCGCGCCTAGGCCGAAATCTGGCGGTCTCCTTTGGCTTGTTTAAGTCGTGGGATATATTTTTGGTACATTTTGCCAATTAGAACCGATTTGTAATTAAATAACAGTCATGTGTACTTAACTACCTAGTATAAATATTAGTTATGAATAAAAATATATTTAATGGAGGTATTACACAACTCCTACCATGACGAGGAAAAATGAGTTTCAACGTTTTCAAGCGGCGATGAAATATCATCTTAAGAGGACTGGAGCGTTCTTACCGAGTTAAAAATGCATTTGCCTTATTTCTAAAGAGTTGTAGATGTTTTTTTATGGTTTCGTCGAATAAAGAGAATAAAGTAGTAGTTTATTTGTAATGTTGGCTACAAGTTAGTTAAGTTTAATTTAAATTTATTTTACGTTGGTGGCATATAACAAATTATATTTCAAGGGGTTAAAATTACCTACTACAAAATGAGAAAATTAGTTATATAAGCTTTAGAAGTTTGATATTTTGACACCTTCAAGGAATCTAAGTATTTTTTTATAAATATTAATTTTAAATGTGATCTCTCCAAGTGTTTCTAGGATAAGGATTGTATCAACAGACATTATAACATTCATCGGAACAGTCGGTAACTTTTAGTTGTTGCTCCAAACCAGAAATAGACGGCGTATTAAGTCTTCTATGTTTCGACATTTTTCTTACAAGAATTTAACGGAAATAGAAGGGCCCACCTTCTATTTCCGCGTGAGATAGAATCACATAGATCCTATTACACTTCTGATATTATTAACAAGACGCGAAAATGACAAAAAAATAGGAACAACAGTTTCACATATGAAAACAGATAAAAACAGACAAAGTAAAATAAATTAAGAATCATTCACTGCTCACGTAACTCGGATATGCTTGGTGTGCGATGCAAAGAGATCTAACAGCACGTCAGTGTGGCTATTTATGGGATGATGTATGACGTCACATTTTTTTCTGCTACCGTCAACTTACAATATATTATCACCTATACCTACATAAATACATAGACATAAGTCATTGCATTTATGCTTTACTGGCAACCCGCCCCGGCCTCGCACGGTTAGTAGAGAGATATTCAACAATCATCATCATAATGTGAAATATTATTTCAACCAATTTACACAAGACCAATATACACCTAAACCTTCCTCATGAATCGACGAGGTATTAGAATAATATGCTATATGGAAAGAACCATGGTCACCGGTAACAAACCGAAGCGATAATCGCCACGAGGGTTGGTATTTCTTCTTTTTTAAAGTGCTTACATCTTTTGGAGTACAGCCTCAGCGATCACTCGTCGAAGTGGTTATCGTCGCTAAAATGTGGCTATGTTTCATCCCAGCACAAGTATCAATAGCATAAGCAAGAAAGGAACTAGCTGAACTCCCGAATGACTTTACTACCTGTCGCCACAACAGTTAGTCTTGGCCCTACAGATTTTAACTAAGAATTCTTTCCAAGAAGGCAACAGAAGCTTCATTTCTCAAGTAATGTTTTAAATAGACAGCTATTTTTGTTCAGACACTGCGAGATGAATCTCAGATCTAGACGTTTTAGTCTGTATTTAAATCATAATAATATTTAGAAAGGAAATCTTTTTATAGTGGTGTACTCAGTGCTACTATTACACATATTTATAGTTGAGCAGAGCAACTGCAAAGTTTTAAAATGTTATATTATCTTTTTGGAGAAAATACTTACGTACTTTATTGTTAAAATGGTATAAGAAAGAAGTAAGGAAGAAGGCAATACACCCTATATAAATATATATATATATATATGTATATTATACAGGTTGATTTTAAACTTGTACTTGTAGAAAAGGTGGTTTGAAGTAATTTATAGAAATTCAAATATACTATCACTCTATATTAACTAACGAGTAGACTTTATAGCGAGATGCAGAAACAATTGTTCTAAACGCATAGGTACATACATCGGTCGTTTGTATAAAAAAGCGAATTTAAAAATACCTTAAATAAACAGATTTAATAACCCTTTTATTATAAATTTATATTATGAAATCAAAAATATCTTACGTTAAAATAGCTCAACATTTTAATAAAAAATATAAATTGCAACAGATCTGAAAAACTAGTTCGAATGCTGAATAATCCTGCAGTAGTTAATTAAGTCATTTGAAGAACTGCAATCCCTAGCTGGAAGCATTTTTATTGGAATGAGCAAAAAGCCAGTCAGCTTATTAAATAGAAATCCCTCGTTGAACAGAATTTTACTAGAGGAATCTTCAACTACGACGGTATTCCAATTGATTATAAGAATGACATTTTAGGTTATTTTGATGCTATATTGCATTCTAGCTCCGGTGACTGATAAACGTTTAGGATTCTTTCGAAGAAAAAAAAATTGCGTCTGCATGGTTCGATGACCGTTTTCTATCTGGCAGGCCGTATATATGTTTTCAATATTAGTGGCACAACATAATCCTTCGATTTTAGGTTTCTACAGAGATGGCGAGACGCCGTGATAGGGTATCAACGTGAGTACCAGAAACGGATGCTTATGTCCAAATAGATTCACTTACTCTCCATCCACAAAATAACTCCGACATGAGTACCTATTTCAGTGTCCTGTCTGTTGCTATTGCCTAATTTGCATAATAACTAATTTGGCAAACGTATTCCTCCCGACTCAAGACTCGCCTAAACTACGCTACTGTGTGTACCACACTTTCTTTCACCTCCCGACCTTACTCAAAAATACAACATTACGCCAGTTACTTTAGCGCGGTTTTCTGTAAATGTTGTAAGTATTAATTTATTGGGAACTTCCACGAAATTGTAAGCGGCTACTTATAGATGCTAGCCACGCATTCTCCTATTTCCCCGACCTTACTCCATACTCAACACTCTGTCGGCTACTAGCTAAATTCATTGTTTGTTTTAGGGGACTTCTCGCTAGACATCAAGGACGTGACTCTAGAAGATGACGGGATGTATCAGTGTCAAGTGAGTTCTGCGTTGAAGAACGGTGAGTAAACTCGTTACTAGCTTTATTTAAAAAACTCGAATTATCATACAACAGAGACCTACATTAGATACAGTTGTTATTTATTAGTGACAAGAACAAAATTATTTTAACGAGTCAAAACATTGTTACAGTCAAAGTTAATGTTCGTTAAAGACAAACTAATTAAAACAGGCCTATATTTATTAGTCATTTTTAATACATGATATTCAGTTATGTAAAGACTAGTACAGTATTTGACAACTAGAAAGCTTTGTACAATAAATTGAAGAATTATCCGGACTGAGAGAGAGCATTTGAAGTTATTACCTGGATATATCGTTAGTCACGTATTCAAGCCGTTTATCGATATCAAATTCCCAAATGATTTTAATGTTACCAGCGACAAGTGAGATAGGTATTATCTTTTATGATACTTAAAACTTAGTTCTTCTTTGGGAACTTGTTAGCACAAGCTTGTCTCAAACAGCAGTTATTTATAAGGCGTAGTTGCTGTGTTATGTAAGAGAGGCTGAAAACTTCGAGGTACTGGTTTGGGATCCTGACCTGCTGGTGCTATTGCTTACACTCCATCAATATAAGCAAGATCCCTTTCCTACTTCCTCACTTTCTTTTCCAATATACTCCCAATTTTTTTATCAGTAATGCCCAAATTTTTCGGTGGCTAGCTTGCCCCATATTACGTGAGTGAGACCAAATTGTACTTGGCATATTGTGGGTATTAAACACGTCTCTGCCTACCCCTATTGGAGATACATGCGTTAGTGAAAGGCATAGGTCTTTATAAACGAAAGTGCTTGGCTTCAAATACGCCAAGTACAAGTTTCTAACGTGCGTCGTCGAATCTGAACGAGTATTTAGTATTTGATAAGAAGCTAGTTTATTTTCTACAGATGCAGCACCACCAATTCGATCTCGTGACGCACGATTGACGGTTCTCGTCGCACCAGATGCTCCTCGGATCTTAAGTGGGGCGTTCATAGATGCTATTGAGAATCAAACTGTAAATATCGAGTGTGTATCTAGTGGTGGGAAACCTGCAGCTGAGGTTAGTAAACTATTTACCTAATAACGACTTCTTAGAAGGTATTTAAGCGAAGGGAGCGGTTTAGTGAAACTCTTACTGAAATCGTCATCACCGATATCATTACGACACTCTGTACTCCAAAGAAGGGATTTAGATCAAGACTCATTCAAATTGCCATTATAGAGATTATGCCATTAAGGCCCTTTGTATTCCAAAAAAAGTATTTAAGGCGGAGCTTTGGCTCAAATTGTTACTATAGATATAATTGAAGCCATCTGTATTCCAGAGAAGAGATTTCAAGCGGAACTCGCGCTCAAATGACTATAAGAAATCACTAAAGCCCTCTGTATTCCAAATAAGGGATTTAAAACGAGAGTCGCTCTCGTAGGGCATATGTTAATACTGGACTATATGTTGTTACCTATATCTACCTACTTATGTTAAACAAATGAATAAATGACACGTAGAAAAAAGTAAATATGTATTTGTAAGTTAAAACAACATTTAATCCGATTTAACGGTGTTAATGCAAAATGTTCAAGAACTTGTATGTTCAGGATCATTCTCTTATAAAGCCGTTAAAAATAGGTTCTTATTTAAATAGCACAGAAGTAAAAAAAAATGTATATCTGGTCTATTATAAGTTATTAGAAATTAAATATTAAAGTCAACCTCAATTATTGTTTTGCAGTCATGTCAGCAATTAAAAGTTAGTACACCCTTAAATAATAATGTAAACTCGTGAATGTTCGTCGTGGTTAGAGCAAAAGAAGCTAGTTTGAATGGTTTAATGAAAGAATGTTACATATTTGACTTTATTATCTTTTTGCAGATAACTTGGCTCGACGGTAACCAATCGGTGATTAAGAAGCCAGTGAATAACACCCAAGAACTTCTACCAGACGAACAACGATATCTAGTGAGGTAGGTAACTGAAATAGATGTTGAATTTATTCATAGTTTGAATCAATTTCAGTGATGTAAATATTTTTACTTTGATTTAATACATTAATTTCATACATGATTTTGTATCCGAATGACAGAACTGAGAATATGTATTTAGAAATGCGATCAACTGTATTCTGTTCGAAATCGTGTAAAACCAGTTGCACAAACTTGTGCGATTATCATATTTTACACACATACAGAACTCTACGCTAATTCTTTACCGAGGATTTATGAATCCTAAACGCTATTTATAAGAAATACAAAATACACCCTTATTGTGATCGTTTGGTATACGTACTTTCAAGCCGTTACGTCCAATAAGAAGTAGTATGCATCTTGACCTTTACCAAACATTTTCGTGGAAAATGTGGTGAAAAGCAATATTCCTGTAAACAATGTAGTTCATTGCGTGCTCTCATAGTTACAATATAGTTAGTACTTAAATATGATACGCAATGTACTATATTGCTTACGGAAATATTAATACTGTTGTAGTAGATTAGATCATAATGGTTTTTTCGCTAAAATTACATAATACCTTGTGATTTTTTGTCAATATGAGTTAAAAACAAAAGTTTAAGGACTTACAGACGAAATGATGTCCTAACTTTGGCCACACTACAGTCCTAGCTTCATTTTCGACACACATAGTATAATCACGCGTTTCGGTGTAATTAATATTTTTTCACCCAGCTACGTCCCCGGCAAAAGTATATATGCGAGTACAAAAATGTTTACACGTGTTTCTATTAGTTGTGAGCGTTGGCTCATAATTAAGACGCGCATGCCCCGCTAACATTGCACTTCTTACTATTTGTCAGTTCTGATAGAGAATATACAAAACAACCACACATTATCGTTCATTTTATTGCAGTGTAAGCGACGCGAAGTATGAAAGTGTGAGCGACCTCTTTTATATTATTGTAAATTTTCTCCATTTAGTGCAATTCCTTTTCAACGTTGGTAGGTAGTATATTTAATTTATAAATTTAAGCTAGTTTTTTTTTATTTCAATGCCAAATATTAAAAGTAAATGATTGGGTGGTAGCAAAGGTTGACATCAAAAAAAAAAAGTTGTTATTTTAAATAAGTTCTATGCTATTCTATTTTTTTATGGCAAGCGATGCCGATGTCGACAATTTTGCCAATGTCAAACGTGCGCTGAAGTGTGTATTATCAGAAAACGGACACAAATTTTGTCAAAATAGGACTCCTTGCGAATCTTGTCTTGAAGTTAGTACACTGAAACTAATACAAAATGAACACTTTTCTAAATATAAATAATAATATGAAGACATTTTAAATAAGTTTCTACAGAACGTACTAACTATTATTACTGAAAACAGAGAAAATGATTTGACTTGACTTTACTACCACATTTCAATTCAAGGTAACTTGCAGTCAAAATAGCAATTAAAAATTTAGAATCAAAACCAGTTCGAAATTGACTTGATTTGGTTTTTTAGTTAATATCTGAACAGATCTGAATACTATTAAGATTGAGCAACTGATGGAATACTCTTCACATGTACACCGTGTAACATTACAAATTGTCAATGGCAGGTCGGTGTTGCGGTTAAAGCCTAACAAGGGTCACCACAACCAGACAATCACGTGTCAGGCGCAGAATACTGCTGACAGAGCGCCGAGGATGGCTACGGTGCATATCGAGGTAACATCAAACATGCAAATAAATATACCTGTATGTATATGGTTTCACTACTAGGTTATTAAAATTAAACATATTTCTTTACTTAACATAATGATATTATTATGACTGTTCATTCATTTAATATTAAATTAAGTATTTTTATGCAATATATTTAATAACTCCAGCGTTCGTCTACAGGTAAAATATGCACCAAAAGTAAAAGTGGCAATAAGTTCAGGGATGAACAAAGGCAAGATACGCGAAAGCTCCGAGCTCAGAGTGCGGTGTGACGTTGACGCAAACCCAAAAGCACAGAAATATAGGTGGTATATCAACAGTAATCCTGTGGTCGGCGACTATACTGATGAAATGGTAAATTTATATTTAAGCTAATACTTAACCAAGAACATTAATATTTGTGCGGACACCTTATATTAAAAATATATCGGCTAGAACCAAGCAGCTCATGAAGAGGTGCCTCATCAGGAGCACTCACTTACGGGTTATCTTGGAATTCAAATTCAAATACCTTGCAGATAAATCGGGGTATTAAAGCTTTCCATAGATAATATCGAAATCTATGAAACGAATCAAAATCTTGGAAAACTCTAAATCATTTGAGCTTTTTTATCGGAAACATATATATCAAAACAATAATTAAATCAAATAATCTTTAAAATATACTGTCACAAAATTTCCTGTCAAAAACTACACACAATCTCAAAACACTCGACATAGTAAGTGTACATGTATGTAATAAACCTGCATATCCTATCGATATCCCTGATCTGCCGTCGGCTTTAAGTGTTCGGCCAACAATGGCGAGATGATCAATACATCTGTTGCAAGCCGCATACAGCTAAATTAGCTGTATGCATCTGTATTCAGTAGTTTGGCTCAAGTCATATACCTACATATAAAATATATATGAACATTATAGTGATATTTTATGTTTATTTAACTTAAGCATAAGCTCAAAGTGTAATGTGCTAAGAAAAAAATTACTGGAAAATGAATAACAAAGCTTCATATATATTATCAATATAATAAGAGCACTCACACCCTAATGGAACACCAATGCTTCCACTACAAATGTCTTTTCGACCGTTCAAAATATTCAATGGATACGTAAAACTAATGTCAGACTTGACGATAAATATAATGCTCGGGTGATCGTTTCCATTTTAGAGTGTATTGTCTATTCCAAGTGCATTGGCTGGTCCGACATCTATAGTTGGTTTTAGCAAGTTTAGTATTTCAACTGCTTTTTTTTGCAAGCAACAATAATTTTACGATTGGATCATACCTTAAATGATCGTTTCCTATACGTCTCACAGTATTTAACAAAATTGCTTACAAGGCTTACGCTGCATTCTGCCTTACAAATACGCAGTAAAATAGCATAGTTTTTAAATAGAAAGCAACTTTAGGAAGCTTATATTTTGATGATATTTTTCAAATGTACCGTCTCCAGTACACTGCAAGCAATTCCCGTGAATAAAATAACAAGCCACTACGGTGCTTTCGTTACCTTATTACTGTAGAAAGTTATGTGTGTAAATTTTTGAATGCAGCAGTCATATACGTAGTAAATGGTTGGTTCCCGTGCCGTGAAATTCAGTTGAATGGCTAACTTAACGTTTATTGCACTCAGTTGCTTAATTAACGACATCAAAGTTGAAATTGCCGCTACAGTTGCAGTTGGTTGCTGTTGTTCTATCTTAGTTTAGTATATATAGTGTTATTTTAGCTTTGGGGGTTGGTGTTTTAAGTTATTTGGCTATTGTTTGATATTTTGTTTAATAGCTTTACTTTGCAAGATTGGTTGTAGAAGTTTATTGAGCTAAGTTGATTTGCGGCCGATGTTGTAACAATGCGGTTCAAGCGGTTTACTTATTTTACTTTATATATTTAATTAAACATACGGTAGTTAATTTTACTATTGAATTGTACTTATATCCTTTAAAGTTTTTACAACTACGTATAATATGCATGTTTTGTTTTAGATTATCTTCAACGTATCACGCAAACACCATAACGCTTTGGTCAGATGTGAAGTCAGCAATTCAGTTGGGACGAGCGAAGGGGACATCACATTGAAAGTCACATGTAAGTTGATAAAGTTTATGTAAAAAAAATAAGATAATTGATTTCTATTTTAATACCACCGGAAATAACTATTGTCTCAGCATGAAAAATAGCTTGTAATTTTACCAAGAGCTATACTAAATAAACATTGTCAAAACCTTGTATTACTTTCCTTAAGAGAGAACGAGATTTCCATTAAAAGGTACTGTCAACCATTCTCTTTAGAACACTGTGTAGTCCAACTCGCTTGTGCTCGAGTGTTGCAGGTTTCTTAACTGCCTTACATCAAGTTTTTTTAAATAAAATAATTTCAAATATTCTATCAGAATATCGTTTAACATCTGGTTAACTAGAGTTAACCAGTGTAGTTGTTTTGGCTTATTAAGCAGATATCCGATTTTGGGCTCTTGTACAAACACGAGCTACAAAAGTACTCACCTCGTCATTATTTCGAGTTATGTATGACGTCAGGAGCTCATGATGTGGGCGCTTCTACGTTACTACTTTAGCATATTCGATCATCAACATAAACATTCGGGCTTTTTTCTCGAACTGTACTGAAAAAACACTAGTGACTAGCACGAAAAGTATGCAGCAGAATTTAGAGACACTGTTCTCATAATGTGCCGTCTGAATTTAGATGGTAAATAAACATTTGGGAACTGGTGGTTAATACAGAGAATCTTATAAATAAAATATAATAAAAATACAATATTTTTCAGATTATTTAGTGTTTTGTAACCAAAATATAATAGACCTAGTGATGAAGTAAGAATCATCAAGATAATTTTTCAGTGATCTTTTGTTTACGATAATGTTAATAAGCAGATTATATTCTTGCGTGTAGAACCCTAATTCTTTTGCTAAAATATAGGTAGCCTAAGTAGCTTCTTATAGCATCAGCTATCTGCCAGTGAAAGTGCAGTGAAAGTCGGTTCACCTGTTCCGAAAATTAAAAAAAAAAAATTTTTTGTGCCGTGGAAACATTCGGATTCCTTTAGTTAAAAGCTGTTATTATGTCAATATAAACCGACACTTTAATTCAGTTATTTTATAGATTATAGACTGTGTTATAAATATTTTATAGCTGAAAGCGTAATTCAAATCAATTCATTCCATTAATAGCACAACTCAGTTCTGACGATTCACGTTCAAAACGATTAGGTACACATAGTCTTATACTTTCGTTAACGTTCTAAATTTTAAATATATGTTGTATGAAAGTTCTCTTAAGATATGTTTTACGCTGACTTATTTGTATCCAGATCCACCGAAATTCAAAACCAAACCACAGGACGTCGCTACAGAAATTGGTTCTTCTGTAGTCCTGAGTTGTGATGTAGATGGACAGCCTCAGCCTGAGCTCAAATGGCTTTCAGAGGTTAAGCCTGGACAAATAGAGGTAAGTGAATACCATGATGACAAGACACTCGCTACCGAGTTAATAAAAATTTGAACGTCTTTTGAATATAAATCAATTGAATGAGTAGGATTCTTAATACTTCTATTAAAAACTAACTTAGTAACTTACAAACGTAGAAATGACACAGTTGAAAGATTGCTCATTGAAATTAAGCAAGCACTCAATGACCAGACATTATTTCACTAAAATAATTGGAACCATTGTAAACTCAGACAGTATTGTGTGAACCTACTGTTTTTCCAGCAGTTAAGAGTGAGAGCTCCAAATTTAAAGCTGCATGTGACGAAAAATACAGCGGGTCGATACATCTGTAAAGCAAATGTGGATGGATATCCCGAAATCGAAGCTGAGGCTACTGTCTTCATTAAAAGTGAGTGATAGTGAAAACTGTTATTTTTTTAAGACGATTCTAAATTTGATTTTGATAATTTGACATGAGACAATTTTTATTTATTTCCTTTTCTTGATTCTTTTTATATTATTTTTACGTGTTTACCCACATTATTTTCTACTGATTTAGTAAGGTAGTTTCATGAAGTAGTTATTTATACTAACAGACAAAAGGATTTAATTTATTTGTGATTGTAAAACATGCAATTTGATTTATATGTTTGATATAAATGTTTATGAAATATAAGGGTGGCTATGAAACTTTGCAGTTTTGTTGAGTAGTGTCATTATTTTTTATTGAAATATAAGAAGACTATTGTATGATGTCACGAAGCTTTGTTTTAAAAACTGAAAGCGTATCTAAAAATAATACAGATATACTACTTTTCTTTCTTTTGTTCTACTGCTTAAAAGTTAAAATTTTCAAGAAGTTTGCAATTGATTAATGAAAATGTAAAAAATACACACTGTCAATATTTAAAAAATTGTAAACGTAATTTATAAAAAATACACAAATTATTTTTCTTCTTCAACGTATACGTTCTTGGGACTCCCTTTTACTTTCATCCAATGTAAGGGTTCTTAGCATTCACTGAGAGCTCGATCACGTTATAACATTTACCACATAGTGGTTTTTTAATTAATTATTTGGAACAAATGGGGAGCGATAATGAAGCGTGCCCAGGGAGTTCCATCTTGATCGGCTCATAGTTAAATCGGCGAATTAGCGTGGCGTTCCGGGATTTCCTCATCCTTAACTAGCCAATCAAATAAAGTTTTAAGATAGGTTCCATTACCCGATAAAAAAATGGCGTGACCACGCGTGTTGACGCTAGTTTAAAGATTATTGAGAATTAGTAGCTTGTGAATTACTTCAACATTTTTCTATTTGTACAGGTGCTCCAAAGATCCTATCAAACCGAACACAATTTGGCATGGAAGGTGAATATGTGACATTAGAATGTGCGGCACTGTCAGTACCCAAGCCTGATGATATCAGATGGTACTTCGAGAATAGGGAGATTAGTATCATCCAGGACCCGGTAAGTGGCACTAGAGGATGGTAGAAAAAATTATGGTGTTGTAAATCAAGAAAATAACTAAGACATTTCTTACAGGATTATGCGACCTTAGAAGAGCGTCTACCAAACGGGATAATAAAATCAAGCCTTGTGATCAGATCCAGTCAGTCAAAGCACTATGGACAATACAATTGTAGTGTTACTAATGAATACGGGAATGCAAACGTGGCAATTATGTTGAAGCCGTTGAGTGAGTTACTACAATTCTAGAAACTCAGTTTGAATCACTTTCTTTGTCCATACTATTAATATCAATGATTGATTGATAAACTTTTTGTTAATGGTTTTATTCTATGGTTTTCTTCTCTTCATGCATATTTAATTTTCTTTTCTCATATTCTCATATTCATTCAATATGAATTGAAATTAAATTTTATGGCATTTCCAGCTAACATTAAAACTGTGGAAACTTTTCTAGTATTATTGACTTACAGTGATAAAATATTAAGTCAAAGGTAAATAGTTTTTGGCTTTAGATAAAGACTTTGGAATTTACGTACTTACACTTCAGTGAAAATAAATCTTTCCTACATAAATTTTAATCCTATATAATCATTATAATTGGTCGATAGAAAACTTTCAACTAGAAATATTTCATTTTATAATTACTTCAATAATGTAACTCTAATTTTGACGGGTCAAAAAACTAAATTTTTGGCTTTGTCATATCACAGTAGTTCTCAACTAAAGCACATGCGCCATCTTAATTTTGAATTACAACGCTGCGGCGAAAATCTTTTTATATTTCGTTAGGAAAGTGTTTTTTTAACATTAGTAAAACAATAACCAGTTTAATTACCAGTCAGGCTATGTATTCAATTTATCTTTTATTTTTCAGAATCCCTCCCGCTGTACATAATATTGATTGGCGTGACCTCCGGTATCATTATTTTCTCTGGCTTCATCATCTTAGTCGTCGTCTGCCATCGACGCAGACGAAAGAAGAGTAGGATGAATGAAAAACCAGATGTGACAGTAACCACAGGAGATATGTATAAAGAGTCGGATAGGAGTTCAAATATCAGTGACCTGAAGCCGCATCTTCCACATAGTGATGGAAGCTATGAATTAGTAAGTTTTTTGTTAATCGAATATGTCTCCTACTTCTCTATCATAATCTTTTCGCCTAGGCCTCATTAATGCACCTATTCATGAGGTTTCATTACCATTTCATTATTATTTTTAATGGAAAGGCGGTGTATTTGTAAAAATATCCGCATTGCTTATGGCAAAACAAGCTTTTCCATCAATGGTAGATGTGTCTTTAGTAAATTCTATATTAGTTTTGCCTTTATTGAAGTGAAATTTCATGTAATGTGTCATTAATTACTTGTTTATAAACTACCCTACGTCACATAAATGACCTGGGTATTACGATTTTTTTATTTAATAAACAGTAATAATCCTGGTTATAGAATCCGTACAGCAATAGCTACTTTGTTCTAATTTTTAATGAAACGGATTTCCTTTAGGATTACACAAGCTCGGAGCGTTCAGACAGCAAGATACACGCGGGCTTACCACTAGCCGGTCCTGTACATTTGCCGAACATGCGCCACGATGACCCCTTAATGCAATTTCGCTATAGCAACGACTATTCCGATCCTACTTACAGTGATACTTACTTTAAGGTTTGTACTTCTGCTACATATTTTACTTTTTCTTGGAAATATTTTAATTATAAAAATCAAAGTGCAATGACAATGCAGTAGTTGACTGTCAAATCATTTACTTTTTATTGAAGTGAAAACTTCTTTAGACACGTTTGTGCACTTTTGATATGGGGAAAAAGCACTGAACTCGTAACCGTCACGCTAATATTACATATATAGATCCACTAGAGGGCGCTAATCTAAACATTGAGTTCTGTCAGTTCCTTACAATACAAGCAAAGCACGACGTCACAACGTCGTGCTTTGCTTCTTTGTGTATTGTTACAATTAAAAATAATACAAATTTGAAAATAGCATAAAGAATCTTTTTTTTTATTTTTACTAACATTTGATTTTATGAGAACTGTTAACAGTGGGCAACTAAGTAGGTACCTACACAATTAAAATCTTGTCCTTTTTAACTGACTAACTTTTAGCTTCTTTTAAGAATTGAAATGTAAAAGTAATTTTAATAAATAAAAAGAATAGAAGAGAATGAACTAAATTCAAATAAAACAAAGTGTGTCAGATTTACCATGCCAAATGTAAAACAGCTAGGTACTAATTTAACTCTAAATAATGAAATATTAAGTATTGTAAACTCAACAGTATTCTTAGGAATTACATTAGACAGTAAACTACAATGGGGAACCCAGATAGACAGCCTTGCAGGTAGGCTTAGTTCGGCAGCTTATGCAGTATGGAAGGTACGTCAGCTCACTGATACGTACACAGCTAGGCTAGTTTATTTTAGCTACTTTCACAGCGTCATGTCCTATGGTATACTACTTTGGGGCAAGGCGGCTGATGTTGAAACGATTTTTATTCTCCAAAAACGAGCCATCCGCTCCATATACAATTTAGGTGCTAGAGTCTCTCTTCGAGAGTTGTTTAAGGATATAGGTATTTTAACTGTTGCATCACAGTATATTTTTGCGAATATGATGTTTGTTAGGCACAACATTAATGACTATAAGAAAAACAGTGATATACACAATATTAATACAAGAAACAAGTCTAAACTCGTTGGTACCCATCATCGCTTGCATAAAGTACACAACTCGTTCGAAGGTCTTGGTATACGTTTTTATAATAAAATTCCTATACATGTAAGCGACCTTCCTGTAGATAAATTCAAGCAAACTGTAAAAAATCACCTTATTAGGAAATCCCACTATACGATCAACGATTATCTAAACGACAAACAATCTTGGGATTAAGGTGTCATTAGGTATATACACACAAACTTCTTTGTATTATAATTAAGCTAAATTATTAACAAACCATTGTCAGTTGAAAGTAATGCGTGACGATTATTATGGTAATTTGACTAGTAGTGATTTTTATCAGTATCTCGACTATGGTTCGTCATGCTCACTAAAATGTCATTGCTTGCGGTGTCGTCCTGGGGCGGGTCATTTCTTTCCCTCTGATATGGCGAAGGAGATGATAGCTGGTCCATGCGTCATACTCGTGAACGGGTGCTGCTTGGGGTGACTGGTCGGCCTAGTCAGCGATGCTTTAGCCTATACTATTATTTTGGTTTGATCAACTGCAATTCTAGCCTCTTAATCCAGTCACGAATTATTTAGTAGTAGATTTTGTAACTGAATGAAGGTAGTTGTGCACCTTGAATGATTTCTATGTTTAATAGTTTCAAACCTCAACGGTATCACTGAGTGATTTTTATTTTTTAGTACGTTAGCTTTTGGAGCATTTCAATGAAATGAAATTCAGGTGGCATCAGCTTGCATCCTGTTTACCTTTCGAGTAACACTAATACTATTGTACCTGAAGATGTGACTTTTAAAAAGAGTGGCCATGAGTTTCTTTGCCAGTATTCTTCTAATAAGGCTCTACGCATTTTGAAAACTGGAAGTTATAGATCGACACAAGCAGGCAGTAGATTTTGGTGTTTTCACCAAATTTACCTCGACAATCCAGTACATGCTGTGGCGTCTGTTTGCGCCGATGTATGGTTTTACCTCTAGCTTCAATTCACGTTCATAAATGTCACTTAGTGTCTTAATTGAATAAATGATTTTGAATTTGAATTTAATGAAGCTACAAATTCTATAGAAATAATTTCATGAACCAATTTGTTAAGACGACAGTCACAAATACGTGTAGCTATACTTTAACAGACTTAAATTGCAAACATAAGTCGCCGTTGCCTGTCGTTAATGTAATGTATTCCTTGTGTTATTTGTAATGTTTTGTAATTTTAATGTCAAACTCTCATTTAAATATCTTTGTGAGCCGTAAATGTAAAATGAAAACCATGTTGTTTTCAGTTTCATTTGTACAGCGTACCGACAATGTTGTGGAATTTATTAAGTAATTGTTATACGTTGTTGTTTTTACAAACTGAAAAAGCAATTATTTTAAAACTTTTTATTAATGTAATGTCATATAATTTTAATTTTATTGTAATTTATTTGTTCTAATAGCAACAGTGCCTAAAATTATTCGAAATGAATGAATTTTGAATTCTAGACTTAATTTAGCATCAAATTTGATTCTGATATTAATAATAAGGTGTTTTCGTTGAATATCGACTGTTCTGTTCTTGAGATGACTTTAACTTCACATTTCTTATTTTAGAATTCTGTAACTTTTGATTGCCAACGAAGCTATTCTTAAGGAGGTTAAATAACTTGACTAATATGTGTCAAACTGAAGTAGGCTTAAGTTCTATATCAAATAAAATTTTAGTCTAGTTTAGAGATTATGATGCCATTTCTGAAACATCAGAATTGGCATCATAATCTTTCATGTCGTCTATGAAAAATAAAACGAAATTAGGTATCACAATAATTATCACATTATACAGTAATAGTTTTCTTTTAGAACCCAGCAGGATATGTCTACGACTACCCACAAGGATATGCACCTCCTCCTCATTTAAGAGTGCAGTCCCCAGGCCTTGAAGTCCCCCCACCCAGGTGAGTGTTTATTCACTTTTTGTTGTTTCAAAAATACCAAACTACCACCAATAGTATTAGTAATGTGACCAGTAAAACCAATTTCATCAGATCTTGTTACCAAAGAGTAAATACTGTGAAGTAAATTATGCCTAATCGTTTTTGTTACTATTACAATTATTCATTATATTTTTGAGATTATCTTGGAAATTGTTTTTTGGCGACATAGCTTGACATAGTTTTTTATCTAGGATTGTCTGAAAAACGACGTTTATTTAATTATTATATTTTGATTTTAGAATAACAATGCATAGATGAAGAATTTCGTCAATATATTATTTCAGTGCACGTGAACAAAAAACGATATCGGTTATGTTAACCGTTCTATAAATGTTTTTAAAGAAATACATTTATAATTACTGTGACTTCTCAGTTTTACTATAAAGAAATACATTTATAATTACTGTGACTTCTCAGTTTTACTATAAAGTCTACTACACTCTTTCGTATTTATTTTTAAAGTATGGAATATAGTTAGTTTATCGAAGGTATGAATGATTTGTTAATACATTTAATTGGAGTCATCAAATGCCACAAATTGGCAACAAATTGTTGAAAAACTTTGAAGTTTAAAGACCGTGGTCAATTTATTCTTACAAAAGCGACAAACAAAAAGGATTATTACACCAAACGACGATGTAAAACGTCTTTATTCTGACCTAAAAACAGTCTCTCACACAAATCCTCCTCTAATTCCCAAATCCTTTGTTAAGACTTGACAACATCATTCATTCACAACCTTATTCGACACGCAGGTCACTTCAAGGCTCATTGACGCGTAGCATCGACACCGCGTCCACACTACCGTTGTCAGCAGGCAATGGATCTCAAAACAACACTTTACAACGAACGAACAAACAAACAACGGATGAGACAGACGCTATTAATAATTTAGGACTTCCAGTTGGCGGAGATGGTAAGTGCAATGTTATATAAATTTTAGTTCTAGAAGCTATCTTCAATAGTGTTAAAATATCTAATTGACTTCTGATCATTGAAAAACAAAGAAGAAAAAATATGCTACAGTAGATTTTTAGTTCAAGACAGGAATGTATATTCCTAACATATATTTTCATCAGCGATGACGTTTATCGGCAGACTAATGCAACGAGCCCAATATGTGATCACTAAGCTATACACATTTGAATGCTGATTGGCAGAATCACGGAATTGCACGATTTCGGTACAATAATTGAACGCAGACAGTCGCCAAAACATGAATCAGTGTTGATGTGCTTGTTAAAGCGACGCGACGAGGTAGTGGTCAAATTCAGGTAGAATCCGGATACGATAGTATTAATGCAGTCAACAATGGGTTTAATATGGTATATTATTAGCAATGCGTGAGAGATACCTCTGCATTAACAATACAAGTTTCATATCTACCGAAACAAATGCCATGATTTGGCACGTATGGGCTGGCTAAACCGGAGTGATGACTTCATAGAAAACCGGCCGTGAAGCAATGCTTGCTCAATCCGCTTCCCGTCCTTTTCCCAACCCTACCTTAAAGGCCGGCAACGCACTTGTGACTCTTGGTTTGCAAGTGTCCATGGGCGGCGGTAGTCATTTACCATCAGACTGTTCTTGACCCGCCTGCTCGTTTACCCCCTATCTCATAAAAAAAAAGAAGGCCGTGGGTTCCTAAGTTATTATTATTCATTGAAATCTATTCTACGGGAACAGTACATTTTTCAGAGATAAGAGTAGCCTATGTGCTATTCCAGACTATAATAGTCCGTCTATATATTATCTCTGTGCCAAATTTCCTCTAGATCCGTTCAGCGGTTTTTGCGTGAAAGAGTAGCAAACATCCTCACACTCTTTTGCCTTTATAATATTAGTAAAATTTTAGATGAGCTGTGTGCTTCTTAGCAGAATAAAAAGAAGGAAACAAAAACCTTGGTGTAATATAACAGCGTTAGTTGAGGTTTCTCCAAAAGAAGCCAATTGCATTAGATTTATTCAGGATTTTAAACAAATAAATTACTTATTCTATCTTACGTGGTCACTTATTTCATCTGTTTTTAATCTAGCAGCGCCGCCAGCACCTATATACGCCCAGCCGAACACCAAGCCTCAACCCAATGTGGACTTACGATATGCCGCCACTTATGGGAATCCCTATTTGAGAAATAGTAATGTTGGTAAGTCGAAAGAAGTACTCTTTTATTTACTTTCAAAATGCATTAATGCATAAACCTGTTTACGCTAAAGTTTTGACAATTAAATTCATCGATTGCAATTAACATGATATTCAAGACTAAAAAAACCTTTTAAAGACCACGTTCAGTGAACTTTGGTCTTTAAGTGACAGATTAATGTAAGGCTAACGACTAAAATCAATTATTCAATCAAAATAGTTTTGTATTTATATGTATTATAAAATACCGTCATATTTATATTGTATATGAACTAAAATATAATTTAGTTGTCATTGATGATTGTTTTCCGGAACAGATAAGAATAATCCTTTTAAATAATCCTGTATGACTGGCCTGTTGGTCTAGTGGTTAGTGACCCTGACTACTAAGCCAGAGGTCGTGGGTTCGATTCCCACCCAGGACAAATAATTGTGTGATGTCTGGGTGTAATTTATCTATAATATGTATGTATTTAGAAATATATAAGTATGTTTCTCAGCAGTCTGGTTACCATAGTACCGGCTCTGCCTAGTTTGGGATCAGACGGGCTTGTGTGAGATGTGTGAAGTTATTATTATTAATTACCATCGTAAGAAGACTTTTTTTCAAATTTTGATCGATACGAGTATGTATGTTATCAATTATATCAATAAAATAAATATATTATATAATTTGCAAGGAACAACATATTACTTCAATTTTACAGGGGTTGTCATTAAAACGTAATAATTTTTTTTCAGTCACATTTTTACATAGCAGTTTTCACTAAACTGCTATTTAAAAATGTGACTTTTATTCACTATAAAAGATTCACTAGCAAAAAATTATTAACACAGAAATAAGTTTGATTAGTCAACTAATCGGGATGAATCGAATTCGAACACTAATGAATGCTAAGCTCATTATCATCAATCAAGCTAAGCTGTACTTTAATTATCTGATAACGCTACTTGGAACCTGTTTTTTTAGTAATAAGTTGTCATCATTTCTTTAACAGGCTACGGCAGCCAAGTCCATACGGCAAAGCCAGCCGCGACCCCTGCACCTCCACCATACTCCGCAATAAGAAGTTCAGTGGTTTTACCCACAGGTAATTAGCAAGCTAGCAATCATCTGCCGTTGTGGGGGTAAGCATTACTTGGTTACTGAGAATGCTGTGCCTGATAGACTGGACCTACCTTCTTCCAAATAATATTTTTTTCACCTTCTAAATTAACTTATCAAAGGCAAGACAGTGGTAGAAATGAGGAAAGTGGAGTATCATATACGTAGTTTGATTTCGCTGAAATTTTAACTGCACTGAACTAAAGACTAAAAATTCTTAGCATTTCTCTACTTCTTTCATTTTGAGTTTTGCCTTTGTGTAATCTTGCCCTAATACTAATGTTTTATCTATCTAGCAAATAAAAAACTATTAGATTTTTTATCACGACCTAATTAAGTTAGTAAGTTCTAAATCTTTTTTCTCAAGCACTTCTTTCTTAATTAGGAGCAGTTGATCTCGAATTTTTTATATGTTACTTTTGAAGGAAATAGTTGAAGCCAATAATCTGGCTTATGATTTTTATTTTTACTTTTCAGTTCAGCTATAAAATCAATGCGCTTTTTAACGCATTGATTTTACAACTGAACTTAAGCACGATTGTGATGTATCGACAATGTCGATCAGTATTCGAAAATATTGTAGTTCTGGACGTGTGTTTTTATTAATATGAATTATTTTATAAAATTCCCAATCAAGTTCATAATTACCCTAATTCAAGTAACTTTAGTAACGTTCCTAAAGTTTCTTAAGTTGTTTTGTAACTAACTCCGTTAGTTTAAGAACGTACTTAGTAACGGGCTTAGTTATACCTACTATCTAACTCTAAAGACACTATTTATGAGTATTAATTTTTACCCAATAATCAGTGTGGTTTTAAGATAATATACACATGAACGTTACATTTAACTACGTGGGTACATTGTATTGATTTTTATCACAGCCTAATGTCTTAAAATAAAATTGCTTTATGTATTGGCGGCTTGTAAATTAAAAGTTGGCATTTAAGTCGGGGTTTTCATTTACCTCCGAAACGAGACATTATTTACATAGAAAATCTAATTTCGAATTGCCTTGATTTCTTAAGGAATATTTGTCATAGTAACATAAAATTCATCTAAGGTAGATATTAATAATAATTAATAGCGTACTATTACGAGTTTATTAATAGAATAAAGTAGTATACATTATACATATTATAAAACAAATTCTTGCTGTGATCCCTGTAGTAGCAGTTGTTTTCATGTCTATGTTTCTGAAATATAAAGTTTGAAATAAATAAAGAAACATTATTGACAAACATAATCCTTGTCTTCTGCCTGACGTATTTTCTTCTCTATGTTTTATCAGTAGCCTTTACCTTTTCAGTTAATTTAAAGTTTCTTAACACTTCTGTAAACCACGTTCTTAGCTACTAACACATTGCAAAACCTTACCTGCATGACGTATTCACTTACTAGTGCTTGATTAAAAATACTTCTATAGCTTTAAGAGTGTGAATTCTAAAATAAAAAAAAATTAATACTTATAGAATAAATATACGTAAAGAAAACAATACAGTATTATGCCACAGACCGTCTTTCCCAATTTTAATTAAAAAAAGTTCACGACTTGCTCCGACCTCCACTCGGACCAAACGTTACTCTCTAATGTGTTTTTAATCAAGCGGTACTTGCATCAACGATACATAAAATACGTCAATGTGAACTGTAAGTTGCAACCCAATATCTACGATGTCTGTAAAGTTATATTACTAAGTTCCAGTTTAATACCAGCCAATTGTTTGTGTTTAGAAGTTACTTCGAAATTACGATCGATCTCGGCCACAACGGGCTTCCAAGTCGAAGTCGTATAAATCTCATTGCATTTGGAGTGTATAATTTATTACTACTGGTTACTTGGTTCGCTTTTATTTTGTAAGGGTTTGACTATCTTGCAGTAACAGGTGGATTTGTCTTATGGTTAGAGTTTCAAACGATTAATTACAATGGAAATGAGATTTACTTTCAGCAAAACACTAGGAATTTGACTAGAATTAATTCAAACGATATTTTAAAGCAGATTTAATATAAATTGTTTTTAGTAAAGTCCATAATAAAACAAATGTGTATATTATACAATTTATTGCAGGAAGGAATGGGTATGTAAAACCGATAAAAATAAAAGAATTTTGAAAAAAATACTTTTTTCTTAATTATGGTATTATAATGTGTATGTGTAGATGCCTACTTCTGCGTAGCGTCTTATCATTTTTATATAAATTTTAATGATTTTGACTTTTTTACACACAATTCGAATATTTACTTAAGAACTTAGTTAATATTACCTGATCACTAGCGTTAGCTCTAACTCTTAGGCTTTATTTGAGTTCGTTAGTAAACTTTCAAATCTATATAGTTAACCCTTCTGCCGTAAAAACAGAAGTTTTTTTTAACATTTTTAGTTTACTTACTACTTTAAAATCTATGTAATATTTAATGATATTTTCTTAATCCCTCTAGTTTGTTTAAATTACCTGACTACTCAGGTTAGATATATAAAATATAATTTACAGAGATTTCTTATTTGTAGTCACCTTTTTTTTTTTTTTTTGTGCGTGTGGAAACCCCCTCGGGCCGTCACCCCACCGGGGTTTACGATGGGGCGGTGTGTCGGAATCGAACCGACTAAAACCACACGGTGTGCCGTACTGCGCCTTAAATAGGAGGGATCCGGGAACAGCTTTTATTAAGACATCCGGAATCCTCCTAGCGCCTGCCCGCAAAAGCGCGGGCACCACCTGCGGGTAAAAACCTCTCGTTTAGGCGACGTCCAGGCACACGCGGACGCCGCCTCCTCGCGGGGGGCCACTACAGCGGGTGAAGGGGAAAACCCGTCCCGTCCACCCGCGGCCACACTCAGGGCGGCATGAGGCGCTGTTAAGCGCGCCTCCGCCGCCCGGTTTGCCGGCGGCGAATTAGGTCCGAGTGGAGGTCGTCCTCCCGGACCTTTTCCGCCGCCTCCTTCTGCGAGATGACTTTCTCACAGAAGGTTGCGACCGCGGTAAAATTCCTGTCGCCACCGGCCATGGAGCGAATGACAGCCGGTAGCGACAGATCCACTCCGATGACTGCAGTGAGGGCCCGACGCTGCGTCGCCCAATTGGGGCAAACCGCCAGCGTGTGCTGAGCCGAGTCCTCACTGCAGTCGCAGTGGTGACAGGCGGGACTCAGTTCCCTCCTAGCAACCGAGTGCAGGTACTTCCCGAAGCAGCCGTGCCCGGAAAGAACCTGCGGCAGTCGGAAGGAAAGGGTCCCATGCTGCCGCCCTGCCCACTCGACGATGACCGGCTGGAGCGCCTCCACGGCGGCAAAGCCAGCACGTGGAGCCTCCAGCCGGGACGACTAACGAGCCTCCGCCCACACCGGTGCACCGTACAGTGCCATTGACCGGACAACCCCCGTCTACAGCCGTCTCGTAGCGACGCTGGGTCCCCCCAAATTGGGCAAGAGTCGCCCAAGGGCGGACGCAGCGCCGACCAGCCTTGGAGCAAGCTGCAGGAAGTGCTCGTCGTAGCGCCACCTACCGTCGAGGATCAGGCCCAGATATTTTATGTGGGCCTGAACCGGTACGAGGACCGAGTTGACCTCGATAGAGGCGCCAGGGGGTGGACCACGACGGGGCCCATGAAATAACAGGGCCTCCGTCTTATCCAGGGCCACCCGCAAACCCAGCGCCTCGATGCGCCCGACCACCAGAGAGACTCCCCTGGTGGCCAGGCACGCCGCCTCCTGAATATTTGTAGTCACCTGACTCAAGAAATACAGTTAGCAACAAAAGGCAATATTAAAAAGAAATTAATTGCTTATTATACATTTAAACAACTGACTTAAATTCAACAGAGAACATTAAAGTTCAACAGAACAGAATTGACAGTCGACAAACTGGTATTTTGACTTCGTAATAAATCGTTTCCCGTGACTATACTTATGACTTTTAAAAGTATTGCCAATATCTATTAAAATATACATTTATCATTACATCGGTCAATTATTAAAGAATTCGTGTCAAGCTATAATATGCTCAAATGAATTAGAGTGTGATGATATTCGACATAGGCCAGCCGCGTCATGATTCCATTCTGTCGAGTGTACATAAGATAGAGCTATCAGTAAATAATATATTTGCCTGGCAATAGAGATAATGTTTCATTAAATCATTTGCCAACCAATTTATTTGCAAAAGCCATTATTCGCCAACCGACCGTGTCGTGTTATTAAAAGAATTTTTACGTAAAATATCTCGCTCAATTTGTATTCCGTATTAAAAATAATAAATGACCTCTCCCGCCTAACTAGAACGCTTTTTTCTCAATATCACTTAAGTTAATTGGTATAATTTTTCACAGGTAACGGCCAGGCCCAAGCCACCCACGTATAGCGAAGGAGTACTGAGACAAGACTTGTGTAGTGTACAAGAACAAAGTTAGTGAATCGCATGATTAGCAGGAATGGAGCGAAAAGCGTTCATTAAATGTATGAGAACTCACTCGGTAAAGAAAGATATTACAACGTTAATGTGTTCGACATCTTGTCTTGCTAGCGTTTTGACGACCTGTACACTAAGAACATTTTTATTAAATACAGTTTATTGAGCTACTGTATGTATAATATATTATGTTCCTATATTTTCAATGACTGAGGTGTATATAGAATAGATTAAGTCTGACTGTCCGATGACTTGTATAATTACCATCGATATTTTTTTAAATGTATAAAATCGAGGGAAATGCAAAATAAATAACGTGTTTTATTTTTGACAAGCTGATATTGAAAGTATTTGTAAAATTTGACTTCGAAATATGACAATGTCACTGTCAAAATAACATAAGTTAAATGACGTCTGTCTCGAAAACCAGACGAACTTTTTTTTACAGTTTTCTTTTTTTCTGTCCTTTAATGTATTCCGAGCATAACTTGATAATTAATATGATGGTAAAACTTCCAAATTTTATATTTTTGATTTGCTTGAAAATGGTTTCAAAATCTATGGGCTTGTTATTAAAACAAAATGTGTTGAAAGCAATTTGTTTTTGTAAAAGCAATATTCTTTGTAAATAGGTACAATGCATGGAAAAAATGTTGCTAATTTTTGTCGGTAAAATATTTTTATTACAAACTGTATATAAAATAATACAATTTGGTGTGATTTTTACTTAGTTACAGATTTATAATTTTTCCAAACAGATGGCATTATGATTGCTCAACATAATAACAATCGATTATCGATTTTAAACAATTCCATTATTTTCCATTTAGTATAAATATCACTCGTTAATTAAAATATACAGACTGAAAGTAAAATATTTTATAAATTTTATAGAAAAATAAAAATTTGTTGTATCGATTTTTTTTGTCAAAAAAGTTGGTCCTTATGTTGTTTGATTTCTTTTACGACAGATTAAAAATCTTGTTTAGATAGATTAAAATATTTAGCTAAAATAACAATGATGTAGAAAAATCATATTTTCTGTGATAATTTATATAGTGAAGAAAAATTAGGATTGCATAAATAGTTCCATATAATAGTTAAGATTCTGAAAAATGTGTGACAATCTTGAAATAGGTTTATAAAGTTTTTAATTAATTTTTAATTTTCGTGTGCCACTTTTTATTGCATTCTATTTTCCTACATTTAATGTAAATATAAAAAGATATATACTAGTTACGGCAAAAGCTTTACGAACAATATCAAAACCTCAATATATGGGCATAATAATGGCAAAAATATATTTTTGTTTTGTTGAAAAATGAACAAAATGTATAAAAAATATTGCATGAAACGGTGTTTTTGTTCTTTGCATGCGATTATTATTTGTCATTATTTTTAAATGGATAATGATTCTATAATAATAAAACTTTGATTTTATTATATTGTTTTGTTTTATTAAAATGCCCTAAAGCATTTCCTTACTACATATAACACTCCAAAGATGCCATTGGTTCGAAATCAAAATAAAAGTCAGTAGGTACTCATTAAAAAAAAGGATGATTATTTCCCACGATATTGTTACTCTTTCAAAGATAATCAAAAAAAAACTAATCGTTTAGTTTATCTTGTCGAGGACATTTTAAACTAGTCCATTAATGCCGCGTTCCTAAATCCAAAAACTATTGGTTTTGCTGGGGGCGGACCCGTGCTTCATCTAGTTTCTCCACCTGGGTGAAGCACGGGGACCTATAAGGTCCCGTGCTCCAACTGATGATCAGTACAGTCAAGTAATTAATAAAAATACATAATTTAATATATAATCAATAGGATTTATTTTAACGCATTTTTTCCAAACAATGGCCCAAAATTCATTATTAATTAATTGCATTTGCCAATCCCACTAATATTATAAATGTTGAAGTTTGGATTTATGGATGTTTGTTACTCTTTCACGCCAAAACTACTAAACCGATTGCGATGAAACTTGGTATGTAGATAGCTGGAGACCTGGTTTAACATATAAGCTACTTTTTATTCCGATATTCTTACGGGATCAGGACTTACGCGGGTGAAACCGCGGGGCGCTGCTAGTATAATTTAAAAATATAGCTTTGTTTTTATTTTTCTAAAATGTGGCTTTTGCCTCCCGCAACACATTAATGAATGTGACCGGAAAAAACATGAGGATGGAGTAAAGCCTTTGAAACTAGAGAAAACCCAAAGAAAATCGGAAAAACAAAAGAAGATCATTATAGATCATTTAGACAATACTGGTTTGAAAAATATATATATATATTCCAGTTCTTATTTTGCCGCTGAAAGACACCAAAAAAATTTAAGTCAATAAGGTCGAAAATCGCGTGCACCCAATTTGTAACCCAGTTTTGTTTAAATGATCTGTATTGATCTTCTTTTGTTTTTCCGATTTTCTTTGGGTTTTCTCAGGGTTTTCTCTTGTGAAACTGTGAAAGGCTTCTCTTGTTCCATACTCTTTTTTTTTTCTTGTACATATAAATTTACCCATATTAAATAATTGTTAAAATCTTTTGAATCATATCGGGAAAACAATTTACTTCATCACTGTACAATAACGTCATCAGTTGGAGCACGGGACCTTATATAGACCCCGTGCTTCACCCAGGTGGAGAAACTAGGTGAAGCACGGGTCCGCCCCCGTTTTGCTTACGCACGGAAAAATTTCGTTGGATTTTCAACGAAAATTTTACCGTCCGTACGTAAAACGAATCGTTTCTTGATTATAGAAACGCGACATAAGACGATGAAATTACAATACAAGTACGCTTATTCTCTAGGTAATGCATAAAACTGGGTTTGAGTAAGAACATTCGACGATAGAAGCTACTGAAAAATAACAGCGTTGTACTCAATTCAGTATAAATTCAATACACTTGCATATACCAAAGGGAAGCCGATAAGAATTGTGTTCTATGGGATCTTTTCATATTATCCTAAAATCCAATGTTTCTCTTGTTTTTTTATAACTATCGATGACGAATAGAGTAAAGATTTTCAAGTGCAGTTTCTAATTCATAAATCATGTTTTAAAAAGAATGTACAAACCATTTGACGTCCATTTAATCGCACACTATCGACTAACCTTACCTCAGTAGTTAGTTCTTGATTATTAGCTTCAATCACTCTCATCTCACCTAGGTTTACCGTTCTAACTGTTTAAGAGAGAAATATTTACTAAATGAGCTTTTGATGAGCGCACGACAATTGCTAGAAATTTGTCTCAGGATCGCAAGTCAATTATTATTTTATATACGTACATATTTATAGTTGTATTGTAATAGACACATTGATGATACTTTTAACTTACAAATAATAAGGGTGTACAAATACAGATTTCAGGGTCAAAATATGTACTACACATAATTATATTAGTATCCAAGCGTTGCCGGTATGCAATATAATTATAGTATTATTTATATTAATTACATTGTTATCATTAATTAATTATTATTAATTTACAAAATAGGTCGATAAATGTACGTGTAAAAAAATATCACACCACATTCAAAATACTTATCATGTCAATTTAATATAGAATCAGTGTTAATGTAATTAAAAAAATTTCGTCTATAAGCCCGCGAGAATGTTCATTTTCCCTCATTCCAAATTAAAGCTTAAGATTAAAAAAATAACGAGCCATGTTTCGTCATACAGGCAAGTTATTATAAGTTATTTTGAACAACAAACTTAATTACAACTAAGGATACCTACTACGCTGCTGTTTATGTATATAATTTTACTATACGTGTGTTTAAGACTGACCAGAAGTTTAGGAGGAGCCTAAACTATTACACTACACTTAGAAGAAAATTCTACGTTCGGACAGAACAATGTCTGTCGGGACCACTAATATTAGTAAAGCTTTTCCATGGCCTACAAGTATATTATTGTACAGAGAGCTTAGTTCTCAAAAAGTAAGACAATTAATAAACTATGATAACATTTTACAAAGCGAGAAGCAGCCTCCATAAATCATTTTAACCACAGTTCCCAAGTAAAACTGCAACATTCACATTTATTTCTACCGCTGCAGATGTATTGATAAACCAGTCAGTCGGCATTTCTGTCAAGCATGTCGACCACAACGCCATCTCGCAGCTAGCGGTTGGCAACTGATACATTGAGTTCTATTTCAAGTTGTGCAACATTCCTCTCTGTTTCCTTGATAAGATTGCAATAGTTTTTGGTAGGAAAATAATAGTACCTTAGTTTAGAAAATCGAAAATATTTAAACACGGCGTAGATGTTTTCAAAACAAACAATAGTAAATAAGTAGTTACCTAAGTAATTGAGAAATAATTTCAAAATTGAGATTTCGTAATGACCGTTAACTAAATTTTTTATCTTTTAAGTTACCTAGCAGTGTCATTTTGATGATTCTTATTTTGTTGGGTTGGATAATAAACAAAATAATATTTCACATGTAAGGGTAGGTAGGCTTGATACACTATTATTAGGAACTGAGGATGTAGCTAATAACAAGAACACTTTTTTTCAACAAAAACTTGAACAAGGAACTAAGAATTGAGAACCTCCTCCTTTTTTGAAGTCGAGTAAAAATTGTGAAATAGTGCTACAACAACGCCGTACGGTACGAATTTTTCCTTTACTTTCATATACTCGTTTAATTTCATATAAAAACTTAGAATTACCTACTCATATTATTAAATACAAATATTGTCAACCAAGACGTAGTTGTGGCTTTTAAACAATGCTATATGCCTGCTCTATATACAAGAGATTTGGTATATGCATATTTTAAAGTGGTTTCACTGGTGGTACAGTTAATCCCCTAGTGAACTATTTAAACGTTAGGCTAGGCAACCTACGCTTGTATTTCTAGACGGCACAAAGTCATACTGCAGACATTAGCAGTAGCTATAATGAGAAAAGACTGACCTCCATAACAGTAAGTTACACAAGACTCCTGGGAGTGACTGCTGTAATGTGTCTGGCCAATGCACTTGCTAATGTCGGTTCAGATTTAGAAATTTACTAGATATGGTAAGGAGTAAGATGGTAAGTGCGTTTTAAATATTACATCTGTAACTGGTTTAAAACATTCCGTGTTTGTAAGTGCTATAGTATAATCAGTAACAGGACAAACATATATAAAAAGAAAGAAAGGGAAAAGTCAGAAAAAAAAAAAAATTAAGAAAAAACAACATTTATTTTGGTGTTTATTTAACGAGACAATCTTAAGTGTTGGCAGTAAAAAAAAAGGAAAAATAACAAAACAAAAAATTGTTTACAAAAAAAAAACACAATATGTAAATCATGACTGCGCTGAAAGAGGTTCACCGTAGCCTGGTACAAAGTTTAATTAGGTTTGTTGTTCGATGTGTTTAGAAGTCTTAGTAGCACAGACATTTATTACTTATGGTATGAGAGTAGTTTTCGTCATTTAATCTTCTTAAATATTTTAAGAATTGTATCTGTGGAGGAACAGGTGTTAAGTCCCTTCATAACAAAGGGAGGATCCTTCGACCAGGCTAGGTGATCATGCCTGGTAGACCGCGGCCCAACGCTTGATGTTGGGAAGTTGTATAAATATATTAATTGGCGCGAGAACTTTCATTGCGCGATGCAAGATTAGTATTTAGTAGTTACTACGTATGGGTAGTTCAACTCATCTTCGCTAGATGATTTGAAGTACGGTTTTGCAGTATATGTATATCGCCACAGTATCATTTTAAATATTGTAAAAGAGTGACAGAAATACATGTAGCAAAAAGTGTATGTAATCTAAAAGATGCTCACTTGAACTAAAAAAAAAATATACTGTAAATATATTGTCTGTGGATGCACAAAATGTTTTTTCTTTGCAGAACTCGCAACGCGAGTGTATTAGCAATTAGGACGCAAACTCTTTACTAATTAATGCACGTGTTTCCATGAATATACCTTTGCCTACAAGCATTTGTTTTGTGTAGAAAACTTTGATCATTTTTACCGTTGTGTTTTTATAATTTTTCAGGTCGTCAATTAGATTTCAGGGTGAGGTTGTATGTTTTTTTTATAGACGTCTAAGTAGGTACTTCAACCTAGGCAAAATAATTGAATACCATTGTGTTTATTTCGTTAAAGTATTCAGTATAAGTGGTTTATTCTCGTAAAGGATAGCGAAAAAAAACCATTAAATTTACAAGGAGTTCCAAAACCTTCTTGAATATTTTTTAGAACTAACAAGCAAGTAAAACCGGGGTTACTCAGTGCGAGCTGCTGACTTGACAGTAGACAGCTACTGCACCCGTGTACTAGCATGGCAGTAGCTAGACTCGCCGCACCCGGTCACACAAGTGCCAGTTGCTGGTGTGAAATTAGACAGGTACTGCACCTGTGCACTCGCATATTCTGTCCGACTTTTCGTGTGACATGTCTCGTGCAATGTTATTAAAACTCACAATACTGCTCATGGTTCATACCACGATAAAAGCGGTTACAAAAATTGTTTGTGCTAAAATATGAAAATACTGGCAAAAGGGAAGTATTTAGGTCAGAAATTGGATGCAAAGGAAAGGAGCAATGAATTTTATATTTCAAGAACGAATATACTGTAATGACGATCCCCGAGAATATAAATATAAGCAACGAGTTACGAGCGTACGAGCAACTGTCCATACGCAAAGATGTGCGAGTTGACGTCCGAGTCGCGTGCGAGTTGCTGCTTGTGACGAGGTGGCGAGTAAAATCGAAAACGTTGTAGTAACTCCGATGCGAGCTACTGACTGACTCGCACATGACACACAACCCAAATAGCTGCACCGCAGTAACTGACTATGCCAGCTCGCACGCTACCTCACACTGTGTAACCTCGGCATTAGAGTAAGTGCTAATAATTAAACATATGATTTGTGTCAGAGGTGTGTCGAACTTGACGTACCTGAGCTCATCATCATTGGATGACTCGGTTTTCACTAAGGGATTGCAATAGATTTTATTGTCTGTTTCTTACTAAGCTTTAATTAGTCGGTCGGCGGTAGTCGATTATTAACTGAATGTATTACAACTTGTACAATTTGTATCATTATAATTTGTACGTTATATTCTACAAGTTATTAAATTTATAGTAAAAGGTGATAAGTGAAAATACTATTAAGCAGTTAAATATATTGTCATTTTAATTGCTTAATAATACTTTGACTACGGGGATAAAGAAAACCTTAATTTGGACATTACAACTTGTAATGTGTAAAAAAAATGTTAGGGAAGTGGATTGATATCTATATGGCAAGGGCATCTTGAGTTCGCGTGCACTAGACCCTTAACTTGTCCGGTTGGTTGGTATGTTGTGAAAGGGAGACAAAACACTTTATAACTTGCCAATTTTTTTTTATTAGTTAGTTTATAAAAAGTATATCGCAAAAGTATCGCACCGGTACCACCTTTATTGATATCACGCGCTTTTATTGGTATAATTAGTAGCTTTTATGTATAGCTACCAATTGTAACCCTCTGACAGAGTTGAATTTTCTGGGTATTAGCCTGAAATTATCCACAAAAGTAGTGAAATAAAACATGCCTGAGGTGGAGATTTCCGTTATTTATTGTACACCCTGATCCTAACTTACATTATAAACGCAAAAGTATGTTTGCTTTCACGTCTTACATACTCAGTCGATCATTTTGAATTTTGGCATAAAGGTTATTAGGGCGGACATAAAAAGGGCATAGTGTACCTTTTATCTCAAAAAAAGTACTATCCCCAAGGGATAGAAAAATAACTTTCACGCAAGTGAAGCCGCTTGCAAATGCTAGTATAAACCGATGCCCTTTACCAACTTAACGTTGACGAAATAAAAATCTTCGTAAGCTTCATTAAATAGCACGCCGCATCCAGTGACCACCCATCCATGATTTTTATTATCCAAAGGCTGTGGAAAACGCCGTATCAACAAATATTTGTTCTTCTTACCGTTTTATGGTCTTCGTTATGGTATTATTTTACTAGCCATGAACAGCCTTATGGCATCAAATAGCTTATGAAAATTATAGGGCACTAAAAGCTTATTATTTTTCACGTACACGGTATATTGTACCTACGGAGCGTATGTTTTTTGATGTTATAGGTAATAAAATTTATGGATGTTAGGTACAACTCGGAGTAGAACCCGGAAATTGTTGATGGGGAACTGATTAAAAATATAGTTTTGTATTTTCGTGATACACGGTGTTGTAAAGGTTTTTGATTTAAGAGAGTATATTGTTTATGATACTTAATTTTAGCATTATTTGTGTTTTTTTAGAAAATGTTTGACATCGTTAGAATCACTCTTTCTTGTACCTATGTTCAAATTCCCAAAGCAAGTTATTAGCCCAGTCAAATAAGCGTATGAAAAAATACTCTACATTTTTATGATAGATGTCAACATCCTCTGAGCAATAGAAAGCGAGATATTTACAATAAAACGATTTTCGTGAACTTAGGCCTTGAATATCTGAAAACGCGGACACGAGATTTTATGAGACTTTTGAGACAACATTTAGAATGCCAAAAGTTGAAGTTGTCGGCGTATTATCTCTCAGTCGAGGTTGACCCTCTTTTTTGAGTTAATTGACTGGACTATATGTTGTTTTGTGAATTCGTTCATAACATTCAAATTCGGCAGTCTTTAGAAACAATTTAGGACCATTGTATTGAGAGTTTATAATTACGAATACTATAAAAGGGCAATGTTTAAATATATTTTTTCTTAAAACTGACATCTGAAACATGCTGCTGTGTAATTCCAAAGCCTGGGAATAGGCATTATAACAACTTACTGTTAAGTGGTGAGCAGTGCTTACGAACTCGCTACAGTAGCTGTGTTGATCACACTAAGCCTAACTAAACACGAAGTAAGTATGTTTGTTTATTTGTCACGCCTCAACTACTCAACTAATTGCATACAACGTGAATGCGTAGTCAGGAGTACAGAAGGCACATAGAGTACGTTTCATCCAGAAAAAAAAAAATCTGTTATCAATGGACAGATTTGGTTAAATCTACATTAACGCGAACGAAGGTGGGCAAAAGTTAGTAAGATATATATACAACACCACATTACTGCGTGGATCTGAATGTTGGCAAGCGGAGAGAACGGATTATTACGCTTGCATGTAGCTGAAATGCGAATGTTAACATGGATGTATGGTGTGACTAGGGTGGACAAGGGTAGGAATGAATACATTAGAGGGAGCCTGAAAGTAGGACCAGTGGATGAAAAGTTGAGGAGCAAAACATTATAATGGTATGGACTGGTGATGTGAGGGATGAGCAATATGCGGTTAAGAGAGTTTTATGCTTGGAAATTAACGGATACAAGACTAGAGGAAGACCAAGAAAAAGATGGATAAGCTGCGGGAAAGAGGATATGGTTAGAAAAGGAGTGTGCAGTGAACTGACAAATGATAGAGGAGAATGAAAGAAGAAAACAAAAAAAATGTTGCTAACCACGGGCTTAGCACGCGCGGAACTAACTATCTCGCTCTGCCAAGAATTCGCACGAACGACATTACTGTAAAACGATGATTACGTATGAAGGAGCGCGCTTTTACAACAAAAAACCCACAGATATAAAAAATGTCAACTCATTTAACACACTAAAAAGGAAACTTGATCAACTTATAATTGAAAACACATTTTTATTATAATATTATGTGTTAGCATGGTAATTAGTGTAACTATTGTTGTGTTAGCCACCTATACTTGATAACGTATGTATTGCCGTTAACAATTTATTCTGTTGTTATCCTTGTGACGACGAACAATGTTAATATTCATTATAGCCATGTTCTCATGGAAGTGATGTAAATCTTACATGAGAATAAAATGTCTTTAAAACAAAACCTAAGCACATTGCAACCTTAAACAAAAGAAGATGATGATTAGTAACGTTGCTTGACCGTGGTCTTATGTATCTTACGTGGTCCTCAACGCCCTGTACAGCAAGAGTAAGCAGTTTTTTTTAATTAAGAATGATAAAAAACTAGGCGGACTTAAAGAAAAATGTAACTATCCAATTTTTCAATTCTGGATTTTATACTTACTCATGAAGTTTTATATTTTGTCGCTCGTAATCTAAAATTAGCTGGTGTGATGCTGTGTAATATAATGAAAAAGTGTTGATGTTTTTGAACCTAAAGACAAATAAAATGAAAAGACCGGGACAAGTGCGAGTCTGACTCGCGCACCGAGGGTTCCATAAGCAAGCAAACTTGTATGTAGATAATACGTCCATCTCGGGAATCAATACTCGAAGACTTTTGTTCGTCTTTTTCAAAAGACAAACCTAACTTTGCGGTTACGATGTACGACAAAGTCAACAATCCAACTGCAAAATATGAGTTACCAAATTTCATGGTTCTAGGTCAATGGAAAGTACCCTATAGGTTTTGATTTACCTGTGAAATGTTCAAATTCTGTTAAATATAAGGCTTAAATGGCCATATCTTGTGACCGCGTTGACTAAGAAGCTTGATTTTTTTTTCAGCTTCAAGGGACCGCAGACTGTGTGAGCAGATGTATTTGGTATTAATTCCAACTTGATGCGTCCACGGGTTCCTGAGAAAAAGGTCTGACAAGCAGACAGACAGACAGACAGACAGATGGACAACAAAGTGATCCTAAAAGGGTTCCTTTTTTCCTTTTGAGGAACGGAACCCTCAAAAAGGATTATTTTAGATTTTCAACAGTTTTTGAGAACACTATTAAGAAAAATAAATAAAACGAATAAAATAAACAACACTTTGTACACGGATTTATTATACTACAGTGAAAAAATGGTAATTAATTTATTTAGTTTAATAAATTTTTTTGTAACTTTCAAATTTTTATTTTTCAACAAAAAAAACAAATATATTCTTTCATGGTCAACACAAAAAGCTTTACCAAATGAACTTATTAAAAAATTGAGAAATTCATATTTAATCTTTCAGAAAAATAACATTACAAGTTACATAACTGAATTGCAGACATCGACAACACTACGAAGGCATCAAAGGTTTCCTTACTTCCTTTTGACCGCCACAATTCAATAGGACTTACTGTCGTGCCTGCTGATTTATTAATTTAGGAAATTGGAAGTCTAGACCCTCTATATTATAATACCAGCCCCGCCACTAGCGTTACAGAGCGGAGGCAGTGACAAGCACAGCTCAGGGACACCACGCCTTTAGTATACATCGACCACATTAATTTGTCACCACAACGTTAATTGAGAGTGTTTTATATGAGAGGGAACCATTTATTTTGCTCTTATTTTTTAAGTTAACAACGGTAATATTAAAAAAAAACTGGTGTGATAGAGGACATAGGCTCGTTTTAATGTGTAGTTTTGCTTCATTAATCATAATACAATTTCTTTTCATTAATGGCAAATTAAAACTTAGTTGTTCTCAATTTTTGACGTAAAATATAGTTGTCCGAAAATAATTTAACGAAGAAAGTTTATTACATATTTAAGTGACATGTTTAAACTACTAAGTGTAGATATGTCATTAATATAAAACGAGATATAATAATGTTATTTACATATTATCACTACATATTATAAAAAAAGTCCCCCGCTGCGTCTGTCTATCTGGTTGCGATAAATTCAAATACTACTGAACGGATTTTTTTACGGTTTTCACCAATAAATACAGCGATTCGGAACGGATGAGGAAATTTTAGGTATGTGATTTGTTACGGTTTTGTGTAAATTGAAATGTGATGATGACTGTTGAAGATGTCCCTGCTACCCGTTCGAAGCCGGAGTGGGTTGCTAGTTATATTATAAAACAGTCAATCCATGCCTCATTGTACCTATTGGGAGACTCTTTGAAATCTTCCTTTTTTTTTCTGAATTATGGTTGACGGTTATTTATAATTATATACCCCAATTACTGCCACTGAAGCCAGTCAGTAACAGAATATGTACATTTATCAAAAGGTATTTAGATGGCTTTTATGAACTTTCACTACACATTATAATTTTGAACACATTATTTATTTTATTTTTCTTAAATTTCTTCTAAACAATAACCATACAAAAGCAGACTTATTGCCTAAGGCATTTTCTGCTTACCAACCAGGAATTTTATAGACGATCTCTACTATTATTACTGTGTAAAAGAGAATAAAGAAAATACCTGTTACCGAAGCTTAATTGCCTGAAATGAAGGTAAGCTACCCTTACAAATACCTAATTAAATAATGTTTATAGGGAACCAGTAATATTATCGCATGTTCTCGGTTTTTATAACAGGGTTCTCAACGCTGTTTTAACTGGACTATTACTGAACTTTTGTACTTAACTGCTCCTTACCTCAGCTTCATGCAACATTTCATCACATATTCGTGTCATGCGACATATAATATATGACAATCGAAAAGGTTGAGAGATGGTAGAGAATGCATTAGGCATTAATTTCGCTTATGTACTAATGTGCAAAAAGTTTTAATAAATTAATTAATAAATGTTTATTTGAAAGCGGCGGTAGCGTAATGGCTAAGGCGTCGGATTTGCAATCAAGTGGTTTCGGGTTTGAACCCGGCCCAGTGCACTACATACCTAGTAATATGTGACCCACGTCACTAGTTTCCTTTGAAAAAATACCTGAATAGAAAAAAAAATATATATTTAGTTACGAATGGATTTATTTTATTCAATGATAACAGAGATCATTGATACATTTGTATTTATTGTGTATCTTAAATATATGTTTGTCATAATTGTACACAAAACACGAGAAATCAAATCACAAATTTTACCCATAATTTATGTAGTTACATAACATCACGGCCATTATCCATTTCATATCACGTTAGACAAAAACATATTATTATATGAAATGACCACAAAACCGGTTCAACTTCCAGAGGTTTGAATTAACATTGCACCGTTGACTTTTCTCAGTCTTGTGGCAAAAGATATTAGGAAACGAGTTGAAACATACGCTAAGTCGTCACGTAAGTTAAGTCTCCAGGTAAATCTCCTAATTTGCTACTACAAACGAAGTTTAGTTATTCTAACAATTAGAGTTCTAAAGGAAGTAATTAATATTTTAAAACAGTAAATTTATTATGTATTTTAGACCTAAATTGTGCATATAAATATACATACACGTACACCTATCTCTCCAGAGGGGTAGTCAGAGTCTTATTATACTTATAACTATTTATTAAAATGACTTGTAAAAAATATACGATACGATAACGAGACGATAATAAGAAGCCATACATTGTACATTGCGAGTAGCGCACTGCAATCTACTAAACCGGCCGACCGGTCAACCACAGTACTTGTAGTTTTGTAGTTAAATTGCAGAGTGCGCCTAGACTGCTATTTCCATAAATTTTCTCTGTAACTTCTGATCAACTTAACCGATTGAGTTCATATTATAGATATTTAAAAATATTTAGTGACACATGCTAAGATAATAATTTACCTGTCTTTTATCGTGTAATTTACGGACCAAAAAGAAAACGGCAAATTGAGGCTGAAAACCCTAGCTCATAGCTATGTAAGATCACCTTATGAGTCACTAAGCTAACATCACATCTATTTAAAGTATGTTTTCATTATTGACAACCGTTGAGGCGTTTCGGTAGTGCATTCGTCTGTAAAGTCAGATAACGCGGGTTCGATTCCCGTTCAATACAAATCTTTGCATGCATGAATATGTCTGTTTGCAATGCTCTGAGTGTGTGTGTAGATAGCTTTTTATTAATGTAAATGATATGTCTCAATACATTATTATTATTATCAAGTAGATTACATTAAACTTTCGTGACAACTGTTAAGTCTTTTTCTAACATTTCTCTAAACTTTTAGAGTTATTTATATAGTATTAATTTTCCACCATGGATGCCCGTCTGCTGACAGGGAATTCATCTGTCTGAAGGTATTAATATCAAATACGATCAGATTCACTGTCGACATGATGTGAGAAGTGTCCGAGCATCCAAGTTATATTCCTACGGTCCGAAAATCCGCATCCGTATTATTCCGTATTAATATTCCTTGCATAAACCCCTCCTTTGTGAGGCCTTAATTGAAGTTATGGCGGACGGACGGACAACTGAACCGTTTTCTTGTAAATAATTCAAATGTGTTAATACGTAGGTTGTATGTGCGTCAAAGGAAATAGAATTAGCAAGCTCTTAGTAATGGTTGCTAAAATGATGTACGGCTTTGTTGTGGACAGTAAACTGACATTATTGTAGGAACATTTTGTTCAGAGCATTATTTAGGAATATGTTCAAAATAGAAGCAATGATTTGAAATGTCTACGATAAGAATGTAATTTTTTAGTATTTCATGATCATCAATGTTCTACAAATATACCAAAGTGTAGACATTTTGTGAAGTGCGACGACACCGAAGTGTTTAAAAAAAAACATAGGCAGTCATGGGGACTACCGACAGAAGTGAAAATTTACAACTTTAGAATAATAAGAATTTTTATAAATATTCTCACGATATAATAAACTAACGAAAAATTGTAAACTGCAACTGTAAATGGTTGTAATTAATATATTACACTTACAAATATGATTACATTTACACTACCAAATTCATTGAAAGTTATAACAGATATTGTTAACTGTTCTATCATTACCCATACTTTTCCAAGCATGTGGAGGTACTCTATAGTCCGACCTATTCCTAACATTAGCCTTCCAAACACTACAAAGGACCTACGACCTATAAGCATACTTCCCTGTTTGTCAAAGGTGCTGGAAAGAGTTGTATATGAGCAAGTCATGAAATATCTTTAAGAAAATAACATCCTTCCAGATAAACAGTGTGGGTTTAGGAAGGGTCGTGGAACTGCAACGGCTCTGTGTGATGTAGTAGGTACCATATTGGAAGCTAGGGACTGTGGAGAGGGGACAATACTTGCACTACTAGACTACTCCCGCCTTTGACGCAATGGATACATCTCTGTTGCTGTCCAAGTTAACATATTATGGATTTGATTCAGAAACAGTAAAATGGTTTCACAGTTACTTGACAGGTAGGTCGCAAAGGGTGGAGGTGCATAGAGAGGATGGATCAATTATGTCGTCATCCCCTCTTTCGGTGACAAGGGGGGTTCCACAAGGCTCAATATTGGGACCACTTCTGTTTATATTATACACAGCTGACATGACTGATTGCTTCCTAAACTGCAAATACCACATGTATGCAGATGACACTCAACTGTTTTTATCTTTTGAACCAAATGAAACCCGGTCAGCGGTCGATAGAATTAATGAGGACCTAGGAAGAGTAGTTAGGTGGTCTAGAGAACACTGCTTAGTTTTAAATCCAACTAAGTCAAAGTTTATGGTACTGGGTAGTAAAGAGCAACTCAAGACTATTGTGGATGCAGACCTAGCAATCATCATAAATGGGCAAAGAGTTGCAAGGGTGGATAAAGCTAATAATTTAGGTCTACTAATGGACTCTGAGTTGCGATTTGAAGCACATATAAATAATGTTGTCAAAAATTGTTTCTGTAGGCTAAAAATTCTATACAACATCCGTAATCATTCAGTATCATTAAGGAAACAACTAGTTGACACTCTGGTGTTATCTAGATTTAACTATTGTGACATAGTGTATGGTCCATGGTTACTGGCTAGAACAAAGAATCTCATAAAGAGAGTTCAAAATGCCTGCACACGTTACTGTTTTAAAGTCCCTAGACGCCATCATGTAACACCTTATATTAATGACAATAATATCATGACAATGGAACCCAGAAGGAAGCTGCATCTGGCTAGCTTACTATATGGACTAATTAACAAACACACCCCTACCTACTTATATGAAAAAATAGACTGGAGACATAACCACTTCTCATACTCCATCAGACCCTCAGCCAGAGCATTGAGTATCCCCGGACACATGACAGCTGCATTTCGTGGTAGTTTTAGGTTTGCGGCGACACGATGCTGGAATTCTATACCTCTGCCAATTAGGGACCTAAAAAGCATATTATCTTTTAAAATTCATTAAAAAAAATACCTTCTTGAACAACAAAAACACAGTAACAAATTTACTTAACCTTATTGATATGGCCCTAAGATATGTACTTCTAGTATTGTGTATACTGCGGGCTACTACTATTATTGTGTCGTTTTGGGCGTGTGGATTTTTCTTCCTTTGTTGTTCTCTGTTAGGGACCATGAAACGGAAGGTAGTGATTATTATTGGATATAATGATTGTATTTACGCATTTAAACATGTATATATTGGGTTTAAACTATGACTGTTCGCAAATGTAAATTACTTTTAATTTTCGCTTACCATGCTGGAGTTGATCCAAAAGTAGGAAAGGTTAATATATTTATATTTCATCATCAGATGGCAACTGCGGCTGTTGGCGTCAAGTCGACAACTCAAAGGTGGGCACTGAAAATCAGTACTGAGGTGGCATTTGTCCATCGCAGTGTATACTGAGGGTCCACCTATTTTCTAGGGCACGGCGTACAACCCTCAGTAACATAAAAAGTTATATTTAATTTTCTAAAGAAACGTGATCGGGTACGTGGCATTGACGCGTCATGTGACATGTCAGTGTCATGTAACAAAGGACACGTCAAAAAATGTTACCTGTTTATGAAGTTTTAATTGTTTTTCTGTTTTTTCTTTTTTTATATTTTCTTTCATATGCTTTTATTTTAATTTTTTGTTGTATGTTGTGTTTTAAAAAAATAAATAATTTTTTCTTTCTTTCTTTGTAATTTACAATTTAACCTACTATTTCTCCATCCCACTAATATTATAAATGTGAAAGTTTAGATGGATGGATGGATGGATGGATGTTTGTTACTCTTTCACGGAAAAACCACTGAACCGATTGCGATGAAACTTGGTATGTAGATAGCTGGAGACATTGATTAACGCATAGGCTACTTTTTATCCCGATATTCGAGGGATCGATACTTACGCGAGTGAAACCGCGGGGCGCTGCTAGTAGTTTATAATCTATCAATATTAAATTGAGAACGAACCTACAGGGTTTATAATCTGCCGTTTTTTATCACCCGTAAAGTTATGAACCGTCCCTGGTTCGTCGGTCTTGGTGGTAGTCCGTTCTGCATTCTTAAAGTTAGGAAACAAACATAGAAGTCAAATACCGAAAATTCTCTAGTAATTGCTATTATCAGGTAAATAATTTATTTTTTAGAATAATAACTCCGTCACATAGCAAATAAAATGATTAGCAGAGCCCAAGGTGTGTTCTGACTTCTGATGTATGCCAGTTTGATATCAGCTTACACTAAGAGCAATAAATTATTGCTCGTAGAGTTTACAATTTGACGATTTGACATTGTTAGATTATAAACTATCGAGATATAGTACGTTAAATTGCAAATGGTTGGTTGCAGTTCACGTCGTAGGGTTTTATTTGTTTATGACCTAACGAAGTTCACAATCATTATACTGACAAATATATACATTAGATGGGGTATTTTAACATTGACCAGGTGGTCGGTCTTTCAAGCAGAAGGAGACGATCTCTGCATATCATATCATTCTGCCCGAGAATTATTCCTAATTAACGGCCATCGGTTGCCATATAGCCTGTAAATTGCTTCCGTAATTTTCTTATATTTCTTATGGTAAGAGTTATGTCAGTTACATTAGTTTTTCTATAGATTGTTTCGTTCTCAATCATGTTCACATTAACTTTATTAAAAAGTCCGTACGGTACGTGACTATTTAGTTTCCAAGATGTTTAAGAGGATGAACACCCTGTCGGCAGCAAGTGGTGAGGTAGTAGAATGTGTGGACAAAATGTCAAACAGAACACACACAAGGACGCATAGTCTCCCTTTAGGCTTATTAATATCGCTTTTTCCGTGTTACTACTACTACGTTACTTCCTTGGAATATATGGCTAGCTCATTACCATTTTAGCTCGTTAATCGTAAACATGAATAACGGCTGAATCCAAATCAAAGCACAATAACTAAATGCGCACTCAAAAGCCTACTAAAGCTTAGCAACAGCAATTGAACAAAACAAATCATCTGAACAATAAATAAGCACGTTTGCCAACAGGGGCCTATAACCGTAAATCTATGTAATTAATCTCTTAGGCACTCCGCGTAGACATTTGGACTAATGCCAGGTTGAAGTCCTAGCAATTAGAATTACCTACCTGAATCTAGACGTAACAGTTTTAGATAAGTTAATTTGGGCCTTGAAGGCTTTTATATTCAACTAGCTGCCCCGACAGACTTCGTTCTGTCAAAAGTTATTGATTAACGTCAAATGTTTGGCAGCCGGGGACATGTGTTTTAATTATTACCCTGTTTACTCTGTGATTTGTATAGGAAATGAAAAGTGTTGTTTTTACTATTTTCCTCGCAATTTTTACGTTTTTTCTCTCCATAAGAACCTTTGTTGTGCTTTAACGAAAATATGAAAAACAAAAAATAGCCGAATTGGTCGAGCCTTTCTCGAGTTTTGCGCTTAGCAACACATTTGGCGATCCATTTTTATTTATATAAATAAAAATGGATGAAAGATTGCATTTTGATTTTCACTGTATTTGTTCACGGCATTTACTGACAGTAGAAGTAAGATATTATCTTTTTATTTTTATAAGATGCCTTCTGCTTGTTGCCACTATACTTTAAGAAGTACAAAAAAGTATAAACGAATAGACGTAGTAATAAACAATCGTAACTCCAGGGAGTTTTCAGTTTTTTTGCAGTTCAGTATTTTCAGCAAAAAATATTTTTTTATAATCGATTAAAACTTTCTCTAAAATAAAATCGTTGGTATTTTTAATCGAATTGCGAATGTGTTAGGTCATCACTAATTGACTTCATAATTATCGAACTGTCAAAGAGAAAAACGCATCGATTTAGAGTTGCGATTATGTAGGTTATATCATGTCCTCAAGGGTTGAGATTGTCCTCATGTAGGTTTTAACACAACAAACAATAATTAAATTAGTATTAATTTGACATTTATGCACAGTGTCGTAAGAACCTAATTTTTGATGCATGCAGTTTTTATTTCAAAAAGCGGACGAGTGCGAGTCTGACTCACGCACCGAGGGTACCGTAAGCAAGTAAACTTGTATGTAAATAGTACGTCCATCTTGGGAATCAATTCTTGGAGACTTTTGCCCGTCTTTTTTGAAAGACAAACTTAACTTTGTGGTTGCGATGTACGACAAAGTCAACAATCTAACCGGAAAACATAAGTCAGTTAAAAGACAGACAGACGGACAACAAAGTGGTCCTATAAGGGTTTCTTTTTTTCCTTTTGAGGAATGGAACCCTAAAAATTAAGGATTTCATAATTTTAAATGCAAAAGTAGCTATTTGTAGTTTCTTGTATGAAAAATCCCAAAATTTCACTTTGAGCGGCTGATGAAAAACGAATAATATTTTTTATAAAAAAAAAAAAATCCCATTTTATAAAACCAGTATTGACACGTGTAATTATACACATTTCCACAATTTTTGGAGGATCTATGAAGAACAAATAAAAATACACTTTTTGTTTGAATTGTTTTTCAGGTATAAAAGCATATTTAGGAACAATTTTTTTCCTTATACCATCTTCCATAGTACATTTACCTACTTCCGGTTTACCTATAAGTTATTACTGAGGTTTAACAACCAAACCAACGAAAATGAGGTTCTTACGACACTGTGCATTAGTTCTTAGATCAACACTCTTTTTATCTCTCATATTAGTACAAACATTAGGAGCATGAGTATTATGGTCGGACATTATTTAAACGCTCAAACATGGTTTACATTTTTAACTTAATACGAATAGGACAAGAGTCCATTCCGAGGCCCCATGTTTGTTTAATTTTTTATGACATCAGTATATATCTATACCATATCAGTCCTCCATATACATACACTCACGAATGTAACCATGAAGGAATAGGCCAAAGCGTATTTACACCCATTGCATTATGGTATTACATGTACGCACACGCGCACACACTCTCACTACCAATTGCAAAAGGCTTCTTATTGTCTGTAACTTAAAGTAAATAAATTAATAAACATTTGTTTTCACATCTTTTAAAAACTATAATGTTCAATTAAATTTCAATAACTAACCAACTAGTCTTAATTGTATTTTTGTTCAGCGGTGGTAGCTACAGAATTTCTGTTTCTAATGTTCTACGGTAAAATTGAAGCCATATAAAAAGTTTCTGGTACTATAAAAAAGCACAGGGTTCCCTTTTTAAGTATCAGCAGTGCATCATTTGCGATTATTTGTAATATAACATATATGAAATTATGTTTGTAAACTCTTACTTGTGAACAAATACATTATTATTATATTATTATGTATTCAATATAGTAACTTCCTAAAAGAATATAAAACCTAATCTATCGCCATTAAGGAAGTTCACGATTTTACTGCATGGGAAATTCACATAGTCGTATGTAATACTGCATTGTCAATAATGAAAGCTCACGACAGTTGGGCTCTTGCCAGGTCGCAATCTATGCAATTAGGATTACCTGCGTATGTGGAGTATAGTGACCATGGATTCAGTAAGATTTCATTTATTGAATACATAAAAACTCATCACGAGTTTTTTTTTTTAATGTGATGTAATTCGATTTAATGTAACGCTGATTTGACTGCAAAAATAAACCCATGTACGCTACATATATTGATTTTTAAGAGTAGTATAGTGTAGTAAGAGTTTAGTCATTTTTATTTTTCGGTATAACATAGTAATAACATCAAAAGAAAAGTTTAAATTACCAATAACTTGTTTATGATGCATGTTTTTTATGTACGATAATGGTTTTTAACATTCCAGAAGTATAATTGTTTTCTATTTCTATTGTAGTTAAAATTTAACAAGTAGCCTACAAAATTATACTGTACATAATATATTAGGTTTATTAAATGAATAAGGACAACTGCACACACCACTTAATCACCCATTTTTGAGGTTAAACTACTTACTATAAAGTCACAGAAATAGCTTCCGTGACACTGCCTGTTGGTCTAGTGGTTAGTGACCCTGACTGCTGAGCCAGAGGTCGTGGGTTCGATTCCCACCCTAGTCTGGGTGTTCTTTGTGTCCGTTGTTTGTATGTTTGTAAAGTCCCCCGCGACACAGGAGTAATTCCTAATGCGGGAGTTGTCTTTTAAAAAAAAAAAAAAGTCAAAAGTATATATATACACTACTTTCTTACGTATAAAAGCAAACTTTTTAATTGTTTTAAAATTATATTAACGTATGTGGAGACGAGGCTATTATACCTATATACTTGTGGTTTTCACTGACTGAATTCATGTTTAAACATTACAAAGAGCCGTAGGGAAAGACAGTTATAATTATAAAAGAAAACTTGGAGCAGTTGTGAATCGGTTTGAGAACTTTAATTTTCATGAAAAAAATTGGAGCTTAGGGAATGACCCTATTTTAAATATGTAGAACTCTTTGCGTATGACAAAATCACTAAAGCCAAATTTAAATTAACTTTTTATTTGAAATTTCTGACAATATTTATAAGATGAAACTAGGGTCCACATAACATACATCAGTCTGTCCATGATCACGATCGGAGAATAGTCAATGAAAAAGTCGGTGAGTCAAACTAATCTACTTAGGTTAAGTCTAGAGTATTAATCGCAATTGAAAGCTGTTATTATAAATTTTAATGTTCATTGGTAGCTCATGTATAGAATTAATGTCAAAAGTTTATGATTATTAGATTACATTACATATTCCATTTTATAAACCTTAATCTTCATAAGAGTTCTAGGTTATATCGTTTGATTTATTAAAACGTTTTTTTTTTTCACGAGTTTAGGCACGTGAAATTTGAAATACCTAATGTTTATCACATAGAAGAAGTGCATGTAGCTAACACTTTTCAACAATATGCCTCCGGGCGTCCAGTACATATTTTGACCTACCATTGTTCGTAAGTCTCTAAAATGACAGTTCAAATTATACTGGCAAATGAAACAAACCAAATATGAATTATGTTCGAAATTTAATCACCTAGCGTTCTCTAGTAGTTTAGATAAATGTCCATACAGTATCATAATACATTGTGTTTCTACTTGGTATTGTGGTGAAAGGTGTTATGCAGTATATAGTGCCAGAGTAGTTTAATATTACTACAGATTAGAGCATTACCATATATGTAACGGGATTACATGAATGTGTGGCTTGTAACTTTGCTAGTAATATTTTCATCGTGCAGGTTATTTTTTTTAAACATTATGATCATCTCAGAAAAGTGGAAGAAAATCCACTGCGCGGTTTTTTAAAGACTTTAGAAACGGAACTAAGACTTTAGAAGATAACTACATATTTTCATATATTTTTATTTAATTCCAAAACATTTTGTCTTAGGAGAGCCAGAGAGCTCGACCGGAGTGATACCACGGCCTCACAGAAAACTGGCAGTGAAACAATGCTTGCATTGCTTTTCGCCGAGTGAGTGAGATGATTTAGTGAGGAAATTTGCCCGCTATATAATAAAAAAAAACATATTTTTGGATTTTTATAAGGATTTTTCTAGTTAATTGATAAAAAAATATAAATACTCATTTGGCGCCGGAACATAAATGTACTCACATACTTTTAATTGGCTTAAACAAGAAATTTCTATATTCGATTGATTGGCTTTTTACACAAGGAGTTACACAAGATATTTTACACAAGGATTTACACAAGATATTTTACACAAGGAGTTACACAAGATATTTTACACAAGGAGTTACACAAGATATTTTACACAAGGAGTTACACAAGATATTTTACACAAGGAGTTACACAAGATATTTTAAACATTTCTCTTCACGTCACTTTGAAGGACTGACAGTGATAACATCTTGTGTAAGTATGATATGACTATCATAGAGAGCCAAATCGCGTTGGCTTTTCTAAAAATTTCTGTGTCTTAAGTACTAGAAATCCTACGCCAATACGTATTGCAAGCGGCGATTGGGATGAGGGTTCCTAGTACCTCTTAATGCGTATTAACTTAGAAACCATAATGCGTTTATGCGTGCTTATCGTCTGGAAATACTTATTCAGTTTTTCTCAGCCCGGTACTGAAGTAAGATTTCCGTACATCTACGCGTCCCGGCTAAAAATACCACGTAACTCTTTCCAATATGTTATTAATAGCTACAGTCACATAATCGATTTGAATGTAGCTATTAATAACTTAATAATTTGAATCCGTATTTAAACAGAAGGCCATAATAACTAATAACCTATCATACACACACACAAAACAAACACACGCATGCTCACACACACACACACACACAAAACAAACACACGCACACAAATATTTTTCTATCTGTTTTCTCTTTTTAAAAAGACAACTCCCCGCATTAGGACTTTACAAACATACAAACAACGGACACAAAGAACACCCAGACTCAGGTGGGAATCGAACCCACGACCTCTGGCTCAGCAGTCAGGGTCACTAACCACTAGACCAACAGGCCAGTCAACAACTATATATAAACGACTAAATGACTTTTAATCTTAGATGACTTGTAACTACGCATGAGGGGTTTACCTATAACTGTTGGTTACACTATGGTTATTTTTGTGAATTTATTATCCATTATTTAAAGTGTAAAAAGACGAACGAACCTAATAAATAAAATAAAAAATTAAGACCTACATATATTATTGTAGTCCCAGAGATAACTCTGTAGAACTATCCACAAAATATTGCACTTATTTCACCTAGGCACGTACACAATCTATACAGTGTGTAGTTCAATACATTTTATTTCCTCAACCCGTAACTCAAGCTCAAATATTCAGGGCACGTGTATCTACAATAATGTACGTCTGTACATCCGTTCAGCTAATATGAGGTCGCGTGTATAATATACAATATTCATGTAGTTTTATTTTAGTTTGAGTTTGTTTTTCAATAAGTACTGCTAGAAACTAGTTGAAATACACTGTGAACATTTTTCAAAATACGATTTCAACAGTCACTCGCAGCTGCTGACAGCGCTCACCTCAAACCATTCACGCAAGCAAGCATTCACGCACTCCACTATATTATTACTAACGAATATATTTAGGACTTATAATGTTTGACTGCTATTTATACTTAAATAATAAACCTAAAGATTGTTTTATGGTTTCGTTAAAATAACCCTTATAGGATCATGTCCCTTTTATGTCCGTCTATCAAGGCCTGTCAAGGCCCTTTTCTTCAAGAAGCCGTGAAGGCATTAAGTTGAAATTAATATCAAATACAATACGTTTACAGTACTTTGAAGCTGTAAAAATATTGATTTTTGAGATTTGCGTTGAATAGCTACATACAAGTTTGCTTGCGAAACCCTCGGTGCGCGAGTTAGACTCGCACTCTCCATTTTTTTTTTGGTTAACGACCTAAATATCAAAACTACCTTTTTGCACTTAATAGGAAAAAGAAGTTGTAAATATTGTACAGACGTACGAAGAAGCTACATGAAGGAGAAGGGTCTACGAAACTTATTATCTAAAATATTATTACTCGTACAATCGCAGTAATTCATAATGAGATTTTGTAAATGTTCGTGAAAATAAATCGTCAATTTACGGGTAGCAGAGAGTAATAAAAAAAGAATCTATTTTTCTTCAAAAAAGTTGTAAAAATAAAAATATAATTTAAAGTATAAAATGAACCCTTTTACATCATAGGAAAACACAACGGGTAATTCGTTTGAGAGCTTTAACGTTTAATTATTTTAACCCTTGTACAAGATTCAAGCTCATTTCCTGGATGGTAAACGATAACATTAATAGGGCTGCCACTTTACTCATTACGTTGAATAAATATTTTATGGAAATAATGATAAACTAACCGTTAACGTACCAACTGATATCTTACATCAATACGATTACAAGATGTCTGAGGATGTCAACAACTGAGCTTCACCCACTGTTGTATAATAGTATACTAATATTATGAAGGCGAAAGTTTGTGAGGATGAATGGATGATGGGATGTTTGTTACTCTTTCACGCAAAAACGGCTGAGCCGATCTGTAGGGAAATTTGGCACGGAGATAGATTGTAGTCTGGAATAGCACATAGGCTACGTTACTAATTTCACAGAACTTATTACTTTATATAACAAACTGGTTTGGTTAAGTATGGACGTGACGGTGATCCCCAGAAGCGATAATCGGTAAGGAATGTACTCTTTTTTCGCAGAGAAGAGACACGCCTGTGTTTTGGAAGAACCCTTTCTATCATGTACTCTCTCAAAGACTGAATATCTTGTGGATTTACTCGCGCATTGGACATATATCTCTCTACAACAGTGCTGTTATCGGCGTCATAATGCCAGGTGTTAGGAGGTCATTAATATGAAGCAGGAACAAGGTTGCAGAGAGAACGGATCTCTGAGGTACCCCGGCATTAATTGCCATTACGACGGAATAGACGATTCCAATCGACCGGAATTGCCCTCCTTCTTATGTGGTCTTAAGGGTAATCCTTATTTGTTTATTTAAGATAACTCCCTCATTGGAAATCAGTTTCCTTCTACGCACCGTTTGGAAATGAGTCAACACGTGACAAAGTGTGGTGCAATTCAATCTAAAAAATTAAAGGTAGGTATTGTACCTTGTAATTGTGGTTGCTATGAAGTCCCGATTTAAACATCTAAGACGGTATCCTACTCCGTCTGTCTCATTTACGTACATCTAACTCTCGATACAGTGGGATTGGTGAGGTGGTCCGATATACCATTGCACTTTGGAGTAAAATAGGCCTCTAATTATCTCTAGTAATTTATCTATAATATGTATGTATTTAGAAATATATAAGTATGTTTATCAGCAGTCTGGTTACCATAGTACAGGCTCTGCCTAGTTTGGGATCAGACGGCCGTGTGTGAGATGTGTCAAGTTATTATTATTATTATTATAGTGAGATCGATGAGTTTAACGAAGTCTAGTTTTTCAACCTTTAGCTTGAGCCTTCTGAACCAAAAGAAGACAAGACTAACCCAGTACGTTCTTAATATTTCTTTACTGCAATAAAAAAATTGACCCTAGCCTTCATTATTTATTTAATATAATAGCGTGTACTAGACACGTGTGTGGACCAACATTGGCATTGTTTGCCAGTCAACCATAGGGTAATGCAAAGATATGTAGAAAGTAGCTTCTTAAAAATAAGGTCAAGTATATTGTTATTGAAATAACGGAATAAAAACAACATAATATACTTATTTAAAATATTATATAAATAGGTAACAGAGTAAATCTCACTTACCTACTTACTTCTCTTAGTAATCGGTTCCAACTTGATTGAAACATTTACTTCAGTGTCAGGTACACAAACACATCACAGATTTTTATTGTTGGCGAACTGTTCGCGAATACGCGATAGCGTACTCGCTAAGGGATTGAGGTCGAGAACTTTTGTTAACGAATTAACCAGTATACTAGTATTTATCTACTTTACAAGTAGTATTTTCTTAAAACGCCTCGTAACAAAATGTTCTGATAGGCTCTTCTGCTTGCTTGATGCCATACTTACACAAAGAATGTTTTTATTTACATGTCCAGAAAGTGAATAAGAATGTAGAAGTGAAGTAAACATTCAGAAAGCACCATCCCATAAAAGGACAATCATCTCTCTTATGAGATGTGTAACGTATGTAAATTTTAAGATACAGGTATTAGATTTGGTACTCAAATGCTTGTATAATTTCGACGTTTCGTTTTGAATGCCCATTGGTAGAATATAATGACTATGCGTTGTTCTAACACCTGTAATGCACATTATTGTTTATGTTCCGCAATAAATGAATCTGAATCTATGATAATATTTGTTGCCCGTGACCACGATCGGTGCAATTCAGTCGAAATGTCGGGTAACCAAAAAAAAGGTATTGTACTTTATAAATGTTATCGCGATTAAGTCTCGATTTACACATCTAATATACATAAGTACTAAGAGGACAAATGATCAACTAAAAAGCTTGGAGGCACAAACGATTACAATAATACTTTAATTGAAATATTGACATACATAGTTGATAATGCTCGGTAATGTACTTCATTCTTAAAATATTACACCAAACATCTAAAAGTTTGTATTAGATATAAATTTCAGCGGCATTATATACGCACGCAGATGATTCTGGCTAGAGCGTTAGAGCTCTTATTCGTATAAAATATATCGACAAATAATATGGTGTGCGTGCTAGCTAGTGGAACTAAAATATGTTGTATATTTATGAGCGTGCTTTGCTTTGCAAGCGAAAGTGCACTCTATTGCTTATTTCTGAGATTGGCTATTTGAGTGCAATTTAGAGTGCAATTTTAGAGTTATTATATTTGTACAACACCATGTTGAAGGTTTATTTGTTGACAAATAAATAAATTAAATCAACAATCATGTTTGAGAATACAAAATGGCGTACTTAGCGACTTCTCATTTAAATAAAGAAATATTTTCAATGTCAGAACAGGCTGTTACATTGAAATGTAACAGCCTGTATTTTGGTTGAAAACAAAGGAAGTGATTTAACATGGATGTTAAATCATTTCTTTTGTTTTCAACCATTGAATGAATAAAAGTGGTATGTCAAAAAGTTTCTTATATTTCGTGGTAAATAAGTAGACGATTGGTTAAAATAAATCAATACAAGCAGGGAGTGACTTGTCAAACTTCTAATTGAAATGTTTGGGGTCGTGAATTTCATAAATCATGGTCGTTACATGGACCTAAAGATTATTGTGTAGATAAATTGAGTTGTAAAGGAAACATCTTTTATATTACGAAAGCGACTTTGGAAGTTGGGTCTATGAAAGACAAAGTGGATTGTTTTGAACACTCTTCATGTTTCATAAAACAGTACAACTATTGTGATCATTTATTTAGCCAACAACGTATGTCAAAGATGCTCAAAGAACAATCTTTAATATTATTTAAGAAAAACGTAGTTGCAATTTGGTTCAAATAAATTCGTGTGATTCCATCGCCTTATTTTGTAAAGAGAAAGCGGAAAGGGAACGGGGGAGAGCTAGTACTCTCCCGTCCCAAAGAAAAGGCTCCAGGCACCGGAGCTGAGCGCTGGCCTGGGGGTAACGGGTTTGACTGCCCCTTACCTTAGTAGAAGAAGGCCTAAGACGGTGGCACGACGTGTTCCGCACGTCTTTCTGAACCTGAAGGGGGGCAAGGCCCTCCACACGCAATGGTGTGGTGCCGTTTATTTATTAAGTGGCCAAGGTCTGCCAGTGTTCTCCGGATTTCCTTTCTAGGGTATACCCTAGTCCTTTGCAATAGACTTACTTGTGACGGAACACTTTGTTATTTTAGTCGGTTCGATTCCAACATACCACTTCACCATTAGCCCCGGTGAAGTTTCCAAACGATAAAAAAAAAGAAAAAAAGTAACTCAAGTGTTATATAATACTTTGGAAATTTCTTAAATTTCTTATTATTTTCAAGTTCGTTATTATTTTTTATTTGAAAACTAAAACATTAAAAGTAAATGATTAATGAAAGCAGAGTAGACGTCACAAGTGGTTATTTCATACAAGTTTTTATAAAAAACTTACCCTTGTCGTTTAATAAACTGATACTAATTTGAGTTAGTAGTTAACAACCGTATATTGGAGGCAGCGCAAAATATGCGAGTACTTATTTAAATTGTTGCAATTTTTTTTAATAGTAATCATATCTGGTGCATAATTAAGTCACTGATTACATCGCACTTAATACGATAATCAGGAGTCACTTCCAGCTTTGAATTTCTTGTTTAACCTCGCGAAATTTCCTGCAAGGAAAGGTGAAAAATGCTACCATTCGATATCAATTTTTCACGTCACAAGCCCCTACTCTTGGAATATCATAATACACAGTTGCGTTGCTTTGTGTAGCAACACATTGTGCGGGGTTTTATTATTTATTTTTGATGAAAAAAAGGAACTCAATTTATTAAAAAGATTTGTTTTCATCATTTTTAATAAGGTAGTACGTGGATCTGGATTTCCATTGCAGTATGCAAAAGCAATTTAATCTCTTAGAAGCGAAAAGCAACTAAGGAGCTGATGGACCGGGAGCCGACCGCAAGAATACCTATCTCATCGGTAACCTGCTCAAACTTTGTAATATAAAGGCAATCAAACCCCTAAAAACCATGGGCTGTGGCAACCCTATGAGACCGGGTGATATAATGAAGGGGGGGGGGGGGTTATATGCAATCCAAAATTGGGGTACTACATAGGCTGCACTAAAAGTATCGGGAATGGAATATTTCCACTTTTTCTGAGATATTAAAACCTTTTTAATTGAAAACTCCTTGGTTTTAAAAATTGAATACCATTTATTTATTTAAAAAAAAGATTCTCGGTCTTATCACAAGGTTTTGTCAAACTTGTTTAGTCGTTGAGAAAATGGAATTGACTCGAGAAAATTCAAGAGCGATGATTTATTATGATGACTTTCGAAGTAGTTTAACGTAAAAACAGTGTGTTGACCGGATGATTTATGCATTTGGTGATGAAGCCCCATCCAAAACCACAATTTATCGCTGGTTTGCTGAATTTCAACGTGGACGTGTCAAGCTCAGTGATGACCCCCGTCAAGGTCGTCCAAAAACTGCAGTCACCCAAGAAAAGTTGATGCTGTGCGTAAGCTGATTGAGGAAGATCGACATGTGACATACCGCTAAACTCAGGCAACTTTAGATTGTCGTTCACGGAGTGTTGCAAAAAAAATGGTGGCCACGTTTGTCTCCAAAACCAGCCATGTTGCGACTATTTCTCTTGAGGGACAAAGAACGGTTAATGCAGAATGGTAAGCTAGCATTTGTTTGCCACAACTTTAGCGTTTTGTTTGTTTTTTGTTTGGTCGTTTCTGAACTCCGTAAAGAGAACTGCAACTGCCGCATCATCCTCTATCACGACAATGCGAGTTCTCACACGGCGCACAGAACAAAAGAGTTTTTAAAGCAAGAAAACATAGAATTATTTGACCATCCGCCGTACAGCCGAGACCTAAGCCCTAATGATTTCTATACTTTCCCTAAAATAAAGAATAAATTGCGTGGTCAGAGATTTTCATCACCTGAAGAAGCTGTGGACGCAAAACGGCCATTTTGGAGACCCCAACTTCCGAATGGAATGGTTGCTTCAATTATTGGTTCCATCGTATGGAAAAATGTATCAAATTTCGCGGAAAATACTCCGAAAAGCAATGAATACATTTTTAAATAGTAATGTTGTGTCACTTCCTTGATTCCCGAAATTTTCAGTGCCGCCCTCGTAACCTGTCTCATAGGTAATAGTAGACTCTATAAAATTATTAGGTTTACTTGTGAAAATCATAAAATTCCTACCCGCGTTCTATCGTGCGATGCACTTGCTTTAAATTCAGAAAGAAGAAAGGAAGTTACAATGTTACCACTTAAAATAATTATTATTTCAAGTGCCACGCTACCTTGAACATAGTTTTTTTTGTCAATTTGATTTGTATATAATAGGTAACGCACGGGATATAGAAAAGAACAAAACCATCTACAAACATAGTTTTATGAGAATACCCGCTTTATTAATCGTGCTATAATCATTCTTAACTCTTACTTCGCGAGTACACATTTTATAGCAAACGGTCAATTGCTCGCAGAGGACAACCACAGATTGATTGATTGATAGCTTTATTGATGGAATTTTCCGAAAGGGTTGTTCATGCCGATTCCCTCGGTCTAATCTTCATTCATCTTGTATACTCGTAGCTACGGCTTTTTTAAACTTTACGGTCTACGTCACAGATATAAAATTTGAAGTCAATAATCAACTGTTTGTTGGTTAAGTCAATTAGTCATTAATTTCAACAAAAATTCAAGAGTTAGGTTTTGTCGTTCGTTCGTAATTCATTGTAAAATTTTGCTCGCTTGTATAGACGAATTTCTTGTTAAACATTTGATTTTATAAATAATTTATCTATTTGTTTGTTTTCGATTTAGTTTATCTATTTTAAGTACATATGCCTAACAAGTTACACGAATTTGTGGACCACTAAAAACTTAGTCCAATTTTTTTTTTAATTATATAGTAAATTAGTTAACGCTTTAGCATTATATTTATTAAATTTTGTAATAGAAAAGTTAAATTTACGTAGTATTTAAACTTTACTTTTAGTTTTTATTTAAATCAACTTCACTATGTGGTATTATTAGTAATTTTCTACAATTTAAACACCATTGAGTTTATATTTATATCTAAGAGCGATGAACGGGGTGGGATCTTAATACTTTGAATATGATCTTAATACTTATATTAGTTTGAAAGTTTGTTTGGAAAGGAAGAATAATCTGGAAATTCCATCATCTTTATCGGTTAATTTTCAAGTTCAATTTGACAGTTACAAAATAAGATTCCTGTATCACGAAATCATGAATTTTCCTAAAATTGTTAGCAATTTATACTAGCAGTGCCCCGCGATTTCACCTGCGTAAGTCCCGATCCCAGCTATCAGCTATCTACATACCAAGTTTCATCGCAATCGGTTCAGTGGTTTTTGCGTGAAAGAGTAACAAACATCCATCCATCCAATCTTTCACATTTATAATATTAGTGGGATAAGTTGTATAAGTAAAACTACAAATTATATTTTATTAATCATTTATTTAACGTAACAAACATCTTATGCAATTTATTTTATTAAATAATGACATTGACGTGATGTGCTCCATCCGTTGGCACTGCAGCAAACGACGAAGCAAATTTTGGAAAACAAAACGACACATACTGCTTAGCGGCTAACCCCTCGTGGATATTCTGTTATAATTGGGATATTGTCGTCTGTTGTAACAAACACACGGCTTTTAAGGTATCCCTACAAGAAAAAATCGCAAGGTGTAAGCTCCGGAGGCCATGGAATATCACCTCTACGAGAAATAAATTTGTTCGAAAACATTTCTTTGACTACCTACCGCTAAAGTCGCGTTTGACCTAAGGCATATCGCTCCATCTTGTTGCATCCATGTCCTTTTATTGTATTTTGCAAATTCCCGTAACTGTGTCATCAAAAATCCTCACATATTTGGCTGAATTCAAAGTTACGTTATTTCTTTGATTATTTTCAAAGAAATACAGACCAAATAGAGCCCTTTGCTGACACGGCAGCCCATACTGTATCATTTGGGTGAATGGAGTAGCGTTTGCTGTTTAAAACCAGGTGTGTAAGTGTTTTTCTTGCCCCAGCGATAAATGTGCTTAATGACGTGCCAGTTAATGTGAAAATGGGCCTCGTCCGTAAAAATATATTTTCAAGATTAGAGCCGCTGAGAGCCGCAAAAGGATGCTGTCAAGTAAAGCGCTCAAGCAAAGCATGACTTTAATTGCATGAAGCGACGCATAGTTTTCCGCCATCCGCGTGCCTCTTCCTTTAAAGGTTTTCGAAAAATTCTGTGTTGCTATTTGCAAAAATATTTGGCCCAACTACTAGAATTCTATTCAAAACAAAAGAAAAAAAACAACTAACATGTAAACCATTCTTGTAACTTTTAACAAAAGTTTGATAGAAAATTTTAACCTTCTAATTTTAAAATTAACTTTAGTAGTAGTAGGTAGTTTGGATGACAGTATAATTTGGCATCTTGGAGCTGATCTGAACATGGAGCCAGGAGGTGGACAGTAGAAGTCTTCAGTGGCTTCTACTGAACCCTTTCGAGCATGGGCTCATATGATTAGTTTTAATGTGTCTAACAGATTCTGCTTGGAAACTATGGTCTAAGGATGAAGCCAGGAGATTGCTAGTGGAACTTTTTGAACATTTAATTTGGTTCACCATTAATGTGTTTTATATAAACTATAATTATTAAGTCTAGTCTTTCATTTTTGATTATCTGACATATCAAACTTTCTAACTTTGCATTTGAAAATCACAACTCGTGTTTTTCTACGATTAACTGATATTATTGAGTCTCTTAGAAATCTATTAGAAAACTGTTTGGTCAAAATTTGGTTATCACTATTACATTTTAGTCCAGGTCAAACAATGTATATACTATTTTTTATTCCCCCTACATCACACACTAATGCGTTGAGCTATAGCATACTCCCTTAAATATAAAATTGAAGAGTAGCTATGTAAGTTAACCCTTCTAACGCGATGGTGTGGTGTTCACGTCGCCATTACAATGACACAGAGGTGTCACAAACCGGTAATTTCCGGATAAATCAGCTTTGTGCTCCAAATGTATGCGTGGGTATGCGTGCGTGTGAGATAATGAGTAATGGAATTATTATGTATGAATGTATTACCTCTATAATTTAGGGGCATACGTGTATATTTTCCTTACTATTTATTTTTTTATTACTATACTTTGTATTTTTTTTTTAACAAGTGTTTTATAAGGGACGTTATGTACAAGAAACGGTCTAAGGTGTAAACTACCTCAATATGAAGGTCGACTTTAAAAGTTCGATATGACCAATCTCGAAAAAGGAGATGGGTGGTCGACCCGTGTGCTCTACATAAAATTGCAAATGGCCCTTTAGATATTGACCTTATAAGTCAGATACACTTTAAAATACGAACACGATCTGTGCATACTCAACATTTGTTTATCATTCCTACTTACAGCAACAATGTATCCCAGAACAATCCATTGGTAAGAATGTGTAAGCAATATAATAGCATATGCTCTCGAGTAGATGTTTTCCATGAAAATTATCGTAATTTTAAGAATCTTTATATAAAGACGTTATGGTACAATTCAAATTACTATTTTATACTTTGTAATTTTTTTATATACATTTTTTTTTTGGTTATTGTAATCATTTCAGCTCAGGGAAGCTAATCAACCAGTAAATGTCGTGTACAGATGCAATTGGACTGTAGGTTCACAAATTGTATAAGGTGATTATTAGTTTAAAAAGTAATTAATCTGTACCTTACAAATAAAATAAAATAAATAAATAACTGGACTTTGCTTAGCAGTACTTTAGGGACTCTTTTCTTATATTTTTTAATAATGTTTCACTTGTCCGAGAAGCTCATTTAATACACTTAATTAGTTTAATAAATAAATTAATATAGGATCATCCTTGCCAACATACATTTTTAGTGTTTCCATTGTACCAGAACGCTTTGTTTAAAGGAATGTACTCATGTCTTGACCTAAATAATGTGATTATACAGACAAATTTTCTTGAAGCGTCTTTCAAAAAACATCTTCATAATTATTATTATCATACATTTAGTATTCGAAAGCATAAGTGCAAGCCAAATCCTACAGTAAAAACAGTCTACATAAAGCCTATTTTCTAGATATCTACCACTGATAATAATTTCGGAAAAACCAGTGTTCTACCTAACGTTTTAATAATAATGCCAGTTTATATTATTTTCGGCAGCATTAGAGGGCTTACGTAGCAATAATCGCATCGTTTGGCGAGTAATTATTACTTAGCATTCGGAAAGGGCCGCAAAGTGCTTTGCACTGCAATTTGCGAGTTCTACGGCGGCAATAGGTTAGATTAGGGTTGGCGTACAGTACAACTCTAATTTCAGCCATGCAATAATATTATAGAATGAAGATTAATTTAATTATATTACTTATTTTACCTGAGGAACAACAAAGATGGTGACATATCGAACATGCTAGAGCGAGGAGTAATGGCGGTGGAAAGTGAAAATTAGAGAACTAGTACTCTTCCGATCCGCAGAAGATTAACCTGGCCACCAGGAGTTTGCGCTCTCCACGCAGAACTATCTCCGATCTTAAGGACTCTCTTAATACTATTTTAGTTATTGAAACAGATTTACAGAAATTGAATAAAAGATACCAAAAATTGAAATGTACACAAAAGCTTAAAGTTTGTACAGAAGTGCAAAATTAATATTCATAAAATCAAAAATACAATTGTAACAGTTAATCATAAATTTGAAATCGTTAAATATGGACACAAAATTCATTAGAATCAGAACAAACATACTTTTTTTATAGTAGGACAGCTGACACTCGGGTCAAAGGATGAGAGACGAGCGCGAGTTCGGCGCCCGTTGCTGTTTTTAATTTATTTTTTTAATTATCGTTTCGTTTACCTGTACTAGCACGATGGAGCATGAAAAATGCTAATAAAAAACTGTAAAAAAATAGTTTTTTTCATCAGGAGCGATTTTATTTTCTGATCCATAATCAAAGTTATTATCGTCTGTCTTCGTTTTCGGGAGATTTTCACTAACACCCTGTATAGCCTCAATAAAGAATCTATAAAAGCTCTCCTGTATTTGATTTGAAAACAATACTGTGAATATTTGGTTAAAGTTTTACAACAAATACTAAGCTTTAAAATTAATTGTGTGAATTCAGACCCCGATTCACTCAATAACCTTCGACACTCTATTACCCTTGAATGCTCAGTGCCCGCTCACCTTAACACGATTCCATTTTAATGCGCTCGTTTGCTAAGCTCACCTCCCACGGCGCGCTAATGCCGTGAATGACGTCATACGCTCAACGATTCCACTGAAATACTACTGTGGGGCTGTATGGCTGTTGGGGATGATTATGCATAGGTTTTGGATTGAATTTGGTACAATAATTATTCGATTTCAAGGTTAAAGATGGATGAGTTATCGTCATCCATGGTCTTTTATCATATAAGTGATTACTCGTATATGCCAAGCGTAAATAACACGTAGTGCAATGTGAATTGATACCTTGGATATTCAGATATTAAGTTCAAAGTTACAGAATATTATAAATTATTAAATATCTAAAATTAGATTAACAATGGTAACAAGCAAGTATTTACTTATTTATGCTTGGTACTAGTGTATTAATTGACTTGTACTATTACTCTATGTGAATTAAGAGCAAAAGGCAATTCAATGTCTTATAGACTTACTTAGATCACATTGTAAATCTCACTTAATGGGGTTTTTAATGTTTTTCTTTAGATCTTATGTGGAATGTGACATTTCTAGGGCATATGGTGATTAAATTTAAAATCACGTAGAAATAATTGTTTTTTTTTTTTGTGGATACAATATAAAATTGTGATTGATAGTTACTTATTTAAAATTCTTATTTACCTAACTTACCTAATTAATGTATGTATAATATAATTACGTCTTTTAACTATTAATTTACTGTTATTTGTTATAAATACTTAAACCACAGATAATCAACAATCTTTTATTAGGTTAAAAGTTATCATTAAGATGAATTAATAAAAACTAAACAAAATAGCTACAGAGCCAGTTGAGGAGTTCCCTCAACTGGCTTCCGCATCCATCTATAGCTACAGGTCTCCGTCATGTTGTAGTGTCATTAGAACTACATATATGTGCTAAGTTTCAACAAAATCAGTTTACAGGTGTAAAGTCAATGGCTGAACAATCAATAGTCCCCTATTTTTCTACCCTCAGGGTTGAAATTTTTATTTGAAATTTGAACAAGACCAACTTCAAAGTACACCCGATCTCATAGAAAGAATTATTGAAATCGGACAACCTGTAGAAAGTTATGCATTGTCATACATAAAAAATATTAGAAGAGAGAACAAAAAAATATATAGGTACTTACGGGTTGATTTGAGAACCGAATCCGTTTTTTCGTCGGTTAAAATGATTGCGGTCAAAAAAAAAATAATTAAACCTTGTCTACAATGTAAGTAGCTTTAATTATCACTTCATTTTTACTTCAAAAATACCTCTCCAAAAAGTTGTATCTTAAACATGTGATAAGCACCTAAAACTCACAATCGATGAACATATTTCTCCACTTATTTGCAGTAATATCAGTATGACTAATCTGGCCTACTTATCTTTGTCTATCCTTAAAAGCGATACAGAGGTGATGACTCACAAATTCGATTTAAGCGTTGCTTTTAGCGCTTTAAGCTGCACTGTAAAACAGTTAGTGCCATTGTACACGGTTTTTTCCGTCTGATTGACACACACGTCCATGCCACTGTAAAATCACAAAGCAGCGCTTTGAAATGTCAAACGTCATTCACCTCAGTCGACATCATGCTGAACGATTTGAGTTTAAAAGTGTGGCAGTCGACGAGTCGATCTCATCATCATACTGAGTGGTTGATGGTTACTACTAGATGGTTTGGTCCTCTCACATTGCAATGAAATTTATGATAATTTATTTAATAACGAAAACTTACATATATATTATACTTATATTCCTTAAGTGTAAACTATGAGTAAATTAAAATTCCTAAATCAATTCAAGTCTGATAAACATGATGCAAAATGAAATTTGCAATGTTGAGATTTTGCGTCTTTTGTTGAATATTATTATATGGATTTATAAAGTCGTATGGCTTTTAAATCACTATATATTTTTTTATTTTACTGCCATTGATATATTTATGAAAACTAGACATACTAATATCACGTTTAACTTTGGACATACTCTATTACATACTCTATTGTAATAGGGTAGGTCCCTCGTGAAATTAAGTATGACATAGGATTGAAAAGCTATACCTATTCATTACTGTTTATAAATTTCTTTATATTTTTGAAGTGATAACTTTTTATGAGAGGGTAAACCGCTTCGTTACGTAACGTCTGTCTGGCGTTTAAGCTACTTCTGTCAGGCGTCCCGAGACAACGTAAAAATAAATATTGAAAGTAAATGATTTGGCTATCCTTAGGTATGACGTTATTACTCATTATTTTATACAAATCTTGAACAGATTGCACTTGACAGTCTACTACTGTATTTGAACAGTTCAGTAATCACTGCCTTCAGTTTGTATAGAAAAAAATATCGACTAGCGGAGCCTTAAACGTTTCCTTTTTTACAATTTTCATTGGTGATGAAGTCAATTAACATTACTACTACTTTTGCCTATTTGGCATAACATCTTACTAATATTATAAAGCTGAAAGTTTGTGAGGATGTTTGGATGGATGGACGGATGGAGTGTTTGTTACTCTTTCACGTGATAGCTGCTGAACAGATCGAAATGAAATTTGGCACAGAGGTAGATTATAGCCTGGAATAGCACACAGGCTTTTTTATGCCTACTATGTACGGTTAGTGTAAGATAAATTTCATCAAAATGTTTCACGTGAACGAAGTCGCGGCTATTTGAATATCGGGATAAAAAGTAGCCTATCTGGTAATCCAGGTATCCAGCTATCTACATACCTAGTTTCATCGCAATCGGTTCTTGAGTGAAAGAGCAACATACATCCATACATCCTCACAAACTTTCACGTTTATAATAGTAGTAGAATGTTGAAATCGGTAATACCCACCTAGTAGCTAACATGGACACTTTGCTGTCAACACGGACGCAAGGTGCCTAAATACCTGCCCAGTTAGACAGTGATTTCTTTTTTAAGTAATTCGTCTTAGTCTTTAGCTGATTTGACTTTATTTTTTTCTTTTATTATGGGTTAAGGGGCAAACGAGCAGACGGATCACCTGATGGTATATGACTACCGCTGCCCATGGACACTTGCAACTCAAGAGTCACGATTGCGTTGCCGGCCTTAAAGATGGAAGTAGAGGAAGGGTGGGAATAAGGGACGGAAGGGAGAAGGTATGGGCCTCCGGTAACCTAACTAACTCGGTGAATCACAATGCAAGCATTGTGATTCGCCGGTGGTCGAGCCGGCCCATACATGCCGAAGCATAAACATCTTCATTATATTTTACAAACGTTATACATCTATTTTTAAGAGTAACTGTGCAGGTCATTAAATATTCAATGTGAGAAAGCTTCGAAGTCATAGAAATATAAAACGCTAAAACTATAAAAGTACTAGCAGCGATATACATATACAGATTTCCGTAGAGCTGCTACGAAAAACCGTAGCATAAGCAATATCATATGATAAATTAAACTCCCACTGAATTCATGATATGTAGTTAAAGTTTAATTTATAACAGTAATATAGTTTTTTTCAAAAAATTCAACCGTCTAACACCTTATCGTAGGACTTAGACGGCAATATCAAACGGATGCCAAGCTGAATATATACTGTAAAATTTATGCTCCCACAGTGTTTGTAACCGTCGCACGTGACATTTGAGGCAAATAATAAAAAATACAATTTATAGTATATATTATTTCTATCCCTCGGGAGTAGTACTTTTATCTGGCTGAACGGTAACTTATATCCTTTTATTTACCTCTGAAAACATGTCTGCAAAATCATGTTTTTATCACGCTGGAGTAGTTAAAGGGATGTGTATTGTAACAAAATAATGATTTGACTGATTTGTATAAGAACTTAATTGCCTAATTTAACATAATTCTTAAAGTGTCTATTAAGTTTAATCAATCCGTTAACTACATTATTTTACGAATCTCAATCGTATGTCAAATTTTATCGAAAGTGTGGGATTCGTTACTTACTCGTTCAGGTTGTAAGTAACCCGCAAAAAGGTTCATAACGGTTACTATACTCGTTGATAAGGTAACGCACTCACGCTACGAGTCGCGTTACCTACTTGCATCCTTCTAGTACAGTCAATTAATATGAATCATGACTTTGTAATAACTCCTTATAGTTTGATTGATGTACTTATGACTTTTTTGATTATTTTTTTCTTATATTATAGGGGGCAAGCGAGCAGAAGGGTCACGTGATGGTAAATGACTACCACCGCCCATGGGCACCTGCAACTCAAAAATCACAAGTGCGTTACCGGCCTTTAAGGTGGGAGTAGGGGAAGGGTGGAAGAGGGGGAGAGCGAAGGGTTAGGGCCTCCGGTAACTTCACTACCGGTTTTCTGTGGAGCCGTGGTATCACTCCGGTCGAGCCGGCCCATACGTGCCGAAGCATGGCTCTCCCACGAAAAAATGTAATACTACAAGCGTTTATATATATATATATATATACCTATATGTGACATTATTAGAATAGAATAAATAATCTAGTATATGTGAAAGAGTGTTTGTTTTACTTAAATACTCAACCGAATCATTATAAAATTTTGCATTCACGTTGTCAGAAGTACAGACCGAGGAAAAACCACAGATCCGGTCCCGAGGGATAGAAATAATAACTTTAAGGCAAGCGAAGCAACGTGCAAACGCCAGGGAGAGCCATGCTTCGGCACGTATGGGCCGGCTCGACCGGAGTTATACCACGGTTCCACAGAAAACCGGTAGTGAAGTTACCGGAGGCCCTAACCCTTCGCTCTCCCCCTCTTCCATCGTCACCGAGGTTAGTTGGTATGTCGAACTCGAACCGACTAAAACAGTGTTCCGTCACCGGTCTTCTTGCCGGGACCTCAGGTGTACCCTAGAAAGGAAATCCCTGTAAATATAGGTATATATGTGATATTATTAGAAATAATGTTTAATAGTATCTACAAAAACAGGTAGATGTTAAACAGATAGAAAAAATAAGAATGGGCATTAAACAGTTTTCAATACAAATGAGACTGTAATATTAAGGAATTATTCATGATGAATTTTTGTGTACCTACCTATGTTATTTTGATTCTTTGTCGCTTTCTTTTGACGGTAAATTGAATTGTCAATATCAATATCAGGCTTATTTTAAATTGTAATCAACGTGGGCGTGGTCCTCCTCTCATAATTAAACCCCATAATGAAAATACAATCTACAACCGTTCCAATTAAAAGACAAAAACATCTATCAGTTTTATAGTTTAACAGAAATCGATAAACTTCTTTTAATTATAAGTTTTTATAATCTTTGTATTTATATTATTACAGAATAGAGACACTGTTAGTGTAATGCGTAAGTGTAGGTACATGGCGCAACAAAAATATCTGAAATTTGCGGGTGGATGAAGAATCTTCTATCTCACGGACTCGGGAATGGCGGGCGTGCGACACTGAACCAGTCAGCCTGTGACCACGGCCAGTGCAACCTGGTTGGTGGACCAAGGGTAAAAATAATTTCCTATATTCCACCCAGGTGAACCATGGGCAAAAAAAAATCCTATAGACGACCTGTGTGGACCACGGGCAATATTTTTTTCCCGTAGTTCACCTAGGTGGACTACGCAGGTGGACCACGGGAAATACTCCGTCAAAACGTCAGGCAATTGAAAGGTATGTAATACTTATTACATGATCGCGTTAATTCCCGCACATGTATATAATCAATGATATTATAACTTGCTTATAATATCATTTTATATTATTATGTTTATAATATGTCTTAATATGAATCGCATTATATCATTATGAAACCCAAATAATATAAATGAATGAGCAAACAAATTGAAAAGCAAAACGCCAAGTATGAATATTTTTATGTTGAGGACCAATTAAAAATAATCCTGTTTCCTGAACGAACCGAACGGTACTCAAACACATTGAAATTTGTATAACAATAAATATGTATTCCAGTATACCGATTACAATAATGTTGCCCTCCTTTTGCGTTTGTACATTAATCAAATTATAAGTAACCTTTCAAATAAAACATTTCTGTATCACAAATTTACACATCATTAGCGAATACAAAATATAAGAGTCATAACAGCTACTTAGTCTGGGGAAATAACAACAACATTTACATTTTGTTGGCTTAACAAGAATATTAATTAGTTAACCTACTCCGACTCACGTCAATCCACTTGTGGTGGCTCTAAATTCCACACAACAGATGATACAATCACACTCGTTCATCCTAGAGCGTACACAGCTCGCGAGGCTATCACAAATCGTCACTTAAACATTAACTTTTTATATGTGGGTCTAGGTCTCCCTGGTTTGCCAGCTACTAGTCGAGGTTCATACCCCCAGGCACCTACTTAGGTAGGTAACGTTGCTTCAATAAAATAGGTTGAGAGCCCTAAACGCTCACCGAGAGCCCGTGTACGGTTGCACATGTACCACAAAAGAAAAGTCAACGTATACTCACTTGGATGATAGTATAGATAATTAAAAATAAAACTATAGAAACTTGACTAGACTTATATATATATATATATTCGAGTGCAACGATTCCCGCTCAATGAAATATTTGCGCATGAATTTCTATTTGCATTAGTCTGAGTATTTGTATATCTTATATGAACGTATTTACAAAAAAAAAAGTATATTTAGCCGTGTTTTAGAACCTACAGTGCAAGCTCTGCTTAGTTTAAATCTAGATAGCATTGTTTAAAATGTCTCGAAAGATTAAAAATTAAGAATGATTAACTCAAATTATTAATTAGAACCATCGCTTTGAATAATTTATCAGCTCAATCAGAACGTGAATTTGAGTTTTAATAATTTAAAGACAAAGAAGTTACTACATTAGCAAATGGAAAGCTGGTATCTAATTACACTTACCAATGGTTTTGGATAATACATATTTCATGTTAAAATTTAATGCGTAAAAGAGTATTCATTCGCTTAACGTAATAACATACAAATGTCTGAAATTATCATTTTGCCAGAAAGTCGAGTTTCATGCTATGATGGCCGCCTGATCACCAAACTACGCAGAGCCTGCACTATGGTAACCAGACTGCTGATAAACACACTTAAATATTTCTAAAAATATACATATCATAGGCTAGCAGTTCCCGCGCGGCTTCGCTCGCGTGTACATATTTTATATTTTACGCGGAACCCTAATTCTTTTCCTAAAATAAAAGTAGCTTAAATTACTCCAGCTAATAACATCAGCTATCTGCCACTGAAAGTCCGGTGGAAATCGGTCCACCCGGTTCCGGAGATTAGCTGGAACAAACAGACAGACAGACAATATATTTTAAAACTAATTTTGAGGCTTAGGTATCGTGCAAATATATGAGCTTAAAAATACTAATATTTAGACATCACAAACAGACAGCGATCATGCTCATCACACAATTATTTGTCCGGGAACTAACTTGAAATAACTGTTTGGTTCTCCGTTGGTCGAGAAATAACAAACTTTGGACTTTATGTAGGCTCGCTGATGTATTTGCAGCAGGAACAAGGTATTATAAACGTATGTTGAGCGGTGGACCGGTGCGTAGATAAGTGCCGTCGATGGTGCTGCCTTGCTGTAGTGTCCCCGCGCCCCTCCCACGTGAGATCGTTGAGATTTAATCAATTCTCGACAAAAACTTTAACTCAAACAAAATCAAAGGTAATAAGTAGGCAAAAGCTATTAAAAATATTGTGAAAGAAGGTTTATAGCATATTGCCGAAAATCATTATATTAATACGTTAAGAAATTCATTGTAACCCTTTTCAAGAAAATTTCGGGAACGTAGTAGGGTGAATTATGGCATATTTACAGTTTATATATAGAAGAAGTGCAGAAAGCTAAAATTTTTAAACAATATGTCTTACAACTTTAACAATTTCCTGAAAACGGCTTATAGAAATTACACGTGTCCAGTATATGTGATTACCTGTCATGGTAAGTCAGTCTATACAATCACAGCTCAAGTTGTTTTGGCCAATGAAAAAACCATGGTCGAAATTCGACCACCACACGATCTCTTGTAATGATAAAACTACATATCAGAGACTACGGAACGTGAAACCAAACGTTGAACTTTGGATACCGCCCAATGAGCTCACTCATTGGACTAATGGATCTTAGGATGTCCAGTGGCGTGATGGATGGAAGAGATCTCACCGATCATGACTGGATCCGATTAGTACAGGATCAAAAGAGAGATAAAGAGCTTTTGACCTTAAATTAAATACTTAGGAATAATATACTCGTAGTACAAAACGAATTAGGAAAGAACTTGTCAAATATATAGGTACCTTAATTTAGTCAACCAAAGAGCTCATAAGCTTATCAACGATGATGTGCTTACGAATAGGGCACTGCATACTCTTGAGCATCGTCGAAAAGTCGCCTTCTTATCGGTTTTCTATAGGATTTACTTTTCTCTCCATTCCTTCGTCGAACGAGTAGACGCGGACAGACGTTCCCTTTAATTGTTGAAGCACAAAAAAGTCGAAAGAAACGTTTTGACATTTCTTTTTGGTTTGAGTAGCCAAGGTCTAGAAGGAACTGCCTGCGTGCTATTTTTCCTGACAATCATAGTCTTGGAACGTTCAAGAGTAGAGTGAATATTTTTCTCTTGGATAGGCGTGTACCATCTTCGTCTTAATTATCACTTTCCATCAGGTGAGTTGGAAGACAAATGCCTATTCCTTTACACAATAAAAAATATATTTAACAACATAAATTAATATGATACAGAGTATGACCGAAAACTGTGAAAGTTAAGTAAGAATAATTTCAGGATTTAAAAAAATTAAGTGATAGATTGTTTAGTGTAAAGTAAGTACTCGAAAAAGAGAGAGGATTACTTGTATATAGCTGAGGTTTGAGAAATAAATACGATTTTAATGCTGAAGGATATAGAAGCATCGTCATATCTACTAAAATAAAAAATTAAATGATTTTAGTTATTAAGAAGACAGTTGTTTTAGTTGAGAACAACATACGTCAACAAGATTAATCAAACTTTGCATCATTAACACCTTGGTCCCTGAAAGACTACGTTTTTAAAAAGGTATAAAGCGCTAAGAGTAAGTACCTGTAAACCTTTGACTAACACTCTAAGCTGGGCATTATCAATGTGCAATCCAAGATTATTAGCTAAAAGGTTCAAAGGTATAACTTTTGCATCAAACATGACTGCAGATAGTCGTCCCTTGTCAAATCTACATTTTATTCGGTGATTACCTGCAATAATGGACTAACATAAATTTTGATTACGTCTAGACGTAATTAAAATTTATAAGATCGGGTAGATCATCTACATTTTGAGAGAAAAGCGTAGTCTATTTATAAAAAAAATGAAAATCATGGTTATTGAACATATTATCGATTACATTTTTCCACTTCTAGTATACGAATGATTCGCCCATTCGTCAACAACAACCTCGAAGATAAATTTCTAACGTGAACACAAAAAAAACTTAAAAAACTCTCTTTCATCCACCTCGTACCCAATGTACCGTAACGGCGTGCTTAAAAAACTACTGGTTCGGAAAAAGGTACGAAATTCTCATTGTAAGCTCTGAGACCATCCTGGCTATTACTCCACTATCGGTTGCCGTGAAATTTAGGTCGCCCATATAGGAAAACCCTTTGTAGAAAATGTATGTAAGGATTATGGATGAATTGATTAAGGGTTACTTGTTACGATATATATTGAGGTGAGCGAAATGTATGTCCTGTCAGAAGATTAGCTTTCGAAGTAGTTAGAATATGTTTCATGAATCGTATATATGTTACATAAGCAGCTGTTGGCACACAAACTCTTAAGCACTGCTTAATAAATAATAAATACTGTTACTCCTGACTCTGTAGAGGTTACTTGCGGGGTTCTTGTTGGAGTGAATAATATGCGGACTTCTTGATAAAGAATATATAATAAATATATTTAAATTTACAACATGACCGGTAACTTGCAAGGAGACGACTGCTTGGGGCAATGTTATGGCGACCATTATATCAAAAATCTAAACAAAGGCGCTACTCACATTATAATACTTAAGTGCTACTACTGTGCCGCTCACCTCTTTGGTCATGGACTCTTAGTTTGCGTTTATGTCTGAGCTGGGTTTTGGGATGGATTCCTAGATCGGGAAAATTATTATGGGTATCGCTGTTTCGCTATCAGGAAAGTTAATGTTACAGGGATATCTTTTAGATAAAAAACTAGCATTTATGGTATCTCTTGTAGTACATGTCCCTATAAAGATAATAAGAATTATATTGCTCATCTATATTTTGCCAGTTATGTCTTAGGTGTCTAATAATGATGGCGAACCTACTGCTATTTAACGGCACCTCTTCAGTTTCTGTGCTGATACTGAAAATTCAAGAACAAGAAAGTTAAATAAAAATTCATGTAACCCAGAAATCGAATCAAGGATCTCGCACCCTCATATAAACATACCTTAACTTATGCCACTTGTCCAACGAGGTCTACTAAACAATGTAACTTCAACTAACTCAAAATATAATTCCATGTACGAACACTCATATTTTTGTTATTTCTAAAACGCGACACACATTTATACGACATGTATCACTAAAATGGGGCTAAAAGTACGATCAAGTCATTAAGCCCGACTTTCGTATGATCCGAGTGATTACAGTTATCAGCGGGATAGCCTTAACCTTTTTTGTAATTTGTTTTAATTTTTGCTTTGTAAACAGTGTGGGACGGATGCGTGTGTTTACTTGGTAAACACTCTACGTATTCTTTGTCATGAAAAGGTCGCTATCGAAAATAATTACTATGAAATTTAATGAGTAATTTTTTTTTATCTTATTTAATACCTAATATTTCAGAAGTTGTTCTATAGTTGATGGCCACTCTATTATAATATTAACATAATACTGATATATTATAAAAAGATATTGAGAGTTTAACGTATTATGTCTATTAACTCTTTGACCGAACTCTTAATGACAAAATTAATCAATATTAACCATCTAACTAGCCCAAGCACCAAAATCAGAGATCAATTACATGACAAGAATGGTATTCAATTTGGTATACATATTTTTATTTCATTTCAGTGGTACGTTTGTATCAAAATCCTATAGAGGAATTATTTTCTTATATTTTGTAGTTTGAAGTAAATTTTTGTATTGTGTAGATATAACTTTTGGGTACTTGGTTTCTTAAATGATAGGTCCACGTTTATTAGCTTTAGTTTCATAAAATTTCGACTTAAGACCATTGGGGACGGCTGAAACAAATGTCCAAGAAGATACAATTAAAAGAATACAAAGTGTTAAAAGTGTAGTACTGTTAGGGGACTTCAGAAAGAATAACGCTCAGTTAGGTAAGAGGGGATGGACTTCTAGGCGGCAGTCTTCTCGACCTGTTCGAGCTAGTGCTTACACTCTCCAATCAATCCGTAAAAGCAATATGCTTTTCCTTCCGTTGCCTTTTATTCCTACCCACCTGTCCAATATACTTCCGATTTTCCCTTCTTTGATTCCCAAAGTGCCTGGCTTGCTCCCTATTGCGTGAATGGGATCAAAATATAGATGGCAAAATGTAGGTATTTGTATTTGTGTCTACTCTGTCTACCCCTTCGGGGATACAGACAAGAGTGACAAAATAAAATGAAAATTAAAAAGTGAAAATTTAGCATGGTGCATTATTAATGCTTACTAACAAAAGGTACTTCATCGTCAAGACAATCTTATGAAGATAAACTTTGCCCTTTATAGCATGTTATTTGGACGCATGTTATGTATGTGTGTACATTTAACAGACAAAGTTCACCCAGACTCAGAACAATTATCTCTGTGTGCGATATAATTATAATTGTCACACGGTGTTATAATCACTGGTAATAAACGAAATCCACTGATGTTTACATATCCACGTGATAAAACACGTCAACCGTAAATAAATTCCACATAAACCCAATACTGCCCAAATCCCATCCAAACGCTTTTTTTTTAAATGTAAATAATTTTTTCCTTCAATCAACGTTACATGTAAAGTGAAAATTGAGGCTTGCCGTATTCAAATTTCATTTGCATATAATTTCAGTATCGTGGAAATTAGGTTATTTTTAATATATTGAAAAACCTTTTCATACGTACCTGAATTTCATGGTAATAAAATTTTAGTTTTGTTAATTTTCAGGTACCAAACCTATATGAGTTTTAAAAGGAGTTTTCATACTCGTAGTAAATGCTAGATTAATTAACATATGGGATAATAAATTGGCAAATACTTTTTTCTTTTCCCCACTTATAAACAGAAAATTTATCAACTTGTTTTTTGTTGAAAAAGAAAACAATAATTCTGTTTCTGACACTAGTTGCAAATAAGAAAGAAACCGAATTACCTTTTCTATAAGTTTCAACGTGCAATCACCAGTGGTATCACTAGTTGTATTGTTGAGGTGGGGAAGGAAGGGGAGGGGAGAAAAGAAAGTACGTCAGCGGCGTTGTGAGTGTTTTAAGACAAATGTATCAACTAGTATCCGTCGAGTCGTGGGCTTCTTTGCTAACTTATGCTAGTCTTTACAAACAAAATACATATTTGATATGATTTCAAAAATCGTCTACTATCTCAATGAAGTACCATCGCTAATGTATCTATATACATCTAGCCGACAGAAAGTAATACATGCCTTTAATTAAGTTGAAAGCTTTCATTTTATGTGAGGCCGAGGAAAGTTTAATGTATTTTTTTATCGTTTATTAAATAACTTTATTTCAGATTTGCTTGTTTAAGTATCCTCGGTAATTAAATTGTTTTAGGGTACAAAAGGTAACGTGATGGTTTAAAATTAGAATGGAAATTGTATTTATGGTATACCTATACAAAAATATGGGTATGTGTGATAAGATTTGAATTAGATCAACAAGAATTAAAAAAACTAGCTACCCGCCCTGGCATCGCAAGGATAAAATTTTCATGGAGTGTAAATAAAAATAGACTATGGCACTTGGCAATAATGTAGCTTCATATTGGTAAAATAATTTTCAAAATCAGATCAGTAGTTTCAGGGATGACTACCTAAATATAAACTTACAATGTATAGATTTCACCCGCCTAAGATAAAAAGCAGCCTATGTGTTCAGGTGTCCAGCTATTTACAAACCCAGTTTCATCCAAATCGGTTTAGTAGTTTTGAAAGAATAAAGAGTAGAGTTGACAGAGTAACAAACATCCATACATCCATACATTCTCATACATTTCACGTTTATAATATTAATAGGATTAAATTGTATTTGTGTAATATATCTATTTAATTAACTATGTACTAGGTGTGCCCCGCGGATTCATTGACATTGAGTTTTGTATTTCACATATCCCTTTTAGTATTGTTGTTCTGATTGGATGTAGTTTTTTAAATAAGTGAAGTGCGTTCTATACGAAAATTCAGATTTCTTTATCTGGATAATGAACAAAGTGGTCTTAAAAACAAAAACTATTTGCGACGTACATAAAATGTACAAAGAATTTATATCAGCCTTGAAGGATCCAGTCGATTCTTATGTTCGTAAAAACTTATCATAAATAGTAAAAAAAAAAGTTATCAAGTATTTATTTTACTTCGTAATTTTAGTAAATACTCAAGTGGCGAACCATGATTGATAGATATAAATTACTTTTACCAAATCTAAGATATTCATTAAAAGTTAAAAGGCTAACACAGAGGGGATGCGCAAAAAGGTCTACTGAAACAAAAAAGGGTTTAAACATTATATGCGGAACTTACACTTAGAATGTTCACAACACCGACCACTTTTATAGAGCTGTGAAAACCACCGAATTTAGTTATATTTTTAGACACAGTAAAAATTTGGTAGTGAGTGTGCATGAATGGCCTGATGAATGTCAAAGAGGCTCAGGCTCTATGTCAGGATCGTGGTAAATGACGCTCTATCGTCTTTGCCTAAACGAAAATAAGGCATGAGTATATGCATGCTTTATAAGGCTATAAAAATTGGTTCTTAAATCATAAGTTGTATCTATGTCATTAAATCTGGACGAATATGTGTACCAAGACATATGATAAGTAAGAAGTAATAATATATAGTAATAATAATAAGACATATGGTAAGTTAACCCGTGTTATTCAGTTATAAATGTTTAATCTCATTTTGATTCCGTGATCTTATAACTTTCGACATCCTAACAATCCGCAAGTTGTAACAAAACATTGAAAATCGCTTAACCAGGTACGTGGCATGAATAAACTCAATGTGTTTACACATGTCATGTTGCTGGTGACCTAATTGTGAATACACCCGACCGTAGTACAGGATAGACTAGCTACCAATCATTTGCATAATATGAAGGCTTTTATTACCACTGTCAAATTAATACACAGACAATGTGAAATTTGTATTCGATTAGTCTAAAATACACGTTTAATGAAATGCGTGTCGGTAATGAAATTATTTGCGTTTTCGTATAGTGTATTACAAAATGCAAATTAAAATGTAATTTTTGGTTACAACTCTTGCAAGAAAGTATTACTGTCTCACAAAAGGTTGTAATGATTACTCGTCATCATTAGAAACTGCAATTATCGCTTCTTTTCACTAAATTGGCGAGCGGAAGTATAGCATTATTTTACGTTACATTTACTTTTGCGTTTACGTTCTGCTAACTATACGAGTACATGTATTTGAAAACAAAACTGATTCATTTTGTCAATCCTTATAAACAAGGTATTTTTTACGGTTTTGTTTCAGTTGTTTTATTTATTAAGTGTAGATGCCAATTTTTTTTTATAAATTACTTAATCAACTGATGTTGTTTAAAAATTTACGCATGAGTTAATCTTTTATTGAAATGAACAATAAGCATGCGTAATTATATCACTGAAGTAGCTACTGCTGATAGTGTAATTTCAAATAAATGCGCTAGTTACCGCATCTATTGAGGTAGTTTTATTATTATATTTTATAACGATATAACTAACGAGAGCGGAGCAGTAAACACACAGCCTTCAATGAATCTGATAAAATGTTAGTAAGATCGTGAATGCCAAACAGTCAATCTTAAATATTGAAGAATTTACATCATCAATGTGGTATAACCAACTTTATATAAATCCTTTAGGCCAAAAAATCGCATCTTAATAACGAATGGTCGGCTCACACAGATGGCTGGGTGGAAATAATTTAATTTCTTAGCGACCTTCGCCACGGAGGGATCACAGACACACAGCTCAGTGATTAGTTAACGCCTCTTGATTCATTTTCACCCCTTTTCAGAGAGATTGACGTTTATTGAAAGTATAAAACAAATTATGAAAGTGCAAGATTTCTGCCTTCCGACTTTGGAATGAGATTAACCGGAAAGTTTGTAATCTTATTAAATTAATTTCACTGACTTAAAAGCATTGTCTTACCGTTGGACAAAACAAACACCATGTAAATAAAATTGGTTTACAAAATATTAAAATTAAAAAACGTCTTTTTACCTAAAAAGGTTTTAGAAGAGCACTTTCCAAACAAATACAGTTTCAACACCCACAAGGCAATACTTTTTATAAAGCTATAGCCACGTTATTCATTGTTTTTATTTATTAATAGCAGTTCCCGCGTTGCTTCGGTCGCGTGTGCATATTTATATATTTTGCGCGGAACCCTAATTTTTTTTTCAAAATAAAAGTAGCCTAAGTTACTTCTTATAACACCAGCTATCTGCCAGTGAAAGTCCCGTGGAAATCCGTAGACCCGTTCCAGAGATTAGGCGGAACAAACAGACAGACAGACAAAAATTTTAGTAAGTGATTTTTAGGCATAGGTATCGTGCAAATAACTGTATGAGCTTTATCATTTTGACATAACAAATTTACACACTTGACACTTGACTTGACACTTCAATTTTATTTATTTGTACTGAGTACTAATAAAACATTTTCCTGATTGTAGTCCATTAAATTATCTGATTTCAATGCTCGTGATGCCAGAAATGTCATTTCTTGTTTGGCAACCCTAACCATCATAAAAATATCGCTACTGCACATTGGTTACCCCACGGGTAACCAATGTGCACGGGTCTGCTATTTCGTGAAGTTACTACGCCAATTGGGTAACTCCAGTTTGAGCACAAGTCTTCGGTGACGTACCTTCTTCAATTTGGACTACCTTCTTGAAAATTTGCTACTGTCGGAGCGCTAATCACACTAATATTATAAAGGCGAAAGTTTGTGAGTGTGTGTATGTTTGTTATCTTTCACGCCAAAACTACTGAACGGATTGCGATGAAACTTGGTATGTAGATAGCTGAAGACCGGATTAACATATAAGCTATAGCCCGATATTCCCACGGGATCGGGACTTACGCGGGTGAAACTGCGGGGCGCTGCTAGTTTTACTAAAAATATTTTTGTTTTGTAAGGCAGACATCTCAAATAAAAATTATTTAAATGTATGATTTTTCAACTAAAAAATATCTTGTTCATCTGTTTCAATGTCTATTTAACGATTAAGTACAATCGCCCCAATATAACTGTGACATTTATTGAATGAATAAATGTTTCACACCCAATTTTTATGATATCTGGAAATTTTTCATTGAAACGATAATATATTGAAAAGGTTGGGTGTGATAAATTAAATGGCTATATGATTTTTAGTTTCGAAATTTCATACTTAAACATGAAGTAAAAAAAAATTGGTGAGCGATGGAATGAAAGAGTGAATAAATATATGAAGGGTTAAAACATAATTATGTATTTATTCAGTATATGAATGAAAAATGGAATGGGCGAATGAATGAAGGAATGAATGAGTAAATAAATGATTAGTAAATAATGTTTATTTGTAACATACACGCCACAAATTAAAGATATTACAGAATACGATGTGTGGCGTTACGTATAACATCAACATCAGCATACAAATAATTATAGGTAGTACAGATCACCCATATGAAGTATTATAGGTAGTACAGATCACCCATATGAAGTATTATAGGTAGTACAGATCACCCATATGAAGTATTATAGGTAGTACAGATCACCCATATGAAGTATTATAGGTATTACAGATCACCCATATGAAGTATTATAAGTAGTACAGATCACCCATATGAAGTATTATAGGTAGTACAGATCACCCATATGAAGTATTATAGGTAGTACAGATCACCCATATGAAGTATTATAGGTAGTACAGATCACCCATATGAAGTATTATAAGTAGTACAGATCACCCATATGAAGTATTATAGGTAGTACAGATCACCCATATGAAGTATTATAGGTAGTACAGATCACCCATATGAAGTATTTAATGTTTTATTTTTATGTGAAGAATTGTTTCTTCACCATATTAATTTTAAGTATTCTAAATTTCACATTCCTCTGTCCGCGAAATTTGTTTAAAAGAGAACAAACTCTGCTCACTTATATAATAATAATAAAAAGTTTATTTTCAAAAAAATATACTTACAGCGTGCTTAAAACTTATCTAGATTGAATTGCATGAAACAGACATGAGCATTAGCATCCGTTCCCAACTTGGTGAAAACCCCTGTATTTCGATATAGTTTTTTCTATTACAGATAAACTAAGAACTGCATCGAAAACATAAAAATTCAACTATCTAATTCAAATGAAAGAATAATTAATTAACAGATGTACGTAAGCAATTTATATTTATTTCCAGTCACATTAGTCTTTCTTAGTTTGTTATTGACCCAAAGTTTGAATGAGACTGGGTCTAGTACAAATGTACAAACACACAATGTACAAACTTTGCCTAGGGATATAAAATTGAAAAAAAATAAACTCAACATACCATTGGACCCGCTACATAACTCTGTCGGCTGGAGTACTACTACTGTACTACTGTACTAGAAAGAATGTCTCCTAAGCATTAGCATTGCATAGCTTCTTCTGATCCCATCAGACGTACCTATATAAAAATTTGACATACAAGAACTTGAAAATTTTGACTGGCCTGTTGGTCTATTGGTTAGTGACCCTGACTGCTGAGCCAGAGGTCGTGGGTTCGATTCCCACCCTAGTCTGGGTGTTCTTTGTGTCCGTTGTTTGTATGTTTGTAAAGTCCCCCGCGACACAGGAGTAATTCCTAATGCGGGAGTTGTCTTTTTAAAAAGAAAAAAAAAAAGAAAAAAAAAAGAACGGGACTCACATAGCTCAATCCGAAGAGTGTGTCATCCCAACGCCATTGCTTTTATTCGAGTGTCACTGTTAAGTTTTCTATCTGAAGACCTTTCTTCTCCATAGATCTTATTTTCACAAGGCAGAATAACTTCTTGGTTTAGTCTTTAACCTCGTCACAGCTTTTGTGTGTCACGCAATGTTGGTTTCAAAGCAAAATGTTACTGATTATGTCTTTTTCAGTAAAAAAAACTGCGGAAAAGCCTTTGAAAGACGGGTTTTTTGGCATAGAATTACTTAGCGTCTCTTTGTCCGGCTTCATTAGAATTCTGTCGCTGTTTTGGTCCAAACTTTCATTTATTGTGTTACATATGTTGGGCTTGCTCGTTCGTTGGCGGGCTGGTTTGCAGGCGTCTAGAGTCAAGGTATTGTGTGAGCTTTGTATAAAGTTTGAGAGTAAAAACCTTTCATGAAGTAGATGAAACAACTTTGTTAGTAAATTTCAGCGTGAAAAAATAATGTTCTTGTTGATGTTAGGGTCTGTTGCTACTGAGAGTATTTCACAGCTCGAGCCTACTTTAATTGTAATTAAATGTTCGTTTTGTCGGCCTATCTCAAATTTGCAACAGGAGATAAAGCTACAAAATACAGATGACTAGACGCAATAGATTTCATAATTTGGACGTGGGTAATATTTTAGAAATGTTCATAGCTATATAATTGGATTTATTTTGTTCTCTATGACCGGAGCAAAAAAAAAACAGTTTTCCTTTTGCAACTTGAAAACTCCTTCAGCCTATTCGAAATAGAAAGCATGCATGAATATAATAGTAGAAATTGATGAACAGGAATGCTTTTACACCTAAGCGTGCAATGTTTTAATATTTAAGATATAGTTATGTATTCAAAAGAATATGAAAAGTCTCAAAATTTTATAAACTTGCCTACTTTACTAGCCTAATTTGTATAATTATTTTAGCGTTACATGAGGAAAGCAGGCTTGTTTATTGAGGAAAGCAGGCAGGTTTATAGAATATCAAGCAAAATATATAAGAAAAGAATACATGCGAGAGGAACTGAGGTGCTCTAAAAATATTGAATGAGATTTAAGCTTCACACAAATTATATAATCTGTGATTCAATCTTTAATTTGAAAACCAAGCGTGAAGTACGAGGGCGGCACTGAAAATTTCGGGAATCAAGGAAGTGACACAACATTACTATTTGAAAATGTATTTATTCCTTTTCGAAGCATTCTCTGCAAAATTTGACACATTTTTCCATACGATGGAACCAATCATTGAAGCAACCATTCCATTCGGAAGTTGGGGTCTCCAAAATGGCCGTTTTGTAGGCGTCCACAGCTTCTTCAGGTGATGAAAATCTCTGACCACGCAATTTATTCTTTATATTAGGGAAAGTATAGAAATCATTAGGGCTTAGGTCGGGGCTGCACGGCGGATGGTCTAATAATTCTATGTTTTCTTGCTTTAAAAACTCTTTTGTTCTGTGCGCGGTGTGAGAACTCGCATTGTCGTGATGGAGGATGATGCAGCGGTTGCAGTTCTCTTTACGGAGTTCAAAAACGACCTGTGGCAAACAAATGCTAGCATACCATTCTGCATTAACCGTTCTTTGTCCCTCAAGAGAAATAGTCGCAACATGGCCGGTTTTGGAGACAAACGTGGCCACCATTTTTTTTGCAACACTCCGTGAACGAACAATTTTTGTTGGCTTTAACTCATTTTCGAACACCCAAACTCGTGACCGGTTTTTTGTTTCGGGTTCAGACGCGCATATCCAGGATTCGTCACCTGATACGATGTTGTATACAGCATTTGAGTATCCTGCGTGGAATCTTTCGAGAGTTCTGACGCACCAAGTAACGCGAGCCGCTTTTTGCTCTTCATAGAGCGAATGCGGTATCCATCGGGAAAACAACTTTTTTACACCTAATTGTTCATGCAAAATTATTTGTATTTGACTCATGCCAATGTCTAAAGTTGCCTGAATTCCTCAATCAGCTTACGCACAGCATCAACGTTTTCTTGGGTGACTGCAGTTTTTGGACGACCTTGACGGGGATCATCACTGAGCTTGACACGTCCACGTTGAAATTCAGCAAACCAGCGATAAATTGTGGTTTTGGATGGGGCTTCATCACCAAATGCAGAAATCATCCGGTCAACACACTGTTTTTGCGTTAAACCACTTCGAAAGTCATAATAAATCATCGCTCTTGAATTTTCTCGAGTCAATTCCATTTTCTCAACGACTAAACAAGTTTGACAAAACCTTGTGATAAGACCGGGAATCTTTTTTTAAATAAATAAATGGTGTTCGATTTTTAAAACCAAGGAGTTTTCAATTAAAACATTTTAATAGGACAGAAACAGTGGAAATATTCCATTCCCGATACTTTTAGTGCAGCCTATGTAAATATTTTCTCTCTTCCTAAAAATATAATTGTGTAAAACCGACGAAATACGTCCTGAGTCTTCGTTCTATTTCTTTGCCCCTACTAAGTAAAGCGAACTCATTTTAACATGCAAATACGCGTTAGAATTCAAACTTGGTGTATCACGTTGATGGAGTACAAATTGAATTTCTTAGCGAAAGAACTCACGATGTCGCCTTACTCGTACAGATCAGATATACTATTTGTGCGATGTTGTCTGAAAATTTTCTCTTCTTTTTTTTTATCTGTCGCCAGTCAAACAAGGCTAAGGACATATCCAGATATGTCCTAAGCCTGACTATCACGGGTTTCATATAAATCCCAGGATTGATTTTGATAGAGGTACAGTGTACCATTAATCAATTAGGAATCATCCATGAGGGTAACTCTATCCATCATTGCACGCTACTTTGGCCCCAAGAGCTCTTCGAAAGCGTGATAGGTATTTAGGTTGAGGCAACCGCTTACCATCAAATGAGCAGCGTGCTTGTTTCCTGTATTAGTCGTAGTTTGGAGTAGGTATGATATTCCTTTGGATTTCTACTTTAACTTTTGTTTTAATTCGAAAAATTATAGCACAGATCCAAACTACACAGTCTGAAGTTTAGATATGAATATCTAAATATTAATTACTAGTAACTCGCCCCGGCTTCGCACGGGGAGAAAAGCATATATTGATTTCTTCCGACATCTTTTTAGCCATTTTACACAAAATCTTAACAAATTATACATCTACACCTTCCTCATGAATCACTCCTATTAGTGAAAACCGTATGAAAATCCGTTCGGTAATTATTAAGTTTATAGCAAACAGACAGACGGCGGGGGACTTTGTGTTTAATATGTAGTGATTTGTGTGTTTTATCCTTTTCGTCAGATGACAATTTCTATTTGTCATCTGCCATGAGATGGGTCACGACGTTTTTGGTACATTCGTTGTATAAGAAGGGATAATAAAGAAAACTTGTTCTACTATAACATTTACAGAATTGCAAAGCTGCTTACAAAATGACACAAAGAATAAACTTTCTTTGGTACCATTTATAACGGATGGAATAAATAATAGCCTTGAAACCATGATTAACCAGTTCTGCGCAAAACTTAGTCGATTGAAGTAATATCGGATACATTAGACAGGGTTAATTTCCTGCCCTAATGTCATTACTAGGAGGACAATAGGGGTACAATTTACCTTATTGAAGATCTTACGGTTAGGGTAAAATAATTTAGTTTGAGATCTATTTGTTTCTATTTATCGTTTGAGCCCTGACGATAAGTATACATTTGAGCTACCGAGGGAAACGCCTGCAACTGGCAGATTTCTCTTTCGTGTGTTTGTTTCTTTTAATGAATGTCTGTTGTCCGCTACAGTTCTTCTTGACGAAACTAGGTAGTCCTGTCCAGGCACATTTCAAAAAATTAAAGTACAGAAATCGCTTTACAAAAGAGGAAAAAGGGGTAAATTTATCAGTTGGCTCATATTATTGAACCTGCTGCTTGCGAGGCTTACTGTCCGCATAATCTTTATTGGTATCAAATAATATTAAAAACACTGCTCAAATATTTGGCCAACAAGCATCGGTAAGCACTTTCCGCAGGTGTCACTAGTGCGACTCCAAAACTGTCCCCTCCCTAATCACTACCAGACATACAGCAATACCGCTACAATCTTAATCATAATATATATTATAATAATAATAACTTGACACATATCACAAACGGCCGTCTGATCCCAAACTAGGCAGAGTCTGTACTATGGTAATCAGACTGCTGATAAATATACTTATTTATTTCTAAATACGTACATATTATAGATAAATTACACAGAGACACAGAACAAATGATCATGCTCATCACACAATTATTTATCCGGGGTGGGAATCGAACCCACGACCTGTGGCTCAGCAGTCAGGATCACTAACCACTAGACCAACAGGCTAGTCGATGTACATGTTCGTAATTAACAGTAATACGTATACAATAAACTTTTCTAAAACGCGTATAAGTATTAAACTACGTCCATACGGTAAAACGTGAAGAGAATTCTTTCCATCCCTTTTTCAGCAATTTTCGCGCACGGAGGAATGTGGAATATGAAAAATATTTTGTCTTTTTTTATAATATCGGAGGCAAACGAGCAGACGGGTCACTTGATGGTAAATGACTACCACCGCCCATGGGCAAAACCTAGACTATTACCTAGACGTTAATATTATACGTAACTTTGGCAATTATTTTTTTTAATCATTTGGAAACGGGCGATTATAGATCGAAACAGGCAGATATGATATTATGTTATCCATTTTTTTGCTTTAATAATTTTACATTTGACAAAGTAAACTATTGTGGCGGTGACTTTGTGTGTGTTGATCTATAATTTTTTATTATAATAATTATTATTAAATTGACGATTTAGAATAATTGATGATCAATTTTATGAAATAAAGATGTGTGTGTCAGCTCCGACGCACGACTGGAGTTTACAATTTACTGGAGTCTCTCTCTCTCTCTCTCTCTCCCTCTCTCTCTCTCTCTCTCTCTCTCTCTCTCTCTCTCTCTCTCTATCTCACTCTCTCCCTCCCTACCTTCCTCCCTCCCTTCCTCCCTCCCTTCCTCCCTCCCTCCCTCTATATATTCTGTATATATTTACACATATATATATAACATAAAGGTATACACATATCTACTTACATGCGTCGAGAATAGGGAGTAAACTCCAATAAAGCATAAAAAGCACAATAAAGCGTTACGCTGCCTTCCGATCACTAAATTTTACTCTTCATATTTTTTTCACACCGGGCGTATGATATGCAAATCGATTCTTAAGTAAACTCCAAAAATGGAGAAGCGCACCTTTTAACTAAATGTACTGTGTAGTACCACATATTACGAAGTACGAATGAATAACATAATAGTACCGTAGACTTCTGTATGGTCAAGATATTTCCATAGTTGAGCGGATCTTCAAGTAGAAGTCTACAGTTCCCTGCCCCCTCCTTCCTGCATGTATAGCAGTAGGTATTTATTGTCTTTAAAAGAAGATCTTTAAAGACAATACCCACTGCTACATCGGAATCGCTATTAGTGTCAACTTTTTATTGTAATATTCTGGTACATCGAGGCTTAGGAATTTGATCAAATCGTATTATTGTAAGGTGTGGTGTATACTTCTGGAGTTATTAAATGAAAACACTAATGTCACATATACAGATTATTTATTTAGCTCTTGAGATCTTATCGATTGAGATGTGGGAACGTGACTGATTTAACAGGGATCAGTGTAGCGCCTAGGTTTGCGTAACAATTTAATTCTAGATGAGTTGAGATCAATCCTCTTCTTGTATACAAAGAAGGTTGTGCTCAGTCAGGTAATCCATCATCATAGAAATTCCAGTTTTAGGAACAGGTATCAGGTTTTAATAACATGAAAGAAGATGGACAAAGCAACCCGCGTTTGATCGGATCAACGTATCGAGACAATGACAATTCATTTACAAATGTAAAACATAAGATAACGCTTAATACAGCATATGAAAGTCAATCCCTATTTTATAATCTCTTTGTAGCCTGTCTAAAATATAAATCCACCTTATTACGAATGTCATGGATACGAAATATAAGCAATGTATCCAATTATTTACAAAAGAAAAATATGTAGAAACCTAATCTAAACAGGCCTATATGATATATTATGTATGTTGTTGTGACAATTCATTCAATTTATGAGCGGTGTCTACCCTTTTTTATAGGCTGTGTGTAAACAACCTTGTCTGCTTATACAGTCGGTGAAATAGCCCCTATGTCAAAACGTGCTTAGATTTCTTTTTCAGGGCCCCATAAAGTGTCCATGAACGCTGAGAAATAGATATGCTTTAGGGTTGTTAAGTGTAGTAGATTAATATTTTATTTCATTAATTACAAATTACATGTGACAACATTCCTAGTTAAAAGTACACAATATTGGAACGAACACAGATTTCGAAAACATAAACAGAACTTATAGATAAGTGCTCAAACGATACTTTAGGAACTGTTTGTGTATAATCCGAGCTCTGCTGGGACAGGTATAATTTAGATGCTACTCCGAAAGGCATAACCAAAACTAGTCTCCTGTTAATTATAAGGGTTGAAATGTACTCTAATTTTCATAAGAAGTACTAAACTTCTTATGAAGTTTACGTCTTACGAAGTAATACAATAATGTATTTCACGAAAAGGTATTACATAAAGTACAGCCAGCCTATGACCACGGCCAGTGCAATCTGGTCGAAACGTCAGGCAATTCGGAGGTATGTAATACCTTTTCTTGATCGCGTTAATTCCCGTTATAATACTTTATATCATGAAACGCGAAAGTTTAAAAGATAGTATTAAAAGATTACTCGTGTAGGAGTAAAGGCAAATCCGATTTGCTGCCCATTGACGAAATGTATACATTCATTCAGTTGCTGATGAATACACAAAAACATATGAACCCATTAAACAGCTTTTAGAGTGTCGTGATTAATAATATTTAGCATGTGTAATATCGATTGCTGTGTCAAGTATATTTCGATGCATTTAGTAAAATATATTTTGAGGGAGAGCCATACTTTGGCACGTACCCGAGGGCCTAACCCTTACCTTCCCCTCTTACCCCCTCTCCCTCTCCTTTCCCTACTCCCACCTTAAAGGCCGGCAACGCACTTGTGACTCTTTAGTTGCTGATGCCCATGGGCGGCGGTAGTCACTTAACATCAGGTGATCCGTTTGCTTGTTTGCCCCCTATCCGATAAAAAAAGATCGTTTAGTTTACGATCGTGAGTTAGATTAGCTAGCTAGAAATAAGATACCAAAACTCACATATCAGCATTATGTTGGGTGTATCAAGTAAGAAACTAGAATTTATTATTGGGACGAAGTTCCTTAACGCACGTTAAACTTCAGACGCTCGGCGGATGAGGGCTAACAAGAAAAGTGTTAGCGCAACGAAAAATGCTGACCGCGAGTTAATTTATTTTATTTACACTATCTGTGGATTTTGCGCAATACTACTGTAACTTTGATGTTGACTGTATACTAATAGTTCGGGAAAGTTCACAGATGGTGCAATTAATTTCGAGTTTTTTAAATATTTATTATATTTCTTATATACCTTTTCGTGATAGCGTTAATTCCTGTGGAAATACATAATTAAACGAAGTAATACAAGCAAGGTGAAATGCCATTATGCTTAGTTATTACAAATAGTATATTCCGCACAAAAAGTAATCAGACAATAAAGCTCCAGATATCGTGATATAGTGAGTAGGAAATCGTTATATTGTATTGTGATGCACAAGCGATCCCTACGTGGTATTTCCTATTGTTAATATTCTTCCACTAATCACGCTATTGGACTGTCTGTATGGCCATGCCGGGAGGGTGGAAATAACATTGTTACGTAAGATACTACTGCTTCAAAAGGTAAACCCTTTAAATTTCAAATTTTGAACATACGTTCACAAATTATATGAACATTGTTTTTAAATAACTGTTCCCAAATATAAGTATCATCAGAGTTGTCAGATATGACGTCCATTTAGGAGACTGTATGTCAGAATCGTGTGGTCCAGGGCTTTATATGGGGCTCCAATGTGGGCGGCGACCTAACGGCTCGAAATATTGCCATACTACGGCGACTGCAACAGGCGATGTCCGTCAGAGTCATTAGACCATACGCTTTCCTTTCAAGCGGTGAACTGAGTAGTTCTCCTAGATTCTAGTTCTGATGGTGCTGGCATATTGGTGTGACAAGCCTCTCGCTAGAGACCATGGTTATGTCCATCGTCGAAAGTGAGAGAGCTTTTAATTTCACTGTCTTGTTTTACAAGGATGTTGGCTAAACGGTAGTACGGGAACGGGAGAAGACAAGCACAATCCAGCACTAAGCTTCGGAGTGTGCAGAAACGTCTCTGACCTCTATGAACATTGGCTTGGGCATAACGGGTGGAGCTACTCTTGCAGAAGCAGGTCTGAGACGATGGCGCGACGTGTTTCACGCGCGCTTTTCTGATCTAGAGGGGGGTACGCCTTCCGTACTCCAAGGTGCGGACGCCTGATCCGGTGGAGAAGGTCTGCAAGGGTATTTTTAGAGAGCTCTGTTTCCGCATTTAGACTCAAAAACGGACCATTATGCGTTCAGATAAGGCTGGCTAGTTGAGTCAGCTTAGCTCCTTCCGGAAGCACATAAACCTCTTGGGTCGTTCACTGGCTTCTAGAAGCGACCTCGCTTCCGCGAGGATTCTTGCACGGTGTGCGGTCTGCACCTGTGTGGGTTTTCACAGACTTCCTTCTTAGAGTATACCCAAGTTACCTGCAATGGACTCAGTTGTGACGTCCATTAGCCTTAGTCAAATTTATTAAACAAAAACCATACTTTATCTGATTCAAAACAATATCTTTAAAAACCTTTATCACGAGGCAACAAACTATACTTTCCCCAAAAAAAAACACTCATATTTTTTTCATGCCATGTTGTTCCAAAACAGGGGACGAAAAATAAACAGTATAAATTCCTCCCGCGCGCTACACATAAAATATATTTATTTGTACCTACTTGTACATCTGTTTTTATTTTATTGTTATTGGCACAATAACAGTATATTACCTGCGACTCGGATTAACCGGCTGTCTACTAATTGTGGCCATTTTATTGGTTCGTGAATGAGGGAATTGGTTTTTTCGATAGGTGTTTTGGTGAGTGCAGGCTTTGGATGAAAATCATTTGATTTTTGAAAACTCAAACCTGGAACACAGAGTTAAAAAACAGCTTAATACTTTATAGTTTAATCGGATTTGGTCTGCATTGCTTATGTTTTCTTTATTCTCTATTGCTAGTACCCCCTGTAGACGGCCGTAGTTTGCAAAAACTTTTTCCATGCAAAAGAGTACCTTCTCTTTCGTTAAATAGAAGAAAGGCTTTTAATTATGAGTAGCACAATATTACTCAAAATCCTAAACTCAAGATCAGGCAAAATTCATCCTTCAGCTCCTTACATTGAAAGATGTTTTTGTGTGCATAGGGGATTTAAAGTTATTGTAGTATCAGTAACTTTGAAGCTCATAGTAGGCGGTAACTTCTAGTGCGAATAACTAGATAACATGTATATTGATTAGTAAATAGAGAGTAGTTTAGAGAGGTAGAAAGGTTTACTCAAGCCATAATATGTAAATCTACCAAATAATCATAAACCCTCTTACTAAAAACGTTTTTAACAAAACCTAAACCGACTCCAAAGAAATTTATTATGAAAAAAATAATAATAAATACCTTATGTCTTGTATACTTAAACCTTCTTAAAAACATGATCATGAAAATTGATTAATTACTTTTTAAAATAATCTCGGACATATAAACATACGGGTTGAAAAAGAGATTCTGTAACCTTCGTTTTTGAAGTCGGTTAACAAATTGTGGGAAGGGGTAGGAAATATCAACCTTATTAAAACTTTTAGAATGTTGAGAATGTTAAATTTCCTCCTTAATACCACTATGCGACGAGCTCTGTGGCACGCGGTAGTGCATTCAATGCATTCGACAACCACGTCGGGGGCCGTAGGATCACTAACCGCTAAGTTCAAATATTTCTATTTGCATTGATCTGGGTGTTTCTATGTAAAATATTTATATACATAAAGTAGTCAGTAAAAAGAAAGAACGATAGAAAATAATTGCAAAAATCTCAGCGTACATTTTCAGCGTAGGTACATAGTGACTTGTGTTCTGTGGTGACAGTCAATAGACTTATGTTACTTAAGTCTAGAATTAAAATAAAATAATAGCAATACATACGTATATAAGTATCTAAGTCAAATAACACTCTTAAAAAAAACCGGGCATGCAGCAGGACCGCCGAGGTAGATTTCGTGTTTTTGGGGGAATATTCACGAACTTACCGTTAATTTTTGCCCTGTTGATTTATCGTCCAAGTTGAAAGCAATCGGTGCATAATTGCGCCCTCTATGGTGCCGGTAAAATTGAGGTACATACATATATACATACATATATATATATATGTAAATATAAACTTTTTAACTGGCGGTTGTTTTGGGGTCTAGGGATCATAACTAGACCTCCTGTGAAGAAATTTTTGGAAAACTCGACAACTGGTACAGAACCAATAGGTAGAATTTCTTCGAAATCTACCTAAAACAAAATAATATTATAATAATCACATTAAAAGACATTGAAAATAATCACCTACCTCACATACATCATATTTTTAATCTATGACTTTATATATATAATGTCAAGTCGCACGTACGCTGCCGATTTGCAATATCGGGTTGACATTCAGCATAAACTGAGATGATATAAAACATCAAGTAATACTGGTTTTCAGTGCCAACCACAAGCGTCACCTGACGTCGACTGGCAATATGGTTTTATTACTACTCTAAATATATACTAATAAAGGAAACAGGAGTATACTGTAGATAAGCAGAGTAGGTAAACATTTTCCAGTGATACATAATTTCACATAATTATTATACAATATATTAACATATAGTATTTTTTTTCCATTATTACTCCTTACACAATTTCAGGTTCTCAACCATATTCCCAACACAATACAAATAGTTTAGAGAATCATTCGAGTACCAAGCATAGGTAACTAACTCTGAGAAGCGACTGGGCTGCTAAATAGCAAAGGGAATAGCACTCCTAATGTCTCCCTTTTAGTTCTTTTTCTACTACCAACAGTGAGTTCGTATACTCATTTGCCCCCTCAGTGGTATAATAGGTTTGTAAATGTGGATTACTATATCTTTATAGGTTATAATAACAGACATCATCATGAGGTCAAACGTGTGTATAACACACAAGGTCTTGATTTATTTAAACGCAGCTCACTGTTCTCGTAAACAAGTTTCCTAAAACCAAACGTGTCAAAAGCACAACTATTAAAAGCGCCACAACTCGCTACCAACTATTCAACTTCGAATCGCACAGTGAACTAAAACAATAGAACGTTTCATATCTAGGTACATAGAATGAAGAATCAACATGACGAAGTAGGACAGGAAATTAAAAACTTTGGCATTTCGCGGCTTCAAGCGCTGTGCATTGAAATTGTTACTATTCGATACACATAGAAAAGTCAGGCTGGACAATTGGAATAGAAACAAACCTGACCTATATACAGCTATATTCATGAAACTTGAATACTAATGTCATTTTGTTTTAAATATATACGTTTAGCCATTTCTAAATGGGGTTGGCAGAGGTTTATCACACACTCCCGGATCCCACATATGGTTTTAGTCAGTTAATTTATATACATATATATTACAATAAATATTTTCTCAACCTGGACATTGAATTCAGGATCCCGCAATCACATGCCAACATGAGTGCCAACGTAAACCACAGGACCAATGATACAGTGTTAAAGATAATAATTAATAATTATTTTTATAGAAACAACCAAGAGAACAATTGGTGCCCTTTTATATCTTTCTTTTGAAAGGTTGATCTTGCGCCGAAATCCGAATTTAAACAATATGATATCTTAAACATTCCTATATCATGTAAGTAACACTATTAAAAAAAGTTAAGCCGACTTCAAAAAGCACTAAGAAAGGGCACTAAAAAGTGAAAAATAATCGATTTCAAACTTAACTGATAAGACTACATACATGTGACCCTTATAAAATAATAGGTGACATTACCTACTGGTCTGTTTTAAGTCCTCCTCCTTTTTTTTAAGTGGGTTAATAACAATTACTTTCATCACTTTAAACTTCAATGCTGCTTAATTTCAATAAAAATCAACAAATAAACTACATCTGTAATTAATTTCTGAGGTTTTCCCTCGTTTTCCTTCAGATACCATCATCAAATTTCGAACAAAAAAGTTTTTTTTCTAATAGGTCCATAGATGACGAAAATATTTTCTTTTTGTCTTTACTTGTGTAAACACTTCGATTATGGCATAGCTAAATAAGGAAATTAATCTTCATATATTATTATCTAGGTATGTTGAAAGCATCATCAATATTCCTACAAACGATGATAGATGAAAGGTACTGATATTATACTCTTGGTAATATATTATGTCAAGGCGCAGGTCTAACATAAATTGTAGCTTGGTAACATTATAATGACTATTACTACATTACTATGATTATTATGACGAGAGTGCATGGAAATCCACCGCCTCATTTTGCGAGGAGATGATGTTGGTAAAGAGGCGGTGGAAAGGGTACTGGAGAGGACGAGTATTCTCCCGTCCCGCAGAAGAGTGTAGTGTAGCTAGCAGAAGCAGGCCTGAGACGGTGGCGTGACGTGTTCCGAGCGCACTTATCAAACTCTCAAAACAAGAGGGGGCTAAGCCCCCGTACTCCACCGCCATGAAACACCGCGTGTTTTAGTCAGTTCGATTTCGACATACCGCTTTACCGTTAGCTCCGCAGCGGTGACGACACGTGGGGGTTACCACACCAAAAAAAAGTTTTGGTACATGTTTGTCCACTTTCCAGTCCGCGTGTGTTGATGGCATTACGATTAGACAACTAAAGACAAATGGTACCAGCAACCTCACCTTGTGTGTTGGTACCACAGTCAGAAAAAAAAACTCTTGTAGTGATTCCACATAAAATAAGACTGCGTGTTAATGAAAATGTTTTTCAGAATGCATTATTTGAAAAACAACTTCAACTTTATTGAGAAGTTCCCAAAGCGTGTATTCCTTTAGAATTATTTAAATTTAATAGAGAAACATTTAATCTGCAACCAAACTAATCATGGTTATAATTCGGTTATCATATGAAATAAAGCGATCTATTAAAACCATGTTCAGCTCGAGTAATCTTATCAGGAGTAAACTAAATGGTTCAGTTAAAGTGTTTTCGACCACGCAAACTTGCTCTGTACAATGTAAGTTAGTTATCACAAAGGTTTAGAAACGCGGCTTTGACCAATGTGGCTTTAGGTTTAGATTGTCTATTAAATCTATATATTATGAATACGCGAAGAGAATTCTTGGTACCCCTTTTTAAGGGAATTTCGTGGACGAATGTAGTAGAAGTTCAGAAAGCTAAAATTTAATCAATATGTGTTCTGAATTTAAAAAATCTAAAACGTCAACAAAAAGCTACAGGGGTCCAGTATGGGTTACATATTGCAGATATATTCATCTGTCATGGTACGGAATTCTTCTAATATTATAAACGTGAAAAAAAGATTTTTTTTAAAACAACCTTTTATTACTTATTAATAAAAATAATTAATAAGTTAAGAATAATAATAAAAGCACGTTACACTTTCTATAATTCTCTTGCCGTCAAAATGTAACACGACATGCAGCTGGAAGGTGGCCACAGGAACTCTGTAATGAAACGACGCAACCCCATCGAGCTTAGACTCGTTTAATTCATAGTAAATCCCGAAACATAAATACTAAAAAGTTAAAAATAAAAATAAAGAAAACAATTTTTTTAACAAGCTTTTATTACATGTTAATAAAAAGAATTAAAAAGTTAAAAATAAAAATAAAGAAAAAAATTTTTTTAACAAGCTTTTATTACATGTTAATAAAAAGAATTAAAAAGTTAAAAATAAAAATAAAGAAAACAATTTTTTTAACAAGCTTTTATTACATGTTAATAAAAAGAACTATAAAGTTAAAAATAAGAATATGTATCTATTAAGGCAGTCGGGGTTAATTGCAATTACATTAAGGGTAAGTAAATAGGTAAAAGATTAGTCATTAAAATTAATAGTAAATACAATATGTATCTACTACTCAGTGAGATAATTTCATGAACTGGTTAATATAAAGGGGCTGGGACACTATATAGTTGATTACGTATCTAATACTCATAACTGGGTAAGTATCAAACTGAGCGTTCTAAGCACCTTACAATAGGCCGCTGTTATACCGAACTGGAACGAAAACTACCATAACTATTATATTTATATGAGATAAATTTTCATAATTGCATAGATTAAAAATGGTCACATAAACATTTGTTATTGTGTTGTGAGTTCGATCTCCGATCACACGGAACAATTTAAGTGATTTTGTAAATAAACTACTTTTTATTTAAATGAAATTTGATGACTATATACTATACACTATATACTATATGTTACAATAATTATTATGTTCTAAATAATAACAGATATTAATGTGTCTGAATCACCATAGGGTCATTTAGATACATTTTTTATTGTTTTATTGTTTTACAAAGACAACTCCCGCATTAGGAATATTCCTGTGGCGCGGGGGGCTTCACAAACATTCAATAACGGACACAAAGGACACCCAGACTCCGGACAACTATTTGAGGATCACACAAATTTTTGTCCCGTGTGGGATTTGAACCCACAACACTCGGCGCGGCGTAGTGGCGAGGTGACCACTTAAACCATTGCGCCATCCATGCAGTCAAACATTAATGTTTATTATTATTTAAAGGCCTCAAAGATTTAAATTTTACGCTGTTGGTTGTGATCAAATCAGCAGATGCATGCAGATGCAATCCTTGACCATCTTTTATCTGTAATCTCCCAGATTAATAACGACTCTTTAGATTCCGGAATTTTCCTATTACTTTGGCGCAAAGCCTATGTCATCACCTTACCCAAAATTGCAAATCCCATCACCCAGTGGTTGACTTGCAGAGAATGCCTCAGGCATTAAGTCCGTCTATGTACCTGATGTGCATAAAGTGTAAATAAATTAATAAATACCCTCTTAACTCTCGTTCAATTTACCTTAAGAGTACGAGAGGTGACGATGTCTTATAATTGACTGGCATTTGAGTATTATTATGGTTGCCTATATTTTTTACACCTTGCGCTGACATAACAATTATTTAAATATAATTAATTGATACATATATATACCTGGATATTGGCACATCCCTAAAAAAGTTTCAAAAGACAGTCATATATGAATTTAGGTCAAAATACGAAAAATAAAGGGTAAAATTTATTAGAATGCTTAACCTGAATAATTCCGCTGTTATCTTAACAAGTCAGATTAATTTGAGTTCATTAAATTAATTGCCGACATTTTTATTTTTCTACACAAATTCTCTCACGAATAAAAAGCTAAGTAAAATTTAGAAATATTTTTTCGGAATCCTATAAGTGACTTAATTTAATAAGTCAAGCAACAGTGTTGTTCGGTAGGAGAGATTGTTCTGCTGTTATCTATTACCAGGTTTGGTTCTGAAATACTAGGATTAGTTTAACCACGTAGTATATATCCTCAAGTATGAAGTCTAAATGTCAACGGGTCCGGAGAGTAGTAGAAAGCACAGGGTTTCGATACTCGTGACTGTACATAAGCTTTTTGTAGATTACAGTACACTTTGCATTGCAACCTGTTTGGGATGAGATAATTTCAAACCGATATTGCCCGTTTCTTTTTTACTTTAATCGTTTTTGTGATTCTTTCATCTGATTTCTGATCTCGTTCAAGTAACAAGAATCAGGATTTTAACATAGAAATTTAGATTTTTTTGACTTTTTTAACCCAAAGTGGGTAGATCGTTTTTCTTGAATTGATGTTATTTTGCTATAATTGTATATAATATTAGCTAGTAAGTATATATGAGTAAAATATTGTAACCTATTTATTTGTGTACAATAAAGGGTACATCTATCTATTTATCTAATTTACTCCAAAAAATGTACAGGTGAACAGATCAAATGATTAATTTTAGTATTAAAATCTGACGTGTAAGTTTTTAACTTATTTTTTTTATTTATTTAAGGCCAGCAACAATAAAAATGACAAATGTCTCTAATATTCTACTGGTCCATAGAAAAGAATTTAATTGAAATAAAACATAACTTATGACTGACTTTGTTAACTATTCAGCACGGTAAGTTAATTTATAATCCTAACAGATGCTGTGTCTATAGGCCGGATTGCCGATCGAGTTGTATCATCTGTTCTTGTATGTAAATGAATGCAGTGTCTGTGCAATAATTGAAGTACTGTAAAACAAACGGGATAATAATTGTTTTTCACCGACTTCAGAAAGTGAGGAGTTTCTCAATTTAATGTAAGAAACAGTCTCACAACCACTGATATGAACTATGAAAATCACTAACTAACAGTAACTGCTAAGTTGTTCGTACCTTTATTCACACTCAAGTCAATCGATCTTCACTTATTTCTAACCCTTTTATAATCCCACTATTCGTTAATATTTATCAATTGACCAATAGTATTGCGTTACCGGTATAACCAGTCAAAATAATGTCTATTAACTTATTTTTATTAAATAGTGAACTGTGTTATCATCTATTATAGTTTGGCCCTATTTTTAATAAAATAAATAAGAGTTTTTGATGTGGCGAGAACATTAATATTGTTAATGTGGTTTTTATAATTTTTTTATTAAATATCGTCATATCTCAAGAGTGGTAAACAAAGATTAGAAAAAATATTTTATATTTTAAACCAAAGACTGCAAGCTAGCTAGTAATTAAATAACGTCTTTAATAAAAGTTTCTATACATTTTTCTATAATATATTCTGACTGTATTCGGCAGAGTTATTTCATGTCCTTAAAAACTTAATTTTTTTTTGCATTTTGAAAATAATTGCAACGTACATTCCGGTGTAACAACAGCCTTCCTTTTGCAAATGAAACTCGTAGAGCAGATTAGGGACTTGTGCTTGTACGGTAGTGCACGATACATACAGCAATATTTTGCGCACTAGACTGCACCAATACGTCTGTGTGCACAGTCCACCTGTAGGTAAGTTGTGCAAAATATTTGTCTCGGATATGGTCCAAATACAATTACGAAAACCGTGCCCTTAGATTTAGTATTCACATAATTTGAATAACTTTGACTGCACGGATGGCGCAATGGTTTAAGTGGTCACCTCGCCACTACGTCGCGCCGAATGTTGTGGGTTCAAATCCCACACTGGACAAATATTTGTGTGATCCACAAATAGTTGTCAAGAGTTTGGGTGTTCTTTGTGTCCTTTGTTTATATGTTAGTGATGTCCCCCGCGACACAAGAATATTCCCAATGCGGGAGTTGTCTTTAACATAAATATAAAAACGTTATGCTAATGTTTCTTTCTTCTCGGGTCAGATTATAAAAATATGTTACACAGTAACTCTACAAGACAATTAGAAATGAACCGAGACAAGGAACTACTACTTGTTTTTGATCTCGTACTTTTTTTTGTTATTCTTAACCGAACGTTTTGAAAATGGTCCAAGAGAAAAGTAGCTACTGTCTCATTATTTTCAAAATTAATTAATTTTTCATGGATTCGGGGTCCATGAAACGTGACCGCTTTCTAGCAAAGCCGTGTGCTTAATTGCCGGCTTAGTACAAAATACAAAAATGATTTAGTTTCAAATTTTAAATACCGATTAACTTGGTCGAAGTTCCTACATATAAATATAATTCTACTCTTTCATACGTTTGTGTAATGGCGTACCTTAAACAGGTAATTTGGTTTGTTATCAAGTTTATCCTGTCCACAATTAACGTGACACAAAGATGCGTTACATCTAAAAAGTAAAGCTTTAGAGACCCAAAAGTTGGAGTCTAAGTGAAAGCGATGAATCTTAAGAATCTGAACCTACTCAAAGTTATTCAAGATTCGCTGTGCTGCTGATGAAGAATAATTCTCATAATAATAGATCCAATTTTTAAATAAGAACAATTTGCTTAGTCTCCTAGTATAATTATATTCATAAGAACAATTTGCTTAGTCTCCTAGTATAATTATATTCATAAGAACAATTTGCTTAGTCTCCTAGTATAATTATATTCATGAGAACAATTTGCTTAGTCTCCTAGTATCATTATATTCATAAGAACAATTTGCTTAGTCTCCTAGTATAATTATATTCATAAGAACAATTTGCTTAGTCTCCTAGTATAATTATATTCATAAGAACAATTTGCTTAGTCTCCTAGTATAATTATATTCATGAGAACAATTTGCTTAGTCTCCTAGTATAATTATATTCATAAGAACAATTTGCTTAGTCTCCTAGTATAATTATATTCATAAGGTAGGACAAACTACAAGCATTGCATTTTGCCCGTAGTAAGAAATTTTGCCACTAAGGTACAATTTTTGTTGTTTTTAATACCTTATTCCATACTGTGTTAAACGATATTTTTAATTTTGCTTAAAAACGTTACACGTAGATTAAAAATAGGATATGCCTGTCATCAGTTATATTTTATTTTATTGGGGATGCTTACGGCTTGAACAGTTATAACATGACATTCGTTGTAGCAGATGCCAATTACAAGCTTCCACATTTAAAGCCAAAATGCTTTAACTAATCGTCTTAAGATATACATAATATAAATAGATATTTTAAGATCATTTAACTGTCCATAAAATCTCTAGTGAGTGCACTCTTAGTACCTCTAATACTACCTGCAAATAAATTGAAGCGGTTGTCTAAATTTAGATTATTAAATCGATAGCTACAGCGTGGTAGGCAGCAATTTTTCTATACTGAGTGTGGCTGAGTGGGATATGAGTTACATTCTTAAAATTACAAAGGTTAATTTTTTTTTTTATGGTAGAGGGGGCAAACGAGCAGACGGGTCACCTGATGGTAATGGACTACCGTCGCCCATGGGCACCTGTAACTCAAGGGTCATAAGTGTGTTGCCGCCCTTTAAGGTGGAAGTAGGAGAAGAGCCCCCCTCTTCTCCTACTTCCACCACCGTACCACACTAGAGGAGAAGGACGGGAATAGGGGAGAGGGAAGGATTAGCAATGCAAACATTGCTTCACTGTCGGTTTTCTGTGAGGCCTTGGTATCGAGCGGAGTCAAGCCGGTCCATACGTGCCGAAGCCATTAATAATAACAAAACACAAAATAAAGACAAATTTCTGGTACCGATTTGAAAACTAAAAAAAAACTATTATTTTTTTTATAGCTACGATTCTAATTTACAGTCCAAAGGTCCATAATTTTGAAGATTTTAACAAAATAGAACTAAAATACTTCAACAGAAGACTTTACGCAAGATAAAAACACCAGGCACTTGATGCTTACAGTGATGCGCTGTTTTATTTCAGAACCATATGTCACCAATTATAATATAAATAACTAACAAAGTATTCATGCCCAGTAAAGCTTAATAGTATGATTAGCTCAAATTTAACGAAATACAATCTTAGAGTTAATTAAAAGTTTACAAGTTTTGAATGCATAATATTTTAAAGGGTCGTTTTTTAACGTTTAAAACAGTATAGAACTAGTAACTACAAAACTAAAACACAATTTTGGTTTTCATTTTCGTAAATAAAAATATACTTAGAAGCCGCTTCCATAATTTGTTATCCAAAAAATAACTTTAGGTAAATATGCATCCGATTATCCGATCTCTACTTATGACACTAGAAGGAAATACGTCACTTAAATATACATCGCATTTTAGAATTTAAACTAAAAGTTAGTTATTAAGAAATTATGTTTTATGAGTTAAATTACATAACCATGAGAATTATTATACAATCAAAGACTGGGAGACACACTTGAATATGGTTTACTAAAATTCAATCCAAAAACTATACGTAATAAGATATTTACCGAGTAGTTCTACAACAAAAATTCCATCTCCAGTTTCAGCAATTATCTCTTCAGGTATAATTATATTGTAATGATTCTCATTAAAATTGACTACTTTTACACAAACGACCACTGCTTACACACGGTCCGTACCCGAAAATCCCCTAGTTAGAATAAATTAATTTCATCTCCACGTTAATTGAGAGGGTACGTTGAATTCTTGTGATCCTACAGGGGAGTACCTCATTATTTATTCTTATAATGCCCCCTTAACCCGACAGCTTTCGGGTTAATTTGCCAAAGGTCTTGCGTCTAAAAACTCGTGCTCGGAATTCTTAATTTTACATCTAAAACCTATTTTAAATTTCTTCTTAATTATAATGTATGTTTCTTAATTGCTTTAAGAGTTATGTGGGCATTATGTGGTAGGCATAAATTTTGCTTTAAATTTTTTGTAAAAGCGTAAACTACTTTTAAGGTTTTCTTTGTTGTAAATAATAGAGAATACACTATTCATTATGGTTTTGTTTAACAAATTTACTTTGGTTTTTGGGTTAATTCACCTGTGAAATGTTAATCTTTGTTAAACAAGTGAAATGTTTAATTCTCTTACATAAATCGAAGTGAACAATCACGTACGTGACTTAGATGTGTAAAAAAGTCACCGCTGATATTTACAAATCCTCACAACACCAGTGAAGTCAAGTGGTCAAATTTCGATCATAATTTAGGAAACTATTTATATCAATAAATAACTGTTTACAAAACCAAAAAGAAACTGTTTTCAAAAGGTTTTAAGCAAAAAAACGGTTGACACACAACGGTACTGATTTACGTATTTAAACATACCATATATTGAAAGTGGTTGAATTTCGATAACAACTCATTAAGTTTAAATTTTTAGTTTTTTTCATAGGCCAGCTAGTGGCTAAGTGGTAACCGAGTAGGTTAGCACATTAAAAAGTTAAGTAATACTAGCCAGGTCATTCTAGGATGGGTGACCATTTTTAACAAATTGAGACCCCTCCGTGCCTCGGTGCGCACGTTAAACCGCAGGCCACTAGCTATGCTATCATTAAAAGATCTTAAGAAGTTAAATTTTTAATATAACTAAAAAGAAAACAAATTTTAAAACAAAAAAAATATTCTTTACTTAACTCGGAAAACGAGAAGAAAAATACTTTCTTTGATCCTAACGAAATTCTTTTAATAAAATATGAGGCTAGTATTATTTCCCCTCAGTAAATGTTTGGTTAATAATTTAAACAGTTAAATAGAGTGGGTGAAGCGGGTTATTTTAAAGCCAGCACTCTAGGCATAGCAAATAATTAATGAGTCGATATTGGTTTGCTTGTAGTGATGCGATTCGACAGAGTTGGGAGAATTTTTAAACACTCCAAATGAGAGATAGTGTTGGGAGAATTTTTAAACACTCAAAAATGAGAGATAGTGTTGGGAGAATTTTTAAACACGAAAAAATTTGAGACAGCTCTGAGAGTTATTAAACACTCCAAAATTATAGACAGAGTCGGGAGACTTTTTAAACCCTGAGAAATGTTCGTTAGAACATTTGGCAGTTAATATGTTTAGTTTTTAAATAGTCAGAGTCAGTTGCTAAATAAATAACGATTATAACTAAATAATCATTTTAAATTTACGCTTTTTACTTAAGAATCTCAACATCTCAAAGGTAAGTAAACCTTTTGTTTAAAATGAGTTAAATTATCGGTCTCTGAAATATTTTATTATTTACTGTTTCTGTAATGCCTTTTGCCAGCGAGGAATCCCACCAATTAAACGAAAAAAAAGCTTTGAAATACTTCTGTGTAAAAAGATACATGCTCCTATAATATTCATTTATATATAAGCATATAACAGATGACTGGTTCACATTGGAGTCATGTATTACGGTGTGCTAAAACCATTTATTATTTAAAGGGGTATGCGTTACATCTGCCATACAAAAATAGGCAGTCATGGGAATGCCGACAGAAGTAAAAACTTAAACGAAACGACGAACTTAAAACATCATATTAGCAGGTTGGTGACATTAATTAATAGGGAGCTGACAGAACTCAATGTTTAGATTAACGTCCTATAGTTGATCTACATATGTATTATTAACGTGATGCTCACGAGTTCAGTGCTTTTTCCCCGTAGCAAAAGTACACAAACGTGCGTAAAGAAGTTTTCACTTCAAAAATACGAAATATACGCCAAACTTCCATATGTAAAAGCCCATTACAATTTCAATAATCATCAAAACGCATTCAGGAGCCCATTGAAATATTTTTTTCTAAAATATAGGTTGTTTCAAGCTCCGGCCTATCATGTTAATCAAAATGCAATAGTGTAACAACAAAAACGCATTTTAATGTTATAGTTGTATTGGTCTAGTTGTGTCTAGTTGTGTAGTGCTGAGCGAGAGGTCGTGGGTTCGATTACCACCCAGGACAAATAACTGTGTGATGAGCAAAGACCATTTATATGTATGTATTTAGAAATACACAAGTATGTTTATCGGCAGTCTGGTTACCATATTACAGGCTCTGCCTAGTTTTGGATCAGGAGGCCGTGTGTGAGATGTGTCAATTTATTATTATTGCTATTTTAAAAACAAGTACTATATAAACGAGAAAATGTGCAGGAGTATAGATATTGGATTAGTACCGCGCCCAAGTATCATATCATTGACAAAGTAGGGGTACTAAACTAAAGATTCTCAATACTTGTGGTCGTTTAACACTGACAAGTGTTTTCCTTTTAAGTCATGGGGGTAAATGACTACCGCCGCCCAATCCAAGAGCCACAAGTGTATTGCCGGCCTTTAACGTGGAAGTAGGGGAAGGAATGAAGGAGGGGGGAGAGGTGGGGAGAGGGAGAGAGGGAAGGGTTAGAGCTTCCGGTAACTTCAATCACGCGGTGAAAAGGAATGCAAGCATTGCTTCACTGCCAATAACATACACTGTCATTAACAGACCTATTTTGAAAATTTATTTGTTTTAAATTAATACTGAGATGCATATATTATTTAAATTAGATTTATGATACATATTATAATTAAATAATAACTGCACTAATTCTATAAAATTGTTTGACTGAAAGTCACCCCGGCACACGTCATGTTAAATAGACGGATATCAAAATAAATAATAAGAATCGTTATATATTAACCTTAGGTAATCTAACTTAAGAATTATTTAAATAGTTATATAATAATAATAGTTTATTTAAGTAGTTTCTGTTAATTTCAGGCATTTTATTGGCCTCTTCTTTGTTACTGAAATATTATAGTCCTTTGTTTTCTATTGACATTTGGTTTTTATCGCTGATATATAAATGACAACAAATGGTCGATTATTTCATCACTTACAAGTAAGTGTTATAATATTAAACTTCTCTTATGTCCAATGATTCTGCCAAATGATTGAATTCATATTACTAATAATATTCATTGCTTTAATATTATGTACTTGGCATGTCCATGATGATGATGAAAAATATCATTTCTACCTTTATTCGAACAGATAACACATTGAACTGAATTTAATTTAATTTGCTGTAGAGAATATTTGGTCAATTTAATTAAAATGTTAATATCGATGGACTTAATTAAACTAAATAAAAGAGAACAGTATATTAATAAAATAATAATAATACACTGAAAAAGCTCACTTACCTTCAAATCCAACTATAACAACTATATGTTTAACATTTAGAAATTATTGTACAACCTAATCCAGTTAATTCCCTTAAGACATAGCAATCTCTATCCTCCCAGCCAACCACAACGTACCCGCCAGCTATCACTAAAGATATTAATCTTACAATGAAAAGGGTCCACGGTAAGGACCCAGGTGCGAAACCTGGTCGTAAGCCTGAACCGTCTTTTGAGTACGTTTTAAGTTGTCAAAGTGGATCTAGTGTGTCGTTTGATCGGCGTTGTTTGATTTTATCAGTAGTTGTGAGCTTGTGGCTAGGTAGTAAAATGTATTTGCCCTTTAAACATATATACCTACATGTGTGAACCTTTGCTTATACAGTGAGTCTCAAAATATTGACAACATACATTAAACACGTAGATCGCGTTTCATAGGTATTGGATCAATAATTTAGGAGTTTAATTACGATTTTGTATTGGCAAATTATGTTGAACAATTGATGTGTACTTAATTACATAATTAGGGTAAAATGCATTAATTTTAAGACTCACTGTAGAATTATTTAAAAACGTTTAGAATATAAACTCGTAAATCAAAACTAAGTATGAAAATTTATCTTTCAAATCTTTTGAAGCAGTTAATATGTCGTAAGGTCTAGAGGTGTCGTTTTGCTGTTGTGGAAAATCTTAGAAACTTCTTGGCTTTCTGTATGCAAGTGAACCTTTTTTTTTTCTGTCGGCTGGATGAGATACGATCATAATTATTCCTATTTTATCCCTAAAACCATTTTTATACATCTAGCTACAGAGATATTGTATTTTGTGACTACATTTTTTCCTGATCTACTAACCTATTTGTATTCATAATGATTTCGGGCTCCCAACAAAGAATATCTTAATCGAAAAAAGAAAGAAAAAACCTCACTCTTCCCTCCACCTAACCCATTCCCCTAACCGTTAATTGCAGTGTAAAATGTTCCAATTTAGTTCATTTTGTTCCATTTTGTTTTAACCCGGTGTAAATGATTCATTATAAAACGCTGTAGCATGATTTATGCTTTGGGAAATTAAACCAATTACTATGGGATTTTTTTGTCGGTTATAGGTTAGGAGGTTGGATTAAATTTATGGCTTTGGTATGAAACTCGTTTTTTTATATATAATGATCTGTTGTTTCTTGAAACGTTTTGAATATCAGACTTATAGTAAGCTGACGTGTGATCTTAATGCAGGATTAAGTGCAAGATGAAAGATGCAATGTAACTAGGTAATAAAGTTTGGTTGTGCTTCCCTAATCCTAAAATTTTAAATTTCAAAGAGTATAGTATTAGTAAATATGAATAATCTTTGTATGTTTGTGACTATTTATTTATTGACTAATGTAAAATTATATAGGATGCCATCTTTTAATAAGTGCCGCAAACCTAATTTTTCTATTTCACATTTCTATGGATTTTTTGTATTGAAAGTCTTAAATATGCAAGTAAATAGGCATTATTGAATAATTTGACAGTCATTTCAAATAAATACATAATATAAATATTTGTAGTTCATAAAAACATTATATTTTTTATTCCGAATTTCATAAATTAAATAATTATTGTTTTTTTACTTGTTGTTGTTGTTTGAAATATGAAAAAAGTACTTTGTTCAAAGATAAAAATAGGAAAGTTAAGTTTGTTAAAATTAGCGTAAATTAGCGTAAATTAGCGTAAATTAGCGTAAATTAGCGTAAATTAGCTAGTAAATACAAACAAGTTGCTGTTTATTTAAACAAATCGTTATTTTACAAACCATTGTCAATTGCCACGAAATTTCAATAGCGTAATTCGTACATTGATTCCCATTTTATATAGATCTGGTAGTAAAAATTCGTCACTAATATTTTTCAATTGCCATTGGTTAAAGTTGCTGCGTGCTGCAACCATTACACATTTAATAAAATAAAGTAAATCCTAATATTGTTCATACTACCCTGATAATTTAAAATGGAATCGCTTTCTTATATGTATACTTTGCACATACTCGTACATAAAAATAAAATCGTCAGTCAAAGCGTTAAACTCGGTTCTATGAGTCTGAATGTGGTTTATATGTGTAGAAATAAGGTGCATTTGAGCTCTTAGACTAGCCATTCACTTGTTTTATCGTTAGAAGATCCTCAATATAAATGTTACGTTAACATTATTCTTTTTAAAACGTGTAGCGTCGAAACTATTTAAGCAAATGTTTATTAGACACTGTTAATAAACAAATAGAGGTCAAGTAATGTTTTTTCAAAACTGTTATATATTTTTTTATATACTACTAAGATGTATAAGAATACGATAAAAGAAATGGCGGTTGTTTGCAGGCTGCTAACAGTATAGCGCCGCTGAGCGGATTTGAATGCAAGGTTTTATTTTTGTTCGATTTACAGTAGAGAAGGCCTTACAAGTAAAGTTAGTTTTAAATTTAAGTAGTGAAGAACTATATATTGGCATTAGTAAAAACTACTCTAATGCGATACTCATTAATATTAAGTAAATTATATTAAGTATAACTTAACTTTAAATAACTTAGTCACAATAATAATAAAAAATTTATAAATAAAATTCATATTTTAATGACGCATGTAAATAGTAAGTATACTTATTTTAAATTACTTTTAATATCTTAATTTGTTTTAAAAGTAATAAAATATTAAATATAAAACTTTATTCGACCGAAATTGTATGTAAAACTAAACATATTATAACACTTTTCTTCACTCGCAACTCTGACCTATTAAATCGTGAGTAAAACCGAAATATAAGCGTTTGCTTGCAAATAATGGAGTCAGTAACTGTAAAATATTCATATTTATTATAAAATTTTACTATTGTGTTGTAGCCACGTGGTCATAATTAACAAGATAATTCACTTAAATTGAAAAAGAAAAAAAAGTGAGCAAATATATAGCATTTAGTAGAAAAATAATAGTTAAAAGAAACGCGTGTCATGGTATACTATTTATTTTTCACAAAATAAAAAAAATATGTTGTATCTAAATACTTTTTTTTTGGTTTAACTTAATAAAGTAACTTTACGAACGACAGATCTACGCCTGTCAAAGGCCTGACATTAGAAAAAATCAAATATGTACCAAAACCTATTTCTCGAAAACACGTATTCCTTTGAAATGTAATATTTTTTTCAGCACCCTCACCTCAGTTCAGCCCTGGGAGGCGACATGAATAATTTAGTTCAGCCCTGTATTAACATATCATTGTTTTACATTGATTTTTTGCAGAAGGGTTGCAAAGGGGATTCGAAATAAAAGTCTGAGCGTGATGCCTGGGTGGAGTAAATGCCTTATTTGAGCTTAAAAGCCGAGAAAAAGGTGAGTTCAGACATTGTACAGGCATTATTATACACTTTATATTGCCTAGACCTGTTATTCTGTATTGTTGAGCTCACAAAACTTAAACAGAAAAACTACATTTCACTGGATTATTTTTCTGTTATAGCTTGTTTTTTCTATAGAATAATAAAAAAAAAACATAGATAGATAACTCTTTATTGTACAAAAAAGATACAATTTGTATTCATAGGTATACATTCTAATAAAAAAAAAAAAATAGAAAAAACAATTGAAAAAAAAAAAAAGATTTTTTTTTCACTGTACAATTATAGCGATTTGCGATCTCTTCCACGCAACCGGTGGATGGAAAGAGAGAAGGATAAAATGAGGAGTACATATACATGCAGCTGAACATAGAACCTTCTACTTTTTTTGAAGTCGGTTAAAACAAGAGATCTACAATTTGGTTAATACTCACTGTTTCAAGACATTTGGAGCGCATTAAATAATCTTTCAGATGTTTTTTTACGATTATACAGTTTTTTTTCGCAAAAGCGATAGTGTGGCGAGACCAGGCCCAATACAAACTGAACATAGGAGCATTATATTTCCCTTTGGCTCAGATGATGCTGACTCTTTTATTCCTATAGTTAGTTATCTTAACTGTGCTGGTAGCCAACGTGGTTCTTTAAAAAAAGCCAGTCCGCAATAAAATACAAAGGGGAATAAAATGCTTCTATGTATTTATAACGGAATGGCTTTTTTAATGCAACCACATTAATAAGGAAAACCTAAATTAGGATAACAAAAGTCAAAATTTGGTAGGTAGGAAGGTCCGACATACCACTTGACCTTCGGTGAGGTGATGACCCGTGGGGGTATCCACACGATAAAAAAAAAACAAAAGAAAAGTAAATACACGTGATATCTCAATACACCAACCGCCCTTGTGATATTTCGTGCTTTTTTCCAAACCCCTCCCCCCTTTCAAGCCTTACGTGATTAATGGACAATCCCTAATGTGGCCAATATATCGGCGAGCACTTACAGGACGACAGTCACGTCTGATGACTAAAAAAACTCGCATAAAATGAAGTTAAACCTTATATAATATATGTACAAGTTTAGGGAACAAATGTTTGTAATAAAAGACTAATATACAAAAGCAATAACGAAAAGAAAGCTTTAATAAGACCTACGTGTCTGGCCAAGTAATACAAACACAGAAAATATTACACCTGTTGCTCTGCACAAAGTAATTTGTTACCGAACATCTAGACCGGCTGTTAGCAAATTAAAAAGCCGCAGACTTTCATTAGTCCGTTTTTGATTCAGTAACAGCCTCTGAAAATTATTAAAGCATGGAGTACTTCCAATAAAATTGAATGTATTGTTTTTGCTGGATTAATCTCCGAATAGCCAGGACAATTGTTTGTTTGATTGGCGAATAGCGACAGGGAGGATGAAATGGAGTGTACTTTATGCATACACACTCGTATGTGATAAATTATTTGTTCATAATGTTGGGTTGCGGGGACTAAGAAGTAATACTATACAATACTATATAAGTAGTGCAAAGAATTTTAAAAGGGAGATGGTACGACGCGAAACGGAAGAAACGCCGAAGGAATAAACCCACAATACTGAAGACCGATATTGAACAGCTCGTTCGTATTTCTAGCAATAAAATTTCAGGTCGGTAACAACCTTCATAAATATCCAGAAACATTTTGAAAATGATTATTTTATTTTAAAGTACAAGAAGAGTAATATCGGTCACGCATTATAAAAAAAAATACTAAAAAGTTTCTTCTATTATATTCTTTTTAATTGTAGCCATTGAGCTTGTGCTGAGCTGAGCTACCTTACGAAATTTGAGCTCAGCTGCTACATTAATAGAGAATACTATTAAAAAGACTAAGTGTCTTTTCAGACGAAAAGTTATAGTTCCTAATTTATTTATAAAGTTTGAATCTTATAAAATGTCAATAAAATAACTATGTGACAATATTATTTAGTATAAAAGTAAAATTTCTAAATAATACCTAAGCATTGTCCTTTTTTCAATTTACCTACAGAGTTATTGAAACGACTAAATTTGATTATGAATAAAATAAACTACACACATTTTACAAAAATAACTGACTAAGCACCTTGTTTAAAAGTTATCTCAAAAACAATATATATTTAAGTATAGTGCAAAATCTAATCTAGGGTAATGAAATATAAAACATTTTAGTTCGAAATCAGAAATATTGTTGATGTCTCGATTTGTAAAAATGTCTGCTTAAAAAAACGAAATCATTGAAATTGATATGCAAATTCATAACATGTTATTTAAAAATGCTTTTACACCAGGGAAAGCATTATCCAAAGAAAAAAAATTGTTTTTTTTTTCAAGCTAATTAGCTTTTTACTATTTGTCCGCTACACAAACGTGGTCCTAAACACACATTTCTGTAACACTCTGTATAATGTTTAATTTTGTACATTAGTCATACAATTTATTACACTAAGCAGCTACAAGATTATAAAATATTAAATTGATAACTAAAAATTCAATCGTAAACCGGCAAGCAAAGTTACAGGCAGCGACATTATTTATTAAACTTTTGAAGTACACTATTGCTCTTACCACAAACAAAACTACATAAAGCTTAAGCTATTAACATCAGTTTAAATGTAACATCAACAGATAAGCGAACTACCCCGTTCTGCCTTGTAATTAGAAAACGTAAAGTTTCAGAACGTAGATCTAGTGATAGCTGCATTTAAAATTGCTTTGGGAAGCGTGCGAGGCACCGCATTTGTAGCGGTTAAGAACTTGTCGGTTAGGAAGCAATATGGCGTTGGAAACGAATATTATAGTGAGTGGTGACGAATATTTAGATGCATAAAGGACAGATAAATTATTAATAATAATAACTTTATTTCCTCTCTCACACAGATATGGTTACGACTAACAATTTTTTAAATCTAGTTGTTTATGTTACATGTGAGTCTGTGTGAGAGACTGATATCTGTACTAGGTACATAGACCTGTATTACAGATTTCCAGCCTCTCCTAACTCTAGACAGAATGGTGCTTTAGATAAGCAGGTGTAATCTTCCTACATAAATGAACGCAGTAATATTATTATGAGAATGTGTGTGTGTGTGTGTGTGTGTGTGTGTGTGTGTGTGTGTGTGTGGGTGTGAGTGTGGGTGTGGATGCGTGTGTGTGTACGGTGACGAGTGTATTGGTGCTAATTCTACGATGTTGAGGTAAATGAAACATCACTTATGAGGTGGGTCAATGACTTGGAAATTAACCATATAGACATCTAATAATCATATTTTCTTGATATTACTACTTATACAGAAATTTTCTAGCAATAGTTATAATTTAATGTTTTTGCAACACCGGAGTGTTGATATAAAATTTACAAATTTATATCTTTTCATATTATAATGAAGCGTCTTTGGGCTTCAACAGAATTCCTCACTTCATTTAAATGCAAAGCAAATTAAAACTATTACACTATTATATTAAGTATTTCGTGTTTTTAACTGAGTTACTTAGACTTTGGAGTATTTGAGCTCAAAATAATAAGAAACAGTATTTGCAATAAGTATTAGTAAATTAATTATTTCAAAGTGTACAGTGGGAACCATGAACTTGGGATGAACAATTCTGAAATATAGCAGACCGTCTCCTTAACTATGTAACGCAATGCGACCTTATACGAATGACCCATCTTGGTAGTAGGTAGGTATATAAAAATATATTGTTAAATAAATATTAGTAGTCAGTTTATTATTAATTTCTTGATGTTTAAGTGGATTAACAAGCTATCCTATGATGAAAATGAAAATCTTATGTCAAATATAAGTTTGCATCAATCAATGCATTTGAAACGAACTGTCCTATTCCTATAGACAGATCCGATCCCAAGACTTCGTCCCGTACTAGTAGATAAGTAGATCACCGCCCTACATGACATACACTCACACAGCATCGGGTGTGTGCCCGTGTTACAAACATCATTCACATGATTGACAGACAAAAAAGATATATAAAATAATAGTAAAAAACTTAATTGTTCATTAGAAAACTGTATTGTTTTATTTTTGTAAAAATACATATTATACGTAATATACACTATCAAGCTGTTAAAGACCGGCATCTTCTTACATAAGCATCTGTATGCTTAGAAGGAAGAAAAAAAAAAGATATAAAAAGTTTTTTTTTATTTTTTATTAAAAGACTGAGTTAGTAACGTGGGTCACACATTACTAGTATTCTTGTTTGTATTTATTTCTTTAGTGATGTTTAGTTGCTTTTCAATCAAACAAGGAATAACAAATCGAAGTTACATAAGAAAAAGAAATACAAAATAAAATAAAGAAGAAAAAGCTTGCACGTCACTTACTGAAATTGGTCACCGCTCAGCATTGATGCTGATGGCGCCGGCACAGAAGTTGCTGTGCGCCAAACAGCGGTGACCGTGTGGAGTAGGTGCGCACATATATATAAATAAATATAATTTCATATTTTATTATATAATAATATGATCTACTGATATAAAGATAAACTGGGTAATGTATTTATGGCTGGTAAGACTGGGGCGCGTCATCCGTCAAATGGCGCATCCCCTGTAAACCCCATACTTCCGGGAGGTAGGCTGTGTCAGGTTGTAACATGTAATGTAAACATTGTTATTTGTTGCACAAATAATGCGCCTGCGACGCGTCCCTCTTGAATTTTTGGAGCATACCTCGGTATGTCCGGGTTGCCAGCCTGTGTGGAGTGTTGTTTGTGTTGTGTTAATGTTGTGAAAAATGCTGCAGAATTAATGGCTTATGAAGATCAAATAAGGTCACACTCGATAAGGTATTTGCAGTTCACGTATTCTGTGTTAAATTTGGCGATATTGGTGCCGATTCTATTGTACACTCGACTAAACTAAAACCTGACTTAATTTCTTCATATGAAATCAACCTAGTGTTTATCGTAATAAGGTATATTTGTTACTAGCATCTATTTCTCAGCGCCGCAAAATTTCACTAACACCTGTCAACGTATACTCAACGTTATTTCCACGCAGCGAGAGTCTCCATTTATTCAAACGCTGTATAATTGCCGTATAAAAACTTGTTCAAAACGAACAAGGATGACGTGTTTTTAATCTACACCTACGAAGACGCTCACTAAAAACACAGAGCAAAAGAGATGGCATTCAACGGATAGCGGCTCTCGCTACGTGGTATTACAGTTTATTTAAGCGTATCTGACTTTAGTCGACAAATAAATTGTTTATTTCGATAGCGACATATGTTACCTACTTGTTTCAATTTGAAATAAGACCTTGTTTTGAAGTGTACAAGGTTTACATCTTATATGAAGAAAATTTTGTGAATTTTAATTTAGCGAGTGAACTAACAGAATTGGGACCATTGTACTAAATTCTTAGTAGGTATTAAATAGTTTTTGAACAAACTCCCCCAGGTATATAGTTATACTGAACTCAAATATAGAAATTAATTTCCTGATATGATGAATATCTGCATTATAATCATTTATAAATTGGTTTATATTAAATTTGGATGTCAAAATAATTATAATAAAAATTGTGATGATTGTTATTGATACTAATACTCAAAAATAGGTTTAAGACTCTTGTAGCTGCTTTTGCAAGAATAGCATTTTTACATGGAATATAAAATATTGTTTTGTTTTCAGGTTTTATTAGCGGTGGCAAGTTATTGCAGCATACCTGATACAGACGTGGAGTGCAGTGGTGGGGTACTGAGGTAGGTTTTTGTTCAAGCTACATTTGTTTGCTTAGTATAACTATTATACTGAACTCATTCATCAACTCAAAAAAAATGTCAAGAACTATGTTGACAAACCAATGCCATCAAAAACAAAACTTGTAAAAAAAACCAAGTCTCGCTCAAACTCAGTTCTTCTAACGTAAAAAGTTGTGAGATCCATGTAATACCAAGTCGGTTAATTTATTCGTTCCCTACTTAAGGGACCTTTTGTCTTAAGTTATTATGTAATTTAGTTAACTTAACAACATATTTAAGTGACCATATCAATATGAACAATCTTTTATGTTTTAAATAAAATAGATTGGCTTGGCCATCGCATGAAAACACAATGTAACTCACAAGTAATACATACCTATTATATTAAATAAGATTGTTTAGTGCGATGGCCAAGTCAATCTATTTTATTTAAAATATAAAAGATTTTTCACATTGATTTGGTCACTTACAGATGTTGTTAACTACATTACGTAATAACTTAAGACAAAAGGTCCCTTAAGTGGGGAACGAATAAATTAACCGACTTGGTGTTACATGGATCTCACAACATTTTACGTTAGAAGAACTGAGTTTGAGCGAGACTTGGTTTTTTTTACAAGTTTTGTTTTTGATGGCATCGTTTCTTTTTGTAGGTAGTCTTCCGCTTTTTATTTTCCGGTAGTACTTCTTGAGCTTCAGTTACAGTTTTTCTCAAAGTCCACCCTGTCTCTATTGGTTTTTCTCGGAGGCTTTGATGCTACAACTTTTGACAAGTCTGGACGGTAAATGATTCTTAGTCTATTGTATTCACAAATTGTGGATTCCTGCGCTTTAATACTTCCAAAGTCAACATTAATTAGATTTAATCCGCCCAGACTTGTAACTGTCGAAAGTGCCACGTAAACTTGACCGGATGTGAATACTGCAGAACCGATATCCATCAGCGCATTATTGAGACTTAGGCCCTGACTTTTGTGTATAGTTATAGCGCAGGCTATACTCGTACATATGGGAAACTGTTCGCGATGAACATAAGCCCTATTAATAATTTCAAATTTAGTTTTGACCGGACCAAGCTCGTAAACATGTTCTTTATCAAATGTAATGTATATTTTCTTATTTTTTTTTTGTATTTTCGGGATCAACCTTTACACTTTGCACTATACCGATAGAACCGTTAACTAAACCGAGACTTACGTCAATATTTCGCTTTAACATGCTTTTGCTCCAATTTTATAATTATGTTCTCGTCCATGTTTCTGATTTTTTTTTAATTTTTTAATTTTTTTTTTCTTTTTGGTACATTGGCTTCATAAGACATGCCCCATTCTTGCTTTTTCATTCCGTTGACCATTTTACAAGTTACCTTTGGACATAATTATATCTAGGTACCTATCTACACCTATTATTCCATTATATTATACACTAGCTGTGCCCCGCGGTTTCACCCGCGTAACTCAGATGTCATGAGAATATCGGGACAAAAAGTAGCCTATGTGCTAATCCAGAACTCCAGCTATCTACATACGAAGTATCATCGCAATGGGTTCAGTAGTTTTTGCGTGAAAGAGTTACAAACATCCATACATCCTCACTATCAATTTTTTTTTTCGCATTCAATATCGTCACTACATATTATAAAACAAAGTCCCCCGCCGCATCTGTCTGTCTGTCTGTTCGCGATAAACTAAAAAACTACTGAACGGAATTTCATGCGGTTTCCAATATTGGTGTATAATTTGTACTTGTGCGAAGCCGGGGCGGGTTGCTAGTATTATATAAATGTATGTATACAGAGCCTTAACAAATCGCTAGTGTCTTGAAATTTCCCATTACGGACACAACCGTCAACAACGTCTGAGCTCACGTGTCTGCCCACGTTCGGGTGGCTCACGCCACACGGCGATGAGCGGTGCTTTCGCCCGCAGTGCGCCCAACCGCCCTGCGCACCCCAGACCGCACAATTTTATAAAGTCGTAACTTTTAAAATATATGACCAAATTATGTACTTTAAATGACAAAGTTTATCTACTTTGAATATCAGAAGCGATAATAGTTTTTATTTTGAATAAAATCAATTTGTCACTGCTAAATGTGAATTGGAAATAAAAAATCAAATTTTATTGTATTTATGGTTCACTATTTTTTTAATAATGGCTCACACATAAAAGATAGATATATACTGTCGCAGACTCTTATGTAAAACTATTTAGGAGAAACAATCCGTACATTTTATTCGTGTAACTTTTAAAGTTTTCCCACCGCACGCCAGAATAGCTCGCAAATGACAGTTTTTTTTCCGACTTACTTAACATTTATCGTTATATTTTGGCCAATATGCAAAAGATCTTCATAAATTATAGCCTATGTGTTATTCTGATATATAAACTATATTATTGTAAAGTTTCATTAAAATCCATACCGCACTTTTTGCGTGAAAGAGTAACAAACATCCATACATCCTCACAAACTTTCACGTTTATATTAGTAGGAGTAAGATATATAGATACACTACATCCATACATCCTCACAAACTTTCACGTTTATATTAGTAAGAGTAAGATATATACACTACATCCATACATCCTCACAAACTTTCACGTTTATATTAGTAGGAGTAAGATATATAGATACACTACATCCATACATCCTCACAAACTTTCACGTTTATATTATAAGGAGTAAGATATATAGATACACTACATCCATACATCCTCACAAACTTTCACGTTTATAATATTAGTACAAGTAGGATATATATAGGTGCACTGATTCATTCCCTGCAAATGTAACTTTGTAATCCTATATATTTATAAGGGATTACAAAGTTATTTATGCAGTTGGTGTATCCAGAAACCTGGACCGAAATTACAAAATATTTTAGTCTTTCCTTGATTTATACACTAAACACTAATTTTATTCTAAATTTGAAACTGCTATGTCTGCTAGAAGTGCCTTAGGATTTTGATGATCGGTCAGTCAGTGACTTACAAAATTAAGGAACTTTGACTAGTTATAATTCTTAAGCTACTGGTTCAAATTGAATGAAATTTGAAATATACCATGTTTATACGATGCCTGCTTGGTTATTGAAAATTCAGGCTTCTAGTTTTATCCACAACCAAGTTATAGGGGGTCGAAAATGGCCTGAATTGCTTCGAGAAAAGTACAGTACAGCCGTGCGTTTTTTTTGCTCGACTTGGCGGGGCACTGCCGTGCCCCCAGATGTGTATGACGAAATAAAACATGTCGGCGTGGCTCAAGATACCCCATTCGTTACATCAGATTAGAGTTACAGCTGTCATTCTAGCGGAACGTCACATGATGAGGCGAGGCAGCCACATGGCGGCCATCTTGTTTGACAGAACTCGAACAATCAAATCAAATAAATCAAGAAGGCGACAATCAAGAATTGAACTAACTTTTAAACTTTCGCGTTCCATGATATAATGATATCTACATATTTACGGGAATTAATGCGATCACGAAAAGGTATTACATACTCGTAAAAGGAGCAGTTCTTTTATCCCAGAAAAAGCGTAGGTTATCAGGATGCAAATAGATTTAAATAAAACAACCTCTCGATTAGAGCTATGCGGGTATAATGATCAAAATCATCACTTTTCAACATGACATGGAAACAGTGTGTTGCCACAATAAAAATCAGAATCGATAGGACAATATTCGTAATATAATAATATCGATAGGAAAAATAGTAATTCGTATCACTAATTACTAGTCGATAAAATATTATGTTTTAAGATACAGATATGAATTATTACAGTATTCTAATAAATTAACCTTACAGTTCGGCCGTCCTTACAGAAGTGAGTCCTCTCACTTGTACAGTATATGACAATTAAAAAAAAAAATTAAACAATACAATAAAAATATATCATTATTACCATAATATAAATATGAATAACAATAACTCTATTTAAAATTATTATTGGATCGTTAGTTTTCTAATCAATTTACGATTGCGTCTTAATCGCAATATTGTTACATCTTAATCGCAATTCTCATTACATTGTATCGTAATTCTCTTAATCTTTATGTCTTAATCTTTATCACAATCACTGGTCTTATTTCTAATCCTGCCCAGTTCCTCTCTTTGGTCATCAGTGCGACCTCACTAACGTGATGCCATTCGCTTTACGCACTGACCTCAGAGGGCGACTGTGCTCATATCATTTTCACATCATCTCATCCTGTAAATCCTGCCCAGTTAGTCTCCAAAGTCATCTGTGCGACATCCTTAAAATAATGTCATTCGCTTTCTGCACTGACCACTGGAGGCAACTGTGCTCACATCATAAAGAAAAAGGTTAGTCTCTATCCTGCAATCATCTGTGCTACACCAATGTCTTGGCGTCATTCTCAGTCTGCACTGATTGCTCAAATCAAAGTAATACATTTTCAACAATGACACACACAGAAATGACTGTGAGCTAGCCATTTGCAGAAATCACTCCAAATTAAATCAAATCATCTCGACTTGTATAATAACAATTGATCATGGGTAGTCGCCTTCAGTAGAGGTACAATTAAGCAATAGAAATACAATTAAGCAATAGAAGAGTTGTTCCTCTACTGAAGGTGAATCACTCCTCCACGGCATCAGTACAGACATCCATATCCCCCTCAGTGCTATCACTAGTGTATCCACTAAAACTAGTCCAAGGGTGAATTTTATCCAACGCTACTACGTTTTCGTACCGTTTATTACCCTTTTTTGTTAAAGGGGTGTCTTCAACGAGAAATCTGTCATTAGGTAATATTTTAATGATTCTATAAGGGCCTTGAAACTTGGGGATAAGTTTTTTCGATTTCCCTACATGATCTTTATCAATCACGGTTCTTTCGATCCTAATGAGATCACCTTCGTTATAGTTAGTCCGAGGTTTTCTATGCTTGTCAAATTGTCTTTTATTATATTGTTGTTGTTTTTCAATATTTTCGATAGCGTTCGACCTTAACCGCATTAAATCATCATCACCAAGGCGTTCGGATGTTTCGGCAATTACATCAGTCAAAATATTCTCAGAAGCATTTATTAATTTGCACCCAAACAACAACTCTGAAGGACTTTTCCCCGTGGTTTTATTTATGGTGGTATTAATTCCTAACTGTATTTCCTCAATATGTTCGTCCCATAAATTATCATTTTCGCCATGACAACTAGCACCTAAAGCATCAATTATGGTGCGATTAAACCGCTCGACCTGTCCATTTGCTCTTGGGGTAGCTACAGCATTTAGTATATGCTTAATTTTTAGTTTGCCTATAAAATCTTTAAATTTTGCACTCGTAAAACATGAACCACGATCCGAAATGAGCCGAGATGGTACGCCAAAGTAACTGAAATGTTCTTTAAATACTTTAATTGCTGTTGTCGTTTTGGTATCTTTAACGGCACGTATATTTATAAACTTAGTGAATGCATCAACAATCACTAATAGATACATATTTCCCCGTTTCGAACGAACGAACGGACCTAAGTGGTCAGCATGGAGTGTATGAAAAGGCTTCTCTATCTTTGGTATGGGATGTAGCATTCCTTCTCTAGGACCGCCAGGGGCTTTATGATGTGCGCATTCTAGACAGGCACTGACGTACTTTTTTGTAAACTTACGCATTTTCGGAAACCAAAATGCCCCCTTTAATCTATTCAGCGTTTTCTCATAACCAAAATGTCCTATGTCGTCGTGATTCATGCGCAACACCTGCCACCTACAAGCCCTAGGAACAACCCACCGTAATCCCTCATCTAATACTCTATATACGTGATTCCCTTTTAACTGGTAATTTTTGCGAACGTCCGCTACGAATTTGGTCTCATCATCTTCTAAAATATCTCTTATCCGCTTAATTTCACTATCATCACTCTGTATCGTGGCTATCCAATCACGAATGTCTACACGTAAAACATCGAGCACATGCTCCCTATTCTCTTCAGTAGATTCTCCAACAGGCCCACGACTGAGCGCATCTACATGAGCCATACGCGCGCCTGGCCTATATTCAATTTCGCAATCATATTCCTGAAATTGAACCCACCAACGAGAAATTCGGGGAATGAGGTCTCTCTTTGTTAACGTTGTACGTAATGCGTTACAATCTGTAATTATTTTAAACTTCAATCCTAGCAAGTATACTCGAAAACGATTTAGTGATGCAACGACCGCAAGAGTCTCTAACTCGAACGAGTGAAACTTTTGCTCATCAACCGTGGTCTTGCGACTATAGTATGCTATCGGCTTAATCAACCCATCCGTACCTTTTTGCATAAGAATTCCTGCGATACCAACTTTGGACGCGTCTGTGTGCAATTCTGTATCTAATTTAGGGTCGTACAGAGCTAGAATAGGACGTTCAATTAATTTCTCTTTCAGATTTTTAAAAGCCTCTTCTTCCTCTTGGGTCCATTTCCACTCGAATTTCGTGCGCAATAGGTCTGTTAGCGGTCGAGCTATTAAGGCGAAACCCTTTACGAACCTTCGAAAAAAACTAGCCAAACCGATAAATCGCCTTACATCATGTACGTTCTGCGGTGTCGGAAAATCTCGTATGGCTGCCGTCTTACGTGTGCCCGGGCGGATACCTTTACCACTTACATGAAATCCTAGGAAATCGAGCTCTGTATAAAAAAAGTTACACTTTTTGAGTTTCAGTGTGAGTCCAGCCTCCCGTAAAAGTTGAAATACCTCCTCTAAACGCGTCAATCCCTCATCTACTGATTTTGCCGGAATCAGCACATCATCCATATAAATAATAGTATAGTTCACCTTAGCTAGTATTTTATTCATCGCTCTTTGAAAAACAGACGGTGCGTTTGCAAGTCCAAAGGGCATTCGTTTAAATTGGTATTGCCCGTCCGGTGTAACAAACGCAGTCTTATCCTGTGAATCAATTTCAACTGGTATTTGATAATAGCCAGAGGCGAGGTCGAGACTCACAAATACCATATTCCCTGCTAATCTATCAAGCTGATCGTCAATTATAGGCAACGGATAATGCTCTTTCTTAGTCTTGTTATTTAGGGCTCTATAATCGACGCATAACCTACTTTCACCCGTTTTTTTTTTAACCAGAATTACTGGGCTAGCGTACGACGAACTCGACTCGCATACTATGCCTGACTCAATCATCTCATTAACCATAGATCGAACCTGAGCCCGCTCCGGAAACGAAAGCCTATACGGCCGATAGACTACGGGTTGTGTATTGTTCAGCTCTATTTTCATTTGAACCACTTTAGTTAACCCTAGCTCCTTTAAGTTATCAGAAAAACAACATTCGTATTTCTTAAGTAATATCTTTAATCTGTTAACATCACTGTCGCTAAGTTGTTGGCCATAATTTAAAGCAGCAACTGTATCGGCATTGTCAAAATCCAACAAGTTTACACTAATAGGATCTTTGGTGGTAATAGCGCGTGTAATAAGCGAATTTTTCCTTAATGATATCGATTTATCTCCGAAATTTTGTACCAACACAACACCTCTACCGTTTTCTACTTCATATTCGCCCGGCATTAAATAAAACAAATTCTGCGGGTCGCCGCGTAAAGATCCGTTCACACTAACCGAACCTGAGTAGCTGTTACCCGTTGTAACCGGCAATGGAAACAATTCTTTCGGGGGTACATTCATGTCATCACAAATTCTTAATTGTACTTTAATAGGGCTTTCCCGACCAAAGACTAAAGAATCAGTAGTTTTCATAATAAGTATTCCCGGCCTTTCAGTAAAACTATGACCAATCAATACTGGATACTTAATAACCTGATCATCTACAACATATGCACGAACTTCTTCTTCAATGTCTTGTATTTTAATTTTAACCTGAGTAACACCTAATGGTACCACTATATTATTTCCAATGCCTCTCATGGTAGGCAAATGGCTACCAGTCCAACTGATGCCTCTTTTTATCGCTTCGCTACACCGTATTAGAGTGCACTGACTACCTAAATCGACAAAGCCCTGAATAACCTCACCATTTAGTCTTATACTCAACAAATATTTTGAATCACTCGAATCATTAGTTTCAACGCGCATAATATTCTTATCTTTAGAATTCTCGTTCTTATTACTACTAGAGGCGCCTGGCAATCTCGGACAATTAACAGTTAAATGGCCTAACCTACTACAAACATTGCACTTCAATATCTGTTTTGGACACTTAAAACTAAGGTGCCCAGGTTCGTTGCAGTTAAAACACACAACAGCTCCATTATTCCTAATTTTCGAGTTCTTTATTTCATTAGTATTTAGATTCTGCTTTGAGTTATTGGTAGATGTTAGTACAGAGCTATTACGTTTATCAAAATTTGGTTTCGGTTTGTCCGATTCACGAGCCTGCTGCTTAATGGACTGAAAATATCTTAAAACTTGCTCAGGTTCCTGGCAATTCGCTGCTTTAGCACCTAATCTTAAGGACCGATCGTCTACCCCATATAGCAAACAATCAACAGCCCGTTTACCCCATATTTCACAACGATTCAGTAAATTAATCTTTTCATAATAATAATGCTCCAAAGAATCATTATACTTTACACGTTTGGATAGCATTTCAGTAAGCAGCTCTGCATAATCGTCGCTACTCGGAAAAGATTCTTCTAATTTAGATTTCCACTCATGCCATGAAAACGACATGGTTGGAAGAGCTTGGTACCATGTTTTCGCGACGCCAGACAATTTTGGCAACGCATAATGAATTATTTGATCATCACCCCAACTATATAGCCTTGCGCATTCGTCAACTTTATTCATCCACATGTGGATGGTTTGTCCTTTAACCATGGGATCGAACTCAGGTATCACATTTCCTAGCATAGGAAATTTGTTGGTCTGAGAACGGTTGCTAGAGATAGCTTTCACTAAGGATGACAAAAATGCCTGTGTGTCACTGTTAAAAATATTAGACGTACTCACGTGACCCGGCGGTGTATAACGATCGCCGCTTGCTACAGACCTCGCTGTATCACGTTGCCTGCTACGCTTCCCACTGCTATGCCTCTTGATGCTACTGCTCGATCCACGTTCACGCTGGTGTTCACGACTGTGGCTCCTTTTGCGACGATGCTTGCGCTTCGCACAAGAACGACGGTCGCCTCTCAGACACTCCACTGAATTCGAGGATGATCGCTGCCTGCGCCTGCTTGAATTGCTCCTGCTCCGATGACGCCTTCGCTTTTGTTTTTCGCGTGTTCGACGAGAAGATTTCACGCTGCCACGGTTACTACCTTCATCTTCGTCACTGCTGGTTGCAACCATTTCGTAGGTGTTTGTGTTCCCCAAAACAAAATTCTCGACGAAAACACGTGGTTATAATTTCGCTAGTCAGCGAAGATTACGTTGTAATTTCTTCAAAATCGTGGGCGAACTTGATGTATCCCACTTCTGAGATAAAAGGAGCAGTTCTTTTATCCCAGAAAAAGCGTAGGTTATCAGGATGCAAATAGATTTAAATAAAACAACCTCTCGATTAGAGCTATGCGGGTATAATGATCAAAATCATCACTTTTCAACATGACATGGAAACAGTGTGTTGCCACAATAAAAATCAGAATCAATAGGACAATATTCGTAATATAATAATATCGATAGGAAAAATAGTAATTCGTATCACTAATTACTAGTCGATAAAATATTATGTTTTAAGATACAGATATGAATTATTACAGTATTCTAATAAATTAACCTTACACTCGTACCTCTGAATTGCCTGACGTTTCGACCAGGTTGCACTGGCCGTTGTCACAGGCTGATTGACTCAGCGGTGCACGCCCTCCGTCGTTGACATCGTGAGGTAGAAGGTTCTTCATCCACCTCCACTTTTTCGATATTTTTGATATTTTCGTTGCGCCATGTACCGTCACATACTATGTCAACAGTGTCCCTATTCTGTAAGCAAACCGATGTGGCCCTATTCTTGTGTTCACCCGACTGTGCATAAAAGCGAGGTGGCATGTTTTTTATTACTGGATTTCACGCTGTAGATAATTTGAAACCATCTTCCCGATTGACAGTTTTGTGCTTTTTAATTTCAAGGTATGTAATACCTTTTCGTGATCGCGTTAATTCCCGTAAAAACGTAGATAATATTAAGAATTGAACCAACCTTACTGTAGGACAGACAGTCAAAGTACTCTAATTTAAAACATAGTCTGCTGATGACAGTGTTAAAATAGATACGGCTTTCACAGTTATCTACAAGATAAATCATTTAGAAGTACTGTGTCACCAAAATATCCTACTAAATGTGACATAGGCACAGTTGGGTACAAAGACATACAAGTACTGAAACAAAAAAATCTATCACGAATAAAGAGACAATGCAGTCTTATTCGAAATTTTGAAGTTTTTCAATACTAACAAATTTTATACGTCACAATGACGCACGTATCATACGAACTCGAGTATTCTGATTCACCATTCTGTTATCTTCATAAAGGAACCAGCTCCATAATTCTAAAGATAAATATTCATAGCTACCCCCACGTGGTGCAATTATTAAACGCAAGTTTTAAACAAACAAGTCACATTAATTTAAAAAGTTGTTAGTACTGCCCTCACCCCTCTCCAGAGTCATAAAGAATGAAAAAACTTGGTTATTTTATGTAATTTGAACGGTTTTCATGGTAAAATGTTAAAAGTATAATTTATGTATAAGTTGAATGTCAAAGAATAAGTTATGTTTTTGGATTTTATCGTTGCAATTTTCATTTAATGGAAATAAAAACAATTTAGATTTAACATTGCACAGCGTTACATTTTTATTTCTTCTAATACTCTAAAGATTCTGAGAATATGCAAGCATGATTAATATGGAGTGAACAGTGTCTAGAATTTTGATTGTTTGCAGAAGGTCTTTTAACAGTTCCCCTGGTGGAAGCACTGGGAATTTTTGACCTCGCAGTTAAACCACCAGTAATAAGTTCCTTGGGTTCTGGATGTGTGTACGTTATAAAATTATATGAAATGTTATTACTGTCAATGATGCTTAATATATTTTTCTTTAGAGAAATCTAATGACGGCCTTTTGATGTGAAAAGTTAGTGCATGCATACGAAAAAATTATTATATGTATGTAGTTTTTACTCTGTATTATATGGGTGAACTATGTGCTAGAGAGAAACATCCTTCAGTAGGTATGTATGTCTGCATTAGAAAGATGTCTTAAATCGATTAAGGATACAACCTCTTTTTGACTAACTAAAATGTACTAATTTTTCTAATTAAAATGCACCTTTAAGCTCTGGTTCATCCAAAGTCAACTGCTTGGGAAAGCCAATGATATACATTAAGTTCACTTATGTACTAAATTAAAGAAGGATATTTAAATATATAAAAAAAAAAACTAAATTCCGAAATTCAGCCACGATTTTTTGGAGTCATTTGTTTTCTAAAGTAAACGGCCCATATTTTTGTCACCCCTCTGTGGAACAATCGAAATAAATGAACTGCGGTCGGCCACGCTGCAGAAGCGAATAAATACTCACCATATCGTGTGCATCACAAAGTTTCACAGTCTGATCATTGGTTTCGAAACGCATAGAGGACAAACATTCAAAGATTGATTTTAATATATATGTATATATAGATATATGAACTGGGGCACATAGAAGTACAATCATATTCACGACTTTTTAGAGTCTATGGTAGGCAGAGACAATAGAACGCAATTTGCCACAATACTGACATACAGCTCGCGCTTCATCCACATCCACATGACTTTTCATATACGCTTGCCGGTAACGGGTGTTTCTTCAGTATACTGGCGATCTGAGCAGTATACTTATGACGAAATTAATGGGTGTAAATCTGGGATAAAATAACATTTTGGCAAATCTTTCTGCACCCCAATCGTACTGAAGCTATGCTTTGCCCTACTGTCTACTTCGAACGGTTCAGGTTTAATTTTGTCTGTATAGAACGGTATTGTCTTAAACTCAAATGTAAAGGTTTACCTCACTAAATAAAGCAAGGAGCAGTAGCAAGCACCGCTTATATTCAATGTTGATAGTTGGGTTTCATGTTCATTCATTGTTGGTTCCGAACACCTACAGTTTTCTTTTGCAGGGTTTGTCGTCGATGGATTAAAATAACGCCGTCATAGTATTGTTACAATAACAAACGCACTGAGATTATTTTTGCAAAACACTTCAAAGTATTGGTAATATCTAATAAGTACAATTTTACAATTACAAGTGGGAGACACCAAGTAGAATTAGAAGTGGGAGAGCCATGCTTCGGCAAGTATGGGCCGGCTCAACCGGAGTGATACCACGGCCTCACACACTCAGAACACCAGCAGTGAAGCCATGCTTACATTGCTTTTCGCGGAGTGAGTGAGGTTACCGGAGGCCCTAATTCTTCCCTCTACCCCTCTCTAACCTCTCCCCTCCTCCCACCTTAAAGGCCGGCAACGCATTTGTGACTCTTGAGTTGCAGGTGCGTGTGGGCGGCGGTATTCATTTACCATCAAGTGACCTGTATGCTCGTTTGGGGACAAACATATAACATAAAAAAAAATTACCTGCAAAATATAATTAATAAATATTTTAGAACAGCTTTCAGCCGTTTATATCCACACGGTCAAATTTTACCAGCAGTTAATGGCTCGTACAGTAGTAAAAGTTCGTTGAAAATTCATTCTACATTTTATGATAGCCGTAAATCTATTTATTTTATGGCGTTTATTTCATACTCCTCTTCATTCAACATCTTTGCTGACTCATATTTGATACTAGCTGACTTCATTGATTCTCCGCTCATATTAGTCGTAGCGAGATGCTATGTAACCAATAGCCTTCCTCGATAAATAGTCTATTCAACACTAAAACAATTTCAATTTGAATCAGTAGTTCCTGAGACTATGGCGTACAACCAAACAAACTCTTCAGCTTTATAATATTAGCATAGATTTTGAACGTTATATAACTACTGTATAAAAGCCTGATTTAAAGGTTTATATCATGAATATTTATATTTTTATTGGTACCTACGAAACGAGTCACCAAAAAACATAATGTACACACCAAACACCTAACTTATGTTAAGATTTTTTTTTTTCATGCTAAAACACCCTTTTACGTACCTCAAAAGAAAAAATACAACCCTTTTAGGATCACTTAGTTATGCGTCTGTCTGCCTGTCAACACCCTTTTTCTCAGGAACACGTTTACGGTCTCTTGGGGCTGTAAAAAAATCAAGCTTGAGTCAATGTGATAAAAATACAGTCATTATGTGGCATATTTGGATATTGGAAAAGAAATCGAAACCAATGGATTCTCTCCGTTGACCTAGATGGCTAAATGGATTAGGAATTTGTTGTGTAACAAATAAAATCATTCAGCACAAGTAAAAAAAAAAAACTGATAATTGTATTTTTTTTATGGGATACTGGGCAAACGAGCAGACAGGTCACCTGACGGTAAGTGACTACCGCTACTAATGGGCACCTGTAATTCAATGTATAGTTTTATTTCATTGGCCGGTATAACTTGAACATAAACTTTGTATCATGACAGGTAAAAATATAAAGTGGCCTTGTGTAGCCGTGTTTACATAATTTTTAACATTATAGCACATATTATAAAAATTTACAAAGTTACATATTTTAAGTATTAGAATTTCACATTCCTGTTTGTGCGCGCTTACTTAAAAAATGCGAACAGAGAATTTTCCTCACATAATTAAGAAATAAGGATATAATATTATTGTTATTTTGAAGAATCGACATCTGTCTACATTCCAAACTACGTTACTTTGAAATGCACTTCAAAATTAATCAGTATAAAAACTATTATCTTGTTCACGAGTTATTTAAAAAACAGCAAACATGAATTTACAAAAAGTCATTTTATTATTGTTTTTTAAACTAACTTGATGATTTTATTATATTATTTTAATTAAATCTTTAAATTAACCCAACCATAAACTATCAATATAGTTACTGAAAGACAAAGAGTATACAAACACTACGGAAATAGGTCCTTGTAAAAAAATCCATAATATAATTTGATAATGGTGCCGATTCTATTGTACACTCGACTAATTTCTTCATATGAAATTAACCTTGTGTTTTTCGTAATAAGGTTTATTTGTTACTGACATCTATTTCTCAGCGCCACTAAATTTCACTAAAACCTGTCAACGTATACTCAACTTTATTTGCACGCATCGAGAGTCCCCATTTATTCAAATGCCGTATAAAAACTTGTTCAAAACGAACTAAGATGAGGTTATTTTAATCGACACCTACGAAGACGCTTACTAAAACAGAGTATAAGAGATGGCATTCAACAGATAACGGCTCTCGATACGTGGGTATTAAAGTTTATTTAAGCGTATCACACTTTAGTCGACAAATAAATTGCTTATATCGATAGCGATATAATGTTACCTAATTTTTTCAATTTGAAATAAGACCTTGTTTCGAAGTGTACAAGGTTTACAACTTATATGAAGAAAATTTAGTAAATTTTAATTTAGTGAGTGAAGTAACAGAATTGGGACCATTGTCACTGACAAAAGACTAGACTCTTGTGTTCAGCTGTAGGATTGAAAAAGGGGTTAATAGCCAAATACTTTATCTGTTTTCACCTGCGTGGAGTAAGAGAGAAAACATTGAAAGGTTTAAATAGTTATATGTATTAAGGATTTTATGCGTTGATTGATTTTCACAAACAGCTAACTCCATACAAGCGAATGTATTATTACATTCGCTTGTATTGGACTATGTTATAAAAGGAATATTATTCTGAATCTGTGTCACAAACATTCTTTAATGATATGGTTTTAAAGGATACGAAACAATTTTAGAAAAAACATTATCGCCGGAATTGGGTTTAAAAAAATACGGGAACACGGAACGTGGTTTTAGTTACCTTTCAGTAACGCACACAAACAAAAAACCACCATACCGAAAGTGATCTTCCGAAGAGATTAGATAACGGAGTTTGCGAAGCACACAGAGAAAGAAAGAGTCGCTAACATATCCGACGCAATGCTACTATCAATACAATTATCGACAGAAGAAAATATCAAAAGAATAAAAAAAGCGCTATAAACAACTTATTTTCACACAATTATAAGTTGTTTCGGATATTTGCTAACAAATGTAACAATAATACAATCACATTCATATCATTGCATAATGAAACAAAATTTGAAGATTAAGAATAACTTTTATCGTTAATGATGATCAAACAATAAAATAACATCTAAGTAATAAATATATTATGATGGTTTGAAATTGAATTAGATTTTTTGATAGTTTAATTTCATTACGAATGTTAAATGGTGATTAAAAATATGATACTTATTTTTTATATTGTATTTATTTACATATTTTAGTAATGCCAGCTTTTAGTGCGATTTTAACTCATCAACCTCTATCTATATAATTATATAAAACAGGTAATAAAATGAAAATTAAACCAAATTATCATGCTAAAGGGTTTATAACACGTAGGTGACGAGAATTTTGCTACGTCGGCGATAAAATGAAATTAGCATAGAAATAAGGGGAAACACACTCTGTATATTTATTACTTTGGGGTTGCTTGTATAACTAGAGCTTGTTCTTTTTTTAATAAGTTTTCTTCTTTAATGGTATTTGGGTCACGTTTGAACGTGATCCCGAAAACGCTATTGAAATAGTTAAATTTTGTAGTCACCTAAAGAGAAATAGCATGATTCGATCGAGGAGTATCCATTCAGACTCATTTCAAAACTGATTCGTATTTAACTATGTTTAGGATTTGAACTCCTCTGAACTCCTCAAATCTCAGTTCAAATCCTATCAAATCGAACAAGATTTATTGTGTCAAATGCTCTACGGGGATGGCTATTTAAAAATACACCTACGAGAGTATTCTCTGGCAGGTTCAAGCCTAACATTTCAGACATGTTTCAGGTTGTACTGTCTAGACTGACGTCACCAGATACGTATCGTATGTACAACACAAGTCTAGCGAGAATAGGCATGTTGATAGATTTCCCGTTCGGGGTAGGCACGTATCATAAAGTGCCATTTACGATAACCCTGTCATACAGCTTGGGCCTCTTCCACATTTATCAGATCTTTCATACACACACGCTATTTTGGAATGGGGCAAACGAGCAGACGGGTCACCTGATGGTAAGTGACTACCGATGACCATGGACACTTGCAACTCAAGGGTCACAAGTGCGTTGCCGGCATTTAAGGTGGAAGTAGCGGAAGGAGGGAACCTCACTCACTAGGCGAAACACAACGAAGCATTGCTTCACGGCCGGTTTTCTGTAAGGCCGTGGTATCACTCCGGTCGAGCCGGCCCACTGCTCCGTGAGCCGGCCAATACGTGCCGAAGCAAGGCTCTCCCACATTGAACGATTATTTTATTGATCTTGAGAATTGACATATCTTAATGGTCTAATTTTTATACGTATTTGTTATAATGAATTTATTAATTGACATGTATTTTCATGACTCGTACCTATACATTAATCAATTTGGGTACATATGTAAAAGGTGATAGGATTGTTTATTGTTTATTAGAATATTAGTGTAATGACTTTATTGTGATGCGAGTAACGTGGCTGTATTTTCGACACAAATATATATTGGTTAAGCAAATAATTGAAATGAAATATGAGGGTCCTGTGAGCGGGCGAGTCGGTGCGGTTAGGCTTCAAAAGACGGTGTAGTTACGATTAATAAATGAGAAAACAAAACTCCTCCTCTTCAAACTAATATGCTTACTAATTATAAAGTACTATCAATATGTTTACAATTAGATTATTCTGTATTCTGTTATAAATCTAATAACCGTCACAGTATACGTACATAGTACTATATACCTATATTCTGATTGTTGTAGAGTACTCTAAATAATAGAAATAACTTCACACATCTCACACTCAGCCATCTCAACCCAAACTAGGCAGAGCCTGTATTATAGTAACCAGACTGCTGATAAACATACTTATATATTTCTAAATTTATACATATCACTTCATATTATAAAACAAAGTCCCCCGCCGCCTCTGTATGTTCGCGATAAACTGATTAACTACTGAACGGATTTTCATGCGGTTTTCTTGAAGAGACAGAGTGATTCATGGGGAAGGTTTAGGCGTATAATTTGTACCCGTGCGAAGCCGGAGCGGGTTGCTAGTTATAGATAATTTACACCCAGACACAAAACAAATGATCATGCTGATCACACAATTCAGCAGTCAGGGTCCACAGTAGTTAAATGCCTAAATTATTGACTGGCCTGTTGGCTAGTCAATAATTTAGGCATTTAGGCATTGGGAGAGGCCTAAGTCCAGCAGTGCATTGCGGGTAGGCTGATTAATTGATTCAGCTCTCCGCGTCTATTATACACTTGTACATCAATTTCAAAGAACCTATGACTTTGATTATGATTATCCTCTATTCACTCACAGAGGTCGGTAATTAAAATCAAACTCGACTTTGTACATTTATAATTTGTTATTTGTATGAAATTATTCATTTATTTGTATTATACAGAATAAAAGGAGTAATTAACTAACCGAATACCAAAAAGGGTATTCCTTTTGCTTGGGACATATAAGGGACTTATTAACCTTGAATGAAATAAAAATGCTTGGAGATCTTTTATTGCATACTAGCAACCCGCCCTGGCTTCGCACGGGTAGTAGAAGCATCTTTAATAATCATCATCATATTTCAACCAATTTACACAAAAAATTAACATAATTATACACCTGAACCTTCCTCATGAATCGCTCTATCTATTGAATTTGGAGGAAATTGAAAACAGCATGGAAATACGTTTAGTAGTTTTTGAGTTTATCGCGAACAGACAGACAGAGGCGGCGGGGGAATTTGTTTTATAATATGCAGTGATTAAGGTATGCGTACACGTTTACTGTTAGCCTGGTACCTAGGAGCTGTTCCTAGAGTAAAGACTTTTAACCTTACTAACATAAAGAAACAAACTTTACACAAATTATGTAAATTGGCTTAAAAACCATATACCTCTAACGAAGTTAATCTGTATTCTTTTGACCATGTTATGATAAAGCTAGACAAAGACATAGTACCGCTTCTACTTTCAAACTCTATAATAAAGTCGACTATAACGCGTTGTATATTCATATCCGTTAGCTCAATACCTGTTCCGCTGGAACATCCGTCAGCATAACGTCATATTATAGTTGATTTATGTGTGTTTGTTCTTCTTGTTTCTCTGTTTCACCTCCTAGACATAAATTGTTTAATATATAACATCCAAAGTGAGTCTAAGCTGTTTCCAGTTAGGGTAACCCTTTATGGATTATATGTATCAATTAAGCAAACTAAACTAACTAAGAAGTTCACTTAGATAATATATAATTATTTAAAACAGACTTGTTTATGATAACTGGCTGGCCTGTTGTCCTAGTGGTTAGTGACCCTGACTGTTATGCCCTAGGTCGTGGGTTCGATTTCCACCCGAGTCTGGGTCTTTTTTGTGTCCGTTGTTTGTATGTTTGTCCCCCGCGACACAGGAGTAATTCCTAATGCGGTAGTTGTCTCTTTTTAAACAAAGAAAATCATAACAAACTCTTTTCAAGTATTAGACATCTCCACACGGTCTAAAGATGTATTATTTTGTGCAGTGCCGAATTATTTTAACAAGCTTTTATTAGCTTCTAGCTAGATAGTTACAAGTGTAACTATAAATCTTGGAAGGCAATTTGAATCTAATTTACATGACAATACTATAATTTAACATCTTGATGATGGAGCCGGGAGGTTGATTGTGGATTTTTTCTTTTTAATTTGTTTCGCCTTAAAAAGGTGTTTTTTTTTTGGTTTACTAAACTATAATTAATATTATTATTTTATGAACAGACTGAAAGCGAATTAGTCCAGTCAAGTTAGCTCAAAATTACCCCTATTTTTATTCGATCGATGGGGACTTTTTACATTTCATTTATAATGTCCCCAATATTCGTACCAATTTTCAGCTCCATGCGAATTATTGTAACCTTGAATGTATATTTTGACCGGACCAAATAAAGTTATTGTTGATATTAGAATGAAAATTTTCGTGAGTGGTACTCATATTTAATCAAGATATTCATTTTAATCACATAGATGATTGTGTATTTCATACACAATACTCAATTACCAAATGTGTATTTCCTGTTTAATTTTGGACCCAACTTTTTGTCAAGGGGTAAACCGACTGGCGATGGTGTCCAGCGTCACATTCACTCTCAGATAGATAGAGTAACCGTATATACCAACCAAAACAATCATTAGTCTCAAATTTCACTAAATTGTGAACAAAACTACCAGTCGCTTAAAAGCAAAGTTGTACTAATTGTTTAGAAAAGAAACATCGTGATTGCATTTATTCAAGCCCGGCTTCGTCAGTGTACACATTTCTTTACAACTTTCAGAACAGTTTTAAATTCAAGAACAAGAACATTACAACAAAAATCGAATTCGATTCCGTTTAAATAAGACTGAACATATTTATGTATATGTAATAAACATCCTACTAATATTAGAAACGTGAAAGTTTGTGAGAATGTATGGATGTGTGGATGTGTGGATGTATGGATGTATGGATGTATGGATGTTTGTTACTCTTTCACGCCAAAACTACTGAACCTACTGAAACTTGGTATGTAGATAGCTGCAGACCTGGATTAACATAAAGGCTACTTTTTATCCCGATATTCCCACAGGAACGGGACTTACGCGGGTGAAACCGCGGGGCGCTGCTAGTTATACATATAATTATAATGATTAAAAGTGCGTTTAACATTTAGTAATGATAAGACAAAGGTGTATTATTCATCTAACTGGCACCTAACCACAACTAAGTATAAGTTTTACTTCTTTATCTTTAGCAGTAAGGTCTCCCAAGTGGCTTAAACATGCATGTCAGAGTACGAATCGCTGTCAAAGCAGTTATTTTGTTTATTTTTTTAGGGTTCCGTTGCGCAAATGTTGCGCAAAAAATGCGCAAACATCAAATTTTCCATCCGTCTGTCAAGACACTTTCTCTTAGGAACGCGTAAAGGTAACACGTTGAAATTAACATCAAATATTTATGTCTGCGGTCCCTTGAAGCTGTAAAAAAATAAGCTTCTGAGTCAATGAAATCTAAAGATATGGTTGACCTAGAATCATGAAATTTAGTGAGAAATCAGGTCTCACAACAAAGTTAAAGGGAAAAACCCGCAAGTCTATAATTTGTTGTTATATCACATAATTTTTTATTTTTTGCGATCACAAACTTATATTGAGCGCTTGGGAAATTGACTGTGACGTATATCGATGTATGGGAGAGTATATCTAAAGTTAAGTTTGTTTTTTAATAAAAACTGGCAAAAATCTTTGAGAATCAATTCCCGAAATAGACAAACTATCTACATACAAATTTATACAAAATCCTGCGTGCGAGAGTCAGACTCGCATTTGTATTAGTTTTTATGTATATAATTATATTCACTGTATAAGTTATATTTGACTAGCCTATTGGTCTAGTGGTTAGTGACCCTGACTGCTGAGCCAGAGGTTGTGGGTTCGATTCCCACCCAGGACGCATAATCATTTGTTCTGTGTCTGGGTGTAATTTATCTATAATATGTATGTATCTAGAAATATATAAGTATGTTTATCAGCAGTCTGGTTACCATAGTACAGGCTCTGCCTAGTTTGGGATCAGACGCCCTTGTCAGAGATGTGTGACGTTATAATTATTTTTATTATTTATGTTCCAGTACTAATACGGCACATAAAGTCACATAATATATCAAGAGATTCAAATAGAGCGCAGATCTTCACATAAATAAAACTGACAATGTTTAAAGACTGTATTCTTGCAGCATTTCGCATTTTATATAAAAATGCCCTTTGAGTGTTATCGGGACCGCTCTAGTATGGTGAACTTGGAGCGTGTGTGCCTACTTGGGCAAAGTGGTACTTAAAGAGGCGATAGATGAAGCAGCCTAAGACTTTTCTTGTGCATTTATTTTAGCAATAGAAAGCATGTTTGCTGAAGCAAGACTTGATGTGACTTTCAGAGTATCACTCCTCAACGTATACTTTAACACTGCGACTATTTAGAAGTTCTCTCTAGCGATTAAAACTGAACACCCTTGAGATATTTATACCCTATCTACTAAAAATAGAATAATCAAAATCGGTTCATAAATAAATGAGTGAGGGCTGAATACACATACACGGTTGAATTGAGAACCTCTTCCTTTTTTTTCGTCGCTTAAAAATAAGAGAAAATGGCTCTTAACTGTTTTGCTTTCGCCTATTGATATAGAGTGAATAAAGGTAGAAAAAATGTGTTGTTTTTAAACACTTTGTAATTAGTAAAAATATTAATTTTGACGAAACAGTTTATAATGTATAAAAGAAACGTAGCAATAAAAAGCAGAGTCCTAGTTGTCTCGGTCTTCTCTTGTGGGACTCAATTCTCAGAGCGTTTGAAGAGTAAACATCGTGTATACGAGGTACAGTCGCGTTCAAAATAGAGTTTAGAAAATAATGTCCGAGTTTTTTTTTTTGTCTGACAACTTTATTAAACTGTAATTAAATTACTAGCATTAATAACTTTTTTCTTCAATGAAAAAAATCTCTCACTGGTCTAGACTTTTGTTACTTTATTAGGAAAATTCACAATAAAAGTTTAAAAAAGCGGTATGCAAAATAAAAGTGTTGCAAAGGAATCCGTACTTATTCTCAAACCAGACGCGATGTTTTTCAGATTAAAGCTTGTCATTTATGTTTTATTAACGTAATATAAAATTTTAAGGGCACAACTAAATGTAATGTCAAATAAAGGGAGGACACTGGCTTCTGTAACACAGTTCCTACTAGTACAGGAGTCAGGGAAATCTACCTGTTTGTGACTATGTTTGTGTCCAATAAATAAATAAATAAAAAATATATTTTTAATCGAACTAATCAACTAGATGGCTCGATAATGACATTGAAATTAATCGATAATATGCAATTTTACTTATTAAGTTAGATGAACAAAATTAATGGCAATATTTGAAGCGATTGAATAACATGAGTATGGAAACAGCGAGCAAGGAATTTTATTTCATGTGAGGGAATGATTTTTAACATTTTGCGAGTTAAACGCCTAAAAGATAAGAATTTAGATTTTAGTTTACCCGTGACCAAAATCAAATAAATACATTTTACTAAATATTTTTAAATTATTTTCCTAATCAAGCCTATTTCATAATTGGTGATGTTTTGTAATAATCTGTAATCTTATACATAATATCTAATATTTGGAAGATTATGTCGACTTGGCTAAACTGGTACCAACTATTTACTGTGATGGTGTTTACTCTACAGATTTTTCAATGATATTCATTTGAAAGCAGTAATGGTTTTTGAATTTCGAGTAAAAATGTTCGCGTTTCATTTATTACTGTTAGTACGATTTAAAATAGACATCACTTTTGCAGCTTGAATGTACCGGCATGGCACTTTGGCTTCATTATCCTCGAAGTACCTATGTAGACTAATTTTAATTAGTAAGTTTATAAAACCCATTTTCTGGAACATTACAGTACGAAGCGGTAAAAATGAAAATTAAGGCCTTTTAGTCAAATTATTTAGTAATATAAAAGCAAGATTTCTGTGATATAATAAATATTTAAAGAATGTTTGCTATCAGTGAAATCAAATCCCTTTTGTACGATTCAGTACCACCTTGGTAGATGCACTTGAACATGTCAACAATCAACATTTGCTGTACACACCCTGTGAAGCACAATGCTTTGATTAACAAGGTTCACGATTCCTTGTACAGACTAAACAACGATTAATGTTTCTTGGAATTAATATTTCATTTCATGAATAATATAAGAATGGAAAAGTTGTAGCTGTATACGTAACTAATCTAATGTAAATATTAGATACACTAATCTTTTAGTTTTTAAATAAATTATCTCTTTTTTATTAGAAAGCTCCTTACTGAGAACCGTCTCATTTGAATCAGTTTATTCAATTAAAAAAAGAAACAGTGAGAATCAGCTTGGTCATTTAATTATACCAACTTTACTCATCTGTTTTTATTTTTATGTGTGAACCTCGGTGACGCAATATATTCTGTTTTAAGTTTGACCATCCGGTAAATTTGTAACATGAGTGTATGCAATACAATTGCATAATTTCAGTTGGCTAACTTTTGCTCTATTATATTTTTTTTGGACAACTGTTTCATTGAAATTGGATTTTATTAACCCACAATACGTTCGTTCTGTTTTTGACCGAATTGAACACTCAGTGTCACAAATCTAGACCGAACCAATATTAACACTATTGGTTCTAATATTTAAGAGTTTAAGAGATCTTTGGGATAAATTTTCAAAACAATACTATTGTCTTAATGCCATTTCTAACGAGTAGCAGAACACTAGTGAGAGTGTTACATTATTTATAAACAAAATATATCATTATTACTTATTAGGTACAGATCTCAGTAACTGACCACTACGGGCTTATACTTCACTGATTAAGCAACAGACTTTACAATAATACTCCTATTGATACACGTTATAAATATTGGCATTTAAATTTAAAGAAAGAAAGACTTTTGAACAAAGAACTATCTTAGCGACAGTAGCGTCAAAGCCGACGCATCAGTGTTATCGGGGGCCTGTCGCGAGACCGACTTCCGAGCACCGCGACTGCCGGAAATTCGTCAGTCGCCAGTCTTTCAAAACACTGGGCGTTCGTCTACATTTACATAAAAATAAACCAATTGACTTGTAATAAAGAAACTTAAAAGATACACTTATTGGTGTGTTTCGTTATTAGTAAATATAATACTTGCAACAATTTCTAGCATAACTATTTTCAGCACGGCAGCTGTTGCAGAGCGAATGGATGATGGAAGAATAGAAAGGAAGGTAGGTATAGAGCAGCGAATTTGAACTCTGGTTCAAAAAACCTATAATTATTTTTATCCCTATTGAACATTAGTCTCTTTAAGAAGGACAGATTAATCTTTCCACCTCCCCACCCCCCCTCCTAGATCTGCATAAGATTGGGGATAGAATTCGTGTTAGAAGTATGTATTGGTACGAGTGACTTATCATCAGGCGGACCGTGAACTTGTTTAAATAATTAGTGTTATACAGTAAAAAAATTAAAACATTTAACATTATTACACAATTAACATTATTAAAAACATAATAACCGTAGGGGTTAAAATAAATAAAGAAATCATTAAATTTATATGTAGGTAGTTAAACCGCTTTAGTGTTTGACAGTACTATCTTACCACGTGAACGTGTCAACACACGCTGCATGCACGAAGTGAGGTGCACTACAGTGTTTTACAATGTGCACAAATTTTCAGACTTCGGTACAGACTGTCAGCCAACTTAACAATCTGTGTGACAGTGTACCGCGGAATACTGATTTGAATGGAATCGAATGTAGTTTCACTCTATATAGTATATTATCTATGGTTTAACTCTTCACCGCTTTATCGGCGTTTGACTAAATATTTCGTTATTGAATAATTTATACGGAATTATAATTATATTTTAACTATTTTTGAAGATCAACTTTTGAAGAAGCAATTTATTTATATCTCAGTTTTGTCTCGTGTATTCGAATGGCTTGAAAAACATAATTAACTTTTAAAAAAAGTATCACTACTACAATACCTAAATCATGATAAATTGTGATAAGCTGGATTCTTAATTTTCAAATTCAAGTGCGATCAACATTAACTACAACTGATTCAATAACAAAAATAATGATTAAAATCAGTTCACAAAATGATTCAGTATAAAAATAATTAATCATTAGCAATTGCACCTGACTCTGACGTGGAAGATCGCTTCGTCCTTAAAAAAGGACCCCAGTTGGAACCGACACTTGTCTGGCATCGCCGTTATACACCCTTGACTACAACCGTAATTTACTTATATTAATCCACTTACCAAGTTACTTAGTTCTTATATACAAATGTCTTAATTGTGGCGATCACACATAGCCAGAAATGATTTTGATATTTATTAGCTATTGCTTTTCATATTTATTGTTAGATTAGGCTTATAAATATCAAGTACCTGTGAAACCGAGCTTTGCTCGGTAGATTTTTATCAAATTGTCATTTTTATTTAAAAGGTAAGTGGTTATGTTAAAAAGAAGAAAAGAAAAAGTTTTCTAAACTGAAACCAAAAATTCCTAGCACTTACAGAAATATATTTATAATTTTATATATCTCAAATTATCAACAATCCACATCCTATATCTGTTTATTAATATTATTATATCAACAAATCCTGCATTACCATATACTGTTCAAGAAGTCGTAGAGTTAAATGTAACGTAACTCTTCTGCAAACATGATAGTTTCATATTTATTCCGCGTAGGAGGCAAGGAGTACTGAGGAGATGCATGCAGTAACGGTGCAGAATACATAATGTTACTGCCAGCATAGCTGCAAGTGGTTGTACCTTTGAGCTCACAACTTTATTAACATCATCATACCACTTGTGCATTGAGAAAGTTAGAGTATGTAAGTTCTCTCTAATATAATTATAACTTGTATTTAGACGGGCGAATGAAGCTGTTACCTATTAAATGTAAGCGACAGTGGCGTAATGGCTAAGGCGTCGAAATTGCGATTAAATGTACACTACCGACGTGTACCCACTCCTAATAAGAGCATTTCGCTTAGCTGGGGGGTTAACACGAATACTAGTAATGTGTGGCCCACGTTGCTAGTATTATTTAAAAATAAATATGTGGTATAGTGACGGTTCATTTTGATGAAGAACGAGGTTTTTTTTCTTGTTTGGTATGTCTAATCAACCACGGGTCATCGTCAGGGTCATAGAATACATAATAGTAGAAGTCCTACTCCGCCAAATCATTTAAATGATTGGCGACTCTTGTGCCGACACAATAAGTCGCAATTCAGGTCGCACTGCTATTCACGTTGAAGTTGCCTCTCTTTCTATCGAAAACCCTTATTTGTTCTGACGACGCCGCGACGTTAGGGCTATATCTTTTAAAGAGTTAATTAATCTGAATATTTGATTACCAGTAACTTTATGCATATTACTCTATTTTGTGAGTGAGCATTGATATAACACCGCCGGCCGCACGCACGCGCGGCTACCCACTGAATTTTGGCACGACTAGTCGACCCCGCCGTGTACTTGTAGCTTTATATCTAAGGGTTAACAGTGAAGTGATATGTATGTAGGCACAATGTTCCATCTCAGGCTGTATGAGCTAAAAATGAAGCCCCCAATCTTGGCTCTAATCTTGGTAAAAAATACACTCTCGATAGATCTCACTCGTTTACTTCAAATGATACTTTTTCATTGCACTATAGTTTTTATGTCATACTGTGGGTTGTGAAAATAGTTATATTCACGTACGTATTTAAAGAAAACTAGAATAGAATTTGATCTAACAATTGCTTTGTTTCCGTACACCTGAATGAATGCTGCAAGCGAAGTTTTGCGTTCAGTTTACTGTGTGGCAAGAGGATTTGGCTTTTTTTTTTATCTTCAGACAGATCCGAAATTCTAAATGCAGTTGTACTTTCCGTTGCTTAACTACACGTGTGAACCAATTAACCTTGACAGTTGTCACTCTAAAACAAAACAAAATTTGAAAAATAATTATTAGTGCAGAAATAGTCAAGATAATATTTGAAAGTGCCAAAATTGGTTACAAAATAGTGTAATAATAAGTAAAAGTATATTTTTGGTGATTTCACCAACAAAAACCCTTACCTTCCTATTAAAAACGAGTTAAAACAAAACAATAATAATATACAAAAGAACCATCAAAATTAGGTGTACTATCTCCCCGGTGCAGATATATCTTCAAGTGCATCCATTAGGACTGGATGCTGTGGAAATAATTCTTTACGTTTTATTGTCCTCCTCCTGGTGAACTGGAAAAAATGAAGACCCTTTCCCACTGACGGTTAATTTAAAACTTTACAAAAAATGTCGTAGGTTAATCTTTAACCTTGCCTAATGTTATAATAGTCTCGTTATAAAATATACTCATGTGTGTATAATAACACTTTCCTCGTTGGTCTGATTTCTTAACAAATTGTCATAAATTTTGATAAATTAACTATATCCAAACTAATGCAGTTTAAGTGAACTCGATTACATAAAAGTGTTTAGAGCAATCTCAGTAGAATAATGATACATTATATGATTTTAATATTTGTTTAGGTTATTGCAATTTTTTTGAGTTTTACTTTAAATATCGTCAAATTTTTAATTATATCATGTAAGAAGTTTTCTCAGACAAAATGTTGAGAAACCGCATTTCCATATCGCGTCGTGTTCATTCACAAGTCAAGAATAAAACTGCGATGCGGCACGGTATACGTAATGTGTTGTAGCTTTAGTGCAACTGCACCTTTATAGTGTCAACTAGTGAATTGTGAGGTAAGTGAAAAAAAATTGATGACAAATATAATAAAAATATATTATAAAACAAACTCTTTGTTTGTTCGCGATTAACTGAAAAACTACTGACCGGATTTTTATGCGATTTTCACTAATAGACAGAGTGATTCATGAAAAAGTGTATAAATTGTTAAGATTTTGTGTAAATTGATTAAAATATATTGATGATTGTTGAAGACGTCTCTGCTACCCGTGCGAAACCTTGCAGGCAGGTTGCTATTTAGCATATATTTTTATAAATGTAAACTCAATAACCATGAAACTTTTTGTCACTATATTTTGATATACTTAGTGAAGTCTATCAATATCGAAACTCGATCAGTGGCGAGTTCTCGTTTGTGCCACTAAATAGAGATTAGTTATTATAGTCTAGCTTAGGCAACGGCACCTGATGTATTTAGATGTTATACTTTAATTTTAAATTATACACTTTATAGGTATGTATATTAATACCGTTGAAGGAAATTAGCGATTGAATATGCAGAAACGATGGCACGGCTTTGTTTTATGAAGATTATTTTGAATAGTTCATAAGTTACGAGAAATATGTTAAATATTGATGATAAATGATTATAGAAATTTCAAATTATATCCATGTCAAATATTTTCATAAATGTAAACTCAATAACCATGATATTTTTTTGTCACTTGATATTGATAGATGATTTTGATAGACTTAATGAAGTCTATCAAAATCGAGACTCGATCATTACGTGGCGAGTTTTCGAGTTTGTTTATGCCACTAAATATAGATTAATTATTATAGTCTAATTTAGACTCATTTAAATACATGCAGATGTATTTAAATGAGATTAAAAGAGAAGTTTTGTAGACATCATACAAAGTCATGCGCACTATTTTATTTCCTCTTAAATAATATATTCCTAACACATAACCAATCCACTTGTAATCGAAAAAAAAACAATATTTCACCGAAAAAAGTACTTTTACCGCATTATTCATGTAATATGTCAAGTATCGCACAATCGGACAGTCGGCGTGAGTGGTGCGGACAAAGACGGTACGAAATGGAATTTTCTAGCAGCAGCACTTGTGTGGGTGGTGTACCGCAGATGGATTACTTTGATATCATTGTTGTTATGTAGTTGTTACATTAATACACTTCACACTTTTTGTAACTTAAGTATGAGCTTGAGTTTTATATTCCCGGCTGAAGAAAATAAAACTTGAGTTAGTAAAATGGAGGCTATATTATTATATTGGCTAATTAACCTATTATTGATAACAAAAATATTCAATAATTTAAAAAAAAGCGATTTTTGGGAATGAATATGTACGCAACGTCTAAAATAATGGTGTTGTAAGCATCCAATCTGAAGCTCCTTAGTATGAATGAAAACAAAAAAAAACAGTTCCCATTGTCAGAATCTTAAAAGATGTGATCGATCACAATTGTATCGAAGAGTTTGGCCTGAGGTGAAACGGACAGTTTTGTGAAAACTTTTTGGAAGAAGCCAGCCACATTTTCCAGTTACGTAACCCTAAATTCAATCACAGCTAAATATATTTCTTAAGGTATTGTGAAGTTTGAAGCACACAAAACTGTAATGCTAACTCCCTCAGTTGGTACAAATACCAGTTTAATAATATTTGACTGGCCTGTTGGTCTAGTGGTTAGTGACCCTGACTGCTAAGCCAGAGGTCGTGGGTTCGATTTCCACCCAGGACAAATAATTGTGTGATGAGCACGATAATTTGTTCTGTGTCTGGGTGTAATTTATCTATCATATGTATGTATTTAGAAATATATAAGTATGTTTATCAGCAGTCTGGTTACCATAGTACAGGCTCTGTCTAGTTTGGGATCAGACGGCCTTGTGTGAGATGTGTGGAGCTATTATTTTTATTATTATAATTCCATAGGTTGCCAGTTATAGAGATGGCAACCTACTAGAGACACCACTTGTATTACAAATGGATACAGACGAGCCATGTGCTTTTGACGTGTCGTTTTTACTCGTGGAAGTGCACCTATGGGCAGGCTCGACCGGAGTGATACCACGGCCTCACAGAAAACGGGCAATGAAGCAATGATTTCGTTGTGTTTTGCTGAGTGAATGAGGTTTCCGGAGGCCCTAACCCTTCTCTCCCCCACCTCCTCTCCCCTCCCTTCCCCTAAACCTACCTTAAAGGCTGGCAACACACTAGTGACTCTTGAGTTGCAAGTGCTTATGGGCGGCGGTAGTCACTTACCATCAGGTAGCCCATCTGCTCGTTTGCCCAGTATACCAAAAATAAAAACATACACTCACGTTTGTATCTCTGTCTGTATGCCTCACGGGATTGGCAGAGATGTTTTAAATGCCCAACTTTTGCTAACTATATTTTGGACTCTCGTAAAAAGAGGTTGGAGCTTGTACGCAAAAGCTCGAGCTGGTCAGTCGCATGCCTGTACCTCTTACTCGCTCTTCCCGGAAAGTTCAAACCATCTAACTGATAGGATTTAATTTGGTTGGTGACTTAAGGCCGATCGATCGACAAGTCCACTTTATTTGTCATTCATCAAAACCACTTCAATGAACTTTTTCTAATTCTCTTCACTGAGTCTTGTTTTAAGCCATACAATTACGTGAATCTAGTAAATAGGTAGTATAGACGGTTATCAAACGGCGGTCCAATTTCGACCATAATCAAATACCTTTAGAGGAGCAATTCTTATATATATATATATATAGATTATATAATCTGAATCTGGGAAACGACTCCAACGATTTTGATGAAATTTTGTATACAGATTTCAGAGATTTGCATTTTAAGTTCAGCTGCATAGTAGTATTTCCTGTAAAAATGCAATTAAAAAAAATACTATTTTACAAAAAGCTACCAAGCAAAGCTCAGTCTCCCAGGTACTTTTCTTAAAAACGCGTACCAAGAATTTTCTTTTCGTATTAATGTATAAAATTAACAATGTCCCCGTTATCGGCATCCCCTTTACCATAATATATATTAAACAATTCTAATAGGTTATACGATTTTGATAACCTCAGTTGATTGTCAAAGTAAAACAACGTTTACGATAAAATAAAAGTGGTTTGCGCGTATGTACAAAACGTTTATTGTAAGGGACAGAACATCGGGAGCTGCGGTGCGATAATTTCATTTTGCGAATGATTGTTCTACACACGTAGTGTACGGGTACGAAGTAAGCGATTTTTATTTTTGGAGGATACTAATAACGGGAGAGCCATGCTTCGGCACGGGTGGGCCGGCTTGACCGGAGTGATACGACGGCCTTACAGAAAACCGGCAATGAAGCAATATTTTCATTGTGTTTCGCGCGAGGGTACCGGAGGCCCTATTCCCCTTTCCCTACTTCCGCTTTAAAGGCGGGCAAGGGACTTGTGACTCTTGAGTTTTAGGTGTCCATGGGCGGCGGTTGTCATATACCATCAGGTGATCGGTCTGCTCGTTTGCCTCTTATCCGCCCCTATCGCTGGCCGGCGGGTTGGAGGGGGGATCCGGTAACCTCATTCACTCGCATTGCTTGAATTGAAGTGTTGCTTCACGCCGGTTTTCTGTGAGGCCATGATATCACTCCGGTCGAGCCGGCCCATACGTGCCAAAGGCCAAAGTATGGCTCTCCTATGGAACAAAAAAGCGTTCTCTAGAAGCATCTAATTTTTGCGTTTGGTTTGGTTAACTGTTGCAAGAATAAGATAATTATGTTTTAAATTTATTACGACTTTATTAAAATGAGGCATGATATAGAAATATAGTTATTTTAGTTTAATGTTGGACATGCACAAAATACCATCCAGTATTATGCCGCTACATTTCACTAATTAGAGATGGAGCAGTCTGTCCTGTGATCTCGTACAACAAGTTATGTTTACTGTAGCAGCTCATTTTATGGCCCCGAATTTGGCCCGAGATAACGTACGTTGCGTAATGGCAGAGAGGAAATTAAAGCAATGTTGTGTTGTTTGCTTTTATTACTGTACGAGAATTTGAAGTAGGGGCTGTAGACGTAGAGCCACGAAAATTTAGGATAAGATTTGTTTATTATACTCTGGTGGGTAAACATCTAAGAAAGAGAATTTCGGAAACAAAATTTGTTAGCTAGAATAATATAGTCAATAATTTAGGCATTGAATATTGTAGAATAACTGTAAGATATTTCCAGGAATAACTCCTTGGAGGATTGAAGTCGGTATTATTGTATACTAATTAAAGCAAATTTAAACAAGGCGGCGTTTCGAAAATGACCAAGGCTCCTAATTACTTAGAGTATGTAGATGATTTTGTGTAATCTGTACATGATGTAACTTGGGGTAAATAGTAATGATACGTTACCATACTTTACATTATAAACTCATGTCTGTAAGTCTCTCTCTAACTCATAAACTGTAAGTCATGTTAAGGTTTGGGATCAATCCCACGCAAGGTCTTTTTATAGGCTTATGTTCAGTAACTCGAGTTATGATGATGATGAAGTAAAGATTTAAATACATTCCACACGTCATGTATCCATGAAAATACATACATGCAACCCGACCTGTATCCCAGAAGGCGTCTGACCACGCCCTCGGTGTACTAAGTTGGCAAAATGTAGGTGCATTTTGCTAGGGGGCAAGCCTATTGCCGTCACCCGGCCACTTTGGGAATAAAAAATGGGAAACCGATTTTCCCATTTTTTATTCCCAAAGTGGCCGGGAGTAGAAGGAGAAAGGTGGATGGAAAAGGATATTTTTTTTGAGATAGCGGCTAACGAGCAGACGGGTCACCTGATGGATGGGATCTACCGCCGCCCATGGGCACCTGCAACTCAAGAGTTACAAGTGCGTTGCCGGCATTTAACTTGAGAGTGGAGGAAGGGTGTGAGAGGGAGAGGGGAGGGGGGAGGGAAGGGTTAAGGACTCCGGTTACCTACACTCACTCAGCGAAAAACAATCACTTCCGGTTGCTTCACTGCCGGTTTTCTGTGAGGTCGTGGTGTCACTCCGGTTGAGCACGTCAGGGTTGCAAAGCTGAAATTCGAACTGGCTGTTGCTGGGAAGTCTGAGCCTTCTCATCTCTCTCTCTCATCAACATCAGAGGCATGATTCGGGCTTTGGTCACCCATATCCTTTGCTGGGTAATATACACTAATTACCTGACAAGATTACAACTCAGTGCAATTATTGGTTAGAGTCGTCAAAGTCTGGAATGAACTGCCTGCGTTTATTTTTCCAGAAAGCCTCTACTTGAATACAATAAGTAAGAAACCTTTACTTAACACAAGTTATCTTACATCAACGTTTCTCTAGTAAACTTGCAATACAAATCTCCTATCCGGCTACGTTTGTCATCGCATCCTGAACGATCTGCCATCATTATATAATTGAACGAATAAATATCTACTATAAGAGTTCCAGCACTCATTTTCTTCAATACTCATCTTTATTTCCTTTGGGGAATTAACAAACAAAATAGATAGCAAGACTTGTGACTTGTGGAACTATTTTATTTGTGGAATGATTTAAGTTTGTAATTCCATTATGATTTGCTAATCTATACTTCTATACTAATATTATAAAGAGGAAAGATTTGTATGTAAGTATGTTTGTAACGAATTGGCTCATAAAGTACTGGACCGATTGCGTAAACTTGGTATGTACATAGCTGAAGATCTGGATTAACGCATAGGCTACTTTTTATCACGACATTCACGGGATTGGGACTTACGGGGGTGAAACCGCGACACACTACTAGTATGAAAATAAAAATAGACTAAAGGTTTTTTGTATTTGCCAGAATATCATGGCAACAAAAAATAATTTAGGTATACAATAACATTATGTAACAAAATAACCGTTTTCAAATTCCAATTTCAAGACTACGTATAATAATAATACAGATATTATAGCTAATGAGAATAGATCTAGATTCCAATAAATAAACTTAATATTGGTAGCTCGCATTTTGATGATTATCTCTCGATACAAGATCTTTTTGAATTTCTTGTGTATTTGCGCCAAGACAGTACAGCTCGCTCCATTGATTTAAAACGTCCGAAACGCACGGAGGTTTGACGGTAGTGAATAAAGCCTATTCATGGCGACAGCTACGCCGTAGACCTATCACTCGTAGCTAGTCGCCACATTATGTCTTTAGTCGACATTATGTCTTCAGTCGACATTATGACGTAAACTTCGAAACAAATCAAGGTGAACTCATACCAATTTACCAGCCTTCGTAGTAACGCCTAAAATCAATATTAAGCTACATTTATGTAAGAGTAAAGTGAATATACCAAGGCTTAATGGCCGATTTAATGTAAGCGACATAAACTACCCAAGAATTGATTTTTTATTTACTTCTGGGAAAAGCGTACAAGTACCAGCTACCATGATAAACAGATCTAGATCATACTAAAAGTATAGAAGAATCACGTAAATCGGATCATAAATCTCAGCGTAATCGGTGTACATACAAAAAAAAATACATATCGAATTGAGAACCTCCTCCTTTTTGAAGTCGATTAAAAAAAACAAAAAGTGACTGCGCAAGTTGTTGAAATTTAATGATTTTTTTTATATTAATTGTATGTAATGTGATATAATGGTTTATCTTGCTAATTATTTAAAAATGTTGGAAATGGCTTCCATTTCTATATTGCGCATTTATTTAGCTTGAAGTACAGTGATTCCATTTTTTTCTAGATACATGGTAAATACAGGATATCCTCGTACTAGGTTATTAACAAAAATAAGCATTTTTCTTTAAATCTGTTGCTAATTTTAGGGTGTAGCTGGACTGCAATCTGGAAAATATTAGGCTTTTTAATTGATAACTTTCATTTTCTAAATACACACATTTTACACACATTTTTTTTTTTACGAAAATTTATAAGATCTCTGCTTATTCGTCGAGGTTTACAAAAGTCCCTTATGATACCATAACCATAAAATAAAACTCGTTAAAACAAACACGTAGTGAAATTATACATAACACTTTCATATAAAGAAATTACTTTAAAGCTAACCCAAAACCTCTCCAAAACATAAACAGCCCATGAAAATTCCCGGTCCAAAGTCCGGTGGTTAAGCAATAGGACCGTGAACTAAATTCTACCAACATTCTGGTGGCCTTGGTAAATTCTGGTATCTAATAAAGCGATTCACTGACCACAATCAGGGTATTCGGGAGGTCTCAGGAATCTTGAGCGTAATATCGGCTGGATTAGAATATCACAAATTGTTTGGTAGTATTTCAGTGTAGAAGGTTTATTAGGGTAGTTTATATAGTATAAGGTAGGTAGTTTTGAGATAGGTACGACAAGGTGAGGTTGGTTTTAGCGTTCGGTAAAATGTTGTGTCGAATTTAATAGTCTGAATGCTTTGTACTTTGACTGGCCTGTTGGCCTATTGGTTAGTGATCCTAACTGCTATGCTATAGGTCGTGGGTCCGATTCTCAACCGAGTCTGGGTGTTCTTTGTGTCCGTTGTTTGTATGTTTCTAAAGTTCACAGGAGTAATTCCTAATGCCTGTTGTCTTTACATTTTTAAATCGACAATTAAAAATATTCTATATATTATTACGTAAAGAGAATTCTTTGTATGCAGTTTAAGGAACTTTCGCGAATGAATTAATTATTATTATTTTTGAATACTCAAAGTTTATATATCAAAGAAAGAAAGAGAGTTAAAGTTTTTAATCAATATGTGTTACAAATTTAAAAAATTACGTGAAATCGGCTCCATCTCCATCAAGCTACACGCGTCCATTATACAGAATGTATTTGAAAAATGAACATTTACTTAAACTACCTGTAGCATGCAGTTACAATAACAATTTTTGAAAAAAAAAAATTATCCGCTCACAAATTATTATCGTTTGAATTTCCAGGTATTTTACCTCAGTTTTTCATAAAAATAAGTGGAATGTGCAAAGTTAAAGATTTTAAATAGTACATTATTTTTTATTTTAGAACTATTCACTCCTGTAATGTTTTTCATTAGCTTTTATGAATTTTCTCAATAACTAAGTGAATAATCAATCTTTAAAACTTTCGGGTTCCATGTTCCAATTATGTTATTACACAGGAACTAACGCAATCACGAACATGTATTACATAGCTCTGAATTACCCGACGTTTTGACCAGGTTGCATTGGTCGTGGTTACAGGCTGTGTACTATGTTATGTATAATTTCACAGGCTGACTGTGACCACGGCCAGTGCAACCTGGTTGAAACATCAGGCCATTCAGAGGTATGTAATATCTTTTCGCGTTAATTCCCGTGTAATAGCATAATTATATGATTGATTATTCACTTAGTTATTGAGAAAATTCATAAAAGCTAATGAAAAATTCCACAATAAAAAATTGGTTCGATTTAAAATCTTCAACTTAACACATTCCACTTATTTAGGGTAAGGGCTTTCGGTAAACTTATCACGCGGTGAAAATCAATGAAGCATTGTTTCACTGCCGGTTTTCTGTGAGGCCGTGGTATCACTCCGGTCAAGCCGGCCCATACGTGCCGAAGCATGACTATCCCACGAACGAAAATCATTACCCCTATCTCTCACCATAAGTACTGCAATCCTGGGACTTGTTGGATGTTTCATATAGTTATTCTTTTACATTATTTAATCTTCTAAACTTCAAGACAAAAAGGACTTAAGTGTTATTTCATGTTTTACGCAAAAACAAATACCAAGAGTCAACATTTTAACTTAAGTGTGGCTATAACAGTTTAAGTTGGCGATAGCTGGTACAGTCGAGTCGTTGAGTTTATTATCACATAATTGCTTTGGTCTTAGTTTTAGATAAGATTGAACTATCATTGTCTTTGTAGTTTGCTTTTTAACCCCCGACACATAAAGAGGGGTGTTGTAAGTTTGTCGTGTCTGTGTGTCTGTCTGTAGTGTCGTAGCTCACAAACAAAGGGAGCGATTTAAGTGCGTTTTTTTTTGTTTGAAAGGTGACTTTATTGGAAGTGTTCTTAGATACAATAAAATTTGTTCAGTCGGTAGAAGGTCATCAGCTCTTTTGTAATCGTTGAAAGGATTTTCGAGTCGGGGGTATTTTAAATTTATGAGTATGTTATCACTACATATTTATTAAACAAAGTCCTCCGCCGCGTCTGTCTGTCTGAACTGAAAAACTACTGAACGAATTTTCATGCGGTTTTCACTAATAGACAAAGCGATTCATGAGGAAGGTTTAGGTGTATAATTTGTACCCGTGTAAAGCCGGGGCGGGTTGTTAGTATTAAGAATAAAGTAACAGCTTAGTTAAGTGGTCAAATTGATATAAATAGTAGAGATCGGCTGGTGATCAAACTTCGACCATACCTCATTAACTTTAAATGTTTAGTTTTGTGTGTACCAGTGACCAGTGTAACTTGAACTGTCATTGTATAGACTTCCAGACAAAGACAAAGACATTTATTGCAAACTGTAGCACATATTTGTAGATGTTACATTAATATTGAGTATCAACAGTTAACCCATTTCGGGCATTACTAGATTAAATTGTTAGTTTCTTAACATAAAAGACTGAATCTTAAAATTAATGAACTTAAAACTAATACATTTTTTTTTAAAAGAACTCTTGTAGGTTGGAAAATATATTTTGAGTCAACCATTGTTTCAGTTGTATTTAAAACTTACTGATACCTTTTTTTCAATTCGATTGGTAGATGCAGTATATATTATGTTGGCCTATCAGTACCATGATAGGTCAACATGTACTGGACCCCTGTAGCTTTTTGTAGCCATTTCCGCATAACCTTAAAAATTTACAACACATTTTGATTAAAATAATTAGCTTTCTGTACCTTCCGTACTTTAAGTGTTCCACCAAAGAGGTAAGAATTCTCTTCACGTCTTATGAGGTATACCTCATAAAAACTATATATATATTTAGTTTTTGTAAAATAGTAATTTTTTTTTTTTTTTTTTTCGTAAAATTGCGTTTTTACAGGAAATACAACTATGCAGTTGAACTTAAAATGCAAACTGTATCTGTATACAAAATTTAATCAAAATCGTTAGAGCCGTGTCCTAGATACCCGAAATATGAATACATACATAAATAAATACATATATACAAAAATTGCTCGTTAAAAGTAATAAGATACATTAGCTGCGCCCTGCGGTTTCACCCGCTTAAGACCTGTTACCGTGGGAATATAGGGATTAAAAGTACCCTATGTGTTAATTCAGATCTCCAGCTATCTACATACAAAATTTCATCGCAATTGATGCAGTAGCTTTTGCGTGAAAGAGTAACAAACATCCATACAAATCAATACATCCTCACAAACTTTCACGTTTATAATATTAGAAGGATAAATAATCTGAAATACATAAGTTAAGTTTCTCTTAATGCATTTAACATAACATTTGTTTCCAAAACATCAGCTCACGCACTTATACGAGTATATTACTAATAGAGTTGTGTTTACTAGTGAATAGGGTTGTCAGAGGTCTATAGGTCACGGGTGTTTTGAATATTTTTAGGCACTGGGAATTGCTTATCCCAGAAGACCATGTGTTTATTTGCACACGGGCATTATTATCGTAACTATTTTTTATACCACAAAGGTACTAAATAAGCTTAATATTACCTACTAGCCGTTCTCGGTTTATAGTTCCCTGAACAGATATCCTCGGTGCCGTCAACTGTAAATTGATATTATTATATGACTGGCTTGTTGGCCTAGTGGTTAGTGACCCTGACTGCTTTGCTACAGGTCGTGGGTTCGATTCCCATCTGAGTCTGGGTGTTCTTTGTGTCCATTGTTTGTATGTTTGTAAAGTCCCCCGCGACACAGGAGTAATTCCTAATGCGGGAATAGTCTTTAAAAAAAATATATATATACAGCACCCCGCGGCTTTACCAAAAAGTAGCCTATATGTTAATCCAGGTCTTCAGATATCTACATACCAAGTTTCGTGACGGGAGAGTGCTAGTCAATCGGTTTAGTCGTTTTTGCGTGAAAGAGTAACAAACATCCACACATCGACACATCCATATATTCATACATCCACACATCCATACATCCACACATCCATACATCCACACATCCATTCATCCACACATCCATATACCCACACATCCAAACATCCTCACAAACTTTCACGTTTATAATATTAGTAGGATGTACAAGTTCCTAACATCAGCCTTTGGGTCGCGGTCCGCAGGCATTATCACCTCACACCTTTTTTTTTTTTTTTTGTGTGTGTGGAAACCCCCTCGGGCCGTCACCCCACCGGGGTTTTCGATGGGGCGGTGTGTCGGAATCGAACCGACTAAAACCACACGGTGTGCCGTACTGCGCCTTAAGTAGGAGGGATCCGGGAAAAGCTTTTATTAAGACATCCGGAACCCTCCTAGCGCCTGCCCCCAAAAGCGCGGGCACCTCCTTCTGGTAAAAACCTCTCAATTAGGCGACGTCCAGGCACACGCGAACCGAACGCCGCCTCCTCGCGGGCGGCCACTATAGCGGGTGGAGGGGAAAACCCGTCCCGTCCACCCGCGGCCACACTCAGGGCGGCATGAGGCGCTGGTACGCGCGCCTCCGCCGCCCGGTTCGCCGGCGGCAAATTAGGTCCAAGTGGAGATCGTCCTCCCGGACCCGTTCTGCCGCCTCCTTCTGCGAGATGACGTCCTCACGTTCCCGCCCGGAACTCAGCCGTTCGCCGATATACTTCGGCGAGCACTTCCGCCTCCAAATCCCACGGGGGAGTCCCGGCCAACGCGCATGCCACCTCCGTCGACACGGTGCGGTAGCCGCGTATAGCTCTAACCGCCATAACCCTCTGAGGGCGCCAGAGGCGCGCCCTATTCTGGGTATTCAGAGCCTCCGCCCACACCGGTGCACCGTACAGTGCCATTGACCGGACAACCCCCGTGTACAGCCGTCTCGTAGCGACACTGGGTCCGCCCAAATTGGGTAAGAGTCGCCTAAGGGCGGACGCAGCGCCGACCAGCTTTGGAGCAAGCTGCAGGAAGTGCTCGTCAAAGCGCCACCTACCGTCGAGGATCAGGCCCAGATATTTTATGTGGGCCTGAACCGGTACGAAGACCGAGTTGACCTCTATAGAGGCACCAGGGGGTGGACCACGACGGGGCCCATGAAATAAAAGGGCCTCCGTCTTATCCAGGGCCACCCAGCGCCTCGATGCGCCCGACCACCAGAGAGACTCCCCTGGTGGCCAGGCGCGCCGCCTCCTGAAAGTTCACCCCCGGGCTGTGACCAACATGTCATCGGCGTAACAGATTACGCCAAGCCCGGGGGGAAGTCGCCTCGAAGGGCCCAGTCGTACCCCATGTTCCACAGGAGTGGTCCAAGGACAGACCCCTGCGGAACACCGCACGACATGGGCCGACGACTCAAATTTCCGTCTCGGTCCTCGTACATGACGGTACGCTCCTCTAAATAGTCTGCCACTAGCCGTCTCAGGTACCCGGGCACCCCGATTATCACCTCACACCTGTTCGAAGGATCCTCCCGTCGTGTCGGAGGGACATAATACCCATTCCTCCACATATTAAAACCACAAAACCTTGAAGTAAAATAAAAAAATTAATCTCATAAGCCATACCTTCATAACATCGGATAAAAGGTTATCTAGCATATCCGTTTAATCATATCAACATGAATATTGTCTTCCCGTCTTGTCTTATAGTCCGCTTTATTGTAATATTTTTAAAACATTTTCATAGGCGTTAGGTCCCCTACATGCGCGGCGATAGGCCCCGACACGACATACGAAACAAATGTATGCGCATATATTATTACGGGTACTGATAGGCTTGAGCGGCGGTAAAATGGCGCTGCAAAAAGTAGCTTAATTTCTTTCGAGTCTGGTATTAATAAAATAAGTAATGTTTACTTGTTTATAGTTTACGTTAAATCTGTATACATAAAAATTTAAGCTATATTAGTGATCATGATGCGGGTAAGAACTAGTTTTAAATAAAAAAAAATGTAAATATTCAGTTCTAAAATTAAATATGGTCATTTAACGTACACTTTACACTAAAAAAATCTATTTAAAAAAAATAGGCGTTATGAAATCACAGTTATCATGTGATAGTTTATTAGACATCTTTCTCATTGATTGTTTAATAAACACGAACGAAATGTTCCTATTCCTAACGTGCTTCATCTATACACAGCAACGCGAACAGAATTATAAATGACAAGGACGATTTTTATCCTTATAAGATTCACTGGCTTCATTCTAATTGCAAAAAAATTATTAATATGTCTTTCTAGCTCTACAAATCTTAACTTTTACTTGTATATTTTATATTTTCGTACTATGATTTTAGATCGACAATTGTGTGAATGGACAGATGGGTAAGTTTTAACAAAAGCCATAAAAGCAATTTCCTTTCTACGCTAAAATACGGGCAGTTTGGATATCTGATTCCGTCAGTAACATATAGGTAATAGTTATTTTTTTGTTTTATAATTCCAGGACTCCTACTCCTGACAATTCATAAATACCTACAATTGGTTTGAAATGAATAATTTTGAATTTGAGTAGGTAATGTAAAAGAATAAAAGTTGTATGTTTGAAGTCATGGTCATTAGTTTAGTGTAGCCTTTACAGATATCATGTGTTTATAGGTGTTATTTTCTTATTTGTATTCTGAAAGATAATAACGCATATTAAAAAAAAAGACTTTTATGTCACATAATTTATCGCATAATTTATATTTTCCATAATAAACTTTGAAGCACTAGTAAACGTCCGTCGTTATACAGGACTTATTTTAAACTCAAAACAATAAACACCGTGTTAAATTATATGTTGTTGTATTAAGCGTCATTTTATCTACAGCCCCAAACTCATGTCGATAGGCTTCCGATCATGAATATGTCGGACGCAAACAAAACTGCGTTGCGGTCGTAGGTTTGTGGCGGGCCTATTGTAATTCAAAAACTCAAAATATGCATGTGGGAAAATTATTGGGGATTAATGGGTTATGAAGAGTTATATGGGCCAAATCAGGCTAGGGTAAGGGTTAGGTTAGGTTAATTCGAGTTTGAGGTAAATAATTGGACTCTGGGTTTTGGGACGAAATACGATAATAAAAGGAACGTAATATGTATCTTTTGTGGGTTTTTGAATACCTGTGACATTAGTTCGAAGTATTCAAAACCAACATATACCAGTCTTAGATGGTTATTGTTAATATACTAAATAAGTCAAGTTTGAATAGAAAATAAGAGTGCTTCTGTCTTTAATTCAAATAATCTTTTGGCATTTTTATGAAATAAAGATATTGAATTTGAAATTTGACCCATCTGAGAAGTTGTGTTCTGTTTTTCGGAAACGAACAGAACATCTGAACAGGAATACAGCACTTAGTCACTAGTGCTATGATATCATATTACTATGTCTGATTGTACTGAAGCAATTTACATCACAATATTTAGAGCTCCGACCAAGGAACTGTATGTCAGAATATTTGTTTGTTGTACTAAATCTTAGTTTATAATTTTATGTTTTAAAAGTTAGTTATCAGCGCAAACTCTCGCAACTCGACCTTTTGTTGTACAAATACTGCTAGCACGCTTTGTTTTTTTTTGGAAGCAATCTATTAAAATTTTGATCAATTTATCATAAACACATCGTATATTGATAATCATACAATTTTGTTTTTTGAGATTTAAATTCTAATTTCCAGAATTTCAGCAGATGGAGAAAAATATTCGCCAATAAACGTGTAAGAGTGTTGCTCTAGTTCTAAGATTAAGTTCTAAGATAAGCAAAAACAATAATTAAATATAATACGTAAGCTGAAATTCACATTAAGGTATCGTTTAACAATCTCGAAACTTTGGCCTAAACACACAAAGGTTACTCGGATAGTTATGTATTTAGATATGTTAACATTGGGAACATTAGTTTAACTAAATACTGAAATTTTGGATTAGAATCAGCCACGTGCGTGTGACCTTTAATATTCCTATTATACGCAACGACCAATATCTATCTACTATCAAATCCAGCATGTCTCATTTGGACATTTCTCAAAGTGAACGATTTTAATTGTGAAAAGAAGGTAATATTTAAGCTTCTTCAGATGCATACCAGAAAACGATGTTTTAAATTTCTCAATAACAAATAAAAAACAAATAGTTTACGTAGTTATCTCGCAAAGTGCTACTGTCTTGAGTATTGTGGTTTCAGTCCATACATATTGTTTCTTTATATTATATTATACTATTGAATAATTAATATTGTTTTTAGTCTGACAGTATCTTGTGTCCCCCAGTTATATGTTTGTTTTGTTTCTTCGCAATACAGGGCTTAATAAAAAAAAAGCGAGTCCCTATTGGAATGGCCTCTTTATTTTGTCTACTTTATTTTATTGGCACTGAGAATATGACAACGACAAGTAAAAACTATCGAGTAGCAATTTCACAATTGTCTAGTAGTATCACAAAACGAAACCTAAGAAACTCCTGGACTTGTTGAATTATCTACTCGGTTTTAGGGTATATATATATAATAAAAATATCCCAACTATGATATGGAGGCTCCAGCCCTTTTGGTATTTATTCCTTAATTAATAAGTATAGATAATAATCTCAGCAAATTTGGAGACCAAATTAATGCAATTTTTCACCTGGATATTGATTTAAAACCTTACTTATAAGTAACAAGATTGGATATTTTGCTTTTTCTTTCGACGTCACGAGCCTCCTAGACGAAGCTGCTTTAAGAACTAATGGTGAAAGAAGACGCTGAAACAGGCCCTGAGACCCGTGCCTCGAAGAATCGAGCCACGTACCGTCAAGGGGTAAATTGATGTAAGATCCGTTATAGACTATGGCTAGAGAGGCGACGTGACAGCTTCTATACTCGGGAGACCATGGTACTTACCGAACACGGTTGCTTTGGTAGGTACAACATTGAAAACTGCTATTTTCAGACCCCAGGGTCGGGTTGTTTATGAGATCACTCTGGAGATATACATAATATGCATTGTAACGTATCCGATAAACAAATAATCACTAAAACATGTCCTCAATAGGCGAAGATATTGAGAACATGCAAAAAAATATACAGTCGAACTAAGAAAATTTTACTGGTTTTAATGGTTAAAAAGCACTTTACTATAATTTTTATAATTGTAGCATGAACAAATACCTCCCCCCGAGATAAACCCTTTGAATCCATAGGTGGAATATTCCATAAATTCCATCAGCTGCAGATCCAACGCATTTATCATTGTTTTATTGTTTTCACATAAATCTCAGATTTACTTTTTTCGTTCATTTGCGACCACTGAATGCCATTCTGATTGGACCTTCTGTTCTGCCTTCATTAATTTTAATTGTTTATTTTTTGTTTGACTTTCGCAGCCTTTATTTAGGTATTCGTACGATTTTAAACAATAAATTTGGAATATGAATAGCAGTGTGGAAATAAAAGTAAATATCTCTTATTCAAAATTTTACTTGTGTATTTAAATACGGTTCATACTAATACTAATCACAAGAAGTAAGAAAAAAGACGATGGCTTAGTTTTTAACTTGCTAGACTTGACATCAAGACGTAAATCTACTTCTAATACAAGCTTAGATTTTTAACAAGTACTTGTAATTGAGATTTAAAAGGTCTTTCATGGTCGTTTCATTAAGATTGTTGTGTTTCATGTTTAACCGATTTCTAATCGGTTTCCGCACGTTTGACTCTTGAGTTGCAGATGCCTATGTGCGGGGATTAGTAAGGTAAGGTGACCCGTCAGCTCGTTTGCTCTCTATCTCATCAAACGATAAACCTACATAACGGGAGCGAAGCCTCGGGCAAAAGCTAGTGATATTATAAACTTAGTTTACAAACTCTATAAATTAAAACTTTATTTTAGTGGACACCTCAGTAAAGTGCTCCTGATATCAAAACTGGAAGTCTCAAGTGGTCTGTCGTAGTCATTCTGTGAGATATAGCGAACGGTACTTTCTACAAGAGTTATAATGCTTGCAGACATAGCACGGGGCTTAGCCAGAAAAACATTAAAACGTGGCGTTATCCTTCCTGTTATGTGAAAATTGGTAATAAATAATATGTAATAATAAGTACATTGTTGGGTTCCGTTCTCAAAAGGAAATAAGGAACCCTATTATGATTTATCATCACTGTGTTGTCCTTTTGTCTGTCTGTCTGTCAAGACCTTTTTTCTCAGGAATCTTCGGGTATCAAGTTTAAATGAATTTCAAATAATATTTACATACTAACGACCCGCCCCGGTTATTGCAACAAATTAACACAAAACAATATTAAACTATACGTATAAACTTCTTCTTGAATCAGTCTATCTATTGATGAAACTCGGACTAAAATCCTAAGATCTGTGACTAAGTGACTATATTTTTTACCTCTGACGCAAAGAGAGGGGTGTTATAAGTTTGACGTGTCTGTGACACCATAGCTCCCAAACGGATGAACCGATTTTAGTGCGGTTTTTCAATAATAGCTCAGCAGCAGCAATGTTCAGCATTTCAAAGATCTTCAGCTCTTTTGTAATCGTTGAAGGGATTTTCGAGTAGGGGATATTTTAAATGTATAATTATTGTTGTTATATACTATATAGAGAGGTCTGCGGTCCCTGTAAAAAAATCAAAATAAAAGTTAAGGCTTTTTTGCAGGCTACTTTTAAGCAATTTTAACACTTCACAGATAAATTGAAACCTATAGGATGGAGGAACCCTTTGACCTAGAATCACGAAATTTGAACCAAAAAGTCTGAAAGTCAGAAATTTACCGGACGCCCTTCCCCCCCTTCTTTTCCCCCTCTCCCCCTCTAACACCTTTCCCCTACTCCTACCGTAAAGGCCGGCAACGCACTTGTGACTCTTGAGTTGCAGGTGCACATGGGCGGCAGTAGTAATTTACCATCAGGTGACCCCGTCTGCTCGTTTGCCCTCTATACCATAAAAAAGTCATTAATTTGCTGTTATCACTACATATTATAAAACGAAGTCACCAACAGACAGAGTGATTCATGAAGAAGGTTTTGATGTATAATTTGTACCCGTGCCCGTTTAACGGAACCCTCGACGCGCCACACGCACTTGTGCTGTTTTTTATTATTATAGGTATGTGAAAATCCGTGAAATTACCAAAAGAGTGGAAGACTCTGGAAAACCAGAGTAGCTAGGCAAGCTGTGTTGTGTGTAGTGCGAAAATGACAACCGATGAATCTTGTATGATACATTCATACATACATATTAATATACTTGAAAAGTAGTAACAGTAGAGAATGTGATTACTATGCGCCTAAATTAATGGACTTGAAAATATCAAGACGAGACGGATGCACCTTAATTGATAAAATTATCTACTGGAGTTTTTGAACTTCAGGGTGTTTTTGTGATTTTAAAATCAGTACAACCATAAAACTTACTTTTAATTCTTATTATTCTTCTTCCTTTAGTCTTTTATTTATTTATTTAAATAGGATCTCTAACGAGAAATACATGACAGAATATTACATATCTTGAAAAAATGTAGTTAGCCTCATGTTCTCTCAATTACTAGAGACCACAGCATGCACAGTAACAAGCATTTAAACAAATACAGACAGTAAAAAATAATTATCATAAAAAGAAAAAATAACGGTCAACTTAAAGTAAATTATATTAACTAGAAACATGTAAGGTAAAAAAAACTAAAGTCTAGACACATGAAAAAAAAAATAAAAAAAGACACTGGAACTTTAAAATTTAAATTATAACAATAAAAGTCTTACAGTAGAAGTATCATACATACATTTGTCATACAGATAATGTACAAAGGGCAGCCTTATTGAAAAATTCAATCTATTCCAGGCAACTTTAGGATGAATCTATGTGTAGAGACAATCTCCAATGTCTAATGGTTAAGATGATGATATTATTATAATTAAAAAAGAACAGTAACCGTCATAGCCAAGAGAACATTTACTCTTTCAAATACCCAATATGTCAGGACATACAGTATAGTTTCAATAAACTAACCTCTAGTTTAACAAGGCCTTTAGTCGTCAATACAGACATAAAGTAATGAAAACAAAAAAGGTTGCAATGATCTTATAACATTATCCCATGCTAGGTTTGATTTGGCGATCAGCCAGGAGGCTAATGTAAAAAGCGCAGTAATAGCCTAACTCGCCTGTGTTCTGTACGTCTATATTGGTATGGAATTTAAGAGAAAATTAGTTTTGTCTACGAAGTTCGTGCGGGACAGTTTATGTTTTGTTTTGTAGTTGAAAGTGTAGATACGGCTTTTGTAGAATGCCTTTTTTTAGCAGTATGATAGCGATCTAACCTCTCCGTCCTATCTTCCGTACTATTGTTGTAATAATAGATTTCAGCTCAAGCACAATAGAAAATATTAACCCACCTAACACGTGAAAGAAGAAAAGTTAGCAAAAATAAGTATGAACTCGTAGTTTAGAAATCCTACGTATAATTATAATTAATTTTCTTAAAGTAATTTCATTTTAAATATTTGACTATCAGTTTTGCAACTCATTGGTTGTTATTGTTATTATTACTCAGTCAAGTACCTAACGTTTTATGAAAGACTTTGTGTTGTGTTGTGAGGAACTTTTACAAACATCTAACAAACGGACACAAAGATACCTAGGGTCAGAAACACTATTATGTGAATCACACATATCTATCGAACTCGTACGATGCGGAGACTGTTGGTAAGTACTCACTGCTGGACTATTCGTTAAATTGTTCCGAAGTGGCTGTGCTAGCAAGAAGTAAATATAAAGACTCTCCTCGCCATACAAACACATGGCGTTCTGCTGTCTCACTTACGTAGACAAGGGGCAACTCGTGACATATCGTTCTACACGTGCAACCTGTGGGCAAATCACTTGCAACAATCGTACAGTGCTCTTCGGATACAATATAGTAACGCGTTCCGGGTGTTGATGAGGCTGCCCCGGTATTGCATCGCATCAGCGATGTTTTCTGGGGCTTGCATGGACTGTTTTTGTACCACGATGCGTAAAAGATGCGCATCCCTGGTGTGCTGTGTGCGGGCCAGCTCCAACAACATTTTACGCTGCATTGCCAGCATATTTGACTGTGTATATGTGATGCGCTGCTGCAGCCTTTCTACCTCTGTGGTGAACATGTGGTAGTGGTTCACATGCATACATTATTTAATTATAGGTATAAATTAACATAGTTTGTAAGAATATTATTGTTACTAACCAATGAGTCAAAAGTTACTTGAATAAACAATTTATTATTATAGTCCGTGCAAGGGCGTGCATTAAGCCGTATGCGGTACAGCGACGGCCGGTTAAACTGCATAGTACTACATGATGATACATGATACGCATGTAAACGCTTCTGCATAAACACTCTCATATACCACTATATATTTAAATTAATCGCATGATGCATCGATATTTAAGGCATCGCGTCTTCATCATTGAGTTCTAAACCTTCCTCATCAAACGCCCTACCTAAATACGTTGCTGATAAATCTTGAGAGTACGTATGTGTGTATGTGTTTTACAAATTACACAAAGGTTTCAAGTCTTGCCCCAAGCCGTTGTATAATGGTTAATATTCCCAAACAATTTAGTCATAGTAAGTGCTTTGCAGCAAACTTTGTGTTTTCAGTTTCACATTAAGACGATATACTGCCTAATTACGTGTCTACACATAATTACTTAGTTGAGGTCATTAGAGACACGAAATTGTAGGGCTGGCCCGAAAAGTTCTTTAACGCGAAATTTGGTCAATACAAAATGTCTAAGGAAAGCCAATTTGTGTTATATTTATGTACGATCAACAACGTATGAGTATAGTCACTTAGTAAATCTTTAATAAGTATTTTATGTGTATAGATAATCGTACATTAAGCGTTTAATATGGGTGTTTTTTAAAGAACCGATTTGAGATTATGCCATCTTTTAAGTTGCTGGTATGAAACCTTCAACAGTAACAGTATTGGAAATCAAAATTATTTATTTCAAGTAAACCAATTGTAGGTATTTTGGAATTGTCAGGAATAGGAGTCGGTCAGTATAAGTCGGTCGTGAAGCTTGGACCTAGCTAGTTTCTTTTGTTTATATAGCTATTAAGGTTAGCTGAAACTGAATAATTTTATAGCACTTTGTTGTACAAAACTGAACTTGAAATGCTATAACAGGGCCATGAAGCTAGTTTGATTATAGTTTAAATTGGCCATCTCCTTAACACAATCAAAAACATTTTCAATGGTAAATATATGGAATACTAGCAGCGCCCCGCGGTTTCACCCGCGTAAGTCCTGATCCCGTGGGAATATCGGGATAAAAAGTAACCTATATGTTAATCCAGGTCTCTAACTATCTACATACCAAGTTTCATAGCAATCGGTTCAGTATTTTTTACGTGAAAGAGTAACAAACATCCATCGATTCATACTTACATACTTTCGTATTTATAATATTAGTAGCATATATTTAAAACTACTTTAGGCCTAAGTGCTGTCTAAGTCAGTTCTTAATAACTGTTCATAATATTTTTGCATAGCAGCGCCCTGCGGCTACACCCGCGTAAGTCCCAATCCCGTGGGAATATCGGGTAGCATATATATTAATCCAGGTCTCCAGCTACCTACATACCAAATTTCATTGCAATCGGTTCAGTAGGTTTAGTGTGAAAGAGGAACAAACATCCATCTATCCAAATTTTCACAATTATAATATTAGTGGGATTACGTGGCTCGCCCATTTGTGCTCACCTCAACAGCTTAAAAGAAACAAAAAAAAACAGTTACTTTAAAACAAATGTTATCTTATTGCTACGATTGTGTTTTACGATTTTTAACTTTAATAGTAATCCTATATATGATGAAAACATTAAGGATCATTTCCAAAACTCGCAAAATTCAATGTCGACAAGTATTTGTAGACTTGTACTTCTGCACATTTCTTACAATGGTCATGCAGGTGGGACGTGTGTAGCTAAGAAAACAAGTTACTTCTTGTTATATTGCTTATAAGCGCAATTTAATGTGGGGACAATGTAACATAATATTTTTCTAAAATATAAACAATCACAGAGCTGCTAGGTAGAAGACCTACTGTTAAAACAGGAAGTCCTACACAAACTAAACGTACGTGTCCCGTCACTAGCGGCTCTGCAGTTTGTTCGTAGTTGTCAACTTGTCACAGAATACTATTGGTCCGTTGATGGATAAACGTTTTGTTGTAAGTTCTGGTGGAACATATTGTAAACAAAAAAACATAGTTTAGAGAAACTAAAAAAACACGCTTTATTGACAAACTGTTTTTTTTTTTATATTATAGTGGGCAAATGAGCAGACGGGTCACCTGATAGTAAGTGACTACCGTCGCCCATAGACACCTGCAACTCTAGAACCACAAGTGCGTTGCCGGCCTTTGAGATGGGAGTACGCTCTTTTCTTGAAGGTTTGAAGGTCCGGAAATACCGCTAGCGACCATTTGTTCCACAGACTGGTTGCGCGAGGCAAAAAGTTTCTTGAGAACCGCACGTTAAAAAGTAACAGACAGTGTTGAATTCGGCAAAACGAATCAAATGAGCCCAACTTCGAGGGGTTTCCTGGTAGACTAGTAGCCGCCTAGTGCCTAGAAGTAGGTTAAAATTAACTTAAGAAATTTGTTTACGTAAATATAGTTAGTTAGTTACAGTGAAGCATGTTAAAATAATATCGCATTGCGATAATTTCCGACCGAGTCGAGATAACCTCGCAAACATTTATATTTTGTGAATATTTTGTATACATTCTACTCGGAAGTTCAAACATCACTGTCGCAAAAATATCTCAGAAATGGCCGAATATAAAATTTGGCTATTTATGCAGTCCCAGAAGCACAGGGTTTTAAGGAAAAATCTGCTGGACGAGTAAAACCGGCGATGTAAACAAAATTTCGAATAATAACTTTAAATGAATCTCTCTTTTTTTTGTCCTCTTGTAATATACACACTATATATTATTTTATATTTCCAGTGCAGTGGGTCCTATGTAAAGTAAATTAAAAGAATTCTAAACAAAAACATGTCCGAATATCGGATGATGCATACCGTTTTTGTTTTTTATTACAATATTCAAAAGAGGTTATTACTATTTATTTTTTATGGTATAGGGGGCAAACTAGCAGACGGGTCGCCTGATGGTAAATGACTAACGCTGCCCATGGGCACCTGTAACTCAAAAGTCACAAGTGCGTTGCCGCCCTTTAAGGTTGGAATAGGGGAAGATGGGGATTTGGAGGCGGAAGTGCTCGCCGAAGTTTATCGGCGGACGACTGAGTTCCGGGCGGGAAGCGGCAGTCGGCCCCCGCCCGAAGAGGTACGCGAGTGGCGTGAGGCCGCTCGCCGAGCCACGATGGCTCGTTGGTCGTCCCGGCTGGGGGCTCCACGTGCTGGCTTTGCCGCCGTGGAGGCGCTCCAGCCGGTCATCGTCGAGTGGGCAGGGCGGCAGCACGGGACCCTTTCCTTCCGACTGACGCAGGTTCTTTCCGGGCACGGCTGCTTCGGGAAGTACCTGCACTCGGTCGCTAGGAGGGAATTGAGTCCCGCCTGTCACCACTGCGACTGCAGTGAGGACTCGGCTCAGCACACGCTGGCGGTTTGCCCCAGTTGGGCGGCGCAGCGTCGGGCCCTCACTGCAGTCATCGGAGTGGATCTGTCGCTACCGGCTGTCATACGCTCCATGGCCGGTAGCGACAGGAATTTTACCGCGGTCGCTACCTTCTGTGAGGAAGTCATCTCGCAGAAGGAGGCGGCGGAAAGGGTCCGGGAGGACGACCTCCACTCGGACTTAATTCGCCGCCGGTGAACCGGGCGGCGGAGGCGCGCTTACCAGCGCCTCATGCCGCCCTGAGTGTGGCGGCGGGTGGACGGGACGGGTTTTTCCCCTCCATCCGCTATAGTGGCCCCCCGCGAGGAGGCGGCGTCCGCGTGTGCCTGGACGTCGCCTAATTGAGAGGTTTTTACCCGAAGGTGGTGCCCGCGCTTTTGCGGGCAGGCGCTAGGGGGGGTCCGGATGTCTTAATAAAAGCTGTTCCCGGATCCCTCCTACTTAAGGTGCAGTACGGCACACCGTGTGGTTTTAGTCGGTTCGATTCCGACACACCGCCCCACCGAAAACCCCGGTGGGGTGACGGCCCGAGGGGGTTTCCACACGCACAAAAAAAAAAAAAAAGAAAAAAAGGGGAAGATGGGGAGAAGTGGTAAGAGCGGGAAGACGGGAGAGGGGGATTGGAGGGGAGGAGAGGGGGAGAGGGCAAGGACGGGAATTGGGGAGAGGGAAGACAAGCCGAGCACTCCCACGTAAAAAGAAAAGGTTATGTTATAGCTATTATTTTTTATATTAGTTGACATAAATGAATCCTACTAATATTATAAACGTGAAAGTTTGTAAGTATGTATGGATGTGTGGATGTATGGATGTATGGATGTTTGTTACTCTTTCACGCAAAAACTACTGAACCGATTGCGATTACACTTGGTATGTAGATAGCTGGAGACCTGGATTAACACATAGGCCACTTTTTACCCCGATATTCCCACGGCATCGGGACTTGCGCGGGTGAAACCGGGGGGCGCAGCTAGTAATTAATAAAGCATGACGATGAAAGCAGATATATCTTATCAAACCCAAGGATGTGAAATTTCATACAATTTTGGCATAGTAAGAGGTTAGTAATCGTAATCATCCATGAAAAGTTACCGTCTTACCTACTGTAGCAACGACACTGTCAATAAATGAAAGATATTTTTAATTATAATTTTAAATGATTTTTAACGAGATGTACACGTATTTACTTAGAGTCAAGAAATCTTACTTACCATAAAAGAAGATGATTAACAGATCAAATGAATAAAATTTAAGAATATTTCATAAATGTCCAATCAAGCGGTTAGACTTTATGACTTTTTCTAATTTACCGTAGTCGTATTTATGTGCAGATTAAGGAAATAGGTAAATGTTTTCATTCCTTTGCCGATTTCACCTCGGATATTGAAGCCCATGAATTATAAGTAAACAAATATAATAGAAGCCATATTTTCTGATGAAACCGCGGAGGCACTTAAGCACGCGGGGACCCTTTTATGCCAGCCTCAGGGGTGGTGTTTAGAAACAAACTTACCCTTTGAATTTTTTTTTTGCATATTTTATTTTTTCCTCCAGAGGTTTCTGCGCGGAATTTTTTGGCAATATTGTTTATTTTGTTTCTCTTTGTGCACGAAATATATTATTCTGTGTATATTTAGGGCCTTTCAAAGGAACTACTAACACGTATTTCTGTTAAAATTGGGTAAGTATGCAATGTAAGTGTAGGTATTCATATGTCAAAGTGGACTTTTGATACATTGATATCAATTACAGATTTTATTTGGATTATAAATATCTACAGTCCCTAAAATACTGTAATGAATGATGTAGAAATTAGGCGTACGATGATAGAGCAATTTATTTCTTTTTTTTTGTAAAGACACTACCATTTTGGTATATTGTTTTTAAAGTAAACGACACCTACATAGTTTTCAATGTTAAATCCAAAGCTTGTGAATCTGAAGTATCAAAAAATCTTTAATCATCTCATTGAATGAATAATTAACTTATTAATGTATTAATTGACAGTTCTGCTAATACAAATAAAAAATCTTGGATAAGACTGACTTAATGCTTTAGGAATTTTCATCCAGTCAACTTTTGGATAAGGCAGAGACATATTGTGGCAGATGTATATGTAGAATTATATCATATTACATGAATACTACACATACACACTATAAATACGGACACATACAAATTACAATATTCACATTAATTGAATAACGTAATGAGTGATAAGTAAATGAGAGCATAAAAGAAGGTCAAAGCCTATCAATCTAAATATATAAAAATGAACCCCTGTTACTAATAACTTTTAATAATATACGTGTGATGCCGTGACCAAGGGAAGGTCACGGCATTACACGTGAACGGCTGGACCGATATTGCTAATTCTTTTTTTTTCGTGTTTGTTATTGTCAGGAGGAAGGTTATAATGAAAGAAAATTTTAAGAAAACTTAACGAGGGACTTACGTGTGTGAAACCGCGGGGCGCAGCTAGTACTTAATAAAGTTCAAAAATTCGCTGAAGAGACATGAACATTGCTTCAAGTTTATGATTTAGTAATCACTAGTAGCGCCTCGCGGTTTCACCCGTGGGAATATCGGGATAAAACGTAGCCTATGCGTTAATCCAGGTCTCCAGCTATCTACATACTAAGTTTTATCGCAATCGGTTCAGTGGTTTTTGCGTGAAATAGTAACAAACATCCATCCAACCATCCATCTAAACATTCACATTTATAATATTAGTGGGATAAACTGGAGGCAATCATTAAACCCCAATACATATAATATTAAATATTTTAAACTAATCTAAACCAATATAAAACATTCGATTCGATGTCTGTAACCGATTTTCTATTTTCTCTCCATCCCATGGTTGCCTCTAAAAGATTTCCATAGTGCGAAAAGGCCGCCAATTGTAAAAGCCACATAACATTGCTGTACTGTGCTGTAACATGTGTGTACAATAAAGGTATAAATAATCCAGAAAGCCCATGTCCTTCAGAAAATGGTTATTCATGAATATTTTATATGGCCAATTATTACATATTATTAAATATTGAAAGAGCATTTAATTTGATTTCTACAGAAATGTAGCACAAACCGAATAATTAAATAAAACTCACCGTCCAACATTCACAGAATTTCGTCTGAGCAAGTATTGGCGTTAGAAAATTGAAGGAATAAAGCAAGGATACCGTAATAATCTCATTATGAGGATTTTGTGTAGATTATAGCACCGAGGGACGAGGGTGTAAGTGACATAATTTCGGAGATTCAAATAACTAGAATTTTGCCTATTGAGACAGTTTTTATTAACAGATGTATAATATTTTAAAGTGGCAAAGTTAGTAAATTTGGATGTATGCCACTAATATTATAGATGTGAAAGTTTGGATGGATGGATGGATGTTTGTAACTCTTTCACGCTAAAACTACTGAACCAATTGCGACGAAACTTGGTATGTATATAGCTGGAGATCTGGATTAACATATAGGCTACTTTTTATTCCGATATTTCCACTGGATCGGGACTTACGCGGGTGGAACCGCGGGGCGCTGCTAGTGGATTAGCATCCTATTATATCCATAGCATCTTATTATATTGGTATTACACATCCTTTTTGACCCACCAAAAAGAGGGGTATTATAAGCTTAACGTGTCTGTGTATCTGTGTCTATGTAGATGACATCTTAGCTCCCAAAGGAATGAATCGATTTAAGTATGTTTTTGTTTTGTTTGAAAGGTGACTTGATCGACAGTATTCTTAGATATAAATCAATAACATCTGTTAAGCCGTTCGAAGGTCATCAGCTCTTTTCTAAACGTTGAAGTGATTTTCGAGTCGGAGGTATTTTATATTGTAAATTTATAGTTATAGCTATATGAGTTTAGTCCAGGGTTTGCAAAGGCAAAGACCAGGTAAAGACCTGTCCTTGATTATCGTACTTCGCAGTTATGAGAGCCGACTGATTTTAAATATAGGGCCAGAGCCAGGTATATGTTTTATTATCCGGATAAAATAAAAAAGCTGTAATAAGACACGTATATAGAGTTTTTAAAACCTAACCTTATGTAAATTTCAAAGTGTTTGTGCTTGATTAATCTATCGAGCCTGGATTACCAAATGATAAATAATTACACTATCGCGAATTTGCAAAAAAATAAAAATAACGTGATGGATTGACCGTTTAACTCCTGGGCATTTCGACTCGGTCACACAGGCTACTTCTTATAATTTTTTTTCGTTCTAAAACGAAGTAATTAACCAATGATTGTAGATGTACAATGATTGTTGGAAAGTAAGGAGTTATTTAACAAAGCGCTGCTCCATTAGTGGTTTTATTAAGGCGTTTTTGTATTGTATCAGAATCCATTATTCTTTTGGCTTGGACCATTACATAAATTACGTATTTATTGTGTCACGTTCAACTTTTCCGTTTTCTCATATATTTAATGATATCTAACTGTAATTTATACCTGTAAATAAACATGCAAGTCAGACATTTGCTGAAAACATTACAGTAGACTGAAGTGGAAAACAACTACTACTGAAAACACACACACACACACATACACACACACACACACACATATATATACACACACACACACACACACACACATACACTAATAGGACTATATTGTAAGCTTATGTAATAACAGTATAATTCAGGAACTGGCTGACAGACTGTGCAGCAGTTCAATGTATAAAAAATGGTTAAAGATAGCTGCATAAATAAGATGTAAGTAGTATAAGTATAATATAATTTAGGAATAAGTTTAGTTTAGAAACAAATTATATGGAAACTATTCTGAATTAAAGACATATTATTATTATTATTATTTATGTCCTTATTTTTGTCTCCTTAGCTAATGGTATGTTGTTATTTTTTTTCCTTTTTTAACGAAAATTGTTACCATGAATGATGGGGAGACACTGGCTCTTGCAACACAGTTTATATTAGCGCAGGAGTAAGGGTATTCCAATATTTATTGTACTGCAAAATGATTTAAATAAGTTATTATTATTCATTTGACACTAAAACAGCTTAGAAATGTAAAATATAATCATGAAACGTAGCCTTATGACGTCAATAGTAGTCGTTTACTATTTTCAAAATACAAAAAGGACTTTGGGCAAACAAGTACCGACGCGATGTGTGCTTGTTCAATTTTATAGTAAAGTTATAGTGATTACTAATGCACTGTCAATCATATTAGTGCGAAATAAGACTTACACAAAACAGATATTAAGCATATATTATTTTTCAGTCGTGTTTGTTTTATTAATCAGACAAGCTGCAGGTCTTTAAACATTACAACATTTCTATTATAAAGTAATTACAGAAAACATCAAGAAAGAAAGTTCAAAAGTGAAAAAAGAAATAACTTCACAAACGTTAGCTCTGGGAATTTCTCTTTTGCCTTTTAACATGCATTAATTACTTGATACAGTTCAGATTTACATTTTTCTACTTCTGTTTTACAGTAGCAATATTTGATTTTGTGAATCCTGACGAATATCATAACTACAAGAGTGAAAGCCTACCAAAATTAGATAATCACCATTAAGGGTTAGGGCCTTCGGTAACCTTACTCACGCTTCGAAAAGCAATGAAATCGTTGCTTCACTGTTTTCTATGAGGCCGTGATCGTGATTCGGCGTATGGGCCCTATCGACTCCGCTCCGCGACTCCGCGTTTATTACTTTAAACGAGCAATTCTTGTTTGTATGTATTTATGTTTTGGGTATCTCAGAAACGGCTCTATCGATTTTGATGAAATTTTGTATACAGATACAGTTTTGCATTTTAAGTTCAACTACATAGTTGTATTTCCTGTAAAAACGACATTTTACAAAAAAAAGAGAAGATTTTACAAAAAGCTACCATCCCAAAAACTCCCAGGTACTAGTTCTTCTTCTGTCAAAGAAAGTTACAGTCAATTAGTAATCAATTTTAGAAATTCTGAGTTACTGTTTTAATGTCAACACTTCAATCACTCAGTCAAAGTTATGCTTGTATATATGTCCCCTCTTTCAATTATCATACAAACTAACTTAGCATAACTATTAAATAAATTACGGAGGGAACGGGGTTCGACACAGTTTGAGACACTGACACGTCTTTCGGAAACAATTAGTCAATATTACAAGTTTATGTTTGACCCTTCATTTACATAGCTGGAAAACATACGGGAGAATATTTTAGACGTGCAGCGGGCGGGTTAACCTCTTAGTGATTTGGTGAGTCCGCAAACTTTTAAAAACTTCGTTACGTAGATGGGGTATGTGTGCATTTACGTAATACAAGACTTGATCCCAGAGATTTCCAGGATGGTAGTGATGTATTTAGTTTTAACTCGAAGGAGAGCCATGCTTCGGCACGTATGAACTCACAGAAAACCGGCAGTGAAGCAATGCTTGCAGTATAGGTATTGTTATATATAGTACACCGTCAGCTACCAATTACTCCTGACACTAATTCCATCCAAAGGTGGTCTGGTACAGATCGCTTTTACCGATAAGACCGCCCATTGTATCCAGCATTTAAATTAAATTTAAGATCTATTGTAAGTTCATATGGTGTTTAATAAAGAATATTCTATTCTATTCTTTTCGCCGAGTGAGTTTTTTTTTTTTATGGTATAGGGGGCAAACGAGCAGACGGGTCACCTGATGGTAAATGACTACCGCCGCCCATGGGCACCTGTAACTCAAGAGTCACAAGTGCGTTGTCTTTAAGGTGGGAGTAGGAGAAGAGGGGGCGGGAGGGAAAAGGGGGGGAGGGGAAGACTGGAATAGGTGAGAGGGAAGGGTTAGGGCCTCCGGTAACCTCACTCACCCGGCGAAATGCAATGAAATATTGCTTCACTGCCGGTTTTCTGTGAGGCCGTGGTATCGACCGGAGTCGAGCCGGACCATACGTGCCGAAGCATGGCTTTCCCACGTTAGAAGTGAGGTTACCGGAGGCCCTAACACTTCCCCCCTCCCCCTCTTTCCTACACCCCTCCTCCCTTTCACCCTTCCCCTACTCCCACCTTAAAGGCCGGCAACACTAGTGACTTTTCACTTGCCCATGGGCGGTGGTAGTCATTTAGCATCAGGTGACTCGTCTGCTCGTTAGCCCCCAATACCATAAAAAAATACATATTTTGTGAGTTTTTGAATCTAGAATGTCACGTTGCACTTATATTCGGACTACTCTAAGAGTTTAAGATACATTGGAAAGAAGACAAGAGTGCGCAGAAAAAAGCGCGGTGTACTTTATGCCATTTAAACTGCCTGGCGTGAGTAGATATCCACTGACCTTTTTTTCAAAATCAAAATCATTTATTTCAATTAAACCATTATGGATATTTTTGAATTTTTAGGAGTAGTAGTCAGTCAGACTAATTCAGTCGTGAGGCTAGTTGCCTGTTCCAATTCGTAGATCCAGTAGAGAAGAACAGGCAAGAAACTCCAAATTTCATGTGGAAACAAAACAATTCAATTTTTCATGTGGAAACTCCCACAAATCATTACCTCACTAGGGCCACTGGTGAAGTAGAAGTAGAATGAAGAATCGAACCGACTAAAACCACAGGGTTTTCTGCAAGGGGCTCCGAATAAAACTCGAAACGGATAAAAATGACACACAAAGTGAAAAAATTGGTTACGACCAAATTTATTCTTCGTATATTTCTATTTGACCCTTTCAGGGTACCGTCACGTTAAATATCGATCCGTCACAGTGCGCAGTACACTTAATTATTCTATCAGGTAAAACTGACAGAATAGGTCACTGTTTGCTTTCATTTCACCCTTTATAAGGGAAGGCATTTTTTTTTTTATTTGATAAATGTGGTAATATTTTTTCACGTATGAATGATACGCATGACATTCCTATTTGTTTAATATTTGGAAGGTACTTTTATGTATTTTGCCCGGTCTGATGTCTCAATGTCTTGCTCATAAATAATAGATTTGATAAAGTTTTATAACTTAATAGTGGTTTTGCGAACAGTTCTTAAATAGGTAGATATAACTATTGTTCTACTATATACTAAACTAGAAAAAATGTTGTATAACGTACACAGTCGTCTTGTAGCTGACATGATGATAGTGATGATAATAGGATATCAGTATTACCACACGTCTTTTTTACAAGAGAGCGTAGAGAAAATAATGTTTCTCTATTTCAAAAAACAATTTCTAATGTGTACGTATAAATAACTGGCCATAAAGCCCAAATGGGAAGATATTACTTAAGTAACCGATTTTTACAAATATTAATATTTGTAAAAATACTTAATAGATAATAATAATAATAATTTGAAACATCTCACAAACGACCGTTTGCTTCCAAACTAGGCAGACCTTATACTATAGTAACTAGACTGCTGGTAAGCATACTTTTATATTTCTATATACATACATATTATAGATGAATAACACACACAGACGATACTGGTAAAAGAATTTCGTCACTAGACAACATACGCTTACACTATCAGCAGTCTGCTATTATACACTGCTGGAACCCAAAGATATAGATAAATCCGATGTACTACTAGAGCAAATAAATAATAGTAGTTTCGCTTTAACAAAGGATTGCCCAATTGATTTAAAAAATAATTGAATTGAATATAAAATTAAATAGCACTTGATGTAAAGACACAATTCATTTTGGTAATATACATATATTCTTAGTACAAAATATAACAAAGTGGGTATTGAAACCCAATAAATAAAGATAAACCAACAAAATCTTGGAATGAAGAATACATGCAAACCATAAATCCTTGAGAAAATATCGCAGATCCGAAACGCTATAGCAAATATTTTCGTAGAAGCGTCGTCAGTCGCGAGAATGTCGCCGTAGTCGTCTCAGAGGGTAAAACAATGATAATATTGAGAGCTCCCGAAGGAATTGTGCCTACGGATACGAGTATTCTCGGTAATGTTGAAGGATTTAAACCCTAATATTTTTCATTTTTATTTTATTTTATTTTTAGTTGATTAGGGAAACAAACATAAACAATATACAACAATATTAATATACAAGTAGTTTAAACATTATTCGAAACAGTTTCTACAAATTATTTTTCATTTAGCGCAAAACAAAAAGTAATAATATTATACAATAATAAACAAACGAGTTTTGTCATTTTTAGCCATAGACTTTCTAAACACAAATAAGCATAATCTAATTTTATGGCCAGTTCTACAAATATTAGTATTCTTCGGTTACTTAAGTAATATCTGCTCTTTTGGGCTTTATGGCCAGTTATTCATCTAGCACTAATATGAAAATTAAGTTTTTCTTTAATTCTTTGAATATTGTACACAGCAAGAACCGAGCTGAAGAATTTGTTTCTTTGTTTGGTTGAACGCGCCAATCTCAAGAACTACTGGTTCGAATTGAAAAAATATTTTAATATTGCATAGCCCATTTATTGAGGAAGGTTATAGGCTATATAATGTCACGTTACAATCAATATGAGTGGAGCATAAATGAAAAATGTTGCGAAAACAAAAAACGTTGCGCGGGTCAGCTAGTTTATAATAACGAATTAAAAAATAACACAAAAAATAAAAAATAACAACACATATAACTTCACTATGCCTATACAATACGCAATTAATACAATTATCGATAAAGACAGAAACTTACCCCATCCCATGATTGGTAAAGTAACTCCCAAGTCTAACGTGCCTAAAAAAATATATTGTCCCCTAACTAATTGTTGGTATTGAATTTTTTTAATTTATACCCCTTAATTGGTTAACATGAAACTTACTGATATTAGCATCACAACATTTTATTTATATATTCAAGTAAGTACGAAGTACAAGCACTATTTCTAATCTGAATGTTAAGGTAATAATTATAACGTTATCAGGATATTTTTTGGTACAAATGTGATCATTACTAATGACGAATTCAATTTCAGGAGCACTAATATGACACTCACTTTTGACGATCATAAAATATTGCAGACGCCTTTAACATTACGTCATTGCAACAGCTACGTTCATGCTGGTTGGTACTACCACCAACAGGAACCGACCAAAAAAAGAACGAGACCCATTTCATTACTAATTTGATAAAAAAAAATTTAACAAACGTAATATATAAAGAATAATAAATTGGTTCCATTACAGTAGTCGTACATCGAATACCTTCCGAAAGGGTCTCTACTTATTGACGTGTGACGACAAACGTCAATTCGTTTGTCAACGTCACTCTTCTATCTAGAAGCAAAACATATTGACTTCAAAAGAAGTTGAACGTGATTCTTCTACTAAACAGTCTACTTCTATTAATCTTTTGTAGTTGAATTCTTTTCGTTTTTCGATAAAATTATTTTAGCTTAACAAAAGTAGACATTTATTCAGTATGTGAAAAATGCTTTCGACGTTTTTTAAATGTTTAAAACACATACGACGCTACCATGCGTCGTACGTATACCGTCGTATGTATATTACCAGCATTAAAATCGTACTCAAGTGTCACCGTGTATCGTCTCCTTTAACCTACATGTCACTGTCAAGACGAGACAGACGTATGCGACGTGATAATTTTATAAATGCCTATCTAAATTGTGAGCCATAATTATACAGTAATTCAGTTACAATTAATAAGGTTTCTCTTAACTTTCACTTCTAAGCGCATATGTGTAAGTAGTATGCCACGAGTGCAGTCATACATAAGTCCGCTAAAATTGTTTCCAATTTCACCTTCTCAGGAAGTACTTTGTATCCCTTTATAAGAGAGTTAACTATATAAAAACAGACACGTACGTCTGTCTGTAATCAAAGTAGTCCTACTATTTATTGGAAAGAGTTTTGCAGAAATTTTATCCACCCAATTTGTTTTACAAATCTTGCTTACACAAACGGCAAAGACAAGTGTAGGCTATTTATTTCGGTTAACACTCAACCGCTCCAATGGTTTCCCGACAGGAAAATGTAATTTTTTACCGAAGTCTGTCTCCACATAACGCAATGGTCCGTGGATTTCATGTCCATTTGTCAAAAACGACAGCTTGCTCTCAGCGCTCTCAGAGCTGCAGAGGTTTCTAGTTTTCCAACTTTTTTCTAAACTGCTGATGTTAAACTTATTTAACGTTGTAGATATATGTGTTAAATGGTAGACATATCTCAACTAATGTGTTGAAATAGAGTTTTTACTACATGATGAAATTGGTTCTAGAAAAATTAACTATCTTGTACACTTTGTACCTCGACCTATATGGGACAAACATATGACTTTTTTGTTCTAAATTAATAAGAGGACAGATCATAGACTGCTCTATTTTCTATTTTACACTCATTATCTTCTTACAATAAACATATTTTTACATAGGGTACTTATATTGTACACTACCCCTCTTTTCACTTGCGGTTCTCTATCCAGCCAATGGTTATCTGGAAGAGATCACTAATTGCGAGCTTGCCAATTGTACAGTAAAATATTTTAGCGTATTGTTTTGTGTACAATATAGAGTACATCTATCTATCTATCTAATTATAATATTATGAGCTAAATGCGTCAACAGTGCTTTGCCAAAGCGCTACATTTAGCAAAACTATTCAAAGGCGCGCGTCTGATGTGAGAAATTATGTTTTAGTCAACATCGACATAATCGCTTCACGATGCCATTTCATTCTTAGCAGAGTAGTAACTGGAGGTTTTCAAATGGAAATAAATTAGAAAAACTCCATCAATAACCTGAATAGTTATTCCATATACCATTAATAAAAACAAAAATAACTTAGAGCAAGCACTGATTTCAATTTTGTTAACAATATTCCTTCGTGACTAATGAGAAATATCGTTTACAATATTTGAAAACAGTTATAAATATTAGCTGGTACTAAATGAAAAATATTACAATGATTCCAACACAAAATGAAGCCCAAAATTCTTTCTTTTCTGAAAACATTAACAGAAATGTTCTCTTAAAACTTGCTAAATAATAAACTAACATCCATCGTATACTCCGCTAAGTTTGCACAAAGGGCTGTCAGAAGTACTAAAATTTTATCCGAAGAAAAGAAAAAGGTACTCGGTGACAAGTGTCTGAACTTCTATTTAGTTTACTTTTGATGTCTCTAAGGCCTAGGGTACGATTGAGATGGAATATTGCTTTTGGTATTGCAAATGAATCTTAAATCAGTTTACTTTTTAGAGTTCCTTCCCTCTAAAAGAAAAAAGGAAACCTCATAGGATAACTTTGCTGTCCGTCTGTCCATCTGTCTGTCTGTCAGTCAATACCCCTTTTCTCAGGAACCTGTAGAGGCATCAAAGTGCTCGCAGTTGTCTGTTTTTTTATTTAGACCAGGAAGTGGACCAAAATATATAAAAAAAAATTCGTTTCGAACACTTCCAAAACGACGCCTAAGAAAAAAAAAGAGAGTACTAAAAATAAATAAAATAAAGCAGCTTTTTTAATACGGCAGTGACAACTTATAACATTTCTGGCAACACCACAGAGATAGATTTTATGCTTAGATACCGCGTTTAGTAGACGAAACAGCATCAGTGAGGTAAGATCAAGTACAGAAAACACGTAAAATGCCTCTGGCTACAAAAGTTTTTTAACGTACTCTTTAGCATCGTAGGACTACTGAGCACGTTGATTCATATTGTCAGTTTCAGACTACAGTTTCAACGTTATAACATTGTATATAATGTTATAACGTTGAAACTGTAGGGTGTAAGAAACACCGTACCGAATATTGAAATAGTGTATTCAGACCATCATTCTGAGTCGAAACTCATTGGAATCTTCTGCCCGAAAATTCATAATTTTTTTTTTTTAATATTTTAATGTTAAGTGATGTTATGACATCACTCGACTTTCGTGAGTAAACAGAATATTTTACTTAAAAAAATTAAACCCATACGGCCAAAAACTGTAATGTAGGTTATCAATTAAATAACATTTATACAATCACGCCGAACGCTGAAGGTCATTCACCGTACCGCACAAAAAGAATACCACGTACATGGCGTAGCGCCAAATGAAACTAATGTCTATATATCCTATATCCTTAATCTCGCATTTTTATGATGAACTGACTTCTATATTATGATAAATATAAACAGAAAGAGGTTTTTTGTAAGTTTTTCGCGTAGCTCAAACTTACACGCCGTATTAAATATAGAATTTTGCAAATTCCAAAAAGTTTTATAAAGGTAACAATGTCCGTCGTATAGGCAGCTTTTATCTAAGCGGTCCCATTTTTATATTATCCCATATACAGAATGTTACAGAAAAAAAATCGTATAGTAGACCCCGTGAATGACAGAAAGCGGTAATAGTTTTGTGTAAATTCGTGACTTTTAATACCACGGATGTTGATGGAATGTCCATGAATGAATGAATTTTTTTGAAAATCTGTAACAAAACAAAATCATTGAAATTGAGATGAAAATTCATATAATATTGTTGGAAATGTTACCTTAGGCATTGATAGATGATGAGGCGAAGACCCTTGCGTCGTTATACCAATGGCGCAAGGAGCGGGACCTGGGACCGACACCTCAGGAAACTGAGTGTGCAACGGTCTCAGCTCCGTCAGGTCCTAATGGCAGAGTGGGAAGAGCGACTTGAGCGACCAAGCGCTGGGCACGCCACAATTGTGGCGGTGAGACCCATCATGGAGGATTGGCTCGAGAGGCAGCACGGCAGCCTCTCCTACCGGCTGACACAGGTCGCATAGGCCGGGAGCCAACGACGTGCCATCACTGCGGAGGCTGTCGCGAGGATACTGCACTCCACACGTTAGTGGAGTGCTCAGCGTGGACGCAACAACGCCTTGACCTCGCGGCGGCTATTGGAGTGGGAAGCCTCTCACTGGAGACCATGGTCCATGGTCCAAAGTGAGAGTGTGTGGGAATCCGCTGCCTCTTTTTGTGAGGAAGTGATGTCAGCTAAAGAGGCAGCGGAAAGGGAACGGGAGAGGGCTAGTACTCTCCCGTCCCGAAGGAGAGGCACCAGGCGCCGGAGAGCGCAGAACGATCTCCGGCCTCCATGAGCGCTGGCCTGGGGGTAACGGGTGAGGCTGCCCGTTACTCTAGCAGAAGCAGGCCTGAGGCGGTGGCGCGCCGTGTTCTGCGCGTGCATCTCTACACTGGAAGGGGGGCAAGGCCCCCCGCTCGCAAGTGCGTGGCTGCCTTTTGTTTAAGAGGCGGCCAGGTCTGCCAGGGTTCTCCGGGACTTCCTTCCTAGGGTATACCCGAGTCCCTGGCAATAGACTTATTTATGACGGAACACCGTGTGGTTTTAGTCGGTTCGATTCCCACATACCACTTCACTGGCAGCCCCAGTGGAGCGATGACCCGAGGGGGTTTCCACACGATAAAAAAAAAAAGGCATTGTCAGATGAAAATTTTATTTTTTTAATCCATTTCTTTTCAAGGTAAAAAAATGGATTTACCTTGATAAGATAGATAGATATACAAAATTAAAATTAGACATTGATACTGACAAGCTGAGATTGACACTATACAGGCTGTTACAGAAAGGTGTTGTCAAATTTTAGGAGCGTTATGTGTAGCCGACTAGTTAATTTACCTTGAAAAAAATGGATTAAAAAAATAAAATTTTCATACACATACATATATATATATAAATAAATAAATCCCTATTTCCTTTGGTCACGGCATCACGCGGCTAATTATTTTTTTTACCATATTAACTTTTCTAATGTAACCTTGACTCTTTTAACATAACTGTCAGTCGTTTGACAGATGCAAACCGAAGTAAAAAAGAGTTCCACAATCCACAGCCTGGCTTAATCATAAGACCACCGTTACCATCTGTGGGTCTCGTCAAAACGAATTATATGAGCCCAAACTCGAGAGGTTACTAGTAGCCACTGAAGATTCCAACTATCCTCCTCCTCGATCCATTATCGGATTAGCTGTATGATGCCAAATTACAGTATTGTCATCCAAACTACATATTCCGAGTTTCATTTCGATAAGACAATTAGAAGTAGGTTAAAATTTACTTCCAAGATTTGTTTGCAAAGTTAGTTAGTTACAAGAGAAGCTAATAAAAAACTTAACCCAAAGTAACAATAAAAAAAACCGGACTAACGCGAGTCGCACTCGCGCACCGAGGGTTCCGCAAATATTTTTATTATATGATGTAACTAAAAAATTACGGTTTTCGAAATTTTACCTTTATCTGTGCTATAAGACGTTGCTTCGTACCAAATTTCAAGATTCTGAGTTCACGGGAAGTACCCTGTTGGTTTTGATTCCCTTGCGTGTCGAAAATTTGACCCATAAACGGCTGTATCTTTTGATTGCGTTGGCCTATAAGTTTAACTTTTTCACAGCTCTAAAAGACAGTAGATTTGAGTATTTGATATAAATTTCAGCTTGATACCTCCACGCGTTCCTGAGAAAAATGGTCTTGACAAACAGACAGACCTTCGGACGGATGGACAACAAAGTGATCCTATAAGGGTTCCGTTTTTTCCTTTCGAGGTACGGAACCCTAAAAAGAGGGTTGTAATCCAGGTAAATATATATATATACTAAGTTTATATTTAGATTTATCCAGGCCGATCTAAACGCATGTTTTTTTTGAGGGACGTGGTGTACAACCCTCGTTAATATATATGCTTGTATTATGGGCATGATGTATGATACATAGCAAAAGCACTAATTGTGTATAATTACTTTTAACCTATTTATTAAACGTGGTCTATGATACGTCAGCACGCCACGTCAACAACTCACTCAACATACCACAGATTATTGTCTATATCACCTGACCTCACTCTAAATTGAGTTTGAGAACTAGTCTTTTAGACATGATATTTAATAGAAATAAGTTGTATGCCTTGTTTTACTAAATAAATTCATTTTCTTTCTTTCTTTCTCTTTCGTAATTTAGATCGTCGTGATCGGATTCTGCCAAAACATGCTTGAATTCTCTAACTCGGGACTACGTGTTTGAATTTCACTTTGCTATTGTGTTGATCCATTGTACGACACACATTTAACCTGCAGTTTATGTAGATAAGAAACTGGTCAAGTGCGAAACAGAATCATTCAAGCAAATAAGAATGTATTTTGCAAACGTAGGTAGTAATGAACAGTCTAAGCTGACATCTGGTTAATCGTCAAGATAGATATATAGATGTGTATGTACACAGTATTGTGGAGGAACGGGTATCATGTCCCTCCAACACAAAGAGAAGGATCCTCCGACCAGGCGAGGTGATCATGCCTGGCGGGCCGCGGCCCAACGGTTGATGTTGGGAAATGTATATATACTAATCGGCGCGAGAGCTCTCATAGCGCGATGCAGGATTAGTAGGTTGTAGATGTTTCTTGTTGCTGTATGTGGAAGTCGCCACATCACTCCCCTCCAAGACCGGAGGTCGACATCTTGATGAGTCAGCTGTCTATGCTCTATTAAGGAGCGTGCCAGGGCCAGTAGTGAGTTGTTCCAGTGAGTCAAAACTGTATTCCGCTAGTTCCAGTGAGTCGGAACTGAATGCTGCTAGTCCCAGTGAGTCGGAGCTGAAGTCCGCTGGTCCCAGTGAGTGCTGCGGTGAAGTCCCCAGTGAGTCGGGGCGGTTGCTGCGTAGTGGCTGGCTGCTGCGTAAACGTCAGAGAGATGCTCTTCTTACGTGGACCGTAGGTGCAGTGTGCTGTGCCTAGGCGCTGATGAGGCCGTAGGGGTATAACTAGGCTAGAGCGGTCGCTGCAGGCGTGTGGTAATCCCTGTTGAGGCCGAGGATGCTGGCTGGCTGAGACTTGATTACCGCTCATTGCTGTAGGAGTGTACACGACGGTGGCGATGATGATGCTGCTGATCTGCTTCATGAAGGCTGCTCCAATCACGGCGCGAGAGCGATGCAGGATTAGTAGGTTGTGAAAGGTTTCTTGTTGCTGTATATGGAAGTCGCCACAGTATCATAGATAGTAGTATTTGATTTTCAGTTATTTTAAAAGCAGGTCAGGATAACTACTACAGTCTACTCATGATTAAATTCGTTGTAGGAACCGAGAGAGTTTAACTTTCGCCGGAACTCGCGTCTCGTTTATTTTCTCCGTTTATGTACGAGTATATATGATTCAAGAGTACAATACTCACAGCACAGGACAAAGATATTTCAGTTAGCCATATATTTTCTTCAGTAGGTAAGGTAATAATAAAATAATGAGGGTAGAGCGAAGGGCTGCTAGACGACATGCAATCTAAAGCATGTGAACTTGTTAGTTTGCTAGTTAGCGAGAACTTTGCAGCCATCAGGGGAAGGAGTTAAATATAAATCTTTTTAACCATACTGTACTATTGAAGCTGGTTTTTAATATGTCTTACATAATTCTGTTATGTAAGATCAGAGTATAGATAAATACCATAATATAAGTTACTAAAAGCGCCACGCGAAGTCCCGATCCCGTGGCAATATCGGGATAAAAAGTAGCCTATGCGTTAATACAGGTCTCCAGTTATCTACATACCAAGTTTCATCGCAATGGGTTCAGTTGTTTTTGCGTGAAAGAGTAACAAACATCCATCCATCCATCCAGCCATCCAAACTATTAGGGGGATTACCAGACATGTTCAGCAGACCCTAACTTTTGTCTTAAACTTCAAATCTCATAGGAGATCAATTTTATAGGAGTAACCTTAACATAAATATTGAACTATGAGCTTTGGAACTTTGGAATTTTATTGCCATCCAATAAATATAGGTGGAACAAAATGTGTTGCCATACAGCAGTTAAAATGGAAGGATTGCCTACTCCCTAAACTGAACCTAAATATTTACCCTTTTGTTGATTATGATACTACAAAAGTAACAAATATATTGTTTCGTTTTTTTCAGTTTGAGATATATAATTTTCTACTAGTAAAAATATTTGTCTGATTATCTTGATGCGCTACTCAGAATCTCTAAAAAGCTTTATTTATGTGGTGACTACAAGCTCTAAATGCACTGGTAAGCCGTTGTAGTAAGCTGACAACTGGATGACTGTCTTCGGTCTGGACGGATTTCTAAAGGAGTGCATCCCATAAACGGTAAGTATCAAGAGTGGTTTCAGAAGTTAATTGGAATTATAATATTATCTACGTATTTACGGGAATTAACGTGATCACGAAAAGGTATTACATACCTCTGAATTACCTGACGTTTCGACCAGGTTGCACTGACCGTGGTCACAGGCTGACTGGCTCAGCGGTGCACACCCTCCGTCGTCGACATCGTGAGGTAGAAGGTTCTTCATCCACCTCCACTTTTTTGATATTTTTGTTTTGCCATGTACCGTCACATACTATACTAACAGTGTCCCTATTCTGTAAGCAAATACGTAGATAATACTATATCATGGAACGCGAAAGTTTAAAAGTTAATTGGAATTTTTGTTACGAGTAATAGACGAGTTCGAAATTCAATTATTCCTTAAGTACCATATTTACATACTTTAGGTTAGCTGAAAGGCGTGTGAATATAACTCGATGTGTAAATACGTCGTTGGATTTATGTACAAGGTCTTTATGAATTGAATTTTCAAATAAGACGTATCCCAGACTAAGTAGAGCCTGTACTATGGTAACTACGCTGCTGAAACTGCTAAACACACTTAGATATTACGAAATACATACATATCATAAATAAATTAATAGATGTAATTTACACAGAAATGATCCTGCTCATCACACAATTATTTATTGTCTGAAAGCGATGTAGATACTAATGTGGTGAACAATTATCGTCGTACAAATACGTCGTCAATATACATATTAACACAAAACGATATGAAACTATACATATAAACCTACCTCTTGAATGGCTCTATCTATTGGTGAAAACCGAATTGAAATCTGTTGCGTAGTTTAAAGGATCTAAGCGTACAGACGGCGGAAGCGAATTTGTTTTAATGCTATGTAGAGATAAAGGTAAATAAATGAAAAATATCATCTCTGAAGTTTGAACAGCACAGAACTCTTAAAAAAGCAAACATAATAAATATAATAACATAAAAAAGTATTTTCAATCTTTCCTTCTTAGTTTTAAAATGCGAGGAAGAACCCCAGGCTAGTGTGTTAGTCATGAGATGTCTTGGACGTAATCTTGAACGATTTCTCAGAGTACAAGCCATTACACAAGCGATCAAGCGATAGAATAAGACAAAATTTATCTTATTCCTCCCAATATCAATCATGGAACGACACTACAATAGTATCAAAATAAATGTAACAAATTATTATTACTAGATGTCAACAGTAAATATAATCGATTGTTATCTTTACATTCATAATCTTTGCCTACTGTTCGAAATAAAAAAAAATGTTAACTATATTAGAAAATCCCTTTTAAAAAAATACTGGCCTACTACGCTGCAGTAAAAGGAAATTTAAACATACTAATAGACTCTGCCCATTCCGTTAAATAAATTTAATTTTAGAGCTATTCTTGTAAAAAAAATATCTAGATTAGCGAGTCTACCCTCAACCTTATAAGCTTGAAGTTGCCTTCAATTAATCGATGGCGTCGGTCGTGCAATTTGAAGCCATTCATTCTCCAGTCTGCACCAGTCGTTAGGTGTACCTTCACTTAGAGTGTTATTAATATGACGTCAACTTCGAAGTAACATTAGCGGAGTCTAATGTTCTAATAAGATAGATTAAATAAGTTATTGCCAAAGCACTAGGTTCGGACATTTCTTAGAGAGGTAAGTTCGACGATAAATATATGTATTTCACATTGGTATGTTTGGGAGAGAGTTAAAGAAACTTATAAGTTTTTGGAGTTTACTCCTTAAGAATTAGAAAAAAAAAATATCGAGAGTCAAATTTTGTAATCGAATGACAGTGTTACGATATCGATATTTAATAGATTAATATTATTATTGTGGATTATTAATATTGATAATTATATTCACACAAAGTGAAGTGAAAATTATATAAACTATGAAAGAAACTGGTGTAGATAATATTGCCGGAACATCCGATAAACACGTTGGTGCTGAGTAGGTTATAATTCATGTATTAGTATGATTTGTATTGTACATATGAATATGTGCGCTGTCTATTTATTAGACGTATGTATAATATACGTATATACTGTATTGCATCTACATATACTAATGTCACCGTAAGATTGTAAACTCCAGTCGTGTGTCGGAGCTGACACACACACTTATTTAACACGATTTTATTAGCTTCCTGTTATGTCACACCAACACAAAGGGAGGATCCTAAGACCAGGCGCCTGGTGGGCCGCGGCCCTACGAAAGTTATATATATACTAATCGATGCGAGACCTCTCATAGCGCGATGCAGTTGTTCGCCGTAGTTCAGCTCATCTTCGCTAGATGATGTTGGAGTATGTTTTTGCTATAAATATGTAGAAGTCACTACACTTCACTTGTAACTATGTAAATAAATTGGAAGAAAATTTTAACCTTCTCATTGTCGAATCAAAATCAAACTTTGTATGTAGGTACATATATATAATCCGGATGAAAATACTATAATTTGGAGCTGTCTGATGATGGAGCCACGAGGAGGATAGTGCAACTCTTCAGAGGCAGCTATGAAACCCCTAGAGTTTAAACTTATACGAGTCCTAATTATTAGGTTTAGTAACCAGCCAGGAGGTGAATGGTGGAACTTTTTAAGTTTTTAATTCGTTTCGCCCGTAAAGTTTATATATAGAAGAAGTGCAGTAAGCTAAAATTTTTAAACACTGTGTCTTACAACTTTAAAAATTACGTGAAAACGGCTTAATGAAATTATAACACTTATACAGTTAAAACTGAAGAAATAATTCTATCTATACATCAAATTAGAAAGTAGCAGTTCCCACGCGGCTTCGTTCGCTTGTTCATATTTATATATTTTGCGCAAAACCTAGTTATTGTTAATAAATAAAAGTAGCCTAGTTACTCCTTATAATACCAGCTATCTGCCAGTGGAAACCCCGTGGAAATCAGTTCATCTGTTCCGGAGATCAGCCGGAACAAACAGACAGTCAGACAGAAAAAAATGATAAAAAGAATTTTTAGGCATAGGTATCGTGCAAATAACTACAAACAGACACTTCAATTTGGTTTCATTGAGGTACGTTGTATATTTTTGTAAATTGGTTTTGAAAATAGGGGCTCGTGGCTAAGTGGTTACCGAGTAGGTTAGCACATTACAAAGTTAAGTAATACTAACCAGGTCAGCCTAGGATGGGTGACCATTCTTAACAGATTGAAACCCCTCCGTGTCTCGGAGAGCACGTTAAGCCGTCGGTCCCGGGTGCCATACAAACATCTGTGGCATTCGTTAGGGGTAGTTGGAGCCCTGAAAAGTCCGACAACCTGTTTAGCTACAGAACTTCGATATCGCCTAGTACTTGGTTGTGAAATATCAAACTTCAGCCGTATCGTAGTTAGACTGAAAGTCAACCCCAAGTTACTTGGGCAAAAGGAGGATGATGATATAGAAATTAAATACCTTTTTAGTCTGATCAACAATGAATGTTGGTGGAAGATGTACAGGTATTTAATATGTTTTATTTATAGAGTATAATACTAATACCTAAGTCCAGTGTAAACATAACTTTGAACATATGTACGAAACTGGAAGACTCAGTCACAAATAAAAAAAAACTGAGTCGTAGGACTGTACGTCAGAAATGAAAAACACACACACACACACACGTAGGTACGAGTATGTATCTGAGCGTGACGGTCACGCGAGTTTAGTGCTTTTTTTTCATACCAAAAGTTCCTAAAGAATAAAGTAAAGTATGCTATAAGTACATAATATTATGTTCAGCTCTCATTAAATCTTAGTAAAAGAAATATTTGAGAAATATAAATGCTTAGTAAAAAAGTTTCATCAATTTTCAATTGCCAATAAGTTTAAAACTAACACATTTATTAGGAAAATAAGTAAAAAGTTCAAATAGTTATTTCTAAACAGAAACACCGATGACTATCTATACTTATAATAAATCTGTAGCGGGATGAATTCTGTACATTGAATATATTTGAAAAAAATCGACTGAGGGGTATTAAGATATCGATACTGATGCCGAATATGCAATTCAAACAATTTTGTCTGTCTGTCTGTCTTCGTTTTCTAAGTCTTTTATTTAGAAAAATAAAAGACTCACAAAACCCGTAAAACCACATACTGGAAAAAACTTCATTATCCTCTTTTGAAAATAACACCTTTAAATTCATAACTGTAACGGCTAGTATTGATTTTTACAACATCGTACAACGTTGTCCGTATAATGTCATAAATATGCAAGCACAAAGTTACATTTTGCGGGTGCTACAACTCTTATTTCGTACATGAAAAGGTTGTTATGAAATATATTTACTCGGTAAATAAAAAATGGAAGCTAAGAAATAATGGTTAAGTTACTTATTTTCCTTGTTTGGCCCTGTCTCTGTTTCAATATTCAATAGTTACAAAATTCCATGTATTTTTGTGAAAACTTCTTTAGGCACGTTGCACTCGCGTGACAGTCACGCTCAGATACATAATTATGTATATACAGATGTGTATGAGTGTATGTATATTTAAGTTATGTTTACTTCTGAAGTGTAGTCCTACGACATAATTTTTTTTTACTTTACTATTTCACGCATACGCGGCTGCTATTACTCAGTACAGGATTTTTTATGACAAAATATTGTCGATATTTAAGAAATAGGAATGAATTTTATATATTAAAGCTATCGTACAGTTTTTTTATAATAACGATTTCAACAGTAGCCTTAGTGATTATTTAAATACGACACATAATTCTGTTGTGTTTGGGTTAATTCAATTACCACGTCTTGTCCAGGGCCTTATTCTGGCTATAGCAACAATCAACGGTTATAAAACCCTTCTATTTTTAATTATTACTTATAAACATCAGTATTTAAACCCTTATTTATGCTATCTTGTAATTTAACCCCCAATTGTAATATAATATCTTAATTAATATACCCCAATTGGTAGGGTGCTTAATATCACCCCAATGGTAGACAATAATAGAAGGATAAAATCTGTACTATATTGCAAATTCTGATGGATTAATAATTATTCCTATAATTATAGTAACAGGTTCCGATTAATGTTTGTTAAATGTGAGTGAGTGTTTTGAGTGAGTATGTAAGTCAATTAATACAAAATTCTATGTTTAAAAAAGCAGTTGTGAAATAATCCTACTAATATTATAAATGTGAAAGTTTGGATGGATGGAGGGATGGGTGTTTGTTACTCTTTCACGCCAAAACTACTGAACCGATTGCTATGAAACTTGGTATGTAAAAAGTTGGAGACCTGGATTAACATATAGGCTACTTTTTATTTCCATATTCCCACGGGATCGGAACTTTCGGGGGTGAAACCCAAAAATAAATTTTAATTATTTTTCTTAGTAGTACGCTCCCGGCGCGGCGGGGTGACTGTGTGCACAGATCAGTTGATAAGCTGGATGCGGTTTTTGCGGGACTTTTCTATCCCTCTTTCGTGGCACTGCGTATATATTGAGTAATAGAAGACTTTACAGACGATTTAATGAGGTCTGTGACGACAGAGTGACATAAGACGTTATGGGGGATCAGCAGCAAAAACGTTGACCGTCCACTCTTTCTTGCACTATTATAATTTTCAATGAGCTTTCGTTGCGGTTAATATCTTCAAATATCTTATATTATAATTACATTGGTCTTTATTGAGTATCAAATCACTATCACTTTGTCGATTGCATAACTAAATGAAGTCCATGAATTTAACCTGATATTTACCTATTCATTAAACCTACTTTAAAACCATAAAAAAATATATTTTTCGGTCAAACAGATTCTTAGATTTTTGCAATTATATTCGTTTCTAATTTCCAAGAAACTCATATGTTTGTTAGTTTAATTTTAGTTGTTGGTTTTAGTGCGTTTACCATTTCGACAAATCACCAGTTTAGAAGTTCTATCATTGACATGAAAAATTTTAGGAATAAGAACGTTATTTTTATGAAGTTAAGCTCTCAGTTCAATTGACAGTTGTTAAAAGTTTGCCCAATAAGTTTATTTTTTCAGATTTTTATTGGATGTGGGCGTCGCTTACGCTGCTCGTTAAACAAAGTATTTTGAGAAATAGCATGGCTAAAACTTGGCTTAAATAATAATAATAATTCATTTATGTCATAGATTTATTTCAGGTTGCATAGGCCCATAGATAAATATCACAATCTAAATATACATATTATAACATTCTGTGTTAGTAAATATAACTTAACAGCTATCATTTAACACCTGCTGCAGGTAACAGTTAGCTTATAATGTCCGATAACCGCTTACCACCAGGATGGCCACGTGTTTGATTGACAACTAATAAGTTAACAACTAATAGTCCAAAGTTTTTGTAAATGAACGATAAGCTTTTCTTAGTGCACTCAGGAACTTATAAGAAAACGTTCCGAGGTTTTCCTGAGGGAGTACAGTATTGGGTTCTTCAAGAAAGAAGTGGATCGGTTTTTAAAGAGTCGCCAACGCGCATGCAAATCCTCTGGAATTGCAAACGTTATGTTTTGTACTCCCTATTATAATAGTAGATAATATTTACCTCTGCTACCAAGCGGCAACATAAAGAATATTAGCACTGCCAGGAACCCAACTGAGCCAATACTTAGAGAATATCTAAAAAAAATTAATTGGTTGCTATGCTAACAGTACAAACATTATTAACGTTCGCTAGCACATAGCACACCGTCTTCCTAAACAGAAAAAGTCTTCGATAGACTAGGAATACGTTAAAAAAGTTCTTGAAAAGTATTGAAGTTTTTTTCTAATCCGACAAATCGAGATTTGAGCGGTAAGTTTGCGGAAAAAGCTATGGAGCAGTTTAAAGGCTGAAAGGTAATCCAAGTTAAAATATTTTCCTTTTAGATTCTGAACTTAAGAATGAAATTAAATAAGCAATAAGTCGATACTAAAAGGAAAGTTACTAAGTCAACATTGGAAACTTTCGAAGTGCCGATTACACTGTTCAAGTGATAAGAAATGTATGGTTCGAAAAAGTTTCACCTACCGAAGAGAACAGTTTACCATGCCCAGGCGTATTGGCGTATTTATCTTTATAATTGACCTAGATTTATGTTATTGTAAAAACATTGAGTAAATGAAAAAGAAAAAGAATAAAAAAGGGTTTCACCGAACAACGAAGGATATTTCTTGTTGTCTAATAGCATAGCGCTGACTACAGCAAAAGCTTAAGGTAATAGTCAAATTTTCGTTTATAATAGACCAGTCAGCGTCATCCAGCGAATTCGCGAATACATCTTTTTTTATACACATATATCGCATGCAAACGTCATGCCATTAAAAACTGACCGAAACTGTTGGACTCTACTATTGCGTATACAATAGGAACTCGCCACATGATTGTTAGGACGTGAGATTTTCATTTTGATTATGTACGACAGATTAATTATTACTCCATACCTAGTGAAGTGTCCTGCGTGGGTCTAGGAGCGCGATGACCTCGAGACAGCTATGAAGCGAAAGCGCGTTGGACTCCGCCGCCTCATTTTGGAAAGCAAACGGGAGAGAACTAGTACTCTCCTAGTAGTTTCGTCCTACTAGTTTTAGTCGGTTCGATTCGGTTATAATTATTAAATGTATTAAGGTATAATAATTATATTATCATTTTCATCCATGTAGGAAGTGTCAATTATAATCAGACGCTTAGTACGCCAGTATTTAGTTACTACTATTTGCCTATATATTTGGATATTTGCCTCGCTCACCATTGACATCGAGTTCAAGAGTTTTGCATCAGAATAACTGTAGCTATTACTTACATGACGTTTCTCGTGTATTCATTTGTGACTGGAAAGGTGATTTACAGTTCCCATCTTAGACCAACCACCTACAAACTAGGTCAAGTTGGCTGAAAAGGTTTAAGCGTAGATTTAGCCTTCGCCTTCGCCGACGCTAGGAAATGGAACTTGAGTGTTCGTTGAAAGAATATTTCAGCTTTCAGTGGAAGAAACATCGATTTTGGTACTATAATGTCACATACATTTAAAGTCAAACCATAATTGTTTCTTTATATTGGTCCAAGATGATAAAGCCGTCAACCCTACGTCACTTTAGGAAATGTGAAACATATAGTTGAAAATGTTTGCGTATTTGCTAATGTGAGTTGGGGGTATTTGGAGGTATCATACGCATTTTCATAGAAATATCAAATATATTATGTGTATTTAATTACTAGCTTCTGTCGAATCCCCGTTCGCTTCCGTGGACATATTTATATATTTTGCGAGCAACCCTAACATTTTTTCTAAAATAAAAGTAACTTAAAATACTCCTTATAACACCAGCTATCTACCAGTGAAAATGCCGTTCAAATCGGTCCATTCATTCTTGAAATTTGGTGGAACAAACAGACGGACAAAACATTTCATAATAGATTTTTAGGTATATGTATCGCGTAAATATTCAGATTCATTAAGTGAAATGCTGTTATTATTACATTACAAACAGACACTTCAATTTGATTTATTTGTATAGATATATATCTGTATATCTCATTCATTCATCATTATTTGTTTAGTTTTATTTGTTCTGTGTCTGGGTGTAATTTATCTATAATAAGTATGTATTTAGAAATATACAAGTATGTTTATCAGCAGACCGGTTACCATAGTACAGGCTCTGCCTAGTTTGGGATCAGAGGGTTGTGTGCTGCGTGTGTGATGTGTAGTTATTTTTATTGTATGATGATAGAAGGTTTTAGATTTTTTTCAATCTTGATAAGAATCTACTCTAGGATGTTCCCTGTGGTTTTACCTGCATCTGTATAATACTTCAGTAGAGACAATATTTTAGTAACATTTTCTTGGCATGAAGGCTTTCAAAGTTCGTTTCTTCTTGCCAATACCAATGTTTCTCGTCGGGACGGAAGGGTTATGTGTCACCTGCCTGTTACTAGTACTAAGTTGTTATCAGCCGAGTGTAGAATTATTTTAATTTTCCATTATCTCCTATGCTATGCGTCACAATAACATTCTATAGAGGGCAAAGTTTATGTCCATAAAATTGTCATGACGATGAAGTACTTATTGTTGTAAAGATTAATATGCCATGTCTAATAATAATGTTCATGAATCACTTTAATTTTCAATAAGTTTTTGTCACAAAATACCTTATTGTAGTTTATGTATAAGAAATAGACATATGGTATCTCGGACGGACATCCTGGTGGTATTACGGTTAAATCAGTTCGAGAGTGTTTTTTCTTCCGAATTATTAAACAAAAATCTAAATTCAAAGCTAACTGAGAGTTGTAAACCAATGCCAGATAGCTTATACTATTTATTCCTCATGAAGCAGGCTGCTATCATACACAAAAAAAAACCGAATCCGACTGACAGTGGCAGTTCCAGAGACTTGAGCGTTTAAACAAATAAACCAGCAAACAAAAAAACTCGTATAGATGAACAAATGGATTGTAGTTTTGTATCAAACAATTCTAAGATACTGTAAAACCATTAAGGTTTCAAGTAAGTACCGTTAGTTCACGCTCAGGTAAGTCAATACATAAAGTGTTTAGGTGTATGGTGATACATAAAGTATTTGAAGAAACAGAAACAGTCTTAGCAAAAAACATCTGAATCAAAACAGGTAACCTTTACGAACAGCTAAATACGCCTCCTAAAATATATTTTCATTTGAAAGCTAAAATGGCCTAACTTTAGGCAACTTCGTTAACAAGCTAATCTTAACGAAAACAAATGTTGCGATAGCCCCAGTTTATTTCCCTTTATTGTTTAGTAAACGGAGTTTTTGAATGGACTGGCTTGATTAGAAATTCTAAAGCTTTTAGCTACTTGAAAAGAGGAGTAACAATCATTATTAGATCGTTAATAACGCTAAAATCATTCTAACATGTATTAATATTTACCCTAACGGTAAATATTAATAATAAAATAATGTTTAACTTATTGTAGTAAGGTATTGTAGTTCAAGATGTTATCATCATCAACACAAATAAATAAAATTGAAGTGTCTATAAGTAATGTCAAAATAATAGTTTTTTTTAAGCTCATACAGTAATTTTCACGATACCTATGCCTAAAAATCTGTTTTAAAGTTTTTGTATTTTTGTTTGTTTTTCCGGCTAATTTCCGGAACGGGTGGACCTATTGCCACGGGACTTTCAGTGGCAAAAAGCTGGTGTTATAAGGAGTAACTTAGGCTACCTTAATTTTGGAAAAAGATTTAGGGTTCCGCGCAAAATATATATATATATATATATATAATATAATAACTCCACACATCTCACACACGGCCGTCTGATCCCAAACTAGGCAAAGCCTGTACTATGGTAACCAGACTATTGATAAACATACTTATATATTTCTAAATACATACATATTATAGATAAATTACACCCAGACACAGAACAAATTATCATGCTCATCACACAATTATTTGTCCTGGGTGGGAGTTGAACCCACGACCTCTGGCTTAGTAGTCAGGGTCACTAACCACTAGACCAACAGCCCAGTCATAAGTACACGCGAGCGAGCCGCGCGGGAACTGCTCGTTTAAGAAATAACCAGTGTATATATGTAGTTGTCATATCTATAAGTTACAACCTATGACATAGGTAATATAAAAACAAGTACTAAAGCATCCTGATTTTTAGGGTTCCGTTCCTAAAAAGGAAAAACGGAACCTTTACAGGATCACTTTGTTGTCCGTCTATTAAGACCTCTTTTTCAGGAACCCGTGAAGGCATTAATTTGTAATTAACATTAAATAGTTATGTGGTGGTTTAATGCTGACACGTAAATCTGAGTATAGTGCCACAAACGACGTACCTATGTAATATTACACACAGACTTTAGTCGTTATTTTTTTTTTTTTTATCGTGTGGAAACCCCCACGGATCATCACCTCACTGGGGCTGGCGGTGAAGTGGTATGTCGGAATCAAACCGACTAAAACCACACGGTGTTCCGACATAAGTGGGTCTATTGCAAGGGACTCGGGTATACCCTAGGAAGGAAGTCCCCGAGAACCCCGGCAGACCTTGGCCGCCTGTTTAATAGGCAGCCACAAGACTTTAGTCGTTGTTAGAACTCCGTTATCGATACTTGTCTTGTAATTACTCAGTACGAATAAATTATATTTTTGGTGACCTCAAATTATTATTTCTCTCCTGCACACATAACCTTACACGTCGACTAGTAAAGTTAACTATACAACCACTACCTCGAAAGTGGTAACGTATAACTCTCCTAAACTTATATCTGCAATCCCTTTAAGTTGTAAAAAGGTCAAACTTCTAAGACAAAGCAATCAAAAGACACGGCCATTTCAGCTGTAGATTTAACCAAATTTAAATATTTCACAGGTGAATCGAAACCTATAGGGTACTTCCCATTGACGTTTGACGTGAGTCATGAAATTTTGGTAAGAGGCAAGATTTAACAGCACAAGTACAGGAAAAAATCCAAAAGTCGTTAATTTGTATTTTGTATCACATACAAATTGTGTGATTACAAACTTATATTTTGGTGTTGAAAAGTTAACTTTGTTATAAATCGATGTATGGGAGACTATTTTTAGAACTGCAAAATTAAGTTTGTCTTTTGGAAAAAATTCAAGTTCTTTTGCTTGCGGAACCCTCGTTGCCCGAGTCAGACTCGCACTTGTCCGGTTTTTATCAATATAAATGGTGATTGTACTGCAATAGTTTATATTTCGTTCTTCGTCTGTTTACATAACTGTGAGCATAATTATGTTTATAAATTTGTTTTGTATTTCAATTTTACTTTTTTTTTGTTTGTGTGTCATATGTGTGGAATCTTTCACATCTGCATCATCTACTTGGTGATTTTTTTTCGGCATTGCCAAATAGAATTTCAGCTATAGAATTTCTTCAATCACTCTCCATCTACGAATAACTTGAAAGCATACATGAGACATCACAATTTTAAGTAACGTGAATACACCAAAATAGCTATGGCAATTTAATATATCTAACGCACAATGCATTTAACATCACAATATTTAATTTACTACCGATAAACATCAGAAACCATTCTTCAACACTTTAGAATCGATGTGTTTAAATCGATATTTGATACAGAAACATGATATTGATCCGATTAATTGATGATAAATTGTATCGATTAAAATCTATTATCCATTTACGACTTTGACACCTTATAAACGTTATACCCTTTAGGATTTATAGATAAGAGGGAGAGCTTAATGTTAATTTAATGGATTTCTCGAAACAAAAGGTCAACATTAAAAACAAATATTTCTGAGCCTCAGTCGAGTACGACTTTTTGATGTTTCGATAACATAAAAAAATTAACAAAAGAGTAAAGAGACAATAGTGGACTTCACAGTCCGACTTATGCCGTGGGTAACTTTTTGAGGGTCTCGTGACATGTCTGTCTTTAAAAGAGGTAAGGTATAAACAACAATTACACAGTAATAAGTAATACATAGATTTATAGAGGCTCGTTACCCACAGTCAAACCGATTACACGGTTTTGTGGGAAATTGTAAAATCTACTTACTAAACACAGACCTATTAAATAAATTAAAAAAAAAAAAAAAAAAAAAAAAAAACCCCGTTATTAAGAAAAATACAGTTTAGTTCTTACAATTTATCTAGAGGCATAGGAGAATCAGATATGATTATTTTATGGGTTTTATAGCTTTATAGTGTTAAAGAAGTGTAGTATAAAGATATAGTGAGATGATAATACCTGATCAGCATTGCCGATTGGTTGGTTATATAATTTTATTCTACTTTTAAAACATCTTAAACGGAAAAACGATTCAAATTTTAATCAGGTTTTAGTTTATTGCACTATTAAAATGAGGCTCGTAAAACGTAAACCTTTAAAATTACTTGGATGGCATTGAGAGAGCGAAACCAGTGTTTTTTTTTTAATATTAAAAAACGGTTACACCCGTGCACCATTGGACGTGGAATTCGTAAGTGTTGGCATGCCTTGTTTTTATTTATCCCACTAATCCCACTAATATTTTAAATGTGAAAAGTTTGGATGGATGGATGGATGTTTGTTACTCTTTCACGCAAAAACCACTGAACCGATTGCGATGAATCTTGGTGTGTAGATATCTGGAGACCTGGATTAACGCATAGGCTACTTTTTATCCCGATATTCCCACGGGATCGGGACTTACGCGGGTGAAACCGCGGGGCGCTGCTAGTATCATATAAATAAACAAATGCCAAGAAATTGTTTTGGCATTTACAATCATTTAACGTCATATTAATAATAAGTTGAAAAAAAGTTACACTTTATTACTTTTGCCAGCACTATAAAGTGTATGTGCGTACAACTTTAAATAAGTTTATTAAATCTAATTTTAAATTTGGAAAACTCAATGTAAGTCAATTAAGCTAAAATGGTTATGGTTTTTTCACACAACACATTTGTAACACAGTAAAATAAGAAGAAAAGTATACCTTCGTTTAAATTCTACGGAAGATTTTGTATGATGAGTCAGATAGTAAATGTAGGATATTTAAAGCATATCTTGTCATATATGGTGTACTCCTCTAAAATGTTTGTTGTATCACCAGGGTCGAGTTGTCAAAGTGGCTATGCTGGTAGGTGCACACTAACAATACTCGTATCCTCCAAAATCTGGGTCTTGATGAACAATTAAAATAATAAATAATTAAGTAGCATCCCACGGTGTCAACCACTTGATGTTCCGTCAGAAAGGCTGTTGAAGCAGATTGACACTCGGAGATATGTGACTCTAATCACGAGCGATAGGTCTCTTAAATAGTACTTAAATTTAAGTAGAAGAGAAAATAATGGTTTTAATTTTTATAATATGAACAAAAAACACATTTCAATATTATTGAATAATTTAATTCCAATGTTCTAAATTCTCTTTATACTACGAGTCCTTATTTTATCATAATAAGTAAAACCATATTCCACTACAAAAAACAACAGGCTGTTACAGAAAGATGTGATCATATTTTAGGGTCGTATAGTAGAGACCCCGTGAATAATAAACAAAGCGCTAATACAATAAATCTTATTTTGAAACTGACAAATTCAAATTGACAGAAAAAAACTAATATTTCGTAAAAGAGATGGCTGACGAGAATGTAATGTCCGAATGTCCAAATTTTCCCGAGAAAGCCCGCATGAAAAATAAGGAAAATCCAAGATCTTTGAAATTTATATAAAAATTAATAAAATTTTATTAATAAATGTCTACCTCCACCAGGAAAATCATTCAGTAGAAAAAAAAAAACAAAAATAAACACTTTAAGCGATAGAACTATTTGTTCACGCCTACAATTTAAGCACAGATTTCTGTAACACTCTATATAATATAAATATTTATATATTGACATCTAAAAGCAGATGCTTTATTAATTATATTTATTCCTACAGACCTCAGAACTCAAGAGCTTGTTTTTTCCACTCATTGCACCATTCATGCCTAATAGCACATTTGCTCATACATTTATCCTCAATTTCCTTACATGTCATTATATCTTCGCCTTTATTTTTATTATATTTGCTTTGGTGATATTGGTTTAAATCCTTACCTATTATTTGTAAAGCTAGTTTGCCATCATGTAAGTTATTAATTCTTGCTCTACTATGGTGCTGTTGTTTTCCTTCATTATTATTTACATTATTACCTAATGACCTCAATATCAAATGATTGAAATTGTGATCATCGCTCACATTATCAATATTATCCTTATTGTTTTTATGTTGTTGTCCAATTTCTTGCAGAAAAGTTGTCAAATCAGTAAAACTTTGTGGTTGAGAACGTTTCGTGTTCTCAAATGTTCGAGTTTGCTGTAAATTATATTAAATTCAGCTTAAAACATCTTACATATTTAACTTTATAGGTACCATAATTATATTATGAAGATAGAGAGGTATAGACATCAAACCCTTACAAGAAAATACCGTCCCCTAGAGATTTCGGCACAGTTTGTCTCAGTTCTGTTTGGCTCTTATTGAAGTACACTACTTTGCCAAGTGCCCCACTGCTGCTATGCTTAAGAGCCTCACTGCCTATGTTTAAGGACAACTACGTCATCGAAGAACCGTAAAGATTTTCCAAAGTTACGCAGATGCGAGGAGCTTCTCCATGTCCGGATCCTATTTGGAACGATTTCGTTCCAAAAAATACATTCCTACTTTTCTGCGTGAAAGTGTAGTGTGTGTAGGATACACAGCTTTATGGTGAATTATTATTTATAGTTGATAAATGTTTGTACTATTCCTCTTACAAGCATTAATATTCATGGTTAAGAAAATCTTTGCTACATTGCACTGCGCATGCTAATAATAACAGCATTCTTAATCAAATGCTAACTTTTTCATCAACTTAAAATTTTATAATTATGGTGTTAGCAATCTCCTTTGCATGTATCAATAAAATATGACATAAAAGAATCAAGATTATCTTACATCCAAAACAGCTTCAATACTGCCCTGAAAAAGAATAAAACACATAAAAATTAAAAGTATCATTCGACTTCTAAACAAGCCAACTTGCAAATCAGATAAATGCTTAATACGCGGGGAACTTTAAAAACTTTCATTTGATGGATACAAATAATAAGGAAGTAGAACGCAGTAGATTTCTGAAGAAGTAGTTTAAGTGTTGTTTGACCATTTTGGAAGGGGGATTACAAATAAAAGATAGAATAGATTGATAAAATAGTAGTAATGTTAACTCTTCTTAGACTGAACCAAAAATAACGAGTTAGTTCAAAAAGCTGCTGTGAAACTTCAAAATAGGATATTAATATACCTACTGTATATAGCCACGATACAATTACGATATAAATCAACATTTTTGTGCGCATCAGAAGTATAGATTCTTTAAATGCGAGAGAGCAGATAATATTTCCTATTCGAATTTGAACAATTACTCCCAAAACCATTTCATGGTAGGTAACGGATTAGATACCTTGTAATTGTATTCGTTATCTATCAGTGTTTGCCGTTAGCTTTTATTATTTCTTTGATTTCTGATTGGGCGACATCACGTACAGCAATATTTATGTGACGACTGGCCTATTGGTCTAGTGGTTAGTGACCCTGACTGCTAAGCCAGAGGTCGTGGGTTCGATTCCCACCCAGGAGAAATAATTGTGTGATGAGTACGGTCATTTGTTCTGTGTCTGGTTGTAATTTATCTATAATATGTATGTATTTAGAAATATATAAGTATGTTTATCAGCATTCGGTTGCCATAGTACAGGCTTTGCCTAGTTTGAGATCAGACGGCCGTGTGTGAGATGTGTGAAGTTATTATTATTATTATGTCTATTAAACCCAATTCCGATTCATATAATGGAAAGGGACGTAGCCGTCATACCAGTCACTATTATATGGCCTGGTTAATTTTTTTTCGTGTTGTAAAAGGGTTACTTTTTAATAAATTGCTAGTTTGTCGCAATATGGGGTATCGCTCTCTCTGTACAAAGGAACACCAAAATCAGATGAGATTTTTGTACTCCCATATTTGTAAGCCGTATAAGAGAGAATTCTTGCACAGAGGTAGCTAACAGTAAATAGATTCCGTTGTTTAGACACACTAGCAGTGCCAAAGATCCCTTCTTCGACTATTCTGTAAATCTGCAAACTGCGATCTGCATTCTAAGGAAATGTATGGGATAATGCCAATTTCATATAAGAGCGACAGCGTGCTAAAGGCCGGGAGTTCATTCTATATGTCACACGATTTCTTGAATGGAAAAGAAGTAATAAAAAGTGAATACCAGCTGGCATTGTTTATGCTTATGATAGTGGTCAAAGAAGAAATATTCTATTATTGTTTTTTCTACACTAGAAACGCTTCAGTGTCTTTAACGAACCAGAATCGATAATAGTACTACAATACTGTACAATACATGGTTTGGGATGAGAGAAGATACATTTGTCTAGTTTGAAAAATATCGCCTAAAATGTCAGAAGACATTTATCAGAATAAAAATGCAAATATTAATGTAGATAACCTTTATTTTTCTGAATCTTAGTTGTGGATTTGCGGAGAAAATATTTTTATTGATAACAAACTGAAGAATAAAAGCACAAAAGAAATATAACAATTACTTAAAACAGAGCAGAAAATCGAAAAATATGCTTTCCATAATCTTGCTGCAGCATCTGGTTTCTATAAGCGTCTCAACTAGAAGGAGAAAAACAACTGAGGGTAATTAACAGTTATCATTGAGTTAAGTTTATAATAATAAATTACTTTAAAATTCTAAGAAGATGTTATCATAAATATACGTATTAATTAGTTGAAGGACAACTGATAAAATATTTAAGTGTTGTGATTTACAAACCTTAAGAAATAATTCAGATTCTCAATATTTAAAGTTATGTCGTTTTCGATAGAATCATTATGTGGTGTCCCTTTAAGTACATTTATTTGACTACAAAGCTATATTATTTTCTGAAATCGTGTTTTTAGTAGTAGTCAAACTTAAATAAACGAAATATAATGATTTTATCATTATTTTTATACAAATTCTTAACGTCATGAACGCTTAAACTTCGAATACAAAATTCATAATGTAGCCGACGTTCATTCAAAAGTATCTCTAATTCTACAGGACTAGAAATTATTTTTGATAAGCACCTGTCATTTTGATAGTATGGAATCTGAGATTTCTCACACAGTTGGCGTTTCCATTTACACGTTTGGTAACATTCCTTTTTCATCTGACAAAATTTATCCGATGGGGAAAGTGTAGTGGATGGTTCCGGTGTAGTGGTTTTGCCTATGAATATTATATCATCATTAACATCTCTGGCGCCATCGTAGTCAAATGGATCCCTTCCATTAACCATGTCTCCAACCTTCAATGACAGGTTAATCATAAACTGTTTTTGATCTGCCTGTAAAGTGAAAATTATTTTGTAAAAATTATTGTATTAAGAATTCTGATTCTGATTCTGATAATTTTACCTAAATATAGTCGAATCGGAAAATAAAATACAAATGATTGGTAGGTACGTGCGCATATGATAATATATTTGCTTATAAACACAGTAATGGTTAGAATTTTTTTTAATATCGCAAATTGTGAACAGTATTTTTTAATATGGCCTAAAAACTACGGTTATAATATTATGTTTTGTTTTTTCGTGTGGAACTCCCCATGGGTCATTGAAGTGGTATGTCGGTATCCAACCGATTAAAACTACACGGTGTTAAGTCACAAGTGAGTCTATTGCAAGGGCCTTGGGTGAACTCTAGTAAGAAAGTCCCCGAGAACCCCGCAACCAGTCAATTTAGTGGAGCTCCACTAAATTGACTGTGGTCCCTATAATCAGACTATTGAGATTTCCTTAAGTCGGTTGGTTATTTTGCACTATTGTTTTATAAATTGTATTTGTGAGAAATAAATCATAGATTCAAAGGCAGTGAATTCTAACTCTTATTATCCTTTAACTTTAATCAATATAATAATAATACTCTTTATTGTACACCCAGGTATTAAATACACAATACAATAAAACACTTTCAACTATAGACACATTTGTATAATAGGCGGCCTTATCGCACAATGCAATCTCTTCAGGCAATCATGTGGTAGACAGACGTTATAGAGAATGTGTGGCCATACTATGTTTGTATCCTTTACTTATCGCACATAAGTACCTAACTAAAGAAAGTGATAAAATGTTTTTAAACTTTCGCGACTTTGATACATATTAGATGTGTAATTCGGGACTTAATCGCGATAATATTTATTTAAAAGGTACAATACAACTTGGTTACCCAACGTTTCGTTCGAATTGCACCGATCGTGGTAACGAGTGGACTCAGAGTCGAGTCCACGAGTCACATGTCACGAGTAGACTTGAAGTCCACTCGTGACTTGTGGACACGAGTCCACTCTGGAATATTATCGCGATTAAGTCCCGAATTAAACAGCTAATAAAGATAGTGATACAGTATTAGGTATACAGGTAAGTACAATCAATCATATTCATACTTACAACGGGTAACAACGTTGCTATTAATAAAAGAAGATCCATATTCAATCACTTTATTGTAATCAGTGTTGGTTTCGTGGTTGATATTTCATATCCGTTTTTCCATTACTAGTTAACTTATACACCTTTTTAGTCATTTCAGGGTATAAAGGATTATCGCCAATTTTAAGATATGCTGTCAACTGGGAAATGTGTGACACAGTACTACACGGTCAGTAGCAGATAACGGTTTATCTAATACTGAAACTACTTCATACAATACATGTTGGAATACTATTTGAAATTGAATAGTATATGTTAAAACATTTATTATTGATTACGGGAAAGAAATGTCACAGGAAGATATTTCCTAAAACCATGACTAGTCCGAAAAAATAGATTATATTTACCTCACAGAAGTTTGCATTAACACCCTCTAGTGGATCTATATATGTATTATTAACGTGATGGTCACGAGTTCGGTGCTTTTTCCCAATAGCAAAAGTGCACAAACGTGCCTAAAGAAGGTTAAAGTGCCAAAAGACAAACTGTGTGATTGAATGTTAAGGGCTTAATCGCCTTTTGTTTATCTGTTACTCATCCTCGGGTTCAGGTCGGCTCTCAAGCTAACTACGAAACGGCAAAACTTCGATATTTTACGTGAAGCGGATGCCATCAGATCTCCACAAACAAAGTACTAGGCGATATCCAAGTTTTGTAGGCTAGACCAGGTGGTCGGACATTTTTAGGGCTTCAACTACCCGTAACGACTGCCACAGGTGTTAACATGGCAACCGGGACTCGGCCTTAATGTTCTCTCCGAGGCACGGAGGAGTCTTAATGTTTTTAAGAAGTGTCACCTATCCTGTGGCTGACCTGGCTAGTATTACTTAACCTTGCAATATGCTTAGCCACGAGCCCCATTGTTTATTTGTTAATATTATGTTGGTATATTTATCAAAACGTTTAAGTTATAACATTATTAACGATGAGTTTCTCTCTGGTTCCCCTGCATGAGTTTCACGACTGCTAATTACAGGTAATTAATGTGGTAGATACATGTGCTTTAGTTATATCGGTCGGCTCGAATCTATTACGGAGTTAATGCCATAGTAGAGTTCAACAATCACACAACATAATTAAGCAACTAGCTTTGGTCGGATACGTGGCATTGACTTGTCATGTAACAATGACACATCGAGAAAATTTACCAATTATTAAAATGTCAATTGTTTTTTTTTTATATTCTTTTATATGTTATCATTGTTATTTGTTCTATGCTGTATTTTGCAGAATAAAATTTTCTTTTGAAATGATATCATATAAGAAAACTTTTATCAAAACATAAAAGTTTTTTGTCCTTCTCTGTAACACCGTCAGTGTGTATGCAAAATTCCATGATTATCGCTTGAGCAGTTAAAGCGTGAAATGAACAAACAAACAAACAAACCTACATTCGCATCCTACTAATGTTATAAACGTGAAAGTTTGTGAGGATGTATGGAGGTAAGTATGGAAGTTTGTTACTCTTTCACGCCAAAACTACTGAACCGCTTGCGATGAAACTTGGTAGGTAGATAGCAGGAGATCTGGATTAACATATAGGCTATTTTTTATCTCCATATTTCAACGTGATCGAGAGTTACGCGGGTAAACCGCGGGGCGCTGCTAGTCCATAATATTAGTCCTACGTTAGGATAATTATTAAACACTAGCTGTGTGCCGCGATTTCATCAGCGTAAGTCTCGATCCCGTAAGTCTAGATCTCCAGCTATCTACATACCAAGTTTCATTGCAATCGGTTCACTTATTTTTGCGTGAAAGAGTAACAAACATCCATACATTCTTAAACTTGCACGTTTATAATACTAGTAGGATAATAAAATAGATTCGTTCTAGAACTTTCAGCCTCTAAGACCACAAGAATTGCCCTATTCATTTGACCTAGATAGCAATAGCTATAGTTAGCCTCATCCAGAACATCTGTATTTGCAAATTTAGTTAATAAGCAATCACTTCATGCTATTGTCGTTAGTTTTGAATTGATCCCGCAAAGACAATAATGATTTGCACATTAATAATGATTTCATGAAATATGATTATCTTAAAACTAATTTATATATAGTAAAATATTTAGTACTTTATTGTTTTATCATCTACCAGGTTTCACAAACGTGCCATTGCAGGTCGCAGTCTGCCAGACATTCATCCTCATTTTGTTCACAGGCCGTTTTCTTAGCTATAGGTGATTTCGTAGAGGGCCGTGGTGTGCTCTTACGAACTTTTGGATTATTTTCAATAATTTCATCTGAAAAATCTTTAATCGCATACCTCAAACTGATAAATTTATAAGGTCGAGGTTTGCGTGAAGAGCCCTTTGATTTTACACTCACCTGAAAATTTACTTATAAATATTAATATTGATTAATAATTTTTTGATAACATAGATTTATCAGTCATGTATTTATTTATTTATTGATAGGAAACTCAACAGCTTTTTTACATTATACTATTGAAATTACATCAAACTCTTAAGCCAATAACAAAATTTCACGACATTCGTTTATTTGAAACTAGCAAACGCAGTCTTATAATATTAAAATTAATAATAATAAATTTAAAATGAATAATCATGAAAATAATAATATAATAATTATACATTGGTAGTAAAATATATTACGATTATTGAAGTATATTTATTGAATTAAAATATAATTTATATTTATTTTAAATACGCATTTAAATAACCAACTACATTGCTTACTTAAAAATCCTTTCTAATTTATTTTTATTTTTAGTTTTAGCTTAATCGAATACGCTACTTAAAACATGGTATGTTTTAATTGATTAAACAGTAGGTACAGGTTTAACAAGTAATCAAACAGTTTTATTTTTAAACCCCGACGCAAAAAGATTGGCGTTATAAGTTTGACGTGTCCGTGTATCTGTGTAGCTGTGTGTCTGTGTCGGTGTGTGTCTGACTGTGGCATCGTAGTTCCCAAGCGAATGGACAGATTTAAGTGCGTTTTTTTTTGTTGCTTGGAGGTGATTTGATCGAGAGTGTTCTTAAATATAGTTCTAAAAACTTAGTTCAGCCGTTCGAAGATCATCAGCACTTTTCTAATCATTAAATGGATTTTCGAGTCGGGGGTGTTTTAAATTTTTAATTTATAATTATACTGCAAAAAGTATTTCGTAACACAAACAACATAGGTATACACTATTTTTATTTTTATTTTTTATATTTTCTGCGCTTTTCTTATTGACAAGCGTCATGATTTCAAAACATTGTATTAAAAACCCCGCGTCGCCGGCGTCTATCTTTCACCATAGACAAAAAGAGAATGTAACCATAGTGTTTTTTTTTTGTTAAAGTTTAATTATGTGTAACTATAAAATTTGGTTTGTCTTTATTGTTAATCGTTATTTTAATGTGTAATTTGAATATAAGTTTAGTCTCTTATAATTATTTGATAGCATGATGTCCGTTCCTATGTGATTTGGCCTTAGCAGCGCCTCTTCGCTAATCGTGCGAAGTAGCATAATGCTAAGTTAAGGACCGTTTTTGTCTCATGCAGAGGTATTTTATTATTTATTTATTTTTATTTGTTCTTGCACAAAACCATGTACCATGTCAGAATAAAAAGTCAGAATAAAAAATATTTCTTTCTTTCTTTTTATTCTCTTTGACAGGATTAATAAATTAATTTATGTAAGCGTCATATATTTTTACGAAATCCTGCGCTCTGCAACACTATAATGACATCCTTAATATTATAATAGCGAAAGTGAGTTTGTTTGTTATACTGTCACACCTTAACTACTCAACCGATTGTCATGAAATGTTGCATACACGTTGTCAGTGGTAGAAAAAACAATAAAATTTAACGCGAGTATAGCCACGAGTAAAAGCTAATTACTGAAACAAAGTCCTTTATCGCATGTTAAACTTCAGACACTCGGCGGTTAACAAAATGCGCAACGGAAAATGCTGACCGTGAGATGATTTATTTTATCTTTACGCCATCTGTAGATTCTGAGCGATACTACTGTAATATCTTGTATACTAATTATCCGTGTACTAGCTATGGCAACTTTCAAAGATGGCGCAATTTTAATTTCGAGTTTTTATAATGTTTACTATATTATTTTGATACAATTTATTCAATCCAGCAAAATTGGTGCCAATCGCATGTCCAAAAACACGTCACGCGCTTTTAAGAAATAACGCTTACATCAAATAACTAGCACCAGTTTCGAAGTAATAGCGAAAATTAAGTGTGACAAGGACGGGGGTCCAGAAATCATGAAATTCGTGTGACGTAATTTATGGATGGCCCCAAATATCTTAGAGGTATCTTTGTTCTTATTTTGTATCGACTATTTAGGAGTAGTATTTCATAATAAATTTTTGCTGTTTTAAAATGATGTATAGCCAAAGAAATAGACGTTTAATTTCATTAAGCTGCAGCGCCCTCTCTCGGAGAATGAAATTCACGGCACAAACAGCTTTAGTTAATTAAGTATATAAACGTATTCAAAAGGGCGTTTTCTGTATTCTATTCCGGAACATAGTCGGACGTGACGTCATCATCACGCCATATTGTATTAAGACATTGTTAAAGGACGTTTATAATATTTGGGCTCAGTTGAATTGTAACTGTAATCGAAGCAACATGCTTAAGGTTTTAATAATCTTGTACCTACCTATATCGTGTAGTCATTAATTGATTTTCATTTCAACTCCATAATTTTGAAGTAACTTATTTATAATGAACCTTAAAATTATATTATTTTTAAGTACGTATGTATGTAAGTGTCAGGGTGACTTTAGCAACTTATTTGTTAGACTAGCAGTTCCCGCGCGGCTTCGCTCGCGTGTACATATTTATATATTTTGAAAAGCCTTAAATACTAAATATAGGCATATCATTTATGAAATACATAATTAAGTACATCATATATGTTTTGCTGAATAAGATCCAGCAATTGCAGGGTTTATGAATGATTCTGTAGGTACTCAATTTGGAATTTTACACAGATCTGGTTTAAAGTAATCCTTTTAATAAATACTAGCAGTTCCACACTTATTCTACATACAAACTTAGGTAATTTTTTTTTATAGTATAGGGGGCAAACGAGCAGACGGGTCACCTGATGGTAAATGACTACCGCCGCCCATGGGCATCTGTAACTCAAGAGTCGCAAGTGCGTTGCCAGCCTTTAAGGTAGGTATTGTTCCCCTAATTTCAACCGAAATTAGGGGAACAATTGCTTCACTGCCGGTTTTCTGCGAGGCCGTGGTATCACTCCGGTCGAGCCGGCCCATACGTGCCGAAGCATGGCTCGAGTCAAGATTTCTAGGTGTGCGAAATTTGCTTAAAAATTCGTTTAAAGAAATCTCTGCAGGTATTAATTAGTACATTACATAGCGTTCAAAACCAAAAACGCATAGTGCAAGCATGAATGTAGATTGTCACTATCCAAAAGTTTTAGAATACGAATAAACATATTTAGACATATTTTATTATTATATTAGCTTCACTTGTCTGTTTGTTTGTATGTTTGTTTGTAACCGACTCCTTAGGCCGCGATTTCAACCCAGTTTGAAACGGCCAGATTTCATTCAAATTTTGCACACCTGTCAAAGACCGATGACAATGCAATAATTCAATTAAAAAAAAATAAAAATAAATAATAATTAAAAAAATTGAAAAGCACGCTTTTATAGAAAATCCAACAAAAAAATTTGCATGTAGTGTCAATAAAATGTTTATAACTATTGACACTATGCATGCACCCCACGCTTCTTAATCCAAATTTATTAAAATTTATTTTCTATTTTTTAGTTGGATTTTCTATAAAAGCGTGTTTTTTTAGTTTTTTAAATTATTATTTATTTTGCATGTTATACACAGAGAAATAAAGCCATAATTATATGAGATGAGCTACAAATTACTATGCAATTGCCATCGGACCCGCAACCTTTGAACAACTTTACCGATTCACTAATTACGTGATAGAATTAGTTGCATACTTACGACGTACAGCACCATTACAAACATTAGCAGAACCTTCATTTTAACGCCATTATAAAATTACTGTTTGCAAAAACAAGTGATAATTTCATGGATGATAGTTTCATTTTAATCTATAATTACATAATTTCAAGGTACATTGAACTCCATGAAATGAATTATTAGAAAAAAGTTAATAAGATTAACGAAATTGGACCAGACTGATGTTCTTGCGCTGAATCTGAGTTGTTTGAGGTGCGTTTTTAGCTGAAACCTTTAATGAGTATTATTCAAAGATTTGACGTAAAACCACTTTAGTTCGTCTTGCAATATAAAGTATGTATCTTTACTTATTTTCAATAAAAGGATTGACTTAAACCAGATCTGTGTATAATTCTTTAAAAAAAAACAAATCCATAAAAGACTTATATGATTTTCTCATGGATGCCATTATCAGAACTAGACTTAATTGAAATGGGACCACACGGGAAGCACCAGCTTTCAAATAAAAAATAATCATCAAAATCGATTCACCCAGTCTAAAGTTTCGGGGTAACAAACATAAAAAAAATACAGTCGAATTGAGAAACTCCTCCTTTTTTGAAGTCGGTTAAAAAATCTAAATAGAGTAATATACAAATATCTTTATACCTACAGAATCATTCATCAAACTTGTAATTGCTGGATCTTAATCAGCAAAACATAAATGATGTACAAGCTAGATTCAGTATTTAAGGCTTTTCCTTATAATATGGTTTTCAGAATGATCGCCATTGATCAATGTTTAGGTAGCAGTGTAACTACTCTAATTATCTGTTTACACCGGCGTTAAGCCTTCTTAGAATAATTACATTGAGGCCAACCCAAACCACTCATTAGGATCCCTCGCATTCCTTCATACTTAACACTAGATTATAGCGTAATAGCACAAAATATATTAAAAGTGCAAACATTTTCTCCTTTTTTAATCTGCATTTTTTTTTGGACTCGCTATTGCTTGTTTCCAAAGGAGTCAGCTTTTTCATTGCTTTACTAAGTACCTAGATATGTATGGGTCAGGGGGACTTTGGAAACTTATATGTACGGGAGTCACACTGAAAGTTTTAAGAAGTTTTTTCTAAGCACCGTCGCATGCGATGGAACCACTAACTGAAGCAGTGAGCACTTCCACACCTTTTTCAAACGCAGCCACGCCATCTTCAGGATTCATAAAACAAATTTCTTTAAGTTGGCAAACCTTCGAATGGAAACATCCATTAGTCCATTGGTACACATCCTGTTGATATGTCACCCTTCTATCAGCTTCTATCATTAGTTGAACAGCACTCATGTCATCTTCAGTAGTCACCGTAGAAGGACGTCCTTCTCGAGAATCAGTGAGTTTGCTTCGACCATGTTTAAACTCATTAGACCAGTTGTAAATAGTGGCACGAGATGGGGCTTCGTAATGAAATGCCAATTGAAGTCTATCGTAACATTGTTGTTGAGTAAGACTGCAATGAAATTCATAATAAATCATTAAGCGAAAATTGTCTCTAATCAATTTCTATGCACGGCAGATACATTTTAAATTGCCGCCAATTTGTGAAAAATAAATAACATATGAAGTCATTAACCAACTACAGATTCCTAAAAAGTTCCTAATTCAAAGTTTAAATAAATTTTTCATCAGCTGCTTTTCTTACTGGCCTATTCAAAAACTTTCAGTGTGGCCCACGTTATTTACTAGAGATCCCCTAGTGGTCGAATTAAGACCATTATTAATTAAGTTTTAACTGTTTTGTTTTACGTCGTTGACCAGTATAAACTGAACTGTCATTATTTAGACTTTCCATAACCATGCAGGTTGTCATAATTATATGCTGGCCGCATGTAGCTTCTTGTACCCGTTTTTGAATAATTTATAGATTTATAACATATTATTATATTCATGAAAAATTTAGCTTTTTGGGCTTCTTCTACATGCAAAATATGTTCGAAAAACATTTTCACGTATAAATATATAGATAAACATGCCCAAAGTACACCAACACTGAAAATAGTACGATGTCACTATTTTAGAACCTGATCTGTTTTGAAATCATATTGATATTATAGGTGTAAATAGTATTTAAGCAGAAGTATGACTCCATATAAATGCCCTTGAGACAGAATCAACACATGGAATCAAGATCCAAAAGGAAGAGGAGTGATGAAACAGGTTTTTTTTTATAAATTTTATCTACACATACGTTTTAAAGAGCGTAGTCATGGGTAACAATATTGTAACTTTGTCGCATTAGTTAGAAAGATTAATTTATCTCTGTATTCGACTTCGAATGATATTTAGAAGCAATTGAATTCACTGCAGAATGAGGATTGACATAAACTTATTATTTATTCGCCCTTATATCCGCAACTATACTGATTTGCATAGAACGTCCGTGTCCTAAACAAACAGGCATAACTTTACCATATCGAGAAATATTCACACTGGAGTTGCCATCGAGTGATGATCGATCGATTAAGTTTTGTTTCCACTAGTTATATTCAAAAATAATAATAGGTCGAATCGTAAGACAACCATACCATTATGGTTTGGTCGCCTTTACATGCTTGGAACAATAAGTGAGTCTTTGTGCTGGTCTTTAACAAATTAGTAGTCAGTTCTCACAATCATTACCGTAAACTTTTATCTACCTTGCATTGAATTTTGTGATCATCTTACTGCCCTTTGCCCAACTTTCATTGGGGTCGGCGAAAAGTGTAACATAGCAAAGGGTTTAGGCTAGTTTTTTTTATGGCCGGCCGCCTGCCTGACGCCAACCCCTTGGAAATGTAGTTGTTTCAAGACGGGAAAGAAAGAAGAAAGTAAATTTGTATAATAAAAATCGGTAGGGAGAGGAATCAAGGGTAAAGGATACCGCAAATCTTGGATGAGGAACGGGACTGAGACTACTTAGTTCTAGTTCAAAATAAATCTTACTACTATTATAAATTCAAAAGTTTGGATGGATGGATTCCTGTTACTCAATCACACTAGAGCAGCTGAATGGAACTAGATAGAATTTGGAAAACAATAGATTATAGTCTGTAATAGCACACAGGCTAATCTTTCTTTATACACGACAACATATATCACATTTTCTTAAAATTATGCGGAAGAAACAGCAACATTCTATTGCTAAAATATTCACAAGTCAGGTTTTGCAATAAACGTTACAATATATCTGTAAGAAGGTTTTTACGAGCGTATTACCATTCACGGAAGCTATTAGTTCCAATTCCACTTCCATAAGGATATCCTTATTTATGTTCATACAAAACATTTTCGGAGTATCTTTTAGAGATTAGATTGTTGACTATGTTATAAGGAAGTATGAAAGTCAGGGTCGGTTTGACAAAAAAATAAAGACTAAATGTTTCATCTGTGAAAATGGAGACAGTGTTATTGAAAGCCCTTTTCGTTTCAACTTCATTATTGTAAGGCACTATCTTTCTATTTCATAAAATTAACAATGGTCGGTAGATCTAATGCCGTTATTTTTTGGTTTTTCTCTCTCTCTACTCTGTTATCTTTACGTGACATGCAATCACAGTAAACCAGAAATTGAATATGAAGCTATAATTTTAGTAATTCTCCAGGTTACTAATATTTTTCATATAACAGACGACGTCATCCTCTACTAAAAATCTCCTAGTCAAGATTTAGTTTCAGAAGTCCTGAGGTTTGTGAGTTCCTCCACTCTCAACAACCAGTCACACAAAAAGTTTCACAACACAATACGGTACGTACCCATTCAAGGCATAAAGGTCTTTTGACCATCCATCAACAGTGGAACAATATTACACGAGGTAGTTCTTAATTTTTTTAGGTTCCTCGTACCCCAGTACTCAGTTCTCCAAAACTCAGTAGATTTTTTTAGGTTCCTCGTACCCCAGTACTCAGTTCTCCAAAACTCAGTAGATTTTTTTTGTAAAGTAAATGTAGATTCGGTGTCTCGCTTACCTATAATATGTATTTGTAAATATTCGTTTTTCTTTAAAATTCTTTTCAGTAGCGAGATTTACCTCTTGTTATTATAATCTGATAGCCTCTCCAATAATAAAACTTATTTTATTATACCTACGTTGGCTGCCTACGCACGAGAATAATAATGAGGAAAAAAATATTCCCTTTTGACATTTACTAATAATTTCTTGAGGCTTAAGATAAACAAAAAAAAACATTTAACCTAAGCAATTATGATCTTCATTTTTCATTCTATTGTTATTATATCCTCAGGTAATATAAAAGTTATAATTAGACACTACAGAAAAAACCTATGAAATAGTACTAAATGTAATAAATACAGTTAACAAAAACCTGTTTATCCCAAATCCACTTCTGCGATTTGGACTACTTTCCACAATCTTTTCATCCTCCCATTGTTTTGGAGTTTTAGCCTCTGTAAACAAAGCATGGACTCCACTCTTCTTTCAGAATATCATTTTCTATACGGTGTCTCTCAATAGCTGGCAGCCCATCAAATTTCTCAGATAGTACTACAACTTGAAGTGTGTTTCAGCACCCTTACGAACTTCGTGCAACTATGATTCGTTGATTACATTTATATGTAAATTATAAATAATTTCTAGTCACAGGGTACTGTGGCCAGGATCTTTGGAATCCCAGGACACATAAATATCGTTAAATGTTGTTGTTAAATTTAGGCTGCAACTTTCCGCTTGATAAAAGTATTTTCTTACACTCCGGCAATTTCTGACCAGGTATGCAAACTATGTATCACACCACGATCAACGATGATCGTAGTGTTTTTTAAAATGGCAATCTCTTCACCGAGCAGACTTCGGCTATTAGTTACATTAATCATACATTACTAGTATTCTTATTAACCTTTTTGCAAGATTTTGTTAGGAGAATAAGCTTTTGTTAGGAGTGGGTTCACGTCGTAGTGTACTCAGTTGTGTTTGAACCCGCAACCACTTCACGTCAGTTTCTTCTGCGTTACGCAAAACGATAAATTCAATATACTCGTCACATGCTGTCTAATCGATCAATTCAAGCACACATTCGTGGACCAATAAACCACGGTAATGTGCGGTTCAGCATCATGGGCCTCTGGAATAGTGATCCGTCAAAGATATATAACAAGTAAAAACTAAACATGTAAAGTAACCCTGACTTTAAAATACCTTCAACTATTCGTAATGCGTAATTCGAGCATCAGCTCGCTCAATTACGCATTACGAACAGCCATAGGGAGATCATAGCCATACAAAAAAATCTGTTCAGCCATAGGAAAATCAGATCTTCCTATGGCAGAATTTTTTTTTTTAATTATAGCTAAAAACACTCTTAATCAAGTCACCGTTCAAACAAAAACAATCTAAATCAAAATCGGTAGATCCATTGCCGAATGCGCAACAATATGTTTATGTTGTTTTGATGGCAAATCATAAAATATTAAAATAGGGAGGAATAAAACTGAAACTAAGCATATTCAACAGTATACAACAACAAATAGTCGTATAAATTAGGCCCTTTAATCAATATCTTCCATAAACGTCATCATCTCAAAAAAATATTAAAAGCCCATTAATAAAGATAGTAATCATGAACCTCCCACAGAATAAACCAGGTACATTTTCACAAAAATATGATATACTCTGACACACTGACATCGTTGATACTAAAGCCTTCTCCACAAAGTGGCCCCCAGTGGCACTGCTTTGTGTTCTTTCTATTGTCTAGAGCCCTCTGTGCAACTACAAAGAAAATTTTATTTTTAAAACGCTTATAACCGTGGACATATCTTATATCACTGGAAGTGATATTTTGGTAAATAAGTTTATCATATATTTAATTATACATATACTTATATATTGAGTACAAAGCTGTTGATATTAGAACAACAGAAAACTGATTTCAGGTGCAAAGTGCGACGAAGTGTATAAAACTTAACAGTTTCCTTCCATGAATGTGACTGAAACATGCTTATTACATATGGCTTGCTAGAGGCCGATGTCACACGTAATCATGACTTTAGATCATCATCATCATGAATCTGATTCGTTGGCAGACACTGAGTATTTATTTATGGTGTGTTAGGGTGAATTTATTGTGAAGCTTGAAGCCTATTCGGCTACATTCAGTTTTCTTTAATAGATATATTGTATCGAGTATATATTGTGTCGAATTCCAAAAGTACATCTAGAATTATAAACAGCATAGGTATATTAAAGAAGATACTAGAAATAGTATAACACGCAGTTCTACGGCGTGGCGTCTGTGTTCTTAAAGAACAAGAACCTATAAGATAAATAAGACTACCCAAAAAAGGAGTGAAGTTATGTTTTCAGGGTTCATGTATGTAAATGCCTAAACAACTTTGGATGTATAATGACGCTGGTTATATTTTTTTTTTATCTTTTTGGTGGCTGTATTGGCGCGTAATTAATTTTTTTTGTAAGGCTGTTGTTTTTTTTTTTTTTTTAATAAGTAATTAATCTATACGTTTAAGTAAAACAATACAATCATGTACTTATATAATAGTCCAAGGAAAAAACAAATTCGGAAAAATTAGATTAGGAAGAAAGTTGGATTTTTGCATAAATAATAATCTTCTGTTTGTGGTTTCCAACTCCATCGATCCGTGAGCCAATGAAAAAGTTACTCGGGGTCAAAGGTCACAAAATGCGGTTTCTCGCGAATATCTCGTTCGCAGTTACTGTTATCAAAATAACCGTGTTAATCAAATTTATGACTTAGAAAATTGCCTACATAAACATAGTATTTACTTTTTCGTGGGACTAACGATATTTGAGATAATTTTTAATCTAAAAGTTGAAACGTAAAACATGCACTCGTCATGGTATGTTTGTGTTACATATTAGTATACAGTGATAAAATCATTTAGTTTTTAACACCTGGAAAAGGAAAATTCATAATTTTTTTTTTTCTCAAAGCTTATATCTTCAAGCTTCACCAAGCTATAATAACCGCACTAAAAAATATATATAATATTTTTTCCTACAAAACTGATCTACCATCATTATACTATTGAGTATTTAGCAGTCCAAATATTATCTTCATAGCTTACTGGTGCTATTACATCCACATGTATAACACAATGTTAAATCTCCATTTAGCTTAGTCTCTCTTTCGATTTCCTAATCATTCTCACTTTTCAAAATGTCTTCTTAACACTATTGTCATGACCACTATTCTTTCCTTTCTTATCCTTTTTACATTCAACCAAGACAAATATTTCTTAATCTAGTTTGTACAATACTTCATCGCTGCTGTTTGCTTCATTCTATTTCTACCGTCACATCCAGTTATTTTTGTTATCTCATCCACTTGTCGTTTCCGGGTTGAGAGTAAACTAAGCGCTTGTTACTAAAGCGACGGTGGCATTGCGCTATAGACTTGTCATTTTGTAACATACTGTATCTGACAAAGGGCGTTTATATAACACAAGCTTTGGAACAGACTTAGTTTTTAATTTTAATTATAACAGACCACTCATGTTACGATTAAAGCTACTCTCAAAAATATTTATCTTTCATCATCTTCTTTCAACATTGCAATGAGTTTTGGCTGGTTTCTTTCATGGCCGGCTGCTTGCCTTTTTCAGACGGGACAAAGGAATAAGGTAAGTTTGGGGTGAAGAAAACGGATAGAGCAAGGGAGCTAGAACAGGAAAATCAACTTCATCTCTGAAAATTATAATAGTACATGGAGTAGTTTATTGTATGGAAGAAAATTTGTATAGTAATAATAATTGACTATCGTTGCCAATAAGCCTGATATCGTGGTTATAGACCGATTGGAACGCCAAACAATGATTGTTGATATCACCATTCCCCATGACCACAATCTCTTAAGGGCTATGCTAATGTAATTTATATGTTTTATAGATGTGAATAAAGAGAATAATAACAATAACTCCACACATCTCACACACGGCCGTCTGATCCCAAACTAGGCAGAGCCTGTACTATGGTAACCAGACTGCTGATAAACATACTTATATCTTTCTAAATACATACATGTCATATTATAGACACAGAATAAATTTATCTCAGTGCTATTTATAAAAATGCTTAAACAATACAGAAGTCAATAGAATTACTCAAAAAAAAAATAGTATGGTGTTATATTTATTCTGTTAAAAAGTAAATAGATATAGCTTTAACAAAATCATTAAAAATGATTAATTATTTATAAGGGTGGTTATAATATATATTATAGTGATAAAAACAATTGAAAAATACATATACATTCCGAAAAGCCAGACTAATAGGTCAAGATGATAATCGAACTAAGAATAGCTGACAGCGTCTGCATCATTAAAATGGAGAACCGCATGCTACGCAATAGCGGTGATGAGATATCGTGGGGAACCAGTTTTTAATAAAACCTTAGTTTTAATTGTTCATAACATGTATTAGTCACTAAACGTTTACCGAGTTATAGTACGTTTAAAACCGTAGGTAACCATTTCGTTAATTAATCTATTTCTTCATCGTTTATCATTATTCATTGCGTTTAATTTCAGTTAATATAACTGTATAACTATGCTTACCCATCAGGGTCCAAACTTTAAATCTGTATATTATGTTAGGTTAAACACCTATGTAAATAATGGTCCTCCCATTATAAAAACTCAATAAAAATTGAACTAACTACTTCAAGTTTATTATTATTATTTTTGAAGTGTTTTATGCAAGTTATATGTACTTTTGTTGCCTTTAATCTTAGTATTTTTGCCGGTACTTAATTCTGGTTTTCAATAATTTTTTTAGCAATTACTTTCTTAAAAGACTTCCAAGGATTATCGTTTTTAAATCTTAATTATCTTAATAATTGCACACAATGTACGTAATTGAAATGTATTGTCGTATTGGGATTCAATCATCACTTATCTGTATTATCTTGTCACTCATCTGCAGCAACGACACTATCTGTGGGATTGTCGTGGGAATAATCCATCACTTATGTAGTGATTATGATCGATGGCTAAATTTTGGCTTATAATCGGCCTAAGATTTATTTAACTATAATATTCTGTATTGCTGTGGTTAAAAGTAATACTAGTAATGAGGGTTAATCAGAAGACATGAAAACTGCTGTAAATGTAAGTAGGTTATTATAATCTGTATATTGTTGTAGCCACATCAAAAACTCGTATTAATTTTATTAAATATAACTGACAGTGTGGGCATCGTCAAAAGAGAGAACCGCATGCTACGCGATAGCGGCGATGAGACAGCGTGGGGAACATTCAATAACACTTTAGTTCTAATAGTCCATAATATATACTATAATAGATAATAAACAGTTCATTATTTGATAAAAACCGGTTAATAGATTTTATTATGACTAGTTTACCGATGACGTCACGTCATTGGTCCGCCTGGAAAATGGCGGGCAATGGTAGATTAACAAAAAGCTAGGCGTAAATTATAAGTTCTATAACGTTCACATCAAATGCTGGTTGGAGACGAACAACATCGAGGTTACTGTTATGTATTACATTGGATAGTTTTAGATAGATAGACAATAGATGCTCGATAGTAGACACGTAAAGAAAAACAGTTCGGTACTTTTTTATTCTTTGACACGATTTACATTTTTTTAGTACATATTCATTAGCTTTAATGTTATCAATTTGAAAAAAAACTACCTTCCAAAGAATTTTATGGTTATCAATAATTAATTTAAATAAACTACGGTCGAATTTCAACACTTGGACTAGATTTTAATTTCACTAGGATTTAGGTATTTTTCTGCATTAAGAGCTTCGCCTCAACTCATTAATTAATTAAGTTATACAAATCATATTTATATAGTACTCATCTGATGTATAAAGACAGAAATTACAAAAACGTTTATAAAATAAATGAGACTTACTCCTGTCTCTATATCCATCCAAAGATTGTCCGACTTGCACGTCAACTGCCATTTGCAATAACCGTAAATCTCTTATACTATGGTCAGTAGCAAAGTAACTTGTAAAGATCTACAAGGAAAGGAAAGCAAACCCTACTAATACTAAACCTTGCGCTTATAATTCAAGAGTTGTATAGCGACATATTTCCGATAATGGTAAAAGACAGATATCAAATAAGATTTTATATAAATTCACTATTGTTCTGAAAGCGGTTCTGAATGTCGAAGGTTTCAAGACTCGACTTTTTGTAGTTCTGAGAATTCGGTAAATGAAAGAATACTTTATTCTTTTAAGATACTTTTAAAATTGTGTATTCTTTATGTTTTTATAGTAACAGTTCAATTTTAAATGGCACAAAATACAAAGAGATAATAAAATAAAACTGTAGACTCGGTGGAGACGTAACAGACTCACTGGAGATTAAGAAACGTACTACAGTTGCTGGCTGCTGCTCCTGCCTCAATCAGGAGCGTTCCTTGTGGAAAGGAACACGTGCTGAAGACAAAAGGGATCGAAGGCCGACATTACTCTTTCTTCGTGATGAGTGAATGAATAGAAAAACCCAACAACTTCTCTGGTATAAATACAAATGTACAAATAAAACGCTACTTCCACAATAACTGGGAACAAGTAAAGTAACCTCAATAGTTTGTTGATCTTATATTTAGTTTTTTAATGTGAAACTTTTATTCTATCGCCGAAAATTTTTCGTCCATCTATCGCATGTCGCATTACGCAATTTGAAATTAAATTTTATAATTGAATATTTTGTCTACTTATTGATGTCCCATTATCATTCCCATTTCTCAATAATTAAGTTAAGATTAAAAATGCAATTTTAATACCCTAAATCAAATAATTTTCCAATTTTTTTAGTTAAATGCCTACAAACCGAAAAAAGGTTCAATTGCATCGTGGTTTCATAAAACCACACAAATATTTTTTTTGTTATACTTCACAAATAATCTATTTACTCAACACACGTATGTACAAATACATACACGCTGTCAAACAAAAACCGCTGACAAATGGCCGTGATTTACAAAGTGACGACCCTTATGTTACAACAAACTTTTAAGACCACGGAACAAATGTACGCAATTGACAACTCCCAAGTTTTGATAGAATACCATTTGTCATGCTATGTTTTTAAATGTATTGCGGATTTGGGGGATTAAATGGGTGCCATTCATCTTGGTTGTTCGAAATTGCCTTTTAGAATTATGATTGTCGAAATCTTGTCGACTATTTTACCTTTGTTTATTTGCTGCGATAACCATTTAAGTTGCCTTTGTGTAGAAATTAATGAAATATTAAAATTTCAAGATGCAATTTATTATTAACAATATAATTATTTACTGATATTTTTGTGTGCACACCACCAAATACCAACATAAAGTATACATGTAAAGTTTCAACTCAATTAAATTAGTGTTTTAAGCGTGCATACGTTACAAAAATACGGTATTATATACTCGTATGTAGGCACCAACTATTGCTTGTAGCTCCATTCGGGTTGTGCCTGGTATGCGTTATTGCTTGTATAATTTATTTATTTTTCATATTTCTTGCCAGAAAAATGTTTCTGTACCTGCAAAGTTAAAAGGAAGAAAGAAAGAAAACATTTATTCAGAACACGCACACATATATAAATAAACAAAAAACTATTTCTAAAATGTATTATAAATTACGTACTAAATAAAATACAAATAAAAACAGAGAGAGAGAAAAAAACAAAAAAACAGGCCCTATTCTCTGCGAGTCTAAAATGGCCGCCATCTCAGCATATGCTGCATGTATGACATGCAGAGGTGGTTTTCAGATGGGGCCTCGAAAGCAAGGTGACGTCAAGAATAAAAGATAAGCAGTTAACCTTAAACAATTACAAATATAAAAATATAGCACATAACAAAATACTAAATACCAAGTTGAATGAATAATTTAGAATCGCATACGATACTGTCAGTCGTAGGACTGCACGTCAGATGTGAACACCCACCTGTATGTAGTTATGTATCTGAGCGTGACGGTCGTGCGAGTTCAGTGCTTTTTTCCCATACCAAAAGTGCCCAACGTGCCTAAAGAAGTTTTGACTTCAAAAAAATTATATATATATATATATGTGTATATATATATATATATATATATATATATATATATATATATATATATATATATAATAAATTATTTATACATTATAAAAATAATGTTCCCCACGTATGAGGAAAGTATTTCAAGACCTAATAATTTTTTTTACAGTTAAGTTACAGTTATTTATTTATAACTTGAAATCCTTTGTTTCGACGGTTCATGATCTTAAAAAAAAAAATAAAAAAAAACATCTTCAAATTAGAGTTTGAAGAAGTTTCTTTTTTTATATTTTTTTTCTAATCGAAAATAATAAGAAGGAAAAACATAACAATATCCAACTTAACTTGCCACAGTCCTCTAATAACCCTAATCAACAAGAGGAAAACTGCACTACACTAATGATGCAAAGAAACAGATGTGTTTTGTAGAATCTGTGTTCAAAAACAAAAAATTGGCTTACTATACTATACTATACAGCCTTCAAAGGTACTTACTACTACTTAAAGTTACTTTACTTACTACTACTTTCTAACTTAAAGCTAATATAATCAATATAATCATACAGCGAGATATCAGCGTACACTTTGAAATAATAATCATATGATATTAATTAATCAAATATCATTTTCATATAACTTGTCAAATACATATCACATTACGAATAACACTCTTAAGTTCACATTTCAAAGATACATAATGTCAAGTTGAATTGGCATGTCAACTTGACATAACTTTGAAATGCAAAGCTTAGTTTAATAGATGTCTCACGCTGATACTTGATAATGAGTAAATAATATGCACAGTACATCAAAAGACACATTTCTAAGAACTTAATAATAATAACATATTATAAAGTTTAGTCCTAAAATGCTCCTACGGCGTTCCATGTCCAAAACAAACGGGTCGCAGTTAGCTAAACGAAGTTAGAACTTTGTGATAAAATTGCCTTTTTTGACTAAAATGGGTCTTCAGGCCAAACAGGGGTAGTAGCAAGGCTTATCCCGAATATTCCAAATTAGATTTGGACCTTTTACAATTGAGTATACTATGATCAAAGTGAAAAATATTTGTATTCCAAACAATACAATGTGTATAAAATGTTTTTTGATAACTTGTTAATCGTGTGGAGAAGATAAAAACTAAATCTTAACCAAATAATTTTGGAGTAATTAATTCTAATTCATAAATTTTAATAGTCTATAGTCGAAGAGAGTAGGTCAGGCCGACTTAATGTAACAAGGCTATTTCGGTATGTTAAGAGTGCGTTTGTTCTGACCATTTCGTTTATGTATCCGGTTGATTTTAAATGTCTAAAAACACCTTAAAACATATAGCTGGCCGCGTAGTTTTAGTTTTCCATTACCGTAAAATCATATCCTTTTAAATTTCATTTCGTTATTAGGTATGTGTACAATATCCATGTGTACAAGTGATATTATGGTGCAGACTAAACAATATGATTAACCGTCCTTTAAATAAATAACTAATGATGTACTTACATTAAAACATTTTTTTTTGTTTAAAAATACACGAGTTTCAAATTCATGAGCTCATTTCAAGAAAATGCATTCATTCAAACTATTTGAACCTTATTGAATAATATTTTTACTTATTCTATTTCGTAAGTAGAATAACAAAAGAATATAATATTTTTCTATTCTATTCAAATCGAATAAAATGCCTTACAACCATAGAGCACAGAAGTTTCCCTTTGTTGGAAATTTTCCCAAAAAGTTATGCCTGTTTGTTTAGGACATGGGTGTTCTTCACAAATCAATGTGGGTGCTGAGATCGGGGCGTATAAACAAAAAAGTTTTATGTGAAAGCTTATCCAGTGCCAAATTTGTTGTTTAACTTAGAAGGTCATAAGGTCATGTGCGTTGAGTGTAAAAAATATACTGAAAATATTAGTAATAAATTTGTAAATTGGCTAAATGAATAAGCGTGTTGAATCGTCCTGAAAGAGGCCATAATAAGAAAGTGTTGTGTGTGCTGCCTTTTAGGAGCTGCTAGGCTCAAAGTCACGTCGACAAAGCCCCTCAAAGAAGGAAAGAGGAGGCTCAGAAGCTCACTCACACCTCTAGAGATTTTAATAGAGCTAAACAAAGCAAGGCTTTATAAAAATCTCTTCTCAAAGTCTCTTACCTGAAATCAGGGGCAGCATGTAAATATTTAAGTACGTCCTACTTACTTTAATCAACGTGATTTGAAAAGCACCTATTTCTTTTTTTTTCTGCCTCTCTCTAGAGAATGTCATAGGCATAAAATATGTTTATAGGCCATAATGAGCATTTAAAATTCAAATAATTAAAAAACCCTTTGCACTGCCATAAGTTATGTCCAAATGCTACGTAAATTTATTAAACCTTTGTCATCAAGGGCCTATCACAAAAATACTTTAAGAGCATAACATTAAGGAATGTTATAAAATGTCACAAGTGACGTCATTAATTAATTCATTACGTCACAGCGCAACATGGCGGACACGTTAAATCTCACAGATTAATATGACAGCTGAGGTTTCAACGTCCAACGAAAATATATTGTAATTGCGTTTCAATTGCATGTGATAAAATGAATAATGAGCGTTATTAATATTTGTGACTAAAAATGATAGAGTAAATGTATTGTTTATTCAATAACTGATTTATTCGTAGTAATCCGAAGCGTCCATGAACTTCCTTCTACATCGTTTGTTATATTTATAAAAAAAAACTATACTAATATAATTAAACTAAACATTCTTTTTGGTGGAATCGCTTAATTTCCTGGTACTACCAGTCGGATTTCCGGTTTAACATCACATCACAATCCTTAGAAGCGTAGCAGTGACCCTAATCGCAAGTAAAACTCGGGGGATTTTTAGTTAAATATACACAGAGATATACATTTCTAAGAACTTAATAATAATAAGATATAATACAGTTTAGTCCTAAAATAAAAACCTTACAGCCTGCTACGTTGAAGAACGACAAACCTCCAAAAATACATGGTTTCTAACAACGGTTGCTATACCCTGAAGCGAACTAAAATGTGAAATAAAAATAACAGACAATTTAACTCAAACACCAAGACGTTACCTCATTGTGCTTCCTGCGAATGCTTGCCATAAATAAGGTAGTTAGGCAGCAACTGCACAGAATACGTAGTCTTCTTTGTTTCTTTGTTTTGTTTCCTTCCGGGTTATTACCAGTAGTACTAAATCTTTTAAAAATTGCTATTAACGTGAAATACAACAGAGACAGACAGAGAAACCTACGACTCGTCCATGAAAATAAAATAATTTCACTGGCCTGTTGGTCTACTGGTTAGAGACCCTGACTGCTGAGCTAGAGGTCGTGGATTCCATTCCCACTCAGGACAAATTATTGTGTGATGAGCATGATCATTTGTTCTGTGTCTGGGTGTATTTTATCTATAAAATGTATGTATTTAGAAATATATAAGCATAATATTTTATCAGCAGTCTGGTTAGGTTACTATAGTACAAGTTCTGCCTAGTAATGTCAGACGGCCGTGTGTGAGATGTGTGAAGTTATTGTTATTGATATTGATCTTATTATTTAGTAAAATTCTACAAAAATATTTTTACTAGTTTTTGTCTTGTTAAACTTTCTTTTTATATAAAAATGATGACAACCTTAAAATAAACTTCTGAAATAAAAAAGGATATTATATTACGGACTACTCTGTAAAAAGATGTTACGTCATATATAAAGACGTGGAATTAAGAATCTCCTCCTATTTGTCTTGGTCAGTAAAAAACAAAAATGTGACCAAAATGAAATCTGTATGACATGTGTTTGTTATTGTCAGGAGAAGGTTCTTATGAAAGAAAAATATAAAAAAGTAGAGCGGAAAATTAGAAATTTTAAGGAAGCTTAACGAGGGACATACGCGAGTAAAACCGCAGGGCACAGCTAGTTATACAATTAATATACGAAATATATAAAAATACAAAAGTAAGGGGAAATATAATGTACTTTCTTAAACGTATCAGGTTCTCCCCTCAATCTGGTCCTCTTTCACCTTTATTCTTACCTAGAATCGAGTAATGACATTTTACAGCGCTCACCTTACGTCCATTTCCGGTAAATTGTTCAAATGTCAACCTAAAACTTTTAAAACACTTCCACAAATTAAACTACAAGTCTATTGCTACGTCAACAGGTGAAGTCAGACTTTCAATTCAAACGCGAACATGTCGACTCACCATTTTTATGCTTGCAACTAAATTTGCTTGAATGTAAAATGTTAAATGGATGCGTTATTCTTTTATCTTGGAACTATCATACATATATTTATCCCTAAATTGCAAATGATCGTATGTAGGACGCAAACAACGAAAGTCTGTCAATCTTTCCTTAAAAATACGCTTTTAATTCACAAACATATGACATTTTATCTATCTGACAGAAAAAGAAGAAGGAGAAAGAAGGGAGAAATAACACTTAATGACAGTGGAGTGCCCGTGTATGGCAAATTTAGTAAGCGCTAGGGCTGTTCTTCTATTTTTTTTATTGTGATACGCCAAAAAATAATATTTGCTAACTGATTAGATATCACTAGGTTGCTAAGTGATCTAGAAGTGATAAACGACCAAGTTTTGTCGTGGGAGAGCCATGCTTCGGCACGTTTGGGCCGGAGTGACATCCCGGCCTCACAGAAAACCGGCAGTGAATTTGCTTCACTGCCGGTTTACATTGCTTTTCGCCGAGTGAGTGAGGTTACCGGAGGCCTTAACCCTTCCGTCCCCCTCTCCACCTCTACCACCTTTCGCCTACTCCAACCACTTGTGACTCTTGAGTTGTAGATGCCCATGGGCAGCGGTGGTCATTTACCATCAGGTGACCAATCTGCTCGTTTGCCACCACAAAAAAAAATGAAATAAAAAAGTTAAATTTTAAACCGTAGCGTTTGAAAACTCTTTGAATAAACCTATCAAGACTTCATTACTGTGTTTACGGACTCTTTACTCATAGTCATTTTTCTATGGACATGTGACCATGGAATATCACTTTATATTAATTATTTGGTCTGTTATTCCTACATAACATAGCATGCTGAAAGTCTCCATTGATTGAGGGATTACATATATCTTTATTGTGACGCTGCTTTGTACATTATACCCTTTATTGGAGATACAAAATAAATAAATTATGTATTACGAATAACAATAAGGACTTAATCTACTACAACATTCAATTCAATAAACAATTTTAAGTCATTTTAATAATTTGTTCAGAAAATAAAACGTAAAGTTGAATGAAAACAAAACGTTCATTAGCATCGTAGTGACACAATTGAACCCTCACTCACTTTTCACGTCTGCGTGCCGAGTACAGCAACAATCGGTCGTCGGATTTGTCTGACGCGGCAAGTCACCATGTAGCCCTTTGTAACTTTTTCATTTCAACGTCGAGCCCGCGTTGACGTAAGTTTGTGAAACGTTGGAAAATTCAGCGTCAATTTGCATTGTGACATTGCTTGAAACGTGTGATATTTTCAAGGGATAAAATATTTTATCCCCGAAGTAAAAAGTTTGAGAGTTTTAATGCTTTTTCTTGTTTTTATGTAACTGTCTGTGACCAGTTCAGCAGATGGTAGATTGAGATGTTTTTGAGGGGAATTAATACAGCTTAGATAAGACTTTCTATTTTAACTGAAGCATTAGCGTGTTCTTCTCCTCATAGTATAAAACAAAGTCGCTTCCGCCGTTTCTAAGCTTAGATCTTTTAAACAAGGCAACGTATTTTAATTCGGTTGTCACGAATAGATAGAGCGATTCAAGGGGAAGGTTTGTACGTATAATTTAATATTGTTTTGTTAATTAGTATAATCATATGACGATAATTGTTCACCTTAGTATCTACATTACACCCGTACGAAGCTGAGGCGGGTCGCTAGTTATTTATGTAAAAATTGTTTACATAAAGAAGACTATTAAGGTCAAATTTTATGTGTTTACTCTGGAGTGTATGTGTTTACTTACTAATAAAATTACAGTTTAGTAAAACAAAAACACGATTTAATAGCAAACAGAATTAAAAAAAAACAGTTTCGCTTTCCACCTCCGGGCTTCATCATAAGGCTAGTGTTACCATGCCAAACTGTTGGATTTGTCAAAATGAATCATATGAACCCAAACTCGAGGGTTTAGCCTCAAGAGTTCCACTATTCACCTCCTGCCTCCATCATCAGATGAGCTCTTGTCATCCAAACAGTAGGTTAAAACTGACTTTCAAGATTTGTTTACATTTTTTAGTTAGTTAAAAGAAGTTGGTTACACTAAAAGGAATAAACAAAATTAAGTTGAAAGAAGATAATTCAATAAAAAAGTTATACTCCACACTCAATATCGTCGACCGTTAACCGTCTATGTGCAGTATGTTTTCCTGTCCTGCCCTGCCCTGCCCTGACCAGCGTTTGTAAATAATAAATGACCTAATATAATAACCAAAATTTTAACGACAAATAAAAGAGCTTTAAGTAGATTAAAGGCAAGATCAAAGTGTATAGAGCTATTGGAAACAGTTTGCCGAGACTAGAGAGAAGAAAATACATATTTTTTTATCATAAGTATATATAAAATTCAAAATCTTAAGTTATTGTGGTTAACCTCAAAAGCTAAACTCCTCAAAACACAGTAAAGTATATAGTTTATTTTCACCCGATTAGTCAGAAACACTTAGTATTGACTGCGAAATGTAGGTGAAATTTACAAAAGTTTTACAGAATATTCTGTCCTCAGGATTTAGATCAGAAGATACAATCGTCAACTTTCTATTAAATTTATTCAACAATATTAACAAAAAACCCCACAAATATTCTAAGAACCGTAAAATCAATTTGAAAAAGGTTAAAATATTTTTGCTACTATACAAATATCGTAAAAGCAATCATGCCTATAACGTATACGGGTGATAAGTAAACAAATCAGCTCCAGTAAATACAGGGTATCATGCTTAGTCGTGTACACACACCGATGAAAAGTAAATAAATAGGGACCGCCGGTAATTTGGTATCAAGAAGATTTTTTTGTAAAATTGATTTCAGTACTCAGTTTTTCTTCTACAATATCTCAAATAAATTTTACTTAATTTAATTTTATATCTAATTTAGGATTGTAATAAAATGTTGACAGTATGCTTATAAATATTACTATATCTGAATAAAATACTTTATAAAGAAGCAGGCTGAAATTATGTTCTCAAGTTGCAGGGTAGCAAACAGTTTTCAATACAGAAAAATATTATGACCAAGTCATTGGTAGGTATGACTTGGTCATAATATTTATTAATATGTTGATACATATTATATGAATATCAAAAGGGTAAGATAAGATAAGATAAGATAAGATAAGATAAGATATATTTATTTGCAAAACATGTGTAGGTACACAGTTAACATTACATGGTTATATGTTTATTCTATGTAGGTCTTAGTTAATAGAGGTATCAACATGTTTAACCAATAATGGTGTACAAATATTAAATAGTTGTAATACCTAAATTGATGTTCATTTCTAATGTCAGACTTACAGTTAATTTTAAAATACTTATGTTAACAATAATATTTAATTTTTTATTATTTTACAATCATTTATTAAATACATTTAAAGAGTCTTATCATTGAGAAAATCTAGTACATTATAATAACACTTATTAACTAATATATTTTTTAGAGTGCTCTTAAATTTATTTATATCTAATTCTTTGATGCTCTTTAGAATTTTGTTGTAAATTAATGTAGTGCAGTTTTAGCTGGATGAACGCATGGCGTTGTATTATCACGACGAGTTCGTTTGACTTTATCCATTAAACTAGGGAACAAATGCGGTTTTTGTCTAACAAATAGGGCTACTTCTATTATGTAAATTGATGGCAATGTAAGAATCTTATGTTTAATAAAAAGTGGTTTACAGCTATCCATGCTCTGGATGCCAAACATAGCACGTATACAGCGTTTTTGCATTTTAAAAATCAGATCTTTATTAGTAGAGTTGCCCCAAAAGATTATGCCATATCTAAGAATAGACTCAACAAGACCGTAATATGCAGAGATTAGAGCATCGGTATTAATAATTGACGCAAGCCTATACAAAGCATATGACAGACCACTAATTTTCTTACTAAGCGCGTCAATATGTTCTTTCCAATTTAATCTACTGTCAATGGTCAAACCTGCAAAACGAGCCGTTGCTGCCTCTTCTATCAGAATTTTATCATATACTAAGTTATTTTTTAATGGGTTCTGTAGTCTTTGGCCAAAGTGCATTATATTGGTTTTTTTCAAAATAATTTTTAAATTATTATTAATTAACCATGAAATTATTGGTATAAGGTTGGTATAAGGTATAAGCTTATATAGGATTGTGTATGTTGTGTATTTGAACTATGTAATTTGGATAATATACGGTGTGACCAACATCAATTAAATTGGCCACACAACAAATAATATGTGAATTTGTTTTGAATCATGAGTCATTTTGTTACAAATGAAAAAAAAACGGACAAGTTCTGACTCACGCACCGAAAGTTTTGAAAGCAAACAAACTTGTATATAGACAGAACGTCCAACTCGGGAATCAATTCTCGAAGATTTTTGGTCGTCTTTTCCGAAAGACAAACTTAACTCATTTCTAAAAATACTCTGATATACATCATAAACATTTATGATAAAGTTAAGATCCAACCGCAAAATATAAATTTGTAATCACAAAACAGTTTTTTTATGTGATATAACAACAAACTAACGACTTTCGGATTTTCCCTTTGCTTGTGCTGTCAGACCTTGCTTCTTACCAAATTACATGATTCTAGGAAAATGGGAAGTACCCCCCTATAGGTTTTGATTTACCGGCAAAACATTCAAATTTGGTTAAATCTAAAGCTTAAATTCGGGTCCATCCTGAGAAAAAGGGTCTTGACAGACAGAGAGACGGACAACAAAGTCATCATATAAGGGTTTCCTTTTGAGGAACGGAACCCTAAACCCTTAAACGACCACCGCCCTAGTTGATGCATATTTGTGCTCGTTTTACGACAGTTTGAATTGTTGCTCTTGGAAAACATCTGGCTCCTAATTGGCGATTTCTTCTTCAATGTTAGCTTTCAAGAACTAGCAATTTTCGAAAGTTAACATTTGTTGTGGTAAACGTGAGATTGAAAAAAGCCCTAAAGGGAGAAGTCTGGCGCCGTTAGATCTAGCCATCTGGACGGTCAGTTCAAACCTCCAAAACGGGAAATTACTCGGCTCCGAAGTGTCTCAAAATGTCCACCGTTACTAGAGCTGTGTGAGTGGTTGCTCCTCCCTGCTGGAACCAACAATGCTCGAGACCCAATTCAGCAACAACACACAGCGGCAAAAAACTCTTTTAACATCAACCTGTAACGCTCACCAACTACGGTTATGCGTCGTCGTTGGTGGTTCATTCGGCGTCCTCAAAAAAAATAAGATCCAATCACTATTTCGCTACAAATGGCAAACAAAACAATCACTTTCAGTACATGCCATGGCTCTTCTTGCTTTGCATGTGATTTCTCTGCAAATGCAAATTTTATTTGTTAATATTAATCACCTCTTCGCAGCAATTCGTGAACGGTTTGCATTTTGTATGGAAACATTGTCAAGTCATTCACTAAAATTCATTGCAACGATTGTCTGCTGATACCTGATAGTATGCATCGTCATCTCGTCGATGTTTGTGTATTCCCTCTGACGTCCTTGGTTGCATCAGCAGATGTTCTCGATTGAATCAGTAATACGAAGCCGTCCACTTCTTGCGAGATCTTTAGTCATCCCAGTTTGCACGAGGTGCTCAGCCAAACTCTTAATAATTGTTCAGGCTGCATTAAAACTACAGACCGAATATTTGTCAAATAAGCAATAACAATAATTCCGTACGTACGTTCACCAGGTGTGTCTCGCTCCATTCCTTGTTATCACTAATTCTCTACCTGTCTTCGACATACATGTCAGCACTACAACATTTGACGCCATTTGTAAAATTAAGGCACATTCACATTTTACCATTGATTTTGTGTCACTTTGTATTATGTGAATGGCTCATCCAGTGCTGAAAGTTTTCCGCCATTTATGGTTCAATCTGTGGTTTACTTGTTGAGAATGTAGTTTGTATATTTTCGTATTGCCAGTTTTGTGTTCACTATTCAAATATGAATATTTGCTTAGTAGACATAGAAAATATAATAATTATGTAGTTTTGGTTTTGGTTTCATTAGCAAAGGCTAATGAAACCAAAACCATGAATCAGTAAAGACTGATTGTACATATAAGAGTAGTTTTGATAGATATAGATAGATTGGTAACTGCTATTTATTTATTTTTTTTACGCTCAAGACTAACAGATACGTATAAAGTATCGGCAATTTTATTTTGTTGGATGTAGGTAATTTTGTTTCTGAGTTATTCTGAATATTTACATAAAATTTTTCTTGTAAAGGTACATAATATATACAGTTTTGAGAACAATGAAAACAACATTTCTCACATTAAATAATTAACAATAGAATACTAATTAGTTTTGATTTAAGTAATATATTTAATGATACAAATTATGAATGATAAAATTACATTCAGTGTCGTCAAGATTGCATTCTAATATTAATTTAATAGATATTAATTATATAACATAGATATAAAATATGGAGCATTAAAATTATCAACAATAAAAAAAAAATACAAAATAGAATACATATATCGAATAAGGAGCTTCTAAAATTTTCAATCTGTCTTGTTTATGTTGTTAACAAATAAGCGAAAACTTCGTCGAATTTCAAAGTTTCATGAATAAACCGCTTCATTTTATTGTTTCGATGTGGTTTCGTGATTCTTTAAAGACCATTTTCCAGTTACACGATTAAAGTAATTATATATTTAAACAATAAGCCCCCTTCCTCTCTTCTAATTACGCACTGCTGTGCCCACCATTTTCAGATTGCCGTTTATAGCTGTACATTATGGAATAGCAATAAATATTAAGTAATTAATAGGCGTATCAATTGAACATTCAGCGTTTGACTAAATAGTCTGTAGTTGAGACTAAGGCGTTTAGTCGTTAGATAAGAGATGTCTGACATTCAATATTGATAACAATAGTGTGAGCTTTGTCAGTATATTTTTTTATCACACGTAGCTGTCAAATGGTCACCATAGAATAAAGTCGATTATTTTCGATGGACACGTCAGATGCACATTTTTAGACGAGTTTGGTGTAACAGTTGTGTAGTAATATTTAGTACATTTACTATAAATACTACAACTATTATATCAAACTCGTAATAATATAATCTCTTAATAAATAATAAACTCATCAGTTTCTTATTGTCTGTAATGTCATATACAATATACATGTACAGATAAGTATCATGTGTGATGTACCTACCTCAAATGACATCGAATAAATCTTTTCTTTCTTTCAATTAACTATTAAATAACTGGGTAAAATTAATACTTTAATATTATATGTGAAGTAAAACTTCTTCAGAAACAATTTTTTCAATAAGTCATCTTAATAGTTACTGAATAGCTTTTTGGTTTAAAATATTATTTTATGAAATTGTAAGTGTGGAATAGAATTTTGAATGAAACTTGGTTTCACATGATATTTATTGTTAAAATATCGTTATTATTCATTTCACCACTAAACATAACTATTTATATTACCTGTATATTCCAATGTTTGGTTGTTTCAAACCTTATAATGGAGTTTCCAATTACCACTCTCAGTGAACCGTTTTCTTATTGCTTCAAGGGTATTAGCTCACATATATCTCGCTGAGCTAAATCGATTTGGAATTAAGATTGTGGATGCAAATACATATAGATTACGTCAAATTATATGGTGAGTATGACTTAATATTATTAGATTTAGAGACAAGGATTTCTTAAATGAAACAAAAAACTTAACTGCGTTAAAATTAAACATATAGATAGGTATAAGTATATGTAGTAAGTATATGTTTATTAATATATTTGTACTTTATTTATTAATATTTTTGTAATTATCTTTTAAACCCTTTTCATTTTGCTACCTCGAGAAATAGGATTGAAAAAATACATTTTTTGCCAAAAATCCGCCACTTAGGTTTTTTATAATTTTAATATACCTTGTCATATTCGCGCAATAAAGACAAATGTAACTGCATAATATCAATAGTCAACATCGGCTCGTAGTTTAGTTCGTAGTGATGAGGGAACACAGAGACGGACTAAAATACCATACAGACCAAACACACAATCCTTCTTTTGGGCTTCGCCGTAGTCGGGTAGAAATTATATAGATATAAATCAGGGTTATTCTCTACCAGATTCTAAAATACAGTATGGTTATATTCCAAGCATACTGGTATCTGGTAACGTCATACATATTAAAATACACAAACTTGAAAACTATTCAATGTTGTGCTGTTTTAAATTTGAAAAAAGTTTTATTGTTCTTAAAATAAAACTGTTATGATTAATAATTGATTGTCATTGCTGACTAACGTGACTATTGTCTGACGTGACTACTGTATAAGTAATTTACGTTACTGTACGTTACGTTACGTATTTTTGTATAAATAGAATTAATATTAAATATAAAAATTATAGGAATTTCACATAAATTCAATTTAGTTTACGTAATAGATTCTCCTAACTAAATATGATATGATCAAAGCCGTTTAAAGCTTTTATTTCACCTTTATCTTTGTTTATTTAGTAAATGATTAAGGCTTACATAATTTTATATTTGAAGGACTTAAGGTCTCATACAGACTTAAGTTGATTTTATGTCTTCCTATTAACATTATATTGTATCACGTGTCGTTTGTTAGAGCCCTTATGAATCCCTCTTAACAAATTTAATACTTCCATGTTTGTGTAATAGATTCGTATTTACTTGCTCTTACAACCCAATATAAACGTATCCATAATGGTTTGTCAGTGCAAATAACCTATGTTTACTTTTATTTGAGTTACAAGTAATCTAAGTTTGAATGTTTGAGACGATTAGATCGGAAGCAAACAGTGTCGGAAGAAGTCATTGTAAGTTCTAATTGCTTTCTTCATAAGTTTATTTAGAGTAATTGAAATTTCCAATTCATAAAAAATTAAAAAACCGTGGTCGAAATTCGACCATCAGGCGATCTACAGTACTAACTAATCGTGCTAATATTATAGAGGCGAAAGTTTGTGAGGATGGATGGATGGGTGTTTGTTACTATTTCACGCAAAAAACGGCTGAACGGACATGGATGAAATACAGGCACATAGGTTACTCTTTATCCCGGAAAATGTACGGTTCCCGTGGGATATATTTCACTAAAATTTTCGCGCAAACGAAGTCGTAGGCAACAGCTAGTAATATAAATGCGAAAGTGAGTTTGTTTGTTTGTTACTCTTTCAAGGTTTAACTACT